>OX387412.1:997500-2406113 GCA_947563765.1 Anarsia innoxiella | reverse complement strand
CAACCTTACAGAGTTTCTTGTTAGATTCTTCTCTGGTTAAAACTGCACGCTTGCGAATCTAGCATTAACTTTAAAAAATGACCCGTTCTAAGTGTTGTCAAACTTAACCTACGGGATTAAATGATTTTTCATTTTAAAAAACTTACTTGCAACTGTCCATATGAAAGCAGGTATTCAAAAACGAGCAGTCACCGAGAGCTTCGTCTGTGTGCGATTGTATAATCTTTTTGAAATGCAACTTCTTGCATGTGTACTCTTCTTTACTTTCCTTATTCTCTGTGGCATGAGCTCGCATACATTCTGCGCGGGTACCGTGGGGACAGAACTCCATTACTTGAGCTCCTAGGGGGGGTAAATAGTTTGGTTTAGAGCTTGCGCCTGCGCATTTGTTTTTATATCTTAGTATTACATAATATCTCAAAACATATTTTGTATAAGTATAATACAGTCTAGTTATTTAATACAGTATTATTTTGTCCTAAACCCCGTTATTACAAAACAAGCTTTATTTATAGTTCTAGAACTAACTCAGATAAATGACGTTTGTGATATAGACAAAACGTCAAAAAAATACATCAGTCTTAGAACTATTATTAAAAACTCGTTTTGTAATATAGGGGTATGTGTTATTCTGATGTGTAAGCTACAATAGTGCAAAGTTTCATTAGAAACTGTTCAATGATCGACATAAGTATAGGGAGTTGATTCAGTTGGTCAGTGATTATTCAGAAGGTACCTACGTATATAACTATGTATGTATACCGACCTCCTTGACTCTTAAATTTATCAGCCAGTGACTTCTCTTTAGCAGTAGGTTTACTAAGCAGATCCATGATTTCTTCGCCCACTCTCTTTACTGCCTTCTCTCGACTCGACGGCATGGCTAGTAGCGACTGAAATAATACCATTATGTCTACGAATAACTATACTATAGATAGCAGAATAACTCTCATATAATTAACGCTTTCATTTTGGTTCCATTAGGGTCGCGACACATCTGCGTTACGTAGCGCGCCGAAAGTTCAGCGGCTGGAGTAAATGTATGCGACGTAATTTCAGCTCATGTGTTATAGGTGACTTGAAACACATTGCGAGCGCATTAAACCGAAAGTTCAGCGGCTGGAGTAAATGTATGCGACGTAAATTCAGCTGATGTGTCATAGGTGACTTGAAACACATTGCGAGCGTATTGAACCGTAAGTTCCGCGCGGTACGTTATGCAGGTGTGACCGCAAACTTACGTTAACGATTGGTAGCGTGACGGTCGCATACCCGACAAGCCCAATCCCCGTCGAGTGGGCAACACGTCGTTGTGGCGGCCTGTTGGCGCGCTCTCGGTTCATATTTTAAGCCACGCCTACTGCGGTTTGTATTTCGCGGAACTATTTTTTTTTTATTCAATTACGTTTCTATAGTATCGTTATTACTAGAAGTAATTGCTGTTTATTTATCATTTATTTGTAAACTTAGTGGAACCAAAGCAAAGAGGTAGTGTATGAGATATATTTTTCCATTGTGTTTTTATTCACAGCATAAAGTATAGTATCACTTACCATAATATCGGTGTCCCCTTTAGCAGCTTTCTTTTCATCACTTGTCGTCTTCGATATTTTAGGATTTGAACTCTCTTCCTTTACGCTATCACCTTAATTCAATCATATAAAGTAAAAAAAAATTGCCATAATCTGACTTTGAAATGATAAACTCAAGTTGACAATGATACAGTACGTTAAAGTTTCGTGCAATGTCACTTCTCGGTACATTTTTTTTAAAGTGAAATGACATAACAAGACCCCCACTCCCGCACTTTAATACTCATGATCTTGTGATGTAGGTATCCATTCCATGTATTTAATTAATAATATGAGGGTAACTGTTATTTGTATGATTTAAGTCAGTCTCTCAATAAAGCTGTAAATGGATACGTGTTTCCTTTGTACTAACTCCTGTGGGCTCACCCGGTGTCCAGAGACTTCTCAGATCTTTGAATTTTTTAAGGAATTGGATCCAAAAAAAATCCCTTCCTTATTCCTGGATATGCTTAAATTTTGCAAAAGCTATAAAAAACAATATTAAGCCCATGCAGCCCATCCATTAACTTTACCAGCTACATGATGTTTTATTATGCCATTGTATATGCCATTATTTTTATCTAGTCTACATCTCCACCCTTACCTTTCCTCTTAACAGCGGGTGCATTATTCTCTTCAATAAGTGCAGCTAGTACGGCAGCTAGACGGACTGACTCCGCATTCACTACTTCTATCATCTGATCCGTTGTTGTTTCTGTACGTTCTCGGATTCTGGTGATTAAATATCAGTTTTATAGTACAGGCTAGTGTAACAAGATCATACGAATTTCTTGTTTTCTTAAAAAAATTAAGTAATATAATTTTTTTTGTATTTTGTATGCTTTCTTTGTGTTTGATTAAATGAATATTTAAATTCGCTGTTAAATTTATGTGTAAAAAATATTAAAATAATGAAAAATTAAACTGTTGTAAGTTGCAATTAACTAAAAATAAAAAATAAAAGTAATATACCTAATTTACATCTCTGCTATTACGTTAATCTATTGGTGAACCAACTAATAAATATTAATAATAAACAATTATTAATTATACCAATTAATATTAATGTTTCAATTCAGGCCCAGTCAGGAGTACACTAAACTGTCGTGCATGTATGACAAGACTGATGGGCAGGAAAGTGGTTTCTGCCAATGGAAGGAAGGAGTGATGTATGTATGTGTCTTTGAGCTTTATTGTGTTATTATGATAAGTAGGCTATAATATTGTAATGTTTATTTAATTTCAATCAAATTGAATTGAAAATCATTCCCCTAATCACATAAGATTATGATAAACACATACGTAATCAACTTCTGTGTGGCAAACTTCTGTAGCAAACTGGCTACGATTCCAGCGTCCACATCTCCCAACCCTGGGAGCAATGCGCTGGCCGTAGCCGGTAATTGCAGCTGCATATCTGATAGGACTTGCAGCAGTTGCACTTCTATTGATGCTGATGGTACCGGTTTTGGCTTTTCTGATGGACCTAGATGTTAATATTAATATTGTTACTAAATGAATATAGCAAGGAGTTTGTATACCTATCAAGTGAAGTAGGAATATTTATGTTTTGTATTATGAATATAAGGAGTGAGGAGCTAAATTAAAGATGTTATAAAAGTGTTATATCATAAGTGCTCAGTGTTCACTTCATATTTATCAGTAAGTACTTTCGTACCTAATGATTTTGCTAATGACAAGAATGCTTTGGGTCGGAGAGTCATGTTAAGGTTGTGTGTGTTCTGTAATCTTATTAACAAACTTCGAAAGCCTTTGCTACATGTTGTAAAAACGAGTAGGTAAACTTAGACAGATAGAAATGAAATATAGATAGAACTCTGTAAAATTGAAGGCTAAAAAGCTAATAATATAAGCGCGATTATTAAATTAAGTAATAATTATAAATAATAGGTTATAAATCCACTTACTTTCAATTTTGTTTCCCGCCGGCGCGGGGCTGGATACAGCTCTATCTTTAGACCCTGGCGAACCCTCAGGCTTGTCGGAACTGCCCAAAGAAGCGCTAAGGATATTCTGCCGCTCCTTCTTTCTCTTTTCTAACTTCTCCCGCAAGCTATTTCGCTTACTTTTCACCGCTTGAATCTCTTCCCAAGCGTCCGACATTTTTACGATGTTATAAGTGATAATTCCACAGAATTTATTGAGTTTGTGTACAAAATAAGTAGGCCAAGAAAGACTTAAATACTAGTTATGAGTGATTCGGCATTACTATTCACAAATAAGGAGATATTCATGATTTATTTCTCTAGCCAAAATTTCCGACCTGACGAATTTGACCAAAAAAAACACGCATGACACTTCTGTCTGACAGTGACGTCTGACGTGTATTTTTTTTATGTGACAAAGTAATCTTCATCTGTAAGGCCTATTTTAAATATTATTCAAAAAGATTGTTTAATAAGATATAAAACCTATTCTAAATTTCTTTTTAACACGGTGCGGCCATTTGACACTCATTGATTTGACACTGCGAATACTCAAAGCTGCAAATTCGTGGCATCTCTGGACATTGGCGAAATCAAAGAAGGACCGCCATATTACCAAGAATTGATTGGTTAAAAAACAAACTATTTTTGAAAACATCAATAATTTTCCAGATAAAAAATTGATATGAATATAAATTATCCTCCTCGTATTATAACTCATGCTCAGAAAACGAAGTACCTTTATAAAGCAGCTTGCAGAACGGTGGAGTCGTATTATATTGCTAGGTTAGTCATTTAATATCATATTGATGGTTTTGCCTTTTTCACTTCTCACGAACGCAATGTGGGAAAACCTCCAACAAGGTGGACCGACGAGGCGACGACCCGGAGAAAGTCGCGGAAAGCCGTTGGTTGCGGGCAGCCCAGGACAGGTCGTTGTGGAGATCCTTGGGGAAGCTTTTTGTCCGGCAGTGGACGTTCATAACTTGACAAAACAACAATAGGTACATAGGTAGTCCGGTGCGGAACCCTCGCGATGTTGCCAAGCTTTGTCCCAAAGAACTGGAGTAATATTGATAAATAAGTTCCAATATTACCATTACATAGTTATAGATTTTCAATGGATATAATGGGATGGATACCCAAAAGAAAGTTCACAACACCCATGCAAATGGGTCCTAATTGAGTAGGTAGTCTGGAAGAGATCACTTTATGTGATAAGGCCGCCTTCTCGCATTCTGTACTTAGCTTGTAGTTTCGTCTTTATTTTGTTTTGCTTTGTGGTATGTTTAATATAAGTTATAGGTATCTATCTACCTATACTTATCTTATTTACTCACATAGTAAAAATATCTAGGGATGTTACCAGATGAGAAAAACGACAAAAATTATTCTCAACGTCATTGTGCTTTACGAACCACCTGTCATTTTGCTATGCACACGGGTTTTTGGAAAAATGGTTATATTATTGTAGATGTACACAGAGTTGCCTTACATCTTCGTGAAATAAAGAACTACAAATATAATTTCACAGGATATACTGGGTGAAACAGAAAGGGGGTGTAATGTCGAAACACAGCGATAGTCCTCATGAAACTGAACAACTTTCCCCAAGGAACATAGGTCGTAACTAGAAAAAAAAATTCGCCTCCCCATAAAAAATGTCCAGTCAGCTGATCGAGTGAGTATGGGCGATCCAAAAAATGTTTTCGACTTACGACCCATTTTCCTTGGGGAAAGTTGTTCAGTTTCATGCGGACTATCACTGTGTTTCGGCTTTATACCTCCTTTCTGTTACACCCTGTATAACTAAAAGTAATGATGACGTTTAACGCCCATCATTCAAAGAAAGAGCATCCAACCTTATTGGTATAGTAAACATTGTCGGTATTAATTACACTCAACATCCCCTATTCGAGCTAGTATGGTGAAAAAAAAGTTGGAGGCTACTGATGAAACTAACATCAATCGACAGAGAAAATAATATTTTTATTCATCAGTGGCCGCCAACTTTTTTTCTCCGTACTGGCTCAAATAGGGGATGTTGAGTATAATTGATACCGGAATTTTTACTATACCAGGCTCCATACAAACATGTTCGATGCCATTTCCGGGCATTTTCTGAAGATTGTCCCAATTACTTAGGGTAGGTATTTGTTATACTTATATTTGTTACCGAAACCCTACTTAGATATAGGTACACAGAAACATAGCAAAAAATACCCCACGTTTCAGAGCCGTAATCCGTTACCAGCAAGTATTACTACGTGCTCGGTTCGACGAGACTAAATGCGTGGACGACCCGAAGGAGCAACGTCGTCTGTTGTACCTCGGCTACAATGAGCTGTTTAAAAAACAACATCCAGTGCCTGGTGCTAAATGTTAGTATCATACTCTAATAATCGCATGTTATAAACTTTTTAATAAATTAAAGAATAGGCATGATGACTAAAAACATTTTTTTAGCCCATCACATAGGTTATTTTAAAATATTCGACATGTATTTTTTTATTTTTTCTCTTAAACCAAAAATGACAAAGATACACTGGGTTAAAGTTAAAGTTGCTCGTGGTCAGGCCTAAGTAAGATTTTTACCTAGAAGTGACGTCAATACCCCCTCTCCGTAACTTTGATGCTCTGTACCTTTGTATTTATTTATGTAGGTATTTGATCAGGTAAAAAACGTGTTTCAAATATTTTTTAATAGCCTAAAAGGCGGACTAATTATTTTTTGAATGCAGTCATTATCCCTATTATCGTGATAAATAAGTACTTTACTTATTATGTTGGAAAAAAAATCATGATATCTTAAAATAATAACCTGATTTATACCGTACTACACCATTAGCTACAATATTGACAAGTTTCATCGGAATCTGTCCCGTAGTTTTTTGGTGAAAAAATAACATCCATCCATCGATAGACACATTGACATTATTAATATTTATAGAAAGTAGAAGAAGTCTTTCGTTTCATGGACAGATTATATCGCATGTTTTTCGTCAATCAACCTATTGGTATAAACATGATCTTATATATTTATATAATATATTTTATATAATTATAATTATTTTTATTATAATTATTTTATAAAATTATATATTTATATAATTATGTATAAACATAATCTCATATATACTTAATAAGAAAGTACCTACCTACTCATAAAATATTATTAGGTAATAGGTATATTTTATTCCCTGATTTTATTTATTATTTAAGAGTTTTGTAAAATGATAGTACATACAGACAGAAAAAAGAGAAGTTATATAAAAGGTACAGCATATTTCTAAAAGAAATCATAATTTATCAGTCATTTGCATGTTTACAGTCGCGAGATCTATCGGATTAGGAGCCGGTGTAGCCGCTGCTCGGATTGTTACACCACCAGACTGGGTTCTGGACTACTGGCATCCTTACGAAAAGGCACAATACCCATGCTACTTCCAAACTCGAGAACGTCGGAAATGCGAGTACATATCCCTTTGGCGCAGTGATCAAATGTACTAATGAGAATTTATTCTGAGAAAATAAAATATATTAGACTGATATTTTTAAAGATTTTTTAAATAGTGGATTTGCTAAAATTATGACGTGGCCGAAACTTGGCTGTATGAGTAAAAAAAATGTTTCCAGTGCGCATGTCAAGCATGCGTAGAACGGAACGTAATTTGATATTTAGAGTTGCTACGAATGAGAATACCTTAAATGAAGGTAAATATTTTCTCATTTGTTATGTTGTGATATTAGAAATCCTGATTTATTTAAAAAATATATTTACCTTTACAGAATTTGACACTATTTAATGTCTAAAACACATTTTTTTTACGATTTGAAAAACCATTAGTTTTACTAGTTCTATTGTCATTACCTACGAAAATAGGTACGATTTAATTAAACTCTTAACGTGGCTCAGCCTTTTACCAAACAATCAAAATGTTTGTTTTATCAATATTTGATCAATTAAATTCAATTTTATTTCAATGTTCCTTTTGAACACTTGGACCAAATTCCAAGACTACGTCAAAAAACTGGGGTAATCATATTCTCCATCGCTGACAACACAACCATGTGTTATTGATTTTTGGTGCGAGACAGAAAATATTGGACCGATCAGTTTTCTCCTGTTTTGTCCACATTTCCTTTATTGTGCGGCGAAAATTTGAACCAAACACATCTTGAAAAGTTTGTAATAACTGGATTTATGCAAAATGACTGAGGAAAAGGGCGTGAAAAAACCGCAAATGAGCGATGAAGATAGGCTCGCGTTGTGTCAGAAACTTGATAAAGAGTTGGATGAATTCATAGATGGACTTGAGAAGAAAAGATACACTGATGGATGGTCAGAGGACACGTGGGAGGTAAGATTCTTTGCTATAAAAAAAATTACTCAAGTTTTTTTTCATAAACTTGGTCGTTGGCAGATTTTTCAGGACTGATTGCTAGTTTTATATTTTTCTATGTTCTTATTTTATTTTTTCGTCTTACTTTTGCAACCAATATTAATTTATCTTTTGTCTGGGTGTCCTTGATAAATTTGGTCCAGTCCGTCTCGTTTCAGAATTTAAATTATGAATTCTTATCGAACCAAAATGTTCTACGAGGCTCTAATTTTTTTTAAATGTTTTGAAATACCTAATGTCAGAGATCCTTGTCCAAAAAATATAAATTTTCTTTCTAACACCCTAAGTACCTAACTATAAAATAATAAAAAAGGCTAAAAATACAGGCTTCAATATGCTTTTGTACTAATAACCCTTTGTGCACTTATCTTTATATTACTTACCTTAAAGCTTTAATCTTACAACAAAAATATTGTACAAATTCTATACAACATAAATTCTTCTAAAAATTGCTTTCATATTCTGGAACGAGGCAAAAATCAATACCTTCTGAAAGGTGTGGGTGTATATTACCGTCCCTCTCACACTTCTATTGAAAATGTAGTTTTGTGTATCTGGGTAGGTATATATTGTATCCCTTTCTCACTTTGTCTAAAAATACCTATATCTACAAGCTACAAGCTTTTATAATTACCTAGGCTTAGCTTTAGCTTTTACCTTTCTTTTGTAAAGGTGTATATCTGCTACATATAATTTAAGACATTTTTTTTTCTAAAATTCTTTATAAGTATTTGAATAATTTAATAAAATCTCCTTTAATAGTATACCTACTCTACTCTGTGGTTTTCATACTCAATTATACTAAAGGACAATGGGCAAAAATGTGTGGAATGTAGTAGCAATCCCAATCAATGTCAATTTGGTACTAGTCCAATAGATATAGTAACTATCACAACAGAAAGTATTTTTCATATACATATTTGTGTGCTAGGGCTCTTACTATCTCTATTGAGTCGGGTACCAGAATCCCCATTCTCCTTTATTTATTTATTTTCTAAACCCCAGGAAGAAATGGAGAAGCATCCATTCTTCATGAAGTCGACCCCTGATGCTGAGATGTCTCCGCTGGCTGAGGGTCTGGCTAAACTAAAGTATGATCCAGAAGAAAATACTCCATTAGAACTGGCCAATAATTATAAAGAGGATGGAAACTTTAATTTCAAACATAACAATTATCGTTTGGCCATTTTGGGGTAAGTTTCAAAACGGAGTTTTTTTTTTTGTTAAAGAGAACTTATGGCGTAAATTCTCCTTTGTTACTGTTGGCAACTTAGCGGTGTTGCGATCTCTTTCGCGTGAGATGATTTTTTTTTGTTCCCATTGATTATATAACACCAAGTTATGTAACAATGTTTTTTTATAGATCAAAATTTTTGAGCAATGATTTGATATTTTAATTTTGTGTTTCTATCACTCCTATAATAGTTTCGTGTCGTTTACAGTCCACATATTTGTTTTGGTTACCATAGGTTCGCCCAGGCCATAAAATTTTCATTACTTTTATTAATTTAATAACAGCGCCAACTAGGTTTAATGGAAAGTTATCTTAACGGAGAGTTACTTAAATCACCTTTATTGCAACAGGTTGTTACTATATTAAACTTTAGCTACAAATTACTTTAATATCTTTCAGGTACACAGAAGGCATAAAAGTTAAATGCGACGATCCAGAAGTGAACGCAAGTCTGTATAACAACAGGGCTACAGCTCATTTCCATTTAAAAAATTACCGCTCCGCTTTACTCGACAGCGAGAAAGCTTTGACATTCAACCCAAAGCACGCTAAAGCTCGCATACGAGCTGCCAGATCAGCTTTCGAAGCTGCAAAGTACGATGTATGCATCACACACTGCGAAAAACACCTCGAGAACCAACCCGATGATGACATTGCCCGTCTCTTACACACAGCTAAAAAGAAGAAGCTGGTCCAAGACCGAGACCAGAGGAAGAAGGAGAAGAAGGAAGAGAATGATACAGAAAAGAACAATGAAGTTATAAAAGCAATTAAAGAGAGAAAGATTAAAATTTGGAAGTGCTCATCAGCAAACGACATTGACATTACGAAACTTGACCCAAAAGTCCCAACCGTAAAGATGGTTTATTTAGAAGATGGAGTCCTTCATTGGCCAGTTCTATCACTAATTCCGGAATATCAGTTAACAGAGTTCTGTACTGATTGTTCCGAGAACGAACCGCTGCGTGTTTTACTTGATAAAGCGTTCCCAGCTCCTTGGGATGTTGCAAGTCGGTACACTTGGGAAACTATTAACATTTTCTACGAAGGTTATGATTTAAAACCACGTTTAGTTGATCCTTCCAAGAAGTTAAAGGATATTATGAAGGAGAAATATTATTTGCTTAAAGCAGGTACTCCAGCTTTCGTTATTGTGCCAAAGGGAAGTCAAGCTGAAAAAGTTTTCTTGCAAAGTTATTTCAAGTAATCGTCAAACCAAAGGGTCTGAAATCTTATTTATTTAACGTTATTGATGTCTATTGATGTTGATATTAGATTTGAATTTATATTATTCAAATCGTATTTTATATTGATGGTATAACTCGTCGAAAATATTTGCGCACTCGCTGGAATGCGCTTCCACCGTTTTCGCCTACCCAGTGCCGGGAGGACGTACAGGTTACATGACGTCACTAAGCCAAGTGCACAGATATTTCCGACGGGTTGTAAGGATTGGTCCAAATGCTAAGGATGGGGGGAATGAGAGATTTCAAAAATGATACTATTGCATAGAATGATCTAAAGCGAAAGGAATTGACTGAGGTAAAAGGTTTGTGGTAGGTATATATATTTATATCAAAATTTGTATTATGAGGGCTACATCTTCGGGGCAATTGTGGGGAAATTATTAAAATGAAGGACTTCATAATAGATAAAAAAAATATATTTCGAGGAAATCCTTTATTTATTAAAATATATCCACAATTGCTCGGCAGACGTATTTCTCAGCCATTTTATCTTATATCGACTTTAAAGTCGCGTATTTTGTCTATAAACGTCTATTCTAATGCCAATTTAAAGAATCTTTTTTATAAAACATAAATAAAATTACAGGAAAACTTTGAGCTTATTTTTAGGAGAAAATATTTTTAAAAATATTGTTATTTTTAAGTTAGCAAATTTCTTTTTACGTGGCCATTTTTTATATTACTAGTGACGACGCGGTGTGAAGTTGTCCGCACGTTTTAATAGAGCAACTGAAACCCTCCTACGATACGCGCAGGCGATTCAAGTCTCGAAGACTAGTCACCGCGAAGTATCTCACATACATTATACCGGTATCGTAGTGTGCGATGCATTCAAATGTATGTGAGATCGCGGTGACTAGTCTTCGAGACAGGATATACGATTGATTGGTTGAAATCCATTTTGAAATCTCACAATGAAGTTGTGAAGACTTTTATAAGTCGTCATCATCATGTCAGCTTATGGACGTCCACTGCTAGAAAAAGCCTCCCCCAAGGATCTCCACAACGACTGCAGAAGCTGAAGCGCTGCCCACATCCAACGGCTTCCAGCGACTTTAACCAAGTCGTCAGTCCACCTAGTTGGAGGCCTTCCCACACTGCGTCGTCCAGTGCGGTTTTATAAGTTGCTTTATTAAAATTAGCGGTGGTCTCGGTCTTATCTAAGCTCACCTTTTTTGACTTCATAGGTTATTTAAATAACAATACAATTTTTAAAATCCTCGATGTGTAGAAACATTTACAATAGTCAAATTGATGTTTTTTGATCATAAAATCATACATTAATGTATTAAATTGATGTGAAATACATACCAATATAATAAGGTATTAAGTAAGTGAATCGATGTTGATTTAAAAATAAATAAATTATAGATGTTTCAATTATTTTCTCGTTTTATTTTTGTCCTACATATTTTCTATCACTACCTAAAGTCAACGGAAATGTAAGGTTATTGCACACAAAAACGTTTCTTGCCCTTAGTCCATTTTGAATGTTGCCCCAACATAAAGATAAAATAATTTTAATTCTTTACGTAAATGATAAGTTAGCTCTTTTAAAATCGCACCATTTTTTTTAGATATCTTGTCAAATGGCATCGAACATATTTGTATGGAGCCTGGTATAGTAAAAATTTTCGGTATCAATTACACGCAACATCCCCTATTCGAGCTAGTATGGAGAAAAAAAAGTTGGCGGCCACTGATGAAACTAACGTCAATCGATAGAGAAAATATTTTTATTCATTATTGATATTCATAATTGATACCGAAAATGTTTACTATAGGTTGGATGCTCTTTTTTGTTTCTTACTGGAGCCATTTGTTGCCCCCCATTTTGAATGTTACCCCAAACATTTCTTACCCCAAAATTATAAAAAAAAAACGAAAAAGCTAAACAATATCAATTTAATTAACTAACATCTAATCATCAACTTCTTCATCAGCGAAATGATGTGGGTAGTATGTTCCAGGAGCGTCGTAGGATCCTTTTTCTTCGCTCAATGAAGGGTACGGGTGGTGGGGCATAGCGCCCATCCATTGTGGGTACCAATATAGACCCTGCGTGAGGAAATGATACGTTAATTTGAGATATACTTGATTTTCTTTAAGGCGTACTCGCACGCAGTATGAGCGCTCCCATAGTACTTCTAAGGTCGAAATGGGGATGATGACTACATTCAAAAATTCTAAAAATAATTTGTCCGTCTTTTAGGCTATTAAAAAATATTTGCAACACATTTTTTACCTGATCAAATACATAAATAAATACAAAGATACAGAGCATCAAAGTTACGGAGTATACACCCCGTATTGACGTCACTCCTCGGTTAAAATCGTACTGAGGCTTGACGTCACGAGCAACTTCAACCCAGTGTATCTTTGTCATTTTTAGTATAAGAGAAAAAATAAAAAATACGTGTCGAATATTTTAAAATACTCTAAGTGATGGACTAAAAAATTTTTTTTTGTCATCATGCCTATTGTTCGTGCGAGTTTGTTCGTACGTTTACTCGTGCTTATGCACGAGTGAAATTCGTACGAAAATGCAGCCTAACACTAATCAAGCAAGACAGATCTCGAGACAAAGTTTAAATAACTATGTCGCTGTCATGTGGTAGAAACATTAGTTCCACATAGCACGTTGCATACCTCTTGGTGCCCATTCGGCCATTTTGGAAGTAATATGACATTGTAAACCGTAGAAATGACAACAACACCTAATGCAGCTAGACGTATGCGTGGGACAAGTGTGCACACTAGCTCTCCCACGTTGCATCGTATACATTGCGTACGTGGTCTAATCTGTCTCTAGAGTACCTAAAGATAGATAAAACGACCTTTGTCACAAGAACTGTTTTTGTTGTGTAGGGAAGAAGGTTCAAATGCCACAGCTGGCTGGCTGCTGGCTGTCCGTCTGGACGGACGAAAAAACCGAGCAGTATTGTATCGTACATACATATCCGTCACGCCTCTCTCCCATCGGAGTAGACAGGGACCACTTTCCTCCACTTGCTACGACCCAAACACACTTCCCTCGCTTCATCCACATTCATCAATCGTCGGCAATCGGCATTCACATCTGTACTCTGTACCTATATCCTGTCACAGCACTTCCATCAAAGAGACTGTACCTTAGCGCTGCCAGCAGGTGTGCAGGTGAACCTGTCGTCATGCAGCTCGACGGCGTCCAGGTAGCTCTTGCCGGCGATCGATCCGTAGTTAGGAGGGTAGATGAAGAAACAGCCGTCCAGAGAGTCTGTAGATAATACATACCAATAAGCCCTTTTAACGTCCCCACTACAGGGGCCCGAGCCTACTTCCAATGAGAATAAGTAGGCCGTAATCCACCACGCCGGCCAAATGCGGGCGGAATTCACATACCTACACCTTCGAATTTCTTCTCGTGTGCATGCGGTAATCGAATATTAAATTCTTAACTTATCTAGCCATCGGTGTCCCATTGCTGGGCAAAGGCCTCTCTCCTCTTCATCCACGATTCCCTATCCTGGGCCGCCTCTGCTTAGACATCCAAGAAGGTCTCCAGCTCATCTCGCCATCTTTTTTACATGCGTAATAACTCTCAGAGGTAAAAGCCGGGGATCGAAACCGCATCTCCAAGATTGGAGGCAGGTGTTCTACCAACTAGGCTACCGCTAATACCAGAATCACACAAAATAATTAACTCACAAGGTACAGTGATGTTTTCCTCCTCTTCATCGTCAGGTTTGGGCGTGGGCTCGACATACGGCGGCACCGGGTCGATCCCAGTGCTGGGGTCGCCGGGGATTAAGAATGGGCCTGCAATACATACATACCTGTCTCATCTACAATTGGGTACATCATGTGTTTAAAGCTACGCGTAGACTGTAGGTACTGCGTGCTCGGTATTTCTGCGCCATAAAAAAAACAAAGTAACAAATCCTTTCGCTCCGTACGCTCCGATTCCGATACAGTCGTCGCATCGCATAGCTTTAATCTGCCATCGACGCGAGGATTCGTAAACCTTAATAGACGGGTCCACACAGACCAAGCAGCCTCGCGAGGCAAATGTATGGCCGCTCAGAAAAAACCTCGCCATCCTATTGAGTTGGGTAGTTATTAGGGGCCTCTTTTAATTGGCCAAACGGTTGCCTAGGGAGCCTACTACTAGCCTACGTACCTCCATAATGATTTGTATAGTTCCACTCGCACACGTGGTGGTCGCATACCAGCGGTGTGTACTTTTCTTTAGTATAATACGTGTTTCCATTTGGCATATACTGAAATTAAGAAAACTTTAAATAAAGGTTAATATACTTAGGTACCTAAGACTTTGTTACCTGCAAGTACATACTTAGGGCGGCCGTACACAGACTGCTTCAAACAGTTGAGACCCGGTAAATTATTGAAGCGGTCGCGACTGCTCGTGCAATCGCGTGTACGGCAGGGAATAAATGACTAACTAAGACTAAGTATATTCGTTATATTAAAACATAAAAAAAATTGCATTCGTTTGTGTTCGGAAATGCGATGATTGCCGATTGATACATACATATCCGTCACGCCTCTCTCCCGTTGGGGTAGGCAGAGACCACTTCCCTCCATTTGCTAGAATCCAAACAAACTTCTTTAGCTACATCAACACTCATCAGTCGCCTCATACATGCCCGTCGGCTTAGGGTAGGTACTCTTGATTTGGCCTTTCTTGAACATTTCTTGATTCCTTCCTTTCTTGATTTGATCGAGGTAAGTTCTTCTTGGCCTGCTTATCTCTTGCCTTGTATATCTTAAACCAACTCACCAACAAATAATCATGATGCCGATACCGTAACCCTTGAATATTGAAGTCCAAGATGAAAGTCCCTGACGTGATGATGCAGGAGGCAGCAGTTAGGGGAGGTAGTTTGTACATCACTAGACCGCACTTCACTATTGCTTTCGGCATAGTGGACACGTCGCGGTCGCGTTGCAGGATTTTTTTGAAGGGGAATCTTTGAAATAAAAAGGGAATTTAAAAAAAAAAGATTTTTTTTTTCAAAATGGGTAGTTTCGTTTCACTACCTGTCTGTAGGTAGGTACCTATAGCCGAGAGACGTGTCTGTAGATTTTGTTTGGAAATAGCATATTTGGAGTCTACGTCTTTCAGCAGGTTGCACTGCATCGTGCAATGGTCATAGTGCCAGTCTGCCATTTTGTAAGTCCTGGGTTCGACTCCTTAAAAACCTGGCATAAAGCCAGATACTCATGAGCTGTAGCTGAAACCGTTGCTTGCACTGTAACCAAAAACCATAGTTATGTTTTTAGTAACAGTACAAGCCACGTTTATGCCCAACTAGCGTGCCGTTATTCACTAATATTCCGCACACCTGCTACGAACGCACATCTTTTGTTTTTTTGGTTACAGTGCAAGCAATGGTTACGTTTACAGCTCCCTAAGACCCAGAACACACGGTGAAACGCAACTGCAACGCAACTGAAACTGCTAGTTACTTTTGAGTTGCATCGAAGTTTCTGCTATAGACTTCCTTAGAAAACAACACACGACCCAACTGAAATGAAACGTTTCAAACTAGTTGCGTCGTGTGTTGTTTTCTAAGGAATTCTATAGCAGAAACTTCGATGCAACTCAAAAGTTTCAGTTCGTTGCAGTTGCGTTTCAACATGTGTTTTTGCGCTAACGAGTATGCATCCTACTCACCTAAATATACAAACACCAATATGACACTCCAATCCGTGTAGATAATTATCAGTAGGAAAGCTAATACTTGGGTCATCCATCAAATAATATTTCTGTTCGTCATGGAAGTGAAGGAAGCCTAGGAATATGAAGGAACGGTCTTTGCAATATGGCGCTATCCCTCGGCCCATGTGATAAATATCACTGTATAGCTCTGACACGAAGATGTATACGTTTTTGCCGCAGTAGTATTCTGAAATCATAAGGCAAGCCAATGAGGAAAGAATATAAGGAGTGGCCCCATGTTTTTTTCATATACAAATGAGTATATGACAGCGTGCCAAGGTTGCCCCAAGTTTTCTCATAGTTTTATTGGTAGATGACATGTCTAACGATAAGTAGTACCATACAAAAATTTGCCATTTTGCGCCAGACTAGGCACGCAGATGCAGACGGTATGGCTCCTCCTTATATATTCTATGATCAAAGAGTTTTTATCTTTTTTGACTGGCAAATCGGAAGAAACCTAATTATATGAATTCCGGTTATCTACGCCGCTCAGGACCCCCCCCCCCGAATATCCACCTAAAGGTGGCTTTTTAGGGTTCATAAACGGAATAAGTCAATTGGTCCTGCCCTATATCCTGCAAGTCTCGAAGACTACTCACCGCGAAGTATCTCACATCTCAATGCCGGTTTGCACACTACAATACCGGTATAAAGTATGTGAGATACTTCGCGGTGACTAGTCTTCGAGACTTGAATCGCCTGTGCGTATCGTTATAGGAGAAGGGGCTACCTTGACTCAAATAAAACTCCATAGGGACAGGCCCACCGGTATACGTGGCCTTTCTCTCCGCTGCTATGGAATTATGGTTCTCGTACATGGTGAGCATGTTGTCGATGACGTCATCCAGCGTGATGAGGAGCACTTTCAGCTCTTGGATGTGGAGCTGCACGAATCTGGAGAGATGGTCTGTCGCTATGTGGACTCTTTCGTTTATGAGGTACTGCGGGAGTTACATTCAGAAGATCGTTAATATCGTGAAAGTCCATCGGTATTTTCAAGGGGCGTCTGCTCATTAAAGTGAAGACCTTTCCCAAGTCATTTAAATTAAAGATTTTTAAAAGTTCGTTTAAATTATTTTTTTAAACAGATACTTATTTCTTTTCATGACGAAAATCAAGGGACATCAGCCCGTTATAAATGTAATGGAAAATAAGCTTAGGTACAAACTGTAAAAGTTGTAAAAATATTAAAATCGGCCAAATGCGATTTGAACTCGAGCGCGAAGTATTACGTACCTTTCAATAAGTTAACAATAGCCATAATGCCAACTAGTAGCCATTATTGATTGATATCGAACAAAAAAGCTTCACGTTTTAACCGTTTAGGTAGGTAACCCTAAAAAATGAAATTATACCTGATCCTCAGCCGTCCTGATCCGCATCATTTCAGTCTGGTAAAGCCACAAGTTGTCCAACTTATCCGTGGGGTCGTGTCCGTAGATCTCAAACGCGTCTATGATCATAGCCAGCGTCACATTCTCGTTTGGTTCTAAACAGCATGGGTGGTTGCGGATGTTGTATGGGAACTAGGGTCATAAAAGGTCTTGTAAAAATGAGGTGACAATAAGAATCGTTTCGCAGTAGGTACGTCCGATCAGAATCCAATTCCAAATAGTATTAGCATTAATCCAAAAATCCTATTTTTAGTCAGAATTCGAATGATTTCTTTTGTAATTCTATCGGATAGGATTCGGATCGGACGTAGTGCGAAACCTATAATGGGAGGCGAGAATATAGGTACGTACTCTTAAGTCTTATTTTAATTTTTATTTAATGACTATAGTTGTGCAACCGGGAGTATTTCGAGAAAAGATAAAAACAAGCTACTCAAAATGCGTGATTTCATCTTAGCATTTAAAACACGGTTGTTCATTTTGACTGTCGCGTACAGAAGTGTTAACGAATTTTTCATTTTTCGATATCGTAAAAACTAGAAATAAATAGGTATGAATTGAGTATTATAAATAGTAGATAATTTAATTTTAAATACTTACGGTTATCTGAACAAGAGATACGCATAATGCAAGTAGCACGCATGCGCGAATGTAGGCGTCCATTTTCGCAACATGGCGGCGCTTGGTTTAAGACGCGCGCGCATTTTTCCTAATTGCCAATTTGACTTTGAAATCCGGGCAATTAAAACAATTAAAAATTAATTGGTAGCTTTTATTTGGGCGAGTTTTATTGGTATTTGTAAGTATATGCGTCTAAATAAAATTAGATTCCGATTTTGTATAAAATTTCGAGATTGCAAACTTTTTATTGCTTCAATATTTTATCTCTTTATAAACACTGTCTGAAGATGTAAATATCAAAAAAAAAACATTAGAACCAAAAACTTCAAGTATATAGCCTGGGCGCATGCATACATACGGATTCCGGATCAGGTTTTCCGTATCAGGGTTTCAGATTCGGAAACCTGAATGCTCTGCGTGCATACAAAATGTTTGACAAGGCGCACATTGTGCTTATTTTTTCCGGACGAAAAAGTAAGAACCGTGTGTACGCGCCCAGGCTAAGGTTTCCGAATCTGAAACCCTGATACGGAAACCTGATCCGGAATCAGAATGTATGCGCCCAGGCTTATCTATCACTAAAAAAAATCTCAACAATAAATTTTCAGGTGTCGACGAAGAAAATAACACAACAAATGTCGAATAACATTTTATTGTATTTAAAATACACACCTAGAATTGTTCATTTCATCACAATACATGTATTTATATATTTATACAACGTTATTATTGCACTTGATTACATTTCTAAGTTTCGAATAAAAGCTGAAATTAAAAGTTATCTATTTTTGTTGTTATATCAGTATTAAAAACTTTTCAAATCCAAAAATGCATTTCTGAAGCTTTTTTTTATAAATATTTGCACTTAAAAGCTTTGTAACGTAATTATTTATTTATTTATTCTGTAGATCACCAATTGTACATATATGATTGGTTAGCTCAAAACAAGTTAGATGTCCTGTACTTTTTTTTTAATTTTCGTAATAATATGCTGCTACTTATGGCGTTTTAAAACTGTCAAATCTATTTTTTTGTTTCAATTTGTGTATAATACGGTATGAAAAACAAATATATGTATATGTAGGTCATTGTATATGAAGTGAGTTGTTATTATTATTATTTAATTTTCTCTTTTGAATTTTAAACACAGATTAGTATGTTTTTCTGCGTTTTTAAGCACAAACATGTTTTCTAACATTTCATATATCGGTACATCAGTATAACTTTGTAAATTTTTAAGGAATGAGAAATAAATTTTATTGCCTTTGCACATATAGTCAAACTCCTAAAATTATTGTTGTTAATATAATTATATGTATTTACTAATTTATATAACATGGTAATTAAGTATCATGTAGCAGTAACAACGACTATAATTTAAAATGGAAGACATTTAATCACGTCGCTTATAATTAGGCTGCTATTTTATATTTTTTAGAAGATTTTTAAACTGTTCAGTTTTGTACAAAATAATAAATCACCAATAAAGATAAATAAGAAATTATTTTAGAGTGACAGTATATGTTAGCTACCTATTTTATTTTTAAATTATAGTTTTCGGATTTTTTTGTTATTGTAATATACTTAAACTTTATATTGACATATAAATAAACTATTAAATAAATTTAAAATTATCACAGGACTAATACTATTTCATAAAATATTGTAGAACGTGTAGATATAAAAAAAAATTTATATAGATTCTACATTAGCTCAGAACCCAGCTCTATAAATCCTGAGACAGTTGAAAAATCTCTAAAATACATGTATATTTATGTATTTATTTCTTTACACATTAACTATATTATATTGTCAACGTTTCTATTTTCTCGCTTTCTTAAATATTTTTCATAAACTGATATATAAGCTTATAATTTTGTATATCAATATTGGAAGACTTCGTTGTCATACATACTTAATAGGAAATTACAACATAAATATATATTTCTTGGAAGACATTCTGATCTATAAATATTAATAAATATTTAGTTTGCATTTAAATTCTATTTAACAAAAAAACACTGTTTTAAAAAACAATGACAAAAAAAAAACATTTTGTAAGTAAATATCGCGTATTTAATAACTAGTATTATTATATGTTACTTAAACTCTATTGATATTTTCGGAAGACACGTTTCAAACTATGAACCATTAACCTTTTGACGTAACACGAATACTTGTTATCCTTACACACTAACTGACCTAGGATACAAAATTTATCAATCGCGTCACACTAGATAATTACGTGCAATAACCAAGCCGTAACCCGGCAAAACATAATTAAACACGAAGTAGGTAGGTACGCGTAAATCTAAAAATAGTTCAACAATTTTTCTAAAACTACTGACAAATTAGAAAGGTAGGCCGATCTTAAACGCTTTTATAAGAGCCGACCCAGAATCGTACATACCAATAATCCCGAACAGAACCCCAAGACCTATAATGAAATAGTCATAAGCGATAGTAGTGCTTTCCAGCTGATTCCCTTTCAGTTTAAGATGGAAATACGCTGGCCATATAAAGCTCAGCATAGTTCCTGTGAAACTCCCGATAAAACCCATGAGAATAGCGAAATGTGGAATGAAAATCGCCATCAGAATCGTAAACATGATGACTCCAAGTCTCCAAGCGAGACCCCACACTTTAAGTTCGCCGTCTAAAGCGTATATAACAGGGAATAACGTTTTAGGCTTGCCTCGGAAGAGAGCGCGTTCTAACAAATCGCACGCAGCGTAATACGGTAGCGGGTAACTCAACACAGCTTTGATTACCAGGAAGAAGTTGACGAGGCCTTTGAAGCCAGCTGAACGAAGATTGTTAGTGATCACCTGTTGAGTATCATTTTGGAACGTCAAGAAGCACAAATAGCCGAATATAGCTTTGAAAGCAGCGGCCGCGATGTGAGACCAATTCAACATCCATTCGAATCTGGATCTGTCTTCCATATTACCTTCAAGGGTTGGCAAGAAAATCTGTGACGTGTAAGAGAACACAATAACCCCTAAGCTGATAGGAAAATTCTCGAAATCCAAACTCCATTTGACTTTAGACCAACCCCAGTCTCCGATATTGATGATGCAATAGCCAATCACAATAGCGTTAATGATGAGATGGCTCATGGTGCACCAGAAAGAGAGGACACTGACGCTAGTTAGCGACTTCAAGAACGCTAGAGGGAGAAGGAAGATTCCGATGAGCATCATCCAGGATCGAGTGTCGATGGAACCGTCGGGGAAGCTGCCAATCATGAGATCACCACAGACGACAACGTACAGTATACAAGTCATGAGCAACTCAATGATCTGTGCAATATTGACTATCCTAGCGCCGTACTTCCTTCCGAAGCATTCTTTAGCGATAGAAACGTAGGAATCACGAACTCGAACGCGTTGTCCAGAAACAGGGTCGTCCTCGTAAAGGCATTCGACCAGGATTTTTCCGGTATAGCAGCAGATGTGGGCAATGCCGACCATGGCGAATATAGCCCAGTAGCCTCCTTGGAGCACGGCGAATGGGAGAGATACCACGAACATACCCTGAAGATAGAGTATCCTTGTTAGAGTACTTACTCATTAACCAGCTTTAACCATAACCGTTGCATACACTGTAACCAAAAAACATAGAGTATACGTTGTTCGCTAATAGTCTGCAAACCTGCTGTGAGCGCACACCCAGTTTTTTGGTTTCAGTGCAACTGTTACGGTTATAGCTCGCTAATATTATATTCTTTCGCTATAATATTTGATTCAACTACGGTAAATTAATCTTTCACATCCCTGGAAAAAAGAACAATAGAAAATGTATTGTGTCTGGGTTTATAATGGGACAGTGCGATGTGAGAGGTTAAACACTAACGAAAGCACAGTTGTTATATTTACCTGAATAGCATTAGTAACGTTCCATGCTGCTTGGAATTCGTTGATTTTAGTTCCAGGTTTGCCTCCACCTTCTTCGAACCCTCCTTCCTCAGATGAAGCGTAAAAATCCACGCTTTGCATGCTTTGGGTCCTAAATTTAATTAAAAAATACGTCAAAAATATATCTCCCAACATCTATAAGTTGATCATCATTATATTTAAGAGTTAGGCTCTTGTCAGTGAAGCATCCTCCATTTAGGCCTATCTTCTGCTATGCTTTGACTTCTTGACATGAAGTTTACTTTCTCCTTTAAGTTACGGCTCAATGATGACCGAAAAAAACAAGATATCATAATAATGATGTAATCCGTTACTGGAAAACTAAAAAAGTTGTAAATATGAAGTATTTATCGCAAAGTCCAACTGAATAGAGGAACTGACCAAAAGATACTTAGTTAAATACGAACTTGGGCATATAGCACTACTCCCATTACGATACATACGCACAAGCGATTCAGGTCTCGAAGAATAGTCACCGCGAAGTATTTCGCAGGATACTTGAATTGCTTCTGCGTATCGTAATAGAAGAAGGGCCTTTATCACAAACCTGGGAGCCTGTCCATCCTGCTGAGGGTAGGTATTCTGATAGCTGGTGAAGGAATCCTCAGCTTGGAGTTGACCACTCAGGAACGGGTTCGTCGGGTTAGTTGACTGATATGTTGGAGACGTGGTCTCGTTCATTGTCGACAGCTCGCAGCTTTCACCCATGTTCTCTGGAGAATTTTTATCAAAGTTATTTGAGTAAGTGATGACAAACATGATCTACATTATTTATGTAAGAAAAGTTATTTTGGCACAAGAGCCATCAAGGCCAACCCAACAGAGTTTCTTGCTAGATTCTTCTCTGGGAAAAACTGCACTCTTGTGAATCTAGCATTAACTTTAAAACTACCCGTTTTATGTGATGTAAAAACCATCCTACAAGATTAATTCATTTTCATCTTGGAATTAAAGCGTAAGGTATAAGGATGTACAAAAATTAAGATTTACTTATTTAAGGATGTCATCTTTTTTAAAATGAAAACATAATTAATTAACTAAGCCAATGAAAAAATATACTTAAGTATTACGCGTCAAAAAGTGAAGCAAGTTAGACCGTAATTTTATCAATACCTAGATAAATTAATGGACTTACATAGAGCATACTAGCATACATTATCCATCACCCAAAGTTATGTAACATATATCTAAGAGACCAACAAAAATATTGATTGATAGGTATCTACTTACCCATGTTAGCAAAGCGGACATTCTGCGGAGGGCGCGGTGGAGGCCCAGGTCGGTCTGGCATCTGCTGGCGAACTGTCTGCATGGCCACATCCAAAGCATTCTTTAGGGGAGGTATCTTAAAACGGTTTAGGTGATGCATCTTGATTCAGGCTGATTTTCCCACCAAAATTTTATTTAAAAGACTTTATTGTCAGCGTCTTTTTTCTCTAGTAAATAGGTATATTAAAATTCTATGTAATGCCTTTAAATTGACGTAACAGGAAGACAAAGTTTTTTTTTTCAAATAACCATTACGTACTAGCGATTTAATTATTTATCTTTATTTAACACTAATCTGGAAGACTTCTTTACACTACACTATTATTATATTATTTTTACATTATTGTGTCAATGTGCCATTGGGTTTTGGAGCAGCCATTTTTTCCGTTCCCCACTTCCGTAACATTTTTTACGCGATTAACTTTTGTTTTATTTGTTTTTAACACTTGTGTGAGTCACTGTACTTTTTTGTGTTTGATTTTAGTTTGTTTTTTGGTTGGTTTTTATCATTTTTTATTGGTTTTTCTGTGGGGATTGGCGCTCGGCACAGTTTTCCTTGGGTCTGGCTGGTGAGTGCGCGGTAAGGTGCGCGGTGGGACCTCCGATCGATATTCCTAAAGGGTGGACTCTCTCTCGTGCCAAAATGAAATATAACAGTTTCGCAAAGAAAGTTTTTACAGCTTCTCATTATTGTCTGTCCTTGACAACTTATAATTAGGGTTTAGGTAATGCCGTAATAAAGAGATCTTGATCTTGATGACTAAAACAGCAAAACCCATTTTAACGTTTAGGTTTCGAAATATAATCAGACTTCAAAAAAAGGTATCAATTTTTAATTAAGTAGATAGATACCTTTTTAGAAAAAAGAAATGAAAAAAACAAAAATACCTGTGAAAAATACGCAAGTTCTATGCAGGAAGCTACCGTGTATCCGTTTTTTTTATAATTAATTTATTTCATTTCATTTTTATTTGCTCTAACTATACATTTACAAAGTTCCACGTTACTTCAGGTTATCAATTTACTTTATCGCGCAAAAATAATAAAAAAAACCACTCTAATTGATTGTTAAATATTTTTTTAAAAGCGAAATTTTAAAAAGTATTGATTCGTTACAGTTTCAAAAATGGCGGTTCGTTGGAACACGCTTTTGGCTCTGTATTTTTTTACAATATTCATTACTTTGACGGTAAGAATTATCTATTAATCTATCATCAATTATTTCTTATTAAATAAATACACATTAAAACATACATCTTAGATATTTTTTATAAAAACAGTAGGTTTTTAATTTGAAATACTGTCGCTCACAGAAGTGTTGACATTTTATTAATAGAAAATTGTTAGACGAGAACAGCTCCTAGAAGTTTACAATACATTTTTGTTATCTACTTATTGACAAAATATAAATTGAAGCGATTGTCCAAAATAACCATCTATTAGACACAACGATACATTTCTTTCATTCTGCCTTGCTACCAATTTTTTTCAACAAAAAATTACGTGTAAATGTTGTGAAACTAAAAGTACCTACTTAGGTAACTACCTAAACCTATACCTAAGTAATTAGGTATTTATTCTTTTCTGTAGATATCTGTCTACTTCTTGCAATAAATAAAAGAACCTATTTAATAACAAGATTTTTAGGAGGAGAAAATGGATTTTACAACGAGTACCCTAAAAAACTAACCTTAAATCATAATAATAAACCCCTCAGAACACCTACAACATCCGCAACCACCCATGCTGCCAAGAACAAAACGAGAACGTGACGCTGGCTATGATCATAGACGCGTTCGAGATCTACGGACACGACCCCACGGATAAGTTGGACCATCTAGCGCACTACCAGATCGAAATGATGAAGATCAAGAGAGCTCCTGATCAGGTTTCAACACAATTAATAAAAACTCATCATTAAAAAAGCGTCGCTCTTCTCGCTGGAGTCTACGCCACTCTGTACTCTTCTCTGACTGATACGACACAACTTCTATTCCCTCTTTAATTTGATCTTACATAGATGTTTCAAATCATTCAAAGATTCAAAGCGTTGGGCGAGAATAGCCACAGAATGGGTGCCGGAAGACGGCCAGCGCCGCCGAGGTAGGCCCAAGAAACGATGGCGCGACGACCTGAACATATTTAGGGAAAATTGGTGGGAAGCCGCCACCAACAGAAATGTGTGGAGAAGCATGGGAGAGGCTTTTGCCCAGCAGTGGGACAATATAGGCTAAAAAAAAAAAATAGATCTTTCGTGGTACCTCTCTTTCTTTTACCCTTTAAATTTTATTCCATGCTATTTTTTACAAAGTCGTCATGTCGTATCAGATGTGAGGTGACCCAGCATTAATAACTAGTAAAAAAAAACGGAAAATCTTGTAAAATTAACACAGTACCTCAAATTAATAAAGGCTAAGTATGTGTTATTTTGATGTACTTAAACTACATTATTGTAAAAATTCATTGAATTTGTTCAGTGGTTTCTTGTTGGAAAGAGTTATAAACATCCTCACATTAATCCAATTCAACTTAAAGAAGTATTAATTCGAGATTTTTATTTCAGTACATAATAAATGAACATGTGCATATAGCTACTGATCACTTGTCGAGGTTCATTCACATGCATATCAAGGAGTTGAAGGTATGTGCTGTGTTAACGTTTTTACACGTAGGTACAGTCGGCATCATAAGTCGATTAACACATACAAATTTTCGAAAGTAAAATCCACCATTATTAGACGAAAATTGCTTAGCAAAAAATACTCTAGAGTTAAATGAACATTCAATAAGGTTCAAAATAAGGAAAATAAGTAAGGTTTTTCGTCCAATAATGTTGTATATAACTTTTGAAAATCTGAATGTGTTCATCGACTTATGATACTGACTGTACTATAGTTCTTAGTATGGACACGCGAAAGCTTAGATATTGTTATCTTATCTAGTCATCAGTGCCCCACTGCTGGTCAAAGATCTCTCTCCTTCCTTTCCACGATTTTTTATCCCGAGCATCCTTCGAGCCATCCATGAATGTGTCTAGTTCATCCCGCCACCTTTTCCGTGGTCTCCAAATAGGTTTTTTTTTACTTTCAGGTGTTATTAATAGCTCTAGACGACGCCATAGACAATATGTTGACGATGTACGACAATCACAACGCGATAAAAACGGAAAGAGTCGCTACGTATAACTCTCCTACAGGAGGCGCTGTACCTTCAGAATTTTATATGAGTCAAGGTATACTTACATTTATTATACTACGAGAGGCTGCCCGCAACTTCGTACGCATTTATCGTCATTACTTGAGAAAAAAAACATACTATCTTAAAATTAAATAGCCTATGTGTTATTCTGATGTATAATCTACAACATTGCCAAGTTTCATCAAAATCTGTTCAGTAGTTTTTGCGTGAAAGTGTAACAAGCATCTATCGGCACAAACATTCACATACGATTGTACTTATGCAAAAGTTTGATCAGGTCCACAAACCTAGATTTACCTAAATACATATATCTAAAGTGTGATCCATTCAAATCTAAGATACGAATCTGTCACGCACGACTCTCTCCTTTCGGGGTAGTCACCACTACGCTACGATCCAAACATCTTTAGCTTCATCCACATTGGACATTTTTTCACGTCTTTATACTTCAAGACTAACAAATATAGCTCAAAATCCATCTAAAATAGGGATGATGACAACATTCAAAAATTCAAAAAATTATTAGTCCGTCTTTTAGGCTATTAAAAAATATTTGAAACATATTTTTACTTGTACAAATACATAAATAAATACAAAGATACAGAGCATCAAAGTTACGGAGTGGGGGGTATTGACGTCACTCCTTGGTAAAAATCGTACTAAGGCGTCACGAGCGACTTTAACACAGTGTATCTTTGTCATTTTTAGTTTAAGAGAAAAAAGGAAAAATACGTGTCGAATATTTTAAAATAATCTATGTGATGGACTAAATATTTTTTTTTTGTCTCGCCTTAGTTTTATCACAGATTAAATTTCCAGAATTCTACTGCGGCAAAAACGTCTATCTCTTCGTGTCTGAGCTATACAGTGACATATACAACATGGGTAAAGGTCCATCGCCCTACTGCAAGGGTCGAGCTTTTCATTTCCTTGGCTTCGTTCACTTTATGGACGACAAGAAGTACTTCTTGGAGGAAGATGCTAATGTGGTCTTTGAAATGGACAATTATATCCACGGATTAGAGTGTCAGATAGGTGTTTGTATATTTAGGTGAGTTAAATGTTCAATACTCAATCATTGATATCGATAACCACTTGCTAACGGTGAAGGAAAACATCGTGAGGAAACCTGCATACACCAAAGAAGAAATTCGAAGGTGTATGTGAAATCTGTCAACTCGCACTTGGCCTGCGTGGTAGATTACGGCCTAATCACTCTCCGTATGAGAGTAGGCTCGTGCCCCTCAGTGGGGTTATATATAGGCTAACAACAACAACAGCTCAATCATTTATTGCACTCCACAGGTTTTTTACACATCTTATTTTTAAAGTTAATTTAAAGTAGCAAACGAGAACCCTGATCAGGGCACGGCAGTTTGTGTAGCGTAAATTTTGTTAGATGTAATAAGAGGGAATAGTGTCTCGTGTCAGGTGCTCAAAACGGACGACTGAGAATAGAGCAGAGTGGAGACTCCAACTACAAGAGCAACGCTCTTTTTGATGATGGAATATTGCTGGCATTTTAGCATCTTGTCCGTTCATATCGGTCACGCTTCTTGACGAAAAAGCGAAAGAATATGTTTTGATTTAGCAAGTGCAGGACAGCGGTCTCTGTCTATACAGCGCGTAACGGAAAGCTGAAACCCAGCGATAGTACTCATGAACCTGAACAACTTTTCCCAATGAACATAGTCCGCAACTCGAAAAAAAAAATCGCCTCCCAAACAAAATGTCCGATCAGCTGATCGACTATATGGACGATCCAAAATCTTTTTTCTAGTTACGACCCGTGTTCCTTGTTCAGATCATGAGGCTTGATACCCCCTTTCTGTTACACCCTGTGTACAAGGTGACTTTAAATTAGTGAACGATAGAAAAGGATGTGCATGTACTCGTGATAACAAACAACTTTTACTATGGGACCAAGTTAGAAATCACAACAAAAATTGTTCCGCCGTACTATCAGCTGGTGCATTTTGTAAGGGGAGTTCAAAAATTTATGAAAGATTTCGACCTTGGTTCCATAGTAAAATTTTTTTGTTATCACGAGTAGGTACATGCATCCTTTTCTATCGTTCACTAATTTAAAGTCACCCTATATTAAAATAAAGAGCATCCAACATATTCGTAAAGTAAAAATTTTCGGTATCAATTACACTACACATCCCCTATTCGAGCTAGTATGGAGAAAAAAAAGTTGGCGGCCACTGATGAAACTAACGTCAATCGATAGAGAAAAATATTATAAAACGATAGGTAGTATTTTGGACAAATGTCGAAAGTGATATACTTTCGGAGATATAGAAGTTTGAAAATGTTCACAATTCCCCAGATTCCCCTTCAAGAAGAACTTACAACACGTTCGCGACGTGTCAACGCTACCAAAAGCAATCGTGAAGTGTGGCACGGAGATGTACAAGCTACCTCCTCTAACTGCTGCCTCCTGCATCATCACGTCAGGGTCCTTCATCCTGGACTTCAACATCCAGGGGCTGAGGTTCCGCCACTACGATTATTTGCTGGTGAGGTATTGGGGGTTTAGGAAAGTTGGAAATTCCAAAAATTCAAAAAATAATTAGTCCTTTTAGGCTATTAAAAAATATTTGAAACACATTTTTTACCAGATCAAATACATAAATAAATACAAAGATATGAGCATCAAATTTACGGAGTGCGGGTTATTGACGTCACTCCTAGATAAAAAAAATATTTAGGCGTGACGTCACAAGGAACTTTAACCCAGTGTATCTGTCATTTTTAGTTATGAGAAAAAAGAAAAAATACGTGTCGAATATTTTAAAATACTAATCTATGTGATGGACTAAAAAAATATTTTTAGTCATCATGCCAATTGGTTTAATTAAACCAATTGTCCGCACGTCATACTTACGCACGTTTCTGTCAATTGACGATTGCAAGACGAATGCTGGAAGCGTCGTCGCGTCAGTCGCTTCGTCAATAGGCGCGTCCACACAGACCGAGCAGCCTCGCCCGAGGCCCGCCGCGCCATTTACAGATAAAAATCTGACAGATAAACCTATGTCTACTAATACCTGTCAGATAAAATTTATCTGACAGATATTTTATATTTATTTTATGAAATGGACATAAGTTTATCTTCTGAGGGTTTATCTGTCAGTAAAATTTTATCTGTAGAGATAAACGGGCACTAAATAAAGATATTTAAAAGTTTAAGTGCCCGTTACACATCCTACTGATAACTTGTAACTGACAGATGAACCTATGTCTATTTCTTAAAACATGAAATTTTAGACAGAGACAGGTATAAAATTTTCTGTCAGATAGATTTTATCTGTAGATCGTGAAACAAGCCCTAAATCTGTCTGTAACAACCACGGCATAGGGATCCAAGTGTAACCGTGAAACATTTTTTTTTGTTGTTGCAGATAATACCAAACGGCCAAGCGTATTATACAAAAGAGAAATTCTCTCCATTAGTCTGCGATCATCACGTTTGTGAATGGAACAATACGAACTTCTATGGAGGTAAGTAATTTGATATTGAAAGATAATTTATTACTTAGATCTTACTCTTCTTCTTTCTAACTTTTGTGGATCTTAACCTGTGTTCCATAGATCACTAGGTCCAATGCTCCCAAATGGTCCACGGGAGACGTCCCACCCATAGATTAAAGGGAGAAACAGGCCGATCCACGTACGTTGCGTACTTGAGACCGGTCTATCTCTAGTTTAAAACTATGTGTTCCTAAAACTTATTCTGCCTACTACTGCCCACTTCGAGGATAAATTTTCTTTTAGCGCCTCCATTCTAATGGTGCACCATAGTGCTCCTACATTGCAGGTTATAAAATGTTTACAAACAATTTAAAAAATCTTTTAACAAACTTTTAAGTACTTATGTTTAGTTTGCAATGTGGGGGAATTAAATGACCAGGGCACCATTACACCTACCTATTTAAAACTCTTAATCTTTCACATCCCAGAAAAAAAGAACAACTGAAAATCTATTGTGTCTGGCTTTAAAATGGGTCAGTGGGATGTGAGAGTTTCATCTACACAACGCTCCCATTTTTTCACAGGCCTATAGCGCCCACAAGGGGGCATTATCGCCTACTTTGGAAAATAAATTGTGATTAATGGTTCTTTCAGGTCCGTTCATAATACCGGGAGATCCTGGAGACGGTCTGTCTCCAATCCCGCCATTTTTTGATCAGACCACGGAACCCTACCACGCTTCTACTGAACCCAATCGAAATGCTGAAGATAATACTACAAGTGAATATTGTTTTATTATATTTATGTATTACTAGACGCTGCTGTAACTCCGTACACATTTATCGTCATAACAAAAAAAAAACATAACATCTTTAAAATTCCTGTTATTGGCTGCTTCCCACCAATCTTCCCTGAATGAGCGTAGGTCGTCACGCCATCGTTTTTTAGACCTACCTCGGCGACGTTGGCCGTCATCTGACACCCATTCTGTGGCTATTCTGGCCCAACCTTCGTGTGTATGCGATGGAGAAGCATGGGAGAGGCTTTTGCCCAGCAGTGGGACTAAATAGGCTTCAAAAAAATAATCTTAAAATGTTACTATCTATCTACTAATTAACAATATTATTTGTTTTCAGCTTGTAAGTAAACATCCATTTTACTTTTACTCCTTTTGAACCTGTATACAAAGAATACTAACCTACTACTTGAAGTTTACTTTTACTAATAGTTTGCCTACTCTGTACGCAGCCTAATGCTGTTTCACCATCGACAGATAAAAATTATCTAACAGATATTTTGTAACTGTATCTATCTAAAACGTCATGTTATAAAATATACTTCTCTCTCTTCATCGGTCCCTCATGTCTGAGGATCGTGGTCAGCATCAGAGCCACATTTGGAGCGTATGATTTGCCTCCATCGGTTTCGATCCAGCGCGTCTCTCACCACCGTATAGAATTTAGAAGACGAAAATATACTTACATAGGTTTATTTGACAGCAAAATTTTGTCTGTAAGTAGTGACATGGGTCCTAAATATATTTATTATTTATTTCCAGACAGTCTCGACGGTTGTTGGTTCATGTTCCCACCAAACTATGGCTCCATCGCAGGCATCAGCTATTTGGATCCCCTCACTGTCAACGAGTATCGGTTCAGCTGCCAAGCTTCTGGCAATAAGGTAACGGCTATTGGCATCTCGGTTAAAATTGGCAACTTGGTAAAATTGTTTGGCAACTTGGTTAAATTCATTGGCAACTCGGTTATCTGATTTGGCAACTTGGTAAACCAATTGGCAACGGTGATTTCTTATTGGCATCGAGATTTATTTATTTAATTCACCAGGGCCTATACTGGTACCCGCAATGGATGGGCGCTCCGCCCCACCACCCATACCCTCAAGCCGGAGATAACCCCTCCGACCTGCCGCAGGGAGCCCCCTCCCCCTTCTACCCGCACCAGCAGTCCGGCATGGACGGGAAACTCCCTACAGCTTAAGCTTTGTTTTTGTTGGATAAATTACTTGTATAGAATTTTGTGTTTTATTTTAGACGGCAATTTAGTTTAGTTCGGATTCTCATGTACGGATAGAATATTTGATTACCACTCTGGTGGATTACGGGCTACGGCCCAATCAATCTCGTAGGAGAGTAGGCTCGTGTCGCTATAATGGAGACGTTTAAAGAGCTGATGATAATGATGGTTTGTTAAGATATTTATATAATAAATAAAGTGGCCTTATGGACAGACCATATAATGCGCTGAAAAGATGGCCGCTAAATCCGAAAAGTTCACCGAGGAGTTGACAAAAATACACAATTCATCGAAATAAAAGGATAAAATAATACGAAAAAAAAATTAAAATACAAATGTAGGATACGGTAATATTTATTATTTCCATCCACAGTCTCGGACCATTCGAATATACAGAACAATACTGGAAAGTCTCAATTTAACGTATTTACATGATGACTTACTTAAGGTCACCGCCAGAGGGCGCACTTGCAAGAGAGGGTTAGGTTCTTTTACAATGCTACAAGGATCTTTTGGCACGTGGCGGAAATCAGAACTTATGGTATCATCTTGTAAATTGTCATTATTTTGAGTTACTTATTCACCACCCACGCCCTCCTGACAATGTCACTCAAGTGCCAATAGATCTTTGTAGGACTCTACACCCGTTTGTATCGCTGATGTAGCGTTCTTGGTGTGAACCCAAGTATGTAAAAAGGTGATTTGGTTTAACAATGCCCCGACAGACTCCCTCACTTGCTCGTCCGCTGGCGATGCTGTGAGCTTTTTTGAAAATAGATTTAAACAGAGATCAGTTATAAACTGTTTTCTTCTACAGTGTAATATTTGGTATTGGCATTCTAAATGATTATGCCAATTGAAACAAACTTTTATTATGGGACTAGCTGAAGAGACTAAAATAAATTCGATCGGTTTATGCCATCACTATGTGAAATGTCAAATACATTTTGAACACTTATTGCGTTAGCTCCATAATAAAAGTAGTTTGAATTGATTGGCAAAATCATTGCCAAAAGATTGTTCAATTTTCAACTTCAACTTTAATAGACTTCTCATAGATTAGGTTTTGCTTTTCAATTAATAATTTCACAAATATGGATACATGTAATAAAAATGTTCAATTAAGGTATAAATTATTTTTAGAGTAATTAGCTAGTGCTAGGACCAAACTAGCAAGACTACAATAAGATATATTTTACAGAAGATTAATAATAAATAACAAAATAGCATTTTTATGAAAATATCTTTTAAAATTTTGTATTTAATTTTATACTTACACCAAAAAGTATAATCAAGTTTGAAAGCCAAAATATATTTTCATTTGTGTATTTTTGATTGGTAAAAGAATATACAGGCCATTTTCAAACGGTGCTGCCAGTTATCTGTTTTAACATTTATTATACTGAAAATGGCGTTTAACAGGCATCACTGACTCAGAAAAAATACTATAGACTATATTTATCTAATAATTTTTAAGTTTACTTTAAAAAGCAAAGAACTACACTAAGAAATCCTATTTCTATAAGAAATCGTGAAATCTTAACGACAAAACTACAGCATTTTTAAATAAACTACTTTGAACTACTTTTGGCGATTTTATAGAAAAATACTTTTATAGCTATTATTTAAAATAGTTACTGTAATAATTTCAATTTTTTTAAAGTAAGTAAGTAATTGAAACATTTTCACACACCTCCATTTTCGATTTTTTCATAAATATTTACAAATATTTTATGCTGCTTTTATAAACATTTTTAATTAAGAAACTAAGTCCTTGGAATTTATTTACATAACGAAAAAAAATTAATAAATTGCACATAATAATTATGTAGGTAGGTACGCTTCAAATTTGAGCGTAAATATTTACGTATTTTTACTCTTTATTTTGCATCTTTGGCACATAAAATGATGTAATTGATTAATTTGTGACAAGATTATTGAATTTTAAATCACTCTACCAAAAACTAGGTAGGCTTACCAAATTGGCAAGTTCTGGCAAAAAAAAATTATTTTTTAGAATATTTTTGAGCTGAATTTGTATTATTATTAAATCATAATTTTGAGAAAACTTCTTATCGCACGAAAATAGTATCAGAATGTAATTCCCAAATCCAGTGCAATTATCTATTTGGCAACATTACTTACGTCACAATTTAATTTAAATATGGCCATACATGGTGATGCCAATAGTGCAAATAAAATTAAAACGGAAAGAGGAGAAATAAAAAAGTTCGAAAATATTCTAAACATTCATTGAAAATATTTTTATTTTACAAAGACTCAATATTTTAAATCACTGGGTGTATTATAAATAGATCTGCCAAAAAGATCATAATGATCGGATATCACTTTGGCAATCCAACCCTTCTGTTCATTATAATAAATAACATAATTTCAATAACTTTTTTCATCAATATCCTTTAAAAAAAACTTAAAAAATAAAACAAATATTAAACCAGCCTCTCTTTTGAATACATTTCAAACATCACAAAAGTATATTTGATGGAATTATTTAGTTTCGTAACAAATAAATATATAGTTTTATAATTTATTATACAAATTACAATTTAGAAAAATACATACAAGTACACCCTCGGATACCTCAATATATTCACCCAAAATAACTATAACTATACTACAGTATCTAAATAAAATCGTTAGCGAGGGACATAGATATAGTTCGGTGCCCGGTGCGTGATTGAGAAGAAATAACAAAAATATATCGCACACTATCACACGTTTCTCCGCGAGCGTCTTCTAACAATTCAAAGTGCAATCAGTCTAGGTTGATGTGTCCGAGGGTGTACATTTCTAGCTATTATATCTTGAAGTTATTTAATTAGTATTAAATAACTTCAAGATTTAAATCAAAATTTATTTAATTTTGAAATAAATATTATAAAATCAAAATGTTTTTTTAAAAACCATTTTAGTGTAGTATAAGTATATACGAAAACAAATCTCATACATACATTTTTAAATAAATATTGATTGACGTCGATTTTTTAATAAATTTTTGAGTTTAACTGTTAGTATTTTTACACAAATATTATGAAATTCTCACAGAAAAATATAAGTTGATATGCTTTTAATCACAATACGACATTATTGATTGAATTTTTAAGTAAAGTAGGGTAATTTGGCCCGCATGGGTAATTCCGACATATCATTATTTGTATCGCCCGCAATTACCCCAAAAAACTAAATTCGAATATTTAAAATTATAATTATTTTTAAACAAACAAATAACTTTAGAAAGGTACAATTATTATTGTGTATTATCACCATTTTTGTACTGACAAAAAGCTAAATAAAAATTATACAAATCGTACATTTTAATGTAATACTTGATCACTTATTTGACATTTCGAATTTACACTGTGGTATTGACCACGATGTAACAACACGCCCATCACATTATGACACTTTAAAAACATGGTAACTTTATAATATTGAGTCAACTCGATAATGTCACATAAACGATCAACTGCGAAACCATGACTAAAAAATCATCTTTTTTCAACACATTTCAAAGTCCACCTCCTTTCTTACCACAATTCAAAACACTACACAACGTAGCCATCGCAAAGTCATTAGCTATCTTCGTTTCTTCGTCACTCGCGTAAAACATCGCATATTTCTGTCTCTGTCACACTAGTTACGTAAAAGTTTCGGATACGCGCCACTAAAATGCAGCTTTGAACGTCAAAGTAGCGACATTTTAATTACCGACACTGAATTTTTATTAATCACGTGATGAGGAACTTTAAAAAGGTTACTTATCTCCTTTGAGGGCCCTGTCAAGTACCGCTTTGGAGGCGATTTCCACCGTGACCGATTTGCTGATGGTGGACAGATGTTCCGGGTCCGGGGCCTCCGCTGAGGGCTCCGTTAAAATCCTCATCGAGGACACTTTCGCCCGTTGGTAAGCTGACACCGTGTTCATTCCGAGGAATCTAGAGATAGGAAAAGATAAATTTGATTTTTTAAAACTTGATAGAATATGAATTTTATATAACATTTGGTTACATAAAATCAAAAACAATGAAATTGGTGATAATCCTTTCATTGCTTTACCAGATTTTACATCAGCCGGTAGGTACAAGACTTTACGATTCTGTTTAGATCGTCTAGCTAACTTGTACTACGTATGTACGATATGGGTACGATATGAGCGTATACTTTTCTACATATCTGAATATTTTCAATTTCGGTGCAAAAGAATCACGTACCTGACACAAACGTAGCAGACGAGCAGCGCTGCGCCGGCGGCGAGTACGCGCGCGACGGGCGACGCGAGCAGCTGCGCGCACAGCCACCCCGCCGCGCCCGCGCCCGCCATGCACACCACCCCCGCCAGCGTCCGCGCCCAGTGCGCGCCCGTGAACCCGCGCTCCCACTCCACTCTGCAATATACATAAGTAGTTTTAAAATTGCTACAGTACGTAGATTTAAAACGGTACCCTAAAACGCCTAAGAGGCCTTTGCCAAGCGGTGGGATCTTGATGGCTAACAAAAAAACCTAAAAAGTAATGAAGAATATAGAACGATACGCAAGATAATACGAGAAACAGATAAATTCGTTTCTTTTCGTGTCTTCAAAGCTTGAAAATCACGGTTCAAGAATGATCATACAATAAGAAATTTGAATAAGACGCTACGATTGAAGAAAATACTTCTGATTGAAACTTACCTGTTAGTCTCCTGCACGATGTATGGTGTGTTGCATACTTTGCATTTAAGCCCATCGGGAGTAGCAGCACTCTGGAAATACAATATTAAATTTAATATAGTTTACTTAAATAATACAATATGCAAACCATAACAGTTTATTAATAATAGTACTTAAAACTCCTCCCATTCCACACCTTAGGTACTCTAAACTATTGACTGACACCTAGTTTAAACAGCGACAAAAAGGGTAACTTGTCCCCAACTGTATGACGGAATTACCCCATGTCGTTGAAGACCATCAAACTCTGCTCAATCCTCTGGTCTCCTGAACCTTACCTCAACAAGCCACCTCCGCAGACAGTCGTGGTGGACAGCAGCGACGTCGCCGGTGCAGCGGCAAGGTCTGATGAGCGGCTCGTCGCGCGCTCCATCATAGCAGATCCAGCAGTCTCGCGCTGATCCTACTGACCCTACTAGAGAGTCGGTTTCTACGTTCTGAAAGTACAGGGCAAGTTTGAATAAGTTTTGATGTTTTTCTTACATCTGCATTTATAATTAAGTTCATCTCTATTTGAGGTGGAACAAAACTTCTAGCGTGATAGCACGTCACACCGAAATCGCATTTAACAAATTAATATCAAAAATTTCAAATACCAGTAACATGATGCTAACGTGATTTACTATAGAATAACATAGGGTAATTTCGACCAGTGGGTAATAACGACCATACAAATAACTTTGTAGAAAAATATTTGTTTGAAAGCTGAAAACTATGCAAATTGCCTACGTTTGCAACTTCGAAGAGTTGCAGGGGTGACAAAAATACTATTCAATTCAGACACTGGAAGGATACGGTCTCAGAAAAGAAAATAGGAAAAGATTACTGAAAGACACTAAATTCAAACCCAAAGCCGAGAAAACCACGACACAACCTAAAAACTCACCACAGATTTAAAAGGCAGCCGCTCTACTTGCTCCGAACTCTGCAACTCGAACTTCCTCGGTGGGTATATTACATTGACGGCCACAGTCCAAAGTACGTCGCACCAGTAGCTAACTAACTTGGCAATGAAGTGTGCAATGTGGGTAAAGTGGGTTACGCTCCTTTTTACCATTCGCTAAAATTATATTAAATTATTTTTATACCTTCCTACCATTGATAGGATTCTTCACTCATGAATTTAAGTTTTTTGTCATGTAAGTTTTTTTGTCATAGGCAGGACTCTTTTCTGCGACCAGAGTTTCTCTTAATCACATAGCCCGCAAAATACAAAGACAGAATGTTACGAAAACGGCAAGTTATCCAGCTGCTATTTCCTAGCCAGAACGCAGTTACAACCGACCTCACGTTCAGGCTTTTCAGCTTATAGATTAGACATTTTAAATAAAATTATATTTAATGAGTCTTTCGTATAAGAAGTCAAGTTATTTTCGCAGAACACTTAAGTTTTTTCTATTGATTTAATATTCACAGAATATAGTATTTTACATAAATGTAAAATGTTTTCCGTACCTATGAGGTTTAATTTCACAGTTAGACAATTATTTACCTAGAAAGACAATACCTTAAAAGTAAACAATGAATATTCGACACACTACACTGCCAAGCTGGTGCTGCGATCTCAAACCAAAGTGCCACAATGATAAGCTCGAAGGTAGGTGAATAGGATGCCATAGGTATATTGAGACAGTTACATTTGTTTCTTTTTTTATTTCGTGTTCATTTCGTAGACAAATATATTCATTTTTGAAGGTGGTGCCTTCACGGCAATCACGACCACTTTATTATGATATAGGCGGAATTACCCCCTTAAGGACTATGATCTTTTAAAGTGTTTAAAAAAATACAATAACTGTCATTCTACCAACGCATCCCATAAACCGTAACCTGAAGACTGGACAACCCAACTCGCGAGGAAGGACGAAAAGTCCAAGCAAAGACAACACTCTCGGCACACGATCGTACGAGTTTTCCGAAAAAAAAACAACATGTAAATCATACCATACGGGGAAGCTGGAAAAAAATGCTTAACTTATCTAGATGTCTGTGTCCCACTGCTGGGCAATAACGCTATTTTGAGGGCGCTGTGGGCCTAAAGAGAAGGAGTATCTCCCAGAAAAAAATAGGCACGTTGGGAGGCTTAGGAGTCTTAAGTAGGTGAAAAAATGTGTTCACTAAAAAATAATTTATTCTCTAAGTAGGCAGTAGACAAAGTAACTTTGAGAGCCGAAATCGATGTCATTTGGAAGGACATACCCTGGCATCTTGATGATGGGCCAGTAGATCCGCGAGCCTGGCGTCGTCGAGCTGTCGCGCGAGCAGGCGGCGCGGGTTGAGCAGCCACAGCCGCTCGGGCGCCATGGAGTTCCACAGCACGCACGGGAACCATAGCGCAACGCCGATCTCCGCCAGGCGGAACACCAGGTCGTGCCAGTTGCGGGATACCACTGGCACTCTACAATGGGCACAGGCATTTACAAAATTGAGTTCAAATTCATGTTTTGCACTGCACTCTTGCGAATCTAGCATTAACTTCAAAAATGACCCGTCATAAGTGATGTCAAACTCATCCTACAGGATTAAATAAATTTTAAATTTCATACTTAACCATCAACATTTTTATTTAGGGTAAAACTACACGGGAGTAACATGCTAATATTAATAATAAGATATATTTTCTAGTCTCTGTGTTATCTTTCGGGAAATAGAGGGTCATTGTTTGAAAAAAGTAAATACGATTTTTTTTAATGTGGCTTAAGGCGTTCTAGATTGTAGAAAAGACTGCAGAGAAATACTGAATTTAATACCTATCATAAATTGCATCTTCTGTAATTGTATTATACAGATTTTTCATGTTTTTTTTTGTTTAAAAATCTCTATAAAAACCCTTTAATGACAATCATAAATACAAGTTAATTGATTAAAAATATATATACAAAACAGATAAACGGTATCATATCTCAACTGGACTTTATCACATATTTATATTCCACTCACTTGGCCTTCCAGAACTCGCTAAGTGTCTCACTGGCGAGGAACCCGGCGATGAGGATCAGCATCAAAGCCTGGCTGACGAGGCCGACGCGCGACTGGTGCAGCTGCGACTGGTTCACGATCTTCGGGTCTACCACTCCATGAGCGTCTGCCAAGTCCGTTTGGATACCCTGGGGAAATACATCAACATTTAAAATCATCTGTGACAACGTTCCAAGATATCTGCATAATCAGGATGATGACTACAATCAAAAATTCAAAAAAATAATTAGTCCGTTTTTTAGGCTTTTAAAAAATATTTGAAACACATTTTTTACCTGATCAAATACATAAATAAATACAAAGACACAGAGCATCAAAGTTACGGAGTGGGGGGTATTGACGTCACTCCTCGGTTAAAATCGTACTGAGGCGTGACGTCACGAGCAACTTTAACCCAGTGTATTTTTGTCATTTTTAGTTTAAGAGAAAAAAGAAAAAATACGTGTCGAATATTTAAAAAATAATCTATGTGATAGACTAAAAATTTTTTTTTAGTTATGCCCATTTATACTGTTTATGTATGTTAACACAGTTGTGTATCCTGTTCTTTGGCCTGCAATTCACTAAAGCGCGGTCTAGCCTCACAAAATTCTCAATACATACATACATTTCATTGAAAATCCACGCTACACACACCGTTCTGGTTTGTCGTTCGCGGTGTCAAGTGTTGACGTACGTACGACGAACGAACCTACATCGAGCACTGTCCTCAAATACCTTTGTGTTCGTCAAAAAACCGACAACTGGCGGAACGCAGCCGAGCACGAGCGAAACGTTAAGAGCGCGCTCGTTCGGGGCTCATGTAGCGTGAACGCAGCTAAACATTGTTATATTAAAAGAGAAGCGTGTCGGATATGTTGTTGTTAGCCCATATATGTCCCCACCGAGAGGCACGAGCCTACTTTCATACAGAGAGTGATTAGGCCGTAATCCACCACGTTGGCCAAGTGCGGGTTGGCAGATTTCACATACACCTTAGGATTTCTTCTTTGATTTATGTAGGTTTCCTCACGATGCGCGATGTTTTCCTTCACCGTTAGCAAGTGGTAATCGAATAAATTGATACGTGCATGAGAAATAAACTCAGAGGTACGTACCCGCGCCAGGATTCGAACCCGCGACCTTATACGATATGTATGTATATATAGACGGATATGTATGTATTTAAATTACCTGCTTAGTAACAAGGGTATCGTTGACATCGTCTCCGTCCGCCGCCGAAGAGGGCCCCGGCCGCGGCGATATGATCGTACATACTTTCGTCTCCTTCAGGAACTCGCCGCGAAGCTGACGGACAAATCGTATTCATTTTATTATATGACGGCTCAGGATAGATAGAGAATCATGGAGAAAGAGGAGAGAGGCCTTTGCCTTTTTTTTTTGCTTTTGCGCTTTGGCCTTTTGGGACATTGATGGCTAGATTAGATAAGATGCTCAGGGCTCATTTCACCACTTATAGACAGATATTTTACTTTATGAAATAGACACAGTTTTTCTGTCATTAAAATTTTATGAGTAACAAACATCCTCACATCCCCATACATCGACACAAACATGCACCTACGTCTCTCATTAGTAAAGTAATATTATAATAATTATTCTTCTATGTCATGTCATGTTGCTACACATATTTATTAGTAAACAAACCCTAATTAAATAGTATGACTGCGCAGGAGACATGTCATATAGAGAAATCAAATCATGCGCAGAGCAAAGGCTCCACTGACAGCTTTAAAAAATAAGTAATATCACGTTTTCAAGCGCACGTGAAAAGCCTATGAAATAAACATATTTTGACTGACCTGACCTGACAGATATTTTATACCTGTCGCTGTCTAAAACTTCATGTTTCATGAAATAGATATAGATTTATCTGTCAGTTTTTATATGTAGATGGGGTTTGCCAACGCGCCATGGAGCGCAGTATGCTTGGTGTAAAGCTTACTGATAAAGTAAGAAACAGCATACTGCGCTCCAGGACATGTATTGCTGATGTGGTAAGGACAGCTGCCAAGCTAAAGTGGGATTGGGCCGGTCACGTCTGCCGCATGCCGAACGATCTCTGGGCAATCACATTCAATGGCAACCAACAGCCAAAAGACCTCGCGGCATACCACGGAAAAGGTGGCGAGATGAACTGGACACCTTCACGAACGACTGGGCAGAGGCGGCTCAGGATAGAGAAGTATGGAGAAGGAGGAGGGAGGCCTTTGCCCAGCAGTGGGACAACAGCTAGATAAGATAAGATGGTGAAACGGGAACAACTATTCTACAGTCAACTACAACACCAGCCTTAACTTTGTGACCATAAAAATACTGTCACGTTATCCTATTTTGTCAGTCACGCGTGGTTATAGCCAAACATCAAATACGTATATTGTTATAACAACGTGCGGATGAAATATCCTTAAATAAATAAAAGTTTGTGGACATTGACATGTTTCTTTGTAGATTATGTTGTAAGTAAACTTTGACTTCCGACTTCTTTTAATAAGCTAGTTTGGAATATGACTAAGATGGAGATTTTCGGATAAAATCCTATGTATTTACTGATGATGCACTTGTCTTTTTTCTTGATGAAACCGAAACTTAATCCCAAAGATTGCTTAATGAAACCTTAGAAACATTTACAACAAGATGAAAACTTTAGGCAGATAATTAAATAACACAATCTGCCCGAAATCCGATCGAATCTTAACACCAATCAGCTGATGGGGCACTTTCCATGAAAGTTCGTTTTCTTTTTACCCAACTAGGACGCCAAAAGCCGTTTCTTGGGTAAAATTTTAGTTCCCAAATCAGATTACGTTCTTCAACTTCCGCGAATGTAAATGCACACTATATTACCTACTCGTATAAGTCACAAAAGAACGATAAACATTTGACAATCGTATAAGATGTTCGCAAAACAAGGCACTCCGGATACAACACGAATGTATGAAATGAAAACATCTTGTATTGAATACCATTATGTGTTTACATTGGGTTGAGTGCTCAGAACCTTCGAATAGTGATGCGTTCAGATGAGTTGACTCATATTGACTCACAATCGGTTGCACAGCTGCGATTTACAACATATTGTCAATCTTTATTTTTAGTTTCTGTCATTGTTATTTTCTCGATAAATTTTTAGAACGCTACATGATCTGATGAAGCGACCCATTTTGAATTGAGTTATATTGTATATCATAACTTCAAAAAAATATTGTACTTATTAAAAATATCAAAAACAATAATTTACTATGACCAAAATCATAAGCATACGTTAAAAAAGTGTACCAACGATTCAATTTTGAATAAAACATTTATTTTATATTTTTAAATATGGAGAGACGGTCTGGATACATTTTCACGGGAATGGCGGTACGCTACTGGATACCGTGTTAAAGTCGCGACGGAGGCCTTTTCCCAGCAATGGGATCATAAAGACTAACCAAAAAAAAAGTAAAACCTCATCTTTTTTTAGGTAAAACAAAATTTTCAAACCTCTATCAAGTGATTCAACTCACTCAAATGACTGAACTCATCACACCACTACATTAAATCAAATACGGCGACGAAATGATGCCCATATGTAGAGCCTTGCGTTCCTAACGCCATACGAGACTATAATGTCTCATTGTATTGTGTAATAACCGATAGGTATTCTAAACTAACTCGAGAGTGGTCTCGACCTTCGTCGAGGGATGATGAACTTTGTTTGCTTTTCTTTGAAAATTGATAATGGTTAGTAATCGTTTCTCGGAAGACAAATGTTAAAAACTAAGAATGACGTTTTTGTAATACAATGAAAAAGTATATAACGTTTATATCGAAGTATTTAAGTAATATATGATTTAACAAATAGTTCTTAAATTATAATTTAAAAAAAAGACAATTGTTTCTTTTTAATTTTTTTTAGTAGGCTATTGTGTCCCACTGCTGAGCAAAGGCCTCCCCCGCATTCTTCCAAGTTTCCCTATCGCCGGCAACTTCTGGCCGGTTTGCCAAGTATTGTCTATACCTAATTTTAAAAAAAAATCTTTTCAAAATAAACACAATAGTTTAGATTACTATACTTAATACCTAACCAACTATTTTTTTTTGTAATGTCACGTGCAAAAATTACACAAAAAACCACTTATGCCTATAACCTGTGACTTATTCGAATATGTAAGATACAATATTCAAATAATGTTAAAATCTGTCAGAATTTTTTGTGTAGTAGCTACTAACGAACATGCATAATATTAATATTAAGTTATATGTATAAAAATAAGTAGGTATTTAAAAAGATAATTTAATAGTTAATTCTTTAATTTATTGAGGAAATTGTAATTTTATTAAGATACTAGCTTTTACCCGCGACTTCGTCCGCATAAGTTTTTTTGTTTTCTCCCGGCTGTAAGTCCCCCTGCAACAATGTCCCTCTATCGTGTTCCGGTCCTCAACTTCACATCAACATTGGTTCAAAAGCAACCTAAGCACATTATGGATAGCTCCGAATGTTTCCTTAGTAAATATAAAAAGTAAATAATGTAAATCGGTTTAAAATACTACTAACTATACCTACCTGCCAACCCCCGATGTATACAAATCAGATCAATAGTTTTGGCGTAATGTGATTCTAGACAGAGTTTTAATGTTGTAGATAGGTATGTATACGTTCCTGTGGGAATGAGATATTTTCCCGAAGTAAAAAGTAGTCTGAATTTTGGTACCTTCCTACCTTATAAGTTAAGTAGTGTGATGGAATGTCGCTAAGTTTCGATCCAAGTAAAACTGTTAAATAAAGACAGTTGCATCAAAATTTTATCATATATTCCATAAATTATGGCGCCTACCTACCCTCTAAGTTAGAAAAGTGATTAGATACTAACTTGAAGTCTTAGTAACACTCAGTTTAAAAAAAAAACATCAAAATCATTTCAGTAGCTATGGCGTCATGCGCTTCTTATAACGATCACGCTAGATTTCCGCGGGAATGAGGTATTTTTCCGCCGTAAAAAGTAGCCTGTGTCCGTGCCTAGGATTCTATCTTTAAATTAACCAAGTCTTATAAAAATCCGTTCAGACGTTAAGGCGTGAATGAGGTAAACTTTTAAAACAAACTATTAAAAATCACTAACTCAATTCAGTTTTCTGCCTACTTCCTACCCCCTAAGTACGATGACGTGATCATTTTGATCTTATATCCGTTTTTAGGTAACCATCTATTACCTTACTAAATTTCATCAAAATCCGTTCAGCCGTTTAGGCACGATAGAGCAAAACTCCCAGCAAAAACCATAAAAAAATCACTAACTCAATTCAGTTTTCTGCCTACTTCCTACCCCCTAAGTACGATGACGTGATCATTTTGATCTTATATCCGTTTTTAGGTAACCATCTATTACCTTACTAAATTTTATCAAAATCCGTTCAGCCGTTTAGACGTGAAAGAGCAAAAGTCCCAACAAAAACGACTAAAAATCAATTTAGTCAATCAAATTCAATCAATTTAGTTATCTACCTACTGCCTACCCCCTAAGAACGATGGCGTGATTATTTATAGCCTATGACCATTTCTAGGTTATCATCTATCACCATACCAAATTTCATCAAAATCCGTTCAGCCGTTTAGGCGTGAAAGAGTAACAGACAGACAGAGTTACTTTCGCATTTATAATATTAATATAAAATAAAATATTAATATATATATATATATATATATATATATATATATATATATATATAGTAAAATTATATAGTAAATAGTATATATAGTATGGAAGTATGGATTTAGTATTAAGTGCCTAAATATAAAGTTTCATGGTTTTATCTTTGAATAATGACGATTTCCCATACTAACTTTCATCCCTTATTACCACCCCCTAAAGCCTTTTTTCGCGACAAAATATAGCTTATGTCCTTTCTCAAAGTCTAAACAACCTCTCTACCAAATTTCATTGAAATCGGTTCAGTAGTTTAGGCGTGAAAGCGTAACAGACAGACAGACAGACAGATAGACAGACAGACAGAGTTACTTTCGCATTTATAATATTAGTATGGATAAAAAGTTAAACGCAGTATTAAAATGGTACTGAGATCATATTCATTTCATCCGAAGTATCCATGTTATCAAATAACTCTTCTAAAACACTAAAATCAAGTCATATGTCATTGATTGTGTCGTTAGGTGGATGTGAGGATGTTTGTTACTTTTTCACGCAAAAACCAATGAACATTTTAATGAAGCTTTACAATATTATTTTAAGATATTGTTTAAGTCCAAGATATGACTCTCTCTGATCTTGGAATGTACGCGTGTATAAAAAATAAATACAGTTAAAGTAAAATAAGTTTAAACTTTTCTTTTTCCGTAAACCGTAACAATTTCATAACATTTTCGTTTCGTCGAAAAAAACGCATCGAAAAAATGAGTCAAATCACCAAACAGATCTACTCACCTTAAAGTATACTTCGACGCCGTAAATGAGGAAGAAGATCACAACTATAAACAGCAGAACTGCGTAGCATCCATTGAACACGTGCTGGTAGAAACTCTGGGGAGGAAAACAAAAGAATTCGTATGAGAAAACAAATGAAAGATGCATTGGATCAGTGCGAGATTTGACGCTGGACTAATCAGTGAATATGTCATTCTAGCCAAAGAGCCTCCGGGTGCCAGACTCAACTTAAATTCGAAAAGCTGAAACTTCTTCTATGTGTACACCCAACATAGGTAAGAATTTGTTTCGCACACACCATGACGTTTGTTTTGTCAGTCGTGGTTCAAATGCGCAAGAGTGTAACAAGTACTAAATTCTAGTTTAAATTTTGATGAACGATTAATCTAGTAATTTACGTAATGGAGATTAGCATTGAGAAATGCGATGAATGCCGATGTGCATTCTTTATCGCTTTTTACTCTGAGGTGAAACTATGCCTCGTTCACTGACTATATGCCCTTCTGTCCATTTCCCTAATCACGAAGATATACACATACCTTCTTATCAGCAGAAGTGTTAGCCACGTTGGTAGTGACGACCTCAGCAGCCAGCAACGAGTAGCTGATCACGTTGAAGGTCACGAACGCTAGGAATGACTTCGAGAGGAACCTGGGGCGCTCCCATCTGATGTCTCGCAAGTGGAATACCTGGGGAGATGGAAATTATTTTAGACATCGGTATATATTGGTTTTACAAAGAAGAAGATAATGCCCTAGTTATAACAGTGCATGAGATACTGGGGCCCAAGTCTGCTAATTAAAAACAGCCTCAGTTGTGTGTCGGCAGAGTGTCAATGGCATTTGGTGACACATATGGTATTCTGCAAAATAATGGCTTATACTGGTTGCGATCAAATGTATCAAAAAATGACATTGACACTCTTATTGACACTGCTGACACACAAGTGATAATATTGTGATAAGTGATAAGATAATTTACAAAAATTAGCAGACTTGGGCCCCTGATGACAGACAGACAGCGGAGCCTAGGCGACCTAAACAGGAGCCTTGTAATAGGCTCCCGTTTTCACCCTTTGGGTGCGAAACCCTAACAAAGAGATGTATTTTTTATTAAAAGATGGAGAGACAAGCTCAACTCATTCAGTGAAGGCTGGCAAGGGAGAGAAACCTTTGCCCAGCAGCGAGACACAATAGGCTATTTGTATATTTAATTCATTTACATTTAAGAGTTACACTCTTTTTGGGACTTTTTTCTCTCTAATCTGTCCTCTGCACTCCTATTTTGACGTCCTATTAGGTATGTCCCCATCAGCGCGCTTTCGATTTCGTTTTCACGTTCAGCTTGCGATTCAATTTTCAGTTCGTTTTGTGTCAAGCACTGTGCCCTACTGTTTGACACATTTTGAAACGTACGCTATTGGCGCTATGGTTTTTAGGGCATGCTTCAAATGAAAACGCAAGATGAACTTGAAAGCGGCGGAAACATACCTAATACGACATATCTACCACTTTCTAGAATAGTTGATTGTGTTTTTTCGCGCTTCAAAGCATACGGCCAATTAGTTTTCTTAGATAAGGCAGTAACGAACAACCAATAAAATTACTTAGTCAAACTCCGCTTATCAAAAAAAACATGCTCGTAAAAAACGAATGGCTGAACAACTTAATTTCGCCAAGCCCTGTCCGGTCTGGGCCATTTTGTAATTAAAAAAAATATATCTAAGTACGATTTTGTTTTAGTGAATTTTTGTTCTTCGTATTTTTTACAACCAAATATATTGTTTTTAATTTATGACTAATTGTAGTTTAAAAATCGCAAAAATACTTCTCAAATACCTGTAGGTTTATTTTAAATACTAGTTATATTTACCTTTTATATTAATGCCAAAAACAATCCTTTTGGAGAAACAAATCACAACAAAAAAGTTCCAATACCTTTAACCGCACAAAAAAAACCATTTTAAAATTCGAATTTTCAAATCACCGCGCGCATTTCCCGCGCAACGTTCGCGAAGGAACTGAACTGCCGGCAGCCATTACTCTTCCGACACATAACCCGCAAGAGTAACCTTCTCACCCCATTTAAATGAACGCGCGTACTTGTCACGTCTCAAGTTAATTATTACAGGTTTTAAACCTAGAAGCCTTCATGACAATACCATTATCGTGCCAACATCCACGTTCTATTGTGAATGGCGTCGACGTTACCGATTAAAATAATGAGCGGAAGAGTGCGTGAGACATTCATAGGATTTCAATACAATATCGCACAAGTTTATACAAATAAAATATTATCTCAGATGATTATGACAGAAGATTGTATATTTAGAGACCACTTCCCTTCTTTCAAACATAAAGCTATATTATTTTGAGATATTTCCCGAGTTTTCTTTAAAAGTGTCGCGACACACCTGCATAACGTACCGCGCGGACCGTTCAGCAGCTGGAGTAAAGAGTATGCGACGTAATTTCAGCTGTGTCAAACGCGACTTGAAACATATTGCGAGCGTATTGAACCGAACGTTCCGCGCGGAACGTTACGCAGGTGTGACCGCACACTTGATAATGCGTACAATACAAATTCTTGAGCGGCCGCTACTTATAGTTTAATCTATAATCATATAATCTAATCATATTTTTTCAACAAATATTAAAATCTGTACAAAATTCGCGTGATAAAAATGTTAAAAACTTAATAACTGAAATAAACTCGACCTCCGCAGTGTTCCAATCGACTAATCATATTATCATATAATAACAGGAAGATAGCGTTTCCAACTAGGTAGTAATGTAGTACCTACATTTGTAACTAATCAATATTAAAGGTCGCTGGGAAATAGACAAGTGTTATATTTCTCACTAGAGACTTTCCGCGACTTCGTATTAATTTAGAGCCCCTGCTGAAGGCTTAGCATACTTGTCGCGACAATTGGCTCACGTCAAGCTGTCCTTATCACATTTAAAACTATGGACAGAGACGTAAGCGTGACAAACCCTTGACAACGTCTTGTCACGGAGTGTATGCTAAGCTAGCAGACCACACTTTCTGTCCGCCGATAGTTTAGCAAGGCCCATTCTTTCCTAAATCTAAGCTAAAACAATGCAGATAGATACTACTAGAGGCTGTCTGCGACTTCGCACGCATTTATAGTCATATCTTGGGAAAAAAACATGATATCTCAAAATAATATAGCCTTTGTGTTATTCTGATGTAACTACAATATTGCCAAGTTTCAACAAAATCTATTCAGTTTTTTTGCGTGAAAGATTAACAAACATCCATCTATCATCGGCACAAACATTGACATTTATAATATTAGTAGAGAGTAGGATATTTATACAATAATAAAATGCTACTCGTACTACGAGAAAAAGAAGTATGTTTTTGCAACCACGTGTGTAATTAAGACTGACAATTTGTCACCAATTAGGCAGCCCTGTGAGGTCAGTTGTAAAGATAACACAAAAAAAAATATATGTTACTTTGTATTTACTTTAAACTTGAAAAATATGAGATTAGCGTGTATTTTGAAGTCTGGTTTGGTGGGTTCCGTATTTACGTTTTTTTTTTTTGAGTAATTCATGGATAACTTATTTTTATGCTCAAACATAATACAAAATATTGAAAATCACCAAAAAGAATCCATAGGTATCAGACTTTTCACTCAGGGTAGGCAAAAAGAAAAACATCGTTCAATCAATAATAAATAATCATCGTTAAAAGATAATTAACAAAAACACAGGGATTAAGTACCTACCTCCTACCACTATCACAATCATCACTAGTCACAATTCAAATACATTTCACAATCTATTCCTTTTCATCCATTTTAAAAATCAATTGATTGGTAAATCCGCGATATACGCACAACACGACAAAACAAATACATTTTAAGGTTATGTAACAAAAAAACAATAAATAATAACATAATAATTTGTCTAATTACTTTGAAATTAACCTACTCTTCAAAGTGGACGCGTAATGTCAAAATGTTATACGACAAAAAAATAATGGTCATGAATTACGTAACAATTGCATGAAATTATTCGTACTCCTTAAAATAGCCGCATATTCACTATAGAAAACCGAAAAGGCACTGCCTACCTTGGACGCTTGTGTGCGTAGATTTGTCTAAGTGTGCCTGCGTATTTACAGGCACGCACACTACCAAACGAGCTGTAGTTTACGAGGCAAAAAAGACAAAATTAGTTTGTGCCTTTCCCGCAATCAGAAGAAAGCGGCGCTAGGTGCGCGATCAATCGAAGATGGCTCGATGGTATTAATAGCCCGCTCGCCTAAAGGCTTAGTAGTACTATGATCAACAGATAGGTAGCGCTGTTAGTAAAATTATTTTTTTTGTGATTTTCGACCAACGATAATTCGATTGATTTGTATTATTTTATTTACGCTGTGTTTCAATATTGTAGGGTAGGCAATGTCTTTTTGCCTTTATGGAGTGCACGCCACTGGGTATACCTATACATATAGCTATAGCCATTTACGAAGAGTAAGGACAGAGATGAACTTGTGCGTATGGTACCTGATTGATGTAGGTATAAATTTTCATTGTAACTCATCATTTTAACGAAAATATTCGATCCTGCCCAAAAAAACGTTTCATTGTCCTTACAAACACATTAAGACTCTGTCTCGGCACGAAAAAACACGAAATAGCTAAACCACGTAAATGCCCCAAAATTTCAAGAGGTTTCTCTTATTCCCCAAAAGACCCCTAAACCAAGCACGTGATCTGTACGCACATGAACCGACACATGCAAGTAAATAGAGTCAAATTAATAAATATTGTAATTAAAAGAATTGTATCGTTGTCTGACGGTAGACGTCTATTAACACGTTGTAATGTCTACGTCAGAATGTCATTAAATGTGTAAAGCCCGATTTACACTTCAATAAGTACAGTAGCGAGTTAACTTGTGTCATCGGCGAGTTAAGTTGTTAATGTCGTTTGAACGGCAAAAGCGAGTTAAGTAGTAAGTTTTTGATTAAGTTGATTTCAATAGTCCGCGATCCTATTTTTTGACGAGTCAAGTACGAAGTAGTCCCCACTCACGTCTCCCGCGCGTCGCCTACTTAACTGACCGGCATGTAGACGGGTGAGTTTAGTACAGTCCATAATATGCGACTGGTCTTCTTCTCGGCAACTTATGACTACTCAGTCCGCCCGTTTGGACGCTACTTACAACTTATTACTCAACTGTCCGAGTTCTTAAATCGCTACTGTACTTATTGAAGTGTAAATCGGGCATAAAGGTGCCTTTCCACCAGAGAAGTGCTATGCTACGTTGCTATGGATGCATTTGATATCCACCACTCAAATTCATTGAGTATGAGGGTATGAGTAAAAAGCCAAATCAAGAGTACCCTAAACCGACGGGCATGTATGAGGCGACTGATGAGTGTGGATGAAGCGAAAGAGGTGTGTTTGGATCGTAGCAAGTGGAAGGAAGTGGTCTCTGCTTACCCCAATGGGAGAGAGGCGTGACGGATATGTTTGTATGTATGTATGAGGGTATCCCGAATATGATTGGTATGTTCAGAATACCCTCATATGCACCCTTAGAGCGCTTGTAGACAGCCGTTTTTACACCGGATAACGGTACGTTGTCCTTTACACGGTAGCGTATGGTTTTTAATGGACGTGTATACATACACGTACCGAACATCGATCCGGCAAAAAAATATATGGCAGCTGTTCTTTGCCTGATTGATGTCCGGTGCGTGTAACAAGCGCTCTTACTACGTACTGTTTAGTCGTGTTTTAGGAATAGATACAATATTTTAACTAAATAAATAATAATAGCAAAGAGGTCTCGTGGCAGACGAGACCATGGAATTCATTACGCACTTTCTTACAAGAGTAGGTACGTGCTCCTGTTAGGCCCACTTGCGCAGCGAAATAAACCCGGAGTTAGCTGCTAACACAAGGTTAAATGAATAATTTGTATTTATTTTTATCTTGATTTAACCCTGTGTTAGCAGCTAACTCCGTGTTTATTGCTTTAACTCTGGGCTGCGCAAGTAGGTCTTAGAGGGGGGTAGATAAGTCATGAATTGTTTGTTCATAACAATCGTAACGATTGGACTCCAAAACTACTGGAATTAAAAAATTCTTTCACAATTAAAACCTACCTATCTTATATTTTCCCCGAATAACGAAGGGTATAGAATTTTTTCAAAACATTTAGGAATCCGCAAAACGAATGCAGGTGACCGCTACCACTTTTAAATAGATATCGTGACAATGCAGTTTCGACTTCGTTCTATAATATATATATTTTTTAGCCTATGTTGTCCTACTGCTGGGCAAAAGCCTCTCCCATGCTTATCCACACATTTCTGTTGATATTAGTGAAGCAAAATAAATATGATAGATCATTTCAGACAACCAACTTTTTTCGTGAAAGCAAAACCATCATTATATTATTTCTAGCTAACTACTAAACGTAATAGTATTAAATATTACGTCATTCATTGATCGTAATTTTTGTAATTCAAACGCCTGAAGAAAACTTTTAGCAAACTTCTATGATCGTGCATCTCAGGCATATTGCTTTCTTAACAGGCGCTGACTTGTCCGCATAAATATGTTTTCGGAAAATTGCTCTTATAATCTTGATAGGCGTTAATTATTACGTGGCAAAAGAATTGTGGTGATTTATTTCTTTTATTTGACTAAGATTGCTACTCTTAGCCCTACAATAGCCTTAGAATACGCGTCGCAACACTCTGTCTTTATCACACACAAAAGAGAGACTTAGGCCAGTCGTCAACGGAACCGCACGTCATATGCAGCGGCAACGTCGCGTCTGCCGTTTCGTGGAACCAAAGAATGTTTTTACGCAAGATGCATCTCGTCAAGCATTAATTTCACATCAATTGACGAAAACGTGCGTATGATGTGTGGTTTCGTGGAAATTTTGGCCTCAATATTAAGTAATACATACCTCAGCCCAAAAGCAGACGATGAGCGAGGACCCCGACAACAGCAGAGGATAGTACGCGGAGAGGAGACTCGTTGCCCAGCCCTCTTGGAATGCAGACTGAAAATAATACAGTAATGTAAGTATACTAAAGGCTAGTCGCGACTTTGTACGCGTTTCTCGTCATATCTTGGTAAAATCACACAATGTCTTAAAAAGCGTATGTAAGAGGGAATACTTATATTTATCTTTATCTAGAAGTTGTGTCGTGTGAGGTGCTCAAACGGACGATAGAGAGTAGAGCTGAGTGGCGCAGACTACACCGACAAGAGCGACGCTCTTAAATTTGATGATGGTGATGTTATTCTGATCCCACCAAAAACATAAATGTGAAAAAGGGTGGCCAATTCAATATAAAAATTATGTTGAGAACATTGAGAGCTTTGCCGTAAAAAGTATGGAGATCTAAATGAGTGCCAATTCATAGGTATGCAAAATCGAAATATGTATTTTTATAGAAAAAAAAATATGCCTATTATGCACAAGTATTAATAAACTCTATTTCTTTGCTTTGTTGCATAACTTAAAACAATTGCTGTTATTAAAAATATATAAGATCTTATAGGAGGTTAGTTTATATTTCAACCTTCTAGGTCATCTGGAAGTAGGTTAGGTTTTGCTACTTTAATCAGTCAGTCAATAACATATTTTGCGATTTTTGGAACTCCATATCTTCATAACCGTTTGAGCTAGCTTCATGAAATTTGGGCTTCTTCGTGACGTTATGGATATGATTAAACATGCGTAGTTTTATGTCTTTACGTTAAAGGACATTTGAGATATGGGATAGTGAAAAGTCGTACGAAGTGGTTCGTGTAAAGATACACTGTGGCGCTTTGTCTTTGAATTGGCCTGACACGCTGCCGGCGTGTCTCGATGTATAAACTACAACTTAGTAAAATTTCTTCAAAAACTGTTCAATGGTTTTTGCGTGACAGAGCAACAAACCTCCTCACACCTATCCATCGGCACCAACACGGACTAACTTCTTTTTTTTACTTTTCCTAAATCCCTGATTGATTACCAATACTAACCGGCGACACAAAATAAGCTCCCCGAATCAATGAAGCAAGGAACGCGACGAGATACAGCATCTTCTGCGTGGTGACCTTGCAGGCGCGGAGGAAGGTCGGCGCCTTCAGTCGCCTGTACTCCGTCACGATGCAGATCGTCAGCTGGACAGCGCACACGAACGCTACCATTAGGAACACACCGCCGATACCTGGAATTAAAAGGTTTTGATGTCAGTTATGTAGTTTTAAGCGCGCTGCGTCAAACGCATGCGATCAGGATCCTTTATACATTAACTTAGGCGCTTTTGTGAGATTTGAAGATGTTTCGCCCATTGTGGCCTTGAGCTTAATAGAGTTTTTGAAGTTCCGTTCAGTTAACGGAAAGTGGTGAAACAGTCTAAACTTCATCTTTCACATCCCAGAAGAATAGAAAATCTATTGTGTCTGGGTGTAAAATGGGTCAGTGGTATGTGAGAGGTTAATGGCATGCGCGTCACCAAGACTTTGTGATGGGTTTTCATTAATTTTGAAGTTTCATCAGTAGGCTTAGTAGGCCGCCAAATCCACCCCTTGTCACATTCTTTCAGAACCGGAAGCAAATCGTGACAACGTCTTTTCGCTTGTGAGGGCAATTGAAGGCGTATGGAAGAGAAGCTTATAAACCGCAAATGAGACCAATTTCAAGACACTCTGCGAAGAAGTGCAGTGCTAAGAACACAGAATACTACTATCACGAATGTACGTACGGCATTCTACACTTGGAAGAAGCTTATAAGCCGTATATGACGGTAAGGAGGAAGTTCTAATACAGAAATCAACTCACACGCATGATACGGCATATTAGGACCAGCACACTCCTCCCCTGAATACCGGATCTCGCAGAGGCAGGTCCCGTTCATGCAGTCCCCCCTCCCGCTGCACTCCCGCGCACATCCCGCGCCCCGCGCCGCGGCCGCCATCACAGCGTCGGCATAGTACGCTAGCAGTGAACGCATTGCGTCGCCCACGGAGGCGGGTGCTTGGCTCTGGAAAGAAGAAAATGAGGTTTTTAATTCAAGACCTTTAACTTTTTAAAGAGATACCGCTACTTGCAGAAATGGCCATTAACATCTTTTGTTTTTTTAACAATAACATAACCAGGCTTTGTCTGGTCGAATCCAAGTACCTAGTCTTTTAGATTTATATCGAATGTGGTGTCAAGACGTTAATGGATGATTAAACTTTATGACCATTTCTGCAACTGACTGACAAGAGTTACAATACTAGCCGTTTGCTATTCTAATATGAGGGCAACAGCCGACAATGTGTTGCTTTGTCAACGCTCGTCATTGACTACTTACGTCAACGCGCGGGCTTCAACCGTCAACGAATAATGCTTATAACGTTAAGCATCATATTAACGCTATTATAAATATATGTATTAAACTATAAACATTAATTAAAATTCTAATTAATATTTAGTAGAGTGCCGTAAGGTTTATACCTCGGAATCCAGGGCCAGTCAATGAATCTTAATATAAACCTTGAAAATATGTTTATAATAGTATATAGAAAAATGTTAAAAAAAAAATTTCTTCGCGCTCTCAATTTTTTTTTTTTTTTTTTTAGCCTAATTCGTCCCACTGCTGGGCAATAGCCTCTCCCATGCCTCTCCAAACACTCCTATTATTAGCTGCTTCCCACCAATCGTCCCTAAATGAGCGTAGGTCGTCACTCCATCGTTTTTTGGGCCTAAAATTATTATAAACAATTATTAATTTTTTGGAGTTTTCATTGATTTATATTAGTCAAAAGTCATATTTTAAAAAGAACAACTATTACAAACTTAAACAAAAACTTAAAAACTCAACTTCTAAGTTTTTGAAATAATCCGACTTAGGTAAGTCTTCGATGTCTAATACCCCGAATTTGTTGTTTTTGCAATACATGTTATACCATTCTGGATTCGGAATAGCACAAGGCAGTTTTTAAAAACATTTGTTCATTAAGTACCGAGTAAATATTTTTCGTGGCAGCTGCTCAAAGTCGAGTTATTGTTTTTGGGAGAGAATTAAAGTTAACTTTGACAGTTAATTTGTCGATGTTCCACTTTAATCATCAACGAATTATTTTCGCCATATCATAAGTAACTATCGAAGAAGCCGTTAACGTACTTTTTTTTTTAATTAATTGAATATTAATCGCTCTCTGATACAAAAACCATCAAAAAGTGGTTCTTTTTTCAAAAATCACTAAAACGGGTTTAACTCGATACTCATAAGACTTTTCTATGGGCATGTAAGGCTTATTTGATGCACCTTAAGTCCATCTACCTCCGGTGTCAGTTTGCCGGCCTATTTTTGGGATGTGCGGAGATTCCTGCTCCTGAAACCGATACGTATTATTTTGTATCATTGTTTTACGTTCATCAAAGCCTAAATTAGTTTAGCTAAAAAGTAACACGACATTCATTGATTGTTAGGCGGTACGAAGTTCGGGGCCCGCCATGAACAATACCGAACAGCTGCTGTTATCCCCTCTATTCTCCAACCCGACCTTCATCGGTATACCTGCAGTCCCTAAAGATCCAAGATCAAGTTTTCAAGTTTGTTTAATTTGTTTAATAGTTGTTCTTTTTAAAATATGACTTTTGACTAATATAAATCAATGAAAACTCCAAAAAATTAATAATTGTTTATAATAATTTTAGGCCCAAAAAACGATGGAGTGACGACCTACGCTCATTTAGGGACGATTGGTGGGAAGCAGCTAATAATAGGAGTGTTTGGAGAGGCATGGGAGTGGCTTTTGCCCAGCAGTGAAACGAATTAGGCTAAAAAAAAAAAAAATTAAAAAAAAAATTGAGAGCGCGAAAAAATTTTTTTTTAACATTAATCTGTATACTATTAAAAACATATTTTCAAGGTTTATATTAAGATTCATTGACTGGCCCTGGATTCCGAGGTTTGACCATTTTTATGCCTTACGGCACTCCACTAATTATAAACGTCAACATTCGTGCTGCCTATAGACGGATGATGTTTCTCAAGAAACCGTCATGTCGCATCAAGTGCCCTATCATCTTCCCTCTTCTATTTTTCTATAGTTCTCAACAAGCAGCGCTTCCCGTTGACTATGTTTAAGACCTCCTCATTGCTTTTCCTTTTGGTCCAGCTGTAAGGGAAGCAGCTGAAGGTTGAGGGGAAGAGAGGCAGAGGAAGATCGCGACGTACCTACTTCACTCAAGTGAAGGAGAAAGTTAACGTCATGTCGTATCAAGAAGCCAAGGCACTGGCAGAGGATAGGCCTAAATGGCGAATACTCCACCGACAAGAGTCTAACTCTTAAATGTGATGATGATAGATGGATGGATGAGAGTATGTTTGTTACTCTTCTACGCAAAAATAATTTTATACCTACCTATTTATGATTAAACTTTTTTATATTCTAGCTTGGACAAAATAAGTCATACACAAAGATAGAGCGTCTAGTTTTCTAGCCCGCGACTTCGTACGCATTTATAGATATATCTTGGAAAAAAAACATGATTTTTTAAAATAATATAGCCTATTTGTTATTCCGATGTGAAAACTACAATATTTCCAAATTTCATCGAAATCTGTTCAGTAGTTTTTGCCTGAAAGAGTACATCCTCACACACTTACATCCATAAGGGCACAAACATTGACATTTATAATATTAGTAGGATTAGAAACTCACAGATTACCCCACGCTTTAAAATATCTTCATATTCTCGTATAAATCAAACACATTTCTTATATCTGTAGGACAGAATCAGACTTTGTAACAACAATATCAGTAAAAGCCAGGTGTTCATGTCGATAAAATTTATCTAATCTTATCTGACCAACAACTAACAATCAGTTAAAATTCTGAATCAGTTAGACCCAGAACACACGGTGAAACGCAGCTGCAACACAACTGAAACTTTTGAATTGCATCATCTATAGACTCCTTTAGAAAACCACACACGACGCAACTGAAACGAAACGTTTCAAACTAGTTGCGTCGTTTGTGGTTTTCTAAAGAAGTCTAAAGCAGAAACTTCGATGCAACTCAAAAGTAACTAGCAGTTTCAGTTGCGTTGCAGTTGCGTTTCACCGTGTGTTCTGGGCCTTAACAACGCGCCGTCTTTTTCAGATTTTTGGCAATGACAGTGATAGCTACAGGTTTAATGGAGCATTAGTTTAAATGAACTTATCTGCCACATGCTGTTAGTCATGTTGCTATTTTCGCGAAAGGACAAAGTCCACGACACGTCGACTTTTGAATATTTATAACTCGAAATATCCAAACAGTATTTAGACGTAAGTATTTGTCGTTAAACATAAAACATTATGGAAAACAATGGAATCTTTTTAAGTCGTCTTCAGTGAACTCCTTTCTAGAAAAATTCGACGCGGTTCAGAATGAATAACGAACACGTTTAAAACATTTTTATTAATAATAATAATAATTCTTTTATTCGTCTAACAAAAGAATGTGATTACAATCAAGTTTACGACATAGATTGTGTCATGTTATTAAAACATGCTTACAAGAAATCCTAACTATTTCAAAATTGTCAATGTTTGTGCCGATGGATGGATGGTCGTACGAGTATGTGAGGAAGTTTGTTACTCTATCCCGCAAAAAACACTGCCAGATATTATTGAAACTTTGCAATCTTGTAGTTTGCGTATCAGAATAATGCATAGGCTTTATTTACTGTATGATATTAAGTATTTATTTTTTACATCACAAATTATTATAATAAGTTACAAATGTCAATACTTATGGCTAATCAAACAATCCCCCCTTGGTCGTTCCCGGTGCAAAGGTGCCCTTGACGCTCGCGGTGTTTCCACGCTGAATGGCGATGGCCAACCTTTGCACCAAGAACGATGCCGAGCGGGGGTCACCTATTCTGTCGCTCAGTCTTTGACCTAACTCCTTTACAAAAGTCCTACACACATGTATGATATTGTGTTAGTTTTTCCAAGATATGTCGATAACTGCATTTTAAGTCGCAGGCAGCGTAGTATGTACTTAAATAATTTTGAATAAGGTATATTTAAGCCTGTAGATATACAATCATGCATTTGTCATTGTATTAAAAACACTAATTACAATGGCTAGGGATTCGTCATTCGATTACGAATTGGCGATAATACAAAGATTAATAATATCTATATAAGCTGATAGCTACTTATTTTATTTATCGCTACCTGTAACTTCGAAGGCATTTATCGTCTTATCTCGGAAAACTTAAAGGTTCAATATCTTATTAATATTACTTACAGGTAAATGTCAGTGTTTGTGCCCATGGATGGATGGATGTTTGTTACTCTTTCACGCAAAAACTACTCAATAGATTTTGATGAAATGTTGCAATATTGTAGCTTGCACATCAGAAAACACATAGGCTACATTATTTTAAGATATTGTGTAAGTTTTCCAAGATATGACGATAAATGCGATAAATACGAACTCGCTGGTAACCTCTATAAATCTCCATAGCCAGCCATACGACACTTCGCCCCCTTCCAAATCGTCAAACAGGCTCAAAATATTTATAACCACAGTACCAGAAGGTGCATCAACCTCGTCTGCACGTGTTTCATTGCGTAACACGCGTGCGCATACGCATACATACGTATTAAATGCTACTCTCTGCTATATTAGGAGCTTTCGGTGCATGTAGGCGTGTATGGAACCGAGCCAAAGATTTTTACATGCTCATGTCATTTGTAGTGCTTTAGAAATGAGTTCTGAATTGAAAATTATACTTCGCCAATATTGTTACTTTTAAATAGGAATATACGAATATGGTTTAATACGTTGTTATCAGCCCATATATGTCCCCACCGAGGGGCACGAGCCTACTCTCATACGTAGGTTTGAGTACACTGCATGTTATAAAATGTTTTTTTTTTTATCCTATGTTGTCCCACTGCTGGGCAAAAGCCTCTCCTATGCTTCTCCACGCATTTCTGTTGGTGGCGGCTTCCCACCAATCTTCCCTAAATATGTTCGAACGTCGCGCCATCGTTTCTTGGGCCTACCTCGGCGGCGCTGGCCGTCTTTCAGCACCCATTCTGTGGCTATTCGATATTAAAATGTTTACTAACATTTTATAACAAACATTTTGCATAGGTAGGTACTAAAAGTTGGGTGTAGGAGCACCATAAGGTTGCCTGAATCGTTCTGTTATGAGTAAAAATTAACCTGTAGACCGCAAAACCCACAGCTTTTCGAAGTCCACACATTGATATTTACTCGACTTCGAGTAGGTAAAGCTATCGAATAATACCGTATGTGCTGTACAGAGCTTAACGCACACAAACGTAATTAACATAAACAAAACACAACCGCGATAAAAAGAGAGTCCTGCGCACAGTTTTGCGAGCCCAAACCGGCGCAACGGGCTCGTATAACTGTACTCTATTTAACATGTCCGAGTAACATACGCACAAATATGACGGTTATAGCCATCGACGCGATGTGCATGTAAGAGGGGATTGATGAATGTGGATGAAGCGAAAGAAGTGTGTTTGGATCGTAGCAAGTGTAGTGGAACTTCCACTTCCTTTCTAGGCAGTTGATGATGGGAAAGATGGGAGATGAGCGCTATGAGAGAGAGGCGTCGTGACGGACTTGTACCTATGCATAACCATAGCTACGGACTTGCGGAAGAGTCCATCCTAGTTAAAATAATTCACAGAATGACGCAAAAGCTATATTGTTTGAATTAAGGATAATAGAAGCTGTGTCGTATCAGGTGCTTAAAAGGACGACAGAAAACTGAGCAGAGTGGCCACCGACAAGAGCGACGCTCTTAAATTTAATTATGATGATTGTGTTGGAAGGAAGTAAGTAAGTAAATATTTATTGAAATTTTTTTTTTTATTCTTGATATTTATTTTTATTTTATATTAATTTTTTTTTTTTTATGTGGCCTCTGCCTACCCCAATGGGAGAGAGGCGTGACGGATATGTATGTATGATTGTGTAAGTTTTCTAAGGTATGACGATAAAAGCATACGAAGTCGCCGGCAGCCTCTAAGCTAAACCACTACAGTTACAAGTTTACACCCACTATAAACCAACTTCAGATTGTTGACAAAACAAAATGTATTGTATAAGGTATCTATAGAATCTATCTATAACAAGCACGCACTTATACTTACGTAATCCAATCGTATTGATAACTTTTCTATTACATTGCGTAAGGTATCTATTGCAGTAAAATTATTTATCTTGTCATTAAGTATCTACTTATGTTTTATTGACAACTTTAATATATTTTTTTTATAATTTTTAATTTTTTTGTGACGATTTCAAGTGTAAATTTAAGTTCCTCATCATTATATATTTAAGAGCCAAGCTCTTGTCGGTGGAGTAATCATCACCTTTGCCTCTCTTCTGCCAACGTTTTGACTTCCTGATACCTGATGATTCGTATCAGGAAGTCAAATTTAAGTTTCCTACGAATAAATTAATTTTTAACTTTAAACTTTGACAATATTAATAAGCATGGAATATGGATACAGTCGCGTTTCATCGATGCTTAAATTCACAGGGTTTAGGGTTTAAGTAAAATAGGGTTTAAGTCTATGCTTTGTTAAAGTCTATTTTAATCTAATAATACAAAGAAAGAAACGTATCTCGATCAAATTGGGAACTTGCTAAAGAAAGCCAAAGTCAAGAGTACCCTAAACCGACATGCTATTATGAGGCGACTAATGAATGTGGATGAAGCGAAAGAGGTGTGTTTGAATCGTAGCAAATGGAAGGTAGAGATTCCTGAAGTGACGGGATGGAGGAGTAATGGATATGTATGTAATAGTAGGCAAGACTTGGCACAGTGTGTGTGTGAGACGAGTCTACGAGTCAGAAAACAAGAGATTATATTAGAACACCCACACGCCCTACATCAATGTCCCTACCTTTTATACAATAAATAGGTACCTCTATTTAATTATTTCCAAGTATTAACATAATGACGTAAGCATTTTTTGTTGACTGCAATGTAACATTGTAATCTACTTACCTAATTGTTAGATCAAAGGGCTCGTACTGTCGCTATTACGTATCGCCCTTGGAAACTGGGTACTTTGTTTATTTGCCCTACTTTACATTTAGACCTTTTCGTACCATTTACTCTTAGTTCCAGGAATATTTACTTTAAAACGGAGATTTATATTATTTGGGTTATGAGCTTCAGCTATTACAAATATTACAATTTCTTATTTCTGTATATTTCTAATAGAAGCTGTCCGCGACTTCGTACGCATGTTCGTGATTTCTTGGAAAAAAAATATAATATGTAAAAATAATATAGCCTAGGTATGTGTTATTCTGATGCATAAGCTCTTTCAAAGTCTGGTTTCTACATAGGTTGCACAATAAATATTTTATTTTTATCATGAGACAAATCATCGGTTTAAGTGTTTTTGATAAATGAAAATATTTATATTGCCGATACCTTAACCAATAACTCTATTTAGTAACTAGTCTAGATGCCCGTTTCACCCCCCCCCCCCCCCCGGTGGGTTCACGCCTTGCAGTGGCGGGGGGGCTTAGTACCTGCGGACTGGTCCATCTGCGGGGAAGCTAAGAGGAACCCGAGGAGGACCGCTCCCCGATGCCTTCCGGTCGGGCTTGGGTTGAGCGGTACATCTACACATAAATTTTACTGACAGATAAACCTATGTCTAATTCAAAAATCACGAGAGACAGGTATAAAATATCTGTCAAAAAAATAGCATCGAACATATTTGTATAGAGCCGTGTATAGTAAAATCGATATCAATTACACTCAACATCCCCTATTCGAGCTAGTATGGAGAAAAAAAAGTTGGCGGCCACTGATGAAACTTCTTTCTCCATACTAGCTCGAATAGGGGATGTTGAGTGTAATTCTAGACTACTAGCCGGCGTCAAAATCATTAAATACACAGCTCTATTTACCCTGTGACCTAATCCAGTTACAAGTATTCTACCAGTTATCATTGAAACATCCCATCGTTCAGCAATTAACCTACATTCGTGTACCCCTCACCCCGCACCGTGTTTGTAAACAATATTCATTGTTAAGCCCTTGAAAACAATGACTATTTTGGTGTAGCGACGGTATTCAATTTATCTGTTACTCATTTGTTTTAGGTCGGATGGAATTTTATTAGTGTTTGTAGACGTCCGTTTTTTTGTTGTTGCCCGTTGGTGGTGTATGGTTTAAAATGGACGTATGTAAACGCACCGATCATCCATCTGGCAAAAAATATACGGCACCCGTTTTTTTGCCGGATGCATCTCCGATGCGTCTACAAACTATCTTAAGCTTTCATGACAAAAGTAGATGCTGCCGGCGATGTTATAAGCCTTTATGGTCATAATATTATGGAAAAAAAGCAATATCTGATAATTATAATATAGCCTATGTGTTAACTCGCGTTATACTCTCGTTATCACGTAACAAAAACGTACCTATGCGTGAAAAAACTGTGACAACGTTTTGTCACGGGCGGCGTAGCGTAGTCATAATCATAACATTTAGAATAGAAAAAGTTTATTGCAAGTCACAAGTTAGGTAAGGTGTTACAATAAATAGAGGGTAAGTATGTACAAATGACGCACTTTGCTTTCACGATTGCATTCATGGTGAACATTTAATGTTACATAAATATGTGAAGCCTACAGGTACAGGATCATCATCATTATAATTATATTTAAGAGCCACACTCGTGTCGGTAGAGTCATCGCCATCTTTGCCTCTCTTCTGCCAACAATTTGACTTCCTGATACGACACAACGTTAATTTTTTCCTTCACGTGCAGATACCTATTACTAATAGTAAACTTATAGTACTCAGGCCATAGACTCCAAAGTCCATGACAATAATTACATATTCCACACACGTAATAGTTCTGCATCGAACCCTGACCTTGATGGAGGCCAAAACTAACCAACGCGTTGATTATTACAATAATGATATGATTTATTTTGATAAAAAATATATTAAAACTTAATTTAAAGCTATTTTTTTACTAGGATGACTCTACCATAACATCTAGGTATTATTCATAATTGTAAGATATAGGAACCTTTTGTAAATGTAAATACCAAATGTTACCAGATCATTCAATGCATATGCAATATTTCATAGACTACTTTATTTTTTTTATTTTTGACAGATTTACATAGTCGGGCTCGGGCTTAAGTATCTTGCAGACGTAGTTTTCAAAACCCGCGTTTGCGGAGAGCGTTAGCGGAAATTTTTTCCGCTATCAAAACGCACCTTTAGAGTCCGCATGAATCTATTATTTGTAGAGGCAGGGGGCCAGCCCACTGCCCACCTTATTAAAACTTTGTCAACCTTTCAGTCTTAGAAAAGTCTTAAGTCTTAAAAACAACGTTTAAATTATTGTATTCTATTACCTTAAAGCTGTAGTGACAGCTGTAGTGACACTCTTTTAACTTAATATTGTATGACACACCTACACTGTCACTATTTATAATGGCGAATTAAATAACTTTATCTATAGAAATAGAAAGACAAAAGGTATAACAATCAGATAATCGATACTTTTGAAATAACAACTCAAAAATTTAGCAATCAGATAATTTATAGATATATTTGAAATAGGTATACCAACTCAATGTTAAGGCATTTCCGGAATAAATAGAAAAGCCTGTACTTAAATAAATAGATAAGATATTTTTATACAACAGTTATCAGTTATCAGTTAACTCGCAAAAATCGATGATAGCCTATAACAGCCTTGTTAGTAAAACGCCCGCCTCCAATCATAGAGACGCGGTTTCGATCCCCGACCTGTACTTCTGAGTTTCATTCCTTATGTACGGATTGAATATTCGATTGCCACTTGTTAACGATGAAGGAAAACATCGTAAGGAAAGGAAACCTGCATACTTCGAAGGTTTATGTGATATCTGCTTATATCCGCATTGGGCTTACGTAGTGTATTACAGCTTAATCAGTCTCGAACGGCCGCTATATTAATGAAATGAAAAATCATTAAATCCTGTAGGTTTTTACAACACTTAGGACGGGTCATTTTTTAAAGTTAATGCTAGATTCGCAAAGGTGCAGTTTTCCCCAGAGAAGAACCTAGCAAGAAACTCTATGGGGTTGCTCTTTTCAAGTACTCTAGTTGAGTCGTTAAAAAGCTGATAAATTGAGAAAGAGGAGAAATATCATGTATTCATCATCGTATCATTGAATCTCGTTGAAATCGGGGACTTGTTACGGAAAAGTCAAGCCAGGAGTATCCTAAACCGACGTGCATTATGAGGCGTTTGATGTGGATGAAGTGAAAGAAGTGTGTTTGGATCGTAGCAAGTTGAGGGAAGTGGTCTCTGTTTAGCTCGATGGGAGTGAGGCGTGACGGATATCTATATGCCTATGTATACCTATGTACAATTGGATCACCAATGGCTACCTAATCGTAGAGACAAAACTTATGATAAGACCAAGTATAACACTTATTTCGATATCAAGAAAGAACCTTAACGCAACAATCATCAATAAATAAGCTTAACAAAACTGCGTCTAACACGTGCCTACCAATAAAGATTGATGGTATTGATCGTCTCGCCCTCTCTATCATGAGTCAGAGCATTCACACACGTGTTTTGTAAACTGGAGTCACACGATCATAGGTAGAGTGCGTTCCGCGGATATTTGTGGAACTAAATTTGACAGGTCTATTTTCCCTATTTTCTGACCTTTTCCCTGATAGAAGGTAGAAAACCCCTTAGTTATTAGGACTCTAAGAGTGCGTTTCATGAAATAGTTCCTATGCCGCCATGTTGGCAGCATTGATTTGTACTACCACATTACCCTCATTGTGCAGTACTTTTGAATGCTACCGACATGGCGGCATAGGAACTATTTCATGAAACGCACTATAATAACGTGAGTTATCTGTCAACGGGCATATTCAAATTCAAATTCTTTTTTTGGCACACCATAGGTTTTACAAGATGTTATTATAATAGTTGACAGTACCTTTTATGGACCCTGAATAGGGCACGGCAATTACAATCTTAACATCTTAAATCTAATCTATTACTTTTTTTTATTACTTCTGTCTAAGGCTATTCTAAAGTAATTATCAGCTCATCAAAATCTGTTCAGTGGTTTTTGCGTGAAAGAGTAACAAACATCCTCTTATCCATGTGTTCATTCCATCCATCGCCTAACTTTGACATTTATAATATTAGTAGGATCGAATTATTTCGGACTTTGAACCTTATTAACGTGCATTATCAGCAAAATTAATTTTATGCATCATCAATATTTATAACAACAATAATATTCTGTCATACAAGACAAGTAGGTACCTACTTAATACGATATGATACCTACCTATGTTTAAAGTACCTATATTACGACTTAGAGCCAGAACACACGGTGAAACGCAACTGCAACGCAACTGAAACTACTAGTTACTTTTGAGTTGCATCGAAGTTTCTGCTATAGACTCCTTAAGAAAACCACACACGACGCAACTAGTTTGAAACGTTTCGTTTCAGTTGCATCGAGTGTTCTGACTATAAATAAACGTAAAGGATCAGATGTTTGCATGTTAGATCCGTATTTCAGACTATTCATAGACCTAATGAATCCTTAATGGATGAATCGAGGTAGATCTAGTAATGGCAAATCCTGGCATACACCAACTGGATCGATAGCAAGGAGACCCTTTGCCCAGTAGTGCGACGGGACACTGCATACACTGCACTGTTTTGCAGTTGTATGCAAAATGATTGTTATAAAATGTTGGAAAATTTTTACAAACTTTTTTAGATACTAAAAGTAGTGTTATAAAAATTTAATAAACAAAATATTAGAAATCCAAAGAGGTAACGCTGCCAGCTTGTTGGGTACTTTGCCTCGTGGGGACGCGTTGGAAGACATATTCTTCTTGTAAATATGTATTTTGTTCTATGTTTGTATTGTTTTATAAATAAAACTTTAGTAAACATACAATGTGGGAGTACCATGACAAGCTGACTGTATCTGTTTGAATCCTGAGATATTGAGATATTAAACGACTACGATGCAATTGCGCCTCGTTTACAACTTTAACGATAATTATTTTAATGATTCAACTAGACCTCTACACTTTGACCGAGTGATGTGAACTCTATCCCCCTTATTACAAAACGAGTTTTATTTATAGTCCTAGAATAAACTCAGATAAATGACGTTTCGGCTATAGACAAAATGTCAAAAAATGACGTTAGTCCTAGGACTATCTTTATAACTCGTTTTGTAATAAGGGGGTATATAATTCCATGAAATCATAACATTAGAATAAAGTATGATATTCCTATCTTATCTAGCAGTGTCCCCCTGCTGGGCAAAGACCTCTCTCTTCTATGATTGTCTATCCTGAGCCTTCCACCTATGATATTCTAGGAGGAAAATTACTTTTGAGTAGTTTTTTCGTGATATAATAATAAAGAATTCATTATGTTAACTAAAAGCATCATAACACCAACTTATACATAAAAAAAACTTACATTACAATAAACTTTGTCATATCCAATTGCTTGGGAAAGTTGCCAGATAAATCGCGCCAAAAATCCTTAAAAGTATTTTGAGACAAACACAAAATCACATAATCATATCACGAATTGAAAGGTATGTTTTTGTGCACATTTCACCCGGTTATCCTACTTCATAGATAAACTATTGCCTTTCACAATTCACAAAAAAGCTTGCCCTAAAAAAACCTTTATTTAAAAAGACTATTGTCAAATAACATGATAGGAAGCCCGCGTTACTGCGTTCTCAATTTAAATATTTTGAAATATGTTCGAAGCTTCAATGTTTAAATATCACTGGCTGGTCAGCTCGCATTTGTTCCGTGTTGCGTTTGCCAGAGATAAAAATGATTTTTTTAATGTAAATAAACTACTTGGCTAGTACTTGGTTATGATAGGGCGTATCACACGATCGCTTGCGCGCGCGGTTCGATACAAATTAACTCGCTTATGTATTTATTCTCGCGCATCGCATACAAATACAAACTCCTTTGTTCGACTATTTTTAGAACGTTGACTTTTGACATCGACTTGATGTTTTTTTTCTCGTTGACTTGTCACGGCGATTTACAAATTGTGCAAAACAGACAAAACACAAAGAAACAAAGTACTTTTATGATTGTTTAGTTAAGAAGAATACAAAACAAATGCGATTGTATTCGTTCACAAGAAATTATATTAACTCTATAATCAAAAATATTTAATATGAAATACTGAAACAGAATGGAATATTGTCAAAAAGCCACCTTCAGTCTGACCAAAAATATAATACAAATTAAAAAGTAGCAACACTATACTGTAGTTCCTTTCAAATTAATTTAAACAAAACGGGACGACGACACTTCAGTGTTGCCACTTTTTAAATTTCTACTCTTTTGGTCAAGACTATAAAACTTTTATTAAAATTCTCAAATAAAAACAACCTTTCTTTAATAACTCACAATATACCTAACTGACATTTAATTAGACTGTGGTTTCATTGTTAGGGTACAAGCTAGGAACATGTGATCTTGTTTAATCACCAGCCTACAATTAACCAGATAGACAAAGTAACCAGAGACAACAATAAACAGTACAATAAAATAACAAGATATCAATTTCATAATGATGATGTTTGTGACACAGTTATTATGCACCGGGAACATTGCCCACTAATGTTATGAAAAACATTCAGCTGAAGTATAAAATGTATCACAAAATTGATTTGGTCAATGACCCCTGGAAAATTGGGACAGTTTAAGAATGGAATACGAAGAAAAACAAATGAACTGCGCCGCGCATTCCTATTTCAAAATGATCATCAGGATTTCCACGATAGATTCGTCTCAGTCGGTGGTTAACTTGCGTCCATAGACAATTTGGAGTCTTTGCTAACGTTGCTAGTCTTGCTTAGTCTTTGCTAAGCCATTACTTGTTCGTAATTTTATATGTTAAAGCAGTTATAAAGGTAAATACTTGAAAAAACGGAATGACTATTTACAACAAAACTTTACAATATAGCAGATTTTATATAGTTTTTTTAAAGAACATCTTGAAAGATAAAATAAAAGGAAAGAGAAAATAGAAAATAGAAGAATAGAGAAAATAGAAGGAAAAAGAATGAGAATGACGCCTAGCAGGTCATATAAGGAAAGGAAAAAGTGGGAGTCATATCGTATCAGGAAGTCAAGAAGAAGGCAGAAGATAACATAAGAGTGGAAAGAGCTCCACTGACACGAACCTACCTCTTAAATTCAAATGAATGAACAGATAGGATAAAAATAAAATACCTAGCAGATTAAAATTGGCAAAAAATTAAGGAAAATCATTGATATAAAATCCAATAGACGTAACGTTGATAGTGCTAAAACGGCACTAATCGGCTTATGATTGTTTCGCATTACTGGCAATTTGATAAATTTTTACAGACCCGGAAATATTTTAATGGCTAAGTAACCACGATTAGGATCTATGATACGAAACGAAGTATCTGTGTGAAGTAAATGCAATAATAAAATTCTTATTATTGCATTTACTTCACACAGAATTTGAAAAGAGCAACCCAACAGAGTTTCTTGCTAGATTCTTCTCTGGGGAATATGGCACCTTTGCGAATCTAGTGTTAGAATTAAAATGACCCGTATTGTGTGATGTCAAACCCATTCTACAGGAATAAATAAATTTTCATTTTCATGAGAGAGAGCACGGGAGAGAGAGAGAGAGAGAATACAAATATTAAAAGTTTCTTCATAACTGGGATTCGAACCCAGAAACCTTGCTATCTGTGTGAAGTAAATGCAATAATAAAATTCTTATTAGGTATTTTACAAATTCCTAGGAATAAACTCTCGCTATACATATCTCACTCTCTCGCCCTCTGTCTCTCCCTCTATATATATATATATCTCTCTCTCTCTCTCTCTCTACACAACTGTTTATTTCTCTCTTTTTTGCTTCTCAAACTTCTATTTATTCCAACAAAAAATACGTGAAAGGACATACTCGACTGAAGAATTCATACAGGTACGCAAGAGCTATGTAAAAAAGGCCATTGTCCCCGTATTTTTAAAGCCGCTGCCTGCCTGTTGCCAATTTGCATGACGGCAGAATAATACTTCTAGAATGATACCAACCAGGCATTATTTAACTTGATATCATAGCACTATGTACTCTCATACTGCTAAATTCACTAATTAACTCTTGTGCTTACCTACCATTAATTAATACCCATCATTTAGATAAAACTTGACTTCTTGTAAATACTAATTTGATAAAATGTGAAAGTTTGTGCCGATGTATGTGAGGAAGTTTGTTACTCTTCCACGCTTTTAACCACTGAACGGATTTTAATGAAATTTTACATTATTAAAGCTAACCGGTTGTATGCTCTAAGTAGCTAACACATCAGGATTTCCAAGATACGGCGATGAATGTGAAGTACCTAAATAGGCTATTAAATCTTTGCCAAATAAAAAAATAACGCAGCAATGAAAAAAAAAATATGACAAGTATATTGTTTAACATGACATTAATTTTACAGTGAAGGGAAGATTGAGAAGAAGAGAGGAAGAGGAAGACCAAGACATATGTACTTCATTTAAGTGAAAAAAAAAACATAACGTCGTGTCGTATCAAGAAGTCACATTATTGGCAGAAGAAATGCAAAAATAGCGTTTACTCCACCGACAAGAGCATGGCTCTAAAATGTAATATGAATGAATATTACCATGATTATTGAAACTACAAATTGTCTATGGCTATTTTGGCAGTCATCAAAATCGATCAACGCATGCAAAGTCGCAGGCAAAACCAAGTTTAGTTTAGAGAAGGAAAGTGTTATAATAAACACGAGTAAGTAATGTTTAAAACAAACGGGAAAAACATAAAAGAATATCTATTACAAACGCTATGTTTATATAAACACACGATAAGAGATAAATTAATTTATTGTAGAATGTTCTGAGGCTTGTTCTGTTTAGTGTGATATCATTTGAACTTGGTTGGGAGAGGAAAGATAAGTTATGTGCTAGAAATTAATGTAAGGTTACGCACTACGTGTTTCTTTCTTTCTATTTTCTTTTTCTAAATATCTCGGATCGGATAAGAATCAGATGTAGTGCGTATCCGCTCTGGGACTTAATTATGAGTGGGCTTTAGAATTTAAGAAAATTGCATCATTTATATGGCGCGACGATCTGGATGCACATTTGGCAAACTGGCTAGAAGTTGCCGCTGATAGGGAAAGATGGAAGGATGCGGGGGGGCAGGCCTTTACCCAGCAGTGAGATAGAACAGGCTAAAAAAAAGAAACATATAGAAGCAATATCGCAAGTTTCATGTGGAAAGTTCTTTTTTTAATACTACGGAATTACTTTTTAAGTAAAAGGGTCTACCTTTACTTTATAACCAGTCAGATAGTGATCAACCAGCATGAAACTCTACCAGTCTACGAAAACAACCATAAATTAGGTTTAATTTTAAGTAACAAACAAGTCATGACGTTTCCCTTTTTAAATCACAATTTAAGCAACATTTTATTTCATGTTGGACTTTACAAACGTACATCTGTCACGCCTCCTCCCATCGAGGTAGACAGAGACCATCAGACGATTTCTTTTACCTCTATTATTTTATTTTGCAGTGTTTAAAAGGTCTGAATCTATACAATTGGAGGTATACAAGTAGGGTTGTCTCAAGGTCGCCGTATTTACAACGATGCACTCCTGCCAAACGATAGCCATTTCACTCCGCATTGCGACAAAACTGGCGACTTTTCTCTGCTACACGTCTCAATGCCTTAAAGCAGTTTCGCACTACATTCGATTCGCATCCGATCCAAAAACTATTTCTATAGTTATTTTATCGAATCGGATTAGAATCGGATGTAGTGCGAAACCACTCTTAGGCCGAAAGCAACATTGCATGCATTTATCTCGGTAAACTTACGTGATATCTCAAAATGTTACAGCCTATGTTTTTTTCTGATGTGTTAGCTACAATATTGTTTTAATAGTTTTTAACTTTCTCGCATCCAACGGAACTAATTAATAAAAATAAAAACCTAACGGAATTTATTATATTTATAGGTTAGTTAGTAGGATTGCATTGCACCGACTATTAAAGTATTTTCGCTGCAGCTACAACGTTGTGTTTAAAATGTTGAAAATTCAAAAACCAGAACATTTTTGTTTATTATTCATTAAAATACATTTAGACTGAGACGCGTTTCAGATACAAAGTCGTGAATTTAAATCGGGTCTACTGTAAATACTGTAATGCATCTGTCAGCTGTATAAAGCTCATCTCCTATTACGATACCCACAGGCGATTCAAGTCTCGAAGACTGTCACCGCGAAGTATCTCACATACATTATACCGGTATCGTAGTGTGCGAGCCTACATTCAAATGTATGGGAGATACTTCGCGGTGACTAGTCTTCGAGACTTGCAGGATACTTGAACCACCTGTGTGTATCGTAATGGGAGAAGAGGCTATACTAAAACTAGGCTACCACAAGACTAATGGACACGTTAGGTAATACAATTTGTATAACTATATATCTACAGCTAGGCTGCTCCGTCCCATTGCTGGGCAAAGGCCACCATGCTCTCCATCCAGTTCATCTGTGGCCAGGGTTATCTAAACCGTTCTTACATTGTCGAGCTCGTCTCGCTATCTCCTCCTAATGCTGTCTACACACCAAAGCTGCCGGCATGCTGCCGGGCTAGGCCGGCGGCGGCTTTACGTCATATGAACGGCAGCTGTCAAAAAAGCCGGCGACTTTGGTGTGTAGACAGCATAAGTCTACCAAGATACAGTACATAATTTTGAACACTGCAGCATCCTAAATAAAGCGAAAAATGATTCGTATAGGTAACTAATTGACGCATTCACTAGAAAACTATTGTAATTTGCCGCTGACCGGCAATTCCAAGATAAAACATTGACAAAGCCTAACGTTTTTTTTTTTTCTACCGCCGTCAATTGTTTTAGTAACACGTTCGAAGACTGAGCTCGAGGGCGTTCGGTGCACGCGCACTTCAGCGCACTCGGTTTCATCACATGATGAGTATTACTAATTGCATACTTGGCTTTATTCTGTTAATTAAGAATGTGTTGAGTACGTATAGAAAGATTAGTAGATCATTGTGCCAAATAATTTGCTTAGGTACTCTTTTATTTTTTTTTTTTGCTCCATGTAGCAAATTTAAGCTTGTATGCAAATATGAATGATTATATCAATCTACTTTACTAGTTTGCATGGGATTCTCACGCGTAAGTCCGACACACACTTGGTCAGTTTATGCTTACAGAAGTAAAAAACATCGTAGAAGGAAAAGTAGAAGGTATACGAAAGATAGTAAGACCACAGAGGACTTACATAGATCAAATAAAAGAGGGAATAGAAGTTGTGTCGTATCGTATTAGGTGCTCAAACGGCAGAGAATAGAGCAGAGTGGCATAGACTCTACCGACAAGAGCGACGCTCTTAAATATAACGATGATGAGAAAAAGTAGTTTTTAATGTGACTTAAAATTTCATGTTGTTTTTTATTCATCCTGCCTTAAAATAATACTGGTCAGTAACCTGTCTTAAATTAAATAAAAAAAAAAAAAAAATCATTTTATTTCAGGAATTAGTCCCATATAAAAACTTTAACTTTTACAATTACAATTTACAATTTACAATTTTACAATTACAATTTACAATAAATAATAAGCGTCATAGGCATATACGTAATATATAGTAGCTATATATAGTCTTAATAATAAGATTATGTGACACACGCAAACGCATCATGAATGATGTCCTCATCCTCCTCATTACAGTACAAAAATCTTTGACCCCATAGTCGGCAAACATGCCAGTCGCACTACACCGCCACGGTAGCTTCATCATGCTTCTAAAAGCGTTGTTGTATTGTACTCTAAGTGTATGATATGAGCGCTGTGTAAAGGAGTACCATAGTTGACTAGTGTAAAACGCCTGGCAGTAAGCCTTAAACAGGGTCAATTTCACGTCCTTCGAACAGTGAGCGAACCTCCTAGCTAACATATTACTACGCATGGCCAGAGCCCTCCGCTGCCGTTCTAGGTCATCGTCATCCTTAAGTGTATCTTTTACAATATGACCTAAGTATTTAAACTTAGTTACTACATTAAGTTTTGAACCATACATGAATATCGGTAGGATGTTAGAAGGACCTTTTTTGTATTTAAATATCATCACTTCAGTCTTCCTTACATTGTATTTTAGCCCGTGTGATAAAGCGTATTTTTCACATATAGCAATAAGCTTTCTGAGACCCCCGATCGAGGGGCTGAGCAGCACCATGTCGTCTGCATAACTTAGGTTGTTTATAATATTATCATTTACAACGCAGCCAACCCTGGTACCACTCAGCTCCCCAATCAGTGCGTCTACATACAAATTAAATAGGACAGGTGACGTCAGCCCGCCCTGTCTTACACCGCACTCAAGTTTGTAGCTCTCCGATACAGCATCACCCCACCTAACCACGTTTGTCTGATTCCCATACCAGTACTCCAGTAGACGTACTATACTTTCACTTACATTGGTTTCTCTTAATTTTTTCCACAGGATTTTATAGTTAATGGTATCAAAAGCGCGACTCAAATCAAGAAAGCAGGCGTATATACTAGTATTTCTCTTAAGGTAACTTTTGATAGTGTTTTTGAGAGCGAATATAGCCATGTCCGTCGAAAGACCGGCACGGAATCCAAACTGTGCGTCGTTAAGTTTGATGTTATGTGTTAGGTTAGGATTGATGAGTCTTTCTAAAATTTTAGATATAACCGTGGCTAGCGATATTGGTCGGTAGTTAGACAGGGCGGATACATCACCCGTTCTGTTTTTTATCAATGGAACAACAGTGGTTTTCATGAGTGCATCCGGTAGGTAACCGCGCCCCAGGCATACGTTAAATAAAGCAGCTAGTTTGTCAAAAAGAAGTGATCCTCCGTGTAGTATATGCTCCACGCTAAGACTATCATGACCCGGAGACTTGCCTCGCTTCATACCACGAACACAGTCGAATACCTGTTGCGCGGTGACGCATAACCCGTCAGCAGGGAAGCTCTGCTCGCGCTGCGTGTGTGTGTCATCGTCAGACTGAATATTACTCTCCACAAGGGATTCTGGTTTTACACTAAATTGCGACACAAACATATTTGCAATCAGATTGCAATTTTGACTACCATTAACACTTAGGGGGAGACCCGGTCGCTGGTCAAGTTTTTTAGTAGCCTTCCAGAATTTACAGAAATTATTATCCTTTCTAAATTGAGCTAAAATATCCATTTTAATTTTATTTTCATGTTTTTGACACCACTTAATTTTGTTCTTAAATTCCTTTCTACATTTTCTCATTTCGTCAAGTAGTGGCCCACGTGAGGGACTACCGTGAGACAGCCAAACTTGATAGGCCACCCGAGCACGATAATGACTATCTTTTACATGTAAATTCCAGCCAGGGATTTGTTTCTTTTTTCTAAAATCCCTTCCTACATAGGACTCAATAGCGGCTTTAGATAAACATTGTATAATATTATTGTAATACTTATCAATTTCATTACATATTATCTGTAAATTATCAGATTTACCACTACATATATATTCAGGTAACATAACATTTTCTAAGTATAAACTACAAAGCTCGTTATATTTTTCAGTTTGCTTTACATCCCTACTTCCCCAAGTTATTTTGTTTATACATGCCGTAGTCTCAGACGTTTTTTGTATAATGACGTCGAGGTTACATTGAATAGCTAACGGAAAGTGATCCGACCAGTAGACATCGTTTAACACATAAACTTTATTAATCAAACTGAAAGCGCTGGAAGTGGCTACACAGTGATCGAGCCAGCTTGTTGTTTCATGCGCCTCGCTTCTAAAAGTATACGTGCCAGATGACTCACCCAACAAACTAGTGTCCGCGCACGTCCAATTTTGTTCTAAACAGTACGATTTTAATTCGTCACCAAACAAGCTATTCACGTCTGCATTAAAGTCACCGAACATAAATATGTTTTCTATGACACTATCTTCTACGATTGCACTCACTTTACCCAGGCATTCAGTAAACAATGGTAGGTTATCCGCACATTCAGTCGGCATGTAGATTGACGTCACTAAGAAACAACGGTTAGCTGCAAAAAAACGCACAGCCGCAATACGCGTGGAGTTACTTTCGACGGGGACAGCATCAGGAAAGAGTTTTCTCCGCCAGATAAGTGCAACACCACCGTAGGGTCTTCCCTTCAACGTACCGCACGATGTATCCACCGCTGACAGTCCATGATATGCAAATTCTGGATGTATATTGCATAGGAAGTCTATATCGTTAGGTAGAAGCCATAGTTCTTGTAAAGCTATTATATCAAATTCCTTACAAAGTTCTCGTACATGTAAGTAGCTCCTTTTTATTGATTTGCAATTGAAAGTTACCATTTTTATCTTCGTTAAATCAATAGTGCTGGTCATTATGCGAGTTTATCAACAGGAGCTGTCGTTGCCTTAGGGTGAATCGCACGGAACCCCCTGTACTCAATACCGGCAGGCCAGAAGTTTTCGTTAGAAAAAACACAATACTTATGTGACGGTACCGTGATTTTAAAGGACGCACATATAGAATTGTTTCTTGTAGCAAGAAGTTCGATGTCAGCGACAGTCTCGCCTGCTTCCGTAATAAAGTCCTTCAAATCTTGCACTGTTGTGCTTTTGTCGAACCTTGTCACAAACAGATATGAGTGCCTATTGGCTACTTTAATTTTGTTGGATAGTATATTGGATGTACCTATGTTATTTGTATTATAGCTCCTCTTTTTATTATTACAATTTGTCAGCTTGAGACTGTGTGATGTCTTTTGTTTACTATGCACGACAACAGCTGATCTAGTCTGAGTCAGTGCAACCGGTTTCTTGTTTCGCTGCTTCTGCGCCGTTTCTTGAGGAGGACACGGCGTGTTTTGCGGCGGCGGTGGAGGAGGGGCGCGCGGTGGATCAGCTGTCTCGCGCTCGCGTCCCACACAGGTCACGGTGTTCTTATCCGTACGAGTATTTGCTATGTTGGCGTAACTAGGGCCCACACAGCGGGTGCCAGGTGACGAGGGTTGCTCGATTAGTGTAATGTTCGAGCAGTTTAACGAAGAATTACCCTCAGAAGTTAAAGTACTATTATGCACTGTTACCGTCTTTTTAATGGTTTTACGTAGTTCCTCAACCTCACTTTTTATGTTTTCCGCTTGAGAAATTGTCACATAGGTATTCTTAATACAGGATAATTCCTTCTTTAGAATGAGTATATCTTTCAACAAACTTGTTGCGTCAATATAGTCGAAACTAATAGGTGGAAGCCTATCTAATTTTTTTGCCACGAAAGTAGGCAACAGGTTGGGTTCCGTTTCTTTTAGGAGTTTGATGATGTCCTCTAGGTCTCTTTTCACTTTCCCGTCACGTTTACGAAGTGCACGCTGGTTTGTCAACTTATTCAACAGTGTTTTGGCGCAATCCACCTCCTTCTCCGTAAAATTTGATTCACAGATTTGCAACAGTGAAACTTCGTCCATTATATCAATTTTATTACTCACAAAACAAAGTAGCTCGTTTATTACTACGTTACATTTATCACACATGGTCATTTCTTGTCGTCTTACTTTATTTGCGGAAGAATGCGCAGGAGTGTTACACACTCGCTACCGGTTACGGTGAGTGCGCGAGGCAGACTGTATTATATATAAATTACAAGATCATTATAGTAAACTAGCGGCCGTCTACGACTTCGTTCACATTTATCGTTATATGTTGGTAAAATTAAACAATATTCCAAAATAATATTAGCCAGCCGGTTGCGGCGTGCATTTTATTTTATGAATTCGTAAAAAGTAACGTAAAAGTTGCAATAAATGTCGTTTTTTACGTGAAATTAATTTTTTTGTGCAACTGGTTATTGTACAAGCTACAATATTGTTTTAATTTAAATCTGTTTAGTGGTTTTCTGCGTGAATAAGTAAAATCATCCATCCAAACATTCTCACGTCCATCGGCACAAATATAAACGTGTATAATATTAGTAGGATAAGATAAAAAAAAACTCCCAAGTTTATTTCCTTCAGCAAAAAACTAAAAGAATGAACAAAAAAGTACGCAGTAAGAGTTAAGTTGAACCTCCATTTATATGTACCTATGCGCATTGTACTCAGTACCCCTACTATATGTTGCATAATAAGATGATATGGCAGTACTAGAGCCTGCCCGCGACTTCGCACGCATTTATCATCGCATCTTGGAATATTTACGCAATATCTTTAACTAATGTAGACATTGTGTTATTCTGATGTGCAAACTATAATATTGTTAAGTTTCATCAAAATCTGTTCAGTGGCTTTTGCGTGAAAGAGTTACAAAAATCCTCACATCCATTACATTGACATGTATAATATTACGTAAGATTTAATTACTTGTAGAGAAAATCCATTGCAGAGATATTTTGCTTTCCATAGAAGTAATCACCGTTAGCAAAAACATCGTGAGGAAACCTGCATACACCAGAGAAGAAATTCGAAGGTGTATGTGAAATCCGCCAACCCGCACTTGGCCAGCGTGGTGGATTACGGCCTAATCAATCTCTGTAAGAGAGTAGGCTCGTGCCCCTCTGTGGGGACATATATGGGCTGATAAAGAAGAAGTAATCTACTTTTTTTACGTTTTAGTTACTGTGTAATTCTACTTAATAATATAAATGCTAATGTTTGTGCCGATGGATGGATGTTTGTTCCTCAAACGCAAAAACCACTGAATAGATTTAGATGAAATTTGGCAGTATTGTAGCTTGCACATCAGAATAACAGATAGGCTATATTATTTTGAGATATCATGTTTTTCTTCGAAGATATGACGATAAATGCGGACAAAGTTGCGGGCAACCTCTAGTTACTCATAGTAAACTTATAGTAGATTTTTGTTAGTAAACTTATAGTAGAGATCCGCAGAAGAACCAAGGTCACAGACATAGCTCGAAGAATCGCAAACCTTAAGTGGCAGTGGGCGGGGCACATTGCTCGTAGAACCGATGGACGATGGGGCAGAAAGGTTCTCGAGTGGCAACCACGCACCGGACGACACAGTGTGGGAAGGCCTCCAACAAGGTGGACTGACGACTTGGTTAAAGTCGCTGGAAACCGTTGGATGTGGGCAGCGCAAGACCGGTCGTTGTGGAGATCCTTGGGGGAGGCTTTTGCCCAGCAGTGGACGTCCATAGGCTGACATGATGTTGATGAGAGTTTTGTTTCCACTTTACTCCAGCCATTTTTAAACACTACAAATTCACATTCAAAAATAACTTCTATATCTCACCCTTCAAGGCACATTTTCAAACAACACCATCCTCAATCAGCCTGCCTATTGACTACGTTAATAGAATATGGACTTTAAATTATACAATGCATGATTCAATATTGTTTAACATTGTAAATGTAGAGTTTACCTCTTGAGTGCATGTGCACTGAGTTTGCACTTACAATGGGAAATATTTTAAAAAGAAGTTTATTTTGTTTCGTTGTTTAAAATTGTTAAACAAGGGTATGATAGAGCCCAGTTTCACAAATGTTCAGTCTGCTAATTTATTTACAATACTCTCAGTTGTGTTTCGGCAGAGTGTCAATGGCATTTTTGATTTTTTGACAGATTTGGTCGAATCAATCAGAGCAAACCATTGTTTAGCAGAATACCAAGTATGTCAAAAAATGCCATTGACACTCTGCCGACACACAACTTAGACTATTTTAAATTAGCAGACTTGGGTTGCTGGATGTCAGATCTGCTGTTCAGCAGAGCGATGGCGATTTATCGATTCCACAACCAATCTTTGTAACCTGACCTATAATTGAATGCTCCCATGAGGCTGGCAAAGCCACTTAAAAAAAATAGGGTGAAGAAAAAAACTTAAGAGCTCCATTAATAGCTGAAATCTCAAGCTGATACTATCATTGTCGAAAATATATATATATATATATATGTGGGAAGGAGACAGGAGAAGGAAACGGAAGTGACGGATGAAGGAAGCGGAAGTTATAGATGAATGAAAAGGATGCATGCTAAGGAGTAAGAGAGTGAGAATTGTTGATTGGTAACTATGCGACGGGGATGAATGGCGGATTTGGTTGTAGTTTAGGGTTTATTTGAAAATATAAATTTAAATACTTAGATCAATAACAGTATTTTTACTTTCACATATATATTCATATTCATTTTATTCAATAACAATAACATGAAAAAACGTGTTCGAAATTACATACATTAAATTATCATCTTATATCTAAATCATTTCACATTTTCTCATGTAAACAATCAATGTAAGTACTTATAAAAATGCATTTACCTTGTCAAAATTATATATTACTCATTATTATATCGCTGCTACATTATTACACACATGTATGTAAACAAGTTTTGGAATCTTAATTTGACCCACTTCCCGGTCTTCGAATAGGATGAAATTTTGCACACGCTCTGAGTTCTGATGACAATACAATAATATGGTACTTTTGAACTGAGAAATGATGGAGCATGTTTAGCGCGAGCTAAAGCATGTTTTAGTTTTTTAAACTACCTATTTTATAATTTTCCAGTGAAGATAATAGAAATATCAATATTAAGGAGCTGGCATGGTTTTAAATGGACAATGGACTACTTTAATGGATGTTTTGTGCAACTGGGTTATAGGTTTAATTGGATAAAATATGTGAGGTCATTTTAATAAAGGGGTATAATTATATGACCAACAACACACACACATACATAGATACACACATGCACGGATAAAAGTACATACATAGTTAAAAAACAAGTTTGTAAAATTAATGTTTCTTTTTTGTTGTTTGTAATATTTCTTTATAATTTATGGTTTTATAACATTTTAACAATAAGTACACCATAAGCAAATGTGTTCCTATGTCAGTTTTCATTTTTATTTTATAAATATTATAATTTTTAATGTTTGTGTGGATGGATGGATGTGAGGATATTTTGTGACTCTTTCACGCAAAAACCACACAACAGATTTCAATGAAACTTTACAATATTGTAGCTTGCACATTCGAATATCACATGGGCTATATTAATTAACGATTTTTAGTATTATTTCCAAGTTATGACGATAAATGCGTACGAAGTCGCAGGCAGCCTATAGTCTGTACATAAATGTGCATTGACTTGTGTTACCTAAGTAATTCCACAGTCTTGGTTACGTATACTTTCACGTTAACGTTTTCTAGACCTAATTTAGTAAAAAGGAAAGGATATTCTGAAACGCTAGACAGTTACGCCACTATCCAATATGCGTGTAAATACCAAAATTAACTTGTCTTATCTAAATTTCCCTAGATAAACTACTTATAGCTACCACTACTATCAAGATTAATGAATAATGTAACGAAAATTTGGCGCCTGTATTAAATACGTAGTAAAAAGGTAAACATCAGATACTTTTCCTAGTTATTGAAGAATATCTGATTATTTTATGTTATGGATTGCAAGGAAATCGGAAGTATGTTTCGCAATTACTGTAATAAAGAGAAATCAAGGGAATTAATGATAAATCAAGGTTCACACTTACCGAAACCTTATTGTTATTGTGGTCTCGCAGCCTGAAAAATGAACCAGCAATATGGTTTCCAAATAAAAAAAACACAACACAAAAGTACTTTTATCACTTGCCACAACAATTTAGTTCGGTAAACTGTCCATTGAACGCGGAAAAATAAAATCACAAAGGAAATCTAGTACGAAAACTGAGATAACAGCTCATTCCGTTGTTACGTGACGACACAGACGAAAGAAAGACGACATTTCACAAAAACTACTAATTAAAATAGTAGAATTTGGTTGGTTGATATAGTAACACAATGACGGAATTAAAAAAAGGTTTTTTGTCTCGGACATCCGCTTGAGGTCTTATTGTGCAATCTTATTGAGCAATAATCTTAGGGTTTCAAAACTGAATCCCTTTTCAATATTTATGTGCAATATTTCAATTTAATTGTCAATACACTTTGAAAATTTAAAAATCTACCACCACAAGTTTATCAAGTAGATGTGGCCACACTAAATACGTTCAAAGTATACAAAACACAATACATTGTTCTAATGATTCATAAAAAAGGTAAATTAAATAATTTCAAGTAGTTAATTTGGGTTATAATATTGAAGATAAATATCCTAGCATATTAAATTTATAATGTAATAAAAAGGAAATAAAGACGCAGAAAATTTAAGCACAACTGCCAAAAATGTAAAATTAAAATTAATATTTATCAATTTAGTTTCAGAATGCACAATGTTACAAAAATAGTGCTGTACAAAAAACCGGTATCGATGAAATCGGTTTTCACAGAAAACTTTCGCGCATTTTATTTCCTAAATTTTATATATATTAAACAAAATTGCTATGATATACTTTTACGGGGCTTAGACGAATAAAGATTGAACAACGTGCAATTATTTAGTGATTAAAGTAATACTTACCTAATTTTTCTATCAAGTCTATACTTACGTACTTGATCATATTTGTGCAACAAGTTGTTGTAAAAGTTATTGATTTTCGGAGTTACGTGAACGTCTTCAGAAGTCTACGCATTGTTAAAGAAAATGTATCGTGTATCAGTCATATTTGGATGGTACTTTATTTTAGCCTTTTATGGTGCTTGCAAAAGTGCCGCCGATCCAACTCCAGTAACATTTACATTTAAGGAATACCAGTACAAAGATTCTCCAAAGAATGTGAGTATTTGGTAAAAAAGGGGGTCAATTTAATTATATCAAGATAAATCGAATGTATTTTAAATAATTTAATTTACAGGAAATGACATTTCGTGAATTTGAAACCGCTTGCGAACAGAGCAGCATTTGCAGTCACATGAGTGGTTTAACTAGAACAAAATGCATTCGGGAGTGTGTGTCCCCTTCATGTTACAGAGAACTTTATCAGGCAGATCCGGTAAAATGATTCTTTAAATTATAAAAATATCTGAATGCTATTGCATACTTATGTATATGTACCCACCTATATTCATTTCTTCATTCATTATATACTTACTTTCCTATCTAACATGATAATTATTTTTCAGTTGGAGGAAGGTGAAATCGATGTAAGACTGAATTCATTCAAAGGTTGCTTTATTCAAAGAAGTGGTCGGACGCGGAATTGATTTCATGCAAGCATCGTCTCTTCTTTAATCCTCTGTAGCAATAAAGTTAAAAAAGTACATCGGAAAGTGCAATTTGTTTTTAGAGTAAGTTACAGTTATTTTTATACTTACCTACTTGAAATAAGTACCTACCTAATATTTTAATGATATCGTTAATACTGAAACTAAAAATTCATATGATGTTTTTTTTTGTTTTCAGCTGTTTTTACTAAACAAAGCAACGCAAAAGAATTATTTTATAAGAAATGCATTGATGAAGAAGGTGTAAAAGTAAAAAAGATTTTTCAACGGTTATTTGGCAAGTTTAATTATGAATGCTACGCTACTGATCATTTTATCATCTCACAAAAAAATGAGGAAGAAGAACTGATTGCTTGCACAATGCTATAACATGAACTTCTGAGACACAACCAATCCATAGCACAGATCTGTCACTTTTGTATATAATAAAAAGTTTAACGCAATACCAACTTTCTTTTTATTTTATTGAATAAAATAGTAGATATCTCTCAGATTTTAAAGAAACCATATATTCTTTTGATGAAAGATTATACCTAGGTAAAACGTAATAGTTACGCTTAAGATAAGAAGCCACTTCAAAAATATCAAGGAAAATACTGTCCACCAACTATCCACTGTCGTAGTTCAAAAGTTTAGTTTTTATGTTATTCTATAAAATCTGAATAGGATTTAGCGTAAAGTTTCCAAAAGTTTCATAAATGACATCTGACAAAGCTGTATTTACAAACGCGCACCCAGCTGTCAAATTCGATATTGATTTTTACCGGTCTTGCGGTAAAAGACGATTTTTTCTATCACTGTCTTGTCCTGAAAAGTGTTGCACTTGCCATCGTGAGAAACGGTCTAGTGTGAAAATAATCAAGAATGGCCGCGTTGTGTAGACAAATTGTTCGCGGAAATGCATTTAGAGGTCTTGTCTTGTCTTCCGCCAAGCGGGGATACGCCGACAAAAGTAAGATTATATAAAATTTTCCTCCTTGTATTTATCACTCCTGTCAAAATTTAGTTACGTAATGTCAAAAAATTCATTTGTATGCCTAAAAATATACCTAGGAAATCAATATTATCATTGGAAATGTATGAAACATTATCAATTTACCTTGTAAAGGTATAAAACATTCATTGTCATAATTTGTAGTTCTGAAAAATTACATAAAGTTTTTCAGCATCGCGCACGTTTCATTGATTAGTTCTTATCCCAAAATTCCAATAAGTTCACTGTATTTGGTATTTTTCTGTTACTTACTGGCTTTTAGGACCCATTTATTGAGTTTATACTGTCCCAAACATTGTCTTACATGATACAATTTACAAAGTTTTTATAGAGGTTAGGTATAATCTTATCTATGAAGTGAACCATATTTTATTTTATTTTATCATCGATGGAGAATGTAATCGTCGTAATTTATTTGCGGAATCAATAAGTGTAACATTAAGCATACAACACAATTTTGTTTTTATTATACCTAATGTATTTATGTTACATGACAACAATACCAAACAAAAATAATTTTGGTTTTTTTACCATTTAAATTACACAATTCTGAAACTGGTAACATCTGAAACTGTACACTATCAAAAAAAACAGAATATAAAAACTATTGTTATTCTAAAAAAAATTAAAAATATTTAGTAGTTATCCAGACACTTCACCTAATTTAAATCACATGCAAAATTATAATTTAAAAAAATATTCTTTTAATCCGCAGTGATGCCCGACCCCATGGAGCACGCTGTAGGTCTAGAACGCAAAGAGCTGCTGGCGCTGCAGGCCGGTAATGACGACCCCTTCAACATGAAGGTGCTGAAGAAAGCTGCCGGCACCCGCGACAACCCCACCCTCGTGCCGTCTTGCTTCGACGCCCGTATTGTTGGATGCATATGTAAGTTGGTGATTTAGCTATTGTTTTGTTTCTAAATTCACACAATTAGTGATTATTTGAGCATTTTAATCAAGCCAATTAAAAACTATATTATTTAAAGTAATAGTTTGTCGTCAGTAACCATAAAAACTATTTCAGTCATAAGTCCTTCACACACATCTATAATTAGAATGAGCATAAATGTTTTTGCCGTGTCTGGGTGTTATATATTTATCTATGTATGTTTATCAGTCCTTGATACCCATTGTACAGGATTTGCCTAGTTTGGGGTCAGGTGACTGTGTGTGAAATGTCCCCCAATATTTATTATATTTATAATATCACTACAAAAAGTCATACCTTATTATTATTAGTAAGGTGTGTAACAAGCAACTTTTTGAAATAATTATAGAGACAATAGGCTGTAGGTATTTATCCTATACATTTAACACCTCCAGTCAGCTGTATTGTACCCCCTGTGATCGCATTTTAAAAGACCAAGTTCGGCTTTGCAAGCCACATCAGAGCCCACCACCCACTTCAACAACAATCATAAAGTAAACCTTTCTGGAGTCGCCGTCGCCGGACACGGTGTGGACGACATGATGATGATCATGATGATTTTGTCAATACAAATAAAGACCATTTGACATTATAATAAACAATTCATACAAAAACGAATATTATAAAGATTAGGATCCACTAAAAACTACTTAGATACTCAAGCAAAAACTTAATTATAAAACAAAATTAAAAGCCCAATATTTAGTGATAGCTAGATACTTTATCAAATTTTTTTCATCTATACTTTCGATTTGTATTGACCTGAACTATCGATTCGTGAAGGTTTCATAGACTGCCGCCACTTTTGGAAAATTAAAAAAAAAGTTGTAGGTAGGACACTCTCCATACTAAAATCTTCAAACCCCTTTATACATACATACAAGTAGGTACTTAAATTAATGCAAACAATGCATCATAAATAGCATTTCAAGTGTTATGTCAATACAGACAGACAGGCATTAATATGGTATATTATACTAGACTAGAGGCTGCCTGCGACTTCGTACAGATTTATCGTCATACCTTGGCAATAAAAGATATCTTAAAATATATAATATATAGCCTATGTGTTGTTCTGCTGCATAAGCTACAATATTGCCAAGTTTTATCAAAATTTGTTGAGTATTTTTGCGTGAAAGAGAGACTAGGTTAATTTTAATCATGATGAAGCTTCATTAACAAAAACTATAGAAAAACTTTCTACTCATAGTTGTAATATGTGTTTAAAATATGCAATGCAAGCTAAAATATTGGGGATTTTCATCAAAATCAGTTCAGTAGTGTTTGAGTGAAAGAGTAACAAACATCTGTCAGCACAAACATTGACTTTTATAATATTAATAGGATTTGGAAAGTATCTGTGTCCTCAACTTGGTCTTACCACAATCACAGCTGAATCACCTAACAATGCAATGTGAACTGTACACGATTATGAAAACAAAACATTTTTCAATGTATATTATCCATTGTTTCAGGTGAAGAACACTCAACAGCTGTTACCTGGCTCTGGGTACACAAGGTAAGACATTATTTATTTAAAATATTGATGTATTGTGGCAATCCGCCAACCCGCAGGCCAGCATGGTGGATTACTGCCTTATCACTCTCGTATGAGAGTAGGCTCGTGCCCCTGTTGTGGGGACGTTAAAAGGGCTGAAGATTTATTGTGGCAGGGAAAGGCCAAGGAGTATGTCTCGATCAAATCGGTGCCTTGCTAAAGAAAGGCCAAGTCAAGCGTACCCTAAATCGACATGCAGGTATGAGGCGACTGATGAATGTAGATGAAGCGAATGAAGTGTCTTTGGATCTTGGATAACGAAAGGCGAATGTCCAGCAGTCAAAGTTCTAGGGCCTTTGCGACAGTAGACGGAAATTCCGTCGCCGAACTTACGCGTCGAAACAACCGATCTACTGCGTAGTGTCGCATAGTTCCGTCGCTTTTTAGATATTTTGTTTTTTTACTTCTATTGTGGCAAAGGTCTGATGATGATGCTTTGTTAACTATGCTTACTATTCATTTTTAATTGTTAAGTAATTTGATGATTAAAAAAAAAAACCTTTATTCAGCTTGATTGGCTTCCCAGTAATGTTAGGTAGACATCGTGTTTACTAGGATTTTGTATGTACAAGCCTAACACTCTTAAAATACGGCTTCAATTACTGTGATGTAATATTAGCTAAGGTTTGGATCAATGTGTGTATGTATTTAGACTGGAAACAAAATTAAAATAAATATAGGTAAATACTGCCAAAAACATTACCCTTCCTTTTGGCTTTGCCGTAGTCGGGTAAAAATAAGTTGGCGTTGTGTTGCTATACTAATTAACCTTTTTTTTAATTTCCAGGGCCACCCCCGCCGCTGCGAATGCGGCCATTGGTACAAACTTACCGAGAAGACACCCCTCTAAGCAATTTCTATTTAGTTTTACGTAGTGATTTATAATAATTGCAATAAACACGCATCTTAACACCGCACACAGACTCTCCATTGTCTATGGTACCCGGGGTTGCTATTTGCAAAAAAGAAAAACTAATTATTTTAAACGATGCGCTAGTTCGTTTATGGGAATCGAGAAATCAACATTAAAGTAATCATAAGCATAAAATCCGTGTTTTATTAAAGTATTTACCTCATTTGTAACAGCGTATGTGATTTGACGGTTTAGTGTTGTGTAGAAACAATAAATAACTGTTATCGATACTAGTTATTTTATTTAGTAAGTGGAGTTGACTTTTATAGAACCTTATAGCTTGAAGTTCCTGAAGATACAATGATCTTTTGGCACGTGGCGGAAATCTGAACTAATGAATTCATCTTGTAAATTGTCATAGAGTTATTTATTCATCACCCACGCCCTCCAGTCAATGCCACTCAAGTGCCAATAGATCCTTGTAATGCTTGAATAAAAAGTCTTAATTGTTTTACAGCAATTTTTATTTAATACTTATATAATTCATCATTATCATTTAGTTACACTCTTACAATATCTGATTTATGTTCTATTTAAAGTTATAGTTATTTGTGTAGGACACGTTCATTTGAACTTTGTTTAGGCCAATATAAATTAGTAAGGGCACAAAATAAATACACAAAAGTTCTCGATAATGTAAATAATTCTAAAGTACATTAATATTTAATATCTAAGAAAATTCATTGAATACTTTAATAAATGCAATAAATAAAAGTTTATACAAATCTAAATATACAAAAACCAGCCGAAATTAAATTCTTTTGGTTTGTCACGTTTCGTTATTGCTTTAATAACTAAAGCATCGACAAAATTCGTTTTTTTTTTCTTAAATTAACATGGGCGTTAAAAAAACATTCAAATACTATACCTAGCATTCCCTAGTATTTGTTCACACTGCGTCGTGTAAACGGATATTAGGGAATGCATTTGTTCTATTTGAACGTTTTTTTAACGCGCGTTGAAAAAGCGTTCCTGCGAACGAGCTCTAAGACTTAGAATAAAATCTAACACAATTTTTGTGAACATCAGTTTTTAATGGCAAGCTTGAGTCAATATAATAAAAAAAATAGATTAGCAAAGCGGAAGAGACCGGAAGGGTATGTAGTGTCAACTTATGGACGTCCAAGCCTCCCCAAGGATCTCTACAACGACCGGTCTTGCTCACATCCAACGGCTTCCCGTGACTTTCACCAGGTCGTCGGTCCACCTTGTTGGAAGCCTTCACACACTGCGTCATCCTGTGCGTAGTCGCCACTCGAGAACCTTTCTGCCCCATTGTCCATCGGATGGGTATATTAGAATACAATAAACTAAGTATTAGAAAAAATTCGAAATAAAGTAGGTATTAGATTTTTCAAACGGCCGATAATTTAGTTGGGTCTGGACAAAATGTACAAATGGTCATATGCCGATCGTCATAGAGTACGACTTGCATACATCTACGTACTGATTAAGATTCTAGCTAAACTATCAGCCGATTGAAAAATCTGTTATCCGCGGGGGTTCTTAAATCTTGTAGGTAATTGTAGAGTGCGTTTCATGAAATAGTTCCTTTGTCGCCATGTTGGCAGCATTGAAAGTACAGCAAAACGTCATCAAGGGTAATGTCGCAGTACTTTCAATGCTGCCAACATGGCGGCATAGAAACTATTTCATGAAACGCACGCTAACACATTCTAAGTCTTAAAAAACTAGACTATCACAATTCACAATGTTTAACAGACACAATACTTTTAACTTTTCACTAACGACCTCCCATTCGATTCCTCATGTTTCAAATCACTCAACTGTTTAACCTGATTGATTACAGACAGACCAACTTATCTGTGAACTGAACGGCGGCGCTAGCAGTAATACAAAATTGTATTTCTACCAATCGAGCAGTTTTGGAATTTGACATTTCCGTATTAGTCGCCATAGTTCCATTAACGGTCGTTTCACAGATAACTTGGTAGCTTTGTAATAAGTAGGGTTATACAATTGAGTTCTGAAACACTACTCATAATAGCTCAACTACCCTCTAAACATTTATATTTCTTTCTCACTCATCCACAAACCACCGTCCTTAACAATGACAGGGATAGACCGCTTACAACCATCAGACTAATGTTTCCAAAATACAAGCAGGTCTAAAGAGGGAAACTATTTCTATCTCTATTTATTACCTTTGATACAAATGTGTCAGACAGAGACAGAAATATAAAAACTTGTACCGTACCAGCTCCTGACTTTTGGAAACATTTTTTTACAATGTTTCTTAAATGACTAATATAATTTTTGAGCCAGCCATCTGCCTGACGACTAGATATCTAAAATTCGAACACAATTCTTCGTTATTTCGTTCCAATCTTAATAATAATTCTTATAAGTGTTAGTAGCATAGTTCCCGTGACATAGATTGTTACTTTCTGACATATTGTCCCTTACTTAGGACATTTACACTATCATCGTTGAATCATAGATCTATGGAGTCAGTTATTGGATATTGCAAGTACAGGCAGACCAACTTATCTGTCTGTGAACGGAAAGGCGGCGCTAGCAGTAATACAAAAATGTATTTCTGCCAATCGCAGCAGTTCTGGAATTTGACATTTTCGTATTTAGTGGACGTAGTTCCAATAACGGCCGGTTTACAGATAACTTGGTAGCTTTGTCTGTGACATACTTAGAACTTGATCCATTTTCTCATAGTCAGTTATCTTGAATCCATTATAATGATACTTTATGCACACCTTTTCAAGGACAGAAGATGTGAAAAAGCAACAAAACCTTAGTCGCTGTTGTAGCTAGCCCTGCAGTCATGGTCAAGAATAAAATAATATTGATTTAAATAGGTAGGTACATATTTTACGATGAATTATTGATAGAAAATTAAATGCATTATTGGAATCTCCTATTGGAATGAACAATTGGATAAATAAATACATCTATCTGATATTTATTGCTCAGTATTAAAAATATTGCTTAGTTTTCTTATTAAAGTAGATTTCTATATTAATCCATTTTATATCAACAAGATAATTAACAAATTAAAAAGAAATTAATACGGTTAGAATCAATGATTTGTTAGAATGTTTTTTTCTTATTTATTTTTTCTTTTTGGTTGAGCACTAAAAAGTTTATTGTAAAGAAAATTTCGCCTTTGCTTATATTCTTTTCAAACAATTTTAAATTCGATGAGAGTCTGCTGTCATGTCATTATGAAAGCATTGTCAATTCTACCAAAATTTTGAATACGAACAAAACTTTAGCTTGCGGATCTTTTGGAAAATAAGGTAAAAAAGCTTTTTAACTCTCGTTTCTTTCTATAATTGCTAGTTCATCTTCTTCCGAAGTTGTTTTGTCTACACCGATATTAGCGTCAGATGAGGCATTGCTAGATTGAGATCGCGGACTTACACTTTTTCTAACATAAAGAACATTTGTATCAACTCTATCATTAATAGAATACGCCCCATCAGATATCCTATTCAATTTATGTATCTGTTCTCTTAACTCGCAAACTTGACCGTACAATTTTTTATTCTCTCTTAAAATTGCTATGTTTTCAGTTTCTAACATCTCTCTCTTACTCCACTGTATTGTGTTTTCAGATTTAAGTTTTTCTACCTCCATTTTGTACTCTGCGATTTTTTCTTCTAAGACTTGTTTCGCTGCGATTTCGTCTTGTAGCTCGTTTTGTAGTTTCTCTACTTCACTGTGACTAGAATCTGTAGAGCCTATAGTTCGATCGCTGTGTGTTATCTCCATTTTTGTGTTATGTAACTCTGCTGTCAAAGCTTCTATCTTTGCAAGTAGGAATGCCTTCTGATCTTTTTCGCTTTGTAAACTTTTGCAAGTTTCATCTAGTCTTAATCTCATTTCGCTTAATTTGTTTGCTAGAACATTGTCTACATTTGAGAATTTGTGTGAGTCTAAAGACGCTCGTTGTCGTATTGACGGTTCGTTTGGAGATACGTAGCCGACGTTCTTCCTTCTCAATTCTACACCGTCTTCAGTATTAAGATCTGCTGATACTATCTTGCTTTCTCCAATGGTGAGCAGCTTTTCATTGTCTCTTTTAGCGTCGAGTAGTTGTTGTTCGAGATCATTCTTTTCAGATTTGGCGGTAGCTAGTTCTTTAGTGAGGACGTCGACTTTGTTTTTGAGTTGTTTGGCCTCGTCTCTAGCTTTGTTGCGTTCGGTACGTACCTTGCTCCACTTGTCGCGCCAGTTGGCCGTGCAGTCGGACCACCATCGCATGGTTTTCTCCATTTGCGTGGCTCGGGCCCTCGCTTCATCGAGCTCTCGTTGGTACAGAGCTTCTTTGGCCTCCCAATCAGAGTGTGTGTACCGTGTATGCCCATCGTGCTCTCTACTACGCCGGTGACTGCCGCCATGTGAGCTTTGTGCCATTTTTCATTTGGGTTTATGTTCCTGGAAATAAAGAAGTTTCTTTTTACATTTTTTTATTGTCTTCAAATCTGTCCTGTGGGGTATTAAGCATGTTAATGAATGATTAATAAATTCCCATTTGAATTGGATTGTTGTCTCAATATGATAACATAATACACGCTCAAAATGCTACAGTAAAAAATGGTATTTAATATTGTATTTCCTAGCTAACAATGAGCTGCAACCCTCCCTGCCCGCCGCCGACCCCGCCCCCCTGCCCACAGATCTGCACCCCGCCCCCTCCGCTGCCGACCTGCCGCGGAAAGCCGGTAATGCGAGGCCTCCATTGGTCTCAAACAACTAGACACCTCTCAATTGGCATGGCACTCGGCGTCGTTGGCGGCTTTTGTTACTACTACTTCATTGCAAAACCTCGTATTTGGAGGTATAGGGACTTTTATGCGTAAGTTTTACACTTCTAATAATTTTAATAATCTAGACAGTAAGATCCCTCTAGATATCTCTGATGTTATTTTAAGGTCAATTTGGTATAGTTTTTATTAATCTTTCACGTCCCAAAAAAAAAGAACAATAGAAAATCCATTGTGTCTGGATCTATAATCGGTTAGTGGGATGTGAGAGGTTAACTCATTGTATCAATAATCTCGCCTTTCTCTACTCTGACCAAAAGGTTGCATATTTGTTGGGTTGTAAGAATTAATAGGTTAAACATTAGGCTGGAGCAAGCAGGGTGCTATCTAAATTAATTTTGAAAGACACAACCTTGGTCTGACAATCAACAAAAAGGCTGGCTTTTTTAGTAGGTAATAAACATGATAATGGAAAATAATACTTAGTTCTTGGTGTTACTTTTTATAGTCTGTAGGTAGGTAGGTAGGTACTAGACTAGTTAGGTACTAAGTTACTTTTATTCATTCTATTACTAGGGGAGGAGATATCAAGTTCATTCAATTGTTTTAAGGAATTTATAAATTCAATTTCGAGACTTGGCTTACGTGTAGCTTGCTTATCACCTATTTTACTTTAATTTAGACTTCATTATTTCGTTTCAAATGGCATAAATGCTTAAAATGGCTTGAACAAAATACGAAAGCTGCAGGCAGCTTTCAACCGCTGGGTAATAGAAGACTGCAGCTTACCTCTCCGACGCAAAGCATTAACAAAAGACTTCAAAGATACACACTCACCTCCCATTTATTTAGCAAACACAAAACCTTCCTCTTTGCTGTAAATTCCAAAATAATTTCTAAATTATCATCACGGAAACAAATAATCACTTTTCTACGGGAGGATATTTTGTTTTTAATAAGCTCGGCTGGTTGGTTGGTTAGTGTTTGGCCTAGAGACCATAATTTTTGGCTACCATGACATCATGCTGTAGCCATGCCACCACGCCACGCCATAAAAAATAATGACAAATGGAAAAAAGAATAAAAGGCTAATTTAATTTCCTGCTAGATGGCGCTACTATCTGAAGCGCGCGCGAGTTTGGTTAGCGTAGTGAAATATGCGAGCGAGACAAATTCTAGTAAAATTTCACGTAGCGTCTCTTTCTTTTTTTTAAGTGTCTGCAAAATTCGTGTGTGTCGAACACGTGACCTAGTCATGATGCTAACCATAAACGCATTTCTCACTCTCTATTCGATTCTATTTTCTAATTTTTATATTTTTTGTCAACAGTAAAGCAGAATTTGAAGATTGGGCAGACGAAATGGCAAGAAAAGGATTATTTCAAGCCGTACCTCAAGAATCCTTGTTGGGAGATTAATAACTTAATTTATTAAATTCATTAAATTATTTCTTTGGACTTGTTGGTTTTATTTCTATTTCATTATGTAGAAGGAGGTAGGGACACTTGGATACTTTATCATACGTGGTGGCGTAACGGCGGGGCGTGTCATGTATAATCAAATAGAAAAATCTACCTCCCATTACCAAGCATGGATCTGTTGAATTTTGATTGCTGGCTTAGAGCTAAAAACCCAAAGAATATAAATTATACTTACTAAAAACCCTGCAATACGACAAGTCTACTCCCTCTCAGATCAATGAATAATCTATTATACATACCTGCCTAATATTGAAGTGTCCCACTGCTGGGCCGGCTCTACCTTTTTACGACTGGTAGGTAGATAAACTTCCTTCCTTCATTATCTGATCATGAGGTTTTATTAGGGACAGAATTTTTTTTTCCTGTCCGTGGAACCAATTGGTGTAACGGAAATTCTATAAAATATTTATTTTATTATTAGTAACTAATCATGATACTTAACTATTGTATCTTAATTAGGTAACTTAAATTTGGCAGATGTGCTAATGTAATACCTATAGGAAAACAGAAAACATTTTATAAGTTTTATGAACAGGATTAAAAAAAACGACTAAAATTATATCTTAATCGATTATCCAGTATTTATAAGTCGCTGTTAATCTGAGTTTAAATTATGTTTTTATAAAATAGGTGAATGTTTAATTCTACAATGTATTTTAATTAGCATATTTCGATTTTATTTTGTTTTATTTTTTTCAGTGGCTCTGTCTGGGTCTACCACGTTTGGGCAAACTTAAAAATACAGGAAAACAGGAAGTTGTGAATCGTAGTGAATCGTGTCCTCACATTTCAGGCGGCAACCAATCAAATGTTCTTTCATATCACAAAGACATGGAGAATGGTATTTTTGACCAATCACAAACAACCTCCAGTGGAGCGTAAAGTCCGAAATATACAACTTTGTACTGACGAAATTTTGAGCAAATTAAATTAACATTCGATTGTTTTCTATTATTTGACCTTTCATTAAAAACTATTTCCCTTTATTTTTGTAATTCTCATAATTTTCGTATTAGATGGTATTTTTTTATGCAATAAAATACAAATAAATATATTTGATAAACTTTTATACGTCGCTCAAAAGTTAAGTCGTGTATGTTTTTCAACCTGAGTCAATGCGCATGTCAAGTTGAAAATTGCAAATGGCGGCCGTTGTTATTGTTCGTACCGAATTATCTATTTGTAAATTATATACCAGTCTTTTTAGCGATTTTTGTACTGGACTAGCATATTGATGCGATGCTATAACTTCTTATAATTCGCCACAATAAGTTTTATGTACGTTTTTAAGTGTTTTGAGTGTTTTTTTCGTATTTTATGTGTGTCATGCAAATGGGGTAAGCTGGAGTTATCGAATGTCGTATAGGTTGTTTTGGACAGAATCAATGGAAAAATGGAGTGATGTTTTGTGATCTGAAGTGTAGAAATGGAGACTGCATAAAGTTTAGTTGCTACTTCGGTACGTTCAGAGTGTAGCGGTCGTCTGGAACGGCAGTAATTTAGTAATGTTCCATGCCGTGACTGCACTCCCCGTACATTTCAAAATGGCTGCTGCTCTTCTCGATATATGAGCTTTGCGTCACTGGAACATAAATCAGTGGATTTGATTCGCGATGATATTTTAGTGAATCGAGCTTGGTGAATTCGTGTGAAAAATCGGAAATACGAAGTGAAAAGTGCCCCGGGTGTGCCTGGGGCGAAACTATAGTGTATATCATATGTTTTTGGAAGTGGACGAACAGTGACCATAGGACTGATATTGCCTTGCGTCCGAGCCAGAGTACTATGCGCTTGATTTTCCACAATGGTTTGGGACACCAGGGAATAGAACTTGTGAGGAATTGAGCGGAATGTGACATTGTATGAGAGGTAGGTGTTTTTTTTTTGCTTTATTTACATACACGAGTAGGGATGTTTGTCGTGCTACGTCTGACAAAATGGACATGTAGTGGTTGACAGGAGGTCGGGCGGTCGCGGCGGCCGTGCCCGCGCGGCTGAAAATCTAATTTGCCGCTGATGTACTGTAATAACCGAGCTTTAATTACAATTTTACAAGTTGTGTAACATGCTGCATTGGTTTCGACATTTTTACTTTGCTATATTTCGTACATAGGATCATGTTCTATAGTCAGTGCTCGTTTTTTCATGACAACTCGAGACTTTTACATACAGGAGGCATTATTGCAAAGAAATGATTCCCATTTTACATCTAATAAGTATGTGTGTCATTTGTGTTTGTCAATAAACCTACTATAATAGGTATATTTATAGGTATATAGGTAGGTTAGGTAATACTAGAGTGTAAAGATTCACAAATATCTAGAGATTTCAACAGTTTAATTAGGTACCTAAAATGTTATGAAACCTATTTTATCTCAGCTAATTAGGTACAAAATTTAGTTTTGCAGTTTATCAACTTAGGAAATGTATTGAAGTAGGTATAAAATCTTATTGGTTTAGTTAATAGATTCATAATTTGTTTTGCAATATTTTTATAGATTTAACTTCAGGTATTTTATTTATTTAATTCAAATAAATTTCCTAAACATAATTTTTATTAAAATTACAATGTGTTGTAAAAAATAACAACTTTATATAGAACAACCATAATTTTTCCACAAATAATAACTAAATGTAAACCTTTTAATTTCCTATATTATAATTTAGAATGGTATAACATTAATAATAATAGATAGATTACATAGAATGGCATATTTTTTGTATCAAAACAAACTTGCCCTACTTTTGCTAAGGTCAATGTTCTCTATGACATTTTATGCAAGAAATACAATACAATTACATCTAAATTCTTTAAAATTACCAGATAAAACAACAGGAGACTTGTGTTGTCCTGATAATAGAAAAATACTTAAATTAAATCAATTCTAGTTTATAGAAATCAAATAGTTGTAAAACTTCAAACTGAAATACTTAAAAAGCATAGTTTTTGTCTTTTGATTAAATAGGGTGCTAGGTTTGGGAATAATGGGGTATGGAATTATTTATAAATAAAACCACATGGTGGCAACCAGTAACTAATTAGAGTATAGATTCTAATATTATTTCCAACTCACATTTAAAATGTGCTCTCTAAAAGTCTAGACAAATAGTTTGTATTTATGAATGTGAAAATAAAAGTTTCATTTACTTTGTTTCATTCAAATAAAATATAAATTATGTTTCATTTCTCTGATTGAAATCATTTGAAGTTTATCATGCTAATATGAAATCAAAACAGATCTTTGTAAATTCACAATAGTCCTATTTTAAAATTATTTAATTTATGTATGTAGGATATAAAAAGAGGTTACATAACAATGTTTTGCTTTATCAAAATGTTAATTCAAAACATTGGCTAAAAGGTCTGATTTTGATTAATTATATTTGTGTAATTGCAACTTGTTTTGTTAAACAAAATGGGACTGTATTCCTATTTACATAAACATTATTAGACAACTAGGGAGGATATAATTGCTGTGGATTTTTCTTTAAATTCAGGAGCAAAGTATTTAAATATAATTCCTACACAATCCTGGTTTGGTCTGGTTAATAAATACGGATTGCACACCTATTTTCATTATTTAAACTATCCAATATAATTTTATCCAATTAATTTTAGTCTTAACTATTATCAGTATTTCAAATTCTGTCTGTATTTTCAGCAAAAAGTTATTACAATGTGAGATATGTTAAGATATATTGGGCATGGGAGAGTTAATCAAATATATTGCCATAGTCAAGCTAGAATAGTTTCATTAGGAAAAAAACTATGTTTTTTATTCTTCCAAAATAATTAAATAATATGTTTGAAGCATCCTTATCAGATTATACATTTTTATTGATTTTTGCGTCTTTATTCCACTGTAGTAAGTTCTATTTTTATGTATAATATAACAGATTAAAAAATCTCTAAATATCAACACATTACCATTAAAATGGTTTATTTTCAGAATATAAAAGATATTTGAAGTTAACCAAACTGTACTCACAAATTTTATTTTATAAATATTAATGTAGGAAGTACCTATTGAATGTGTAAATTCAAATAGCATGGTTCACCATTAATTTATGCTTTAATTTTGTAGACAGTATGCTTCACATAATAGTTTGTTGTTTAAGTTATAGTAAAATGACTACACAATGTTTTTGGGAATCATTTACTATGGCAACATTATTAACCTAAACTTGCTTGCTTTAAAGTATATTTCAGAAAAACTAAAAATACTGTAGATATTTTTTATAACTAATTTTCTAATCTTCCTAAAGAGGAACAGGTGCCTAAATGTCTAAAATTGTCCTCTGACAATAGCAAGAGATCGTCAGAAAATTAAACCTGATCTTATTAAATTAGTGAGGAACAAAATCTGGCAAACATTATTTTTTTTACTTAAAAGAGTAATTAATCATCTTATTATGTCAATATTTCACATTAGATTAAACTGTAAAATCACAGAGAGAAGCTATTGCTCAACCTCCTGTCTTGTTTTACATGCATTTATTAGTTGCATATCATTCAAAAGCAAATAACACATAATTTTGCTTTTATCTATAAAAATCTTTACTTAGATCTGTATATCCACTAAGCATTTTATGTAATTAATTAGGTACTACAATGGCATTCAAGATTGGCCGATATAGAATTCTTCTCCCCTGTTTATTTATGTTTTATGACATTAATGCCCGTTTCCACCAACTAACCCCTAACCCCTTAGCAGTACAACTGATGTTGACAGACGTTGACATTTGTACTGCTAAGGAGTCATTAGGCGTCCCTTATGTAAGGAGTTAGTTGATGAAAACGGGCATTAGGCCATGTTGGGTAATATTGGATATATCTAACAACTTATCACCTATTTCAAAAAAAGGAGGTTGTCATTTAATTATTAAATTATCACCCCCCAGCATGGCAGCGGACAGCGATGGGCTAGGCTCGGCGGGCGGCGGCGGCGGCTCGTGCGGCGTGGTGGTGACGTGCGAGGGCGACCTGCACGACCCCCGCTTCCCCGCGCGCCTGCGCCGCCTGCTGCAGGAGCTGCGCACGCTCCTCGCCGAGCCACATCCTCACACGCTCAAAGTTAATAAGGTAAGATACGGCAACCAATTGTTGAAGCGGTTACACACAACATTCGATTTTCATCTGATCCGAGATATTAAGTATGGATCCGAGAATATTGGATAAAAATCGGATAAAGTGCGTAATCGCACTTGTGGCATTTTCGTCCTGGCAGTTTTGTCGCGTCATTCTGTCGTTTTCACATCTTAACATAACACAGAGATGTTAGTGTAAAAAAGCTATGGATTTGTAATATTGGCTACAGCTAGTTAAAGTTAACTGTCAGCTATAGGTTTACCTCTTCACATTCTAGGATTTCAGAGAAGGATAAAAACTTGGGTCAGGCTATTTGTGAAACAAAGCGATAATGGAGCATTCATTATAATGTTTTTAGCCACTGGCTACAATTCTTTATTATTCAATATAAATAAAGGGAATATCTAGTAAGTAAAAACTTTGGTTAGACTCTGATTTACATATCTGTGGTATAATATTTGAAGCATTTTGAACTAAAAAGTATTTACTTGAAGTTAAATAACTTTGGTTAAAAACTTGAATATTTTCGCCGTATCTTGATATACTACCGTAAAAGTACCGATAAGCATCTAAAAAGCACAGCAAGGTATAAGGACCAATTTGAATGTCCAGAGAATAGGCCATAATTGCTTATAGTATAATATTCATTGCATTAACGCCTGAAGACGACGTTGCGTGACTAGGGCCCACTAATCTATGTGAAGTGCAGTAAAGAATGCACAAATATGCATAGGCTGTACCTTATAGAGTCATAAAACGCATTAAGTCTGAAAATATCCATAGTTTTAGTTGTTAAACTAAGCCTATATCTATTATAATATGCCTTTTGGTATTGCTATGTACAAGGCAGGCAATCAAGCAATTTATTGCATCATGTCACATGATTAAGGTGTTAAAGTTTGAAATAAACATGGACCCCTAATTAGCTACAGCAACAGCTTAATTATAACAAGAATATAAATAAGTAACTACAAACACGAAAACTAAATTGCTTAAAAAGTTGCATGTTTCTATCGTTTCACATGGTGTCTTTTAATTATGAGTTTTTTATATAATCATTGATTTTCCAATAAATAAATAAATAATATATGATTTATTTTATGTAGTAGGACAAAGTTCCTTATCATATAAATAAATACGGAAGGTTCAAAATCATTTGTATATAGACTTGCTGTCACCTATAGCTTAGTATTATGGTATCCATTAATTCAAAAATCATGAATGTAAGTGAAAATGGGTTATTTAAGGGTTTGCTGATACTGAAAAAAATTATTTCGAATTCTAATCTATTTCATGTTTATGAAGGTGCTACGAGAACATTCCGTTTTACAACCAATAAATAGAAGTTCATCGAAATTTCTGGAAAGCGAGAGTGTTCGCCACAAATTCTATTGTCTTTTTTCCTGTAGACTTTTTCCCTTTTTATTTTTGTATTGGTTGGAACAACGTCAGTTTTTTGTACCTACGTTAAATGTTGCCAGCCTTGGTAAGATTACTTATCGCCTTAAAACATCAAAGTTATAAAATATCTATGCATTTGACGTACTGGGTTGGATAGTACGAATAAAAATATAAGTCATCCTAGCCTGACAGGACTTTCTTCTTCATCGTTCCCTCAGCGATAAGGATCGCGATCACATGTTATCTGACCCCAGTGTATGCGGTGAATGCGACAGGACAAAGTACATAAAGAAAAGAAGATAGGTTGATTGTACAAAGGCCGATCTTTTAACGAAGCTGTATGTACCAGGTGGAGCCATGGAACAGCGTGAGGGTAACGCTGTCGGTGCCACGCGCGGCGGCGGCCCGGCTGCGCGCGCTGGCGGCCGAGGGCGCGCCGCAGCTGCGCGCGCTGGGCATCCTCTCCGTGCAGCTGGACGGCGACGCCGCCGTCTCGCTGCGGCTCACGCACGGCGCGGAACTCCGGATACATACGGACAACGCGCCCGATACCCCCGCAGCGGCCACCTCTAGTGATACTACTGATAATCAAGGTACGTTTTAAAAATGGAAACAGCTTGATTAAGGGCCCTTTTCCACTTACCACTTACATATATTTTATACCTGTCACTGTCTAAACCGTCATGTTTTATGAAACAGACATAGGTTTGTCTGTCAGTTAAATTTTATCTGTAGGTGGTGAAACGGGCCGCAAGTCTTGATAAAAAATTACTAACATGGTTAACAAATGGTATGTCTAGTCGGATTTCCCATTTCTCATCATCATCATCATCATCATTATCATCATTAAACTTAAGAGCTTCGCTCTTGTCGGTGGAGTCTACGCCACTCTGTTCTATTTTCTGCCTTCCTTTTGAGCACCTGGTACGACACAACTTCTATCCCCTCTTTCATTTGATCTATGTAAGTTCTTCGTGGTCTCCCTCTCTTCCGTTTTCCTTCTACTTTTCCTTCCAAGATGTTTTTTATAAAGTCGTCGTGTCGTATCAGGTGACCCAGCATCTTTCCTCTCCTTTCAGCAATGGTCTTTAAAATGCCTCTCCTCTCGCCCACTAATTCCAGAACCTCTTCATTAGTTTTCTTTTCCTTCCAGCTCCCATTTCTATCGCTTAGGATTGTCAGTTGTTAGAGACTTAGAGACTGAAATAACCGACACGTGACCGAGAGTGCTATAATAGTTAAATTGTGAATACTTACTTAAGAATAAGCTAAGCTAGCTAAGCATCTTATCTCTTATTACTTGATAGCTTTCGGCTTTTTTCGGCCTATCGAGTCCAACAGGAATTTTGATAGTCTCTAACTAAATAGAATTTCACAAAGAAAAATAAACCCATTATCTTTGTTACTTTTTACTTATCACAATCTTTAACATTTCCAGCACCAAGCACGTCCCGATCGCAACCAAACCCGGACTTGTTAGCCGGATTAGGTAGCCTCGGCCGGCTCATAAGTGAGTCGTCGGCGGCGTCAACGAGCACGACGCCGGACACGCCTCGCGACAACTTCAAGTCCCCGAACACGGTGTGCCCGCGCGACGGTAAAATCCCGCAGAACATACCGACGCCGACAACGGATAGATGCGAGTACCCGTTCGGAAGTATGACGCAAGCGAGGGTTATACATCGGAAGGAAAATACCTTAGGTGAGTCTTTGGGTTTTTTTAAGGATAGGTCGAGGGAAATGTTTTCAATGTACTTTGTAATTTATTTATGAGTTGATACATGAATGAATACAAAAAAAAACTAAAGGTTTTTGAGATATTTCATGAAATACTTTTCCTTTGAAGATTATAAGCGCTAGCGTTAGAAATGTGTAGGCTTAGAAGATACTATTTTACTATTGAAATAAATTTTAAGGTATTTGACCATATCTTTGACGAAGCTTGTACTCTTTTTGGTGTCTGCTATAAAGTGGACGGTTAATTATGAGTTTCAAAGATAGTTCGACGTTAGTTCATTAGTTTGACGTTTTGTCCATAGCCGAAACGACAAACTAAACGAACTAATGCCAAACTATTTTTAAAACTCGTTTTGTAAGGAGGGAAGAGTTCCTATCTACCGAATCTCAACCTATTCTTCATAAAATTTTGGAATGTCGTAGTATAACATGCCTCTCCCCCCAGGTCTATCGGCGGCGAGTCCAGCGGCGCCGCCCCCCCGTGCGCCGGAGCCGTTCGCGCGTCCGTCGACGTCGTTCCCCGCGCCGCCGCCCTACCCCGCGCCCGCGCCGCCCGTGGCGCTGTCGTCGCCGCTGCTCGTCAACCTGCTGCAGAACGATGCGCCTGCGCCGCAGCCCCGGCCCAAACCGCAGCCGCATCCTAACAAGTTGGAGAGGCTGGAGGATGGACAGGTAATATACCTACATAGTTTTGGTAATTTTATTTGGGTTTATTGCAGGAGGTATAAAGAATAAAATTAGTGAAAGTTGAATAGATGGAAGTGTTGGTTGATTGTAAATATTTTCTTAATTATGTTAATATTTCGAATAAGAGTTTACTATGTATAGTTTCAATGTAGATGTAGTCAAATATGAAATGCTAACGTTTATGATGCCTTTCCAATAGGTGGAGTTAGCGGTAGGGCGCCCCCTGCGCGCGCCGCTCCGACCGCCGCCGCGGCCACGCCCACTTGCCGCGTACCGGCCGCCGCATAACGCTACTTTGGCGAGAAGGTATGATTATCTTTTATGAATAATTTTGTGTTAAGGAGTGTGATAGAAAAACGTAAAAAATGGGATGGTAAAAAGGAAAAAAAAATTAAGGGAAAGATAAATTAAAGTTTTAAAAATTTAGTTTTTTCATTGAAAAAGAAATGTCATTTTATTAAAAAAAGTGTTTTTAACAGCAGTCCTGTCCCCGTCAGGTTCGCGCCGATGTACGCGGGCGAGCAGTTCCCGGCGCCGCCGCCCTACCGCCAGCCGCCGCCGCGCCGCGCCCCGCCCGACGCGCCCCCCGCACCCCCCGCACCCCCCGCACCTCCCGCACCCAAACCGCCCGACGACATACACGCGCTGCTGCCGCCGCCCTCCACCACCATGGACCAGAAAACGCAGAGCAGTTTCCAGGTAGGCCCTTGGATGTCTTTGTAAACTTGTCTCTTGATGTTGGCCAGTTTTGAGTAGTTGAATCGGAAAATATTCCAAGAGCTTTTTGGAACCCAATACTCATTACTTACATTTTGTCTTTCAGGAATTCCAAAGGTATCAGCAGCAGTACAACGCGCGGCAGCGAGCTGCGTCCCGAGCGGCGACGTCCGGGGACTGGAACGAGCCGTACCGGGACTCGTCGCTCAGCGGGCTCAACCTGCCCGACCTCACCGACAACTGCGACCTCGACCAGCTGCTGCCGACCCTCGGCGCCGACCTCGACCTCGGCGAGGAGCTCGACCTCGACCCCAACGCGAAGCTAGACCTGCTGTACGAGTCGACGGCCGACGCGCCCACCCCCGACGCGCTGCTGCAGGAGATCACGGGGCTGGCGAGTACCATGAACGGGCCCTACGAGCCCCGCCAAGTGCCTTCCAAGGAGGACGGCGACGCCATCATGCCGCCGCCGCCGCCGCCCTCCGGCTCCAAGCCCTTCCCGCCGCGCTCCCCAAACCACGCCCCCGCCGCCAACCACAGCGCGCCCAGCCCCAGCGCCACGCCCCCTCCCGGCGCGACCACCAATCAGAGCGCGCCGTTTAAATCGCCACCCAACGCGACGTATTCGAGTACGGTGACTAGTAATACGATGCCGCCGCCGTTGAGGTTACCTCTCCGCGCGGCCGCGTCCGTCAGCACGGCCACCGTCGGGTCGCAAGCGAGCGCTCAGGAGATCGAGGAACAGAGCAAACAGTACCTCATCAAAACTCTAATGCGGGACGACGACGTACCGCTGAAGGAGGACAAGAAGATCGAGGAGCTGATAGTCGCGCAGTGTAAAGTGAAGGAGGCGGTGCACGCCGCCGCCGATGCGCCCGAAGTGTTCGGCATAGCCAAGTCGACCGTCGAGCCGGACAAACCCGACGACGACAAGCGCAAGCCGTTCAAGAAGGACGACAAACTCGCGCAGAAGGGCGGCAAGCCTCGAACGACGGGCGCCAAAGAGAAACCCGCCACGTTGAAGGACAAGATCGTCCGCGACGTGAAGACCAAAGTTGCCTTACAGCGGCCGGCGGTGCCGAAAACCGTCGCGGACGCACCCAAATCCGACGAGAAGGAATCCATTAAGCTAAGGCTAAAGTTAGATAAGAACGAACCGGTCGTCCAACCCGTGTACAAGGCCGACGTCAGCTTCGTCAACCAGCCGAAGGACAAACCGGGCGACGGCGAACTGCGAGTGCCTCCCCTACATATAAGTCTGCGCGGGCGTAACTCGGCAATTATCAAAAATTCAAAGAAAGAAAAGAAAAAGTTCGCCGGCGACCTCCATAAGAAAATCAAGATTCGGAAAACTAGCGAATCTGACGATAAGGCGCATCGGAGGGAAGACGAGACGATACCCTCGAAATCCAGCGATAGTACTGACACCAAGACTGATGATTACTTACACGTCAAAAGTATTAAGCTGAACAACCACTACTCGGAAGGAGAAACTATCAAAACAGAAATCACGGGCGATAACAACGTGGTGTATCGCATGAAGACGATATCCAAGAACGCCCACATAGTCACCAAATCCGAATACAAGCTCAACAACAAATTATCCATCGACAAACTCAAGAAGAAGAAACTACTCGACCCTAAAGTAGAAAAAGAGAGAGACAAAGAATGGAGGAACGACGTGATAGACAAGGAGGGCAAGTACGCCCAGAACGAGGGTTACAGAGAGATGAACAATCACGAAGCTAAGAAAAAAGTGCTGGGTAACAAGTCCAGTGACGGGAAAACAGTGCAATCGGACGAGGAAAGTGGTGCTAGTGTGTTTGTGAAGGGGGAGAACGAACAGGGGAGTGACGCGAGGGAAACCGGGGAGGACCGGTTAAAGAGGGACGTTAACGACGACAGAGTCAAAAGAGAAACGGAAGATAGGTTGAAGAGAGAAGCCTGCGAGGACAGGCTCAAACCGGGAGAGGAACGCCTTAAAAGGGAATCTGAAGAAAGAATAAAGAGGGATTCCGAAGAAAGACTAAAGAGGGACTCGGAGGAACGGCTAAAGAACTCGGAAGAGAGGTTAAAGAGTCAAACGGAGGAGCGTCTGAAAGAGGAGCCCCGTTTGAAGAGGGTCGCGGAGCCTGCGCCGGCGCCGAACGGCCTCCTCACCGCGGACAAGAAGAGGAAGCTCAGCCACTCCTCTTGTCCAGGTACGTGCTTAAGGGCATAGTAAGTGTGTGTTGTTACGTCTATTCATTCTTTTAGGGATAAAGCATTGATTTGCATGGCTCATTAGGTCAGATTATGAAACGCTACTTCAGATTTTAGTAATTTGGCTCAGCTGTGGGATTCTATTCTTATTATATCAACAAAATTTCAAATTATTTTGCAATTTCTAAACTTTTTTGTAACATTAGATTGACACAACACATCTTGTAACATTAAACATGTCTGTAAGTATTGTATTAACGTATCGGTCCGGTTTGCAGAGCCCCCCGGATCTACGAACGTGGGCACGCTGGGGACGCGGCTGGAGTCCCCGCCGCCCGCTACCGGCCGGACGTCTCCGGCTGCCGTCGCCGTCGCCGTGCCCGCGCCCGGCGCCGGCGGCAGCTCGCCGCGCCGCAAGGAGCGGCCCAAGGACAAGTCGTACTGTAAGCTCATGGCGGAGCGAGCGCGGCCCGACGACAAGTTCAGCACGCGCTCGCCCGGCAGCCAGGCGCAGGGCGAGGACTCCGGCATCGAGTCCATGGACGCGCTGTCCGAGAAGTCGCCCAACCAGGCGTCGCAGTCGCCGCCCGGCCGCTGCAAGGAGCGCCTCGACATGCCGCGCTCCACCAGCCCCGGCTCCGTGCAGCGCATCATCGGCATCGAGCCGCCGCCGCCCAGCGACGAGCTGCTGGACCGTCTGCAGCGCGCCGGCGCCGCGCGCTACGACCCCGCGCCGCCCGACCTCGACGACATCGGCGACATCGAGGCCGAGCTGGCCAAGATGCACGCCGACATCAACGGCGACCGCCCGCCCACGCCCATCCGCCACGACGACAAGAAGGACAAGGACGACTTCGACCTGCCCAGCCGCATGTCGCCGCCGCTCTACACCTACTCCAACCCGGACAAGGCGGCGCCCGCCGAGCCCAAGGACGACAAGCGGGACGAGCCCAAGGTGGCCGAGAACGGGGACGCCAAGCCCGACGTCGCCGGCGAGCCCGAGCCGAAGCTCGAGCGGCTGCCGCTTAAGGCTGACTTCCCCGACAAGAGCCTGCTCGAGCAGCTGCTCATCGAGATCCCGACCCCCGACTACGTGTCGAAGCGGCCCGAGTCGCCATCGCCGTCGGCGCTGGAGCGCGTCGCGCGGAGCAGCGTGCGCACGCGCAGCAGCAGCAAGCTGAGCAGCCCGGCGGACGGCGCCAAGACGCCGCGCCTCAGCCCCGGCCTGAAGGCGGACGCGCGCTCCGACTCGCCGCTGACGGCGCGCAACTGCCTGCGCAGCGGCTCCGTGGACAAGACCAGCCCCAAGACGGCGGCCGCGCCCGCCAAGCCCGCGCCCGGCGCCAAGCGGAAGCGGCGCGAGTCCGAGAGCTCGTGCGCCTCCACCGTCAGCTGCGAGGAGGGCCTGTCGCCCGCCGCGCGCAGCAAGAAGAAGCCGCGCCGCGCCGACGGCAAGCCGCACCCGCCGCCGCACCAGCACCCCTCCGTGCTCAAGGTCAAGAAGGACTCGGACAGCGACAGCGACGAGCCGCTCATCTGCAAGGTGCGCGGCAAGGGCAAGGGCGCCAAGGCCGTGAAGCCGGGCGGGGGCGGGGGCAAGGAGGCGGGGGTGGGCACGCGGCGCTCCGTGCGCCACCCGCCGCCGCCGCCCGCGCCCGGCGACGTGCCCGCGCCGCCGCTGCAGCCCAACAACACGCCCGTGCGCCGGAAAACCAGGAGTGCCGGTGAGTCTCTTGCAGCCCATTACAAAATGCCGACACGAAATACAGTCTAATAAAGTAGGACGACCCGTTTCGGTTTAAAGCAATTCTGTCGACCATTTTTGGGAATCTATACATGTTGATTGTCCTATTTCGTTGGCACTCCTCGAAGCCGATAGCCTAACGTAGCGATGTTGTGTTGTCGTGCAGTGGGCGAGGGCGGCCGCGCGCTGGCGGGCGCGGTGCGTCGTCGGCGCGCGTCCCGCGACGGCAAGTGACGGCGGCGCCGCGCGGAGCCCCGGCCCGCGCCGCTGCTGCCCGCCCGCCTCCCCCCGCTGCCCGCGCCGCACGCCCTCGGCTAGCTTCAGTCTGCACCTCCACTCCGACCGACGCCGCTGGTGAATTTCTCGATTGTGACGCTCGTTCGGCTCGATCGTGGGGCCGTTGTCTAATTCTGACAGTTTTATATTTTGATTTACTAATTGCGAAAATAGATAAAGCGTGATAAAATAGTCCTTTTGGTGTGTTGAAACGACAGCTTCCCCGATTGACCCGAACGAGCTTTGTTTGATTGTAATTCGTGCAATAGCGACGGGGGTAGTGAATCGTTTAGACGTATATGCGAATCCGTTGGGACGCCTCGTTCTGCGTTCGTTTGGAACCATATCTTTACACCGATCGACGGGCGACCGTCGCGTTTATTTACTTTTTATTTAGTGAACAAATCATGTTACCATTCACTATAAAGCACTCGACTTTTTTAAGCGTTAAGTTAATTTCTTGCGAGTATTTTTAGGAGCGTCTGTCTTGTGTCGGCCGCGGGCCCCCCGAGGGAGGCGCCGCGGCGAGAGCCTTAGCTTAGTGAATAGAAGTGTATCGATATTGTACAAAAGCACTCGACTTGTAGGCACGTTGTTATAATAGGATTAATAGCCGAGAGATATAAAAAATAATGCATAAAGTTTTAAATAAATATTTTCATACGTTTTTGCACGTAAATTCGTAACGCGCGTATAAACTGACGCTTTGCGCGGGAAACCGACGACTCTCTTATATTAAATAGGAAATTATAGAAATCGATGTACATTTACACAGAATATTTATCATAATTAATTATTATTTCTTGTTTAAATGTGACTTTATTTTGTAATAGGAATTTAAATCATGAACGGTTGAATCGCGCCGGCGGTTTCCCGCGCAAACCGGCCCGCTATTACGACGTAACGTTAGCGTTTTTTATAAATAAGATAATTCACGACCAATAATTGTAATTTAAATGTGAAACTTGGATTATTCCTTAGTAAAAAATGATAATAATTGTGACTGAGTGTTTCAACAGTTGTCTGTTTGGGCTTCCAGTATACTAAACTATTTATGTTGATGCCCCATTTTTGTTCTCCCTCCCATTACGACCATGAAGTGTGAACTACCAAAATGAATTAAATATCCAATACCAGTGAACGATGCTTGTTCTATATTTTAAGCGTATTTCTTTGCACTGTAAATAGGTAATCCATTTTCTAGTTTTCCGCTTAGATGCTAGTATTTATTGCGGCAATTTTAATTCAATCACTCAGTGAAACGTAGTTTGTACGAGTTTATATACAGATAGAGTTATTTTCATACGTCTCGTGCGTGTTGTGTTCACCAGTAGGATAAGAAGGGAATAGCTATGAGACCACACCTCAAATATTGAATTTACGTAAATGTCTAATTAATTCGGTGAATTGGAACCCTACTTATGTAGTAACGATGCTTAGTCGAGTTATAATGAAATATATTTAGTATACGATGGTGAACACTGCAAATCATAGCGGTTTGGCTGGCTTTTGTCTTGAGCTGACGGTAATCAACTAGCAATTTTAACCAATCAAAAACAGTAAGGACAAGGAAATCAATGTCTTTTGGTCAAAAAGGAATTTAAAATTATAAAATGTTTTGCAAAACCACACTAAATAAATTTTCGTTTTTTATGGGTATGATGAGATCGTCGGGATAAGGAAAGTCAAATTGGCCCACAAAGGTCTGCAATTCAAATTGACAAGCAATACTTGATAATCTTCTTTATAAATACAGTAGATTAGGCAAATGGCTTGAAACCTAAGCTAGTTACTAGTAATCTAGCAGCCTTTAACCCGGACCTAAATTTAAAAAACTATGCTAGCTCAAGCCAAAAGCCAGTCTTCCCTTGTTACATCCATTACGCTATATCCAAAGGTAGAGATTGACCAGGAAAACACTCCAAAAACATCTATAGATTAGTTATTTTTATAATTATGGTAACTTTTGAATATTGTCAATTTGCATAGGAAAGTGTCATGTCAGGTTGCAATGTCACGTTGATGACATGACATTTGTCAACATAAATGAGTTTTGAGTGTTGCCATTATTATTTAAAAAAAACTGAATCTATGGTATTTTTGGGTAGAGTTTGAAAAAGGTCTAGACTCTCCGGCATAATCACAAATAAGTAACCTTCGAACGTGGTTCGCTGTATTTCAGTTACTGTTCCTAAAAAACGGATATGATGATAAATCAAAGCAATAATTCGTGATTGTGACGTTTACTTTTTAATCAACTTTTTACAGCTTTTATACTTGTCGTGTTAGGTGTTAGTTGTTAGTGGAGACGGCGCCTTAGGTACTTGAAGAGTGCGGGGGGATCATTACTTTTTATAAACTCTTGCTTGCATATTTCATCAACATTTTGTAAAGAAGATCGCATTTTTTCAGTAATCTGAATTAAATACGGTGATTGGTATGTCCTTTATATGACCACCGAAAGAAACAAGCGGTAAATACATAATCTATTTGACCTTATCCTTTATATTTTTATCAACTTTTTTAACCGATTAATCAGAATTAGATACATCTTGTGTTTTTTTTTAGATAATCCAATTTGATGTCAGTTTATAAAGATAAAATTGCCTCTGACATCATTTTGTGAAATTTACTTATTAGCAGTTTCTTAAACTTCAATAATTCGAGTATTTTGAAACTAAAAAACTTCTAATTTTATTTTGCTTAAAGTCAAAAAATATTTAAAAGTTCTTTTGTATTATTAACTTGAAATTATCATGTAAATCACTATGTTGCCGTAATCTGCTATGTCCATTACACTTTGAAAATCATTCATTGATCATTAAAGTATATTTATTTCAACTTTTTCTATTAAACAAAGTAAAAAATAGTGACGAAAAGAAATATATCGTTATTTACATAAAAAGCATGAAACATTCTGGATATTAGTGTTGCCAAAAAAAAACATTGTAAAATCTTAAAATATGTAATGTTGACGAAATTTTCCTTTGCGTCACTTAACAAAACCATTTTGATCCATTTTACATTTGAATTTAAATCATTTTATCTTTCTAAAGTTTTTTTTAACCATAAAGCATAGAACAACGTAATCTCCAAAAGTCTTTCATCTCTCTCCCCCTAATGGTAGCGGTGTTAGGTTGGACAGTGATAGCGCTACACAAAATGTAGTATGTAGTAGTGTTGCTTATCGATGCTTTATCGATAATAATTGTAGGCTGTTATCTAACTGTGTAAGAATATTTATAATGGTGATTTAGTCCATGAAACTAAAAAAATATATACTTATTGAAAACAAAAAAAAATATCATCTCTGTACTATTTGACCGCTTTTTTAATACATCTTCATTTTGGAAAGTTTTTCGTAACAAAAATCATCCCTTATAATATTTTTACATAAAATTAGTGGTTATTATCGATTTTATCGACAAGTTTTAACTATCGATCGTCGATAGGCAACACTAGTAAGTAGTGTTAGTTGAGTTTTGTCCAATAAGTTGGTTTTCATATGTTTTCATGCAAGTCACAAATAGAGAAACGCATTTATTATTCGTAATAATAAGTCTTGCCTTCTTCATTGTATTATAAAACACAAAAAAAAATTATATGTTGTATTGTGTTCTTAAAAATGTATAGAAATTAGCTTATTGGGCAAAGCTTTAATTATTTTATAGAATGGGCTAGTCGGAATGGGTAACTTTAATGAAATATTAGGTGAATAATGTGTGACGTAAAAATATGACTAAATTAAATCGAAATTTTCTAACATGTAAATAAAATAGCGAAAAATATATATTTTCAAGTGCGTTTTGAATTCTGCACTGTTTTTTATTTGACTATTTAAACGAAGGTAAATCAGATTGGTAGGAAATACGAAGACAAAAACATGATGTAATATTATGAAATTAAATATCATGATGTTTTATTTAAATCGGTTTAAAACCTTAACTGTGACTAAATTTTTTAAATATTTATATGTAACTAAATCAATACACTTTTTCTGTTATAGAAGAGGTTTGGTAAATTATGGAATGTATCGTTATCCATTCCGACTACTCTCTCAATATATTTGCCTGATAAAAATTGTGCCCTAATCGTGTGCCGTGGATAGGAGCTGTGTCTGCATTATGTGTTTTAAATAGATAAATAAGGTAGAGCGGGGTGCGGCCGGCCTCAGCCGAGCGGGGTTCAACATTTTTAAATTATTAGTTAAAAACAAATCGGTTCGCCGGTGTACAATCTCTTTGTAAATTTTTATGTATAGATGGGGAAATTTAATATATGTTATGTGTTAAGCTATTGTTTTTTTTTTTTCGATTTGGGATGTTCGGTTTGAGCGTTGTACATATAATGGCGCCAATCGCGGATCGACTCCTTAGGAATGCAACGCCTTATACTGTAATATATAAAATTGACGCAAGCTTGTAATATATAATTATAGCGAATGGACTCTCAAACTAGCTGTGTATATTGGGTGTATAGTTATTTAGTTGTTTTGTTTTTTTTTTTTTCGACTAATGATAGTAATTTATGCCGATAAATATCTATATTATACATTATTGAAAGAGAAATACAAATAGTTTTTAACACTATAAATATAGGTTAGGGGTTACAACACACTTGAGATAGCGTATAGTTTTGGTATGTAAACATTATAACTTGTAAATAGAATGCAGAAATAGTAAATAAAAGAATTGATACAATAAAATGTAACTTTATGTTATTTGTAATATGTTTTTGTAGAAAGTGTCGGTGGCGCCGCCGCGTGGCGGTAGCGGGAACCACTTAGGACAAAGATAATCTGCCTGGGAATTTTTTGTTGCTGGCAATTTTATCAAGTTACTGTCTATTCTTTTTTATTGTGCATTATTTTTCTGTAAGTTGCTTTCACTGTCGTTTCTACATTATTTTTAAATCATATAATTATATTCATAAAGTACGATGAGTCATGGTGAATTATTATCATATTATTATGAATGAAAAGAAATAAGGAATATTATTGTTCTGCTATTATTAAATTTGTAAAGTTAGTTTATTAATAAATGAGTAAAAAAATATTTTGGTTGTTTTAATTGTATTTATCACACACAGCTTACAACACTCCAAAGCCAATGTTATCATTCAGAACCCAGAGAACAAGAAAAAAAAAGATACTACCTACTACTTTGTTTTCTTACAACCCAGTCAAGACATGAAATTAAATCCAGAAATAAAAGATATCAAGTTACCTTCTTTCCCAGTATCGTAGTCACAACAAATCAGCACAAAATCTGCAACTCCACTGACTTTTGTCAGCTTTTGTGTTGGCAACACTGCGACAACATAAAGTTGGCTTGCGCAAATGGAACATGCTGGTAGACCAGTGGGAGACGTAAATTAGAACCACCAGCTAAGACAGTAAGAGATTATCAAATAATTTATACATAAAATATTAATACTTACAATACATACATAACAGTAATATAAAAATAACTTTTATAGTAGGAGGGAAAAATGAAATACTCCACTGAATTTCCTATCAAAAATATTTTCCTACCAAAGAAAATAAGATTCATAAATGACGCATTGAAATATAATAAAAGCTTTTTTGGTTAATTTTACCTGCTAGGTAAGGAAAAACTTGAGAAAAAAAAGAATCGAGAACTTTCCTTTTTTTAAAGCTGGTTAAAATAAAATTATGATGCACGAAAACGTTCAACAAGAACAGACTTAGCGTTAATTACAGCAACGATTGGTGAAGGCGGCCATTTTCCTGTTCCTATTAACCAATGAACGCTCAGTATTGTTATCAATGGAGCGTTTCCATTGGCTGTAATTCTAATCTGCGCAAAAACACTAAAGTGTCAAAGAAAACTGTCTTAAAATCTACTTGCTGTTAAAGTTATCGAACCATCGTGATTTTACGTGAAAAATCCTAAATAAAGTGAGTATTATTCTTATTTATTACACTAATTATTATTCAATCTTTCTTATCTTGTAGTTAGGGAGTATAAAGTGTGTGAAATTCATGGAGAATCACAAAAAATGTGTTATGTAAGAAGGGTGTCAATAATCACTAAAAACTCAGGTTACAGATAAAAATTCTGAAAATGACATTATCCTTGCATAATTTCTCCGCAATTTTTCCCTAATTAACTCTTGTAAGTAAATGTCTGTCACTTGAAATATTCCATATAAACAAAAGTTCTTGAATCCCTCATTCATGCTGGTTTATGAGGAATTGTAGATAACAAGAAACAAGTTTCTAGCGTTCCAGGATACATAGAATGCAATGATCAATATTGACGTTAATTTATTGATCAATCAGTTGTACAATATCAAAACAACCTAACTTTTTTATCCCAACACATTCAGACCACTTTACTATCATCAAAGAGAGTTTAAAAGACTATTTAAAAATAGAAATTCAAGGAACATAATTTGTCCGTGAAACTAAACAATTTTCTTGAAGAAATATCTTTTGTTAGTTTCATACAAAATGCCCAAGCTGATTGAACCTTCTCTTAATTTTTGGTTTCTTGTGAATTTTTTTTTATCGATAATTTATTACTCCTTGATTCTGTAAGCCAATACTCTGTAATATAAAAATGGATAATTTACTTGATCCAGATGGCTGGTGAAAAGGCAGTGTCCGTGGCATCCAAGCCCCAAATGCGTGGACTGCTGAATGCATCCATCAAACGCAACCTGATCGTCTCCCTGACGCTGGCTGCTCTCTCCGGTGTTGCCTTCAAACAGCTCGTCGGAACCGAGCGCAAGAGAAAATATGCTGAGTTCTACAGGTTTGTTGCTTTTTTTTACAAGGTTTTTTCTTATTTATGTAGCCTTTTCTTCGTTGATTGATTTAATTGCCTATAATATGGTTTTTGAAAATTGGATATTATTTTCTTTTACTATAGTTTAACCCTTTACGGAGCCTTGTTGCAGTACTGCAACATACCAGTCTTATGTCCCTAAAAATATAGAAAGACGCGATAGAACGATTTTGCTCGGTGTTGCATATCGGCAACAAAGCTTTCTAGCGACTTAGTAACAAATTCGTCAACTAGATGGCATCATTTAAATTTATTGCTCATTCAAGTGACGGACTTGCACAAATCGGCTATCTTACATTTGAATTTGTTTACGATCATTAATTTTGCTATGAAATATTGATGTTTGGGTATTGTATTCGATATGAGTAATAGGTAAGTGTATGACTTTTGATAATTGACTTTGTTTATTTTGTAAAATCAAGTGTTTATGTAATTTCTAGTCCATTTTTGTTTTGTTGCAGAACTGCAACATTGCGCGTTGGCGATCCATTTTTTTAACGGTTATTCTCATTTGAATATTTATTTTTCAGTACTAACACGAGATATAGCTTGCATAATTTTACAAATGAGATCCTGCAAAATGTATTAGAATAGTGGGAAAACACTGAATATGGCCTAGATCTTTTCGACGACGATGATGTCGCCGATCCAACCTTCATCTTGGAGAGGAATGATCATCAAATATAAAAAAAATGGGGAGCTAGAGGTACCAAGGCAACCTAAAGACCCAGAAGACTCAGCTGGACTGTCAGGAGACCAGCTCAACACATTCCTCTAACGGATGTGAGGCTAGACCAATACGGTTACTGGCCCATTTGGGTGGATATATGGATTAGGTGCAAATTTCCAAGCTGCAAAGCTAAAATTCAAACAATTTGCGAAAGATGTGGGGTTTCTTTGTGTTTTAATAGCGAAATAACGGTTTTAAATTATTTCACAGCTCTGAACTTCTTCTTAGAATTTTTAACACCATTGACGCAATGTTGCAGTTCTGCAACATATAGTTTTTTTCGGAAAAATATAATATTTTTTTGCTATATGTTTTTTTCATTATCTTTTCTGTCAATAATACCCCATTTGCCATCAAATAACAGTAAAATTATCAGAAACTGCAATCACGCTCCGTAAAGGGTTAAGTTTTTAATTCTTAAATTCATCACAACAGTTAAGTTTAATTAGAACCTACGTAAATCTAATTAAATTACATATTTCTTTTGTTTTCTTACACTCTTCTGTCAGACTGTCAAACAAAAACTGGAAAAGCCCGCCAAATCTTTTTTGTTTTTTTTAGTAATGTAAAAACTTTTGCATAATGCCAACATAATAAAAAACAAATTCTGTTACAGGACTTACGATGCGGAGAAGGAATTCGAAGAAATGAAGGCAAAGGGCCTGTTCCAGTCCTGCTGAACAGGAAACCTGTAGAGTAGTTTAATTTATATATTTTCGCTGTGAATAATGTTACAATACTGTATTAAAAAATCACATTAACGCAAGATGGTAGTTTTTTTTAAAGTAAAATACAAAAACCTTTTTCAATAATTTTAATCAGGACATCAAGTAGGTAATACATAACTTTCCAGAATACATAAATCATTTTAACAATTCAATTGATTACACACCGTCATCTTATTGATTATCTTACATTATTACATCTAAATTGATCTCTACCCAATAACCATAGAATGTCATTTAACTTAAGTAGTGAATACGATGACAGGGACCAGCCTGTTTAAAGTTCACTACAAAACGCGAATAAGTGTAACGACACCTAAACCAAAAATGCGGTAAAAAATTTGATGAAAATCGCATTCAAACCAATGTAGCGTTATTAGTTTGACCAAATAACCAAGAATTTCAGTATCGCTAGAGTTAAGCTGTGATAGCATCTCCGGTAATCTGAACATTCTGTGCTTTTTTTGCTCTAAAACTATATGAGTGAAAGAGATGACACAGATTTGCGATTACTCATTTCATTAAGTACGCAATCACTTCTTATCTTAGAAAGAAATGTTACAAAAATGGCGCCCAATTTTTTCCCAATTCCCAAAACTTCGCAAATTACGAAAAATCTTTTTCTTTGTTGAAAATTGTGGCGGGAAAAACTTTTTTGTCATTTTTGTAAAAGATTGTATAAAGGACACATTGATACAGGGTCATCCGCATTTTCACTTCCTTATATTTTAGTTTTATTTTATTAGCGTTACGAAGGAGGGTTATTTCACAATAAACATTAAGAATAACTTCAGCGAGTCCAGTTGCTTACCTACTTTGTCTCTTTACGTAGATACGGACATTTTTTCAAATGGTACTTCTTCTCTTTTTTTTAAAACCGTTGTCATAGACAATTTTTATTCAAAAATAATAAAAGTAGTTTTTTTTTATTCTTGTTATAATAAATAAAAACATTTCTGAAAGTGTACTTGTTCAGGGGCATTTTTTATAACCACAAGAGTTTTATTAAGTTAAGTATAATTAGTACAATATTAGTAAAGTTAAGTATTTTTATAGCTAGAACTTAATATTACATTGCTTTGGTCAAAAGCCTTTAGCTTTGGATAGAATCAGCAAAAAAACTTTAAATTATAATTTGTGAGTAATTTTGTGCATAGGTACCTATTGTGCTGTTTATTATTTTGAAAAAGGCTGAGAATTAATTTAAATATCCTTAATTTTAGTGATTTAAATGAATCCAAACCCCGTTAAATCTTATCCGAGCTATCTTAACATTTACTTTAGATTATTAATATTAAATATTACAGTATAAAATGGCAGTTAAAACGAAGAAAATGGGACAGTCTCAAAAGATATTGGCTTTTTACGATTTATATAAGTATAAATAAATTACAAGAAATCTAAATAATTAGGTAGATTCTTATTAATTAATGCGGTGATTTTTGTGTGTGTGTGTGTTTTTTTTTGTGCAAGTTAGTTTATGTACTCCTATCTAAACCACAATCACCCATACTTATACATGAAATAACGGAAATAACTTATAAATATAAAAAATATAATTTAATTACAATTAATTAAAAATCTCAATTCAGATCTAAGTAGTTGAAAGATTTTAATAGATAACATAAAACAATAATCTCGCCTGAATGAAATTAATGAAGTTAAAGTAACGTGCGCCAGCGCAAGGAAAACATCTATACTGAGGCTTATTGGTGTCATAAACTCTGAAACTGACTTATATGATGAAACACATACTATCCAGGTGCACAATTTATATTTTTGGTTTTATTCTATAATGTTTAGAATATGCAACGCTTAAAGAGCAATGAATTTAATAAAATTAATTGCTATTATTTTTGACAGAATTTTTTGTTCGTAACAACTTAAAACGGCGGGTTTGCTATGGCAGAAGTACAGATGTAACAAAAGTAGCTACCTTACACTTGTGCTAGTTCTGTGGTAGCTACTTACAGAACTAGGAACACAGAGTGGACATTCAAATATAAAAGTGTCTTGTCACGTAACATTTAAATTAAACAGATGGTAGGTATATATTTTCTTACACAATTAGTGTGCATTCCACCAGAGATGTGCTATGCTACGTTGCTATGGATGTGTTTGATATCAACCAATCACATTCATTAAATATGTCGACACTCTGAATATGATTGGTGGATATCAAACGTCCATAGCAACATAGCATAGCACATCTCTGGTGGAAAGGCACCCTTATAATGAAAACTAAAGTATAATTAAAAACCGGGCAATAGGCTAGTATACCAGCTACTCAGCCGCCCGTTAACAAAAAAGCATTTTATGATAAAATTAGTAAAATAATATAAAATTAAATTATTTTAAGGACATTTCTTACTTTGGCTTATTTACTGATATTATGGCTAAAATGACTCGGTTTATTACTTACAGTTAGTTTATTAATACGCTGGTCTTAAACGTTAGATTATAATCTAACGTTTTAATATATTATTTATTATATTTAAATAATAAAAATGAAAATACTGTTCTTGGAGCAAGTTAAAAAATAATAATTGTAACAAAAAAATATGGCATTAAAAATGGCTATAACTTCAGTGGCACCTGTTTGAATTTAATTTTATGTAATGTAAAACAATACATTTTAAACAAAACTCGTCAAATATCTTCGTAAAAGATGTCCGAATTATTTTTACTTATTCCATCAATTTATTTTTTGAATAGGTTTTTCAAAGATGTTCAAATTTAGAAATATTTGTTTAGATTGTAAAAAAAAGAATATAAAGCACAACATTTGTACGGCAGACAAAAGAATGTTAATCAATTTGATGACGAACGTTGGTACATAACCCAAACGAAATTCGAAAATTGACTTATTACAATTTCTTATTATCACTATTATTTAAACACAGAAACTTACATCTAAACATCAACATTACAAGAAAGTTCACTAAATACAATTATTTTAATTTAATAATGTAGGTAATTAATAAGCGTAATAGATCAAAAACATTAATGTTTCTTTTTATTTGTTTTTTCTTTTTAATCTCTTTTCGCGCTAACTTTTCAAAGATGGCGCCTAAGCATATGTCATTTTGGTACGTGGCAGTAAAATCGCGCGTTCGAAAAATTTTATATTTATCGATTCAAATAGTCCATTTAAGTAGTTTTAAGCTAGAGACAGACTGATCACTTGTATGCAACGCACGCAATGCAATCACACGCAACGTGGGAACAAGTGTGTTTCTATTCATAACCATCTAGCTTAGCATGCACTCCGTGACAAGACGTTGTCATGCGTTTGTCACGCTTACGTCTCTGTCTATAGTTTTAAATGTGATAAGGACAACATGACGCGAGATAATTGTCGCGGCACGCTGTGCTAAGCCCCCAGGGATCAGTATGTTTCTACCTATAATCCATACTGTGTGTCTTTATTTTCGTTCAAGAAATGTATCACTAACATTTCACACTTAATGAAATTTTCAGAGCAACATTTTTCAATTCTTGTAAGATTTTTTTACAAACTGACATTGGCCACAACCGCAACCAAGTCTTGGCCCAACAAAAGCTCATATTTGATTTATCATAGCATATATCATAGCATAAGCTGAGATTTATCTTGTCTTGTGTTAAATTTTGTATCATATTATCTTGTCTAAGTATAACAAACATATCGTAGGATCTTCACATCAATATCAACCACTCAGTGGCTAGAATTATACAGAAAAGGTGACATTTTCTTAAACTTTTTATTATTTTAAGATTTATCATAAGCATGGATTTTGACAATTCTTTCATTGAAACTCGAAATTGGTAAGAGCGCGGCGCCATATGAACCAGGCACGCCCATAGCCCGTTTCACGCCTTTATCTTACGCCATTTCTGTACAATTCACGCCTAATTAATTCCTTATACTTACGGGGTATCTTTAAGAAATATATGATAAAAACCACCAAAATGTACGAGTGTACCGTTCTCAAAACAAAAGTCCCCAACAAACACTCCCCTTCACTTGTTTCCCGCGCAGATAGTTCGATCTTATTATCATCGTTATCGGGAGGCCATTTTGGAAAGAGGCAGACCATTTAAACTCTGCCAAGTAAAAAATAATAAAAAAAGTTTGTTACATTTTAAACTGTCATTTTCATAGACAATTCTACTGAAGACTAGGATGTATGGTCTTTGATTCTTGCCTGTCCTGAATGGACGACAAAAAAATCATAAGCAGATAGCATGTCATAAAAAAGTGCAATTTTGTTTGACATTACGTACATAATGTGCCATAATTTATGTACAGTGCTACCAAAGTGCTACAGATGTACCAACTTATCTGTGAACTGAACGGCACCACTAGTAGTTATACAAAATTGTATTTCTACCAATCGCAGCAGTTCTGGAACTTGACATTTCCGTATTAGTAGCCGTAGTTTCAATAACGGCCGGTTCACAGATAACTTGGTAGCTCGGGAGTCGGGACCTACCTTAAATTAATAAAAAAATTGTCTATGATTATTTTGGCAGAGTTATCCCGGTCGACCTACTCATCAAACGCCTCCCTCAATAGATAAATACACCAAGAGGCCCTAGATCAGCAATCCGCCCCTTTCACATCAAACGTTTTGCCTTCAAGACTTTCGTCTCCATACGGCTTGTCATCATTTTCCAATTCTTTCCCAGCTTTCACTACCTCTACGAAAGAACCATAGAGTTTCACACATAGAACCTCCTTGTAGTTTTCCAATGCTAGAGCGAGTACGGAACCACCTAGCAGGATCTCGCAAGATGTAATTCGTTCCGGAGGCGTGTATACTGATATTAATTTACCTGTGGAAGACAGATTTGGTTAAACTTTTAACATATAGGTACATCATTATCAGCTCTATAACGTCAACACTACAGGGGCACGAGCCTATTCTCATACGAGAGTGATTAGGCCGTAATCTACCTCGCGGGCTCAATGCCCAAAATACGTAAATGAGGAATTTTTACGAAATGCTATTTTTGGCATCTTTGGGCGTTATGTGACACGCTAGGCGAGTCAAATGATATTTTTATTAACCATTCGAAGCATTTCTCTTTTGGCATTTCTACTACCTTTATAAATTCTAAGTATGTAACCACTTCTTTCTTTATTAGCCTAATGTGTCCCACTGCTGGGCAAAGGCCTCCCCCACATTCTTCCATCTTTCCCGATCTCCGGCAACTTTTGGCCAGCTTGCCAAGTATGCATCCAGATCGTCGCGCCATCTCCTCTTAGGCCGACCTCTACTTCTGTGGCCTTCGAGCAACGGTAACTACTACATATTTAAAAAAAAATTTGCTTTGGAATTTTTTAAATCTTAAAAAACATGTCATTATCAAATGATAGTAAGTAAATAAATCATCCCATACCACTATGCAGATCCCAGACCCTGACGGACAGATCCTTGCAGGTGTCATCAGTGGACATGAGCACGCCGCCGGACTTCGCCAGCCGCAGCAACGACGGCGCCGCGATGTGACCGCGTAGGGTCAGCCGGCAGTTACCTGGAGGGTAGAAGATGTGGTGATTATGATGATGGTGATGTTCATAAAAATTATCATCATCTGGAGGGACTCCCTCCAGATGATCCCTCCGAGGGAGTAGATAGTTACTCGTAGTATACTTGTAATATTAGTATTATAGAAAGTAGTAGATTTATCCCTGCTGGCCAAAGATTTCCTTGCCCTACATACAGTTATATTTTGCACCAGGATTTTCCAGTATAAACTTTATAAATTTAGGTAGTCTACTTATTTCTTAGGTCTTAGAAATTGACACTTACGACATAAGTTTTATACACTTTCATCGGTGCCTTCGTCGTTTATTTAAGCTACGCGTCCACTGGTTCGGAATCGAAGCGTAAGGATTTGTTGCTTTGTATTGTTATTTGTAATGCACACTTTATGGATATTCTTAATTAACTTAAAAATAACAATACTCACCAGTAACAAGATCCCACACAAGTATTCTAGTATCAGCGAGTCCGGACACGACACAGCCGTCTACAGAGCTGATAGCCAACGCGACTGTGTCACAGCCTGGCTTCCATTTCTTGAATAGAGTACCCGATTGCAAGTCGTACACAACGATGAAGTTCGGACTCGGCTCGTCCAGTTCGCGGGACACTACGCATACGTACGAACCTGCCGGTACAGGGGTTCGGTGTTAGTTTGATTTATGTTTGTTGATTGAAAAATATAAATTACTTAGTATTGGCAGATAGTTTGATAGATGGTAATTGGTTATGTACCTATTACTGATTTAATACATAGAATATCAAATAGCAGGTTTAGCTGACATATACATTATGTTACAAAATTCTGGCTTTTTTGTACACATAAACTTAGATACAACTGGGGCCATCACGTCACACCCCATTGCTGGGTTTATGCTTTATGCTTGAGCCTACTAGATAGAATTATGTATCTTTTTTCATATAAGGTACATGGTTAATCTGAGGCTTGAAACACATCGAGATATCCGTGTGGGAATGTACCTACCTACCAAACAGAAGTTTTACCGAAACATTTGTTGGCATATGAATGCAATATTTAATTATTTTTTAATGGACCTCAGACTAAAGAAAATTATTATTTTTTTAAAGGAGACGGTAACAAACGCACCAGGCAACACGTGCGTTTGTTTTGCATCTGACATATATCATTCTGAAACATATAAATTAAACAAAAATCACAGATTCCCTAATAGTTACTACGTAACAGATACTTCACTCAGAAGAAAATATCCAATACCTACTGCTTTAACAGTGCGCAATAGCCCAACTGTCACGTCAGATACCACTGCATGCTAAAATGTGCCTAAATACTCAAGCGTATAGTTGTGATTGCTTCGCACCGCGCGATCCCGTAAAAATCGCGGGGCTGCCTCTTCGATAAAATTAAATTAACAAAACGTTTTATGACTATGTTATTTAGAACTATGAATATGTTTCGACATATAGGGGCAGTTTAAAATTATATCTTTTTTAATATATTTATTTTTAACATGTTTTTATTTTTAATTTTCAATGATTTTTTATCTTTCTAAATTCTCGGTTATTATTATATTTTTCATTAAAAAAACTTAATTATTAAAAATTATAAAACTTTAAAAACAAATAAAAAAACGAATAGAACTATCAAAATTTGAACAACGTGCGAGCGCTTCGCTTTGACAACCGCGCTTCGCTTGGTCCGCAAGCGGCCCGCTGAGCGGTAGGTATTTATAGCGCGCAAGTACATAGAGTGACGGAGGCCTGCAAAAATAATGTACCTACCTTCATAAGTGATAGCAGCTTTAGAGGTGACGAAGTCATGATGCGGTATACGCAGGTCGTAGAGGAGTTTCCGTGACGTCAGCGACCACACCAGTAGGGGGAACGGCTTCTGGGTCTCGTCACCGCACACCAGCACTCTGGGTACAGTTACAGATGCAGTTACAGTTGCAGTTAAGATCTATCTACACACATCTGGGCCGTGGCCCGTCAGGAGTGAAAAAAAAAGTCAATTGTCCGGCCCCTGCACGGACGTGCATGAACGAATCCATAGAAAATGTATGTAATGATATTTTTATCACTCCTGACGGGCTACGGCCCGGACACGTCCCGGATGTGTGTAGAAAGTCCTTTAGAGATACAGGTACAGTTTACAGGTGCTGTTATAGTTAATTTATCACGTTCCACTGCTAGGCAAATATGTAAAGTTAGCATTTAGTATATCATACCGTCCATCTCCTGAGATGAGCAACGAGTTGAGGAACCTGTCTTCACCAGCTTTGAAGGTAGTTACGCAATCACCTGGAAATTACAGCCACATTTAACAATAGTTTATAGACAAAAGAAAAGCATAGAGGTTTTTTATGCTATATAAAAACTTTGTTTATTTTATAAACGTTATATACAGGGTGGCCCGTCGATTGACGTCCAAAAGGAAAATTTGGATTCCTCGTGTCGTGGGGTATCCGAATCACCCCCATGTATGATCTGCGATTTTTTATTTCCGAGTTATGTTTTCTCATTTTTTGGGATTCTTCAACCAATCATCATAAAAAGGTTCGTAGAAAAAAAAGTAGAGTTTAAGCAATGCAAATACACCCTTGCTTTTAATGTTCCTAATAAATGAACGCATTGGGCCAACGCATCCGGCAACCCGCATAGATAGATAACACCCACAGCAAGGGCCAAAAATAAACAGTTAAATAATTATAAATCGAAGTAAATAGATTATAATAAACATACCTGTCTCGATATTCATTAGATTGACATACATCCTGTTCCTGGACAACGCTACGAGATGCGTCTGGTCGTGCAGTCCGTAGTACGGCATCTTTTGGTTCATCACGCCTTTTAGGGACATCACGAACTTGCCCTGGGGGGTGGAGGGGTTACATTTCACTAAGGGGCTGATTCATCATCTATTGATAAAATTTATCTGACAGATATTTTATACCAGTCGGGTCATACAGACACAAAAAACAAAAAATGTCTCTCCTGTTCCCGAAAGTTAAGGACACTGGAAGCTAATTTCTCAACTTAATGCATATCCGCATAATCTGTGCCCGATGTAGTTTTGGCCTATATAAACATTTTGAGGATTAGATGCTCCAGTATCCTTAAATAATCAGGAACAGGAAAGACAATTTTGAACCTAATTCTGTGTATGACTCAGTCACCGTCTAAAATGTCATGTTTTATGAAATAGACATAGGTTTAACTGTCAGTTTAATTTTATTTGTAGATCGTGAAACAGGCCCCAAGTATTATTTAATTTTGTGAAATCCTAATAAGCCTACTTTTTAGATTTCATTTCTCTATTTGCTAGGTCTATTTCAGTATCATTACTTTAATTTTGTGAAATTAGCTAGTAAGTACCCTATTTTCTAGATTTTTTCTATTCTCAAGAAAGACATTTTGGTAAAGAAAGACATATGCCAGTTGTATACACATTATATGCGTGTGTATGTGCGTTTGTGAGTGTGCGAGTGTGTGTATGTGTGTGTTTTTCTATGAGTATCTACAAACTCTCTTTTTATAATAAATTATTAAAAAACTTGAGTTCTTAAAGTATTTATCAGTTGTAAACCTACTTACTTGTAAACTAAGTTATTAGATGAAGATATAATGTTTTAATATTGACAGAGTAGACAATGTAGTGTATAGTTTTTATGAACATTCTGTGTTAACTTGACATTACATTTATATGAATAGTTCTGTTAGAATACTAACCTGATCCAAGTCATAAACTTTAAGTTCCCTCCTGCACAGCACTACGCATCTATACTCGTCTATGGGTACCAGGTTTATCGGGTGGATGACTCCCACCAATTTGCGTATCATTTTACCTCTGGAAAAATAATTAAATGATTTAAAGTAGAAGCTTCATCAAATATTTAAAAATCTTAAAAAAGTTAGTACCAAAACGGACAGAAGCAGGAGATGTGGAACTTTATTAATCAGTTGGTAAGGTTCAATTTCTATTGACGCCGAGTCATAACGAATTTTGAAACTGAACATAAGAAATTCAACCTTAACTCAACAGCATATCGCACATATTACTTACTTCTAATATTTTTATTTCTTTTGAAAATATTAGGAGTAATATGTGTTTTATTCATAGTTCTAGAAGTAACTCAGAAAAAGACTTTTTGTTCTAGAACTAATGTCACATCACGAACACATTATTTCGTGTTCATGACATAACATTAGTTCTAGAACTAGAATAGAATAGAAAATATTTTATCCAGTACCAATCAAAACAGATTATGCAGTAAGGGACTTAACACTAGACGGTCTCGATCGATACTGAAAGGGACATCCAGCTCAGTATACTGCTGCGACTCCGGGCCACACACAGCAACTGATTTTCAGCTGGAACCTTAGCATACCCTACATTTAAATATCGATTTAAAATAACGGGGTAAAAGTTTAAAACAGAATATAGGTACTTACATACTTATATCCCAAACGCAAATTTCTTCTCTCTCAGTAGATACAGTCGCCACAAACTTTCCTCTTGTATCCAGCCTTACAATCAAATCAAACGATTTACTATCAAAGCCTTCATTCGTCGACGCGTCTCTTTTCTCTTTGGTCTCCATCACTTTCCAAAAGTCCTGGTTCGTCGGGTAAAACGTAGGTATCGGCGGATCATAGACAACTTTCTTCCAATGCTGAACTATTTTACTTTTAATTTCTATACCATCTCGCTCTCTTTTCTCCAACACCATTCGGAGAATTCCGTAGAATTGTCTATAGTCGTAGTTTAGCGCGTACGAATGAGTTTGGAATAGTTCTTTTAGTATTTCTATGTGTTCAGGCAAAGGATCTAAGTTGACTAGAGCTAAGTCTTCGAGGTAGTAACCACAGTCAGTTGCGGCTAGTTTGTCGTATATCCATTCGAGTTTGGTGAAGTAAGGGCGTTTGGAGAACGATTCTAAATCGTTTTTGGATAAGTGGTAGTGTTGGTATGGAAGCTCGTCTAGTTTTCGGGTGTTGAAGCTGAAATTTAGGAACATGTTAGCGCCAAAACACACGGTGAAACTTTTGAGTTGCATCGAAGTTTCTGCTATAGACTTCCTTAGAAAACAACACACGACGCAACTAGCTTAAAACGTTTCGTTTCAGTTGCGTTGCAGTTGCGTTTCACCGTGTGTTCTGGGTCTTGTAGGCCGGCGGAAAATATTATCATCTTTGCTTATTCTCACTATTTATTAATATAAACTAAAACTAATTATATACTTACCACGTCTCTGAAAACCTATTTTCCTGTGATATCAACCTGCCCGCCATTTTAGGGTCGTTTTCGTCAAACCATACACCCTGAAACAGAAATTAATTTATAATAAGAATATAGGTAATTAGTGTCCACCTAAGGGTTCGTTCACATACAAAAGATGTGCGTTCCGTGGGTTTTCGATTGATTGTCGATTTGTTAAATAATTTCCATACTTGCGTCCAGACTGCAAAATATATGGAAAACTGCGTCAGATATAGATGATAAAATCAGATAGAGATGAGCTAAAATAACTTTGCTTTGCTTTTGGCCTACAACCTAGTTTCAGACGATTTTTGATCATTTATCTAATTAGGACCAACAACTAATAGATAACATTTAACTGACAGGTATTATATACCATACCTATCACTGTAAAACGTCGTGTTTTATGAAATAGACATAGGTTTATCTGTCAGTTAAATTTTGTCTGTAGATAGTGAATTAGGTACTTAGTATTGTAGGTAATAATCTTTTATTTCCACCTCATAGTAATCAACCAACATCTGCCGCACGCTATCCTCGTGTTCCCTTAGATATCGTTCGGCGGCAGCCCCCTTCAGCGCGGCGTCGCGGTAGCGGGCGGCGCCGCGCGCGTCCCAGCGCAGCCACGGCGACAGCAGCGCCGCCAGCTGCGGCCAGAACAGCGACGCCGGCGCCCACGGCACTGCAGAGTACGGCATTGGTATACAGACAGCGTTGTTACCAAACGAGGTTCAAATATAGTTTTAGAACTAATTTAGGTTACTGTAATGTCCACGTGTTGTCTATTACGTGACATAACTTAAAACTGAATTAGTTCTAGAACCTTATTTTTTCGTTTTCATATGAAAATGTCATAACTATGTCGCGTTGTTTGACGTAACATGTCGTACGAAAGTTTGCTACTTCCATGGGTAGATCGAAAGATAGATCAAAATCGACGGAACAGAGTTGTACCTATCGAATGGTGCTAATAAACATTCAAGAAAAAAGTTACCTGAATTTTGATAATAGCAAAATTTTTATCCATCATTTGCTAACATACTTTCTACAGGTAAATATTTCTTAAATTGGGTTCCATATTTTCTACATTGATGCACTGGTTTTATCCGAATTATATTCGTGACAATTTCTCATAATATGTCTTTAATCTATCTTAGTGGTCTCTGCCTACCCCGATGGGAGTGAGGCGTGACGGATATGTATGTACGTATCTTATTGTACTTGCGCGACGTTCCTTTAAATTATATTAAAGAAAATCTACTTACAGTAAGTCTCCTCGCTTCTAAACAAGTGATGGTGCGCCAACATATCCAATATCTCAGTGTCGTCTAATCCCCGTCGTGATGCAGTCAGTAGAGACAAACATGCGCACACGCGTTCGGCTCCTAAAAGTACATAAGAAAGTTAAAATTAATTAGGTCTAATCTTCTTTTAGGTACCTACTGATTTAATATTAAAGTAATTACATCTCTAATATGACTATATAATATAGTATAGACTGAACATAGGTGTCAAGAGTAAACAGACATAAAAATAGTTTTAGATGTGCATTATCAAGGTAGCTTCAGACCAAAAGTCATGGCGAATGAGGAGAGAAGCCTTTGCCCAGCAGTGGGACTTAAATAGCTAGATTAGATTATCTACTACTCGAAGTATAGTGGTACTTACCAAGTGCATGTTCAGTGGTGATGAGGATCTGCGTCAGCTGCTGTTCCAGCTCCTCACAGATGACCAGCTCAGGCGTGGTCTCCGGCTCGCTCTGCTCCGTGAACGTTTCCGCTGATAGCGAGATTTGCCACGCTAGGATCTGTATTAGTGTATTTTTAGTTTTTTTAATTTTCTTTTTTGATTGATTTGAATTTGATAATCCTGCCAGAAATAGAAATCATTTTTGTAGTTTTTTCTTGATAAAATGGTCTCTTCCTACTGATGGGAGAGGGGCGTGACGTGACAGATATGTAAGTAGGATCCAGTATCAGAATAAAACGCTATGTGACCAAACGTCTTCAAGAAAGTTAGATTGCTGCAAGTCTGCGAAAACCTTAAATGTGCTACTTTCTATTACGTACCTATAACAGACCAACCAATAATTCAAAACAAAACTGAATCCTAGAGTATTAACCTTAGCATAAAGCGGCAACGTGCACTTCTGCACGGCCTTAACGGCGGCAGCAGGCGGCGAGGCGGCGCCGGTCTTGCTGTAGGTGGCGGCGCACGCGGCCAGCAGCAGCTTGGCCTCCTCCGCGCACACCGCCGGCGCGCGCACCACGCGCGGACCCTCTTCTGATGATAACACTGCCATTATCGCCGAGCTTGACGGTTCGTCGGTTTCTGAAAGGGGTTTTTGAATGAGTAGGATGTTTAAACTCAAACTCAAAATAATTTATTGCAGTTCTCATACATAGAATCCTGATGGGAAGGAGGCGTGACAGAAATGTACGTATGTTTTCTTTTAAGTACTGATCGATTTATTTTAAAACTAATTACACTCCTAGTATGACACATAGTTTACTCTTAAACACAGCAAAGAAAAGCAGAACAACTAGTTTTTAGAGCATTTTGCCTCTTTAACATGCTCTTTATTTGACCTTAAATACTAAATAAGTCTAATAAAAAAGCTACTTGCTATTAACAGTTTCTAAATAAGCATTCACATAAAATACCAACCTTCAGTAACGGTAACAATCATCTTAACATTGTGCGGTAGTCTTGAAGGCAGCCACCGCGCGGCCCGTAACGCGTCCGCTCCTACAACCGCTAATAACACCGGCCGGGACCGACCTAGCGCCGCTAGGAGACGGGACAATGCTGTGGAGAGGGCTGCTGGCTCCTGGAGTATACAGAATGTATTTTAAGGCTCTTAGATTATTAAAAAATAGTTTACAGTATGAACAAAACTCTACGAATCCAACCTCAAACACACATAATGCTTAAACACATTTTTCCCTGTTATTGCTTCACGAGAACTTCGAAACGATTATAAACAAATTAAAGTATGAGCTGAATAATTAATATTTATAACAAATGTATTTATAAAGCGGCCATTTTGTTATCAGTCGCTATATTGAAATAAAGAAGCTATTTCAATATGACAGCTACAATATTACTATTTTAATATATCTGCGATTATAACTTGGAATTGAGAACAAAACTCTGGTATTTTAAACTTCAATATAATTTACAAATAATGCTACTCACATCTCTCCCTCTATACAGAGTCCCGTACTGCAACACGTGGCACTGGTCCACGATAGATTTCAACAACTGGTGGGAGCTGCTTGACTGCGGTGTCAGACCGACGAATCTGAAATACATACACAATACTGTAGTTATTAGAGTCAAAATGATGGATTAGGAAAATACTACAACTATATGTTTTTTTTGTACTCCCTGAGGAACATCTAAGAACATAAATCGAACGTAATAACCTATTTTTCGATTGATGCATTAGCAGTATTTATAACGCCAAACACGCTAGCCGATCGAATCCGGGGATTTATCGCGATTTCATACTAAACGTCAACCGCTTAATCATCCTCCGCTAATGCATAAAATACGATAAAGTTTGTATGTATGTGTATAGATGAAACGAAGAAAGTGTGTTTGGAACATAGCAAAAGGAGGGAAGTCTCTGCCTACTCCGAAAGAGGAAAGAGGCGTGGCAAAAACGAATTATCTGTCTATCTGATAGCTATGTATGCATGTATGTATGTATGAAGTTTCCGTATAGTACCTGATAATAATAGCAAGATCCGGTTGCGGTCCCGGCGCTAGAGTGACAGCGCGCGCCACGAGAGTAGCCTTACCGCAGCCCGCGCCGCCGATCAGCGCTAGGGGCACGCTGCTGTCGCCTGTGATGTAGCTGGGAATATGATACAAAATTTTATGATACATGTCAGTCCTGGATAAGCTTGAAAAGACGTTATAATTTGCTAAGGATATAATAGACGCTTATTTGCTTGAATACTGTATCTTCCTTATCAGCCTTTTTAACGTCCCCCGTACAGGGGCACGAGCCTACTCTCATACGAGAGTGATTGGGCCGTAATCTACCAAGCAGCAGAGTTCTACCAATTAGGCTACCGCTGACTTTAAATACTGTACAATAGCTCTGAATATAGCAAGTGATGTTTCTAGACGCGAGGGAAATACATGCGAATCTTTCTCTCGTAGGACTACTTACGTCTTAAGTTCGTTGAGTGTGATCTCCCTATTGGACGTGCACTGCGCTGCTTTCTGGCAGAATATCAGGTGCTCGTTCAATTCGTCGAATAAACTGAAAAACAATTTTATATGTGCAATTATTGTATTTCACTACTATCAATTATATAAACGATCCAAATCACCCTTTTTATTAATTTAGTAGATGCCTTCCGCGACGTCGTATACATTTATCGTCATGTCTTGAAAAATGTACACGAAATCTTTTTAACTATACCTAATATATTATGTGCTATTAATGTTGAAGTAACAATATTGTAGTTTCCTTAACATCTCTTTACTGGTTTTTGCGTGAAAGGGTAACAAACTTCCGTCCATCAATCTACCAACACAAACTATGAGATTTATAATATTGGTAGTATGTTGCAGCGTTTAAATAGTCTAACATCAGTCATTTTAGCGCTATTTCATTTTTTCCATTTTCTCCAGTAATTTCCATTATTTTTTAATTACACAGTTTTCTGTCTTTTCTGTTTGTGGCAGAATATGCAATTAAAATGCGAATTCAAAAAAATATTGGCTAATGACAGTACCTAGTAGGTATCCCATTATAAGCATGTTGCGGAGTATTCTCAGCGATCAACGCGTCGAGTAACGCTTCCAGTCTCTCTCCCAACGCCGCTCGAACTCCTTGCGTGTACTCGTCTTCAGTCGCCGGGTGGTGGCCACGGCCGCGGACGCTGGCACGGATTATGTTACGCTCGCTTAGGTGCATCTGTGGGGGAAAGGTTAAAAACGAGTGTATTATTTATTTATAAGAACAAAAATAGTTAACTACATGTGTAGAAACGACGTTGTGTTAAGTCAATTGACTGATATTGTGATGCCAATAGGCATGATGACTTGGTGCTCTGTATCTTTGTATTTATTTATGTATTTGAAGAGGTAAAAAATGTGTTCAAAATATTTTTAATAGCCTAAAAGACGGACTAATTATTTTTGAATGTAGTCATCATACCTATTTCGTTTTTAAGTAGAGTTGCCTGAATTTTTAAATTAGCAATACCTTTGATGTACTTTTGCTAGTATAATTTAGCAGGCACTTAATAGAGCAGTTCATTGTGTGCAGTTTTATTCAAGACATGTCGTCTTGCAGCCGACGATCGGCGTGATCAATTACGCCGATCGTCGGCTGCAAGCCGATTGCATTGATTTTTGTATAAGAAATAAACAAGCAATATTTTAATTACAGTAAGTCACCATTTACAGATAAAATTTATCTGACAGATATTTTAACTTGTCACTGTCTTAAATGTCATGTTTTATGAAATAGACATAGTTTTATATGTCAGATAATACCTTCAAGTCCTTCTGCAGGTTGTTAAGCCGGCGCTGCAGCTCGGCGCGATGCGGCGCGTCGTGCGGCTCGGCGTCCCCCCCCTCCACCGCCGCGCCGCCGCCCGCGCGCCACACCCACACGCAGCGACGCGCCGCCTCCACGCTCATCAGCACCGTGTGCTGCACCTCCTGAATAAAGTAAAAGGTTTTTAAAACGGGCTCTAAAAACACACATGAATCACTATACATTAAATACGGTGCCTTCTGAAACTGAATTTCCTTTTTTTCGGACCTTTTACACGAGATCCATAGAAAAGAAAGACCAGTGGGCCAGTCCAGCATTGACTTCGTGAGAATGGAGGCAATCATTGGCCTGGATCTTTTCTCACTAAGCTAATATTAGCCTGACTTATTACTGCTTGTTGATTCGTCTTGTCTATTGCCATCGTATAACTACTATACCTGTTCAACGACAGTAGTCAAATAAGCGTCGCAAGCCTCCTGCGGTAATGTGCGCACGAGTACGTTGAGCGCTTTGGCCATCTCACGCCGCCACCGCGCAGGCGCGCCGCGGACCAGTCTGTAGCATGGCGGGGTTGTGCTTGAATCGAGGCTGTACCTGGAATGTACGTTTCATATTAATGAGAGCAAGAAGGAAGGCTTTTGCCCAGCAGTGGGACATGATGGGCTGTATTAAAAGCGGGTAGTGTATTAAAACACGCTTACGTAAGTTTTGCACACCTGTCGTGACAGTTATCTATCTTACTGTCCTTATCTTATTCAAACTTAAGACGGAGACGACGTAAGCGTGAAAAAACCATGACAACGTCTTAGCTAGATTATATCGCCAAAAAAACAAATATTTCCCAAAATTCGGGACGTGTAAAAAAGAATCCGAAATGATTATAAAAAAAAGTAGATAAGAAAAAAGAAACAAATGAGTAACAACTTAGTAAATGAGTAACAAGTAAGTAAATTAGTAACAAATGAGATACAAGTGACTAAATGAGTAACAACTGAGATAATGAGTAACAAATGAGTAAAAACTTAGTAATTGAGTAACAATTGAGTATTAATGCGAGTAACAAATGAGTAAATTAGTAACAAATGAGTAAATAAATAACAAATATCGAACCATTTATTAAGCAACGCCTTGTCAGCTTCATCGTCGGCGGCGTCCAGCGCGGCCTTGAAGTCGGCGCACTCCAGCGTGTGCGGCAACAGCGGCGTGCCCAAACCAGAGTTCAGGAACAGCACCGGGACCACCGCACCTAACTCTGTTTGACCTGGAAATTGTATATGATCTTATTGTACAAGAGTTGTCTAAATAGTACTTGAAAGAGGTACCTGTTGTGCGATACAAATCTCACATACTATGGATTGCTGAAACCTGGAACGGACGTATGAATCAGTGACGCAAAAGCGCAGTGCTTCCCAAAGTGGTTGTTATCGCCCTTTTGTAGGCGCTGTAGGTTATAAGACTAAAGGGGAGCGGTAAGACACCCAGAGAAAATGGGGGCGTTGTATAGACGTACCGTAGGAGTTTTTAATATGTGTAAAAGTGGGAGCGCTAAAAGATAATTTATTTTCAAAGCGGGCAGGTATACACAACTTGTTTGGGGACCCCTTTCCGAAAACGTTTTAAGTAACTTACGCGCAAGCTCAGCGATACACAGCACGGGGAACCGATGGTCCCGCTGCTGCTCGAGCGGCGACCGCCAGTGCAAGTCCGCGACGTGCACGCGCCAGCCGCGGCGTCGCGCCCGCACGCGTAGCTTCGCTGCCGCACCGCATTGCAGCGCGCCTTTCTCAGCGCAGCAATCTGGGGTGAAGATTTGAGGTTACAGTCAGAGTTTTGGTTAAGTTATATGTTGGAACTCTGCCCAAAATTCTAGAAAATATTAATGTTTCAATAGTTACCGTAATAATCAATCAATTCTTGGTAATATGGCGGTCCTTCTTTGATTTCTTTAAAATTGTTATTTGTTTACATGGGAAAATGTCAAGTCAGACAATGTAACGTAAATTAAAAAAAAAACAAATAAATCTATGGTTGTTAAGGCATCGTCTCTGGTGGCCACAGATTGCGGTGGCACACGTCTGTACACAGTGGCCCACCCACCCGGTGGGCTACTGTGGGCTTAGGACTACAAAATGTCTGTGGACATCAAGTGGACATCATCTATCTCTCGCTTATCTCGTTGCGCTTCGGTCACATTCGAAAAGAATTAAATTCTGATATGTGGTCCAAGATGTCCTACTTTCATATAGCACATCAATAACCTTCACATACCTTGACTATCAGCAGCACAAACATAGATGATCATCGCCTTCCGCCGCCGGGCCCGTATGTTGGGTACGCGGCCCAGCAGACTGGTGCGGTGCTCCTCCGGCAGCGCCGCCACCCCGGGCGGCATCGGCACCCCCTCCACGTCGCGGGGGGAGGCGCATGCTACCGGGGATGAGAGGGAGATTGAGTCTGGAAAATAGAGGGAGCTAGTTAATTTCTAGTGTTGTTAGGTAGAGATTTTTTTTTTGTTTTATGGTGTATTTATGATTGCTTGTTGCTGTTTCCTTTTTTTATTTCGTAAGTAAATTATACAGGTACGAGTCCCACAGCTGGGCAAATGCCTCCCTCCTTGCTCTCCATCCATTTCTACTGTGCGGTATAATATCATTGTCTGTGCGTCAGTATGATAAGTATCATTCAAATATGACAAAAGTGAACGCAGAAGAAACAGTTTTCCCCAAGAATTGTGCTAGAAATTCTGTGGGGTTGCTCTTTGTTAAAAATAGTTCAAGTTTCTAGTAACTTACATTATACACTGTATTACATATAATAAGTCTTTACCTATGAAATTGCCGTTTTACAGTACTGGCCATTTTAATTAAAAATATTTTTTGTTTAGCTAAGAATTCTAATTTCAAATTAATTTCATTTTAAAAATATGGAATTCTTTTTCCAAAAACAGTCATTTGTTTATTGGTTAGTGTTACATTTTCATTGCATTTCAATCATTTTCGTCAACATGGATACGTTAAAAATTCGAGTAATTATGGAATATGAGTTCCGTCGTGGCAGCAACGCGGCACAAGCGGCTCGTAACATCAACGACGTGTACGGAGCTAACACTACAAACCAACGAACCACTAGTTATTGGTTTGCTCGCTTCCGTTCTGGAAATTTCGACCTGAAAAATGAACCCCGCGGTCGTCCGAAGACTTTGGTTGATGCAGACGAATTGAAGGCGATCGTGGAAGCTGATGATACTCAATCTACGGCTGAATTAGCAGCAGCTTTCGACGTTAGCATCAAAACAATATTGGTCCATTTGCGTCAAATTGGCAAGGTAAAAAAGCTTGACAAATGGGTGCCCCACGAACTCAATGATCGCCAGCGCCAAGTACGCGTCGAGACGTGCCGTGCATTGCTCAACAGACACACAAATGAAGGAATTTTGAACCGCATTGTCACCTGTGATGAAAAATGGATTCTGTTTGATAACCGTAAGCGCTCAGCAAGTTGGTTGGATCCTGGTTCAGCACCTAAACAATGCCCTAAACGAAAACTTACCCCTAAAAAGGTGATGGTTACTGTTTGGTGGTCTAGCACCGGTGTGATTCATCACAGCTTCTTACCGAATGGGGAGAGTATTACTGCAGATGTGTACTGTGAAGAATTGAACACAATGATGGAGAAGCTGGCACGTCTCCGACCAGCATTGGTCAATCGCTCGTCTCCGCTGCTCCTGCACGACAACGCGCGACCTCATACCGCGGTCTCCAAGTTGCAAGAACTGGGGTTGGAAGCTCTCCCTCATCCACCGTACTCACCTGACCTTGCCCCTACAGACTACTACTTTTTCCAGAATTTGGATAACTTCTTGACTGGAAAAAAATTCAATAACCAAGAGGCAGTTCAAAACGCCTTTGAAGAATTTGTTGCCTCTCGTCCAGCTGATTTCTTTAAGAAGGGAATTAATAAACTGCCACTGCGTTTGCAAAGATGCATTGATTGTATGGGTAATTACTTCACTTAATACAAATAAAAATTATATGAAAAAAAATCGTTTGAATTTTTTCATACAAAACGGCAATTTCATAGGTAAAGACCTAATAGAATAAGAACATTACGGTAATATAACTACTTACATACCTATAGGTACCTACAAAACCTATAGTCCAATAAATTAACTTAAGTAACTTATATTTAGTAGTTACTATCAAGCTAACCGCGCAATAACAAGAAACTACACTAAATAACAATAGTAGTAACAAATTAAAACGTCAAAAGTCACCCCTAATACATTACACCCCCCCGACCTACCATCCGCCCCCACAACCTCCAAACAATGGAATTTTAGTGTAAAGTTATTAGGGTACTCGCACACGCTAGGCTTTTAACTAACTTTTTTAATTAAACGATCAATGATGAAACTGGTAACATTTCAAATAATTTACATGGAGGTTGTAATGTTAAAATTAATATTCTACTGGTATTGTAATTATCAAAGTTTTTAAGCTGATGGATGTGAGGATATTTGGATCTAAATGTTTGTTAGGCTTAGGTACTCTTATTTTCAGATAGCCAAGAACGAAACCTTAGCCCAGTAGTGGGACATACTTAATTAATTAATAATAGTAATCTTCTTTAAAAAGATTCTGCTATCTACCTAGGGCAAAGGACTATAAGGCATGTACGGCTAGAATTATTGAAATGAAATGAAAATTTATTTAATCTTGTAAGACGGGTTTAGGAGATTATTATTTAGGAGACGCTGCCCGCTACTTCGTACGCAATTATCGTCATATCTTAAAATAATAAAGGCTATGTGTTATTCCGTTAAATAAGCTACAATATTGCCAAATTTCATTAAAATATATTCAGTAGTTTTTGCGTGAAAGAGTAATAAACATACTTACATCCATCAGTCAGCACAAACATTGCCATTTATAATATTAGTGATATTATTTTAACTAAACCGTGTGAAAGAGACCTAACCAGGTATTAAAGTTAGAAGCGGCACCAACTCATTAACCTAATGTATGAGAAACATATTATTAGTAACGCAGGTGTATTACATAGATGGAAATTAAATTCGGGGGTGAAATGTAATGTGTCACGATATTTGTTTGTGTTATCGATCGGTGTATGTGTTAACCTAATGAAACTCTAGTTTCTTGCTGGATTCTTCTCTGGGGAATCTGCCTTCCGAAGTCAGCGTAGCTTCAGACAGTTAATGTGTTTTTACTTTTTTTTTTATTTGTTATATTTTTATTTTGTTATTCTATATTTCTGACGCATTCAAGTTTAATTTGGGTAACCTATGAATAAATCTTTATTGAATTTGAACAATGACAAAAGAGCCGCCGAATTGTAGTATAAGTCGTATCTAAAAGGCTATGAAACACTCTTGCAATACAAACGAAGTGTACCTCATATCCTAATGATAATAAAAGAATCAGGAACTTGTTAAAGAAAAGCCAAGTCAAGAGTACCATAAACCGACTTGCAAGTATGAGGCGACTGATGAATGTGGATGTAAGTAGTGAAAGAAGTTTGTTTGGATCGTATCAAGTGGAGGGAAGTGGTTGCTGCCTATCGCTATGGAAGATAGGCTTGACCAGTTATTTTTTTATAGCTATATATGTATATAATATCATTGACAGATATATTTGTATGTATAGGTATAAAAAGTTGAGGTATAGGGTCGACCCTCAACCTCGAGGTCACGGCTAAGAAGAATAAAAGAAGTAACAAAAAGATGCGAATATCTCACCAGAAACAGATCCAACGGGCTTCTTGAGCTGCGGTTTCGCGACAGGCGCTGGTTCCGGGTCGTGCGCCGGCGCAGCAAGGGCGGGCGGCGGCCGCGCGCGGTACGATGGCGACCTGCGGACAAGAACAATGGGATCTTAGATCGGAGATCGATATTGGCAGAATTAAGGAAGCTGTAATTGCGAAAAAAAAAACAAGGATTGGTAAAAGCGACAGCCGTGTTTACATTAAGCTTAGTGTTAGTAGGTTAATAAGTGAATTTATAAAATTTAAGATGTTTTGAAGTCAATATCAGTTTTGAATTACCTAGGTAGCTACCTATCTTGATGCTTTTTGTCGTAAATATACGGAATCCCTAAAAAGATAAAAGACACATAAGTAAGTATCTGTTTACCAAAACCCTGTTTAAAAACGCTTATCTTAGGTCAGCAGACTTCAGTACCTTTTTTTAGGGTTCCGTACCCAAAGGGTGATAACGGGACCCTATTACTGAGACTCCGCTGTCCGTCTGTCTGTCTGTCCGTCCGTCTGTCATCAGGTTATATCTCACGAACCGTTATAGCTAGAGCGTTGAAATTTTCACAAAAAATACTAAAAATCGAATAATACTTAATTAAGGGGTCCCATACACCAAACATTTTTTTTGCCCTTTTCACTGGATATGAATACTTAAATAGTGAATGGTTCGGAACCCTTCCTGCGCGAGTCCGACTCGTACTTGACCGGTGTTTTACATTAAAAACTCCTTATTAAAATGTAAATTTAAACCCACTGGTCAAAGGGTCGAAAGAGTTCCCGTGAAACCTAGCTGGAACAAGCCTATATTAAAACTAGGTACCTACCTACGTGGGGGTGTTTGTAGAGGGGGCGCGTAAGTAAATATTTGACGCTATCTATATTGGACGGAGTGGTTTACTGAAGTCCAATAACGCTTTTTGGACGGTATTCAAAATAGGTATTTCACGAAAAAAAAAACAGTGGCTTTGAGAACCACGTTTTTTTTCCAGTTGTTGTTTTAGTTTGAAATCGGTTAAATATGAGAACTTAGCGCTCTTATTTAGCTATTATCGATTGCGGTGTAAGTTTTGCGTTTAATTTAATATGCAAAATGCAAACTGTGATAGGAGATTGAATAAATATACCTACCTGCGGTTTCAGTACCTAGCATTTTATACGTGCGTATACGCGCGTCTTTTGTTTGTACGAGCGTTGACGATCGTATACGCGCGTATAAAACGCTAGTCTGAAAACGCCCTTATTTAAGTGAAATTGGTTTGAAAGAGCTCTGGGTGGATTTAAATATGAAGACTGAGTCGCCAAATATTGAAAATGACAAAGAAATGACAGTAGTTATTAATCAGCTTAAAAAGAATGACGGCGCGGCGGGCTTTGATATAAGCAATACTTTGATTCCCTTCTCGCCTTTTACAACACCCTCACACCATACAATTTACGATTTGCATAAAAAAGCAAAATGTAAATTCAGAAGCCCCGCATTTAAATAACAACTGAATACCTTCTTTGTCCGTCGCACTTGACATATTTTCTCTATTTTATTAAACTTGATTGATTTCGAGGGTGTCGGCGGCACAGGCGTGGCAGGGGGCGTGGCGGGGGGCTTCTGACGTCACACGGTCGCCGTGACGTCATGTCGTGACGCGCGCTCGGCTCGACCCAGATATCCGAGCAGATATCATATGTAGGGTGGCAAGATTCAAGCTGTGTGTTTTGACAGATGTTCGTGGAAATTCTGGTCAGTTTAGATTTTTTAACAAAGGATAGAGGTTGCCCGTTACGTTAATCAAGAAAATAGCATCTGTTTTAGATATTTTGACATTATTTTGACACGATATTTCACTTAATTTCCACAATCCGGCAAAATTGCTTGTTTACTCTTATCTACGACCTGTCTACGCCCCAATGTGCTACATTTGAATCTGCCATGAATCTGCCTGTCAATCCCTATCGTATAGAAACAATTTCGAATTAACTAACCTAACTTTTTAAAGGATCGTCTGAAAATAATTCACATAACACCAGTATTGAGCTTTATTTAGGCGAGCAGGATACAGTTGGGCGGTTTTGATGACGTAGAATAAAATAGAAAATATTTACGACACTCTTGACACGACGTCTCTCCTTCCTTCACACTTGGTTGAAAGTTGCTAACTTCTTAACTTTGACAGCGAGTTCACTAATCAGAGGACATTTTTCGCGTTTGACTTGGCAAGCAACTTACCTACCTATCTAGAATGTAAAGGCAGCAAATTTCAAGCACAACAAAGTATTCCGATAATTTTACTAAAACAGTAAATATTTTTGTAACTGGCCACACCACATACGTTTAGCCCTTCACTTGGTCTGGAAATGTAATTTTCACGCATGGTTTCATCGTTTCGGCCGTTTGATTAGGATGTTTAGCGTGCCTTTGACGGATTTTTACTTCTTTATTCCACGATCATAATTTACGTTAATTTCTATTGGTACCATTTCATTTCGTTTATTTGACCCTGGCAACGATTTCAGGCATCCATCGAAATCTTAAAAATACAGATTCGAATTTGATTTAGTTTTATAAGCCTAAGGGGCTGTTTCATCATCTACCTACAGATAAAATTTATCTGACAGATTATATTACAAGTGTCTCTGTATAAAACGTCATGTTTTATGAAATGAACATAGGGTTATCTGTCAGTTAAATTTTATCTGTAGGTAAATGGTGAAATAGGCGTTAAGCCTGGTATTATATTACAATATTTACAATATATTAGTTTTTAGTCCATAACCTACAAAAACGATCTTTGACTGATTTAAGTAAATATTATAGTAAGTAAATATTTATTTCCAGTCCAATATAAATGTAAGTACAGAAACAAAATAAAATTAACAAAATTAAACACAAAACAAAAAAAAAGGAACTTAAAACTTAGAATCTTAAAACTGAACATAAAAATAGATCGGAGAAACAAGAATGAGAAAGTAGATAGGTATGGACTGGAAAATGGTCTCCACTCAGCATAGTGACATGAGTCAATGGATGCTAGAGACATGACGCTGATTTTCAGTGGAGCCAGAGTGACGCTGATTTTCAGTGGAGTTACATTAGATTGGTTAAGCACTACATCACTACATTCGATTCTTATCCGATCCGAGATGTTTCAAATTATAGCCGAGAACTATACAGGGTGTTAGGAAAAGTATCACTTTCCTTTTAACCAGGTACCTTAGTGATGTAGAACAAAATTTTTTTTTCGTGGAATGTGTTCTACATCACTAACACTATACCTGACTATATTCTCGACTCGGTTCCATACTAAAATATCTCGAATCGGATGTAGTACGTAAACGCTCTAACTCTACAGTAGCCACTATAGCCTTCAAGCTACGCGAAGCGGTTTTGGCCACTGCCTTATGCCTGAGCGTAACAAATTTTTGAATAAGCGTGACATATTCAGCACTTCAGCACATAAAAGCTGCTACGATGACGACACAAGGTCATCACATAACTACAAAAGGCTGCTCGCAACTTCTTAGAAAACATAATCTTTTAACACCCCTCTTTTTACGTGAGGAGGTTATGAATAGGTATATAGCCTTTCGTAGTATGAAGATCTTAACTAGTTCGTAAGAGCGCTTTTTATTTAAATAAGTAGGTATTAAAAGCGAAAGAGGTGTGTTTGGATCGTAGCAAGTGGAAGGGAGTGGTCTCTGCCTACCCTTATGGGATAGAGGCGTGACGGATATGTATGTATGTATAAATTGATTATCAAAATAAGTATTATTTTTTTGTAAGCCATTAAGATCCCACTGCGGGGCATTTAGGAGATGGTTATTAAAGCAAAGCTTTGTTAGTCTAAAAGCTAAGCTAGTGGTGACAACAACAAAGAATGCAGTTAGAAAACATAAAATGCAAGCTTAAAATAAATAAAATATGAAAAAATAACCTTTTGGTCTCTGACGATGCCAACTTGTACCTGGCAAAAGAAAAAAAAGATTTATTTTATAATTTACAGATAAAATATTTTAATCTAATACTACTTATAAGTAGGTACCTATTACGTTTATGTTAGGCAATTGATATATTGTTTAATAGAAAAGGAGGTACTAAAACCTATGACACGACTACGAGTCTACAAGTAAAAAACAAGAAATAATTCTTGTCTTCTTACCTATCCTAAATACATAGACGAACTATGTTCAAACTCTGAACATCCCTTTGTCTATGTATAGAATAGGCACTTATTTTAGCTTGGCCGTAGTCGAATAAAAATATGATTTAATAAGAATGTTATTAATCCTATTAATATTACAAATGTCAATCTTTGTGCCGATGGATGGATGGATGGAGGGATGGAGGGATGGATGGATGTTTGTTACTTCATCACGTAAAAATCACTCAACAAATTGTAATGTTTTACAATAACTTAGCTTGGACATCAGAATAACACATAGGCTATATTATTTTACAATATCATGTTTTTTTTTCATGATATGATAATAAATGCTTACGAAATCGCGGGCAGCCACTAGTCATCCATAATTAAATGTACTGTTATGTTTTACCTATATTTTATTGTAATCTGTTTGTGTATCTTAGATAAATAAATAAATTGTCCTATTTAGCTGGTAGTAACATTAATACCCTTTTACTCAAACCCGCAACCGAGTAAACAGCACTAGGTAAAGCTATGGTACTTATATGCCGATAAGCTTCGCCGTTGACTAGGTACTGGCTATGCAAAAGACATGTGTGAAAACGGTATTACAGTAAAGGGACATAAAACACAAAATCATGGTTGAAAACTTGAATAAATAACTGCTAGGTACGAGTAGGTACTATCTCAAAAGATTAATTCAATTTCAAACAGAATTTTCGCTTGAAAACAATTTGCCAACTTGTATTTTATAAAGCTTTGAATTTCGCAAATGTACCGATTATAAGTTTAGTTTATTTTCTATAGAATTTCATCGTCTTTTGAACAGACTAATTGTTTTATGTTCGTTTTGAATAAGTTTCTTGATTTAATATTTAAGTTGTTCTCCAATTATAATTTAGCTAGCTACCACCCGCGATTTCGTACGCATTTTCGTCATATTATATTGATCTTCACTTACAGTACAGTTTGTTCACGCAAGTGTTCACTTACATAATATCCGAAAACAATCTGTTTATCTGTTATTCTGATGTACAAACTACAATATTGTTAAGTTTCATTAAAATCTGTTCAGTGTTTTTGTGTGAAAGAGAAAAAACACCAATGGATCTATATTTCATAGAAACGTCGAACCGCATCGTCGATTCAACCGTAAAAGTGCCTTGAACTTTATATTTATCTATTTAGCTTCGACGTATGTGCACATTGACTGCCGAGTGCGTGTGCACTTTATCTCTGTTCTAATTATAGATAGGTACAATATAAACAGCAAAGTAGAAATAAAATATGGCATCAAATAAATAATGTCACCTTATTGATACAAGACATCGGATCGCGCCGCCAGCGCCTTAACTTTGCCAACTTTTTGTACCTATTTCGTACTCAATTGTGAGTTGATTACAATAAAAATATCTCTGTGAAAGTCATTCTGTGTGTCTGTTTGAACAAAAGAATCTGTCGATTAATAATAAAAGGTTTGGAGAAAAAGACTTTTATGATTCTTTATTCAAAAAGGCGTAAAATGTTCCGGGAAAAGCGCGGGAAAACTATTCGTTAGAGATAGGAGGAAAAATGCTGAACTGAATTTATTTATTGGAATATGAGCCAGTGGCTATTGGCAGTATAAAAATTCTAATAGATAAAGCCAACAGCTGTAAATAATATCAACACCACCGCCAAAATAAATTGTTAAGAATAGAATATATATTTTTTTATATTGTGTTGGTTTTGTTATTCAATGAAACCAAACATTAGGTGATTCAGATTCATTCGCCTCCTTTGTTGCCAATTTTGATTGACTTTGATTACAGATGGCCATCAAATAGCCATCAAAGCGATTACGTGGCATACGTAATGAGCGCTCAGGTGTGAACCGCGTTGTTTTATTTTTATGTCGCGATTCACTCGCGTGGTATTTGTGGCTGTTTATTTTCGGCCCCGTGCCTGATTCCGCGGGAAAAACTGACGACATTTCGTTTATTGGCGGTTCTGCGGTTGACAAATAAAATGAGGCGGGAAATATATGTCAAACGCCGCAACTTTCTTTGATGTGGATTTCTTTTCGCTTTTGCTTTCAGTACCTTGAATTTCTGTTGGGTTGCTGTCTCGGTTTGTTATCAATTGATGATTTCTCGTGAAGATTTCAATTCTTGAGTGTTCTCATTTTTGTTTGTTACTTTTACAAATCTAGCGTTAATTAGCTTTAAAAAAGCTTTTATTGATAAGGAGGTATAGCCTCCGGGTATAATAAGTAGTACCTCCATAGTCTCTACATAAAAAAAATATAGTAAGAAAGGAATAAGAAACTTGTTATAATGAAATGATAACGAAATAAGAACAGCGAAGGCTGTTACACATCCACAAACAAAACACCAATTTTGAGCGTATTCTTTTAAAATCTATTGAAAATTCGATTTCGTCACAAACTTAGGTCCAATGTGGAGTACAATACTTGCCATTGTGATCTTACGTCTTTGTTTATGGAGGCCGAATGCTAATGAGTGTAACAAGTGTGGTTTAGTTTCGTTTTTGGGGTGTGAATGAGCTGAAATATCTGCGAGAACTTGTACAAATCTCTATTTATTGCGTTGGGTATAGCTTTTTGTGGGTTTACAACTGTTTTTGTGGTCTTTTAGCTCGTAAACAGTTCATCAGTTGTAAAAGTGCGTGATGAATTTTTCACCGAAACACGGATCGTATCTTAATTATTGTTACTTACTTATCAATTAAAGCATCTTAATCCGTCAAGTTTCGTAAATTGATATAAGGTTTAAGTATTCATTGCCTCCTCGAGTAGAAAAAGCGGAAGTCCAGAATGAAAAGTGTGAAGAATAGGAGAGCACGAGGAAACTTTGATCAATAGTGCATTGCGGGTGGCAGGCTAAATGAGATTAGATTATTAATATAATACCCTAGGGTAAGTGCTTAAATGATCCCCTTAAGAAGTTTTGAGAGTAAACAGTCCACAAAAAACTGTCAAATCAAATCACTATAAAGTTCCAATACAAACTCAGCAGACGAAATCAAACTTAACACAATCTTCACGAGTCAAATAGATTTCTTCGCAGTATACAGTCTATGCAAATCAGGTGCCTAGTAAACTCTTGCGGGTAAGTTATTAAACCGTCGCGTGTGGTTGGCGCCGCGCCAGCACGATGGAATGCCCACTTTTTCACTTGTTTACATGCGTTGAGTATCCACTCCGAAGACCAGTTACATACAATGTTGGTTTGCTGATGTTTTCAAGATATAATGCTATGGGGATTCGCTGCTCTATGTCAGTGGGAAGGGGGATATTTTTATTGAGGTTTCTGGGTCTAATAAAGTGTATAAAACGTCGAACTATTGGCAAAAGGAATGTGTGAATGGGGTCACCTCGCCAACAAGAGTGTTATATGATAAGCTGCATAATATTAAGGAGAAAATATGGACGCGTTGTATCGTGTAATCTAACGACATCTCTCAAGCTAAAATCTATTTAGCCGGGCAAGCCAAGGAATTATACAAATAGATATATACTCTCGAAAAGCAAACCCCCTTCTGGCGCAGTCGGGTAAAAAGGGCAATAGAGTGGACGTCGATCCTATTTTTAAAAGAAGAAAGGGCCAACCCAACAACCGCCGTAGGATGCGATGTTTTCTGGGATCAGAAATCGATATTTTAAAGATAAACCTATGGGGAAAATTGGCTTCTTATATAATAATTATGTATGTAGAGATATGTATCTCCTCCTCTTTCCCATCGGAGTAAGCACTAGCTATTGGCTTCTTAATTATGTTTTTGGCCATTGTAAGTACGATTTGTATTTTCTTATAAGTATAAAAAAGGTAGGTTTAGGACTTTCTTTTTTTACTCTCTTTTCTTTTTTGTTTTTTTTTTGTTTAAGACTGTCTATTAACAACATCATTAGAAGACCTACCTCAACGCCATATCACTATTTTGTACCTTAAGTTTCAAGGATCATAACCTCTCTTGTAAATCCATAAAGCATAATAAGGGCGATGATATTCGTAACGTAACTAACTATGAATACCTCATGTAGTACTAGTGTGAATTACAAAGCGGTAACCAGCTCGTACGGCGTACAATTTATAAAACATAGTACCTATGACGTAGCGTGTGCGTCACGCCACAAGTGGGTCAGCGAGGAGCTAGGGTTGTAGAAGGTGCATTATGATGTTATAGTAAAATTAATTTAAAGGCGATACTGTGGGTGGTATAAAGTAAGATATAGAAGCTTTCTAAGGAGTGGCCCCATTTTTTTTCATATACAAATGAGTTTATGACAGCGTGCCAAGGTTGGCGCAAGTTTTTCATAGTTTTCTTGGTAGATGACCGATAAGAAATTCCATACAAAAAGGTAGCCATTTTGCGCCAGACCAGGCACGCAGAACCAGACGGTATGGCATCTCCTTAGAAGCATCTAGTGATAACAAAAGTTTTGGGCAACAAGTCAAAAGTAATTGTCTAAAGATCAAAATAACTCTGCCATAACAACTAATAGTTAGTTTTTTTTTCAATTACGGTAATACTCAAAATAAACTTGTCCCAAAGTAGGATGGTCGTGTGTCCGTTGCAGTTATTAAATGAAGGCTCATAGTAATAGAGTAGATAATTTTTTATTCAGGTTTTGTTGCTGGCGCTCTAATAATGAATTGCCGTATTATAAAGAACTGGATAATTGGGAACGTCTGTAATAATAAAACGCTTATTATTTGGGTTTTGGCGTAGATTCATATCAAACATCATACCGTAAATTCAGGGTATCATTAGTGCCTTAGGTATTAGCTTAAAGTTTTCTAGCTATCTGTAATGTAAGTAAATTGGCAGACCAACATTGTCTCTTCTAGCAAAACTCTACATGTAGCACGTCTGCCCTCTCGTTCCTATGGGATAGCCCTGGAGCCCGTGCGTATTTGCTTCGTAATAACATTTGTATGAATACTTGTTAGTTGCAATGTTAACCATTATGTTGTGTAATAGTTTTATTTAAACCGCATTTGTTAAATTGGGACTTGCGTGTCAAAACTCGTGCATATTACCTATAAGCATAGCGTTAGATGAATTCGAAAAAGGCAATGGCTTCTGAAAATATTTTAAATTACGATAAATTACGTACCTAGGTTAAATAAAGGACCTAGGTACGTGTTGATTATGTTGGTACCTTGTTATTTTGTCGTGATAGCGCATAAATAATTAAATATCCATACTAATATTATAAATGCGAAAGTAACTCTGTCTGTCTGTCTGTCTGTTACTCTTTCACGCCTAAACGGCTGAACGGATTTTGATGAAATTTGGTATGGTGATAGATGATAACCTAAAAATGGTCATAGGCTATAAATAATCACGCCATCGTTCTTAGGGGGTAGGCAGTAGGCAGATAACTAAATTGAGTTAGTGATTTTTTAATGGTTTTTGCTGGGAGTTTTGCTCTATCATGCCTAAACGGCTGAACGGATTTTGATGAAATTTAGTAAGGTAATAGATGGTTACCTAAAAACGGATATAAGATCAAAATGATCACGTCATCGTACTTAGGGGGTAGGAAGTAGGCAGAAAACTGAATTGAGTTAGTGATTTTTAATCGTTTGTTTTAAAAGTTTACCTCATTCACGCCTTAACGTCTGAGGGTGATTATTTTTTAAAATGACCATTTGGATGAAAAAAATTGTCCATACGCGATATTTTTTATTAAATATACTTTTAAGTATCAAATAAGTACCTATTATTGTACAATGTTGTATTGTCTAGTAGAATTAAACAGTTTTATGTATTAAATATTACAATTAAAAAAATAATACTTATTTTTTCTCAGTGGGTTCGGATGGTCCCTATACAAAATTATTTGTCCTCTTCACGAGATACGTTACAAAATTTGACCTAAAAAAGTTACTGGAACCTTTATTTAATTATGAGTGAATATATCGCCTAGACAACAGTGAAAGCGTATTTCTTCAGTATACATTATTTAATTTAAATAATTTTAAATATATATTTTTTACTTACAAAACATCGTCCGAAATTTTGTTCATTTTTGTTTATCATTTTTGTAACAAATAAATCTGGTAATAATTGAAAACTAGAAAAAGAAACACTTAGCAGTTCAACGAGTCAATGGCACGCCAGAAACGAATTTGAAACGGTCATTTCGTTTACTGTGTGAAAAAGTGCACGACGCGTGTTTTTTTGTCGACCGGAAAAATTCCAGTTTTAATTTATCCATTTTGTGTTGTTTGTCAAAATACACAGGTAAGCGGCTCCTTTTTCATTAATTGTTTATTGGAATAGTTTATTATGTATCTTTATAAAAATGCACGGTGATTTCACTCATTGAGATTTCTGTTGGCATAAACTATTTGAGATTATTTTCAAACAATGTTGCTTCTTCATTTTTGTAACAATTTTTGATGACGTTACAAATATGACGTTACAAAAATGAAGTAAAGCTGTAATCACATCGGTGACTATAATGTGGACCACTAATTTAAACATCATAATCGGAGCGTGATTGTGCATGCGCACCCAAATGCAGTAAAAAAAGCCTCAGCCACATAATATAATTTTTACTAATTCTATTTTATTATGTCAATGAAATATTTTGTTTAATTATGTTTTCTTATTTTTTAAGTTAAAGAGAATAATCTTTTATGTTGTTATTATATAGGGTGACTTCAAATTAGTGAACGATAGAAAAGGGGGTGCATGTACTGATCATAACAAACAACTTTCCCAAAGAAACTTTTTTCTTTGAGCACTTTTTTACGATGTTAAAAAATAATACAAAAACGGTGTAAATGCGGACGCGCGCGCTACGATCAGCTGAGCGCTCAAACATCTGATCGTAGCGCAGCGGGCCGCCGCCGCCGCCGCCGCGCCCCGCGTTTTTGGTGTTTCTAGTACCTACCTATTAACTACCTACCTAACTGTTAACAAATAAAATCATTTCATCGAAAGTACCTACCTACTCTCGATCACACATACGGATTCTGATTCCGACTTTTTCATCACAACTTTCTAGGTTTTAGACTAACAACCGCATACCTACCTACTTAGTCAAGTAATCATAATCTAAATACAATTCAAAACAAGTAAATAGGTAAATAACACGGTATTGGATCGACCCCGCCGCCGCCGCCGCCAAGAAGCCAGCTGAGACAGCCAGCAGCAGCGGTTCAACGAGTAGTAGGTACATGTATAAGGTAAGTCAGCAGGAAGATAGGCTGGCACTGGCGGCGGCGTGTCTAAAAAATTGGAATAAACTCTTTAAAAGTCAGCTTATTTACTTACTTACAGCATTTGTTGAAAGTGTCCAACTTGTAATAATAATACTCCAACTAAATAATGCGTTGCAAACTTGTAACGATAGAGCCCTAGATTCACTTTTCACTGAGGTAGGTGTATTTACCTAGGTACACTAATTAAACACAGATCAAGGGGTTCCCGGGGCGTTGGTCAGGCGAATGTTTTGTTTTCTATCTCTTTGGCAACAAAATTTCACTAAATTCACTTGTTTACACTACAAATTCACTTCCTTATCCCGACACTACCTATCTACTCAACCTACTGTTTTCGCATAGACGAGGACGACCCGTGTCCCGAGTGAGCGAGAAAGAAGTAGAGACGGACGCGCACATGAACTACTTATGACGCCGCACGCGCGCTATTTAAAATGCAATGTTTAGTATTGAAAATTGATTTTTCATTAAAATTGAATCTAATTAGTCAATGAATCAAGAGATTTAAATAAAATTCGATACATTTTCATGCAGTAAAGGGTTACAATAAGTTAAAATAAAGATATTTTAGCTACTGATTGATAATCACTCTTTCATTCATTTTGACTTTTTGTCAACACTATCAGTAGGTACTTAAGTAAATGTTTTTATTACGTCACGCACGCAGTCTCCCCTGCGCACTCGTTGGGTGTGTTCCGACGTGTTTTTTTTTCTGTGGACTTTGTGTACCGCGATGGACCAGTTATTACTGCCAACGAATTAAAAATGAAGATCGAAAGTAGTTTTCAAATTGTGAAAAGTGACTTTACGGTGGTGCTACAAGGAACGCGTCGAACGCCATATCCTTAGCCGGGCCAGTTTGTGCGTATACCTAGACGTAGCAGGTGGACACTTTCAACAACTAGGTACTGTAGGTAAGTAAGTACCTAGGTAAATCAAAACTGCAAATAAGTTGACACATTTCAATCATTGTAAATACTTTAGTTGATTCGAAATTTGAATCACGCCAGTCTTAAGCCGCCTTCTCACTGCGCGTGTTAGCCCGCGCCGCGCCGCTCCACGCGCATGGACGCGCCACGCGACACACCGCGCCACCCAACGGAAACTGGCGCGGCGCGTGCCTTCTAGCTTCAAACCACTAAACTTCACTTTGATTCAGTCTGTTGAGAGCAGCGCACTATGTCTTGTGAGTCGAATTGCCACCTCCAGCCATGGAGCAATGCCACTGGAGAAGAAGGCATGGCTGTTGCATCAGCCGTTTTTGTCTTATTTTGTGGATATCGTATACTTAATAAAATTAACAAAAAGAAGAAGAAGAAGAGGCGTTGGTGGATGTCAACGTTCAATAAGAGCCGGTCAAGGTCATCATTGTTTGTATTTTAGGATAATTACCTACATAGGTACGTAATTTTTAAGAATCCTATCGATATACAAACGCCGCGCCGCGCGCGCCCGCGCCTACACGCGCGAGCCCGCGCCGCGCCTTTGAAGTTACCGACTTTTAGCGTTTAGCGGATAGCCCGCGCCGCGCCGCACCTGCCCGCGCCGCGCCGCGCCTAGCTCTTCACACTGCGCGGGGCGCGTGCGGGCGCGGCGCGGCGCGGGCTACCACGCGCAGTGAGAAGGCGGCTTTACGTAGGTAGGTACCTGCTCGTACTTAGGTACGAGTTTTCTACCACTCGTTAATGATAGAGAGAGGTTACTTCGCATTTTTATTCATCAAAAGTAGCGTCGATAGGAAGGAAGACAAAAAGTTAGGTGAACTTAATTTCGGTAGGTAGCTACTAACAGCGCGAAACACGCGGAGCGGGGAGGGGCGCGGCGCGGGCTGAAGGCTATGTCTCTCGGCGCGGGCGGCGGCGCGCGGCCGTTACTTAGCAACGGCCGGCAGTTACACCGTTTTTATATTTTTTAATAACAAAGAAAAAAAGGGCTCAAAAGAAAAAGTTTCTTTGGGAAAGTTGTTTGTTATGATCAGTACATGCACCCCCTTTTCTATCGTTCACTAATTTAAAGTCACCCTATATATAGTGACTTCATTGATTTCATTATTGATAAAAAAAAAATACAATTTGTGTTGATTATTGGTATTGTGTTTCATTTTATTGCATGACATTTAATACATGAGTAAAAGAAAATAGTAAAAGATAAAGTGTGCATTGTGAGTAAGCCCTAATATTTTATTTTTGTTATTTTTGTAACAAGTTTTATTTTTGTAACACTTTCATTTTTGTTTCATTTTTGTCACAATGGTCATTTTAAAAAATAATTACGCCTGAACGGATTTTTATAAGACTTGGTTAATTTAAAAATAGGATCCTAGGCACGGACACAGGCTACTTTTTTACATTATTTACTTTTTATATTTACTAAGGAAACATTCGGAGCTATCCATTATGTGCTTAGGTTGCTTTTGAACAAATTTTGATGTGAAGTTGAGGACCGGAACACGATAGTGCGACATTGTTGCAGGGGGACTTACAGCCGGGAGAAAACAAAAAAACTTATGCGGACGAAGTCGCGGGTAAAAGCTAGTATTTACTACTTTCATAAATAAGAATTAAGGCTTTTTGCAACTTTTGTCAAGCTGTTTTTTCCCGCCAAATAAATCATACGAAAACTTTCCGAACGCGCGTACACGTTCAATAAACTTCTGTTGACATCCGTTCGCCTATTCGCAAGCGTCAAATATTCCACAATTATATTTTTATACCGAACAAATTCGGACGGCCTTCGAGATCGTCGTAAAATAATCGTCACTGTAGTTATTTAGAGGTTATTAATGGCTCTGGCTCCAATAAAATATGAATGCAGAAACGTCAAACTTTTTGGCGCAAAAAGTGCATTTACGGAGATTGATAGCGGATATTTTACAATTTGTTGCAAAGAGATTATTCGGTGGTATTAAAATCTATTTTGAAAATTTTATCTAATTGTGATTTTATGTGGATTTTATTATCTATTTGAACATTGATTTGAACATGCAACTTGTGTTCTGATCAAAGGTCGGAAGAATGTTTTCGATTGAAAATTTAAGTAAAAACAATCAACTTTTATGATAAACTTTTACTCCTAAGTTATTTTCAAAGGGTATTACAGCACTAAGTTTCGATTAAAGAAAACTTTGTTAAAATTCGCGGCAGCTTACAAGGATTCTCTTTGATGAAACATTTTAACTTTTGCTGACGACGCTTGCAGACCAAGGGCCTGTTACAGCATCAACAGATAAAATGTATCTGACAGATATTTTATACCTGTCTCTGTCTAAAACGTAAAGTTTTATGAAATAGACATAGGTTTATCTAACAGTGGTGAAACGGGTAGGTACTAACAGTTTTAAGTTATTTACGGGGATTGTTTGCGAGAGGTTTAATAAAATGTCACATAAAGGATATAAAGCGTTCGTGTTTCTCTCTACAAGTTATTCTCTCAAATACTTTGCGGCGTTCGCCGAATTCTTTGTGTTTACGAGGAATTTTGAAATGTTGCGGCTGCACGGCGAAGATAAATTTGTGAAATATTTGTATACCTACTTAACTTCGTCATTTATTTTTGCAATTGTTTTGTGCTTTTAACAAGATTCACGACTAGATTTTCTGGATTTTCCGTCTCTTTAATTTTTTTTCAAGTTATGCACAATATGATAAGACAAAATAATAAAAAAATTACACATCTAGGGTCATAATTATCATAGCAGCTTGGTGTCATTTTACACTAATACCTAATCAAAATAATCTATTAATTTTATTAGGTAATGACTTAATAAGTATGTAGGTACATTCATCAACACGAGAAAAAACTCACAAAGAGTATACTTAGTCTACAGGTGTAACAGAAAGGGGGTATAAAGCCGAAACACAGCGATAGTCCTCATGAAACTGAACCACTTTCCCCAAGGAACTTGGGTCGTAACTCGTAACTCGAAAAAAAATTTAGGATCGCCTACACTTATTCGATCAGCTGACCGGACATATTGTATAGAGAGGCGATTTTTTGTTTCGATTTATACCCCCTTTCTGTTACACCCTGTATAATGTGCCTAGTCATGTCCAATTTAAACGCCACTTGTGCGCGTATTTGCATCTCAGCTAACGAGTTGATTAATACGATGTTTGCTGTCTCATATTCTAATTGGGACAATCAATTCTGATGAATACATAAACTTGGTATAGGTCGCGCCACGTAAAATGAACCGTAGCTGACAGATGCGCATTAGGCGATTTTTGAGTCTGACGTTTAACATTTGTTTTAAAATACCATCGCGCACAAAAGTGTTTAATTACAGTCATGGTTTTACGCACAAAGGAAATAAATTTATTATTAGTAGTATTAGTAAGGTGGAATATAAATTAAAAAAAACACAACTACCAATGTAAGAATGGAGAATAATCCTGTATGATAGAAATTTTTATGAAACTTCCATAGTAACGAAATATGGGTTTCGTGGGTTTTTAACGACAAGCCAAAGGGAAACAGTAGGTACATAGGGGGTAAAGTATGTCAACTGACATATTTAAATAAGTTCCGAGATATTTTGCATTCGAGCGTAGTGAGGCCGTACTATAAAATAATTTTATAGTTTGTCTAGATGTGTAAAGATAGACGCCCGTTACTTGTCTGTAGCGACAAAATACGTCAGAAGTGGCTAATAAAACTAGAAAATTATATAATTAAACTATTAATAAATAAGTAATAAAATAAAATAAACGCAATGACGTCAATAAGTGAGAATAATTATTCGCTTTGATCGTTTATTAATTAGCATAAATATCTAATTATATCACAAGTGTTGTCTACTAGAAATTGCAACGATTAAAAGTGACTGCTGTTTGAATAGGGTTTGAGTCATTTTGACACTCTGCCGACACACAACTGAAGCTATTTTAAATTAGCAGACTTAGGCCCAGATACTCGTTATAAAATTAATATCAACGTGTATTATTAGCTTATTATAAGGTCTAATAACGTCTTGGAGTAGTTTTATCCCGAAAAACACCAAAATCATCAATTTGAGACTTTGTTTACACTTTCCACAGAATTGAAGTCGAAGTCAAAGGCTACCCAAAGTAATTACCAAAATTAATAATAATTCACCACATCAAACCAAAGTTTTATCAAAAGCTTTGTAAATAAAATAGCGGCGGCGTATTAAAGAGTTGATGAGTTAAAGCATTAAAGTGATTACCTCGAGCCTTTATCGGCGGAGTCAGGGGCGACGCCTCTACCCCAAAGGTTAATTAATATTACAACAAATTTATTTTACGTTTACAATTTGTGAGCGGTCAGAGGTGTTTGTTTATTTATAGTATTTTATGGTGTATTGTTTTTCGACGTTATTATAAAGTTAGGTATTCGTACATACTCTTCTCGTACCTACAAAGTCAAACTCTAAAGATAGACCGTGTTCAGACAAAATTGACTGTAAGCGCTAAAACACATGGCGAAACGCAACTGCAACGCAACTGAAACTGCTATTTACTTTTGAGTTGCATCGCAGTATCTGCTATAGACTTCCCTAGAAAACCACACACGACGCAACTAGTCGTTGCATTTGCGTTTCACCGTGTGTTCTGGGTCTAAGTCGCCGAATGTGAGCGAGCGTTAAGCAGTTAATTGTATTTCCATACATATTCACCCTCACATTCGGCGACTTACATTCAGTTTGGTCTGACATGGCCAGAAAGAAAATGGCAACATTTTCAATTGTCATTTTGAAGAGAAATAAGGCAGAATGTCGATGAATGTCGTGACATTTCTCCTCAACGCCAATTTTGAACAATGATTTTAAATGTTTGAATGTTACCTTAGGTATAAGTATAATAAAAACAGTATACAAATATACTAATACGGTTGTTTTGATAGATAAGATATCCTGCCCGGGTTGAAGTGACTAAAAATGATTATCATCTGAGCCCGGGCTTTGCACAAAGTGTGGTCGATTTCTAAGCGGTGATACCAGACTGGTATTTAATTAGCCCATTTTTTTAATCTTTATTGTCTAAGGCTTTTGTCTTCCTTTTTCTAAGAAATGTCTGGATATCTTATACCTCTTTGTTTCAGAGTCTGACTCTGACGGTTTCATGTTTAATTACACGGTTTAATTTCAAATCCTAAACACAGCTTACTGAATAACAGCCATTTTACTAGAATGTTGGATTCTATTGGATTTTCTTGATAAGATGTAGAGTCGACTTAATAAGGTATTCCTTCTTCATTGATTAAGGTTGGGTGCAACTAGGAGGTGCCACATTTTTTTTCCATATACAAATGAGTTTATGACAGCGTGCCAAGGTTGGCGCAAGTTTTTCATAGTTTTCTTGGTAGATGATGACCTGTGAAACGATAAGAAATTCCATACAAAAAGGTAGCCATTTTGCGCCAGACCAGGCACGCAGATTCAGACGTTATGGCACATAACGTCTGAATCGTCTCTTTACGAAGGGGTGCAATATGAAGTGGATTCAAGTCAAAGTGACAATTTAAATTGTCATATACATGACATAATGACAATTTGAAATGTTGCCATATTATTTTCATTGACAGTCGTGCCGCTTCAAAGCTTCAAAAGAAATGAGGCATATCTGCATAATTTTCTCAAGGCGTAACTCATCTCTTACAGGTGCTCCAAAACCCCCAAAAGTGTCAATCTTGGCTCCTTTTTTGTACTTTTCGGTAAGATAACACTGTCTTTAAACCTACTGAGGCTTAGCTGATCATAAAATATGAAAGAAAAAAAATACTCAAACGACCAATTCTGAAATTTTTCCACCTTGCTCTCTTTAAAGGCTGATTATAGCAAAAGTACCCCATTAAGTACCAATTTTTTTCGATGATTATAAAAGCTGAGAAGTTGGCGCAGTTTTTAAGTTAGCTTAAAATCCATAAAGCCATCATTTTAACCTCTTAATTTAAGTTTGAAGATTTCGATTATTTTTCAGTCAATACAATTTTTCCTCTTTCGACCTACATTTCCCCAACTTTTATTAAAGTTACGAAGCTGAATATTTTATGCATAAAAGTACGCGTCATGAAGCATCTGATGCAAAAATAAAATTATGAAAAAGTGTTGTACTTTTTTTTCCACGAAACTTTTTAGGGTGATTGGTTGAAAAATCAGAAAACACGTCATAACTCGGAAACCGTAAAAAATCGCGGAACATACATGGGATTCGGATACCCCACGACACGAGGAATCCAAATTTTTCTTTTGGACGTCAATCGACGGGCCACCCTGTATATCCTAAGTTTTAATAGTTAAGTTCCATTTTATTTTGTGTTTAATTTTGTTTTTTTCTTATATGTGCATTGTGCAACCCCATAGAAATGATGCATATCTGCATAATTTTCTCAAGTTGTAACTCATCTCTTACAGGTCCTCCAAAACCCCCAAATGTGTCAATCTTGGCCCCTTTTTTGTACTTTTCGGTAAGATAACACTGCCTTTAAACCGACTGAGGCTTAGGTGATCATAAAATATGAAAGAAAAAAAAAATTTACTCAAACGTCCAATTCTGAAATTTTTCCACCTTGCTGTCTTCAAAGGCTGGATTCTATCAAAAGTACCCCATTAAGTACCAATTTTTTTCGATGATTATGAAAGCTGAGAAGTTGGCGCATTTTTTAAGCTAGTTTAAAATCCATTAGGTCATCATTTTGACCTCTTAATTTAAGTTTGAAGATTTCGATGATTTTCCAGTCAATACAATTTTTCCTCTTCCGACCTACAATTCCCCAACTTTTATTAAAGTTACGAAGCTGAATATTTTATGCATAAAAGTACGGGTCATGAAGCATCTGATGCAAAAATAAAATTATGAAAAAGGCTTATAAATTTTTTTCTACGAACCTTTTTAGAGTGATTGGTTGAAAAATCTCAAAAAATCAGAAAACACGTCATAACTCGGAAACCGTAAAAAATCGCGGAACATACATGGGGGTGATTCGGATACCCCACGACACGAGGAATCCAAATTTTCCTTTTGGACGTCAATCGACGGGCCACCCTGTATATATATTTTATTGGGCTGGAAATAAATATTTACTTACTTACTTAATAACAAGTGACACCTTTATGATTCCAGTCACGAGTTACCTATTTTATAACGCTATGATTTTCACTCTCGTTTTGGTCAAAGGAAGTTTAATAAACCGGAACCAGGAGGCTTAGCATACGTGCCGCGACAATTTTCTCACGTCATGCTGTCCTTATCACATTTAAAACTATGGACAGAGACGTAAGCGTGACAAACCCATGACAACGTCTTGTCACGGAGTGTATGCTAAGTTAGCGGGATCTTAGTTACTTACATAGAATAAATAGTAAAGAATATTTATTTAAAACATTCACTAGGTATTGAGAATTTGAGAAGATGGAAAACTTTTGTAGCTATTTATAAGTTTTTTTGCCGTTGCGCCTATTATCACTTTCCTTGAAGCTATCAATGAAATAAACAATCCAACTTAAAAAAGGAGGTGGGTCTAAATTCGACTTATTTTTTATGATTTGAGGAAATAAGGCATTAATTCTGGAAACCGACAAAGAGATTCATTGATGATTTTCAGTCAAAACTTATATCCTATTAAGCATTTCGGTGTTATTCTATCTAATAAAACATTGTACCATTGTCATATAGGCTCACTTTAAATTAGTGAACGATAGAAAAGGGTATGCATGTACTCGTGATATTAAACAACTTTTACTATGGGATCAAGGTGAAAATCATTCAAAAAATGTTGAACTCCCCATTCAAAATGTACCAGCTGTTAGTATGAGTGAATTTTTTTTTTGTGATTTCGAAATTGGTCCCATAGTAAAAGTTGTTTGTTATCACGAGTGCATGCATACCCTTTTCTATCGGTTACTAATTTAAAGTCACCTTGCATAGTGATTGGCAATTTAAATAAATAAATCTAAGAATATTTCAAGACAATGCAATTCATAGCGGTTTAGACCGGTTATAGTATCTTTGAAGCCCTGAATTCAATATAAATCCAGAAGGGCGCTCCAAGGCCTGAGCCTTCCCTGTGGAAACGGAGCGCAAACGCGGTCAAGGGCGGGACAGTGGTCTACGTCTATACCACAGAAATGGCTAGAAAATACCATACAATATCCGTCAGGTTTCTCTGCCATCGGGGTAGGCAGAGGACACAAAAATGTGGATGAAGCGAAGGAAGTGTGTTTGGATCGTAGCGTGTTCAAAGAAGTGGTGTCTGCCTAAAGATTCCATGCCTTGGATGAGAAAGAGGCGTGACGGATATGTATGTAGGTATGTTATCTTATACTTTGTTACAAAAATGAGTTTAAAAAAATCGTCCAGAATGACTTTGCCTAAACAACCATAAATTACTTGCTTATTTAAATGATTTCTAATTATTATGGTAACACTCATAATTGTCATTTGCATTAACATGTCATGTGTCAACGTGATATTGACAAGTGACAACAATGCAAGTGACAATTTTATGTGTTACCATTATTAATTTTCATAAACTTGTGCTCTTTTTTTTAAACCCCGACGCCAAAAGAGGGGTGTTATAAGTTTGACCCCTCTGTCTGTGTGTCTGTCTGTCTGTAGCTCCTAAACGCGTGGACGGATTTAGATGCGGTTTTTTTTTAATTTAAAGCTGGTATTCCTCGGAGTGTTCTTAGATATCCATAATATGCAATTCGGTTCAGCCATTTCAAGGTTATCAGCTCTTTTGTCAGCTGTGGTAGGATTCTAGAGTTGACCAAAGTTAAAATGGTCTAACTCTAGATTCTACGTCGTTCTAATTATTATAGTGTCCTTGCGCATATAGAATAAACGCTATACTATTCATAATAGTATTTTATACGTAGTAACTAATAAGTAAACAGTTGTTTAATGTAGAAATGCCGCGTATGGTCCTTTATTTATTGGTCCTTCAAGCTGGATTGGTAAGGTCACAAAAAGATATCAGTTGCTTTTCTATTAATTTATTCTTTTGATTTAGCTACTTATTTAAAGGATTTTGGTATTTTTCTGTAATTGAATAAGAATTTAAGCCTTGCCCAGCTATGGGACACGCTAACTTAACCATTTCTCGAGTGTTGTTGGTTTTACCAAAAGATTCCCTCAACACACTAAATCAAAACAAACAAGCTTTCTTTAATCTCTTCCCCAAAGTACTACAAATATTTGATGCTAGCTATCAGTGTAGTTATTTTAATAAAAACAACGCCCATAATCCACGCCTCTTATCCGGATCCAAGGATCAACGGATTTGTTGGCAGACGCGTCCGAAATGTCAATAAACATATCACATTTTTTTTACTTTTAATCCTCGATGAGTGTGCTATGTTTTTATTAAAGTTGAACAAGATATTGGGAGACGTGTTAAGTAGATAAATGTTACTGTTTCGCCCCTAGTGTTAAACCAGGGGGATAATTCGAAGGGGCGCCTAAGAGAGTGCTCGTCAAAATTATAAATCCAGTTCCACTGATTGGATTAAGATGAATGGAACGAGGATCCCGCATCAGTATTGATTTTTCCACTTCACCTACCAATATCCTGATGGTACAATTGGCAGCTTAGATTCAATATAACCAGCTCTTGGAAGGTTGAGGGCAGACCAACCTGTGGGTCGCTGCTTATTGATTTATTTTGACGATTCCAAGTCCACTGCGCTTATCTCCGTAATAACAAATGTATGACGTTTTCACTCAACCTATTTAACTAACAAGAATATGACGGCGCGACCTTCACGTCGCGTCAAGAATCCAACCGTCCTCATAGAACGGGTACTTACTCCTCGGAGTGCTGCGATACATTGTCCTTGTCCTTGTGAGCCTGCCCCGAGCTGCAGGAGTTACCCATCTCGACTCGGGCCCGGCCTGCAGCTTAGCTCGCCACCCCGCACATCCCCGGCTCACCTCATACAACCACAACACTCCCAAAAGCACTCACACGCCTTATTCGATTGATGAATCTCGATAAACCTACATTTCCCGGCGTCGCGAGATCGGGCGGCAAATCTAAATATACAGTAAGCGCGTCGGTCCGCGGCCGTATCTCGGAGGCGAATAATCGATGCGCGCCCTCTCCCCGCCGCCGCCCTCCCCGCGCCGCCCGCCTGCCCTCCTCGCGCGCGCGCTATCTAATTATCCACGCTTTTCACGACATGCCACTGATAACTGAGCTTTTCCATGCTTTTCCGAACCAAGGAGGTCCGATGCGTTACGCTCTAGCGAGCTCCGTAAACAGCACTCGATAAATAAGCATTAAGTTGCCCTCGTCCGCGGCCGACGATACTGGCAACCGAACGCAACTGGTCGATTCAAATTTGGAATTCTTAAAATAAAAACACCTCTTTTCGCTTGTTTCTGTCATGTCGTCCCAGCAAGTGCTTACAAAGTACTGTAGTTGTTGAAATACTTTGTATTAGATTTTTGTGTATTTCTCGTGGGTATAAAAATCTAATATTGTGCTGGAAGTAATGCCTAGGTGTTTCCTAAGCTCCGTGAGACCTCTCAGGTCGGGGTTCACTCATGAATCTAATTATTTCGACGTCGAAAGTAAGTCACAGTGTTTTCAAAAATGAAAGTTTACGTTTTGAATAAAATGTAATGTTTTTTATTAGTTTTTCACTATGTAGAGCTCTAAAATGATCGTCCTTAGCATCTGAACAGCCGTTACGTTTAATTTAATTTGTTTTATCGCAGTTTTGGCAAGTTTTCGGGTCGTTATAGTATAACAAAGTGTCGATGCAATTTTGACATAAAAGTGTGAGAATACGTTACGCTTTCAGTTAGCTTTGTACTAAAAGCTAACTGAATCCATTGTAATGGATACGACGATTTACTCACGTGGTTATCTATCATTAAATCAGGAACCAAATAGACTAAAATTTACTGGTTATACGACATATTTTTAAAACTTTAAGAAACTTTGTAACCAAGATATCTGATCAGCCACTTAATGTAACTCTACATACCCTTATGAAATAAGTCTCAAATAATATCTTTACGTAGTTCTGAAATAATTTTCTTTTGCAGCCGACCACCGAAGTTTCAGACCAACGAAACATATTCTAAAACGACAAAAGAATCTTTTAAAGAATACAGAAACTATATACCACGATAAAGTGCCAATTTCTACCAGATTCTATCTGCAATTACTTAAGAAGAGTCAGTTTTTACAACAATTTATAGATACAGAAACCTATGACTATGCTTCTGAAAGCGAAAAACCGTTAACGTACGAATGTAGTAGAAAAAAGACGCATTTAAAAAAAGAAGGCGATAAATCCAAGTATAATTTGAGATCGAAGGAGAAAACGGAACGCAAAGTATACGAAATGGTAACACCGCGCACACGACGACCAAAAACAGTAAATGGAACGCAACAGGAAGCCAATCTGTCCAATCGCAAACCAAAATGTCACAAGAAGTTTTTGGCGCGAATTACATATAAAACAAAAACACGGAAACCGCTGAAAAGTGTGACAAATTTGATTAAAATTGGCAATAAAGGCACGGAAATTGATAAAATTGCGGAAAAGTTAAAAAGCTTGAAGAGCATCGCTGATGTTAAGTTGGAAAGAGAGCCTCTGAAAGAGGAGGACGGGTTGGAAAATACAGAAGAGAATGATACTGGTAAGTTATCTCTTTAGACCACTTCACTCCACTTGATACGACCCAAACATACTTTTTTCGCTTCATCCACATTCAACAGTCATTCCGTAACCAAACGGTGAAAACGGGACTCTATTACTAAGGTTCGGCTATCCGTCCCGGTCCGTCCGTCTTTTCACCGGGCTGTATTTCATGAACCGCTATAGCTAGTTACGTCCTAAGATTTAAAAAAACTGAAAATCAAGTACCTATCTATCCCACCTATGTAACAAAAAAAATGCTTTAGCCATTTCTTAAGTAGTGAGAGTAATATAAAGTACTCTTACCTTTCAGGCCGTCGCTGGTCGAACGCGACACACGCGTGTTCTTACTGCGGCAAACACTTCGATAGGCCGTGGGTTCTGAAAGGACATCTGCGGCTGCACACCGGGGAACGACCGTTTGCCTGCCCTCACTCGCCCTGTACCAGGACTTTTGCTGATCGGTAAGAAAATGCATTGGTTAGAAAGAGTATGTAATACGAAATAATTGGGTAAGTAGAGGAATGCGACAAACTTCGTCATTCCCATATCGACTAATGTCTATGAAAAGATAAATAAAAAATCTGATTTTTAGATATTCCATTGTCAATTGAGTTGTAATAGCTTCGGTGGTAGCCTGGTGAAGCAGGATATGGAGTTAACTGTCTTTTTGCTTTCATACATCCATATCTCTCACGCCTCTTTCCCATCGGGATAAGCATAAACTCCCCTCCAATTGCTACGATCCAAACACATTTTTGTCGTCGCCTCGCCATCGTCGTCTCCAAGCCTTGCTTGTCAGTTTAGTGTAATCTTGTACTATTGCCTGTATGATTATTTAAGTCCTGCAATAATAATCTACCGTATCCATCCATAGATCAAACCTGCGCGCGCACCAGCGTACCCGCGGCCACCACTCCTGGCAGTGGCGCTGTTTGGAGTGCGGGAAAGCGTTCTCCCAGCGACGGTACCTAGAACGACATCGCTCTGATGCCTGTCTCAAGTACAAGTGAGTAATCGTCGTTATCATTCACTAGAGTTAAGTGATTAGAGACAGGCCTCATGCACGATCACGTTATAGGTCGCGCCACGTAAAAAGAACTCTGGCTGACAGCTGCGCATTAGACGATTTTTGAGTGTGACGTGTAACATTTGTTCCAAAATACCATCGCGGACAAAAGTGTTTAATTACAGTCATGGTTTTACGCACAAAGGAAAGACAAATATTTTTAGTAGTATTAGTAGGGTGGAATATAAATTTAAAAAAAATGGAAAAGACCAATAGGCATTTTACACTGAATCCAAAGAGTTTTAATTATATTTAATTTAATATGTTTTTCAGTCTATACAACATAGATACGTAACCGCGTGCAAAATACTCTTTCAAGAATGAAACGATAAATAGCCGTAGTACTTTCGTGCGTAAGTGTACCCATGAGCGAACACATCCCTTTCAATTGATCCCAGAGTTCATTTTACTAGGCGCGACCTATATCATCATTAGGAAAAATTCATCCAGATGCTCATATCTTATAAAAAATAATTCTTTTTGCAGATTAAATGCTCGTAACAACAAAGCAGACAATCAGCCTAAAACAGTACCGAACACAGAGTTACAGACATCGTGGGAGATGGAAACAAGACTGTAACGACGAATCAGCAGCCTTTAGAGGGGGAAGATGGCCCTATAGAATTATATATGGGGTGGAGGGAATGCTTGGCCCTCTTGTAAGGATTTTAAATTATACTTGTAAGGAACAATACCGAAGACTAACTCAGTGGAAAAGTTAAAAAAATATGCATGTTAAGATTTATCAATAAAATAAGTACTTATATTGTTTTAATCTGTTTTTTTATTTCTTATGGTTAAATATTTAAGTGAGAGTTAGGCCATGGCCCCAGTAGGCAAACTGTTAGTGGCTGACTAGTTTGCGGCGAATCGATTTAGTACGCCTTTCCATATTTGAAATGGAGTGTCCACAGTCAGCTAGTAGTTAGCTAATGGTTTTACGATGTGGCCTCTCAAAGGGAACGCACACGTTTTCGCTCACTGTACGCAGTTTGTAGCGTTACGCGCGCTAACTATCTCAGACAGCGGCCGTCTCCCACCAAAACCGGTGATTTCATTGATTTGAGTTTGCAGCTAACTCAAATTTCAGTTCGCCACTTTGCGGCTCACTCAGTCGGCCGCTAACAGTTTGCCTAATGGGGCCACGGCCTTAATCTACCAAAATAAGTAGGACCTACCTATTTATTAACACGCTTTAATATTATTATATGAAAACTATAGTCTAAAATATTGTTTGTTATAAAAAAAAAAACAAATTAATTAACACAAATTATTTAGCTTATATTGTTCAAAAAAATAATTCCCAAAATTTTTCACATAACCTTTATTACAATAAATAAATACATTTTGTACATAAGACTTTATTACAACTACCTAATTCTAAAATATAACTAATATTAACACATAAGCGGTCACAGTAAGACGAATCACAAACCACGGCATAGGAAACTGAATTGAATCACGTTGTTTTACAAGTCAATAAGGTTTAATGTTGCATGAGGTAATATAGTTACTAGATAGATTGTGAGACTAGCGCTCTAAGTTATAAAAAAATTAATTAGAAATAGTTCAGTTTAAAAATCAGAACACGCCACGAATAAACATTTTTATCTTGACTCGCCAGGCGAGCCATAAGCCACATTTTAGTGTGCGGTCACGGTAGATCTGCGTAACGTTCCGCGCGGAACGTTCGGTTCAATACGCTCGCAATATGTTTCAAGTCACCTATGACACATCAGCTGAAATTACGTCGCATACATTTACTCCAGCCGCGGAATGTTCTGCGCGATTACGCAGGTGAGTCGCGACCCTTATTGACACGCCTAGAGTGTCATGGCCAGTATTAAGTTTTTCTCAATAATTTGGCGACACTTAATCATGACATTGGCTAATTGAAAAGTGTTCTCCAACTACTGATTTTCAAGATCAATTATCGAAAATATCAATAGTGCGTTTAATTCGATATTTAATTAAATAATTATATTATTAGGGCAGAGACCACTTTCCTTCCACTTGCTTCGATCCAAACACACCGGAAGTGGTCTCTGCCTACCCCAATGGGAGAGAGGCGTGACGGATATGTATGTATGTATTATAAGGACGCTAGTTTCAAACAATATGACACTTAAAACGTGAAACACCAACCTATATTCTAATAAGTAATAAATCTCATAGCTTAAGTCATTAGGCGGGTCTACGCAGAGCGAGCAGCCTCGCGAGGCAGATATTTGGCCGCTCAAGAAAGACCTCGCTATCCTATTGAGTTTGGGTAGTTCTTAGGGGCCTCTTTTAATTGGCCAAACGATTGCCTTGCCTGTGTGGACCCACTCATTCAATAAAAACTGAAGTTACACCACGTATTTACGCGGACACAATGACTAGAGATTTTCAGTGTTTCCATTAAATGATTTAAATAAATAAATTATGTTTTTCCTATTCTAACATTAAAAGCTCACAGCGATGACACAATTAAACTAATTATTGTGTGAGAAATAAAATTTTAAATATTATAAGAAGCTAGTTTTTTGCCAACACGCATTGGGGCAGCGTTTTTTGGTTGAAATATCTATTGATTTATAATTCTGAAGGCAGTAGACGTTATTCTAAGTTTATGTAAATACTAAATAAATTGCTCTGTGTGGTGAGATGTTTGTGCTAAAAAATAATTAATTGTGCTAAGTAATATTGGAGATTTTCCTAATAAAATGACTTTTTTAATAACATATACCCGAGAAAACAGTTTAAACAGGGGGCTTAGCACGGCATTTGCTGTCCTTATCACATTTAAAACTATAGACAGAGACGTAAGCGTGACAAACGCATGACAACGTCTTGTCACAGAGTGCCATGCTAAGCTAGCAGATAAATTTAGACTAAAGAAGGAATGCAAGAACGTTGATTATTAAGACATTAACAGTAAAAAATCTACTTTTAAATTTTCTAAGATAAGCCCATGAAAAAGGGCTCGAATTAGATTGGCACTTGATTGAGTATGCAAAATCAACGCTTAATTATTTCAACTACTAATATAGGCGTGACAGATATGTATTTACAGAGCTACCCAGTTATCTGTGAACCGGCCGTTATTGGAACTACGGCCACTAATACGGAAATGTCACTTTCCAGAACTGCTGCCGATTAGTAGAAATACAATTTGTATTACTACTAGCGCCGCTGTTCACTTCACATAACTTGGTAGCTCTGTATGATTGTAATGGCGGATAGAGCTACTTAAAAAAATGCCCTTTTTATATACAGGATGTACACCTGCAAAATGTTAATCCAAAAGAGATTTATAAGAGATTCGTAATTTAGTTTCATGATTTTAATAATGGCCAGCACTCATAATTTTATCATAACATCATTATGAATCAAAGTTTTATGTAAAACTAATGAAAACTACTCTTGAAATGTTTAAAATCCTACAAAAAACTGTTTAGCAATAGTAACTAAGCCGACTAGACTTACATAGAGTTCACAGCACAGACTAAAAAGTTATATTAATTTAATAATATAAAAAGCTAGTTTATATACAATAGGTAACTTAGTATATTTGGCTACATTTAAAAGCATGCGAAGTTAAAAATTAGGTTTATTTTTCGGACACGCAATGAATTAAGACATCTGCTCCATATAAGGTGACTTTAAATTAGTGAAAGATAGAAAAGGATATGCATGTACTCGTGATAACAAACAACTTTTACTATGGGACCAAGTTAGAAATAATTCAATTAATTTTGAACTCCACATAGAGAATCATCAGCTGATAGTATAGTATAGGGGAACATTTTTTTATGATTTCGAACTTGGTCCCATAGTAAAAGTTGTATGTTATCACGCGTACATGCATATCCTTTTCTATCGTTCACTAAAATTAAATTTAAAGTCACCCTGTATAAATATTATGATTAGAAGCACACTTGTCACACGCAATGTGTGACAACGTGGGACGCAGTTGTCATAATGCGTTGCGTACGTTGCATACGTGGGGCTGTTTCTAGCTTTACAATTTAGCTACGGACTTACATTAAAGTGGACTTAGAATAAGTTAGTTAGAATAGAGAGGGATGGAAGAGGCTCCACCGACAAGAGCTTAGCTCATAAATAAGAATAAGAATAAGTTGCAAAAATTCGCATTGACAAAATTACACATCGAAAAGGCACATCTACCATTGCAAGAATGTACTTATTTATACAATAATTTTTAATTGGCTGCCCGAGACTTCGTAGGCATTTATCGTTATATCTTTGAAAACACACAAAATATCTGCAAATAATATAGGTAGCCTATGTGTTATTCTGATGTTCAAGCTTTTTACGTGATGAAGAAACATCCATCCATCCGCACGAACATTGACATTTATAATATTAATAGGATAAGCTAAAATGTTCTTGGGGGCGGAGTTTATAAAATGTTTTCTTATTATGTATTTTTTAAAGTGTTAAAGATAGCAATAAAGTTGCTCTATTTTAAATAAGTTATGGCAATTGGCAACATTTCAAATCATTACCTTTATAGGAAATTAGCCTGACGCTAACGGCTCGTGTACACGATAAGAAATTTTTCGTGTCTGCGGCAGACAAGACAAAATCTTCGTGTACACGACAAGAATTTTGTCTGTTCTATAAGCGAAAAACCACCGCTCTTCAACAACGTTCGCCGCTTCCTGTCTTGCGGGCAGTGTACACAGTAATTTTCCAGTTACGACAGGAAGTCTTGCGTAGGCCCGGCGTGTTTTCTTATCGTGTACACGCGCGGTAAGGGACTAGCTAAAATAAAACCGATATTTTCACAGATTCTACGTAACATACAATTTTAACTAAGGTTAATTATTGAATTGCAAAAGATACCAAACTGACAGCGAATTTCCTTATTTTATACCTTTTTCCCTCACATTCCTATTTACCTACATGCTTATTCTCCAATAAATTATCATTTTCTTTTTTCATAAAATATTCCTGGAACTTATAAATTGATTTTAATTTTTGAATTTACTTTTATCGATTCATGACCGGACTAACGAACTTCGAACAAACTGTAACATGACACGCTAGGCGTGGCATGGCTCAAATTTATTATTGATGCATCTAAAGTTCCATTGGCCAATAAATATTTATTATTACTTTATGAAATTTTGAAGTTTTGACAGATTTTTCACGATCATATTGATATTGACACGCCTCGCGTGACACTGGCACGCCAGGCGGGTCACAGGTCATGAATCGGTTAGGTACATGTTTTTGTGATCATTAGAGGTTGGGGAAAAATTTTTTTCGCATATAGTATGCATGAACTTGTATTAAAATCTCTTTGGCTATACCATTTGTATCTGGCTGGTTTTGGTATCATTAAAGAGTTTTAATTTTAAAGAAGGCACTTCCAAATTCAAATTAGGAATTTGTGTGATTTTCATTTGTTATTGTTGTTGTTAAAATAAGTGAATCTAAAGAAAAAATTCGATACATTTTAAAATTTTACTATAAAAAAGGTAAAAATGCGACTCAAGCCGCGAAAAAAAATTGTGATGTTTATGGATCTAATGCAGTATCTGTGAGAGTAGCGCAAGTTTGGTTTAAGCGTTTTCAAGCCGGAAATTTTGATATCAAAGATGCATCTCGCTCTGGTCGCCCTGTTACGGACAAAATTGATGCCATTTTTGAAAAAGTGGAGCAAGATCGGCATATTAGTAGGTACGATGTAGCTGAAGAACTGGCAATTGACCACAAAACGGTTTTGACTCATTTGAATAAAGCAGGGTACACTAAAAAGCTCGATATTTGGGTGCCTCATGAGCTCACTGAAAAAAACCTAATGAACCGTGTACTCATTTGTGATTCTTTATTACGACGTAATGAAACCGAACCATTTTTGAAAAAGCTGATAACTGGTGATGAAAAGTGGATCACATACGACAAGAACGTGCGAAAAAGATCGTGGTCAAAGGCCGGTCAAGCTTCACAGACTGTGGCAAAACCCGGGTTAACTCGCAACAAGGTAATGCTGTGTGTATGGTGGGATTGGAAGGGCATCATTCATTATGAGCTGTTACCGCCAGGCAGGACCATCGATTCAGAACTGTATTGCGAACAATTGATGAGATTGAAGCAAAAAATTGAGAGAAAGCGGCCAGAATTGATCAACAGAAGGGGTGTGGTTTTTCACCATGACAACGCTAGACCTCACACATCTTTAGCCACTCAGCAAAAATTACGAGAGTTTGGCTGGGAGGTATTAATGCATCCGCCGTATAGTCCTGACCTTGCACCTTCAGATTTTCATCTGTTTCGGTCTCTGCAGAATTCCTTAGGCAGTGTCAGGTTAACATCACGAGAGGACTGCCAAAACCACTTGTCGCAGTTTTTCGATCAGAAGCCTCAAAATTTTTACAGCAATGGGATCATGTCACTACCAACAAGATGGCAAAAAGTTATGGAACAAAATGGCACCTACATACTTTAGTCAAATGTAAATAAACTATAAAAATAAACTTTTTGAATTTTCATATAAAATACGAAGAAACTTTTTCCCCAACCTAATATTTATAACAACGTAAGTAGTTAATGAGGTCTATTACGTGCAAGGTTCCCGTATGCCCTCGCTGTGCCTGGTGCGACCGGCCATGTCCAGGATCGCCTTCGCTTCCGGGTTCTTGTCCAGGATGCTTGTGTCCCGCTCATCCTGGGGATTTACCATGTTCTTTTTATTTATTTGAATTTTAAATAGGTGATGTCAAAACAGTTTTTACTACTCTATGCTATGCTACAACTGCTACACGTTTTAAATTACTTGGTACTCGAAAAATCAGTTTTCGTTTATTAAAGTAATTGTTTTATTAGATATCGATACTTTCGCAGATTGTACATACGAAAGACAACAATAATAACTTTTACTCAGGTCTTAAAAAAGGTTCTATTTCAATATGAATACCGCTCGAGTAAATAATCCAAAAATAATCAGCTTTTCTACTATTAGAAAATAGGAGTACTTACTCCATACTCTCTAAAATGACTAGGTATAAAACAAATTAAATATTAGGGCTAGTTTTACCATCTACAGATATTTATCTGACAGATATTTTATAACTGTCTCTGTCAGTTTTTTATCTGTGGGTGCTGAAACGGGCACGTAAAATATATTTAATTTTACTAAATAAAGCTCTACTATTCAAACTAACCATCACCTTACTAACTCAAATAACGAACAAAACTCTTTTCAAACCTAAACCTTAAAAAAAACTGAAAAATTACTAACATATAATAAAAAGTTTCTCTTTATCTAAGGCCGTCACTGATCTGAGACTTGCCGCACACTTGCAGGAACTTGCGGTCGGACGCGTGCGTGTCTAACACGCTGCTGCGACGAGACGCTAACGACTCGATCTGGGAGGGGGGACGGGGGCATGAGTGGGGGGATAGTTTGATTGAGTGGGGTGGAGTGATGTGGGTGAGTGGGATGTAGGTACATCGGGTGGGGTTGGGTGAGTGGGATATATGTACATCGGGTGGGGTAGAATGGGGTGGGTGAGTGGGGGATAGGTACATCGGGTGGGGTAGTGGGGGTACGTTTGGGTGGGGACTGTGGTAATCTGGATAATGTGTTATAATGATAGTAGGTCCAATATGAGTGGGAGATGAATATAAGAGGTAAAGGCCTAACAAATGGTATGAATGGTTGCTTATGTAAAATAAAAAATAAACCAGCCCTGTAAATGGTTGGTTACCAAACGTGCCGCCAAAGTGCTTTGTATTAAAGTCTAACTCTTAACAACACTCAATATTGCTCGGCTCCACTGACCGGCTGCCACGCCAAATGTATGCTGTAGGAAGTTGAAGATGCCGAATGTATGTCAAAGTAGGGGTATTGTAAAGTTATGTTGGGGTATTGTGTACTTTAGTCAGGTAAATCATCATGAGTAAGGTATGAGAGTGGGGTATTGTGCACAGTGAGATATCAAGAGGGTGGGGTATTCTGTATAAGGTGGGGTATTCTGAATAGAGTGGGGTTTATTGTATAAGGTGGGGTATTTCGAACAAAGTAGAGTAGAGTAGTTACACAAAAGAGATACATTAACACTTACCGACTCCTTAACAGACAATGGCTTCTCGCCGACTCCCCAGACTTCAAGGGAGCGTATCTTGAAGGTGGCCTCCTTGCTCAGCCGCTTGTACCCGCGGTACGTGCTGCAAGACTCCGCTGATGACCCCGTGCCGAAAGGATCAGCGTTCACCCAGAAACCGCCGAAGTCGAATTGGCCGCCCATCATCTGGGGAAGGTTTTAAGGGTAAATTCAGCCACGAGGTGCTGCGTAATAGAGCGACTGAAAATGTAATTTATGTATTACTCAAAAAGATACTTTCATTGTGACATTTTAAAATTCAAATGAAACAAATGAAATCAATCGATATAATTCAATCTTGTATCAATTAGAGGAAAATTTGTGCATCATCATTATTATGTTAGCTCGTGGACGTCTACTGCTGGACAAAAGCCTCCCCCGAGGATCTCCACAACGACCGGTCTTGCGCTGCCCGCATCCAACGGCTTTCCGCGACTTTTACCAGGTCGTCAGTCCACCTTGTTGCGCTGGGCACATTGATCGTAGAACCGATGGACAATTGGGCAGAAAGGTTCTCGAGTGGCTACTACGCACTAGACGTTTCCAACATATAATCTAAGGACCTGCGCACACCTGACGGAGCGCAGCGCACAGCATTTTTGATTGTCATATTATTATCGACATTGTCCTCATTGGAATAATATTCAAAATCATTGGACACAACATTCGTTTGTAGGCGCTTCGATGTTCCGATGCTCATTTGTTGTGTTAACTGATTTTGAATATTATTCCAATGAGAACAATGTCGATAATAATAATGACAATCAAAAATGGTCTGCGCTGCGCTCCACAAAATGATCGCGGGCCCTGATGCGAGAAAGAATATTAATTATTTTAAACACTAACCAATCCATTCGGCAACGTTTTCGTCTGATAATTCATATACTGGTAGTGATCATTGTACCCGGTGGAGGGGTAGACTCTCATCTTCGGCGCCAACGTGAAGAGGAAGCACTCCTCGCTGCCGTAGTAGGTCGGGGAGAGGTTCCATGATGCAGAGGCGTACCCCCCGAATATGTAGCCGTTCGCGTCTTCAATTATTACTATTGAGGGACCTACGTCTTGGATGCGACCTGGTCATTTGCAAATTAAATACATATTAGTAAGGGCGCTTGTACACGATTAGAAAATACGCCGAGCCTACGTAAGAATTTTTGTCGCAACTAGAAAATAACTGTGTAATGTGTATATAGCCCGCAGCGGTGCACGAAAAAAATCTTGTCTGCGCAAGACACGACACTGCGAACGTTGTTGTGGACCGGTGGTTTTTTGCGTGTAGAACAGACAAAATTCTTGTCGTATACACGAAGAATTTGTCTTGTCTGCCGCAGACAAGTAAAGGGTGAGAAAGAATGCACATCGACAATAATCGCATTTCCCAATAAAAACGAATGCCAAATTCCATTTACCTACATCAATTATTAGATTAGTCGTTCATTAGAATTAGAATTAAGTACTTAAGGCCCAGTGCGCACTGCCTTGCGGTGGACGCGATGAAAAAAGGATACCTACTATGAATAAAGGTTTAATCTGAAAACGCTGTGGCGTAACTGCTGCATCATTATGTTGAGATGGACCCTCTTTGACACCACACTACACCATGTTTATTTTTCCATAAAAAAAATGTTTCTTAAACCTAAATGTATGAGGTGTTTGTTCTTGTTGTATTGTGTGTCAAATTAAGTTTTGTCTATAGATATGTATGTCTAGTTATATCTATGTAATTTCATACCAGCCATAGTGGAGAATGACTCCCCGTGTATGTGCGAGGAGAAGAGGAACCGCCACTTGTGCTGGTGTTTCCGCGGTATGCTGCTGTTCAGGAACACGATGTGAGAGATGTCGATGAACGCCGGGTAGTCGGGGAGGGGGTCGATACCTGCAATAGGGGGGGGGGGGAGATTTTGTGCCGATGGATGGGATGTTTGTTACTCTTTCACGCAAAAACTAGTGAACAGATTTTGATAAAACTTGGCAATATTGTAGCTTATACATATATCAGAATAATACATATTTTATTTTGAAATATCAACATTTGTTTTCCAAGATATGACGATAAATGCGTTCGAAGTTGCGGGAAGCCTCTAAAACAATTGGACAGGTATTTTTGTATTTTTTCCTTTTACTAAAAATGGCAAAGATACACTAGGTTAAAGTTCATCGTGACGTCACGCCTAGGTACAATTTTTACCTAGAATTGACGCCAAACGCCCCCACTCCGTAACTTTGATGGTTTATAATCATTTCTGTACTTATTTATGTATTTGATCAAATAAAAAATGTGATTCCAATATTTTTAATAGCCTTAAAGACGGACTTAATATAATGCTATTTTTTTTAATGTAGTCATCATCCCTATTGTAAAAATTTATTTGAAAAGAGAAAAGAAGCAATTCAACAGAGTTTCTTTCTAGATTCTTCTTTGGGGACAACTGCTACCTTGCGAATCTAGCGTATGTTTTTTTTTTAAAAGATTTTTTAATTTTTTTAAAGATTTTTTAAAGGTTAAAAAAAAAGATGTGTTCAAGATAATGAGGTAAATCCACTAACCTTGAGGATAAGGAAATAGTCCAGCATTAGCGAGTGACGGCCTTGGTTCAGTCGTCCTTTCTTTCTGGTCTTCCCCCATACCGTATAGATTCTCAAACACCACCTCCGCCATACCTTGTAGCAAGGTTTGGGAGAATAACCTGGAATATCACAACACAGGCGATGAATATGGATGAAGTGAAGGAAGTATTGCATGTGGAGGCAAGTGGTTTCTGTCTTCCCCGATGTGAGTGTACAGTGCTACAAGGATCTATTCGCACTTGAGTGACATTGTCAGGAGTGGGTGGCGAATAAATAACTCAAAATAATGACAATTTACAAGATGATATCGTTAGTTTCGATTTCCGTCACGTGCCAAAAAATCCTTGTAGCACTGTATGCTATAATCCAAACACACTTCTTTCGCTGCAATACTGCTTAAAATGACAGTAAAAGAACCTTTCTTAAGGTCGGTATATACGGCAACGATAAAACTACGCAAATTAACTGTGCAGTACGTTCGGTACAAAAATAACTAATGCAATTTATTTTATACTCTTATACCTAAATTGGAATAAGTACAAAACGTTGTTTATACGTATAAATGAAAATAAAATGAAATCTGCGCATTTTTTTGGTTGGTGCAACCCATTGGAGCAAGGATCAAAAACTATTCATGAGCGCAGCGCAGAGCATTTTTGATTGTCATATTATTATCGACATTGTTCTCATTAGAATAACATTCGAAATTAGTTGATTCGCATGTAGTCGTCTCAATGCTCCGATGTTTATTTGTTGTGTCAAGTGATTTTGAATATTATTTTACTGAGCACAATGTCGATAATAATATGACGCTCCATCTCATGTGCGCCGGCCGGCACTTAGTCACTCACCATCGATTGATCTGTTCCTGACTTAAAGAATTATCAGGGTTCTCTGGGTCCTTGTGCGCGTTGACGGCGACGGCCTCCCCTAAAGCTTGCACGTTGGACGCTTTGCCACGGAACCCTTTTTCAAGCCATTTACACGAGTTTGGGTTCTTTGAGGTCTTCACCATTCGGATGTACGTCGATACTATGCTTTCGCAGTACTGTAATATATGTTTTATTGTTTAAGTATTACGCCTCATTCGAATGGACATATGCCTTACAGCCGAGAGAAAAAACGGCAAGAAACCTAACGGCACAGGGCATAGGTGTACAGAAATTATATTTTGTTTATAAAGGTAGCAGATATACTGTAAGATAAACTACAGATATACTGTAAGACTGTTTGGAGACCCCAATAAATGAGAAAAAAAAACTTATAACAGCCCGCCGCACAAAACCGCATGCGGAAGCCCCTGTGTCATTAGATTTTTACATCAGCTATACAGGTAGTGAAACGGTTCCTCTCTTTCTATGTCTAAAACTACTGCTAAATTAAATAGTAAAATATGTCAAAAGGCGTAAAAAATTTCCTAAGCATAAAATAATGGCGCATTTACATTAGGTCGGTCACCGAAGGCGGCGGCCGCATTCGGTTTAACCGAAACGCTTACGAATATGGCCGAACCGAATACGGCCAAACGAATACCTGTTTATATTAGTCGGTGACTTGCAGCCGAATACGCTAACCGACTAATGTAAATGCGCCATAATTTAAATTTTACCAAAGGATTAGTCCTCACCTCTCGTAACAACTGATAAGGTACCTCCACGCCCTCTTCCTTACCTAAACTATTGTATACTACTGATAACTTCTCTTCCGTTGTACCTGCAAATATAAAATGAATAAGAAAATATACTTATGGCAGTAGATATCTTATTTCCTATAAACTTTTGTCGATGGAATGAAATGGATGGAAGTGAGGGTGCTTATTACTCTTTGACGCAAAAACTAATCGCTACTGTCCGATAGAAATGAAAAAAAAAAATTGAATCGACTAAAGTACTTAAGTTCAGCGGCTGTAGTAAATGTATGCGACGTAATTTCAGCTGTGTCAAAGGTGACTTGAAACTAAGGCTCGACCGAGATCTCGGTCTCGGTCTCGGTCTCGGCGTTCTCGGCCAAAAATCCAGCCGAGAATCTCGGTTCGGTTCTCGGCCCATTTTGGCCGATATTCTCGGCCATGGCCGAGACAAAATTTTGTTCGTTTCAAAATTAAAAATTTGATCAGGTATTAGTAAAAATTACTTTTTTATGTTACAATATAATGTTATTCAACTTTGATTATTAAAACTTTACTAAAACAGTTATTTTTTATAAACAATATGTAGTGTTTTAATGTTTTTTCCACGCTTCGTCTATTCTCGGTCTCGGTTCTCGGTCTCGGCCGAGACATTAATTTATTCTCGGTCTCGGTCTCGGTCTCGGCCGAAAACGAAAACCATGTCTCGGTCGAGCCTTACTTGAAACACATTGCGAGCGTATTGAACCGAACGTTCCGCGCGTACGTTACGGTAATGACCGCGCACTAAGACCTTTGCCACACTAGACGGAAATTCGGCCGCCGAACTTCCACGGCGGAACGCCAATACATGTTATTGCGTATAAAATTCGGCCGCAATGGAACGACCGATCTTCCGCGTAGTGTGCCTGCTATTTGGCGTTCCGCCGCGAAAGTTTGGCGACGGAATTTCCGTCTAGTAGTGTGGCAAAGACCTAAAAGTGACTCAAACAACCCCTTACCTCTAATATTTCTAACATACAACTCTGCGAATCTGTTAAAGTCGCAGGACGGTCGTTTCTGCTCGCCGAACCCGAACAGAAAGTTCGAGAGGTACTGCGCCAGTCGGGGGTCTATTTGGGGACCCCATAGTTTCTGGAATTTATAACAAAATACATTAGATTATAATTATGACGTCATTTGTATTTTAAGTGTAACGTGTCAATCCTACTGATTTTGTATATGGATGGACGTGAGGTTGGTATGTTTGTTACTTTTGCGCAAAAACCACAGTATTTTAGGTCAATTTAAAACATTATAATAAAACATCGGCTACCTATTAGATATTATTTTAAGATTTTGTGTATTTTTTTGACGATATGATCATAAATGTGTACGAAGTCGCGGGCACCCCTTTAATCTACAATATTTTTTCAACAGTGCTTTGGAAATTAAAAAATTGTTATTTTATAAAACAACTAAAGTAATTTAAGTACTTTTTTATTTAACAGTTTATTGTAAGATGATAGTACATAGAGACAGAAAAAAAAGAGAAGTTATACAAAAGGTGCAGCATATTTCTAAGTTTTTTTTTTGTTGCGAGTAATAGGAACTCGTAATTTTTATATTTGTATAAAATCTATGTCATTCTTCACGCGATATTTTCGCTTTCACCTCTGTTAACACAAATGAATTACCTAAGCACGTGCTAGACCTATTTACTTTACACCACGAGTATCTAATCAATCAAGTCAGAGCGCCAAAGCCGCGTCCTATCACCACCTAAATGAATAAATTATGAACTTGAACGATATTGGTTGGTTATACTACATGGTGTTTTTGTTCTGACACTTTAGGAAAGAAATCTGCCAATGATCTTAAACAATTTCCCCCAAAAATATAGGTGGAATCCGAGGGAATGGAGTTACGAGAACAGAAGTCTTTATTGTATAAATTATTACAGTTTGTAGTCCACATAGCATAATAATTTTAAATAGTCACAGTATAAACCTACCTTTACAAGCGTATACGACAGAGATATAAGAGAGAAAAGGAGAGAGGCTTTTGCCCAGTTGTGGGACAGTGACAGCTAAATAAGATAGAGGAATTACGTAGACTTCTCGTGCTAATGTCGATCAGCTGATCGAGTTGAGTTAAAATTAAAAGATCAATTTTTTTCTCATATTTCGACGTAGCTATACGTTTCTTGGTAAAGGTTAGTATCTTGGGTCTGCCCATCTGTTACATTATTTGTTTTTCGTCACGTACATAAACAACCTGTATACTATAATATAGGTATCTCGTGATTGTTTATCTTACAGTTTATAACGTGTAAATTTTTTTCAGCGTATATCTCATCCGGCCTTCAATATTTACTTAGGAGGTGTGCATGTATTACGTATGGTGTGGAATGTCAGTCACTTGCTTTCCAACAACATACAACTGATGAAAATTTACAACCAGAACACACAGTGAAACTAAAACGAAACGTTTCAAACTAGTTGCGTCGTGTGTAGTTCTCTAAAGGAGTCTATAGCAGAAACTTAAATGCAACTCAAAAGTAACCAGCAGTTACAGTTGCGTTTCCTCGTGTGTTTCTTACAGTATTATTAAACATAGTTCTTTACGGTTTGAAGTAAGGCCAATCGTCCACGGAACCGCACGTTGTAAGTTTCCGTCAATTGACGATTAGAAGACGTGGTGTCAACATCGCGTCAGTCGCTCCGTGGACACAGGTTTGATTGTTTCTACGCACTTTCTACGTAAGACTCATCAAGCATTCGTCTGGTAATCGTCAATTGACGAAAAGTTGTATTATGATATGACGTGCGGTTACGTAGATAATTGGCCTTAGGTAATCTTGATATGCACTTGGTAACTCTAAAGATCTCAAGTTCCACGTTCTACATAGAGAACCCCTCACGGACAGTTCCTACGAGACGTGCTGTGCATGGTTCTCTTCACTCCGACACTAATCACTGCTATTGTTTAAACGCGGGCGAAGAAAATGGCGGAAAACTGCGCTGTATGGACTAGAATGTGAATTCTAAAAGACGCGAATGGCTGTGTGTACGACAGTACGAGAATGCCTATTAAATTTTGTCGTTTTATCGGCGAAAGGTCAATGCAAAGACCACGTTAAAACCTTGTCTACAAAATACAAAATGGTCGCAATCCTCGACGAATATAATACAAACGATTGCTGCGTTAAACATCATTAACAAACACATTTTATTTCCAACGTCACGTATAATTTTTCGGTTCAAACGTAGGTAGCTAATATCAATAAAAAAAATAAACCGAGAAAGGTCTCGTAGGTATGAAAGAATGAATGAATCCGACCGATTTCGGTCACGGAGACCGCTTACGCCGAACTCTGCTGTCGTTGGTGTGCTCTCATGTGGCTGATGTAGCCGATCTTTTTAGAAAATGTTTCTGGTAGAAAATGAAGGAAAGAGCGGGAGTCATGACGTATTAAAAAGTCAAGAGGAAAATGAAGGACAGAATGGAATGGAAGAAGCTCCATCGATTGATGATGATAAAGGTTACGCGCGTACCAAAAGCGTGTTGAGATTCTGTCGCGTGATTATAGTTTCTAGCAAGCCTGGTATCCCTTGAATGGTAATGTTGCTAATGCCGTCTCTATCTTAACAGTGTTATTGGACAAGGATATAAAATATATGTCTAGGAAACTGCACTAGCTCACAGACGCTTGGTAATACGAATACTCGCATATTCCCTAGCCCAACTATACCCCGACGACCAGCGTACCTTATACAAATAAACACTATCTGTTCATACGCATTAATCAATAGATAATGTCTGGACCTGTGAGGTGACTTACTCATCACATTCTACACACAAATCAGGGAAAACTTGCGAAGGTATGCGGAAGAGATCCTACTGCTATTGTAGGAGATGTCGATGGATTTGAGGATGTTTGGAACTCTTTCACGCAAAAACCACTGAACAGATTTCAATTAAACTTTGCAATGTTGTGGCTTACACATCTGAAAACAGGATCATCAGGATGTAAGGCTATTTCGTTTTATTTTTAAATTTAAGATCACTGCAATAACATTTAATGCGGTAAGCAATCAACAATAGTGAATCGAATCCTTCAGCAGTATACGCGCTGATACAAATAAAGCTCCAAGTTAATTCTTGTGAGCGACAGTTGATATAACCTCAACTGTTCGCGTCCAAACAAATCTCAGAAAATAGCCGAAACTCCTTCAATTAGGTATATTTGTAAATAAAGTCACAAGCTACTGTAGTTAGCAATACGTCACTGTTGTTTTTAACTGCAGTTTATTCTTGGGTCTAACCTCAACGGACCGAATATTTAGACGACAGCTGATCAAGAAATTCTGCTCTACAAGGGAGAAGAGCTTGATTATAAAAGTACATACATGTAAATTAGATTGCAAAGCCCATATGGCTATTTCATCATTATTGTTTTAGTCTATGTTTGCCTGGTAGATAATGTTACCTAGCGAAAATACCGCCTGTAGCTACTTTGTTCTTCACTTTGATTTGTACAGGGGGCCAAGTCTGCTAATTAGGTACTAAATTCACCAATAGAATCGCGATAGAAAAGCGAAAGAACGTCAGTCGCAAAATTTAACTATTTTTGTATTCTACTAACGGTTTAAGCGACTGCGATTCTACCGAAGTGCGTTCGGACCGCCTATAAACTACTTTTGATCAATTCAGTCGCAGTTCATAAGTTGGCAAATCGGTATATAAATGCGTGCTTCTGCATAGCTTCTGCGATTCGACTGCGATGCGATTGCGTTTGGTCAAGCTTTTAGTTGAATACCAAATTTGACACAATATAAATCAAACGCAATCGACTATCAAACAGTTATTTTGTCAATGTACCTATTACAAAGAGTACATATTCATATTGAATTGTAATCTAGGTATTCACGCAATAATTTCAATTCTCAATTATACGCAAGCCTTTACAAATTATTCTTTCTCTCCGATAACAGTAGGTACTTTTAACTTCCCCACTACAGGGACACGAGCCTACTTTCATACGAGAGTGATTGGGCCGTAATCCACCAAGCTGGCCACTAAGCTTCTTATGTAACTAAGATTTTCTTCTTTAATGTACTTATTACAGGTTTCCCTACGAACTTTTCCTTTCTTGTTAAAACATCTGTCTCGAATTACAAGTCACCTACTTATACAAGACGACTTTACCCATGAAACCGTACAAACTAACCACGTAAACACTAAAAATACCAAATTTACAACAATGAAATCACTTTTAGCACTAATAATATCTTGTGTAGTTTCATGAGAACGTGTGTGGCACGCGAATAAATCACACTAAATCGATTTTGAGTTATGTTATGATGTTTGTTTGTTGGGTGTAAGGTATGGGAGAGAGCGGGCGAGGCAGACTAGACCTCTCAATGAATATTGGGTAAATTGTAAAATTTCATTCATTTTTACGCGCTTTATATTAGCTTCACTTGTAACTAAAATTTGTATGTAAACCAATCTTGGAATCTTAATTTGACCCACTTCCAGGTCTTCAATAGGATGAAATTTTGCACACGCTCCGAGTTCTGATGACAATATAATAATATGATACCTACTTTCGAACTGATCTGATGATGGAGCATGTTTAGTGCGAGCTAAAGCGTGTTTTTAGATTTTTAAACTACCTATTTTTTAAATTATTACTTTTATTATTTGTAGGTATTAATAAGTAAGTATTTTTTTTTTCATTACACTAGGCTACTAACGAAACACCTTCATGGATGTCTGGTAAAGATAGAGAATCGTGGATAGGAAGGAAAGAGGCCTTTCCCCAGCAGTGGGTCACTGACGCCTAGATAAAATGTTTTTCCATTTGTTTCCGCTAACAGTGAAAGAAAACATCGTGAGAAGACATTCGGAAGGGGTAGTATATGAAATCTAGCAATCCTAATTGGGCCCACGCGATGAATCAGGCCGTTATTACATACGTAGCCTAACAAGTACGCTTGTATCCCTATAGTGGGGACGTTAAACGTACCAATCAGTAAGAAACCGCTAAGAAATCCGCCTTTAAAACCGCAAATGTACCGACCTAGTAACGTTTCCTAACCCATAAACGAAGCTAATTGAAAATTTGACAGACCGCCAGTTGTGAGCGAGTTAATCTACATTGTTTTCACGTAATGTGTACTCACTAGCTGTAAACATAGAGTAGGCGTACTGTATACTGTTTAAACCAAGGCTGTCTTATTTGTTACGGTAAGGTATTAAAGCTCTGGCAGAAGATAGGCTTGTCTTATCTTATCTAGCCGTTGCTGTCCCGCTGCTGGGCAAAGGCCTCTCTCCTCCTTCTCCATGATTCCCTATCCTGAGCCGCCTCTGCCCAGTCGTTCGTGAAGGTGTCCAGTAGGCAAATAGGGAAGTTTCTTTTAGAAATATGCTGTACCTTTTGTATAACTTCTCTTTTTCTCTGTCTCTTTGTACTATCATCTTACAATAAACTGTTAAATAAATAAATAATAGGCCTAAATGGTGGATGCTCCACCGACAAGAGTCTAAGTGGCCTTTCATATTTTATACCTGTAACTGTCTAAAACGTCATGTTGTATGAAATAGACATAGGTTTATCTGTTTGTTAAATTTTATCTGTAAGTGTTGAAACGGGCACTAACTGTTGAATAAAATGATGATGATAAGGTAAGGTGCTCCAATAACCTCAATCATCTTATAAAGGCAAGATTTGTGTTGATGGATGGATGTTAGGATGTTTGTAACTCTAAAACCACTGAACAGATTTTAATGAAACTTTACAATATTATAATAGTAAATTAAATACCAGATTAACATATAAGGCTATAATTATTTTCAGATATTGTGAAAATTTACCAAGATATGTTGATAAATGCGTAAGGAGTCGCGAGCAACCTCTATTTAATTAAGACAACTTTGAACCTTGTTACGACTCATTTCAAGCTAGAATACTTTGATAAGTAATATTAAAAAAGCTGATATCAACCAACACTAAGAGCCAGAACACACGGTAAAACGCAAATGCAACGCACTGAAACGAAACGTTTCAAACTAGTTGCGTCGTATGTGGTTTTCTAAGGACGTCTATAGCAGAAACTGCGATGCAACTCAAAAGTAACTAGCAGTTTCAGTTGCGTTGCATTTGCGTTTCACCGTGTGTTTTGGCGTTAAATCGTAAAATATCTAAGAACTACTTTCCTATTTAAAAAAAATGTTAAGCTTGTGCCGCAAGTAAACGAAGTGCAGACAATACACAAAGAAAAATAACTAAAACTATAAAATGCTTAAAAAACTACTTAAAATAAAAAGGCTCTACCTACATACAAGTTGAAAAAAAGGAATAAAAAAAAACGTACTGACAAGTTTACATTGAATGTTTTGAAGTGATACTTTTTAATGAATAATAAAAATGATAATTTCTCTTGTTTCTCTCTTGCCTGTTTGATTGTTTTAAATATGCTTCATATTTTAAAAAAATGTTTTTAAGAGCAGAATATCAATTAAAAAAATTGAATAATTCAATTCAACATTCTCTGTTAACTTGTCAAACTAAAAAAAACAAATAATACTTCAAAATATGAAACTACAAATACAAAATATACTCACAACTTGTATGTAAATGAATATAAGGCAGTGACAAGAGGTGACAAGACTATTTTGAGGGTACCACTGCTGAGCTAGGGCCATTTCCTTTTGAAATTCTTCTAAAAACAAAACTTGGCTAAACTAGGTTTATTTCAAAGTTATCTCAGAACACTTTGAAGATAGGGTTGCCAATTAATTGATTAAAAAACTACTATGGTACTTCAATATCAAATCTTGGTTAACATAAGTTTAATTCAAAGTTATGTGACAACACTTTGGAGATAGTTAAGGTTGCCAATTAATTGATAAAAAAACTACTACTTTAATATCTATCACGAACACTTAAAAGGGACTCGTAGTTAGGGTCGTCAACTAATTTCCGAAAAAACTACTAATTCAATATAGAAGTTTCTACTAAATGATAAAACAAAACACATCTTGTCACTACCTTTTTTTTAAATGTAGTTAAAAAAAATGAACACACTTCAAGCAACACTGCGTCTACTTTTCCACTCACGAAGAGATCCTCCTCGCGAATGTTTTCGTTGCCCCGGCTGGCAGCCCTGAACGTCGGCGCCATGTGCTTCTGCTCATCTTTGGTTAGCAACGTGCACTTCGCCGCTAACTTTTTACTGGAGTTGCCCATGCTAAAAAAAAGCATTGTTTTGGTAGATTTTTCAAGAAAAACTTAATATAAAGCAGCATAGAAAAATAGCAACCAAATGGTAGGTTTTTTTTTCTATGAATCACACTTAGGGCTGCCCTAATAATAATGTTCTCTATAGAAAAATGCTCTGATACAACAGAGAGGTATTGGAATCTAGTAGCCATGAGAAGACTACAACAATAGTATAACACAAATTATGTAAAAAAAAGAACTATATGCCAACAAAAAAAAATTATAACATTTTAATTTTTAAGTAGGTAGATTTTATTTATATTGACATAGCCGAAAGCAATCTAATCTAGCATAAAAAACTTGTTTTGCTTTAGAATTCCTAATAAATTATTATTTGAAAAAAAAAAACATATTCATCCATCAGCTTGTGGACGCCCACTGCTGGATGAAATATCATATTATCAGTGATCTAGCAAAAAAAATCGGACTATAAATAAAAGCACATACATGAAAGCATATAAAACAAGTTGTGAAATAAATCACCATTCATTGCATATTTCCTAACACAATCCACAGACAAGCTTGCAGAGGTCATTTTCACACACATGGTTTATGATACATTATTCATAGATACCTTACCTTTAAGTCAAAGTCAAGAATATATTTATTTCATAGGCACAAAAAATGCTCTTGAAACCATTAGATTATTAATTATATAGGTAATTTTTTAAAGCTAGCGCTAGATTTACAATGTGCTGTTTCCCCCAGAGAAGAAACTAGCAAGAGACTGTGGGGTTGCTCTTCTCTTGCCTTAACTTTTAACTAGATAGATGGAGGCTTGATTTTATCATTTAAGGGACATGACGTCTCACAGCCTCTCGAAACCTACTTTAAACATATTTTTTCTTTACAAAATTGCATTTATGCATATTTTATTAAAATAGTAGATAACAGCTGCCATTTTTGGATTTCAATTGTATTCTGGCTGTTCAGGCACTAGTTATAATAAGTTATTACTAGTTATATTATTAAATAATGAAATGTATTTTAACTGTGTGTGAGATTTTAAGCCTTCATTTTAAATAATATTTAGATGAAGGTGTCACCTGTGCCATGCTACAATATGTGTAAGGTCTACAGTATCCCAACCAAACATTCACATACAAAAACCATGCAGTAGGTATAACTAAAGCTCTTGTTATATAGATATTAGCATGAGTACCTAAATAATATACACAAGATAATTTAGCAGTAACACGAAAACACTATTGTTAAAGTGGCACATACCCACTAGTGTCTTCAGGTTGGGGACCAGCAGAGGAGATGAAACGGCAGAAAGTGTTCCACATTGCAGTTAATTACATACACCCAAGACACTAAGCCACAAGAAATATAGTAAAGAGTTGCTATTACCACTATTAAAACCTATTTGAACCATAAACAGAAGTTACAGGAAAATAATAGTGTGTAATAATGAGATTTATAAAGCAATCACGTGTCGTGCCCGTGGCCTCTAAATACTACAGGTTTTCATTCAGAAAGGAAACCTCGATGTTAAAACTCGATTGCACTTCAAATGGACAGGCATACAAACATTCCACACCAATCAAGGACAACATCACATGACACATAAACAAACAAATAAATACACAAAACAAACAAAAAGTAAAATAAACAAAGAAATTTTACCTTTTCACATTAGAAAAAAATACATAAAATTATTTACAACATACACGTAAACACATAACTGCCTATTTTATCGATTCTAAACCTTTATTGCACATAGTCTCGATTAAGAACACTTTACTATATCAACGATCAGAAGATAAGCATATTTAATTTACATTCATGCACTAAAATTGGCACAAATCGATAACAATTTTCCGACAAGTAGGAAAATTTTGCAAATATTTTTAGGTTACCTGTCAAGTAATGTCAAGTTATTGTTTTTTTTTAATTGAAACTTTTCAAAAGGCCAGCGACACACGCGCAACGCAACTCTTTTCAAGCAACACTAAATAGATACTGCATCGTATCGTGCGTTAGCGCGCCCGTTGTTTAAAGAAGAAGGAAAGTTATTAATATCCTTAACCACGAGTTTGAAAAGGTAAGGTTAATAACTTAGAATAAAAGTACTTTGTTGGTATGAATGAACTGACCAGTAATCAGTGAGAACCTTGGTGAGAACTGACCGACCTACTGAGGTATATCGCCTTACGTTAGATACAAATACTTTATTTAAAATTATTTTATTGACTTCATTCGTCAATTAACCTACCCGTATTAATTATGTCGGTATTTAGGTATGTATACCTATGTATAATATGTTAACAGTTCAAAAGACTCTTCTCCTTTTACGAAATATGACCGTAAACAGAGTCAACAGAAATTCTACTTGCCAATTCCATTCCAAATAATAATAACACAAAATATCGTTCTGTCCTATTTTTTAATAAATATGAATAAATACAAAAAAAGTTTCAAAAAGCATTAGCCGACACAGGTCTTATTGGATAATTTACAAGTGTTATGCTGTGGGGCACTTTTTCGCGCTTTTTGACGGAAAGTTCTTAAATTGTGGTACATCACACATCTATTTAACCAGATTAAATACAGCCCACATAATTGAAAAAAAAATGAACCCTGAATAAAGAGTTACCGTTGTAGTTATAGTTTGACTCGCCAAATGTTTGCCCACTTTATCTTGCACCTTGCTTAATATTACTAACATATGCAACTGTGGTGGAATGCTAAGAGCTATTGCAAAATTTTTCAATCGCGGAAAGAATTTCGCTAGAAAACTCCCCGATAATACAAATGCGAAGATGCTAGCACTTAACAACAAACAATATGTTGCGTTTTTCGGGAAAATTGTAGCACCGACGGCATAGCTCCAGTGCGCAACGGCTCCCATTCTAAACAGCCATATAACTTTAAAAGCAAGGACGCAAAGACAAGCATAAAACGCGGTCAAACACACTATTGGAATTAACATCTTGTTGGTGCGTTATTGTAATCTTATCAAATCGTTTAACTCCAGCTTAATTTGGTTCCCAACTTTGGCAACGCTTCTTTTTTTAAATACCCAAATTCCGTTACATTTCTCTAGGTACAAAGTTTTTTCCGTTTGTTCAAATGTCAGGTAGACTCATTATGGTGTAAATAACTGAAGCGAAGCAAAGAAGTGCGTATATTGTCACAGTTCTAGATAAAACATCGCCTTGAGTTTGAGTTGCAGCTGCTTTCTTCCTACGGCATCGGCTTAGCAAGCATCTCTTTTTTTCCGCCGGCTTGCGTCCTAAGTTACAAAGCACTAATACTAAAAGTAGGAACATGTGCGCTTGAGGTACCACACTCAGTAGAGCGACAAAGGCATGGAACCCACAAGGAAATAAACATTCTGGGAAGACGCTACCAACAATGATTATACCGAATATTATTATAGCAGAAATCATCATTCGGTCGTAACTGTTTGGGAAGGTGAAATTCGCCATAATGTAACTCCAGTGGCCTAATATTATCCATCGTAGGACCCAGAAGAAGTTGCACACTGTCCCACTCAACAAGACTAGCGTTAAAAAGGGTATTAAACATTGCATAATTAACTGTTGCCATTACAGTTCCATTCCATTTATTAACCCTTCGCCTTTTTATCAACATTAGAGCTTAATAAAATCGGATTTGCTGTGGTGGTCCATGTTTTATATTATTTATGTACTTGCAGAATTTACATTTTTTTCGGGATTTTTAAATATTTACCAATATCTGATCATTTTTGTTTGATTGGGTGACGATTTGGATCAATGAGTATTTTGGATGACTGATGTATTTGAAGTTGATTGTTTACGTGACAATAAAATCTGCTCGAAAATCTGAGGAAGAATATGGGAAGAATAGACCAGACCACGAATCAAAGACAAAGTGAGTTTCCTATAAATCATCATGCAGGTTTTTTTCATTGCATTTTATTTCATTTCATACCACAGAAAGTTACAGCAGCTTTTTATACGTCTGTGTTTCATTTCATACAATGATTTCATAAAGATATTTTGTAAACTCATGGTTAACTCCACAGTTAACTCTACTGATACATATTTGCTAAGTCAGTTTGATTAGGCACTCAAGGGCACCTTGCACGAGAATCGCCTTAGTGCAAATTATGTCACTGATTGGTTTTCTGTTAGAGTAGGCATTCTCTAAGTTTCTTTATATATTTAATCATGTTACAATTTGGTTACAATTTACTTTATTTTATTTTATTTCGCACATTCCGCTAACTCATTGACATCAACATGTTTCCGAACGTTATACGAAGTGTTGAACGAAAAAAAGTAGTGTTGCTAGTTAAAAAATGCATTTGAAATAGTAGAATTTTATGTTTGATGTTTACGTTTATGTTCTTTTAAGCAAATAAAAATTTATGGGGACTATTTAATTTTATGTCGCAATAAATATTAAATAACAAAAATATATTTTTTTTTCTCTTAACTTTTACAAGACTTGTTAATAATTAAAATAGTAGTAGAAGATAGGTTTATTACACGTCGCCCTTACGTCATGACTTGAAATTTTGCCGAGACAGCGTCGTATGCGTGTATTCTCGCATTTACCTTTGTTTTATATCGTATAATTACAAGTAAATATTAGAAATTAATGTGGTAAAAACTCACGGCAAGATGACTTTAACGACGAAGATGGAGGTGGACCAAGCGAAGGGCGAGGGATTCCGACCCTACTACATCACAAAGATCGAAGAACTCCAGTTGATTGTGGCTGAGAAATCTCAAAATCTTCGTCGTCTGCAAGCCCAGAGGAATGAACTCAACGCTAAAGTGCGTATGCTGCGGGAGGAACTGCAGCTTCTTCAGGAACAGGGCTCCTACGTCGGGGAAGTCGTCAAGCCGATGGACAAGAAGAAAGTCCTAGTTAAGGTACACCCTGAGGGCAAATTTGTAGTAGATTTAGATAAAAACGTCGACATTAACGATGTTACCGCCAACTGCCGTGTAGCTCTTCGCAATGAGAGTTACACCCTGCATAAAATCCTGCCTAACAAAGTAGATCCTTTGGTGTCCCTTATGATGGTCGAGAAGGTGCCAGATTCCACTTACGAGATGGTCGGAGGCTTAGACAAACAGATTAAGGAGATCAAGGAGGTGATTGAGTTGCCGGTGAAGCATCCAGAGCTGTTTGATGCTTTAGGTATTGCTCAGCCGAAAGGTGTGTTGTTATATGGGCCACCTGGTACAGGGAAAACTTTGCTAGCTCGTGCTGTCGCTCATCACACTGAGTGCACATTCATCCGTGTGTCTGGCTCCGAGCTGGTGCAGAAGTTCATCGGTGAAGGAAGTCGTATGGTGAGAGAGCTTTTCGTAATGGCCCGAGAGCATGCCCCCTCTATTATTTTCATGGACGAAATCGACTCGATTGGTTCATCCCGTATTGAGTCTGGCAGCGGAGGGGATTCTGAAGTCCAGCGTACTATGTTGGAGCTGTTGAATCAGTTGGATGGTTTTGAAGCAACAAAGAACATTAAGGTTATAATGGCGACTAACCGAATTGATATTTTGGATCCGGCATTGCTTAGACCTGGTCGTATTGATAGGAAGATTGAGTTCCCCCCACCAAATGAGGAGGCTAGGTTAGATATTCTAAAGATTCACTCTCGTAAGATGAACTTGACGAGAGGTATCAATCTTCGTAAGATTGCTGAACTAATGCCTGGAGCTTCCGGTGCTGAGGTGAAGGGAGTGTGCACAGAGGCTGGTATGTACGCCCTCAGGGAACGGAGGGTCCACGTCACCCAGGAAGACTTTGAGATGGCAGTAGCCAAGGTCATGCAGAAGGACTCTGAGAAGAACATGTCTATCAAGAAACTCTGGAAGTAAATTTAATTCATATGTAACCTCTATTGTGCTTAGTTTTATAATAAATTCTTTTTAAAAAATTTAAGTGGTTTTATTTAAACAATACCACTTTTGGTTACTAGTTACCTACTGGGTGGGTCAAAAGAGTAAAATAATGAAACATCACATTTAAAATCATTAAATTTCTATTCAATAATTATTTTTTTTTACAGCTCTGAAAATTGGTGATCATTATGCTTAAAATCATAATGAATCAAATTTAATTATAAAATATGCACAAATAGGTACTTACATACAATACTATAGATAGACTATTTCAATTATTAATTATAATTTAATTACAAAATATACCATTTATTTTTCCAGAACATTTTATAAACATACAAAAAGGAAAAATTATCTTCTTCATAATAATACATTAATTAATTATTCTTATTTATTACTTATAAGACTTAATTTAGGTACATAAGCAATACCTACCTGCATAATATCAATTAACACAAAATGTCAGAATGGATAAAAAAGTATATTTTTCATATCTACCTACCTCTACTTACCTCTTTCAGAATGATAAGACAAAAATATCTAAGATCTGGTAAGTATGCATTACTTTACTATTACACTTATTTAATTATTTTATTTTCTTTTTACAATATATTTAATCTTGATTAGAAACAATAATTATTTTTTACCTATTATAAATATTTCATTAATTTTTTTAAGTCAGCCATTTTTTTTTCCAATTTTAAGAATCCCCACTATTTTTTTTAGCTAGAATCCGCCTGCTCTCCCTATCGTCTAAGTCTGACTCGGTATCTGACACATCCATCCGTGGGACTTCGATTGTCAACCCCGCCGTACCCTGCGGACAAGAAAATCGGTGAGTTTTTTTGCAGAACTTATTTTTACATGGCCTTGATATACTATGGCCGATAGTGATTCGACAGCGACATTTCCTTAGTTATGCTACAAAGACTACATTTACGAACTGGCCAAAAAAATATAGGATTTAAAAAGTGGCAACACTATAGTGTCCCTTATTTCTTAGACTGATTTGAAAGAGACGACGCTACAGTGTTGCTACTTTTTAATTTCTACTCTCTTTGGCCAGTTTGTCTCTGCAGTTTTTTGTAGTTTAAGAGAAGTTACGCTCTACATCCGATACTTATTCGATCCGACATATTTAGTACAGAATATACTAAATATCTCGATCGATAAGTATGTACTAAATAGTATATTACAAAATATAGTACCTATATACTAAATAAAAAAAGTATATACTAAATAAAAAAAGTATATACTAAATATCTCGGATCGTATAACAATCGGATGTAATGCGTAACCGTTCTAAGATTTGATCAACGTTAAATTCTGTTGAAAAAAAAATGTTACACTTACAACAGGGTGTGAAGGTTTTCGGAAAGGTAATTTCAAATGTTTTAAATACTGCAGCGGGTTTGAAAACTCGTGTCGGCTTGACCTGAAACAATACATAAATCATTGGTGTCAGTTAATGAATGTTTGTTACTCCTCAAGATTTAAATGAAACTTCACAATATTGTATCTAAGCGCCAAAACACACGGTGATACGCAACTGCAACGCAACTGAAACTGCTAGTTACTTTTGAGTTGCATCGCAGTTTTTGCTATAGACTTCCTTAGAAAACCACACACGACGCAACTGAAACGAAACGTTTCAAACTAGTTAGGTATTTGCGTTTCACCGTGTGTTCTGGGTCTTAGACGTCAGAATAGGATCAGAAGAGAATCATAAGTTCCACTACTGTTGGGAAAATCTTACTAATATTATAAATTTCAATGTTAGTGCCGATGGAGGGATGTGGGGATGTTTGCGATTCTTACAAGCAAAAACCACTAAACTATAGTGATGAAAAGACTATAGTGACGAACTGGTGCAAGAAGGTGGTGATTTTTTTCATTTTTAAAGTCCTATATCTCCGAAAGTACTATATCACTTTTGGCAATTATTCAAAATACTATCGTTTTATAATATTTTTCTCTATCGATTGACGTAAGTTTTATCAGTGGCAGCCAACTTTTTTTTTCCATAGTAGCTCGAAGGTATGTTTTTTAGCCTAAGTGATACCGAAATTTTTTACTATACCAATTAGGTTGGATGCTCTTTAGAATATTGTGTAAGTTTCCCATACTTATAGCGTGTGGGGTATAAGACAATTCTGATACTTAAGTATTTTTATTAAATATAAATAATAAAGTAGAAATATTAGCTTACCCAGCCGTGTCCTGCACTTCAACGGCAGGTACCTCTTGACTAAAGATGTCTTGTCCCATAGCGCGACTAAACTCGTCCTGTTCAGCATTCATCGCTGCTTCAGCCTGCCTGTTCTGGAAGTACACCCTGAAACCTCTGCAATCATCGTTATATTGTCAAATTGGAATGCTGTTTAGCCGGGGCCTCAAGTCTACTGATTTAAAATAGCCTCAGTTGTGTGTCGGTAGAGTGTCAATTCAATGGCATTTTTGGACACATTTGGTATTCTGGGGGCTTAGCATGGCGAGCCGCGACAATTATCTCACGTATGCTGTCCTTATCACATTTAATACTATAGACAGAGACGTAAGCGTAAGGTCAAAATAGCCCAAAAAATCAGCGCAAAGATACAAAAGTCTGTGAATTTGTGTAGCACCTAATGTCTTCCTTGACCGGGCTAAAGGACATTGCATGGCTGTAAAAAAAGTATCGGTTTCGTTGTGGTTTCGTTCAACTCGAAAAAACGTGTATGATTTGATAAATATCCGAGATTCTGGGTGTTGACAATTTTTTCTTTTGTTTGTTGCTTTGAGAAATTGAAATGACTTATATTCCTGTTTAGGTTCAATTTTATTAATGACATAAAGATGTGCAACACTATTGCATTTATTGTGATCAATAATTACGTCGATGACGTTATAAAACTAGCGAATTTTTCAGAAATCAAGGGGCCGACCCCCGCTGTAAATCGTACCTGATGCAACGTATATATCCATTGCGATACAGCGAGGAAACGCCGCAAGTATCATGGGTACGTTTGCATCGGGTACTTTCAGAGGGGGTCTTTTAGATTAAGTAAGTAGGGATTAAGGTTTAGTTTATAAGAATTTATTGTAAATAGTTTTTAAGTTTATTGGAAAGCTGTTTAGGTTATTTAGATTTTTTAAAACCATTTACACCGGCTATTGATGCTTGGGAAAAAAGTTATACTTATTGACTTCAATGCCTGGTATCTACTTATTTTGTTTGACATACCTTAACTTCTGTACATCTTATATATAAAAATGAATCGCAAAATGTGTTGGTAAGCGCATAACTCGACAACGCCTGGACTAGGGTTTTCGAATACCCGACCTTTTTAGATACCCGGGTATCGGGTATGATTTTTTTAAATACCCGGGTAGACCCGGGTACCCGGGTATTCGCATTTCAGTGAAAAAAAGGATGAATTAATGAAAACAAATAAATAAATTTGAAAAAAACTGTTAGATCAGACAGAATTAAAAAAAGTTTTACATAATTGCTAGAGATGCGCCGAATATTCGTTTAGTATTCGGCATATTCGGCACCTCACCCGAATATTCGTATTCGGCCGGAATATTCGTTAAAAATGACCATTTATTCTGTTATTTTGTTTAGTAATAATTTGCTTGATAAAACACAATATTAACCTCAAATTAAATTATTTTAAACCAAGGAGCAGCCAATTGTATATCTTCATGTCCCATTTAGGTATTACAAGAGTTATTAGGAGATGATAAATAAAGATAAGCTATTATGTGACACTTAAAGATTTAATTTAAGAAACCTAGACCACCTAGACCTAGACATTTCGCTCTACCTAGTGACAGTCGATGGCGCTCTTCTTCATAATCGTTACCTATTTGTTGAATCAAAAATAATCAAAATTGCTGTGACAGAACAACCGAATAGTTCGGCCGAACTATTCGGTTCGGTAGAGTTTCAAACTGAATAGTATTCGGTATTCGTTATTCGGCAAAACCCATATTCGGCGCATCACTAATAATTGCATAGAATATTGCTTGGTAGTAATTCAAATAAATTAAAAACAAACGGATAAATTACTTTTCATGTTATAAAGTTCATACCTACTTGAAAATTCGCAGCCGCGTCACGACGAAAAAAAAACAACAAACTGTGCTAATGTGATCTCTAAATTCTCTCACCTTACAACTGTTATCTGTCATAACCTTACAACCAGTCAATTACATAACATGTTTCCCCTTATTACAAAACCGGGTTTAAAGATAGTCCGACGTTAGTTATGGACAAAACGTCAAACTAAACGAACTAACGTCGGACTATCTTTAAACCACGTTTTTTAATAAGGGGGATCAAGTTTAAAACAAATAGTCCTTTGATTGACATTGCTTTAATCGTTTTTAGGCGTTTCATCGCGCTAAAACATAAAAAGTATTTTTGTCGGGTACCCGGGTACCCGGGTCGTTTGTACCCGGATCCAAATAGTTTTAAATACCCGGGTATACCCGGCCCCGGGTACCCGGGTAGAAAACCCTAGCCTGGACCAATTCGGCCAATTCTTTTTTTAAAATGTTCGTTGATGTCCAAGGATGGTTCTTACAGCGAGAAAAAATCGAATAATTGCCGGGAAAGCCCTAAAACAGACCTTTTCTTTTTCCCATACAAATGTTTTCCTACTAAAATGAAGAGTCAATTTGAACTTTATTCCTACACAATAAAGTTCATTCTAAGGCGGGACAAAGTTCGCCGGGACAGCTAGTTAGTTATAAATGTAGGTACCTAAGTATAAAGGATTTATTAGGTATTATATTAATATCATTGGGTAGTACCTACTTCATGTGGTACTTATTTCGTTTGACATACATTTCTATTCATTAGTAATGATCACATTAAAGCTCATTGGTAATGTGGTGTTTATTGTAATAAGTAATGATAAGTTCCAATAATAATGGCTTTCTGAGAAACAAACAATGGAACGCGGCGCCGACTGGTCCCGCCAAAATGACCACATTATTAAAACGTGGTCTTTTCCCGCGTATATAAACAGACGCGAAAAACAAATGCCGTCAGTCTTCTCCCGAAATTCATTACGTGCGGTCGTAATGCTGAGTAAAATTGTTAAAAAAAGTGAGGTGTTAAAGTGAAATAAAAATGTGATCGCTTTTGTTTTACCCAGAGAGGTGTCAAAAAGTACGTCCATGGTTTTACCTCTGAATAAAGTGGTTTTTGTGTTGGGTCGCTATTACAAGGTTCGTAGAAATTAATAAATTTATTTTTCTACAATGTCTGCCATGTTTGGACTGTCGTATGTATTTTCGTCCTTCTCGAAATAGTTTCATTTAAAATGATTTTTATGAAACACCAATTTTGGGTTCTATTTAATTCATTCTCTTGCAATTTCTGTCACTTTTCGCTACTGAAATTCAGTCTGAATTGTAGTTGCGAGAATTTGTGGTTTTCGAGTAATATTATTCTATTAGCGACCTGAATAAATAAGTAAAGATATTTGCTTCTTTATTTACTTATTTAATGGTACTCTGATAGCATATTAATTAAAAATATATGATCTATGTGATTTGTTACATCAGTAATTTTGTTGAATCCTTATATTGAAACTTCTTGGTGATAAAGGAAAAAAATCCAGTAACTTTGCTGCTTCTGAGCTTTTTTGAGGCTCGGCGCGTCTCTGCCCATTTGGTTCACCTGTCTAATATTCTTCATCACTTTGCTCATGATTCTGAATCTAAAACTTCTTTGTGTCTGAGTGAAGTAGTTGTAAGCAGACAGTCTATTGTGGATTTGAATATTTACCGTATATCCTGCCATGTTAAACTGTTTAAATTGAATTTACTGTTTCATTCTCATGACAACAAGAAGTGACATTTTTCGTTTCCTCTGCATTTGACGTCGCAATTCTTCTAAGTTGTATAATATGTTTTTAGTGACCTGAATAAGTAAATAATGGATCAATTTTATTATTTAGTTGTTCAATGGTACATTAATTGCATAATAAATAAAATATGGTTGATCGGTCTTTTCTGTTATAATCTTACTACGAAATCTTATGTCCCTTCAAAGTGTTACGGGAAAATTCAGTATTTTTCCGATCATTTGACTTCTGCAAATTGCACGGATAGTTCCACTTTCTCACATATTTCATTTAATTGATTATCAAATTGACAACTCAATAAACTATCCACTAGTTGGGCGTTAACGTAAAATGCACAGAAAACTTGTGGAGAAGCCATTTTAATAGCGGTACACTAGTTTGTTTAGAAGTACAAGTCTCAGTTACAAAATAGGTAATGAAATATTATATGCTTACTCATCATCATTATGTCAGCTTATTGACGTCCAATGCTGGACAAAAGCCTCCCAAGGATCTCAACAACGACTTATATTCTAACTACTCACATTTGATTCTTTATTAACCTCTCACATCCCCCTGACCCAGACAATAGATTTTCTATTTTCTGGGATGTGAAAGATTAAATAATATCCTACAATCTACCTACATATTCGTATATTGAACTTAGGTAGGATTGTATCATCAATGTGGTTGATTGAGGACTCAGGTCAATTAGTTTTTATATGTGTATTTTTTAAATTTCGGTGAGTCGGAAATTTGCTTTGTCATTTTATAGATCAGTTCACGTGTTGTTTTGTGTAATGGATCGTTTTAATCCTTCAACAAGTATTTTACACGAACATCTGCTTGCTTCCGGTGCTCTGACTGCTCAACGTTTGCCAATTTTTTCATGTCGTAGACTTCTATTATTATGAAGTGGCTTGCGTTGGCACCATCATCAATGTTAGTGGATGTGTATGCAATCGTACTATTACCAGTCTTTCCCGACTGTCAATATTCACTTCACCTTCTTCGCTTTTTTTGATCCTTCAAGAAAGAACCCTTCTAAGGATTCTCTGTTTCTTTTCTCTCCGAAAGTGGATAACGTAATTTCCTTTTATTTTAGTACCTATATTTGTTACGTTTGACAACGAAAGATTGTTAAAATAAAACATATATTTTAATGAGAATTGTACAGAGGTTGGTCTGAAACTAAAGTTGTTACGCGGTGAATAAATAATCATTATCATCTCATTTAAGAGTTAGTCTCTTGTCGGTGGAGCATTCGCCATTTAGGCTATTTTTTACATTTCGGTGAGTCGGAAATTTGATTTGTCATTTTATAAATCAGTTCACGTGTTGTTTTATGTAATGGATAGTTTTGATCCTTCATCAAGTATTTTACACGAACATCTGCATGTTTCCAGTTGTTACGAAGTGAAACGTTACTTGTTTATAAAAATAAATTTATTAATACACACACAAAGTTTTACACTTTTATACAGAAATAGTACTAGAATCAGAATTGAACTTGATGTGTTATAAGTACGAACTCGGAATATGAACTGTTTTTGTAACAATGATGTAGTCGTTTTATATTGAAGGACTATCTAATGCTTAACTAATTACATTGAGAACGATAAACAAGGATACAAATAATAAAAAACATCATGGCGCACAATCTTTATTCTAATCTTAATTCTAAGCCCCTTAGAATAAAGATTGTGCGCCAGTGCACGATCTTTGAGATGGCGTCGGAGATGGTGGAGTTTCTTCATCTTCGGAGATGTTCGTGGCTGCTGCAGCGATTGTAGTCATCGGGATAGCGTTAACTCGGGTCGTCCTTCTCGAACGATGGGTATTGCCGAAGCAATTATTAAAAATTTGAATGGAGCCTGAAGAACTTCTTCGACGTCTTCTGCTCGTTAAAAAGCCATTTGGCCATCTTTTGCACAATTTGTAAATTAATATAGAGAGCGTGACCATACCAATGATAAAGTATAACCAGCTTAAGCTGTATTGATTCCTTTCAATGAATGTTTGTGATCTTAGTTTGATTATTTCATCTTTGGATTTGTCAAGATGATGTTTAATTTTCTGCAAGGAGTCTAAAGGTACTTCGTTGATAGATATCGGCAACAGTTCTGGTGTTCTGAATTCTTTTAGTTCTTCGAAGCAATCATCTGTTCTGATATCCGGAATGACAATTGGATTCGTAGTATTTTCCTCTGAAGTTTTGAATGCTGTCAACGTGCTGTAGCCTGTGTGAAGTTTACATTGATTTGGTAGCTTCAAGATACCGGTTCCTTTTAGTTGATGGTGCGTTACTTCCTCTGGACATTGTACTACTGATGATGTTTCATTGCTGAGAATATATTATAACCATTGATTGTCTTCAAGTGGTTGGAAGATGTTGATGTCGGCGACAAATGTTGTGGTGGTACAAGTTTCATGCAATTTAGATGTAGTACTGTAGAGCAGTTGGACTTCGCATACTGGTCGTGCAGCTGTGTCGTAGATCACGAGGTTGTTGCAGATGTACTTCTTATGTGTGTTGAGTTTACATTTCTGCAGCGAGTTGGTTGATAGATACTGTTGACCGCTTGGGTTTGTGGCTTGATATATTTGCTCAGGAAGGATGGTAGAATATTAAGAGGAGTTGGGATGTTGGATTGGAGTGGAATAAAGATGATAGAGAGTGAAAGGGTCGTTTTGTACTAAAGGGAATTCTATAATATATACTAATCTACTGGCATATACAAATGCTGCTAAAAATGATGATTCGAGAATTGTGTGAATGTTTTCTATTGTTACTGGAGCTACTAATCTTTTACTAGTTCTAAGATGATTTGAGATAATTAGTTGTTTATATAATTTATCGGTACTTATGATATCCCTCTAATGTACCATCAATTATTTCCACGGACATTTTTTTCAATTATTTTGTTTCTACAAAAATCTACGCAGAGGAAGTATTCTGTGACCGTTTCGTTTGGTTTTTGGAACATGCTTTGTAACTCCAAATTCAGATGACGTAACGTTTTCATTTGCGAATATTTCTTGATAAGAAAGCTTTTAAGTTCAGTCCAGTTTTGGTACTGACTAGCGTGAACATCAGATGAGCTGGGTCCAGTGATTTTATTTAAAGAATATGTTAAAAGAATTGGATGCTGTGTGATAGATACTAACGCAAATGCGGAATCACATGATCTTATATACCTAGAAACCTGACTATTTTGTGAGGTATCAAAGTCTGGAATTAGGCATAAGAGAGTTTTCAGGTCCATTACTGGCATTTTGTTGTCTACGGTTGTGTTTTCTAACTTAGTAGCCATTTTAGATGTAGTTCGGTTCGGTTAGGTTCGGCGGAGTTTCAAAACCCTTCGGGTACCGTCTGGAACTTCGGCGATGTTTGTCCTTGGTCCTGTCGTTTCTCCGTCTTCTGCACAGCGGATCAATGCAAGATCCTACCGACTGCGCCAAAATTGTTACGAAGTGAAACGTTACTTGTTTAAAAAAAAATTATTATAACACACAAAGATTGACACTTTTATATAGAAATAAGAATTGAACTTGATGTGTTATAAGTACGAACTCGGAATATGAACTGTAATTGTTATAATGATGTAGTCCTTTTATATTGAAGGACTATCTAATGCTTAACTAATTACATTGGGAATGGTAAACAAGGATACAAACAAAATCTTAAGTTAATCACACTATGAGAAAGTTGTGATGGGAAAAGTAAACAAATCAATTAGTAAATAAATCAGTTAGCAAGTACAAACAATAATAACATAATTTAGGTACACATAGAAATAATATATTAGGTAAACAAAGATAAATAGAGATAACTAGGTATCATAATATAACAGTCGGAAATTTGTTTTGTCAAATTATAAATCAGTTCACGTGTTGTTTTGTGTAATGGATCGTTTTGATCCTTCAACAAGTATTTTACACGAACATCTGCATGCTTCGAGTGCGCTGACTGACCAATGTTTATAATTTCTTTCATGTCGTAGACATCTATTTTTATGAGGCGGCTTGCGTTGGCTCCTTTTTTTCCACATACTTGAGAGTCTTAAGCCTCTACTCAACGTCTTTTGTTTCTGGGTCTCTTATCGTCCCCCTTATTCCTTGTTCCCGCTTGTGGGCGCTAACCCACTTTGGGAAATATAAAGAGCTTACTGTAACCAATATGTAGCTTACAGTGTTCTGCTAAAGTTATAATTCCAGAATCTTGTATTTTGTGTCTTGATACATTCTGGCATTGTAAAACTGTCTGGACTTTTCTAATCAGTAGAGCCATTGATTGTTGACAAGAGTTTGAAATATGTTGATTACGGCAGCAAAAGTAATAGCAGTCATGTGCTAAAGTGCAGTTGAATTTTGCAGATTGGTCTTTGTTATATGGTGGAACAATCAAACTAGTTTTTAAAAAAACTTGTATTTTAATTTAATATAGAAAATAGTAGTGTTCGGAATGACAATCGAATTAGGACTGAGGGTCGAGGGTATATATAGGGGTAGATATAGTAAATAATATCTTAATTTCTAACTGAATACATTATAGGAACTTAACTAATGAGAAGTAAACATATTGGTGATAAAGATATGAGGCTTAACTAATAAACTTATCTAAGTGAGGGGCAATATCTAATACCTCAAGAATGCTTGAGCCGATTTTGTCTTTTCGTATCACAGAGATACCAGCTCCTGTATCAACAAGGAGCGTAACGGGTTTACCTTCGACATGGAATGTGCAATGTAATAGATTTTCGGGTGATATCGTTGAGAAAAGAAATGGCAAAAGATTCGATTTTGTTCTTGGAATTAGCAGGTTTGCGTTTTGGCTTGGAAGATTTCGATTTTGATTTAGAAGATTTTTGCTTTTTAGATTTAGGAGATTTAGAATTGATTTGATCACTAGATGCAGCGGAAATACAGGGTGTCCGGTGGCAGAATCAGGATTTAAAATATAAATAACAAAAAAACTACGTGAAATATACATTTATATTTTTAATCATTATAAAGAAGACAAATGCGGGTTTTATTTCTTAAAAATTATGTCGTCTAAATGTTGACCGTCACGTCGGATACATTCATGGAATCTGGCTTCAGTATTTCTTGCCACTCGCTGGAGAAGTGCCGCCGAGATGCCATGAACTTCGCGAACGATATTTTCTTTTAATGATGAGATAGTCGCCGGGTTTGTTTAGTAGACTTTATTTTTGAGATATCCCCACAGAAAAAAGTCCATGGGTGTAAGATCCGGTGACCTGGGTGGCCAGGGGATGTCACCGAAACGGCTTATCAGTTGGTTGGGGAAGAAATCACGAAGTAGCGCCATGGTCTCCCTAGCAGTGTGCGGGGTGGCGCCATCTTGCTGAAACCATGTCCGTGAAGTGTAGGAAGGATGGTCTCTCAATGTTGGAAAAAAATAATAATTGAGCATTCGCCGATAAGCAACACCAGTCACAGAAATTGCGTGCCCTTGACCATTTTCAAAAAAATAGGGTCCAATTATTCCCCTGCTTGATAATGCACACCAAACCGTCACTTTGGGACTGTGAAGTGGCTTTTGGTGTTTTAAGTGGGGGTTTTGTCCTTTAGGAGACCAATAACGACAATTCTGCTTGTTTACACTGCCATTTAAGTGAAAGTGGGCTTCATCACTCCAAAAAATAGTGTTCACCGTGCGAAATCGCTCCAACATTGTCTCACAGTAATTTTTACGCAAGTTGTAATCATTAGGCTTAAGCGCTTGCACAATTTGAATTTTAAATGGATGAAGTTTAAGATCCTTCTTCAATATCTCGTGCACTATAGTTTTTGGAAGCCCCAAGGCAGCCGCTCTCTTGCGAACGGACTGACGCGGATTATCGCTCAAACTGGACGCGACGAGTTCGATGTTTTCATTTGTTCTCTACGTCCGGCTGGGCCCCGGTCGTGGGTTATTTTCTGCTGAACTTGTTGCCCGGAACCTTCGCACCCATGATCGAATCAAATCTTCACTTGGGGCGTCACGTAACCGTCGAATATTGTAACGTGAACAAAATCTTCGACGAGAAATTGCACACGAATCATTGGCTTTAAAATACGCTTCGATTGCGAACGCACGTTGTTCACCCGTCCACTGCGACATTGCGACTAAAAAACCCGCACGAATGACGAAGCCAACGCGGCCCCCTCCCCGCTCCTCCGTGCAACGGTTACGGAGAAATTCGAAATTTAAATCCTAAATCTGCCACCGGACACCCTGTAGTAGAGTTGGTAGATATAGTATTTTCAATGAATTGAGAAGATTCAGCGGAATTGGATTTAGTAAAGCCGAGATTTTGGGGCTGGTTACCCGGTTCGTGGGCTTTAGACATAGTAATGATAGAGTCAGATTTGAGTTTGGATTCGGGGAAGAACTCGGTTTGTGTGTAGACTGAATGGGTTTGTGATCGATTATCGCACATTTTCTCTATAAGAGGCGTGGTTGATGGGTGTCCCCGATGGACTGGATTTGAAGCACCACGATCCGAGTTTTTGGAAGTGTTATAATTTGCGCCTACCATTGGATTTTTAGGTTCTCCAGATCTGTGTTTAGATTCTGCGAGCTGCGAGCGATGCGAGCTGGCGCGGTAGTGTTAGTTGGTGCTGGTAATGCACGTTGGTTATAAGTTTGTGCGGAGTTATCGTTAAAATCCTTCATGTATGGATTATTTGCTTTAACATAACTATTACTACATTGTGAAACACCACCTCGTATACCAGATTTTATGAACGCAATTTTTTCGAAATCCGTTAAAAGTTGTAACTGGATTCCTGTGTACTTAAGCATAGCATCCCAACTCAATCCAGGAGCAGTATAATAATGGGCTGGGTCTAGATCGTAAGATTTTATACAAACATTTTTAAAGTTTTCGAATATATCACACAAAAGTAAAACATCTGTTTTTAAGTAGAGATCAGAATAGTCACCCATAGATGAACATTGAAAATGAGTCCAAACATTTTGAGCATGTGACTATCTATGCTAACTATCGATGCTAGGTAAAGACGAAGCCTTAAGGGAATCGAATGATGTCATCTGTACGTAGGGGTAAACACCTTTCCTTTTCAATAATTCGAAATCACTATTGTTAGGGAATTCCTTGTGGAGTTCATAAAACTGATAGTCATTTAAGTTTTGAGCTAAGGATTCTAAACTACTTGAGGGAATCAATAAATCGCAAATTGAGGGTCTGATCGTTAACATTTAGAACTTTTGAAAAAGAAATATACTTCTCCTTATTCTGAGGGATAATTTCTATCTGGCCTTCAACAAAATTTAAACCATGCACAATAAAGTGAGCATCATAATTACTAAGATTATGCAAAACAACAGGTACAAAATTAATTTTATGGAATTTCTTACTACAACTTTCGTGAGTAACCCCTAAAAAAAACTCCAGTACCTATTCCAAACATAATCAACGTGCTTCTCGGTGACAGAAGTTTCACATATGTAACATACAGAGGTTTCGTTAATTATTCTTTGTTCCGCTTCAGTAAGTGGCTGAGGTAGAGTTTGAAAACTATTTTTTCTACAAATAATTTTAAGATCTTCATAAAGTTTATTCATGAATACTTGCGCGCAATCGTTTCCTGTATGTTACATATTTGGAAAGTCTTTCATCGAAAGAACATTTAATATAGTAACCGAAGCTATAAACATCATGCTCTTGAATGTTGTAGACTTGTTAGGGTCGTTTGAACATGACTCAATAGGTTTAAGAAACGATTCAAAATCAGCATAAATTACAAAAGGCACCCTTTTTTTCTCTCATATTTCTCAAAGTAAACTATCATTTGACACGTTTTCCCCAAACCAGTTTTTCTTAGATGGGTTAGAAGAAGGAAGGTCGGAACGTACATGAGAACAATCATATTGTTGATGATTAGACAGCAACTCATTTGTTCGGAAGAAAAGCAAACATCCATCGTAAATGTGAATAGCACCATGATGGTTTGTAAGTTGTCTACCAACTAGGCGGGAAAGATTTTTAATATAGCAATAGTGACCATTGCTACCGTTACTTTTTTCTTTCGCACTTCTTCTAAAAAGTTGTATTATGCTATTAGTGACCTGAATAAGTAAATAAAGGATAAATTTCATTATTTAGGTACTTGTTTAATGGTACACTAATTGCATAATAAATAAAATATATTGATTTTCTTGCCTACCTAGGCTTATCTTTTGTGACGTGAGTTTATGTTACTATACACACAAATCCTTGAAAGCTTAAATGATTTGTCAATACCTTCTTTTCTATATTTCTATTTGTGAAAGCTTGTAATTGACTTATTTATTCATTTATTCTAATATGTGTGTTGTTGTTGATTTGCCAATAATAAATAAATACTTATCAAACCACATATCAAGGTTAAACCAGGTTAATCTTTCACATCCCAGGAAAAAGATCAATAGAAAATTTATTGTGTCTGGGTTTATAATGGGTCAATGGGATGTGAGAGGTTAAACCTAAAATCAAACCATAAACAAACTACTTACGGTAAATAGTTGACATTGTCTCTGGTGCCAGACAACCATCCTCTTTTATAAGATTGGTAGGAGACGTAGCCGAAGAGGTATAACAGTACTGCCACTACTAAAACAATGATCACGATTTGGATCATGTTTTGAACGCTGCGGTAGTCCTGCGCTGGCCAACCGTTGAATAATGGCAGCTGGAAAATTAAAAAGAAAGTTGTCATTTGTTAAATTTAAAAAATTGGTGGTAGATTTTTGTCACTTCGCCCTGAAGAAGAATTTTAACTTGCAAGATTTTAATGTCTATCGATATTTTAAGAAGTATCGATATTTTTTATTGAAAAACACACATATACCTAATAAGTAATAAAAAAAGTAGGTATATATATAATGAAAAAATACCCTTATTTTTACGCAAGGTAATCTGAAAAGTACTTACATCTTTAGCAACGACCACACAATCCCCTTTTGCGATCGAACCATCATCACACAAACAAAGCGGCCTCATATCTTCAGGCACGCAAATACCGTCGCATTCACTGTCACAAACATCAGGTATATCATCTCTTTGGACGCTCTCGTGGCGTATGACAAACGTGTTCGCATTAAAAACTCTTTGGAGATACAACTCGCAATGTTTCTGGCCGAAAAGAAGGCAGCGGTTCAAACGGAACGAGTTCGCTACGAGGAAGTAGGCGTGGTCTTCAAAGATGGCGAGGTCGTGGGGGGCTTCTAGGTGTTTCTCGTTTGTTAGGATTTGTTTCCTGGAAATAAGTGAAGAAAAAAGATTATAAAACAATATAATAAAATATTTAAAAAAAGTGGGCGGTGAGGCCCCAGACTTGCTGGACTTATTTTTACGGGGGCACATAAAAAATATTGTTTACTCCGTGAAGTGCTCTACTAGTCAGCTAATGAAGCAGCGCATAAGAGATGCTTGTCACATTCTAGCTGATTACGAAAGTTCGCCTGATTTTACCGCAAACATATTGTGGATGAGGCGTCGTTTATTCGAGGGGATATCATTAAAAAATATATAAAAACAAAAAAAAAAATTAAAAATCCTAAAAAAAACAAAAAAAACTAGGTACTTTTTAAAAGAAAAAAAAATCATAAAATAAAAACAAAAATAACATAAAAATATGCTAAAAAAACAACTATTAAAAATCTAAAAAAAAACTTACATATGATTACCCTCGAAATCAATAGAAGCGATCTGCGCGGGCGCAGTCTCCGCTACGTACAAGAGTTTCTTATACGAGTCCAAAGCAAGTCCCGTACAATTATGTACCACTGCGATCTGAGTCACTTGCCGTCCAGATAATGTAGCCGACCAGATGATGGACTCCAAATCACGTGTGATGCAGTAGAACATACGACGAGAGACTGGGTCGACGACTAGTGCTGTTACCTAAAAAAATGGCGATTTGTGTTGTTACCAAATTATTTTAAAGTGGTGATTTGCCTTTTAACTATTGGTGTTAAAATGATTTCGAGGGATCTATTTGGATCAATTTCCAAGTCGCCCTGTTATCAAGGATGTCTTGCTTGTCTCTCTATTCTCTCTCTCTCTTCCCTTTCTTGATCTATCTTTCTGTTCTCTCTCTCCCACTCTCTTTCTTTCTTTCTCCCTCTCCTACTCACTCTCTCTCTATCTCAATCTCTTCTCTTCCTTTCCGAAACACCACGAAACCCTTACATCAGCATTTTTGGTGAGTTTCTGAAGCCGAGCACACTTCCTCTTCTCCACGTTGCATACCCTCACGTAGCTGGCTGCCGGGGTACTGTCCACGAAGTACACGTTCCCAGATATCCAGTCTACTGCCACCTGGAAAAAAGTAAAAAAGGTTTATTGAAAAAGGTTTGGCAAAGAATATTGAAATATGTGTGGGTGGATTGCGAGGTTATTTTAAGGAACTAATATTGAGAATGTAGAATCTTTCTCTGTTTGTAGATATGCATTACGAAGATATCAATTGCAAAAAAATCATTAAATAACTAGAAAAATCATAAAAAAAAATTAAAAACATAAAATAAAAACAAAAAAAAAAAATTATAAAAAAAGAAAAAATATATTCCAAAGCATAGCAAAACGAATGTAGAATCTTTGTCTGTTTGTAGATATGCATTACGATGATATTAATTGAAAAAAACATTCATCGATTAAAAAAACAGAAATCATAAAAAAAAAATACCAAAAAACGCAAAAAAAATTAAAAAACAAAAAAAGCTTAAAAACATTAAATCAAATAACATTAAAAAAAGAAAAAATATATATTCCAAAGCATAGCAAAACGAATGTGGAATCTTTGTCTGTTTGTAGATATGCATTACGAAGATATATAATTGAAAAAATAAAATTATATAGGCAGGTCTGATCTGATCCAGGCACTTGTGTCCCACTGCTGGGCAAAGGCCTCTCTCCTTATCCGCCACTACTTTATGTCTTGAGCTCGGTTCTAACTGTGCCAGAACAAAACCTAATGCAATGTAGAATCTTTGTCTGTTTGTAGATTAGCATTACGAAGATATCAATTGTAAAAAAAATCATCAATAAAAAAAACAAAAAAAAAACAAAAAAGTAAAAAAAATATAAAATAAAAACAAAAAAATTAAACAAAATTAAAAAAAAATTAAAGCATAGCAAAACAAATGCAATGTGGACCATTGTCTGTTTGTAGATATGCATTACGAAGATATCAATTGTAAAAAAATTATTGACTAAAAAAAAAAAACAAAAATCATAAAAAAAAAACAAATGACATTTTTTATTGTTATTTTGAATAACAATAAAAAAATAAAATATATATTCCAAAGCATAGCAAAATGAATGTGGAATCTTTGTCTGTTTGTAGATTTGCATTACGAAGATATCAATTGGAACAAAATCATTAAGTAACTAGAAAAATATTTAAAAAAATTAAAAGCTAAAAAAAATTTAAAAATACATAAAATAAAAACAAAAAAAATGCAATTAAAAATTTAAAAAAAGAAAAAATATATTCCAAAGCATAGAAAAACGAATGTGGAATCTTTGTCTGTTTGTAGATATGCATTACGAAGAAATCTTTTGAAAAAAAAATCATCGACTAAAAACAACATAAAATTCATTAAAAAAAAATAACATAAAAAAATCAAAAAATCCAAAGCATAGCAAAACGAATGCAATGTAGAATCTTTGTCTGTTTGTAGATATGCATTACGAAGATATCAATTGGAAAATAATAATTCATCGACTAAAAAACATAAATCATAAAAAAAAAAACTAAAAAAACTAATACATGTAAAAAGCTAAAAAAATTTAAAAAAAGCAAAAAAAAATAAATAAAAAAAAACATCCACTGCAAAACGAATGTATTGTGGAATCTTTGTCTGTTTGTAGATTAGCATTACGAAAATATAAGAAAGCATTGAGCTTTTATCCACATTAAATGAAAGTGTGGTATTTCACCTGGTAGGGCCCTGTGCCGAAGGTTTCTTGCCGTTTTCTTCCTCTCGGCTATACAGGTAGTGAACCGGCAGTAGTTTTAGATCAAAAAAGTGAAATGAATTTTGCCTATTTTTGAATAAAACACTTTTCATTTTCACATTCTATAAAACTTCTTCGCAACAATGTTTTCTGTATTAATTTTTGCTTTTTTTTCATAACCTACTACTTCCACTTCGAACTTGCTCTAGCATTCTTTCCTCACGCTACTGAAGTTTGACTACTTTTCTAATGCGGTATTCTAAAGCATTTCTTTCTTGATATTGCAGCTATAGCAAATAATTGGCAGCTTTGTCTGATTCCTGCCTTGTTTAATAACGTTTTAACATGACATTGAGTCTTATTAAAAAGTCAAATTGTTGGCAGAAGAAAGGTACTCCACCGACAAGAGCCTGGCTATTCATCATCAGCCCTTTGAATGTTTCCACTAAAGGGACACGAGCCTACTCTCATACGAGAGTGATTAGGCCAACAAGCTGACCCAATGGCAGATAAACAATTATAGCTTTTTAAATGAATGAATGAACAAACAAAACACTATCAAGTTTCCTTCGAAGCGAATGACTCTAATTCAAAATTTAAAAAATAAGTTTTTACTTACTTTCGTAGGTCTTCCAACATTAGTGATTGTAGTTTGATTATCACCGTTCACTTGAATGAGTTTGTTGATTGAAGTGACGTATAGGTTACGTTTTCTAACGTCTACATCCATGTCGATAATGTTCGGGACGTTTTCGTCGTTGTATTCGACTGCGATATGTCCGTCAGCTGTTATTGAGCGCACGGAGTTGCCCGTGACGTAGTAGACGGACATGTGGCCGTTTGTTGCTTTGCACGAACGGCGGTCTGATCTGAAATTGATTATATATGATTTTTATGATTATTTTCTTTTCAAAAATTCAAGTGTTTAGTCTGATTTGAATTTTTATGATTCTTTTATTTTCAAAAAAGTTTGGTCTGATCTGGAATTTTATGAGTTTTTATCATTATTTTCGTTTCAAAAAATGTTTAGTAGTAGGGATTCGTTGGTTCTGGACCAAAGGGCGGGTCACTTTGGGCACTTTGTGGTGCCTTCGCAAAAAGCTCTTCCCATATGGTTTTGATTCGCGCACATGTGATTTTAATTCGCGGTTTGATTCGCGGTTTAATTCGCGGTTTTATTAGGTAATTCGCGGTTTTATTTGTGGTTTTCATTAATTCGCTTTTCGCATATATGTGATTTTAATTCGCGGTTTCAATTCCTTCGCTCAATTAAATCGCGTTTTAATTCGCGGTTTCCATTCATTCGCGTATACGTGATTCTCATTCGCGCACATATCATTTCAAAATTCACAATTCATGTATTCATATCACCATCGATTTCATTTATACCTACCAATAATCAACTTTATACCTACTTCCTTTCAACCACAAAACATGTCTTGACGAGTTATCTACTCTATTGTATTTTTGAACAATGGCTCTCCAATTGAACGTTACTCATCGCAACTAGTAATGACCATTCTTTGCGTTTTTTATTGTGCTTCCTGCTTTTATGATAACGCTAACTTTACTTATCTTAATGTATCCTTTTGTTCTGTGATAATAAAATCCATCCTTTTGAAAATGTTTTACTTATTTCTATGTGCGAGTCTTGTTATAAAAGCGAAGCATAAGCCTCAGTGATTCACAAATTGTCCTGAGTTGCGTGAAGTAGTATTAACATCAAGTGTTTAAAGTTGTGAAAACGTTTGATAGACCTACCACAATGTTGCGGTCTACAGCCAGCTGCATGGGACAAATGGAGGTAAGAATCGTTATGTTCCTTTCTATTATTTTGTTTTATATTCACCTCACAAACATAGCTCATATTTACAGTTGCATGATAGAAATATCTTCCTAGTATTAAAGTTGATTAAATATAGGTACACATAGTTCAGTCTAAACCTTATAATTTTAATGTGTTTCTCTAAGTAATATATCTGATTGTAATTAAAGTAAATTTTCTTTCACTGTATGTACCTTAGTTGTCCTTTATTTTGTTTTCATAATAAATGTCTTATGTTTTGTTTTAGGGTTCGACAATTAACGCTGATGACATACCAAACACGTTCAAGAATTATTACTTCGCCGCATCAAGTGATGAAGAAGGCGACAACACACTTACTATTGTCGAATCCGATCAAAAATCACCTAAACGAACAGGCAGTTTTAATTGTATCGATCAATTTTTCGACACACCCAAAATCAAGAAACAAAAGAAAGTGCAATCTTCGACAGTTGGTATGGGTCGAAACGGAGGTGTATCCTATCTATCTTCAAATGCCAATGACGCAGCAAACGCAACACATCTAATTAAATTAGAAGTCTATGAGCTGAAAAAATTAGCCAAGGTGCCTTCAAACAACCACTGGAAGCATGCTGATGTTCGCGTTAAATACTACACGAAGGTCACAGACAATATTTACGATCGCAGCAAGGAGCTAATATATGAAATCACGAAGAACGTCTCACAATCACAAGACTGTAAAAAATACTTTTTCGATAAGTAATTAGATATTATCAACCAGGTATTTTACAGAAAACAATAGGAACCAGCACACCGCCCAACAACAAAGCAACTTGTCTTTCTACCTGAACAATGGATCAATATTTTCAACGTGGGATTTTATAGAAAATAATACGCACCACTACAATGGGTTCTTCATGTTTAACTAAGGATGGATACAACAATAGAGTCGAATTCACTACTTAAGCAAACGATACCAAGCTTCGCAAAGACAGTCAGTATTAGGCTTGAACTTGTGTGGTTAAGTACTACTCGCTATCATTTTACAGTATTGAATATTTCTATTATAATATGGAGTTCAAAAAAGACCAAGTGATCAGTTATTTTTTTCAAGAAAAAAGTGAAAATGACCCTGTGTTTGATGAGTTTTTTAACAGTGAAGTTTTAGAACAATGTGATGTGTTAGAGGAAAACCATAAAAGTACACCTATGAATTTAAATAGCTTCTCATCCGAACATGATGCTGCGTTATGTGAAATAACATCTGAGATAGAACATCAACTCATGTAAGTATATAAAAGAAAAAAAAACAATTAGTTAAATTTAAAGTAATCCAAACGATTGGTGTTGTTTTATTCGTTACATATTTTTTATTTTATTTAATAAGTATGGTTGTGCTAACATTTTCTTTTTTCAATTCAGAAACTTGGTACAAACTGGAAGAGGAAAGAAGAGAAAATCACCAGATGATGGCGAATTTACTGATGAAACTCATGTGGAAGCTGTCCCTGGACCCTCATCGTCTAGAAGGGAACTCCCAAGTAAAGAAATGATTAAATGTGATATTTGTAATGTAATGGTGAGTCGGAAATATTTTCCTAACCACGTTCGGAGTTCCTCCCATAAAAGTAAGCTCTTATCAAGGAAGCATAATTTTGAAAATGTTACTATTTTAAACACTGCATTCGGTTCAAGAGTTATTACATATCAGATAACTTCACCTCTACAAAGTTCAACCATACTAGAAACACCTGAACAGTTCTTTGATTCGGTAAAAGATACTATTTTAAAATTAATTAATGAAAGTATAGAAGACTTAACTATAATAAAAGTAAATTTTGTGATTCATGCTGATTTTGTGCAAGAAACAAAAGATTTAAAGAACACTTTCGATTTCCAAACTTCTAATTATACGATTTGTCGGGGTGATGACTTAGAACCTTATTTTAAATTACTAGGTGAAACAAAAGCAAAATGAGTGATTTCGAAAAAAAAGATAGTGGATGGAGCTTCAAATCAGTGCATCATTTAGAAATGAATGTCAATAAATTTAATCCTTTACATGGTGGTGACAAAGACCTGGAATATTCTGAGTTTGTAACTTCAATGTGAGGTTTATTTTGACACATTGAACAAAAAGCCATCATAGACAATACCCCATCGACTGAATCTTCAGAATCACTTTTTTCTTGAGTGGAGTGACCCTCACACGGAGTATAAAATGGTTTGATATCTTCATCTTTGATAAGATCCTCCGGCAATTCATTGCTTATGTACCACCACCTTATACATTGCGAATAATTGGCAAGAATCGTACTTTTTGTCATGGTGTTTATGATATCTTTAGAGAAAGACATTTTTAACTGCAAACACTTTGACGACGCTAACGTTATTAATTAGAAATGGGTTGTTACAGACCCTATTTATACAAGTGGCTCAGGTAGGAAATGTTGGTATCGTTTGCTTAAGTAGTGAATTCGACTCTATTGTTGTATCCATCCTTAGTTAAACATGAAGAACCCATTGTAGTGGTGCGTATTATTTTCTATAAAATCCCACGTTGAAAATATTGATCCATTGTTCAGGTAGAAAGACAAGTTGCTTTGTTGTTGGGCGGTGTGCTGGTTCCTATTGTTTTCTGTAAAATACCTGGTTGATAATATCTAATTACTTATCGAAAAAGGATTTTTTACAGTCTTGTGATTGTGAGACGTTCTTCGTGATTTCATATATTAGCTCCTTGCTGCGATCGTAAATATTTGTCTGTGACCTTCGTGTAGTATTTAACGCGAACATCAGCATGCTTCCAGTGGTTGTTTGAAGGCACCTTGGCTAATTTTTTCAGCTCATAGACTTCTAATTTAATTAGATGTGTTGCGTTTGCTGCGTCATTGGCATTTGAAGATAGATAGGATACACCTCCGTTTCGACCCATACCAACTGTCGAAGATTGCACTTTCTTTTGTTTCTTGATTTTGGGTGTGTCGAAAAATTGATCGATACAATTAAAACTGCCTGTTCGTTTAGGTGATTTTTGATCGGATTCGACAATAGTAAGTGTGTTGTCGCCTTCTTCATCACTTGATGCGGCGAAGTAATAATTCTTGAACGTGTTTGGTATGTCATCAGCGTTAATTGTCGAACCCTAAAACAAAACATAAGACATTTATTATGAAAACAAAATAAAGGACAACTAAGGTACATACAGTGAAAGAAAATTTACTTTAATTACAATCAGATATATTACTTAGAGAAACACATTAAAATTATAAGGTTTAGACTGAACTATGTGTACCTATATTTAATCAACTTTAATACTAGGAAGATATTTCTATCATGCAACTGTAAATATGAGCTATGTTTGTGAGGTGAATATAAAACAAAATAATAGAAAGGAACATAACGATTCTTACCTCCATTTGTCCCATGCAGCTGGCTGTAGACCGCAACATTGTGGTAGGTCTATCAAACGTTTTCACAACTTTAAACACTTGATGTTAATACTACTTCACGCAACTCAGGACAATTTGTGAATCACTGAGGCTTATGCTTCGCTTTTATAACAAGACTCACACATAGAAATAAGTAAAACATTTTCAAAAGGATGGATTTTATTATCACAGAACAAAAGGATACATTAAGATAAGTAAAGTTAGCGTTATCATAAAAGCAGGAAGCACAATAAAAAACGCAAAGAATGGTCATTACTAGTTGCGATGAGTAACGTTCAATTGGAGAGCCATTGTTCAAAAATACAATAGAGTAGATAACTCGTCAAGACATGTTTTGTGGTTGAAAGGAAGTAGGTATAAAGTTGATTATTGGTAGGTATAAATGAAATCGATGGTGATATGAATACATGAATTGTGAATTTTGAAATGATATGTGCGCGAATGAGAATCACGTATACGCGAATGAATGGAAACCGCGAATTAAAACGCGATTTAATTGAGCGAAGGAATTGAAACCGCGAATTAAAATCACATATATGCGAAAAGCGAATTAATGAAAACCACAAATTAAACCGCGAATTACCTAATAAAACCGCGAATAAAACCGCGAATCAAACCGCGAATTAAACCGCGAATTAAAATCACATGTGCGCGAATCAAAACCATATGGGAAGAGCTTTTTGCGAAGGCACCACAAAGTGCCCAAAGTGACCCGCCCTTTGGTCCAGAACCAACGAATCCCTACTACTACCAATAGGTCCCTCATCACTTAGAGATGAGATGGGTTTATAATGTATCCATTGACCACTTTCTATACTTGTTTGAGTTGATGGTAGAGCAAATAGGTCTAATTCTGATTTGGCACATTCACAAGAATTATTATGTAAGAATGACATTTTAAACTTTATGAAAATATATCGTTATTGATTATTTTTTTAGCTTTTCTAGCTTTTTTCACTGTTCCCCCTTTCAAGTTTTGTGAACGAATGAGACCTTTCATGTTTCGCTTTTTATTCTTATACCCCGAACCATTCATAACTCTTACAATTTTATCATCAGCTTTTCTTTTTAAATTAGCAGTGGCTTCCTTAAAACGATTTGTAAGGGATTCTTCTAAAGGTCTTGCACTTACAATGTCAGATAAAAGTCCCGCTCCAGCATTTAACACTTCTTTACCAACAACTTTAGCCCCATTTGATAAAAGTGGTAGAACTGATCTAAACAAACCTCCTAAAAAACTTCCAATACCATGACCGCGTTGGTGTGATACACCTTTATAAATTACTCCAATACCAGTTCCTGCCTGATGTGAATAGTAGTGATGATATGGACAAATGCCATTGGTTTGTCTCACGTACATGATTTTTTATTTGCGTATGAAATGTAGTTTAACACAGCTCGTTCCAAACTGAAATGGTATACTTTCTCCAGTGTTTGTTCTTATATCTATTTCAATAGTATCAAATTCTCTACGCATGACTGGAATATAGTGAGGTGGAGAAAAACGTGCATTTTGGATGAACCATATATGTATTTTACAGGATCTAATGATACAATTCTTAATAAGGGACACATCACATCTCCAACCATTTGAGGTTCAACAATATCACAATAAATATATAACTGCGATGGTAAACCTAGATATAAATTAGTTGGAAATTTACCAGTTTTTTTGGTTGCTATGTTAGTATTTGGGTCAAATCCAAGTTGAAGACTTAGTACTGGAGAAAACTTCAATGATATCAAATTCTCTAGGTCTCCAGTGAGAGTAATTAATTTTGTAATTTTATCATGTCTTAATCTGAATGATTCTCTTGAATTCAGTGTTGTTATAATATCATCAATGTCTTCATAACTGGATGTTGGTATATGGCTTTTGTATGTGACGACACTAAGTTCGGGTTCATTAGGAACCTGCATTCGTTTAGTTATATACATAATATTATTATTATCCTGTACTGTGAACATGGTACACGGGTACTGAAATTCGACTATTCCCACTAACCATTCTCCTTCTAACTTTATGGATTTTGGTAGCTTTGATGAAAAACAAGTGGTCTTGTTGTTTGGAAAATATTTAGCAGAACTATTACTAGGTAAAGTTAAATAAAAGTTTTCGCCTGTCATGATTTCTCTAAAGTCGAAGCTAAAATCCAACTATTAAATTTACTCGGATAACCTTTCCACTTCACTAATAATTCCTTTCTGTGACCAGAATAGCGAGTGCTTAGTATTTTATCAATCTTATACACGGCAGTGGGGTCATAACACACTTTCTGTAATTCTTTTTCATAAAACGTACCAATAACATTTTCATTTTGCAAATCTTTTAAAGTATAAACAACCCACGGTGATCTCTTTATAACTGAAGTGATTAAAAATATTTCATCGCTCCAATTGGTTTCATAACCTTTTTGAAAAATGTGTTTACATTTAGTAATCCTTACATGGTCACCAACTTTAAATTTAGGTTGGGTTAAATTTTTTGTCGTATTTTTTCCATTTTGTTCATACAAATTTCGCCACACTGTCATAATATTATCAAAATTTACATCACAAGGACGCATTTTAATACTTCTGTGTAAACTGTTATTATAAGACCGAAGTAAATCTTGAAGAACGTCTATATATCGGTAAGTATTGTTATGAGTAAAATATCGCCACATTTTCATTTTAAGTGTACGTTGGAATCTTTCAACAATACTTGCTTTTATGTCTGGATTATTTGTTGTGTAATAGTTAACACCGTTATTTTTTAGAAAAGATTGCACGTCTTTGGATATAAATTCTGTGCCTTTATCTGATTGTAAATGTCTAGGAGTGGCTTGTGCTTCTAAAAATATATCTCTTAAATTTTCTTTTATAGTACTAGAATCCTTCTTTTTTATTGCTCTTACAAAGGCATACTTACTAAAAACATCGATTACACATAAAATATATTTAAATCCATCATTATACTCTTCATAGGATCTCATGTCACTTAAATCGGCTTGCCATAGTTCATTGAAATTAGATAATACATACTTATTTCTAGGAAATCTTCGGTGAACTGGTTTGTGAAGTGTATATGTTTCTTGTGACTCCAACCATTTCATTGTTTCTTTTTTAGACATTTTATTTTTCATAGCTTCTGATAATTTTTGAACACTACTGTATCCAGCCGGATGAGATACATCATAATAAATATTTTTAATTTCTAGTAGGGGGTCCATCTTTCCCATTCGATCTTTCTACCTTTTTTAACGTTATTTTCACTAGTTGTTTTTGTTGTTTTTGGCGTACTGGAAAACTTCGATGCGCTTGTTTCTTTTTCTTTAAAAATATCTTCAACTTTCTTAGCATAAGTTGGACTTTTAGACAATATTTGAATAAATGAAGCTCTTTTTGGATTGCCTATAAAACTTAAAGGAACTTTCAAATCTTTTAGCATTAGAGCAAAATCCTCCCATCCATTAGGTGAACTGTTTTTGAGGGGTCTTAAGATATCACCCAGAAGGTCAACAATATTACTTTTGTAAATTTCTCTATTGTTGACAAACACGGTACCTTTATCATTCCAATATATTTTATCATTATTTTTTAAGAGTATATCTATTAAAAGTTCACCTTTTAATTTATATGACTTTGGTATAAATGCGAGTAGCTGTGATTTTGTATAAATACCTCCCTCGGGTATCTTAGTAGACGTCTTTTCATCGTTTGCACCTTGTTCGGTATTACTTGTTTCTTTTATTACATCTTCTTTTTCATCCAAAGGCAAAATAGGTATTTGTAATGGTTTTCGATCTTTTCCAATAAAATGCAGATATCTTTGTAATGTTTGTAAATATAGAGCCCATTTTTCTCTGTCCTCTTTTTTTGTTTTTAAAACTTTGTGCATTTCTTCATCCAAGTGGGATAAATGATTAGAACTTGAATTTGCAGTATCCGTTTTCAGTCTCTCTATAACTTCGGGTTCAATTAGAATCATTTTCTTAGCACTTTCCATTTTAATTTATAATTGAACCCAACAATGAACTAAGAACTGAGCCAATAATAATCGGTAAAAATGCTCCACCTTTTTGTACAAAAATTTGTTTTCTTGTTTTGTGAGACTTTTTTGAAAGTAACTTTCTTAATACACTTTTATGTTTTTTCAGTTTACTCTTGTCCTTGTCCTTTATCGGTATCTTCCCTTTTAAAACATTAAAAATACATTCCGTTATGCAGTTGATTTCTTCATCTCCACAACTTTTTAACAATGCTTCTCTGTACTTTGATTTTAATGATAATAATGCCTTTAATAAATCTTTGTGAGATGCGACTCTTTCAATCATTATTTCAATACTAACACTATTTTTCTGATGTATTAAATTATATTGGATAGTGATAAGCTACACAACATCAGAAGCAACAAAACAGTTAAATTTACAAATATTGAAAATAGATTCACTAGTTTCTCTAATTGTAATTTTATCTTTAAAAATTTTCAAGATACATTCACAAATTTGTTTTACTTCATCATCATCACAGTTTTCTAACAAAGCCTCACGATAATGATCTTTTAGTATAAGTAATGCTCTCAAAATATGTTTAGAGTCAGATGTTTCCACTTCAGCCATTATTTAAAACTGACAGAAATCGTTTGTTGTGCATCATATTTATATCCCTTTTTTGGTATATATACAGTACAGTGACCATCAAACGGAAATAATTTACTTTTAAAACGACATATGTCATTTGTATTTTGTTTTAGATCAATAAAAAGATAACCATGGGCTTGGTTAGTTGCATCTTTGTATGATTCTTCTAAAAATTTAACATTATCAGGATATACTTGACGAGCTAAATGACGTATCTGTGTTCTATCACGAGGATTTTTAAAATAAACTATATAGCTTGAATTTAAAGAAATATCTCGTTGACCTTTTCCTTGGTGAAAGATGTTTTGTGTGATGTAGAAGACACTGAGATTTCTATGATGGCTACCTTTAGTAAAAATATCAACTATTCGTCCATCAGATTCTCTCATAAGATCATCAATAATTAGAAGTCTAGGATATTTCCCGTCAAACATACTCAAATCTGGAATGCCTTGACTGTAATTCACATTATCCAAATTGTACAAAGGTTGCATTTCATCATAGCACCATATTACTTCAACAAAATCCTGATTACAAATTTCATGAGAATATTTTAAAAAATTTGTAACAAAGTTTGATTTTCCACATCCACTAGGACCTGCTACTATTGCGGTGAAAGGATGAATAAAATGAATCATGGTTACGTGTTAGTTTGAGTTGACAGTATAAAGGAATGAAAGTAAACAACAAAATCAATCATTATATAGTTTATTCTAGTACATACAGATTAAATGTAAAATAAAAATAACACAAAAATTAAAATTTACTTAAAATGTACACCACTAGCCAATAATTTATTTATTTGTATATATATATGTTCAACACAGGATTTACTTAGGAAATAACATGAATACGAGTAAGAAATAAATTTCATGACATTAACAATAATGATACAATATTTATACATGACAGTTTATTATTTCTTACAAATATTATTTTCATTATTTCTTATGCTATAGTGTCCCCAAGCCAATGTATCGGTGGAGTTTGGTAAAATGTATCTCTTACTATCATAACCACACAAACTTACTTTATTAATTTTTTGTGTAAAAACTACATGTTTTATTGATCGAAATCGATGCATTTTAGCAAACTGTACATTTTTGTTATGTAAACAAGATCTATAGTCATCAATTTTCATTTTCTTTGTTACGCTTTTATTAACCCCCTTGGCTTTTGCAATAACTTGATCTTCTACCTGAATGGCATACATTTTCGATCGTAGACCGACAAATTCTTTAAAAATCCAACCATTATTTTCGTCTTTAAATAACCCAATCTTCTTTTTGTTTACATTAGGAAAATTAAATATATTATTTACAGCATAATCCGAAGTGTCAAAATATTTTTCTAAGTCAGGTCTTATATCATAGTAAAAATTATTTGTAAAAATCTGATAAATTAAACTGTCAGTGTCTGTAGGTATATAACAACTTTGCATTGTGATTAAATTTCTTTTTTATATAATTGTAATGAAAATCGTACATGAGTGTCTTTGAAATTTCTAAAATACAAAATCCTAAGTAAATAGGTTTATTGTAAAATAGTTTAATTTTATTTAATTGCACACATACTAAATTTTCGGAAAATATTGATAAACTATGAAAATTCGGGCGAGCTATTAAACTTTGTGCCCCTTGAACTTTACCATGATTTTCCCAGTGTGTAAGTAGTTTAACATTCACTCGTTTTTCAATATTTTCCATTGTTTTACCGAAGACAGCATTGTTCATTAGCTTGTAAAAGTCCTTCTCAAAATCAGACTTCGCTTTAGTTCTTAATTGAGTGTTTAGCTCAATATATTTTTGCATCCAACAACTCTGCTTAAATTCTAAAACTCTGTGAACTTGTACCAGTTTCATACCTATTTCTAAACACTGCATTAGGTTTCGATAATGAATAATGTACTTTCTTTTATTGTTTAAGTTTGGCACTAGTTTCGGTTGCTTACTTCCTCCAGTACAAATATTTTCAGGGCACAGTGGTAGGTCAGAATGTAAATCGTGTAAATTGTCTGGATAGTCTAGGTCAACTTCTAGTATATATCCTGTATCTGAAGTAGGAGAGACTTGAAAATTTACCGTTGTATCAACCCATCTAAAACCACTATAAGGGAGAAACTGCGACATAGCCCACCCATACAAATGGTTTGCGTCTAAATAAGTTAAAAAAGATTTGCGATCCTTTGCATTGTAGTCATCTAAGTATTCATTATTGGCCCTCGCATAGCGGTTGCTACATACTGATACCCCACCTCTTATCCCTTTTTTAATAAACGCTATCATATCGAAATCTGTCAACAAATCTAATTCAATTTTTGTGCACTTCAGCATAGCATCCCAGCTTAGACCAGGTGCAGTGTAATAATGTGCTGGATCTAATCCATATGTTTTTAAACAAACATCTCTAAAGTTCTCAAAGATATCGGCCAAAAGTAAAACATCGGTTTTTAAATAAAGATTAGCATAATCCATCATATTTTGACATTCAAAATGTTGCCAGACATCTTGTGCATGTTTATAATCTTCATCAGAAACATGTGATCCTGTTAAAGAGCTATAAAAATCTGATTGATTTGGTAAACAGGTGGTTTCCAGTGATGAATATGATTGAATAAATTCATAGAGGAAAAATACCCTTCCTTATCAAACGTTTAAAATCTTCTTCATTAGGTACTTGTTTTTTTAACTCTCTTAGTTGATCAACTTGTAGGTTTTTTGATAAGCAGTCCAAACTACTTGGCATGAATTTGAATGAATCTAAAAATCTTAAGTGCACATTATGTCCGTTAATATTCAGCTTTTTAGAAAATGATATATATTTTTCTTTGTTTTGAGGGATTATTTCTATTTCACCCTCCTTTAAATGTAAAGAGTGAACAAGAAAATGAGCATCATAATTACTGAGATTGTGCAAAAAAACAGGAATGAAATATGGAGCTCTAAATTTAGAACTGCACAAAGGATGTGCAACTCCTCTAAACAAACCTGTATTTGAGTCAAAATTTAGAGTGGATTCTGAATCAAGATTTTTTAAGCAAATGTGACAAGTTTTTGTTTGAAGAACATCAGCCTCTTGCCAATCTTTTAGTGGTATCGGTGGTTTTTGTTTACAATTTCTTTTTTGAATTTCACTAACGTCTTCACACAGATTTTCAAAAAAACTTTTAGTACAGTCGGATCCGGTATATGTTTTATATGTCGATAAGCTATCATCATATGAACATTTAATGTAATATCCATAACTATAAATCTCATGCTCCTGTAAATTGGTTGTGTATGACTTAGATGGATCTGGATCACAACCAGAAATAGGTTTAAGAAACGCCTCAGTATCAGCATAAACTACAAAAGGCACTCTCATCTGTCTTTGATAATTATTAAAACATATTTTATCTGAACGTTCATTATTACCAAACCAATCTTTTTTAGTTTTTGATGGACTAGGTAATTCTGTAAAAACATGACTACAGTCGAACTTTTGGTGGTTATCTAATCTCACTTTTGAAGAAAAATGTAATAAACACCCATCACAAATAAAAACCGCATTAGTCCTGTTTGATAACTGCTTGCTAACTAAGCGAGACAAATTTTTAATAAAACAGTAATGTCCATTAATACCGTTTGAAATATAAAGCAAATTAATATGTTTCTCACGTTTATTTTTAGTAAAATAAAGTGGCCCCACTATTGTGTTCTTCTTTGAAACTTCATCAAACTCTAATCCAAAAACATTAATACTGATATTGTTGTTGTTTTCAACCTTAGCAATATCCTTTATCTTCACAGGAAAAGACACATTATCAAAATTAAGTTTGTTTTGATGTTTGTGATAAGACGAAACCCTGTTCACGTGATGCTGTGCGGGGTATAATGCAGAAAGTAAAGCCCATTTAAGACATTCATGATCATTGTTTTTTACGTTAATAACAGCTTTTTTGTTTTGAATGTCATTTGGTAATTTTACATAAGAAGAACCTTGTAAAGGATTAAATTTATTGACATTCATTTCTAAATGATGCACTGATTTGAAGCTCCATCCACTATCTTTTTTTTCGAAATCACTCATTTTGCTTTTAATTGTTTCACCTAGTAATTTAAAATAAGATTCTAAGTCATCACCCCGACAAATCGTATAATTAGAAGTTTGGAAATCGAAAGTGTTCTTTAAATCTTTTGTTTCTTGCACAAAATCAGCATGAATCACAAAATTTACTTTTATTATAGTTAAGTCTTCTATACTTTCATTAATTAATTTTAAAATAGTATCTTTTACCGAATCAAAGAACTGTTCAGGTGTTTCTAGTATGGTTGAACTTTGTAGAGGTGAAGTTAGCTGATATGTAATAACTCTTGAACCGAATGCAGTGTTTAAAATAGTAACATTTTCAAAATTATGCTTCCTTGATAAGAGCTTACTTTTATGGGAGGAACTCCGAACGTGGTTAGGAAAATATTTCCGACTCACCATTACATTACAAATATCACATTTAATCATTTCTTTACTTGGGAGTTCCCTTCTAGACGATGAGGGTCCAGGGACAGCTTCCACATGAGTTTCATCAGTAAATTCGCCATCATCTGGTGATTTTCTCTTCTTTCCTCTTCCAGTTTGTACCAAGTTTCTGAATTGAAAAAAGAAAATGTTAGCACAACCATACTTATTAAATAAAATAAAAAATATGTAACGAATAAAACAACACCAATCGTTTGGATTACTTTAAATTTAACTAATTGTTTTTTTTCTTTTATATACTTACATGAGTTGATGTTCTATCTCAGATGTTATTTCACATAACGCAGCATCATGTTCGGATGAGAAGCTATTTAAATTCATAGGTGTATTTTTATGGTTTTCCTCTAACACATCACATTGTTCTAAAACTTCACTGTTAAAAAACTCATCAAACACAGGGTCATTTTCACTTTTTTCTTGAAAAAAATAACTGATCACTTGGTCTTTTTTGAACTCCATATTATAATAGAAATATTCAATACTGTAAAATGATAGCGAGTAGTACTTAACCACACAAGTTCAAGCCTAATACTGACTGTCTTTGCGAAGCTTGGTATCGTTTGTTTAAGTAGTGAATTCGACTCTATTGTTGTATCCATCCTTAGTTAAACATGAAGAACCCATTGTAGTGGTGCGTATTATTTTCTATAAAATCCCACGTTGAAAATATTGATCCATTGTTCAGGTAGAAAGACAAGTTGCTTTGTTGTTGGGCGGTGTGCTGGTTCCTATTGTTTTCTGTAAAATACCTGGTTGATAATATCTAATTACTTATCGAAAAAGTATTTTTTTACAGTCTTGTGATTGTGAGACGTTCTTCGTGATTTCATATATTAGCTCCTTGCTGCGATCGTAAATATTGTCTGTGACCTTCGTGTAGTATTTAACGCGAACATCAGCATGCTTCCAGTGGTTGTTTGAAGGCACCTTGGCTAATTTTTTCAGCTCATAGACTTCTAATTTAATTAGATGTGTTGCGTTTGCTGCGTCATTGGCATTTGAAGATAGATAGGATACACCTCCGTTTCGACCCATACCAACTGTCGAAGATTGCACTTTCTTTTGTTTCTTGATTTTGGGTGTGTCGAAAAATTGATCGATACAATTAAAACTGCCTGTTCGTTTAGGTGATTTTTGATCGGATTCGACAATAGTAAGTGTGTTGTCGCCTTCTTCATCACTTGATGCGGCGAAGTAATAATTCTTGAACGTGTTTGGTATGTCATCAGCGTTAATTGTCGAACCCTAAAACAAAACATAAGACATTTATTATGAAAACAAAATAAAGGACAACTAAGGTACATACAGTGAAAGAAAATTTACTTTAATTACAATCAGATATATTACTTAGAGAAACACATTAAAATTATAAGGTTTAGACTGAACTATGTGTACCTATATTTAATCAACTTTAATACTAGGAAGATATTTCTATCATGCAACTGTAAATATGAGCTATGTTTGTGACGTGAATATAAAACAAAATAATAGAAAGGAACATAATGATTCTTACCTCCATTTGTCCCATGCAGCTGGCTGTAGACCGCAACATTGTGGTAGGTCTATCAAACGTTTTCACAACTTTAAACACTTGATGTTAATACTACTTCACGCATCTCAGGACAATTTGTGAATCACTGAGGCTTATGCTTCGCTTTTATAACAAGACTCACACATAGAAATAAGTAAAACATTTTCAAAAGGATGGATTTTATTATCACAGAACAAAAGGATACATTAAGATAAGTAAAGTTAGCGTTATCATAAAAGCAGGAAGCACAATAAAAAACGCAAAGAATGGTCATTACTAGTTGCGATGAGTAACGTTCAATTGGAGAGCCATTGTTCAAAAATACAATAGAGTAGATAACTCGTCAAGACATGTTTTGTGATTGAAAGGAAGTAGGTATAAAGTTGATTATTGGTAGGTATAAATGAAATCGATGGTGATATGAATACCTACATGAATTGTGAATTTTGAAATGATATGTGCGCGAATGAGAATCACGTATACGCGAATGAATGGAAACCGCGAATTAAAACGCGATTTAATTGAGCGAAGGAATTGAAACCGCGAATTAAAATCACATATATGCGAAAAGCGAATTAATGAAAACCACAAATTAAACCGCGAATTACCTAATAAAACCGCGAATCAAACCGCGAATCAAACCGCGAATTAAACCGCGAATTAAAATCACATGTGCGCGAATCAAAACCATATGGGAAGAGCTTTTTGCGAAGGCACCACAAAGTGCCCAAAGTGACCCGCCCTTTGGTCCAGAACCAACGAATCCCTACTACTTATATATGATTTTTATGATTATTTTCTTTTCAAAAATTCAAGTGTTTGGTCTGATTTGAATTTTTATGATTCTTTTATTTTCAATAAAGTTTGGTCTGATCTGGAATTTTATGAGTTTTTATCATTATTTTCGTTTCAAAAAAGTTTGATCTGATTTGAATTTTTACGATTATTTTTTTTTTCAAAAAAGTTTGGTCTCATCCGAATTTTTATTATTAAATAATATTTTCTTTCAAAAAGGTTTTATATGATAACCTATCCTTTTTAAAGGGTGGGAATATCAGGAGCACTGCTCAAAATAACTTGTGTTTCATTTTAAGCTTTTATAATTATCAAAGAAGAATTATTTGATTCAATATTTCCATTAAAATTTGTAATTTCTTCTTTGAATATATTTTTTTCGCTGTAAAGCACGTTTTACTTGAAATTTCCATTGGAGAATATTAAGTCTTCATTTATCTTTGCTTTTTAAGGCAACCATCATTGATAAATCTCACACTTGACTGCGAAATTTCTTTATTTACCTTCGTAGTCAGTGAACGAGACACCATTTGATTTATTTAATAAACCCACTCTTATAGTATTGCAACATGTTCATTTACATTTCGAACATGGGATATTTAAAAAGAATGTTCAACAAATGAATGCAAGGCACATATAAAATTACCTTATCAGGTCCCCATTTCACCATTTTGTTTACATATAATATTTATCTGGCAGATACCTTTCACTGTCGAAATCGTCATGTTTTATGAAATAGACATAAGGTATATCTGTCAGTTAAATTTTATCTGTAAGTGATAAAACGAGCCTTAGTAATTTAGTCTCTTTTATTAAAGCTTTTCCAAATCTTTGCACTTACCTCAAAGCATACCCCCTATGACAAGCGCAGACGAAAGACCCAACAGTATTCGTGCAGCGATGGGAACATACATCTTTCACGCACTCGTCCTCGTCCTGACATGTATACCGATCAGCTCCGAGGGTATACCCGTCCATGCAGATGCATTGCCCTCCTGTGGGCGTGGGGTGGCATGTGTGGGTGCATTTGAAGCCCTTGCAGGCTGTTGCTGTGGGCAAATGTAATTTATGTTCAGTAATAGGATAGCCCGTTAACATCTGTTGTTTTATTTTGGATGCTGTAGAGTTTACAATTGTTTATTTCATACTGTGATAATCAAAATATCTACAAGTAATGTAAAGCAGGTATAATTAGAAAATGTTAAAGGCCAAAACACACCGGTCACGTCTACGTTACGCAAGCGGTGACAGTTCCATATATTACTACTCAGAGGTACGTCTACACATACGCAACGCATACGCATCCGGTGTGTTTTGGCCTTAAGTAAGTAGAAAGTCAAAGAACGCTATTGTATTGTAAGAGTATTAGTTTTAAGATAGTTTTACTTTAAGTTTTTATTCAATAAGATAAGTATGTATTTTTAATTGTAGTTACTTAGTTCGTAAGTTTAGGTTAAGTTATTGTTTGTATAAGTGTCTAAGTAATGATTCTGATTAATAAATAGTTATTTTAATATTTACTTAATTTATTTTATTTGCATGACCCTACCCTACCACGAATGAGTAAGACGTAAGAGTGAAGAAGATAAAGTATAGGCGCGCAGATGCGTTACCTACATCGCGTTACCTACGTCGCGTTACCTACGTCGCGTTACCTACGTCGCGTTACCTACGTCGCGTTACCTACGTCGCGTTACCTACGTCGCGTTACCTACGTCGCGTTACCTACGTCGCGTTACCTACGTCGCGTTATCTACCTGCTTTACCTACGTCGCGTTACCTACGTCGCGTTACCTACGTCGCGTTACCTACGTCGCGTTACCTACGTCGCGTTACCTACGTCGCGTTACCTACGTCGCGTTACCTACCTGCTTTACCTACGCTGCGTTAATTACGTCGCGTTACCTATCTGCTTTACCTACGCTGCGTTACCTACCTGCTTTACCTACTCTGCGTTACCTACGTCGCGTTACCTACGCTGGGTTACCTACGTTGCGAATATGGGATCAACATGTCTCTAGCTTACTTACAACAATTGCCGCCTTCATCGGTGCCGTCATAGCAGTGCGGCTGGTGGTCGCACACTTCATGCCACTCTAAGCACTGTCCATTGCGGCACTGGAACCCTTTGTGGCATTCGTTTCGGGGGTACACGGGGCTCGGGTTTAGGTGGGACGTCTTGTTTCCTGTAGAAAAGGTTTAAGGCTAAGGACTCGCGGAGCGGTTTATGTAAAAAGTACAGATATTTATGTAAAATCTAGTGGCTGCCCGCGACCTCGTACGCATTTATCGCCATATCTTGGAAATTAATCCTGATATCTCAATATAATATAGCCTATGTGTTATTCTGATGTGTAAGCTACAATATCGCCAAGTTTCATCAAATTCTGTTCAGTAGTTTTGGCGTGATGAAGTAACGAACATCCATCCATCGGCACAAACATTGAGATTTATAATATTACTAGCTTTTACCCGCGACTTCGTCCGCATAAGTTTTTTTGTTTTCTCCCGGCTGTAAGTCCCCCTGCAACAATGTCCATCTATCGTGTTCCGGTCCTCAACTTTACATCAAAATTTGTTCAAAAGCAACCTAAGCACATAATGGATAGCTCCGAATGTTTCCTTAGTAAATATAAAAAGTAAATAATGTAAATCGGTTTAAAATACTACTAACTATACCTATCTGCCAACCCCCGATGTATACAAATCAGATCAATAGTTTTCGCGTAATGTGATTCTAGACAGAGTTTTAATGTTGTAGATAGGCAGCTATGTATACGTTCCTGTGGGAATGAGATATTTTCCCGAAGTAAAAAGTAGTCTGAATTTTGGTACCTTCCTACCCTATAAGTTAAGTAGTGTGATGGAATGTCGCTAAGTTTCGATCCAAGTAAAACTGTTAAATAAAGACAGTTGCATCAAAATTTTATCACAAATTCCATAAATTATGGCGCCTACCTACCCTCTAAGTTAGAAAAGTGATTAAATACTAACTTGAAGTCTTAGTAACACTCAGTTTAAAAAAAAAACATCAACATCATTTCAGTAGCTATGGCGTCATGCGCTTCTTAAGACGATCACGCTAGATTTCCGCGGGAATGAGGTATTTTCCCGCCGTAAAAAGTAGCCTGTGTCCGTGCCTAGGATTCTATCTTTAAATTAACCAAGTCTTATAAAAATCCGTTCAGACGTTAAGGCGTGAATGAGGTAAACTTTTAAAACAAACGATTAAAAATCCTAACTCAATTCAGTTTTCTGCCTACTTCCTACCCCCTAAGTACGATGACGTGATCATTTTGATTTTATATCCGTTTTTAGGTAACCATCTATTACCTTACTAAATTTTATCAAAATCCGTTCAGCCGTTTAGGCGTGAAAGAGTAACAGACAGACAGACAGGCAGACAGACAGAGTTACTTTCGCATTTATAATATTATAGTATATATATAGTATGGATAGTATGGAAGTATGGATTTAGTATTAAGTGCCTAAATATAAAGTTTCATGGTTTTATCTTTGAATAATGACGATCTCCCATACTAACTTTCATCCCTTATTACCACCCCCTTAAGCCTTTTTTCGCGACAAAATATAGCCTATGTCCTTTCTCAAGGTCTAGACAACCTCTCTACCAAATTTCATTGAAATCGGTTCAGTAGTTTAGGCGTGAAAGCGTAACAGACAGACAGACAGACAGAGTTACTTTCGCATTTATAATATTAGTATGGATTAGGATGACGTCCGTGCAACGTTCTTTTACAGTCCTCTCTAAGGGCTGGGGCACACCTGACGGAGCGCAGCGCAGAGCATATTTGATTGACATTAGAATAATAGTCAAAATCGGTTGACACAACAAATGAGCATCGAAGCACAGAAGCGACTAAGTAGGTACAATCATGCGAATGTTGTGTCAACTAATTTTGAATTCTATTGTAATGAGAACAATGTCGGTAATAATATGACAATCAAAAATGCTCTGCGCTGCCCTCCGTCAGATGTGTGCCGGTCCTAAAGCCTTTGAGTACCTATAGAATATATAAGGAGATGCCATACCGTGTGGATCTGCGTGCCTGGTCTGGCGCAAAATGGCTACCTTTTTGTATGGAATTTCTTACCGTTTGACAGGTCATCTACCAAAAAAACTATGAAAAACTTGCGCCAACCTTGGCACGCTGTCATAAACTCATTTGTATATGAAAAAAAAATGTGGCACCTCCTTATATATTCTATACTCAAAGCCTTAAGCATAAAACACACTTACTCATCTGACAAGTAAGAGCACTTTCATCGGACCCGTCGCCGCAATCGCGTTTCCCATCACAGACGCGACTCGGAGGTAAGCAGGTAGACTCTTGGGAGCAAGGGAACCAGTCACTCCGACCACGGCATGTCAACCACGTGTGCTCGCAGTTCTCTTCGTCCGTACTGCCTGGGCAGTCTACTTTGCCGTTGCAACTGAACATTTCAAAAGTTTTAGGCTTAAAGGCCCGGTCAAATAGTCAGATAAAATTTAATTGATAGACAAACCTATCTCTTTTTCATAAAACATGACTGACCTACCTATTAGGCAGTGAAAGGTACAAGATATTCCTAGGAATAAATTTTAACTGACAATTGAAAACCAGGCCTAAATAAATAGGGATGACGACTACATTCAAAAATTCAAAAAATAATTAGTCCGTCTTTTAGGCTATTAAAAAATATTTGAAACACAATGTTCACCTTATTAAATACATAAATAAATACAAAGATACAGAGCATCAAAGCACATCAAAGTTATGGAGTGGGGGGTTTTGACGTCACTCCTACGTAATAATCGTACGTAAGCGTGACGTCACGAGCAACTTTAACATTAACCAGTATATTAATAACCAGTGTATTTTTAGTTTAAGAGAAAAAAGAAAAAATACGTATATATTTAAAAATAAACTATGTGATAGACCTAAAACATTTTTTTTGTCGTCATGCCTATTATAGGCTGTATGGGAACTTCATACGCGTTTATCGTTTTAAGTAAGTAGGTATCTTAAAAAGTTAGATTATTAAAATAAGTATATACGTGCCTATTCTGATGTGCAATTTGCAAGCTACAATATTGAAAAGTTTTATCAAAATCTGTTAAGTAGTTTTTTGTGTCAATGAGTAGGTACCTAAAGAACATCTTCACATTCCATGCTCACATCCATCGACACAAACATTGATATTTATAGAAGCATTTATAATACTTATTAAGTGAGATAAATAGGCAAATGACAATGACAACAAATTATAACACAACAAATACGTAACCATTTTTAACACAATAAAAACATTATTAACCCTTTCATTGCTGGTGAACCACATGTGAGTCGAAATTGGCGCCAAATATACGGGTGAATGCGTTTGACTCGCCTGGCGTGTCATACTTACGCAAAATGAGCGCCAACAGGTAACTAATCAAAAAACCTACTTACACGCTACAAAACATTGAAACAACACAGCAACCACCGCCACCACAATAATTAGGTACCTAATCATTATCATCATTAAATATGAGTTAGACTCTTGTCAGTGGAGCATCAGCCATTTAGATTAGATTTGACCTATCTTCTGCTAGTTAGGTAATAGAAATTGAATAAATAATACCGCCACCTTTCTTTATATTAGGTACTTTTCAAAGACCGCCACCAAAACCCTAAAACATGACAAATGACAAGCAAATACTGTCTTAAGCAAGTCTAACCGAGCTGAAAGCGGTAAGCAAATGGTGCGGTCGTGTTCACAAGGGAACTCCCAGGCTTCGCAGTTTTCCACCTCTTCCTGTTCAACAGTAAGATAACAATTTTCAAATATACAAGCCTTACACTCTCTACGGTATTATTGGACCCTGACGTCTTAGGGCGGCGGCCGTACACGGTAAACTATTGAAGTGTACGTTAGGGAATATATATGACTGTTGTTCACCGCGCGGTCGCGGCTTCAAGCAGTCGGGTCTCAACTGCTTGAAGCAGTCCTTAGTACGGGCGCCGTTACAACTGTTATAATGGCCTTTCAGATGTCAAAATAGTTGACCCCTTTTATGCCGTAACACAAAATTATACTAAGCGTCACTAACTTGTTATAACTAGGTATTACCTACCTAGCCTCAAAAATTATAAGATACTTATAGGCTTCTCGCTTAAATGTTTCAACATCAAATATAACTTATGACATATAAAAAATTACCTTAACGTCCAATAAATCAGGATCGTCGCAGTCGTCCTCGTCTGAGGAATCAGCGCAGTCCATCTGATCGTCGCACCGTTGATGCAACTCTATACATTCCATGTCGCGGCACTGGTAGTAGCCCATCCCGCATGTTTTATTCGCTGCAAGTTTTATTGGGAACTTCAATGTCAATATGAACATAGCCTGTAGGAATAGCAAGCTGAAGTGGCAATGGGCGGACCAGCCCAATGGTGGCCAGTGAAAGCCACGGAGTCTCGTTGAATGCCGGTTGTAATAAACCGATCTCGTTGGAGAATTAATTACCTACTATTGGAAATGCCTATTCTCAGGAGTGGGTAGCAATATGCTGATACGATGATGATGAAATGTCAATAATAACCATTCTACACTGTCTACACGAATTTGAAAAAGGGCGAGAAATTAAGCCAGCAGCGTGGTGGATTGTTGGTGACATTAAAAGGCTTGCTACGGTATCTGGGTGTAGGTAAGTGCTATTGCATATAACTTCTTCTAAATACTTACGACAAGAAATTTCATCGGATCCATCTTGGCAGTCGTCCTGTCCGTCACACTTAAAAGATTTCAGTACGCATTGTCCAGAAGAGCACCTGAACAAAAAATGTTTGTTTTTTTTGCATTGTTAAGGACTTAACTAAAACAGCCTCACTCAAAACTGCGAAATCCTTATCAATTCCCCAATTCTTAATCTATGATGAGGATTTCACTTAAGCCACTTTATCGGAGGCAAGACCGAGGCGATATTTATCGGATCAGATTCGGATCGGCTGTAGTGCGTATCCGCTCAACTCTGTCCTTAACTTGATCAAAGTAATCCAGTACTTCTCATTCATACTCACATAAACTCAGATTCGAGACAGTTGAAAGTAGCACACAGGGTGGGGTCCTCATCGCTTTGGTCCGAGCAGTCCGGCACGTGGTCGCACACTTGAGAGCGTTCCAGACAAATGTCGCCGTCTGCGCAACGGAACTGTGTGCTCGTGCAGATGGTGGTGGCTGGGTGAAGGAGGTTACAGAAATAAAAACAATTGTCCACGGAACCGCACGTCATAGACTAATGCTAGAATCTTGCGCAGAAACAATCATATCTGTGTCCGCGAAGCGGCTACGTCGCATCAGCCGCTTTGTCAATTGTCGACCTAAACGTGCGATTGACGTGCGGTTTCATGGACAAGTGGCTTAAGACTAAGAGTTACATCTTATGTGTTGTTTGACGACAGACGCCTCTAAATTTTGACAGATTTGTGATTTTAGAACACAAAAAACATATTTAACTAAATAAGAATAAAATTACCTGGTACAGAAGCAGGAGTAGACGGTTTGCATATTTGGTTCTTATGAATACATTTTCCTTCGCAAAGAATTTCGTCATGAGCACATCCGGATTTCACTATTGGAGAGTCTGTAAAACATGTTCATATATTCTAAAGTGTTGTTAAAGGCAGATACAAGATTTGTCCAACTCCACACAATCAACAAACGGTTTGTGAAATAAGGATTTTCCACTTACGTCCACACCCGTCTTCATCTTCCCCATGTTGGCAGTCCTTCTTCCCATCACAAACCAACTTCCTCTTGATACAAACATTGCTGTTATGACAGAACGCTTCGTCTTCCTTACACATCACTAGTTCTGAACAACTGTTGTCTACAAGTAACAGCCCAGGTGGACAGAGACATTTATACTTTGGCTCCAATGTTGGCTCCAATGGGTGTTGGTCTAAGAATGCGAGGTCTGGTTTTGTTTGGACGCATACGTCCGAGCATGGGCTGTCTTGGCAAGGATGGCGCGGGATAGACGTTGGTTGGAACGTTGCTTGAAGATGTAGTAAAGAGTTGTTTGGGAATATTGCTGCAATAAAAAAGAAAATACAAACAACTAAGCAAACAAAATTAAGGAAATTCAATTTTATTTTCAATATTATTAAATTAGGGTAGTTTTAAAAATAGGTAATTATGGTAACCCCCAAAATTTATATATGCATTGACAAATATCACGTCAAACAACATAAATAATATGTATTAACTGGCATGAGCTATATCATGAGATTTACCTATATACTTACTTACTTATCTAAATGTCAATTTTAATGTTGCTCTAAAATGTTGCTACCTACTTGAATGTTGTTTTTATTAAAAGGCCAAGTTTTTTGGCCAAGTTTGAATGGTTTCATTTTGAACATGTTTCGTCGAGCTAACGTGTGCAGCTACAGTTTCTATTAAGTAGGTATTTCCCATTCAATAGGCATGATGACTAAAAAATTGTTTAAATCCATCACACAGAGTATTTTAAAATATTCGACACGTATTTATTCTTTTTTCTCTTAAACTAAAAATTACAAAGATACACTGGGTTAAAGTTGCTCGTGACGTCACGTCTAGGTACGATTTTTACCTATAGGTAAGTGTCGTCAATACCCACTCCGTAACTGATGCTCTGTATCTTTGTATTTATACGTATTTATGTATTTGATCAGGTAAAAAATGTGTTTCAAATATTTTTTAATAGCCTAAGAGACGGACTAATTATTTTTTGAATTTTTGAATGTAGTCATCATCCCTATTGTGGTGAAACAAAACTGTTCATTTCTGAAATCTTTAAACTAGCCAATTTATACAAGCTGTTAATAACTTACTGAACTCCAACCGGCGTATATATCTTGAAGTGTCGTGTATGTCAGCCCAGTAGAGTCTGTTGCTGCGGCTGTCCGTCCAGAACACTAGGGTATCTGTCACTGCTAGGTTAGTTACACTTGTTGTTAGCTCTCTATAGGGCTCACGGCCGGTACCTAGGGGCATAGGATATTTGAATTAGGTATTATCTAATCTAATCTAGCCACTTGTGTCCCTACTGCTGGGCTAAGGCCTCTCTCCTCATCCACCATGACTTTCTGTCTCGAACTTCCTCCGCCCAGGTATTATCTGCGAAGTTTTATTTTTTAAGTTATTAAACAATATTTGAAACGGTTTATTTAAAGGCAATTAAAATCTTAAGAAATACTTACTATACATGTGAATATGTTATTAAAAATACTACACTCTAATAACTAAAATATAACCACAAAACTTAACCTAACTAACACTAATCCGGGAATAATCCGCCCCTGGTCTCTCCTGATGCAAACGTGCCCATCACCCCAGCTGCGTTTCCACGCTGGATAGCGATAGACAACCGCTGCAGCAGAAAAGACCCGGCGCGGGGATCACAGGTATGGTACTTAACACTTCTTTCTCCTCGCCGTCATTTTGCCTACAACGAGGCAGTAAATGAAGAAGTGATCCCGCCCGCGCATGCATCTCACACACTTGTGTCTATTGTTTACGCACACATTGACGCGTGCACATATATATGTTGTTTAAGTATTAGTAGGAGAGAGGCGTGACGGTTATGTATGTATGTATATATATATGTATGATGTTTGTATGTATGTATGTCAGTATTAGTGGGCTATTTCACAGGGAGCTGTATTGAGTGTCGAAGGCCTGGTTATGGCTTTGATTACGTTGGAAGATTGTACAAGTTCAAATTATGTAGTTAAGTTACGATACCTATAGGATGCATGTGATCAATCATTCGGTTGCCATCATCCGCGATGTAAACGTTGTCCATTGCGTGCGAATATTTCAGTTTGATTAGGGGCCCTGAAAATGAAAATTTTAATAAATATGTAGGTACTCAATTAACACCCTTTTTAAAAGGTATTAAGTAACATTTGTAAGGATGATAAGATGAAACTTTATTGAGCTGATTTTAAACTATTTGATATGTTATTTTTGCAGACAAATTAACGTGATGACTTGTTCGTTCACGGCAGTCGGTTCACGATAGATACATAGAACGTTTTAAAGCTAACAGTTATGATGATACAGTCTCTCCAAAAACACTGAAAGTGTCGTCTCGTTTTTGTTAGATTGATTCGAAAGGGACGACGCTACTGTGTTACCACTTTTTAATTCCTACTCTTTTTGGAGAGACTATAATGTCTAGTTGTATTATAAATTGATAACCTGTAGGTACCTTTCAAATCATTCAGTAGTATATGCCTCCTGCCAGTTCCATCTAAACTAAAGCTGTCGATATGCACGTTGTTGTTCTCCTCGCTTTCCATCACAGCGATCAGCATTTTACTGGCAATTATACATTTTTTAATCAATAAACTGTTACAGGGTACAGATAAGTTAGCCTGTCGTGTCCCACTGCTGGGTAAATTGTTAACTATTACAATGACAAAATAACAAATAATTTGTAATGTAGGTAAATATAAAACTTTTTTATTACTTATTTGCAAGAACACGCTAGGCGAGTCCACGAAGCATTTGCCTGTGGAACGCATCGACTCATCTGTGTAGTGCACTAGGGCCACTAGCAGTGAAAGGGTTAAAGTTATATTGTTTCACGATAAAGCGATAACTGTTTACTCATAGCCAAAATGATTATAAAAGTTCTTTCACCTACGTTACGTTTTACCTTCGTCATTCCCACTTCCCTCCACTTGCTACGATCCAAACACACTTCTTAATAACCTAACCTTTTTAAATAAAAAACCCGACTGCGTTTAAAAAACGCGTTTTTTTATTTTGATGTTCCCAGTGTCACTCTCACTGTAAATACGAATCTAACGCGACCTCTCAAGCTAAAATCCATAAAGCCGTTTAGGCTGTAGAGCGTGCCAAAGAATTATACATATCTACAAAAGCATTATACAATCTCGAAAAACATAACCCTCCTTCTGGCGCAGTCGGGTAAAAAAAGAGGTTATTATTCTCAAAAGTCCAACATACCCATACTCCGGCATGAGACACATGCTAATAGGTATTTCATTATCGAACCGGTACAGAATGGCTCTCTTCTTGAGCGCCAATGAGAACACTTCAATGAACCGCCGGCCTGCGTCTAGTATGTACAGTGTGTCTGTTACGTAATCTGGAATCAAAACAATAGATAAGTAAGCTATCATCATCATAAAAAGAGCTTAACTTTTGGCGGTAGAGCGACAGCAAAAGATAGACTTAAATGATGTGCCATGTTTTACTATTACTTTGACTTGTCTATCGCCCGTTATTAATAACCTATCCTGATCCGTTTGTGTACCAAAAATATGTCAAGAACACAATTGTGTTTTGTTTTTTCAATCTCGATTTGGTAAAAACAGATCAGGGGGCTTAGCATGGCGTGCCGCGACAATTATCTCACGCATGCTGTCCTTATCACATTTCAAACTTTAGACAGAGACGTAAGCGTGACAAACGCATGACAACGTCTTCTCACGGAGTGCCGTGCTAAGCTAGCAGGATAGGTTATTAATAACGGGCGTACCTATATGACAAGACGTTAAGTAACTTACTTACGGCCTGTTTCCTAACGACTTAGTAACCTAATTGTCTATTTTACAACACGTCATGTTTTATGAGATAGCCATAGGTTTATCTGGTAGTTAAGTTTTATCTGTAGGTAAGTGTTGAAACGTGCACTTAAGACCCTTGTTGGAGTGTCCGCCATTTAGGCCTATCTTCTGCTAGTGATTATCAAAACAATGGGTCTTACACCCGTCATGACCATAAAAAGACTTTAAGAAGAGCATATTATAATCTACATATTTATAAAAACAATATCTTTAAAAAGACCATTAATGCCAAAACACACCGAATGCGTATGCGTAGACGTATGCGTACCTCTGAGTTGTAATATATGGAACTGTCACCGCTTACGTCTACGTCTTCGTTACGCAATGCATACGCAACGCATACGCATCCGGTTTTGGCCTTTATCAACTTAATTGGGAAAATGAAAAAAAATATTTATTTAACTACATACCATAATCCAAATCGACAACATTGAGCAGCCCCCGATTCAGCAGTACACGGGTGTCCCCTCTGGTGAAGAATCCCATGGTGATGTAGTTTATGGACTTCCTTATGCCGTCGTATACGTAGATCGCATCTGATATGAGGGTGATAGCTTGTCAAGTTTCATCATCGTTATCTCAGCCTATACCTGCCCACTGCTGAGCATAGGCTTCTCCAATGTCTCTCAAACGCGACCGGTTTATTGCCACCTGCATCTAACAAGACCCCGCGGCTTTTCCTAAGTCATGTTGGAGAAGATAGGAAAGAGAAGAAGGAGGAGAAAGAGAAGAGAGGAGAGTTAAGAATTGCATCTTTTAAAATAAAACTTGACTTAGGCGCGGTTTATACTGAAATGGCGTGGCGGAGGCGCGCGGCGGAAGCATCTTGTTAAGAAAACTTTTAAAAATATTCGAATACAGTCGTATTTGCCGTAATTTCGTTCGCGCTTCTCGGAGCGTGCCACTCGCCCCGCGCGTTAATGGCGCCGCTAGGTACAGTTAGGTACAGTAGGCGTGACAGGACGCTTCGCCGCGCGCCTCCGCCACGCCACTTCGGTATAAACCGCGACTTAGTAAAAGCATGACTGCACCGCAGCGGTGAGTTCGAAGTTAGATACGTAATGGACTCGCTAGGCGAGTTCTATTCAATATTTTGCTAAACAGGATAGCTCTGAACTTCAACAACCATAGATTATACAAGGTGATTTTTAATTAGTGAACGATAGAAAAGAGTATGCATTTACTAACAATAACAAACAACTTTCCCAAAGAAACTTTTTTTGAGTATTTTTTCATTGATAAAAAAATACATCGCAATTTGTAAACCCACTGATATATCAAACTTATGAATATGAAATACCGTCTGAACCTACGTGCCTCTATCTGGCGCAAAATGGCTACTTTTCGTAGAGTTGTCACTTGTTATATCGTTTGACAGGACATCTACCAAGAAAATTATGAGAAAACTCGGCGCAGCCTTGCCACGCTGTCATACATACATAAATTCATTTGTATATGAAAAAAATGGAGCCACTCCAGTCTATTCCTTCCTCATTGGTTAAACTCGACTTCGTTGTGACGAGGATCAATTGTGACTCACCTCTGAGACTGTCATAAGCCATAGCCTGCACTCTCCCGATATCAAAGTTAGATGCCTCAAGTTCAGGGTTCCCCAGCGTGTTGTATTGCACTCTCGTGAACTTCGCGCCGCTGCCTACTACCAAAAATTGAGGGCGGTAGCCTTTTGCGTCTGCGGAAAGAGTTTAAAATTGAATTGATATTTGTGAAAATTAAATTATGAATTTTAGAGCAGGAAGGTACTAATAATTAGGTAATAATTAGGTATAAAACTTTTTTAAGAAAAGAATTTACTTCAAAACATCTTTAAATGCTTTTAAAAAAGTTAGGTAGGTATCTACTAGAATAGGCAATTAAAAAACATGCTAACATTTTACATTATCATTTTCATAAGAAAACATACCTATCTATCAATATTACGTTGTTTGACAAGATTTGTGGGTAGGTAGGTTGTTACATTGCTATGACATGTGGTGTGGCCATTTAAAAAAAACCGTTTTTCTATCCCCGTCTAAATTGTCACGGCCACCTATATTGATTCGAAAACCACTTACTCTCGCAATCAGTGCCATCAACGAGCACCATGCCGTCGGGACATGCGCACGCGCTGGTCCCGTTGGAGGTGAGCAGACAGAGGTGCGTGCAGTTGCTGCGGCGGCACGGGTCCTTGCCGGCTCGCAGCAGGATCGGGTGGAACATGTGGATGTCTGGATACACACATACATACATATATAAATACATACATAGATTTTTATTTTATATACCTAACCCCAAGCAAAAACGGAACACTAAGATTTTTTCTAACTTGAAATACGACTAAAATTTGAGTAGGTAGATATAGGCTTCCCGCAACTTCGTACACATTGCATCGTCATATTTTTGAAAACTTACACAAATGAATTCAGTAATATAGCCTAACTATGTGTTATTCTGATGCGCAAGGTATTACGATATTGTTAAGTTTCATCAAAATCTATTCAATAGTTTTTGTATGAAAGACTAGGTAATAAACATCCACATATCCATCCATATCGGCACAAACATCCTGCTAATCCTATTAATATTATAAATGTCAATGTGCCGATGGATGGATGTTTGTTACTTCATCACGTAAAAACCACTGAACAAATTTTAATGAAATTTTACAATAATGTAGCTTGGACATCAGAATAACATATAGGCTATATAATTTGTGGATATTTTGCGTTTTTTCAAAGATATGACGATAAATGCGTACGAAGTCACAGGCAGCCTCTTGTATGTACTTATCTATATATATAAAAATGAAACCCGTTTTCCGTTGTCACGGCATCACGCCTGAACGGCTGGACCGATTTCGCTAATTCTTTTTTTTAAATGTTCATTGAAGTCCAACGATGGTTCTTACGGTGAGAAAAATTCGAATAATTGCCGGGAAAGCCCTAAAACAGACCTTTTCTTTTTCCCATACAAATGTTTTCTTACTAAAATGTAGAGTCAATTTGAACTTTATTCCTACACAATAAAGTTCATTCTAAGGCGGGACGAAGTTCGCCGGGACAGCTAGTTAAGTATAAATATCAAAACTTATTAGTTATATGATGCTCCAATATCCTCAATCATCAGGAAAAACTCAAAACTATTTGTAGGTACCTATGTAGAAGTCACAAGTCTATAGCTTACCATAAACAGAAGAATTGGCTTTAAACAGCACCCCAGCTTTGTCCCAGCTGATTTTATGCATCATTTGCACCGAGTTGGTGGTTAGATCGCTCCAGTAGATCATGTTCTCAAACACCGACAGCGTGTACGGGTGACTTAGAAGCTCTGATGATAGTACCTTAACAAAAATAACGAAAATAAGATTTAAAGCGCACTATTGTTTTATGCAAAAGAAAAAAAATAGAAAAAGAAACCAAAGAAGAAATTCTAAGGTGTATGTGAAATCCGCCAACCCGCACTTGGCCAGCGTGGTGGATTACGGCCTAATCACTCTCTTTATGAGAGTAGACTCGTGCCCCTCGGTGGGGACATTATATGGGCTAGCAACAACAACATTGTTTTATGCATTGCTCGCAGCGTCAGACGCATGCGGTCAGATTTCATTGCTTTACGAGTGCAGCCGTCGATTTTGTATGGAGAAACCTGAGCGCATGCGTCTGACGCTGCGAACAATGCACGCTACTTACATTTTAAGAAATTACATGAGTAATGTTACCTATTTTTTTTTTCAAGTTAATTAGGCGCTGTCTCCACGAGCGACAGAATCGCGGCGATAATATCGCTGTGTGGAGAAGGCTCCGCAGAGAGTGTATGGAAGTACGTGGTACGACGATAATATCGCAGCGATTCCCTCGGTCGTGGAGACAGCGCCTAAATGAGTACGAAGTCGCGGGCAGCCTTTAGTTTATTACTTATATATATATGTTACCGGAAATGTATGTAATCCGTCATTGTATACAATTCCTATGAAATGTATGAAATCAAGGAATTGTATGCAAATCCTAGGAAATGTGTACAATTCCGATGCTGTTTAGAAAATGTATAAAATATTGTTTGAAAATCTATTTAATGCATAGATTAGATATCCTAGGAAATGTATATAATTCTAATATGGTATTAGGAAATGTAGAAAATAAATGATTTCTGCTATACAATAAAACACGTGGTTAAAATGAGATTTAATAACATAACCTAACCTAACCTAACCTTTTTTAACACGGGGAAATATGTTACACATACCGCCACCCCGGCGGTGGGACCAGGCATGACGGTTATGTGGGACTCCCTTTCCAAGACGAGAGGTATACCTGCTAAAACTACGCGGCGGTCTTCCCAGGCAGACTAGGGGAACCCTGGGATTGAAACCTAACCCAACCAGCAATTTTTATCTCAAATGTTTTACATTTCCGATTGCTATTTAGGAAATGTATAGATCTCCTAGGAAATGTATAAAGTATAATTTAATTCACACATTTCCGCGCAATTTTAGGAATTACATACATTTCATAGGAATTGTATAGGTACAATGACGGATTGCATACATTTCCGGTAACATATATAAGTAAAGTAGGATTAGCAGAATAACAGACTTTTAAAAAATGACCCGTCCTAAGTCAAACCTAAACTACAGGATTAAATGAATTTCCATTAAATTTAATTCCACTTACAAAAACCTTCGCATTGTCCAGCCTAGCGCCCTTGAGCTCTCCGTCGTAGAAGTAGAGGCGCCCCCCGGGGTGGTCCACCGCCAGCCCGCCCACCGCGGCGGTGGCGCGCACGAACACCCGCGCCGCCGCCCCGTCCATCGACGCCGACATTATCACCGGGTGCTCCTGCCAGTCCGCCCAGTACATTTTACTGCAACATTCAATAAAGATTTATTTCAATTACACTCGATTAAACGTCATTATCATCTCAGCCTATAGCTGCCTACTGCTGAGCATAGGCCAATAGCTCTCTCTCTAATCATCATCATGTTAGCTTATTGACGTCCACTGCTGGACAAAAGCCTCCCCCAAGGATTTCCACAACGACCGGTCTTGCGCTTCCCACATCCAACGGCTTCCAGCGGCTTTAACCAAGTCGTCAGTCCACCTTGTTGGAGGCCTTCCTTTTCCTTCCTTTGTTGGCTTTTTCAGCTATCTAATACGACTGGTTTATTGCCAACTGCAACTTGACGAGGACACCTCTGCCAAAAAACATAAAGAAGATAACAGAAGATAATAGAAAAGAACAGAATGGAACAGTACAAAACGAAAGAGGAAAGAATATAACAGAAGAGAACAGAATAGAATAGGACAGAAAAGAACGTGACAGATATTTCTTAACTTATCTAGCCATCGCTGTCCCAATGCTGGGCAAAGGCCTCTCTCCTCTTCTTCCATGATTCCCTATGGGCCGCCTCTGTCCAGACATCCAAGAAGACCTTCAGCTCATCTTGCCACCTTTTTCGTGGTCTGCCGCGAGGTCTTTTGGCGGTTGGTTGCCATTGGGTTGCTGTAATTGCCCAGAAATCATTCGGCAGACGTGACCGGCCCAATCCCACTTTAGCCAGACAGATATGTATGTGAGCGATATAAACTCACCCAGTATAAACATTCAGCTGCAAAAACTTGGGTAACTTCGCGGTGGTGTTGAGAGTGGCACACATAGCGCCTTCGATGCGGCATACGGCTATGACTCCGCGCTCTACGTCACTGAAGTACAGATGGCCACCGCGCCAGTCCACTGCAATGTCACCTGGATCTTCCAGGCCGAGGCTCACGAGGACCTGGGGAGGGATAAAGGGGGTCTTTATTATCAGCATTTTTAACGTACTTCAGGGGCAATAGAGAAGAGAGAAGAGTGGCGCAGACTCCACCGACAAGAGCGACACTCTTAGGCCATAGCCCCAGTAGGCAAACTGTTAGCGGCCGACTGAGTGAGCCGGTTTGTGGCGAACTGAAAGAGTTAGCTAAATCAATGAAATCACCGGTTTTGGAGGGTGTCGGCCGCTGTCTGAGATAGTCAGCGCGCGTAAAGCTGCAAACTGCGTACAGTGAACGAAAACTAGCTGACTGTGGACACTCCATTTCAAATATATGGAAGGGCGTTCTAAAGCGATACGCCGCAAACTAGTCAGCCGCTAACAGTTTCCCTACTGAGGCCACGACCTTAAATTTAAATGACGATGCAGGGGCACGAGTCTACGCTAATAAATCCTACTTACTTGCAGTCAGACTTGCTTAAATTGCTTAAAACGATTGGTTTGGTAGCATATCCTTCTTTTATATTTTTTTGTACAAATGTCAATGTTTGTACCGATGGATGGATGAGAGGATGTATGTTACTCTTTCACGAAAAAACCGCTGAACAGATTTTGATGAAACTTTACAGTATTCTAACTTATACATAAAAAAAAAAACATATAGGTAGGTTCTTTTTTTTCAGATAGACGATAAATACGTTCTTACGAAGTCACGGGCAGCCTCTACGTATAGTACTTATTAATGAAAAATGTCAGCCATCCCCTGGTGCTTTCAAAGAAGTATATTGTAGCTTAAATGACTATCCTGCCTTCTTGCTATCATTTATTTATCTGTGGGGTCTGCAGGAAGAAATTTCTTTTAGAAATATGCTGTACCTTTTGTATAACTTCTCTTTTTTTTCTGTCTCTATGTACCATCATCTCAATAAACTGTTAAATAAATAAATAAAAAGGTTTATCAACGCGATAGTCCGACGGTGTAGTGTTGACCATTGGTCCAAGGAGATTCTAAACATAAAGGTTACCTACCTGTTTAGTTTCCATAACATTTTCAACATCAGCACTGACGATCGCCTGATGCCCGTGAGCTGTTTCCACCCAGTATACGAATTGGCCGTCATACGCTACACCATGGACCTTTGACATACAGAGTGAAGAATGAAGGTCCTTTTATGAAATAATTGATAGTTATATTGTCAGCTTATGGATGTCCACTGCTGGACAAAAGCCTCCCTGCTGGACAAAACCACAAGGATCTTCACAACGACCGATCCAGCCCACATCTAACGGCTTCCCGCGACTTTCATCAGGTCGTCGGTCCACCTTGTTGGAGACCTTCTCGCACTTCACCCAATGGTTCACAAATTACTGTTCGTCACTGTATTAACAGAAACGAAGAATTTACAACGTTGCCCTGCATTAAATAAAAACAGAAACAAAACAAAATTCTCTACCTACCTCTTTCCCCTTAGCGACAATGACCGTCTTCTTAGATTTCATTGTAAAATAACCTATTTCGGTACCCGTACTGAAGAACAACATCGCTTCGGGCTCTGAAATTATTCATAAATAGGTAGATAAAATACCTACATAATAAAAATACGGTAAATATGGTAAATGGTAAAAAGGTTAATAAAACAGTAAAAATAGGACAAGAAATACAAAAAACTCACCAGGCGCGAAACAGACATGTCCTATACTCAAACGGTCTACCATATATCCTTCCTCGCATGCACACGATATCGGCCCCTCTTTGTACTCACAGAACTGCGAGCACTGCGGCCAGGGTGTATCGCACAAGTTCACAAGATCACAGGTCTGTGTCGTGTGGTTATATTCGTGGAAAGATTTATGACAATCGCAGCCGTAACCTCCCGCTATAGGGTAACAAGTTGCGTTCGTTTGTATAGAGTTGCACGAGGATTCTTTGCAGGTTGTGTTCCCTGGGGATGAAAGCTTTGATTTAACTGCTTGGCCCATTACGATACGCACAGGCGATTCTCAAGTCTCGAAGACTAGTCACTGCGAAGTATCTCGCATGCATTAAGTATACACTGGTACCGACGTCTTCAGTCAAAATCACTTTTGATTGATTTTGGCAGTTAAAACTAGTCTTGACTGTAACATAGGTAGGTATAATACTTCGCGGTGGGTGACTAGTCATCGAAACTTGTAAGAAACTTGAACCTGTGCGTAATGTTTGTACCGTTTGTACCGATGTATGGATGGATGTGAGGTGTTTGTTACTCTTTCACACATTTATTGAACAGATTTCTCATAGGTACATCTACCAATGCTATATTATTTTAAGAATGAAGAAATTATATTAACTCACAAGTTTTACAGAAGTCCCCCTCATCGCTGCCATTCTTACAGTCCTGACGGCCGTTGCACACTTCATCCAGCTTTATGCAGCGGTGGTGATCACCACATCTGTGGTACTTGAAGATGGCTAAATCAGTCGCAGGGTTTGTGCATGTCTCCCATGGATGGCGCTCTCTGTGGCCTGGGGACATTTATTTACCTACTTATTCATTGTTTCAGTAGGTACAAAAAAAAAGTTTGTTCTGGATATTGCATGGTCAAATTTTTATTATTTATTTATGGATAGCTCTTTTGAAATATAAATGTTATTGTGTGTTTATGCCTGAGATTTGTAAAACTTAAATCGAAAAGAGCAACCCTACAGAGTTTCTTGCTAGGTCTCTGGGGAAAACTGCACTCTTGCGAATCTAGCATATACTTTAAAAAATGACCCGTCTTAAGTGTTGTCAAATCCTACAGGATTAAATGATTTTTCATTTCATTTCAAAACAAGCATAACAGTACAGGACCAATGCGCTTAAATGCTAAACATACCTACATTATAAAACATTAAGAAGGTACATTATGTACAGCGATATTGCTCTACAATGTCAAATACAATATAAACATAGAGGCATAGGGACATAGGGCATATAATGATGACCTTAGCAAGCGGAAAGAAGTGGTCTCTGCCTACCCCAACGGGAGACGCGGTGACGGATATGTATGTTTGTTTGTACGATGACCTTATTATTACTGGTAGACATTACAATCCCAATGAATGGTACGGAACCCGTTACGCGACAGACTGACTCGTACTTGACCGGTGCTTTATAAGTATAAGATCTTACGACAAGTGTCAGGATGCTCGTCAGATTTGTCCGCGCAGTCGTACTCGCCGTCGCACAGCCACCGCAGTGATATGCAACGCCCATCACTTGCACATTTGAAGTCACTGCATGAAGACTGTAACAAAAAACAGATTTTATATGTAAACAGGTAGGTACATAGACCTACCTCTACTTAGGCATATCCCAACCCCCACAACAAAACGTCAAACTAAACGAACTATCTTTAAAACTCGTTTTGTAATAAGGGGGTATGTTTATTTAGGTTCTACTAACCGCTGCGTTTACCCACGACTTATGCATTTAGGTATTATTACATCTTGGAAAATGTTTATTCACATTAATCTGTTCCGTAGCTTTTGCGTTAAAGAGTAACAAACATCCTCACATACTTACATCCATCGGCACAAACATTGACACCTAATTAATATTAGAGGTACTACCTAATATACTTAGTAGGATAATCGCTTCAAATGTTCTTACTAATGCCTACTGTTCTCACATCGTTCGCTCTCTACACTTACATTAGCCTGTCGAACCTCCTCAGTACAGTTCGCCTCGTCGCTTCCATCGTCGCAATCAGTCTCGTTGTCGCAGACCAAAATGGGAGGGATGCAGAGCTGTGCGTCCGCGCAGAGGTAGTGGTTGCGCTCGCGGCATTTATCCGGATCGGGGGGGTAGCCCACTGGATCAATAGGTATGACAGATTAGGAAATAAGAAGTCGAAAAAGGGTCTATTCATTCAGGGCGCTTGTAGACCTCTTTTTTAAGCTGCAGTTTATTAAAACAATTCAGAATGCTACATTTTATTTATAAACGAAAATACACATTTTCGATTAATTTCTTTATTACATCACCTATTATCTATTTATCTAATCTAATCTAGCCACTGTCCCACTGCTGGGCAAAGGCCCCTCTCCTCATCCGCCATGTATTTCTGTCTTGAGCTTCCTCCGCCCAGGTATTAAGGTGTCCAGCTCGTCCCGCCACCTTTTTGTGGTCTGCCGCGACGCCGTTTGGCAGTTGGTAGCCATTGGATAGCTGTTTTAATACACATTTCAATGTGACAAACGTGCACAAATGTATGAAATCTATCGAAAATTCGAAATATCAAAATGCGAATCTTTTCGTCTCCAAAATACTTAATACCTACATATATTCTGATTCTGAGTTGCTCTTTTTGAATGAGCGGACAGGGCAGCTTCGTGCAGTGTCGAGTTAGGGTATGACCTGACCTTTATTTCACTCTATATAAATCTTCTACTGCATTCTGGCGCCCTGGTTGGTACTACTTACAACATAACTCCTCATCAGACCCATCAGGGCAGTCGTCTTTCCCGTCGCAGTGCTCATGCCTCCAGATGCAGCTGCCATCGCTGCAGTGCACCTTGTCTTCGGCGAGGCACTCCTGCTCGTACACCTGCATGAAGTCCGTGAACTGCGACAGAGCTAGCACGCTGCATGATAGGATGATGATGGTGATGGTGGTGAACGATGACATTTAGCTGGAAAATTTTAGAACTTAGAGTTTTGTTTAACACAGTTTGTAAAGTTTTTTTTAGTAGCCTATTATGCCCCACAGCTGGGCAAAGGCCTGCCCCGCATTCTTCCATCCTTCCATATCTCCGGCAACTTTTGGCCAGTTTGCCGAGTACCTATGCATCCAAATCGTCGCGCAATCTCCTCATATGCCGCCCTCTACCTCTGTGACCGTCGAGCGGCAAGCAGTTTGTAGAAATCTTAGCCCATCGAATGTAAATACACAGATGTAATTAATTCCCAGGTTACAGTGCCAATAGATGAGCAAGCCAGGCGTTTATTGTTTTTTTAACTCCTGCGGTTTAACTACCTAGGTACCTACTGATTACTTCAAGCGCATTCTTTTCTTTAAAGCGAAGTGCACAATGAAGTCGCATAGGTTGTAGGTACGTACTTATTTACCAATGACATAGCTATTACAGTGTGAACCAAGCATGAAAAGATGTGAAACAAATAGATAAGAATAGGTTTGTAATTTGGTAGAAAGCGGAATAGGACAAGTTGGCACGTTAACATAAGAACACATGCAGACCGCATGGTAGCACATGGCATGGCTAAACTTAATAAAATTAGGAACAACAACAAAATATTAGTAGGTAATACTTACTTAGCTGAAGATTATTAAAATACACTAATTTGACTTAATTCGTAAATAATAAATTATATTAAATAATAACGTAGCGGCTCAGCTCAGAAGCTGCAAGGGAAGAATAAAATAAGAAGGTACTTTTTAAAATGAAATCCAATTATTTACAACTTTTCAAGCTACCTCCAGTTCAAGAATTTGAAACATCAATCCAACAATCCACAACGAAAAACCAAACTGTCACATTTTACATTTACTGCGTTTAATTTTTACCTGAAATCAATAAAGGATCATCAATTTATTCTTTCGAATACGTACATGCAAACGAAACGCAAACTTCCGGCAGCTTTTTTAGCACAATAATTGCTACAGTTTTTAATATCGACGACGAAGACTCATATAGTATAGTCTCTTTTTTTTTATAGAAACACACTCCATGAAATAATCAATAAAGCGCATTTTGATGAGTAGCTAGTGTTGCCAAGGTAAGAAAATATTAGTTCTTGATAAATTTTTGACATTTTTGTCGCATATAAATACAAGCATTACTACAAAATGTAGACTATTTTACTACGATTTCTGTAATTGGTACACCTAATTTTAGCAACATTTAGATTTTTTTATCTTGGTAAATAATATGAAACCAGAAAAGTTCAAAATAGGAGGAATAATTAAGAAGCTAAAACTGTACGATTAATGGTTTCTTGCTGGCTACCCTAAAAGTAGTTGTATTCGTGTTGACAGGTCAGAGTCCAACTTTCCTCATAGTGTTTAGAACTTTTCTCGTATTTTTATATAATTTTTAGTTCTCCTTTTGTTATTACAGAACTCCCTATATTATCTTCTGATAACCAGTGCAAGTGTTCTGGCAATCATGGCATCGCACGTCGCTAAATCTATGCTGAAAGCAACCCATGCTGGCTCGACGATCAAATTCGGTATATTTTTGTAATTTTTACTTTAAATTCCATTTCTTTCGCATTATTACCCATTTCAATGTACATTATTTAGTATTTCAAGATATATGTATGACAAAAAATGTGTAAATTTAGTGAAAAATAGTAAAAAAAGTAAGCTTAAACTTTGGACCTTAGAGGTTGGCACAGTCACAAGTAATTTACCCATGAATGGAATTAACATTTCCTGAGCCAATAATCTTTTCATAATACTGCTACTAGATGCTATTTCCGCCGGGTCGGGTCCTAAGTCCCAACTTCAATGTTGTTAGAAATTCTGCAATACAAATTATTTGTAATTGGAATAGTTCAGTTAATCTATGTATATTATTAACAAACAGATGTACATGAGCTTTAAAATTATAGTTTAATTAGCATTTAGTATGACTAATACACTTTATGCTGATTGAGCCTTTGATATGTTTTCATTTTTATGGAAATTACTGTAATAAACCAAAATAATTACTACATAGGTACTTAAACAGTTTTCCAGATAGATACTGACTGACTATTATTTTATATTTATGGTTGAAACACACAATAATACACAAAACTACAACTCATATGTGGAAAAAAAGAAGGCAGTAATTAAAACAAAATACTTTCTGTAAAAGATAATAAAAAGAAAACAGATCATTTATTTGTTGTATTATTGTTATAAAGTGTCATCTATAGCAATGTTGTATAAAAACAAATATAGAACATACAAATAGATAAAAAATATTATCAATTGTATTATAAAATCAAATTCCCAATCACATTACAAAATCAAAGAAAACTAACCTAAAACCTCTGGTATCACAAATATTAAAAAAATACCATTGTTTAATATAAGTCTTAAATCTAAATGTATAATTTAATTGTATGTCAAATAAACACCTATTTATTTATTTATTTAAGGATAGCTGTATCTAAGTGTTAATTTTAATGTATGTTTCTGTGTTTATGCCTGAGAATTTTGTAAAACCTACTCAAATGTTTATTGCATGCCATAGGTTTACATAATAGGTCTTATAACGGTAATAATAGTGCTATCTATGGACCCTGATAATTGAAAAGAGCAACCCAACAGAGTGTCTTGGTAGATTTTTCTCTGGGGAAAACTGCACCTTGTGAATCTAGCATTAAATTTAAAGAATGATCCGTCCTCAATAATGTCAAATCCATTTTACAAGATTGAATAAATAAATAAATATTTGGGACATTTCACACATGGTCACCTGACCCCAAAACTAGGCAAATCCTTTACTATGGGTATCAGGGACTGATAAGTATATATAATAGATAAATATATAACACCCAGACACGGAACAGACATTTATGCTTATGACATAAATATTTGTTACCGGCAGGGATAGAACCCGCGACCCGTGCGTAGGAGGCAGACGCACTACGAACTACGCTAACAGGCCTGTCAGATTAAATAAATTTTTCTCTTTTATTCAGACACAGCTCGCCGTGCCCTCAGCATCGGAGCAGCTCTGCATCAGAAGAAGTCACTCCCGGACCGCACCGGCAAGAATGTGGTGCTGGTGGATGGAGTCCGTACTCCCTTCCTCGTGTCCTTCACCGATTACGCCAAGATGATGCCCCATGAGCTCGCTCGGCATTCTTTGTTGTGAGTATATCTACAGAAAAAAATTAACTAATTTAATAAGTGGAACTTTTACCAAAAATGATATCATGTTACTTAGCATTGAGGAATCTGTCTTCCGAATTTAGTTAGAATAACTTCTCTTCTTTAATTTTTTAAAACTTTTTATAACTTATTTACATTTTTGAAGAATTCAAGCAAACCGTCCGTTATAGCTAGAGCATTAAAATTTTCACAGATGATGTATTCCCAATTGCTGCTATAATAACAAATACTAAACATATAATAATAATTGAAGGGGGGTTTCCATACAACAAACGTGAATTTTTATGCTCGATATCATGTCTATAATTATGTACTTATATGCTGCTATTCTTAACCTAGTGATTACTACGGAACAATTCGCGCGCGAGTCCGACTCGCACTGAGCCGGTTTTTCTAAACTTATGTTGTCTCACATTCTACCTTCACCCAACAGAGGCCTCCTCCAAAAAACTGGTCTGGACAAGGAGCTGATCGACTACATCGTATACGGTACCGTCATCCAGGAAGTGAAGACCTCCAACATCGGTCGGGAAGCTGCCCTGGCCGCCGGGTTCAGCGACCACACTCCAGCTCATACTGTCACCATGGCTTGCATATCGTCTAACCAGGCTATTACTACTGGTATGATGGTTTTGTGTTATTTAGTAAAGGCTGCCCGCGATGTCGTACGCTTTTATCGTTATATTTTGGTAAATAATCATGATATCTTAAAATAATACAGCTTATGTGTTATCCTCATGGTTGTCATTCAAAACTACTAATAGATTTTGATGAAATTTCTATATTGTAGCTTACACATCAGAATAACACATACGTTTTATTATTTTAAGATATCATGTTTTTTTGTAGACAATAAATGCGTACGATGTCGCGGGCAGCCTCTAGTAATTCTATAATTAATTAAAAACAAATAACCATATAGGTTGTTTTGACAGTTTAAGAATTAAATGGACTAATTAACTGACTGGAATCTGTGGAGATGCTTTTGTCTAACAGTGAGATGATATAGGCTAATAAAAAATTAGAAATTTCTTTTAGAAATATGCCGAACCTTTTGTATAACTTCTCTTTTTTTCTGTCTCTATGTACTATCATCTTACAATAAACTGTTAAAAGAAATAAATAAAAAAAAAACAAACAATAACTTCTCTTTTTTGTCTCTCTCTATGTACTATGTTCTTAGAATAAACTATTAAATAAAAAATAATTAAAAAAAAATTATAAAGATAATTTTTCCCCCCAGGTGTTGGTATGATAGCAGCAGGCGCGTACGACATCATCGTAGCTGGCGGTGTGGAGTTTATGTCGGACGTACCCATACGACATTCGCGTAAGATGCGCTCGTTGCTACTGAAGTTGAACCGCGCCAAGACGCCGCAGCAACGGCTGGCGCTGCTGGCTACCTTCAGGCCGAACTTCTTGGCGCCTGAGGTATGTTATTGAAGACTTAGGCTGCGTCACCAATAGGCAAACTGTTAGCGGCCGACTGAGTGAGCCGCAAATTGTGGCGAACTGTTTGAGTTAGCTGCAAACTTACATCAATTTCATGCGTCGTCGCAAGCAAACTTAGTTAGTCGCTTATTAAGATAGTCAGCGCGCGAAACGCTGCAAACTGCATAGAGTGAGCGCTAAACTAGCAAACTATGGACACTACATTTAAAATATATGGATGGTCTTACTAAATAGATACGCCGCAATCTCAGTCAGCCGCTAACAGTTTGCCTACTGCGTCCCCCAGCTTTAGGTTTTTTAACAGCTCTCGCTATTGTCATCTTTTGTTTTACTGTTAGTTATGATAAGAACAGAGTATGCAGGAAAGCTACAATATAATATTTTTTTGAAAATAGGTAATAGGGATACTAAATCAATTATATATTTTTTTTGACATTTTTTTAGATTTTTTATTTTAAAAAGTAATAGTAGCCTTAAGGCGCGTTTCACGACTTATAGATAACATTTATCTGACAGATATTTTATACTTGTCACTGTCCAAAACGTCATGTTTTATGAAATAGACAATTTACTTTTTAAATTATAAAAAAAATAAAATCATCCCATATTATCACGCTTCATAAGTAATAGTATATTATATCTTAACAAATGAATAAATCCATATAACATCACCTGCAGCTGCCGGCCGTAGCGGAGTTCTCGTCCGGAGAGACGATGGGTCACTCCGCCGACCGCCTCGCCGCCGCGTTCGGAGCGTCGCGCCAGGAACAGGACGAGTACGCGCTGCGCTCACACACACTCGCTGCTGAGGCACAGAAGAAGGGGTACTTCACGGATCTTATACCTGTTAAAGGTATGGCTTCATCATTTTGTAAATTTCAGAAGTCTATAAGGTCAGTTCACACTGCTTGATCGCACATCACTGTTCCATACGTTTGTGTCGCTGATTTACGCCCGTTATTAATAATCTATCCTGATCCGTTTTTACCAAATCGAGATTGAAAAAACAAAACACAATTGTCACTTGTGTACCAAAAACATGTCAAGAACACAATTGTGTTTTGTTTTTTCAATCTCGATTTGGTAAAAAACGGATCAGGATAGGTTATTAATAACGGGCGTTAGTGAATCGAAAAGTATACATATAAGGTGACTTTAAATTAGTGAACGATAGAAAAGGATATGCATATACTCGTGATAATAAACAACTTTTACTATGGGACCAAATTCGAAATCACAAAAAAAAATTGTTCCCACATACTATCAGCTGGTGCATTTCGTATGGGGGGTTCAAAATTTTTTGAACGATTTCGACCTTTGTCCCATAGTAAAAGTTGTTTGTTATCACGAGTACATGCATACCCTTTTCTATCCTTCACTAATTTAAAGTCACCCTATATACGGTAAAACGATATTCCTTGATTTATTTATAAAATTAATTAGGTTTCATGTTCATGATCATTAGAGAAATAGGAACATCTAATACCTACCCAAAAAAATTATAGGTCTAAATCCTGTCACACATTAAGGGAATATACTTCAATTTTCGAAAATAGCTTTCGTGTACTTTTGAGATTTAGAGGGGACCATTCTTTAGTTTTTTTGTGTTAAGTATCCACATACTTACATACATATCTGTTACGCCGCATTCCCATCCCAGAGACCACTTCCCTCCACTTGCTACGATCCAAACACTTTTTCTCTTCATCTACATTCATCGGTCCCCTCATATACGTCGGTTTAGGGTACTCTTGCAAGTCAAGAGGCCAAGGGCCGATTAAAAAGATTAAAGAAAAGCCCTTGGCCTTTCTTTAATCTTCCTTCGCTTCATCCACATACTTCGCCCAAAAATAACCCAATTAATTCTCTATCTATCTTTCTCTAGTGGACGGCAAAGACGGTTTAGTAGACAAGGACAACGGTATCCGCGTGTCTGCGCCGGAGCAGCTCGCTAAACTCAAGCCGGCGTTCATCAAGCCGCACGGTACTGTCACTGCTGCTAACGCGTCGTTCTTGGTAAGTATTGTATTAAATTATTATCATTTATTAATTATTTTTAAATAGACATGCCAATTTAAAAAAGAAACAGAGCAGTCTTGGTCAAAACTTACTTGTTTAAATTACTAATATGCATTGGGTGGTACAACAAGAAAAGAAAATTATTTAAATTATTTATTTTTTTGGGTTTGAAAATATTACGTATAAAATTACACTATATTGGTTGGACTTGGTACTCCTCTCTTCCACAAATATTTTGATATTTTAATTTAAAGTATCAAATTTTGTATGTCTATAGTTTATTTTTACGTTAATGCTACCAAGTTACGATCATTTTCCTTGACTAGACTGACGGTGCGTCGGCGTGCGTGATCATGTCGGAGGCCAAAGCAAAGGAGCTCGGACTCAAGCCTAAAGCATATCTTCGGGACTTCACTTATGTCGCTCAGGTATTTATTTATCATTTAAAATAAGCAAAGGATAATGCAACTTAATGCGCCCAAAAAAAAAACTCACTGCCCAGAAATGAAACATATGCCAGAGTATAAACATAGACTGCCACGACATTTTATTATATAGAGTTCATAAAATATAAAAGCGGCGAGGAAAAAAAAGATAAAGCTGCAATCCCAATTTTTGGGCAGTACGTTTTTTTTGGGCTTCGTATTTACTGTGAGAGTGACACTGGGTACATCAAAATAAAAAAATAGTATTTTTCAAACGCAAACTGTTTTTTTAAACTAAAAAGTTTTTAAAATACTTTTTGTTGTTTGATACTTTCTAAATAATTACTCTATTATACAGGGTGTAACAGAAAGGGGGTATCAAGCTGTAACTTAGCGATAGTCCTCATGAACCTGAACAACTTTCCCCAAGAAACATAGGTCGAAATGTTTCTTGGGGAAAATGGTTCAGTTTCATGAGGACTATCCCTGTATTTCCGCTTTATACCCCCTTTCTGTTACACCCTGTATTGTATTCTATGAATTGTTCTTCAGGACCCCGTAGACCAACTCCTGCTGGGTCCCGCGTACGGCATCCCGAAGATCCTGGACAAAGCCGGTCTGAAGGTCTCCGATATCGACACCTGGGAGATTCATGAGGCTTTTGCTGTAAGTTAATTTTTTAAATTTTCATTTCATCAATAATGACTAGATTTAAAAATGGAATCATGTTGTCTGTTAGATTATTTTAAAAAAAATTTATTCGTCGTCAAGATTGGAGGGAGGTCTTTCCTCAGCACCCACTGCTGGGCAAAAACCTTCCCGGCTAATAAATACAAGATACAGAGCATCAGGTGTATCGTCATTTTTTTGTAAAAAATAAAAAAAAACTGTTTTTTATAATCTGATACTAACTGACTGAATACGGCTATGTATTCCTAGCCTATTAATTACGGTTAATTTATGTTTTATCTTCACCATAATTATTACTTACGTATTGACTTTTTTCTTCCGCCAGGGTCAAATCCTGTCCAACTTGAAGGCGTTGGACTCCGACTGGTTCTGCCAGACTTATCTGAAACGTCAATCTAAGGTAAAGATATAAAATATACTTATTTAGTGAAGAATGAGAGGTCCTGGCTCATAGCAGAACTGGATGGAGAACAAGGAAGCCTTTGCCCAGCAGTGGGACATGGCAAGCTGACTGTATCTGTATTAAAAAAGTTCCTAGTTTTAGTTAGTTTGTGAATTCGCTGTTACTAGTATTTTTCGCACATAGAGTTTCTTTGTACTGTTTTTGAAAATAAATGTCTTATGTCTTATACAGCCTATTTACTATTTATTAAATGTATTATTTTATATTTTTGTATGTTTATAGGTGGGTGCTCCCGACCTAGCTAAGTGGAACAAGTGGGGCGGCTCGCTCTCTATCGGACATCCCTTCGCTGCCACTGGTGTAAGTGAAACAAAAACTATTTTACATGAACGCCATATGCGGGGTTTATATCGTTTATTTTATACTGGGGCCCAAGTCTGTTTAAAATAGCCTCAGATGTGTATCAGCAGAGTATCAATGGCATTTTTTGACACAATTGGTATTCTGCTAAACAATGGCTTACACTGATTGCTTAATGTTCATTGCCACCAAATGTGTCAAGAAATGCCATTGACACTCTCATTGACATTGGCGACACAACTAAGAATTTTGTAAATAAGCAGACTTGGTCCTCTGCCCGATCTGTGAAAATCTTACATCAGCAAATTCTAAAACTTGCAATATTACAGGTGCGCCTAGCAATGCACACAGCAAACCGCCTCGTGCGCGAGGACGGACAGATCGGACTCATCTCCGCGTGTGCTGCGGGAGGACAGGGCGTCGCTATGTTGCTAGAGAGACACCCCGACGCTACTCCTAACTAGATACCACGAATTATATCCGAGGGCTCGTATCACCACTTACAGATAAAAAACTGACACATAAACCTATGTCTATTTCATAAAACATTACGTTTTAGACAGTAGGTATAAAATGTGTTAGTTAAATTTTATCTGATGTGAAACGGGCCCGTAAGGTAGAAACAGATGCGTGTTTCTAATATTATTTCTATGGAGCAGTTCACAATGCACTGTGTACATGGAATGTGTCTATTTCTACCTTCATTAGCGTGTTATACCTTAGTGGACATCTGCGCCATTCATTTTCTGACAATCCTGATAATTTGGTGCCAAATGTGCCAATTCTGTGGTTAGTAATTTTAGCGTGATTAAACAGTCTTAAAGTGGACAAATTGGCGCCTCTAACATTTTTACAGCAAAACATTGGTACAAAAACAGAGATTTTTATGAATATACTCAATTCTTATTGCACCGTTAGCGTTCTAGATTTAAATTAGCATCATTTGCGTCTGCAAGAGTCAATTTATTTCTTTTTCACCATTAAATTTGTGGCAATGAAAATTTTTTATTACATTTACTACTGGTACCAAACTACAAATTAATTTACCAAAATATTTTTTTTATTTTTTGGCTTGGCGCGTAACACTTAATTTAATTTCATTTTTATTTAGAATCAAACGAGATTTTTTATTGTACCTAATTGGCACTTAGAAATATAAAAAAAACACTTTTTTTAAATAGGTAATCTATCGAGCTATGTGGGTTATACCATTTTTAATTTATTTTATTAATCCTTTTTAGTATATTTATGAATGTTAGGTCGTAAGCACATCCTATATCATTGTGTACGAATATAATCCGATACCATTATGATTGTTCTTTAGATGTAAGATTAAAATGTTTTATGTATTTTGAAAATAAAGATGTATTTATGATATTAATGATTTTAATTTTACCTAAGGCCCAGAACACACGATAAAACGCAACTGCAACGCAACTGAAACTGCTAGTTACTTTTGAGTTGCATCGAAGTTTCTGCTATAGACTCCTTATGAAAACGTTTCGTTTCACGACGCAACTGAAACGAAACGTTTCAAACTATTTGCATCGTGTGTGGTATTCTAAAGGAATCTATAGCAGGAACTTAGATGCAACTCAAAAGTAACTAGCAGTTTCAGTTGCGTTTCACCGTGTGTTCTGGGTCTAACACTTAACCATGTAATAAATAAAACAATAATAATTTTATTGGCAACCTTTTATTCATCAGTCGCCCATACTAAGAGCTTGTTTACTACATTATATTATATACTATAGACATTTGACCAAAGGCGATATAGTTAAAAATAAACTAAATAACAAGGAAGTGACCAGCTATTGGTGTTACAAGTCCCGACGTTTTAAAATATTTGAATATTTTATAAATCTAATATTTTTACAGATTTTTCTAATAAAAAAGTAAACTTTACTATGCAATACTAAACTATGAAATAATTTAAAGAAATTCCTTACTTAAGATGTAACCAGAATATTTCCCCGACTTGAATAAAATTTTGAGATCGTAAATTTTTATTTATCAACATACAGGACTAAGTGCCCGTTCCAACACTTACAGATAAAATTTAACTGACAGATAAACCTATGTCTATTTCATAAAACATGACGTTTTAGACAGTGACAGGTATAAAATATCTGTCAGATAATTTTTACCTTTATGGTGAAACGAGCTCTAATTATAGTAATCCCAGTGGCCCCAGTAGGCAAACTGTTAGCGGCCGACTGAGTGACCCGCTAATTTGTAGCGAACTGAAATTTGAGTTAACTGCAAACTCAAATCAATGAAATAACCGGTTTTGGTGGAAGTCGGCCGCTGTCTGAGATGTCAGCGCGCGTAACGCTGCAAACTGCGTACAGTGAGCGAAAACTAGCTGACTGTGGACACTCCATTTCAAATATATGGAAGGGCGTACTAAATCGATACGCTGCAAACTAGTCGGCCGCTAACAGTTTGCCTACTTGGTATCTGCACACCCTCGGTGCACACTAAAGTCGCCGGCTTGTTTGACAGCTGCCATTCGTATGACGTAAAGCCGCCGGCCTAGCCCGAAGGCATGCCGGCGGCTTTGGTGTGTAGATAGCATTAGGTAAAAGTACCGTAACCAGTCTAAAAATGAATGTCAATCCTAACCTAACACACAAAAGGCATATATTTCTTGTACTGAATTGTTTAAGGCATTTGTGTATTGCATGATTTATTCTGATTCTATAGTCAGATTGGTTAAGCTCAGTTACACACTGGGCGTGCGAGCAAGCCGGGCAAATCAATATGAAGATCACATGTTATATCGCAGACGTAACCTTCTTCGTGATGTGAACAGTATAAGGCGTGTCCACACAGCAAGCAGCCGCGCGAGGCATGTTTGGCTGCTTAGCAAAGACCTCGCTATGCTATTGAGTTGGGTAGCTTTTAGTTGCAAACAGTGGCCAATTAAATGAGGCCTAGCCAGGCTACTTGCTCTGTGTGGACCCTTCTTATAAAGAAGTGAAATTATGCCCGGCTCGCTCGCATGGTGGCAGTATGAGCCGACTATTAGCTAGGCTTGATCTCAATGAAAAAAAAAACTTTATTTTTAAATGATTTAATTGCACTACACTTTTAAAAGCTGCCGTTAACCGGCCAGAAACACAGGCGTAAAATTTAAAAATAAACAAATGTTCATCATTTGTCTCAAACCCCACGAAATCGGAATTAATTTCCGAAGAAAAATGTTCCCAAAAATCTACTTACAGACAAAAATATAAATCTGTACTTTTCACACATAAATATACAATTAATATTAAAAAATAAAATGTATGTTCAATCCACATAGCTATCAACTATTTATATAATAGAACACCTATCAGCCCCTATACAGTTATATAATTTTACACTTTGAATCTTTGACAACTTAGTAACCAAATTAGATGTTATTTACTAGATTTCTTGGTTTATTAGTCAATTTAAACTAAGCTATAAACTTAACGCAAAGCCTGACCACAGCCTATTGAACGTCAGCCATATTTAATAATTTTAACCTCGAAACTTCTTTCGTACGTAGCTCAAATAAACCAAATATAACATGCCAGACCAATCACATTAATTATTGACACACCTGAAAGGGGTCATGGGCAAGTTCGCAAAAAATTTAAATAATTTGTTTTTTACTTCATGAAATTTCAAATTTTGACTGAAGTACATTTGTGTTCTCTGTATTGAGTGATTTTGAAGTGAAGTTATTCACATTAGATCCGAGTCGAATAGCAATGTACAGTCAAAAACAGATCAAACTTTACAATATGGATCTACTATCGCCCTTATATTGCAACGAATTATAGCGCCTTTGCATTGACAAAGTAAAGAATACACAAGCTATACAGCCTGATGTGCCCTCGACTGTACTGCATGCTCGCTTGAACATTAGATTGATATTCATTAGACAACTTGTAGCGACTATGTAACTCAATCGCTTAGTGGCTTCGTATTTCCTAAGCTTGCAACCTCGCGAGGATGTTTGACAGCTGAAGAAAGACCTCGCTATCCTATGCAGTTTGCTAGTTACTAGGAGCCTCTTTTAGGCCCACTTGCGCAGCCTAGAATTAACGTAATACACCCGGAGTTAGCTGCTAACACAGGGTAAAATCAAGATAAATCAATACAAATTATTTATTTAACCCTGTGTTAGCAGATAACTCCGGGTTTATTGGGCTTCGCAAATAGTCTATCTACACATATCCGGGCTGTGTCCGGGACGCGTCAAGGCAAAAATATCTTTCCATACATTTTCTATGGATTCGTTCACACACGTTGTCATGACGACGTATTTTTTTTCCTCCTGACAGGCCACGGCCCAGTCACGTCCTAGGCACGGCCCGGATGAGTGTAGATAGACCTTTATTGGTCACACGTTAGCCTGAAGCTGCTCACTCAGTAAATACGTAACTATTTCTGTATATTCTTTTCTGTTAAACATAATCGTAAGAAATGTTCTGTATTTAAAACAGATTCAACAAGGTATGGTCCAACCCAAACACATAATATAGGCACTGATGACTATACTAATTATATACAAACCTTAATACAACATTAAAACTAAGTATTTTTACGGATAAATGATATATTTCATAAAACATCTCGTGTTCACATTTCTATGATAATTCCGTTTGGAAATTATCATTAAAACATTTTATTTTCGCTAATAAAATATAAACTATTTTATTTATTTCATGATTCTTAACATAACTCGGTATATTTACTATATCTTAGATGTCAAATTGGTGTTCCTATTTTCTATTGCTTTCTGTTTCTATTTGCTAAAGTTCTCCGTCGTGTTTATATAGTGTGATACAAATAAAAGTCGGTAATGAATTCTAATATAAGATCAGGGGCTTTTATGAAAAGGGGGGCCTTTTAAAAAAAACAAGACGTATCAATCTAACTAAATGATGTTAGTTAAAATAAAAGTAAGGGGCCTTTTCATAAAGGGGCTTTTTACATAATTTTATAGATGGGGGCATTTTTATAAATCCACAATTACGAACTTTTATTTGTATCACGTTAACAGTATAGTGTAACAATTATAACAGTATATGTTTTGGTTATAGAGAACGCGGTGAACGTTTTCATAGCTATCCACACATTTCCGGGTCAGGGCTATTCATGTTCACAGTTGACCGTTTCAGTATTGACGCCTGACACAGAGCTGTGTGAACAAGTTCATACAATTTGTACGTAATCGATTTTTGCCGTGTTCCGTCAGGAACGCGTTCCCGGACATGTGTGGTTAGCGTATTAAGCTTTAAATAAAACGCGCGGAAAGTGTTATTTAGATAACATCGTCGGAACGACTGTACCGCGCTAAAGGCCCCGCGTTTGTACTTTTCAATTAAAAATATGCGTCTGATCTCAACTGCACTTTACTGCATGCCTACAAAGAAAAGTCAACTATTAGAACCGGAAGGAGCAAACGAAAATGAAGAGAGAATGTTAAAACTATACTACAAATAAAGTATGTATCAATTAAGTGACGTACTATTTCTACAATATTAACAGTAGTTCGACGTACGTCAAGCATATGTATTTGGTATGTAAAATAAAAAAGAGTAGATACTCAACACGATTAAAAAGAAAAGATCAAGTAGTATTTTAAAACCGTCATTAACATCCTGGATTGTTAAGAATAAGAAGAGTTTTATTAATAACTAAAATAAATGTTAGTGTCTGTGTGCTACTGGAAATCCGCTAGAGTTTGCCTCCAAGTCGCATGGAACGGGATGCGCAGGAGTTTCAGCTTCGTGTTCGGCATTTGGGCGGAAAGCAGCCGCTGGAGAGTCGGCAGCGGGAGGATTTCCACCTGGGGACCAAATTTATAATTAACGGGGCATTTATATAAGTGGGGCGTTTTGGTAAAAAGGAGGCTTTTATAAAAATAGTTTCTAAAGAAGCAAAGCCCAACTCTGGTAATCACTTATTTTCCAAAGAATTTTATTGCTGGGTAAAGTTCTCTTTCTTTCTTAAGCTTGAATACATACCTGCGGCGGTCCCTGAACATGATGATGGTCCGGCAGCCGGCAGCCCGGCACCGGTTTCAGTACGGGGATACACTCGCCGAGGTCCCGCGGGGCGCCAGTTCCGGCTTGTTCACACTGATCGATGAATAGCTCGGTCACGCGGAGTAACTCAATAGTGACGCCCCACATTAGATGGGTTAGTGTGTCTTTCAGTCGGAGCACGCCGCTTAGTACCTGCGGAAGTTGATAATGATTATCTTTATTGCACTCTTATAGAAAGGTGTTATCAATATATTTTAAGTACATTTTGTGGAATATTTAAAGTATCTACATTGAAACATGGTAAATATTAAAAAAAAATGTTTACTCGCTAATATTGTTCGTTGTTCTGTTCAAAAATGTATGCGGGAATTATTATTATTATTATGAGTTGAAAGTGTTTTCATTTATTTACTATCATCCTTTACCTACAATATAGGATACGTTTGACAACACTGAAGCTGGTTGTACTATTGATAATCTGTTCTGTATGAATTTCCCTGCTCTTAAATAGAGTCTTCGTAAATGTGATTAAATTGTTAGTTACCTGCTTGTTGGTCGTAGCAGATTGCGACACGTATGTCGGTATGATGAGGAGCCGCTGAATGTTTTTGCATTCTGCGAGCGCGTCGTCGAAGCCCACCTGTGAATGATATTTAGCCATTATTTAGATTTTATTTTTTCAATTTCATTATTGAAACAAGATGGATATCTTAATATTCTACTGAACTTTTTCTTTAATAACTTATTGTGGCTCATTGCTGGGCATAAGCCTTCGCCGCATACTTCCATCCTTCCCTATTTCCGGCAACTTTTGGCCAGTTTACCAAATATGCTTTTAAACCATCGCGCTATCTCTTAGGTCGACCTCTACCTTCGCGGCCGTCGAGCGGCATCCAGTAGGTAGATATTTTGATTTTATAAAAGGAATAATTAGCACAAAATAAAACGCAAATTACCTTAACATCAATATTAACAAGCTCGAGCCGTGTAAGCAGCGGCAGATTAGCGAGTGCCCGCAGCAGCTGCGGCGCCGCGCACTGCGCCGTGCCGCGCTCGAGCCGCAGCCGCCGCAGTCGCCGCAACCGCCGCAGCACCGACGCGAACTCCGCGCGGAACGTGCACTCGCCCAGCTCTAGAGACTCTAGCTGCTCTAGTTGGCCGATTATGTCGCTGGCACACCAGCCCAGCTCCTAAGAATTTAAGAAAGTTTCGTATAAGAATTTTATCGCGCAATAGTCACGAAGGGTTTACGGTATACATTTTATTTAATTGGGTCATCATTTTTTTCTAACGTGGATAACTTTTATTGGCTTTCTTAGTGTATAAAACATTGTACTCTTAATAGAACATATGCTGTTGCTATAAGATAATACTGGCTGGTTCCACTTTCCCAAGTTTCTCTTAATCATCAAACTTAGACGCAAAATATCCTAGCATATTTATTCTATTTATAGGTTTAAAAAATATATTCATAACTCCAAACATCGCCTTTATGCAATTTCACATACCTTAATAGAAGTCAAAGACAAATGCTGCAGATTAGTCAATGCCGCGAGTGGTCGCAGGTCCCTTGTGAGAGACAGCCCAGCCATGCTCTTGAGTCGCAACTCGTGTAAGAGTGGTAAGGCCCCCAGTGGAGCGGGGTCTAGTAGAGCGTCTCTTATAGCCAGAGCTGACAATGAACGTAAGTTCGGTAATCCGCGGCAAACTGCTTCGACGGCGCTCGCGGGGCAACGGCACATTTCTATCCTAGAATTTTGTTTTGTGTAAGATAAATGTTTTTGTTTCTTATCAATATATAGTGAATTCGTGTCAATGAGAAGGGATGTCAAAATATATTTGTGTAGTATTTTGCCAAAACTGGGGCATTTTACAAAAACGGGGGCTTTTTATAAATAACATTTTACGAAAGTGGGGCGTTTTTATATTAATTATAAAACATATATTTCATAAAAAAGCGCAAGTCAGCGCACGACTGGTCGTTGTGGAGATCCTTAGCGGGCTTATGTCCAGCATTGGACGTTTACAAGTTGACTCAACAACAAACTAAATAAATATCTAACCTCTCAATAGTGTCAACAGTGGGTATATGCTGCGCGAACTGTTCCCAGAACTGCGCGTCGTTTTGTGGCAGCAACATCTTACGGAGATCCAGCCGCACCGTGCCGTGGCGTTTCAAAGCCGCGCATAGACCGCCCCAGTCACTTACCTGTACAAATACTAGTTTTAAGGGCCTTTCTGTGACACTATCATGTACAAATACAGCTACAATTTGTCTTTTGGAAAAAGCCCCGGATTTTAGTCATATAATAATCGAGACGTGAATATTTATAATATCAAAAAAAGGTATGACAAAACTGTCATTATTCTGCCCAAAAATACAAAACACAGGCATTTATTTGAAATTGTTTAAAATGTTCACATTTATAATACGTTTATAAAAGAAGATCCAGGTTACATTGTAAATTGTTTTGGAATATTTCTTTCGATCACAAAGGAATTGAACATTATACATATTCAGATACCCATGTTGGACTCCCAAGAAATAGCTGGGCCAAATCTTCTAACAATGTAAAACGAACTTAAATGAGTAATATATTAGAGTATACAATCTTACATGTGAGTTCTTCATGCGTACATGCCGCCAGAGCTGCGGCGTGGCGGCCAACTCCCGCCACAGACGACAAACACGCGCGCACACCGCCAGCTCACGCATACCCAGGTATTGGAATATCTGCAATAGGTATAACACTTTAAGTGCCCGTTTACCATCTAAAGATAAAATTTAACTGACAGATAAACCTATGTCTATTTCATAAAATATGACGTTTTAGACAGTGACAGGTAAAAAATATCTGACAGATAAATTAACAGCCCTAACAGCCCCTAACTCTAGTATTTTAAGGACTACGGGGAATCAATGTGTCATTGAATTCTAAATCCAAAATCAAATGCTAATTAAGAATTTAAAAAATGCGTCGATCTATTAAAAACATTATGTGCCTTAATCGATGACGGTCGAAAGTAAAAATACGGCCTGAGCCAGTGGAAAAGAAATTATAAGATAAATCTTAATAAAGAACAAAAGAAAAGAACAAAACACAACACAAGAAAGACATAAGTAAGACTTAGACACGGTGAAACGAACTGCAACGCAACTGAAACTGCTAGTTACTTTTGAGTTGCATCGAAGTTTCTGCTATAGACTTCCTTAGAAAAGAACACACGACGCAACTAGTTTGAAACGTTTCGTTTCGTGTGTGATTTTCTAAGGAAGTCTATAGCAGAAACTTCGATGCAACTCAAAAGTTTCAGTTGCGTTGCAGTTGCGTTTCACCGTGTGTTTTGGCGCTTAGGCGAAGATCTTCAGTATTTCAGTAGAAGAATCCGCTAAAAGTGATACTATAACTGCTACATCTTACCTGTACAACAACATTATATTTGTGTTGTTTAGCGCGCGTGTAGAGTGCGGTGAAGTGATCAGTGTCGTCCGCTTTAGGCCGTCCGCGGCGTTTCGCGGCCACGTCCGGGGACGCAGCGCCGTTTGATATCCGACCTCTAGTCGCACGTTTTTCTTCACTGTACAAACATAATTTATATTTTTAAATGGAGAAAATACGTGATTAACAATGAGGTTTTAATTGTCATGGACTTGTTTACTCATACAACATTTTTATTGCACATTTTGGCATGTCAGCTCAATTTAACAAAATACAGACTAATGAAACTTTCGAGCGTCACTGGTCTATACTTCATTGCCAGCCTTAGGTGCCAGAAATCCATAATATTTGAGATTCGTGACGCACAACAGTTTGCAAACAATTCGGCGTATAGATAATAAGTCCATGATAATTTAAATGTCATTGGTAAACATAACGAATAGCTTACCGAAGTCATGTTCAAATTAATAAAAAAGACGTCGCTACGCTGTTCGTAACTTTTAATTATACCTTTTTTCACATCACAAAATATTTCTTTCCTGTGCTAGTAATTTCCGATTATAAAAGAACTTACCTTTTAAACGTAATTTATATAAATACAAAACGCGCACCTTGTATTTATTTTGTTTTAGTAAATAACGCGAACTTAAACGATACGGTGTTATATAAAAAAATATCACTTACCTGTAAATATCAAATTGGAATTAATTAATATAACCAACAAAGAATACAAAACACAAATTTTGTTAAATACATTTTTTGTTTGAAACAAATTCCTATACAATAAAGATATGACCTTATAACATTAAGTGCAATACATTTTGTTAACATACATAATTTTAAAGCCCATTGAAATAAAAGAAATAGTTTTGTTTACCGCAAGAAATTTTTTTTTTACCAACTTTTTCGCGTCCTTCAAACGCTACTAAAGATTAGTCAGTATTAATTTTAGGGCGTCAGTAAATTTTTCCTTGGACAAATTATATTTTAGTCCGTCAGGTACACAGACAAATGCTAATTTTGAAGTATCAGTCAAATGTTACTTTCAGCCAATAGCCGGGTCCACACAGACCAAGCAGCCTCGCCCAAGGCCCGCCGCGCGCGGCAGCTCGGTCTGTGTGGACGTGCCTCGCCCGAGGCAGGCGCATCATGCTCAACCTCGGCGGACACCGCTCGTGTCAGTTTTTTGATTTGCTCAAAGATGCCTCGCAGGCATGTCCATACGGACCTAGCTGCTTCGCGCGGCAAATGCCTCGCCAATGGTTTTGTGACGTCAGTCAAGATACTGGTATACCTACTTTAGAATATCTGTTTGAAATCTTGCGGCAAACTTACATAAAATAAATGAAGGGCTAATCATTTCACGATAATGATAAAACGAAGCTAAATAACTTAGGATAGGATATACAGGATGACTTATAAATAGAATTGTGATATAATGTGGTAGTATAATTGAAGACTCCGTGGTGGTATCTGAAACAAATATTGTTTTAAGAGGATACCAAACTACATACGGGGCAGGACCGGTCTATGAGGGAACTTGCTGAAAATTACATGTTTAAGAATGATTGCTAGATGATTGATGAATGACTGTTGTTGTTGATATGCGAGTACTACTGCCGGACCGGAATGGCCCCGCTATGCTATGTGTTCTCCCCTTTAACTGATTCTATGTTAGTTTTATGTAGGTTATGTAGTAGTATTATGAATAGTATCTCTTTCTAAATGTCCTTCCTTAGTACTACTTAATCATACAAAGTTAAGCCATTGCAAGATTTTCAATATTATATATGTTTATGTTTTTGCCAATGGATGTATGGATGTATGTGATGATGTTTGTTACTCTTTTACGCAAAAACTATTGAACAGATTTTTATTAAACATTTTAATTATCTATTTACAAATATTGAGTATTTGTTTCTGAAATTTGGCAATAAAAGCGCACGAAGTCACGGATAAATATCTAGTCTCTTATATTTCTAAACTTACCTTTCCCGTCACTGATTCTGATTAGCCGGCACCATATTCCTAGGCACCACGATGAACCGCCTCCCGTTTATAACGGCTAGAGACTGCGGTAGCGCTGGTTGTCGCGGTACCTGTTTCGGTACCGGCTTCGGTAGCGCTTTCGGTACCGGTTTTGGTATGGGTTTAGCGGGGGGTTTTGTGGGGGGTTTCGCTACTGCCCATACGCGTTCGCCGTCAGGGCCGCCGCCTGATACCTGTTGAGTTGTATTTTGGTGATAAGGGCTAGTAGCTTAATAAAGACTTGTCCTTAAAATAGTTTACGTTTGTTCAAGTAAAATTATCAACATTGATAAAAATATTTCTCTACATGTGTCTCTCTCGATCATTAATGGAATATTTATACTCGAGCTTTAATCTCTTGCCCTTATTTTTTCTTATTACACACATATAAAAATCTTGCGCACATTGTATGGATGTATCATAGATTTGTCTATTTCAATGTGAGAGTGCGACCGGACGACTTGGTTTAAAAAACTGACTCCACTTATGATTCAGACTGTACTTAGAAATTCATATTTCTCAATATAAACTTACTTTCATCCTCAAAAGCACCCTCTTATCGGATCTCTTAGCCGGCACGGGTACCGGTACGGGCACGGGAACAGGTACGGGTACAGGTACGGGTGTGGTTGTGGTAGCGGGTACCCGGCGCGCGCCGGCCGGCACCCCTGACTTGTGTAGTAGGGGCGGCGGCTCGCGTGTAGGGGAGGGAGATTTGCAGTTCTGTGTGCAATGTCACATTTTATTTTCATACGGTATTGGTTTTAGATACAAAATAACGTTAAAAATTTTACATTTACAAATGTACATAATTTGAACAAAACATTATAAAACTTGCAAAATATAGGTGAAACGAAAACTTAATTTTATGTGGTTGCTTGTTTAAATGTGAAACAGTGAGATATTTAAATGTAAAGCTCCTTGTTATTTACTTTGATTCCTATATTTAATTAGATTCTTATTTAAAATAAACCAATTTTTTTTGTAATAGGAGATCAAACAGAAGGCTGAACATCGGAAATAAGATAAGTATTGCTCTTTTTGAGAAACCAAACTATCCAAATATAATGTAATATAAAATAAATTGTAGTTACCTTACAAAAGAACTTAGTCGGCGGATTAGCGTACCCCGCACAGAACGGATGGTACAGACACAGACACGTGAGACACGCTAACGTCGGCACTCCACGGCCGCAGGTTAGCGAGCATGGTTGGACGCCCGTGCGTGGTGGCTGCAATTTATATATTTACATACATACATATCCGTAAGGCTTCACTGCCATTCACTTCATTCATTCATTGGAGTAGGTAGAGACCACTTCCCTCCACTTGCTTTATTTTATTGGGTTTTTGATAGGTCGTTGTGTTCAATGAGCTAGGTGATATGTTTTTGACGACATTGAATATTATTTATTGTCAATCAATTAGCTCGTGGACGTCCACTGCTGGACGAAAGCTTCTCTCACGGACCTGCACTATGACTAGTCTTGGATTGCTTATTTGATTTATTTCGCTTGCTATTTATCGTAATTCTGTTGTGTTTTAATATTTTCAAACCACCTCATTGTAATATCTATCAAATATGAGATGAGGATCAAAGACTAAAGAAGGGCCTTAAGTTTTTTTTTGGGCATCTTATTTTTTATAGGGCAAGACTTTTTTCCAAGGTAAGATTGCTTATGCGACCGATTGCCCTATAAAGACGTCTTAAACCTATAAAAATTTTGTAAACAAGGAATCGAAGTAAAGCATTTTTATAAATACCGTATTATCCGTGACAGATTGTATAGCAGGCCGCGACTGCAGCGGCGGTGGCGGTGTAACGGGCACCGGCGCGGGCGCAGCTACCGGCGGTGGTGTAGTACAGGCCGGCGGTGGCGGTGTATCCTCTGTGTCGTGGCTGGGGGCGCGCTGCCTGCCCCACACACTACACTGACCAACGCTCAGCATCCGTCGGGAGGACAACTGCCGCAGTCAGTTGCCCTCCCTTCTCAAAGCGAATCTAATGTAACCCGATCAGAACTAACGCTTTTCTTTAAATTTCGAAGCTGTTTTGCTCCATTTTGACTTTAGACATTTGAACTTGGAACTTGATCACGTATTTAACTCTGTTTGCGTCGACGCATTGCTACTCAAACAATACTTAAGTAGTAATAGAGTTGTAATCGATATAAGATCTTTATATTCTGTGTTGGCCACAGTAATGAAACACTAATGACATGACTATAGATTAAAGAAAATAGGTGCATATATCGAATACTTTCTGATCGAGTTATTAAGTAATAACGAGAGGAACAGTTCAAAATTTTGACATTAAAGTCTAAAGCCAAAGTATCAATTCTGATAGATAGTTTTAGAAGTTTTTTATAAAATGCAGTATTTACTTACTTTCGTCATCAAATACCAATTGATTCCCATTTATATTATTAACCTACATAAACTTAAATTAAATCTTTCCTATTAGTAAAAAAATATTTTTTTATGATAAGTAACATTACTAGCACAGGTAAGAATATTTGGTAATAACTAAATTTTCTTATACTAAATTGCTACGGTTGGCAATGACACAATGAACCGCTAACAACATGATGTTTTTTTCACGTTTTTAGTTTTTTCGAAGTCATTACCAACCACAGCTTTTCCAAAGACATAAATTCATACAATCAGTTAGGTACATCAGATTCATTTCACGGGTTTGTAAATTAAATAATAAGTAACGTAAAGGTATACAACTGCAGACAAATTCTCGCTAACTACGAATAAGGGAAATTTATAGAAACCGGTAGTGTCGCGTGCAGTCGGCTACCAACCGGCACCTTTAGACGCGCGGTTGTTTTATGCATAACTCACAGCATCAGACGCATGCGATCAGGTTACTTCTTACTTTGACTTATCGGTATAAACAACATATATTTATCTTCATAGTTTTTGTATGGAGCAACGCATAAAACAACCGCGGGCTAAGATTGTACCAAAGTTATTTTTAGGAATTCGTAAAATGAAAGTGATGCAACGAGCTATTGCAGTAAGTATGCGGTACCTGTGTTTCTTCCACTGCGCGGAGTTGTTGTTGTCCGGCGGCGCGGCGGGCGGCGTCTTGCGGCCGCCGCGCGCTGCCGTCGCTCCAGCACCGGCGCCTGCGCCAGAGCTCAGCCGGGAACCCATCGATTTCACCTATAAGGGTTTATGGTGTTTTATTGTAATGTATTATGCCAACTAAAGACTGAGAAGCCTACAATTGAATTGCTTAAATCTGCTGCTCAATAAATATGGTCACACACTCTTAATATTAAATTAAGGCCCGGAAGCGAAAAAAGTAGTATTCTTAGATGAATACTAGCAGAGGATACCAGCGGATTCGTTTCGTACGCATTTATCTTGGAAAACTTACCCTACATAACATAATATAGTAGTGGTTTTTGCGTGAAAGAGTAGCAAACGTACTCACATCCATCTATCGGCACAAACGTTGACATTTATAGTACGTACTCCTAGTTGTTAAAAAGACGTAAGTTACCCCCTTTTTTGTAAACTACTCAGACATTTCTTTTGCAAATATTAATAAAATAAAATAAAATAAAAAATATAATATAATATTAATTAAATATTAATACTATTATTATTTTTATAATCTACTATATAAAAATAAGTCGGGTTTTCCTTCCTGACGCTATAACTCCAGAACGCACGAACCGATTTCCACGGTTTTGCATTCGTTGGAAAGGCCTCGGGCTCCGTAAGGTTTATAGCAAAGAAAATTCAGGAAAAATTTCAACAGAAAAGCGGGAAAACTTTTTTCACATACAGAACTTTGAGGCGGTACGAAGTTCGCCGGGTCAGCTAGTATTAGATAAAATAAATATAATATGCACAATACCTTAATCTTAGCGGGCGGTGATATAGGCGTGCTCGGTTCCGGACTGGCTCCTTTAGGCGCCTTCGGTTTGGGCGTACGTTTACCTTCCGGCGCCGACGCAGCCACCGGCGACTCCACGCGGCGGACTGGCTTAGCAAACCTAGTTTACAGGGATTAATTGTTATTTTGTTTTTAGTAAGAGTGGTTACAGAACAGAGGAAGACCGTGACGTACCTACTTCACTCAAGTGAAGGAGAAAGTTAACGTCATGTCGTATCAAGAAGTCAAGGCACTGGCAGAGGATAGGCCTAAATGGCGAATGCTCCACCGACTAGAGTCTAACTATTAAGTTCAATGATGAAGAGTAGTTACGCACTAATTCCCATCCGATAAAATTAATAAATAGAACCGATAAACACATAGAGATAGTTCTCGGATCTATACTAATTATCTTGGATCGAATGTAGTACGTGCTCTAAGCCAATGAAAGTAGTCTACATTTAAAAAATTCCAACAAAATCAAAAGTCTATATTGTTTGTCGCAAACACTTTTGGAATAAGACCCTTTTATTTAAGAAGAGGTAGTGTTTATAAATATAAAATGTATAAAGCTATGTATTTGTGAAAACCGTCAACCCGCACTTGGCAAGCGTGGTGGATTACGGCCTAATCACTCTCTGTATGAGAGTAGGCTCGTGCTCCTCGTTGGGGACATAAATGGGCTACTAAAGCAGAAGATGTATTTGTTGTAATTCATTCTAATGTTCAACATACAGTTCATTCTATCAATGTAGTTAATAAATTCTTAACTTCATTTATATGCAAAAGTTCAGAGATATATTCTGATCAAAAGCTAGTCCCCACCATTTTAAATATTATCTTTCTTTAAGCAAAATATAGTAAATAATTGAACATAACTTACCGAATAATTTCTTTCTCAGTATCATTAATTCCGAGTGGCTCTTTGAAGAAAGAGAAGTTTTCCAACGTGAGTCCAGTCCCGGCTAAATGCTCTGATATCTGACAAATAACAATTCATACATTAGTATCCTCATTGGGCCTGGATGGTGGATTAATGCAGCATAGTCTAATTAGTCCAAAGGAGAGTAGGATCCTGTCTTTGAAGTGTGATGTTAAAATAGTTGACTAGATAATTCTTCATAGAGCAGTAAGAAACGTCATCATACGTCCACCAACAATATGGACAGATGAGTAGGTAGTTGTAAACAATTACATTCAAGAAGTGTATGTATCTTAATTACAAATTTGCTGTAGTACACAACCTAGGTGTACTAACAAGTGTAATAATTTTACATAAAACATTTATTTTATAGGGTTCCGTACGCGAAGGCTGAAAACGGGACCCTATTACTGAGACTCAGCTGTCCGTCTGTCTGTCTGTCCGTCCGTTTGTCACCAGGAATGATGTATTTATTACTGTTGTCGCTATAACAGCAAATATTACAAATAGAATAATAATAATTATGACGTGTTTGCTGCTATTGTTAACCTAGTGAATGGTAAGGATCCATCGTGTGCGAGTCCAACTCGCACTTTATAATAAAACATTTTCGAATTTTGGTATAGATGAGATTCTTCCTACTGAAATCTATAATTGGACTTTATGAAACGTGGAAACTTGGAAATCCTACAAATGACGACACCCACCTCCCTAGAAGACCGCAGCTTCTTCCCCATCGGCGAGTAGTAGTATATATCAGCGTTCCGCCTCTGATGCTGGTCTAATGCGGCGCGGTACACCAACTCTCGCTTCCATCCTTGTTCTAAAGGCACCCGGAGTAGAGGCGATGACATCTCTGTTGTTGCACGTCTACTACGGCGGTTTGGTGATTGCGCGCCCTGAACGTAACAAATTATTGAAAATATACATATCTGTCCGAGTCTTTGCTATCAGGGTAGGCAGAGACCTTAGCTCCACTTGCTATGATTCACACAGACTTCTTTCGCTTTATCCACATTCATCAGTCGCCTCATACAATTAACCGAAAGGTATGAAGAGAACAATGAAATGTAGAAGAGAAAAAAATATGTTTGGATTTTAGTAAGTGGAGGCAATTAGTTTCTCTCTGACTGTATAAGAGGCAGAGTTTTTTGGACCTGCTTCGTTATAAAATTAATAAAATATTTATAAAAAAAGGTATTTTTCTTTCAAAACTTAATAAAAAACTTACCTCATTAGACAACACTCCATCAGACTTGTAAGACTGTGCTGATGATGGTCGAGATCCATCTACAATAGGAAAATATTATTTAAAAAAAAACTCGCAATTAACATTCCCATCACAAGGCATTGCAAATTGGGTAAATCCGTATTTTGAACTTGGTCCCATAGTAGAAGTTGTTTGCTATCTCGAGTACATGCATATCCTTTTCTATTATTCACTAATTAAAAGTAACCCTATATTCTATAAACTTACCAGTATCTTGTCTCATTCGTTTAGAAGCCCGTATGACACCAGCTCCCAATATCGTCCGTAACGGTGAAAAACTTTCAGCCGCTGCCGACACTTCAGCTTCTAACCGTTCTGTAGAAGGGATAATTAAAATGAACAACTAAGTTAAATCCTAGTCTAATAATACTTATTATCAATGTTAATGTTTATACCCATGGATGTGAGGATGTTTGTTACTCTTTCTCGCAAAAACTACTAATCAGATTTTATGAAACTTTACAATAGCTTGCACATCAGAATACCACATAGGCTATATTGTTTGAAGTTATTGAGTAAGTACTCTAAGATATGACCATAACTTCGTCGAAGGCAGTTTCTAAAACAACTTTAAATATATATGTTCCTTAACATACCCAAAATCCTCCGATAATCTCCAGACACATCTTTCTCGTCATCCTTATCAAATCCTTTGAACTCCTCATCCAGGGCTGCTTCATCCAGCTCTTCAGCATCACCGTTATCACTGAATGCGTCCGATGCTGTGCGTTTCACCCCTCGATCAGGGTCTGCTTCATCTTTTGGTTCCTCTGGAATTTCTGGAGCTGACGTTTCGGGTTTTGGTGCTATAATGAGAAGTTTAGAATTATTTTTTCCTACCTCCGATATAATATAGTAATTATAATATAATTTAATGTACATAATTATATAATTGTCCATTAATATAAGTAAGTACATGGAAGTTTCTTAGAATAAGCTAAAATTATGACTGTATTGATTTGTGTTTTAAATGTTCTAAGTAAAAAGCCAACTATGGTGATGATTCTATCTCCTATGTTGCAATTCAAGCATTTCCATCTATGAAATGTTTAGAATCATCTGTAATAATAGAAAAGGTAAGAATTAGACGTCCTTTTCCAATGTTACAATTACTCAAACTTATCTACTCGCCTTTCATTTTGAAGCATGGTTAGAGTTAATTAAACACAGAATAGAATATAATCAAACTTCAATCATCATACATAATATTCAGGCAGTATTCGGACTGATGAGGGTAAATTCCGCTGGCATCGGAAAATTAAAATTTTTGAAAAGGTACAAATTTTATTGTTTTACCAGATGCAGTTTTAAGCACCATCTGGTGTCAAGCTAAAATAGGCATGTGATTGTCACTTTTCCTTGTAGTCTTGAAAAAATGAGATGCTAATTTCACAATTTCAGATCACCGTCAGATTCTCAATCAAGCAAAAAAAACTATTTTGAAGTCCTATCTTAAAATGTTTTACATAGTCGGATCAAAAGCTAAGCTAATCAATACAATAGCACAATTAAATACAGTGAATATGCAATTTCAACCATCTTGATTTTCTAGTAGTTTTGCAATAAGTTTGATTTGCACGGCAATAGGTTTAATGACCAATCCTACAAAAACTATATATTCTATATGAAGTGTGATATCTAAAGAAGATAATTGAATGCTAATTGAAGACTTTGGAATGTGATTTATAAGGAATTTAAGTGGAAATTGCACAAGATACTAATTGACATTGTATGAAGAGGTTATGTGTGAAAGTTATCAAACCGTCGACTTCTGCAGGCGTCTCAGCAGGTGGTTCCGCGACCGTGTCACTAGGGAGCTCCGAGCTGGTGCCCTCAGGCTCAACGTCACGCGTTTCCGCAGCCTCCTCTCCGTTAACTTTAGCTTCTTCTCCCGTCGCGTTATCGCCCACAGCCATTTCTTCCGACATTGTCAATTACACAAATATGTGACACAAATTCTCTGTCAAACTCCAAATAACCACATAACAATACGGTTACGACACTGTTGCAGTCTTCACCACGATTTATCAACGTTTGTGCGCGTCACAACGTAGTAGATTTCCCGCTATATTTGCTGAGAAAAAAACTTTCGCCTCACAAAAGTTTGATACATTTGTGTATCGAATTAATATTGCATAATTTACAGCAACAATAAACTTTCGAAGCTGAGACACTGCTTTTCATCGAAAAACAGTGAAAATAGGAGTAAAGATGTGTAAATTACGTTCACATTATTTTTCCAAAAGAAAATGTCGCTCATAAACAACGTCCGCTTGTACGACGCCACAAATTTTGTCTATAGTTTATCAATAATTCATTCACTCATTCACTCTACATTCTTTGTGGTTCAACTTGCTTGAAAACTTTATTTTTGTCTCTTTTTTCCTCAGCAGTATTTCGCAAGCTAGACAGAGACAACAAAATTAGGCACTACGCAAAAGAACGATTTTTTTACGTTTACAACTACATTGCTTCCAACGACTAGCAATAGATGGCGTTATTTTCAAAAGAAAATTATTTCAAAAGCTTAGGTATATTGCTGTTTAAATGACCCTTTGAAATAACTGCTCTGTGGAAATAACCCAACAAAAATTTTCCAACCATTCATGGTGTGTGATACTCACAGAGCACCCCCTAATAGAGTGTACTTGCAAGGCAATAGACGTGCACCGTACAAATGTCTTTTTCGGCAGATGTAGCAAAGCGAACAATGTCATTCAAGTCAGTACTGACTGACCAGCTGTCACTTCCGTACACACAAGCCATTTCGCAATTTACATGGCTTTTTTTTGCTTTAAAGCGTAATAAAATGACAGTGTGTTCTGTGAAATGGTGCGGGAAAAATTCTGGGACATCTAGCCTTAAGAAAAATGGAATAACTTTTCACCGGTAAGTATAAACAATTTTTGTTTTATATTACGCGGAGTTCATGTTACACTGGACAACAAATTCTCATTTGCCTACATCCTTTTCTTTCTATCATTATGCTAATTACTATGTTTATCCTTTTTCGTTTCCGAAATTCCAGTACTAGAGTTGTAACAAATTTATCGACTGAATGTAATCGATTTATTTTATCAAATACAATAATAAAATACACTTTTTGTTGAGATGAGATGTAGATAAAAAATAACTAATAATTATTATTAATATGTAAAGGACACTACTTCGATATTTTTTTATTTCTTATCATCGCAAATAGAATAGAATAAAGTTGGTGTTTGTTTCTTTTAAAGATTTCCTAAATGTCCTGAGCAAAAAAGCAAATGGATTGAAGCCTGTTCTCGGGGCGAACGGTGGTTTCCAAGCAACAACAGTGTTATTTGTTCAAGGCATTTTTCAGAGGACGGTTTTTACTATATGAAGGATAGAAGACGGATAATGCAAACTGTTGTTCCAACTTTGTATTTACCAGTTTTGGTGCGAAAAGGCATAATTTTACCTATTATTTTACTGTACACTAAATTTGATAAGCATAAATTATAATTGTTGTGAGTATGGTTAAGGAGGAAATAGTTGCTCAGTCGGGTACAGTGACTCACCATCGTTTTGTAAAGAAAGAAATGCGTGCGCATGCCAAAAGCTTCTGAAAAGTGCAAAAGAGATGAATATATCTCTTTTCCATCTTTACAAACCGATAGTGAGTCACTGTACCCATTTGAGCAACTGTTTCCTCCTTAACCCTACATTATAATGACATTGTATTTCAGACCGTGCCCACGGAAACAAAATCATCTTCACCAAATGATGATGACAACATTTCAAAAGATGCTCTGATATCGGAACCTGACCCATTGAAATTGGTAAGACTGTTATTCAATTTAAAAAAAAATTATAGTAATTTATTAGATAAGTAAATAAGATGTGTTTTTTTATAAACTAAAATGCAAAAAACAAGGAAATAGGTACCTATTTCAAAATATTTTTTTCAGCCTATACAGACGAATATATCATCGCCGTCAAAGGATCATTTAATGAACACAAATATTTTAAGAAATGCTTTGATTTTGGGACCTGGCCTATCTTCATCTAAAGCGGTATGATTATAAATTACTTTTAGCCCGCCCCGGTTACGCACGCGTTGATCTATTATTGTTTTTCTTTTTCGTAATAAAAAGTATCTTAAGTCCTTCTCCTGGTTCTGTCTTACCTCCCCACGAATTTTTAGTCAAATTGCTTTAGTGTAACTAACACGACCTTCTTTTAAATTATAAATTAAATGATTTGATTATAAATTATAATTTCAGGTTCCTACTTTTCCTAAAAACACAGTACAGCCAGAGAAACCAGAAACGCCAAAAAGAAAAATACCAAATTCGCCATCAGCTTATGACAGTCCCACTAAAAACCGTCTTTGCAGAAGAGTTAAAGAATTAGAAATTATTGTCGAAAGAAAAAATAAAAGTCTTAGACAGATACGTGATCGGAATAGGAGGCTCATAAGAAAAATACAATCATTAAAGTCTTTATTAAATGAACTGGAAGACAAAAATTTGATATTAGCTGAAAATAGTAATATTCTAAGCTCGTTAAGGGTAAAATGTAAAGATATCTTAAAGCGACAAATGTTGAGAGGAAAGTCTGGTACTATTGTAAGAAAAAAAGTACTCCCCAGAACTTAGAGCGTTTGCTTTAACTTTGAACTTTTATTCTACTAAAGCATACAATTACGTCCGAAAAACATTTGACACATGCTTGCCGTCTGTCAAAACACTAGGAAAGTGGTATAATTCCATAAACGGAAGTCCAGGATTTACATCGGAAGCATTTGAAGCTTTAAAATTCAAAGCAGCGCAGTCGGAGAAACCTATTTATTGTTGCATCATGTTCGATGAAATGAAAATAAGAAGCAAGATTGAAAAAACTTATGGATACGTCGATTTTGGAGGTAGTACAGATTCTGACTGCAGGGACGAATGTACTGATGCATTGGTTTATCTAGTTGTGCCTCTACATGGAAAATGGAAAGTGCCTATAGGTTTCTTTTTGATTAATAAAGTAACGGCTGATCAGAAAGTATTTTTGCTCAACAGAGCTATTGAGCTATGTAATGAGGCCAATGTTATTGTAAAAGCTGTAACCTTTGACGGGTGCCCGGCCAACATATCTATGGCAAAAAAAACTTGGCTGCAATTTGGACCCAGATAATTTGAGACCTGTTTTCAAAGTAAATAGAAACGAAATAGTAGTATTCCTGGATCCTGCTCATATGTTAAAATTAGTTAGAAATAGCTTTGAGTATTATAAATACTTCAAAAATTCTCAGGAACATGATATTTCTTGGTTTCATATTAAATCATTATATGATTTACACGAAAAAGAAATGTTTCATGCGGTTAATAAGCTTCGAGCTGAACATATTATGTTCAAAAAAAAATATAGGTAATGAAAGTTAAACTTGCAACTCAATTGTTCAGCAGAAGTGTAGCCACTGCCTTATTATTTTGTAAAAATGCTTTAAAACTACAACATTATCAAGACGTAGAAGCAACAGCTAACTTTGTGCTGATTATGAATGACTTATTCGATATATTAGATTCAAAAGTACATGGAATTAAATTAAAAAGAGCAATTAAAAAAGAAAATGCAACAATTTTAGAAAAACTAGAAAAGTGCGAAATTGTGCTTATGTCTTTGACAGCTAACATAAAAAATAAACAGGTCAGATTGCTAGATTCTCCAAGATTCACTGGTTTTCTGGGAATCTGGGATTGTGCGTTTGCATAGAAAGTGCTAAATTTTTATTTATCATGATTTAATAGAAAATGACCGTTGTCGCTACATTTCGTTTCACCGTATTAGCCAAGACCACATTGAGCTGTTTTTTTTTGCAATATTAGATCTCACGGAGGAACTAATGACAATCCAACTGCGAGACAATTTAGGAGTATTTACAGAAAAATGTTAGTACATATGGAATTACAAGACAGTCAAGACACTAACACTGGAAATTGCGTGGCTCTTGAAAACATTTCCATACTGCATTGTACATCCGCTGTTAATAAAATTAATTTGACAACAGAAAGAGCAGATACGTGCATTGTCGAAGAACCTGCCACAGATATAATAATTATATAATAATATATAATAATATATAATAATTATATAATAATTATATAACAGCGGATGTACAATGCAGTATATTTATTAAAGCCCCACAAGAAATTTCTTTATCAAACTTTTCAGGCAGTATTATTGAGTATATATCTGGAGCCGTAATGCATTACTTGATCAAATCCATAAAATGTAATACTAGTGTACGTGCTTTAGTGTCACTTGAAGAAAAAGAAAACAGTTTGATTTTTGCCAGAGATTTAGGAGGACTGATTTACCCTTCTATAACAGTAACAAAAATTTGTAAGCGCTGTGAACTGGTAATATAACTTACATGAAAGTTGATACACAAAACCAAAAAGTGTATTATAAAGATAAATTACGTCTTGTTTCATAAACTTTACGGACTTTTGTAATAGTTGTAATATATATATATTACAACTATTACCTACAAATAAAAAATTATAGTTGTAATCATATCATTGAATTAACAAAAAGTGTAATGGAAAAATATATAGATATAAGATTACTATATTTAACCAATAAAACATAAGAAACACATATGATGTTGTTTAATTATATTTATTTATTTATGTAATAATTTATTATAAGAAGGACAATCACAAAGAGAAACACATATAAAAAATTGATAGGTACAAAAGGTACATTTTTTTAGAAGTTTCTAAATAATAATCTAGTTTTGGGTTATTTGGGACACTGAAATTCAGTTTTCGTAAGCATGTATTTATTTCCAAATTAATTTTACCGGTGTCGTCAATTGTCATGCAATTTTAACTTTACCTCTCTAATTATTTAATTTTGTTATAACATCGAATTGTTCAACAATAAAAAATGTAACACACTTATGTAAATATGTTTTATCGATAAACCTAACTGTCGTCACGGCACATCTCTAAGCGATGCGTTGACTTTGATTCAGCAAATCACAGCATAGTTGTCACGTCCCCCGCACTTCATTCTTGCCGCCTAAAGCAGGGCTCGGAAAACCCCTTCGTTTGCTTAAAGAATGCTTACCATAACGTATTGATAGCCCAAATTTTTGGGTTACCATGAATAATGATAACCTGTTCGTTTTGGTTACCTTAGAGAAAGGGGTTGCCATTATTTTATTCGAATAACCATAATAGAAAAACCCCATTAAGTGGTAACTAGGCAAAGTGTAATCCTTATCAGCAACCCTATGAAGCACTTACCCTTATTATAAGGGTTTTTTTCTGATATCGCCCGAAGGACAGAGAAGTCTTATGAAAACTTATAAGGATAGAAAGAGAAATGACGACTGTCATTTTTTCCTTACGACAATTTTGGCGGTTCACTTGCTTTCAGAGCTATCTAAGCCAATGAGTCGTTATTCACACATAAAACGAGCCTTACCACCTGTGCAGTAGGTATCAAATTTCCATGTACAACCCCTTCAAACACTTTCAAGGGGAAACCCGTATAAATGGATATTTTTAAGTGGTTAACTGTTGAATTCAGTTTTAACTAGTGGAAACCACTAAAATTTTGGAGTTTAAGGATATTCTTTAAAACCCCGGGTAATTAAGCCTTTCAAAGGGTAATCGTAACGTGAGGGTTTTTTTATTTACCCAAACAAAAAAATCCTTTTATAACCCTTAAATGCTTACCGCTTCCGAGCCCTGGCCTAAAGTTGTGTTTTGTTTCGAATAAAATTGTAATGAATCGGGCTCTATTAGGGGGTGCTCTGATACTAAACCACACGAAACTCATTTTCACAGTATAACGTGGATATCACGATGATTTAGTACAAATTTAGGATAAAGGAAAACACAAATTGACGATACAAAACAATATTTATTTCATTCCTATTTATTTTTCCTACGTCCACTTTGTTTTGGAGCTTGTGGCTTTCCGAACGCTTTTCCTTTGCCTTTCTGTCCTTGGGGTTTACCTTTGCTTCCTTTCCCGCCTTTACCTTTCTTGCCGAAATTGAATTTACCTTTTTGTGCTTGATTTGCGTCGTATCTGAGACGTTTCGTTGCCGTTCTTGATGTATCAGTGAGGTCTGTTGCGAAATTGCTTTTATTTTTCTTTTGTTTGTTGAAATTCTTGTTCTTTTGCGGTCTATCGTCGTCATTGTCGTCGACTGCGCGGATTCGGCCGATTTTCTTCTTGCGTTTCGCCATCCGAGATTGAAGGAGGGCAACCTAGAAATGGCCAATTTAGTTTTAAATTCGATATCAGAAGCAGCTAAAAATGCTACTTAGTGTGTTTTTGGACAAAAACTACCTAATCGAAAATTCTCTTAGGGTCCATTTTACTTTTACCACTTACAGACAAAGCCTCAGTGATATTTCATATCTGTCACTCTTAAAATGTCATGTTTTACAAAATAAACATAAGTTTCTTTAATCTGTCAGATAATTTATCTGTGAGTACCCGTTTCACCAACTCCAGATAAAAGGGGTTTGAAGATTTTAGTATGGAGAGTGTCCTTATAGACAGTGCTTGAGGGGGGGGGGGTGGTATTGGGAGTTGACAAGAAAACTCTTATTTTCAATCCACTCTAAATTCCCACCATATTTATACCCAAAACAATAAAAATTATAGGCTGAGCATCTTGGGGGGAGGGGGGAGGGCGTCGCTAAAATAAGCCAGGATCCTTCATTTAACTCCTAATATCAATTTCGAATACAATATGTGCCATTTAGTAACACCAAAACATAGTTTTTCATGTTCCAGTACTGGCGCCACTAGTCTATCTTTGAGAGCCTATATCTCGGAAACGTGACACTTTATAAAAAAAAATTCATCTATACTTTCCATTTGTATTGACCTGAACTATCGATTAATGAAGGTTTCATAGACTGCCGCCATTTTTGTCGAAAACATACACAAGTTTAGGTAGGACATTATCTTCAAACCCCTTTAACTGACAGATAAACCTATGTCTATTTCATAACACATGACGTTTTAGACAAGTATAAAACATCTGTTAGATAAATTTTATCCATAGATGGTAAAACAGTCCCTTAGTAGTGATACGGGCCCTTATAACGATAAATTACCTTCTCCAACTCCCGGTTAGCTCTCTCCTCAGGCGTGTCCCTCGGTTTATGTTTACTCTGTTTCTTTCTCTTTCCGTCAGGGCCGCCGTCGTCATCATCGTCGTCACGCTTACGTTTTTTACCTTTACCTTTTTGATCTGAAAAATGTTATTACAAAATAAACCACTTAAACTATAATCAAATTATTCTGCTAATACAGTATTGCTTATAAGCTTAGCTTAGTTAATCATTATTTTGTGTTTTTCTTCTTTAATACAAAAACCTCTGAACACATTTTGATGACACTTTACATTAACAATATTGTAGTTTTTATCATAGGCTTTATTATTTAAGATATGGAAATGAACAAAGACATGACGAAGTACAGCCGAGGCCATATCAAGCTTTACATAGCACCATACTTCATTGTAACATATGGGCGATATTTAGAACTTTGTCGTATATACGTAGTCGCGGGCAGCTGTTTGTAATTCAAAACGTATTTTTGTCTAAGCTGTGATTCCCGTGACTCCTGCCCAAAACTTGACTCCTTCTTTCTCCTTCTTCATACTTCTTCTTCCCTCTTTTTTACCCCCTTACCTTTCCCAACAGGTTTAGTAAGCGCGAGTCTCTCTTTCTCTTCTCTCTTTTCCTTAGGTGTCTGGAACCACTCGTGGCTCCTCTGCGTCTCGTATTTGGGTCCCTCTGGCTCCTTCTTCAAAGCCCCCTCGAGTTTCCCTGTTTGCTTCTCCATCTTGTTTAGTTGTTTCTCCGCGTATTCTTCGTCTAAGATTGCCTCTGTTGGTAGAATAATGGGTTTATTAATTAATGGATTGATTCATGTATGTAAGTTATTTATTTTTATACTATTTGGTTCATTATATAAACCAGCTGTTACCTACTTCATTAATCTATTGCATAAACTTGTACTGGCAGACCAACATATCTGTGAATTGAACGGCGGCGCTAGTTACTACTATTACTTACAAAATTGTATTTCTACCAATCGCAGCAGTTCTGTAATTTGACATTTCCGTATTAGTGGCCGTAGTTCCAATAACGGCCGATTCACAGATAACTTGATATGTAGACTTCACAGTTGCATTGATAAATGTTTTGTTAAGCCATGTGACATATCATTTTCCAAGATAAATTAAAAAAGAAGTTACCATAAATATTCAAATAAAATTCAAAAAACGAATCCATGGTTCCTGTAGCAAATTATCCTTTATCCTGGTCGATCTATTTATTTATTAATTCATTAAAAATATTCTACATTGTGTTTGAATTTGAAATCTAGTTTTTTTCTACTTACTAATCTCAGGTTCCAACTTAGCCAGCCTATCCCTGTATTTGGCCACTATATCGGGAGGTACTTGTCTCGACTTCACGGGACGCTTGGCTCGTTTCACTATAGTTTTCACTAACGCTCGTTCACCTTCGCCTGCTAGCGATACTGATACACCTGCGCGCCCTGCACGAGCTGTACGACCGACCTGCGGAAAATGACGAGTGAAAAAATTACAAGTGAAAAAATGACGAGTGAAAAAATGACAAGTGAAAAAATGACAAGTGAAATAATTACAGGTTATAAAATTACACATGAAAAAGTGACAAGCGAAAATATGACAAGTAAAAAAAAGACAAATGAAATATGATAAAAATCTCCAAACATTATTTATTATATTTAGAGACCAGTTTTGATGTCTGTCAATTTCGGTTTATAGAGCGACACCGCATTAAGAAATATTCCTTAAGATGAAATTACGGTAGAACATGACTCAGCATCTATTTCATAGCTTACGTCACAGCATACGTCAGTCGCTACCAACACGTCAGCTAGTTCTTTGTCTGACGTCAGATATGCTGTACTTACCCGATGATGTATGTAATGCTCTATAGTAGAGGGCAGGGTGAAGTTGAGTACAGTGTTGACCCCCGGTATATCTAGACCTCGTGCCACCACGTCAGCTAGTTCTTTGTCTGACGTCAGATACGCTGTACTTACCCGATGTATATAATGCTCTATAGTAGAGGGCAGGGTGAAGTTGAGTACAGTGTTGACCCCCGGTATATCTAGACCTCGTGCCACCACGTCAGCTAGTTCTTTGTCTGACGTCAGATACGCTGTACTTACCCGATGTATGTAATGCTCTATAGTAGAGGGCAGGGTGAAGTTGAGTACAGTGTTGACCCCCGATATATCTAGACCTTGTGCCGCCACGTCAGTCGCTACCTACACGTCAGCTAGTTCTTTGTCTGGCGTCAGATACGCTGTACTTACCCGATGTATATAATGCTCTATAGTAGAGGGCAGGGTGAAGTTGAGTACAGTGTTGACCCCCGGTATATCTAGACCTCGTGCCGCCACGTCAGTCGCTACTAACACGTCAGCTAGTTCTTCCTTGAAACGTTTTAGTGAGTCCAAACGTTGCGGTTGAGTTAGAGCGCCGTGGAGTTCTGCTACCTGCGGAAAATAATTAGTATTTAAGCAAAATAATTAGTATTAATACGAGTTACAGATGTGTTATATCTAAAATAAAATAAATAGTTTTTTAAGCGAGGAATTTAACTTATTTTTAGTTCGCTTTTTTTAATACCTATTCATTTATATTTCATGATAGTGATTTATTTTTTTATCTTTTGAGGATACAATATGCAGAAAAACAAAATAATAAAGAAAAGTAAAAGAATTGCATAAGTCAAGAGAAAATGTGCGACACACTAAATACCAGTATAGCCTCTCTATCGCACTTACAGTCTCCTTACATGCTAGAGTGGGACCAGTCTATTTACTTACTTTGACTCCAAGCAAGCCAAGGGCGACGTGCAACCGATGCGCCTGTCGTTTGGTCTGAACGAAGATCACGGCGCGGTTTCTGAACGTGCGACACACTAGCGCGGCTAATATCGCCTCTCTGTCGCACTCGCGCTCGCGACGGATTCTAGAAAGGGATAGAAAAGGTACATGACACATACACTGATATGTTTTAATACAATCTATTATTCTATGCAAAGCACATAGACTAATTGCAAGACTCAATTGAAGTACACAATATAACTCTTTTTACAAATGACGACAAAACATTCGAAGTGCTTATGGTATTAGTTTTTGAAAAAAAAAAAAATAGGTAGTTTAAAAAACTAAAACACGCTTTAGCTCGCACTAACCATGCTCTGCCATCAGATCTGTTCGAAAGTACCATACTATTGTATTGTCATCAGAACTCAGAGCGTGTGCAAAATTTCATCCTATTCGAAGACAGGAAAGATTTATTTACAAACATAGTTACTTACAAGTGAAGCGTGTAATAAATGAGGACATGCATAGAACAATTAAAGTTACCGATATAGCCCGTAAGATTAGCAGGCTGAAGTGGCAATGGGTGAGCCGCATAGGGCGAAGATCGGACGGCCGATGGGACAAAAAAGTTCTAGAGTGGAGACCATGCACTATCAAGCGCAGCGTGGGACGTCTACCTGCCAGATGCTGACGACTTAGTGAAAACCGCGGGGTCTTGTTTGATGCAGGTGGTAATAAGCCGGTCGCGTTGAGAGCCATTGGAGAGGCCTATGCTCAGGAGGCTTAGCATACGTCCCGCGACAATTATCTCACGTCATGCTGTCCTTATCACATTTAAAACTATAGACAGAGACGTAAGCGTGAAAAATGACAATGTCTTGTCACGGAGTGTATGCTAAGCTAGCAGCTGTGGGTAGCTTTAGTTTAAAATTATGATGATGAAATACGAACTCACCTAACGAACTCCTGCCTCAAATTAAACGCGACGTCCTTATTAGAATCCACGAACAATTTCACAGGTTTCTTCAAGGACACAGCCGCTAAATCCTTCACTTCATCGCTCATAGTAGCTGAGAACAACATCGTTTGACGTTTGGGGGAACACTGACGGATTATCTCCTTCATTTGTTCAGCGAAGTATTCGTCTAGCATTCTGAAAACAAAAAAAAATACGGTCGAATTGAGAAACCTCCTCCTTTTTTTGAAGTCGGTTAATTAGTATTGAAAATCTGTTACACAGTCACACCTCTTTCCCATTGCGATAGACAGAGAAAAAATCGGCTAAGTGCGAGTCGGACTTGTATATTTCCATGTAATTATAGTTACACATGATACCGACCAAAAAAAGACAAAAAAAATACGTTTGTTTTAGGGGAGTCCCTTCATTATTATTATAATTCTATAATACATCGGACGGACAGACGGACAGCCGAGCCTCAGTAATATTCATTTTCACCCATTTTCACCCTTTGGGTACGATGAACGATTAATCTAATAATTTGATACATAGTAATTATCATTCGATCGTATCCGGAAGACGAAGGACTTACATAGACCAAATAAAGGAGGGAATAGAAGTTGTGTCGTATCAGGTGCTCAAACGGACGGCAGAGAATAGAGAAGAGTGGCGGAGACTCCACCGACAAGAGCGACGCTCTTAAATTTATGATGATAACGTATCCGGAAATCCGATGATTGCCGATGTGCATTTATAGACATTAGACATTTAGACATTTATTTTCTTACAAACACAGTACAACACACAACACAAACTCAACAGTGCACAATTACATTTTTAAAATAACACGCAGATTTATCGCTGTTTACTGTAAGTGTATCTCACCTGTCAGCCTCATCCAGCACCAGTACTTCAATGGAGTGTAGTCCGAAAGACGGCGTGTTCTTAATGTGGTCGATCAGACGACCCGGGGTCGCTATCACTATATCCGGGTTGCGGCGAAGGATACTTTCCTGGGTTAATATATCACGTTTTCAATTAAATTTCTTCTGATTAAATTGTAACTTACTTAAGGAAGTACACATTCGTGACATTCAATTTTAAGTTTAAAACTATTGCCCCCTTATTACATAATGAATTTTGTTTATAGTCCTAGAATAAACTCAGATAAATGACGTTTCGGCTATAGACAAAACGACAAAAAATGACATTACATCCCAGAAAAAAAAAGAACAATAGAAAATTTATTGTGTCTAGGTTTATAATGGGGATTACAGTTTGCTTTTTTTTGTTCTTCATCTATTCAGGACAGGCAAGGATCAAAGACCATACAGCCTAGTCTACAGTTTTAAATTTAGCCTAATTGAGAATCACCTTTATTTTTGGGTGTTTGTAGGTTAAAAGTAAACTTTGATTTTAGGTTGATGAGGGTTAACCTCTCAAATCCCACTGACCCATTATAAACCCAGACACAATAGATTTTCTATTGTTCTTTTTTTTCTGGGATGTGAAAGATTAATAGGATATCCAATTCGTACAAGTGAATGTAACTCACTAAAGGTAAGGTACAAAAGATAAGGGAGGGGTACATGTGTAATTTACCTGATATTTGACATCTAGACCTCCCACAGACAATCCAACTGTCACGTTTGTGAATTGAGCCAACTGCCTTGTTACTGTATGTACCTGTAATATAAAAAAAACTCTAAAATATTATAAAATTAAAAAATGAATTTATGTACAGTGCCCGGCAATCAGCAATACATATTTCCATCTCTGTCTATCACCTTTCAAATATAGATTTGAATTGAATTTTTGAATTGTTTTTTTTTTTTTTTAAATGTTGCATAGGCGTTAAACAGAGATGTGTAGCAAAATAAATATGTAATAATAATATAATTATGTATGTATGTACTAATATCATTAAAATTCTTTATTATACATTATTGAAACATGGTATTAGTTAGGCAACCCATACACGTAAAAAAATATTGCGCAATGTTAAGACGATTGTATAATATTATTGAATATGTAGGTAGTATTAAAGGTGTATTGAATCTTCAATACACCGCAAAGATTAAGGGGCTGTTACACCATCTAAAAATAAAATATATCTGACAGATATTTTATACCTGTCTCTGTCTAGAACGTCATGATTTATGACATGGAAACAGTTTATCTGTCAGTTAAATTTTATCCGTAGATAGTGCCCTAAGTAAAATACTGAGGAGTATTGACTCTTACCTGCGCTCCCAACTCTCTAGTAGGCACTAACACAAGCACCCTCGTAACTCTATCACCATACGCAGACTTATACAACAACCGCTCCAGTATAGGCAGCATGTACGCCGCCGTCTTACCTGTACCTGTCGCTGCGCACGCGCAAATGTCCTTGCCTGGGGGTAGAAAGAGGGGAGGGGGGATGTTTTTATTAAAATTATGAAAATATGTAATTAAAAAAATTTTAGTGGTCAAAGCGGGGTGTGAGTGGTATGGGTAGTAAGGGCTTTGTTAGCGTAAGTTGACGCAGAGCATGAAGTAGGAGCGTCATTTAACGTCCAATATCAAGTTACGTTTCCGTCCTCTCAAAACATTATACTGTTAAAAAATCTTCATATGCCAAACTGATTTATATCTTAGATTATACCTTCACCATAAACAAACATTCAAAAACGTAAAAAGTTACAGGTTACAGCAGGTATAGTTTCTGACTGCAATATGATCTCAAAAACAATAGGCATGATAAATAAAAAAATGTTTTAGTCCATCACATAGATTATTTTAAAATATTCGACACATATTTTTTTTTCTCTTAAACTAAAAATGACAAAGATACACTGGGTTGAAGTTGCTCGTGACGTCACGCCTCAGTACGATTTTAACCAAGGAGTGACGTCAATACCCTCCACTCCGTAACTTCAATGCTCTGTATCTTTGTATTTATTTATGTATTTGATCAGGTAAAAAATGTGTTTCAAATATATTTTAATAGCCTAAAAGACGGACTATTATTTTTTGAAATTTTGAATGTAGTCATCATCCCCATTATAAATGCTAGTTTGTAAGTTAGCTATTACTAGCTTATTATTTTTTGTACGAAGTGTAAGTACCTACAGTTTATTTGAAATAAAATACTTATGAAAGTCACTTACCTAACAAAGCAACAGGGATAGTGCTAGCCTGTATAGGCGTGGGATGAACGAAGTTAAGCGCGCCTATAGACTTCAACAGCGGTCTAGATAGGTTCATCATGTAGAACGAAGCATTCTCGTCGTACGGGGGCGGCTCCTCGAAGAAATCCGAGTCGTATTCTATACGCGTGCCTGGAGTTTCATCGTCTTCTAGGTCCTGTGGGGATAGTAATGGAAAAAAATTGCAAATTTTGCTCTAACAAAATACGTAAGGAATTATCACATTTTTTTTTCTTTGTATTGTTATTTATGATGTTGGTGTAGCACAGTTAATAATTCTTATAAACATATAGTTTTATCTCGCTCGGACTTATTATGTGTATTGTGACTTCACCTTTAATTAGTGCAAGTGCGAGTGAGATCACGATATTCGTATTCTCACGTTTGAGACTAGTATTAGACATAAAGGTACAACAATAAAAACCTATATGGAAAGAAGAGGGTCCATGAAAAATCTTCTAACTATTTTATACAGAGTGTAACAGAAAGGGGGTATAATACCGAAACACAGCGATAGTCCTCATAAAACTGAACAACTTTCCCCAAGGAACATGGGTCGTAATGCAAAAAAAAATTCGCCTCCCCATACAAAATGTTCGATCAGCTGATTGACTAAGTATGGGCGATCCAAAAAAAATTTTCAAGTTACGACCCATGTTCCTTGGGGAAAGTTGTTCAGTTTCATGAGGACTATCGTTGTGTTTCGGCATTATACCCCCTTTCTGTTACACCCTGTATTGTAAATTAAAACTTCTCTTAACATTACTTACTTGTTTTAACTTCTGCTTTTTAGAGAGTTTCTTCTCCTTAGTTTTAATTTCATCTTTTTTCAATTCATCATCTGATATTTCTAGTTCATTCACGTTTTCATCATCTGTAAATAATAAATTATTAAGTATGAACTTTTGAGTTTAATTTAATTTGTAATATCTTTATAATCAATTATATATTTTTTTATTCGAGGCCTATAGTAGAAACAAATCATGCTTTCACTGTTACAAAACACAATATTTTAACCTCTTTTTCTAAATTTTGATTCTAGAAGGGCACATGAGCCCAAGAGAGTGATTAATATCCATGTCATGTGAACTAATTGTTTAAGCAAAATTCAAGGAGTGTATGATATCCACCAATACGCATTGAAAGTTACCAATTTAATAATTAATAAATCATTTGTGTTTTACAATTTCCTCTAAAATAACACAATTAAATGAAACCGAACCTTTTCCCTCAACATCAGAGTCTGTATCATCAGCATTCCCGTTGACTTTCGCTTGAGCTCTATGTTTCTGTATTTTCTCATCTATCGTATATTTGACCTTCCTTCTTACATACTTGTGTATGTCATCCCATGTATTCTGGAAATATAGATTTAATTGTGTTAAATATTATGTCTATAATGCCCAATAAACACAATGAAACGCTACTGCAACGCAACTAAAACTGCTAGTTACTTATGAGTTGCATCAAAGTTTCTGCTATAGACTTCTTTGGAAAACCACACACGACGCAACTAGTTTGAAACGTTTAGTTTCAGTTGCGTTTTTGCATTTCTGGGTCTTAGTTTGACTAATCTTTTTTTATTTAATAAAAATGTCACAATACAAAATAAACATAAATTATTTCGTTTTCACATAAACCAGTTTCGGATCTACCGTATAAATGTTTGTGATGATGGAGGTGAAGATTTTTGTTTCTCTTTCACGCAAAAACCACAGAATGGATTTTAATGAAACCTTACAATATCGAAGCTTGCATATCAAAATAGTGCACAGGCTATTCATCAGAAAATAACACACAGGCTTTTCTAATGTTTTCAGTTTACTTACACTGCTTTAAAATACATCTTAGGAACTAACACACTAAGTCCAATCCAAATGTGATCAAAAATGTATAGTACCTATAGATACGAGAACTATTTCTATGGTAATGTTACCGAATCGGATGTAGTGCGTTACCGCTCTAACTCACCTTATTATATTCTTCCACAGAAGAGACAAACTGAAACTTTGGATTGAAATCAGCTTTCTGTTTCACTTTTTGTTTTGATGGTTGATACTGTAAAAAGAATATGTTTATTAATTAATGTTTTACTAAATTAATTGAATATGATTTATTTTCTTGCTAATTATGCTTGTTTCCCTTAATTTTGGCTAGAGTTGCCAATCTGGAGTGTTTGGAAAATAATTGCATGGAACAACTCATTACAACGTGTGACTCTCATTGAAATTGTTTTAAAGAGTTTCATATACAGAGTAGAAGGTTCTAGCCCAACAGTGGGACCTAAAGTCAGTAAGTTTTTTATAGTTAAACAACATGTTGCCTTACCTCAATTTCTTCATCAGAATCTTCTGAGAAATTCTCTACTTCTTCGCCATCATTGATGGTTTTAATAAAACCAGGGAAACCACTTATTTCCGTCATGATCACAGTAAGTAATTAAATGCCCATTATTTAGTAAAATGTTTAAAAAAGACTAAAATACAGCACTAAACCACACTAAACATTCACGGCTTTGAGGTTATCTATCAAACTCACATGGAAATACGTTTCGTTCTACATGGATGGGTTTTATTTGGTTAAAACCAAATCCATTTATATTTTTTTATAAAACATAAAAAAGTAACCTGTAAATATTTATTGAGTTAATTATAATATTTTAAACTTAATCAGATATAATACGTATTATAAATTCTCTGCTAAATGTATAAAATGGTAGCCTTGATAACGAATAAAAAATAATATTTACGTGTAATGAAATGATTCAGAGACGTTCAGAAATTTTGAGTAGCTTTTTGGTTTGCAGTGCGAACAGCAAGGAGATTTTATCGATTTATGAGTTCAACAATTTCAGAACGTAAAAATGACTAGGGCTGCAAATAACAGTAGAAAATAATATCGGAAATCTGCTTATAACTTTTTTGCGAATAATATGCAGTAGGCTCTCACTCTTCCTTCTGTTGGCTTTACATCTGAGCATAGAAAACCAGTGACGTTTTATTTTAAATTTTTTGGGCAAAGTTTTATTTTGTGTTGTTTTTGTACGGCTTCCCTTATTTTTGATACGGATGAATTTTTAATTATTTTCTAAAATTGTATAAAACACATCGTTTGATAGAAAGAAATTTCAGTGAGATATTATTGGAAAAATTGATGTCAGTATGTATTGAACTTAAAACTAATTATGTTATATTTTGGAGAAATAAAGATAACCCCTTTTTCAAAACATGTTATAACATATCGAAGTAGGTATGTGATAACTACGGGTGGCAATGCAGTGGACTGTATAAATGAAACTATTGTATATGCCTTGTAATTCTTTTAATTAACTAGACCAACCAACAAAAACAAACCAGCAGCCATAGGAAACATTTGATAATAATAAAACGTCATAAAAAAGTAAAAGTCAAAAACATAAAAAATACATAGATAAAACGCGACGGAGGTCGCATCACCGCTGAGTTGCTAACATTCCGGACCCCGAGTGGAACGCTGAACATCATCGGTAGCAACCGGCGGTGGTGCGGCCTCCAATACAATCAATTTCCGGACCGGTCGGCGCAGCAGACCCCCCCCGCGTGTGGATATCTGCTACGCGGACCGTCCCGTCAGGTCCGATAAAAACTTTGGCCACCCTACCTAGCGGCCATAAGCCGCGAGGCAGAGCAGCATCCGCGACGATCACCACATCACCCTCGGCGACGTTGGGCGTCCTGGTTGCGGGCCCCCTTGGGCGTAGTGTGGGCAAGTATTCCCTCACCCAGCGGGCCCAAAACTGGTCGGCGAGCCGTAGGGTTCGTCGCCAATCACAGCGCCGAGTAAGGTCACCGTCGGTCAGTGCGGAGGTCCAGGGCACCACCGAGGACGAACCCAGAATGAAATGAAAGGGTGTTAGTGCCTCTGGGCAGTCAGGGGACGGAGATATGTAAGTTAGTGGCCTGGAATTTATGATGGCTTCCGCCTCCAGAAGAAAGGTGATCAGAACGTCTTCTTTTATTGGTGCTCTCAAGCAAGTTCGCAAACAACATTTGACCGTTCTGACCAACCTCTCCCAGGCTCCGCCCATGAACGGTGAAGCAGGTGGAATGAACCTCCATGTAATTCTGTGGTTGGTGGCGTAAGATTCGACTTCGGCATTTCGGAATAACTGCTGTAGCTCACGAGCCGCTCCTACGAAGTTAGTTCCATTGTCGGAGAAAATTGTCGCTGGTGATCCTCGACGGGCGATGAAGCGCCTCAGGCTCATGATGGCGGCGTCTGAGCTTAAGGAGTTGACTATTTCTAAATGTATCGCTCTGGACACGAGGCAAGTGTAGAGCGCCACGTAACGTTTCTCCCGCCGTCGTAGCACGGTGACCAAAAGAGGGCCAAAATAATCTAGACCGACGTGAGTGAAAGGTCTGCGGTGATGGTCAAGACGCTCGCGCGGCAACTCGCCTATCTGCGGCGTAGCGGGTCGAGCTCTCCACCGTTTGCACGATGGACATGCGTGAACGACACTTCGAACTGTGGAACGCGCTTTGAGTATCCAGAACCGCTGACGAATTTCGTTCAGAACTCTCTCGTGGAATTGGTGCGCGGCCTTTATATGTTCGTCAAAAACCAACAAACGCGTGACATGATGATTTCCGTCGAGAAGAATCGGTGACTTTGTGAATTCATCGATGTCGTTAGCAGATTTCGTTCTCGAATCCAGACGTAAAAGACCATCTTTGTCTATTGAGAGTGCTAGCCTAGCCACCCGACTGTTTTTGGCAACAGGACGCGATAACCTCAGATTTTTAATTTCCTCACTGAAGCTCTCAAATTGTGCTCGCCGTAGTACCGTCTTCTCTGCTTCCTCGATATCCGACGCGTGTAGCAGATAGGGTGATGTGGTATCGTTCAAAAATAATTTTGAATTTTCACATATAGGCCGAGACAACTTGAGCCGAAACAAGCGAGCCCCTTGGAGGACACGTGCGGTGGTGCGTAACAGACGCAGCCAAGAACTGAAACGCGACGGGTCTGGAACCAGGTCCGACGGCGGGGTGTCGAGGAGAAGAACTACCTGATCAGCCTTGAGCTCGGGATCGGGTGAGCCCTCCTCCACGCCGCCAACACGTTCGGTCGGCCAAGCGTGAGGCGGTTCCAATAAGAAATTTGGACCACGAAACCAACGGTGCGATTCATTAAAAATGTCTCTTTTTGGCTTAGTCGCGTCATCAGCAACGTTGGCTGAGGTAGGGAGCCACCTCCAGCTTGCTGGATTGGAGTTTTCCGCTATCTCACCCAACCTGTGCGCCACGAAGGGCTTGAAATTACGCGCATCACTCCGAAGCCACTTAAGAACGGTCGTGGAATCCGTCCAATAAGTCACCTCGGAGGGTTTAGAGCGATGTGATTGTAGGATGGTTCGTGCGAAACGAGACGCTATCAACGCTGCTTGTAACTCCAAACGCGGGATCGAGATGGGCCTTAAAGGAGCCACGCGTGCTTTACTACCTATCAGAGAAGTTGATAGCGAATCATCTGCATAAGTAAAACGCCAGTATGCGACGCAAGCGTAGGCTTGCTCGCCACCGTCGGCAACTATGTGTAGCTGAATATCTGTAACAACAGAACTTGTCATGTACCAACGAGGAATCTTAATCTGAGCCGCGATTTGTAACTGTTGGAACCAATCGTTACACTCTTTGACGTATTCTTCGTGCATCGGAGCATCCCAGTCTATCCCAGCACGCCACAACCTTTGAATAAGAATACGTCCCCAAATAATGACGGGCATTAAAAGACCGAGAGGGTCATAGACTTTCATGACATGGGAAAGCAGTATGCGCTTAGTGAGTGCCTGCGACAGCGGTGGGGTGACGGCGCGAAACCCTAAACAATCTTGTTGTGGGTTCCACTTGATCCCTAAAACACCTACTTCGCTATTTTGTGGTGACCTTGGAAGGTGAACGTCGTCAGAAGCGTCGCTCCGAAGTTCCCTAGGGACGAGCGAAAGTGCTTCTGCTTTGTTCGATGTCCAGGAGCGCATCTCAAAGCCACCTGCATTGTGCACAGTGACGACGTCGGCGGCCAGCTGTGCTGCGTCGGAGACATTTGAGACACTGCCAAGGTAATCGTCCATATAGTGATCGTCAACAATCGCCTTACAGGCCTCGGGGTAAGTTGCTTCTAAGTTTTTAGCGTTTTTATTTTTAATATAAAGAGCAATAAAAGGACTAGAGACAGCGCCGAAAATCATAGATGACATGCGGTATTCTCTAAGTACCCCGTCTTTACCGCGCCATAGAAAACGCTGTGCGTCTCTGTCTCCCGCTCGGATGCGTATCTGTGGGAACATCTCTCTGATGTCCCCGTTTAAGGCTACAGCGCCCTCTCTGAAGCGAAATAATATCCCCAGTAAAGAGCTGAGAATATCAGGGCCTTGCAGTAGTAGGCTATTAAGGCTGACGCCTTTGGTAGTAGCGGCCGCGTCGTGCACTACTCTCAGTTTTTTCTTCTGGGGGTGACAGACACCGAAAATGGGCAGGTACCACCGTATAGAGCCATTGGCATCTTCGCACGAGGTGTCGGGGGAGCGCGGTCGGTGATGGGTGTCCGCGTGGCACAGTTCGGCGTAGCCTTTGGCGATGATATCGTCGATGAATTTAAAAAACACTTCAGCGAACGCGGTATCTTTTGTAAATTGCCTCTCAAGGGCCTTAAAACGAGAAAGCGCCTGGGGATAGCTATCAGGAATGCAGCGCGGAAGTTTCTGCCTCCACGGTAAGGCAACTTCAAAATGACCGCTATCCAGTTGGCGAGCTGAAGCTTCGACGATATCTATCGCCCGCTGATCGTCAGCACACAAACGACGCGGACGTTCCGCTACTCCCCAGCTATCGATATCGTATTGGCTCTTAATAAGATCGTCTAAATTGCTCTCGGTATGATTAATGAACTCTAGTGGCCTCGATGAAACCGAAAGCGCACCGTGAAGTACCCAACCTAACAAAGTACGAGACGCTACCGGCTCGTTTCTGTTGCCGCAACGTACTTCACGACTGACGGACAAGTGCCAGTCAGGGGCGCCGATGAGGACTGTCGGTGGAGTGTCAGTAAGGTAAGAGAGTTCGTCGATTAAATCTGATAAATGGGAGTAGCTCGTTAAATTAACATCGTTATTGTTTTGAGTACGTAGGCCTAAAGGTTGTATAGCTCGCGCGTTTGAAATAAGATATCGGTCAGGTTGGGATCGGCCGCGAATATAGAACTCTACAAAACTCACGTCTACGTGCTTTGACATGCCGCCGACACCCTGTATGCAAAGGCGCTCCCGTCCGGAGCACTTCGCGCCGATACGTGCTGCCACCTCCCCGTCGATCAGTGTGGACGTGCTACCTTCGTCAAGGAGTGCAGTCGTCTCGAACTCGCCGTCGGGGCCTTCGAGTATCACTGGTACCACCTTCAGCAACCCCCGGGGTCGCTGAGCGTGTGGCGATGCACCTGTTACATTAATAATTTCGTTTTTAATTTGCCCACTCTCGTTTACGGGGCGCCCGCTGGATGCCGTGTTGTTCCCGTGGAGTAGAGTGTGGTGACGTCTAGGACATCCATCTACTCCGCAGCGTTTTGCACGACAAAAGTTCCAAGTGTGCGGGTTACCTTTTAGGCAGCGGTAACAAACTTTAGTGTCACGTACCCACTGCCACCGATCTTCTATTGACAGACCTAAAAAACTTTTACAACTTTTTATATTGTGGTGGCCTTGTTGGCAATATTGACAGTTTTCTTTTTTGCCGGTTGTGCCGCTGGTCGAAGCGTGCACAGACTCTTTCTTTACTGCAAATTTTGAAGAAACGATCGAAAATTGGGGGAAGTCAGTTGAAAAATTATATTTGAGTTGTTTGTCAGCTTCTGTTAATAAAAAGGACGATAGCATTTCTAGTTTACTATACCTGTGTAATTGTGCTTGTAGCGCCGCGAAGTCTGTGAAGCGCGCTCTCGTGTGGTCTCCGAGTTTCGTGATTACAGCACGAAAAAGTTCCGGCGAAGACAGATACTCTTCTTGACTCAACAACCTAAGCGTAGAAATAAAGTTACGCAACTTGTTCGCAGGGTCGTTGAGACCTTCCGGTGTACTTATCCTCGCCGGGGCGTTGCGCAGGTCGGCCATCGCGCGCGCCACCAGCAGCTCGGGTCGTGCGTATGTCTGCTCCAACACCGCGACGATGTCGTCTGGGTTGCTCGAAGTCCACATGAGAGACGCAACAGACTGGTACGCGGGCCCGCGGACAGCATGATTTAAACGGTCTAGGTTTTCTGCGGGAGAGAAACTAGTTTTAGTCCTTTCGTAGCTGCTTTTAAAGGCCATCCACTGCTCGGCCTCACCAGAAAAGGTAACCAGTTCCGGCTTTTTTGGCCTATTAGACAGGGAGGCTATGGCTCGAGCTAATTGGGTGAAAGAGTCTGCTGTGTTTCCGACGTCGGCTGGGCGCGACGGTGGTGTCGCGTTGGGAGGTTCGGTGGTGCCAACGTCAGCTGCGTGTCGCGGTGTGTCGCTACTGATGAGTGCCGCTAGCTGCGAAGGGCGTCTCTGAGGGGCGCTCAGAGTGGCAGCTGGCAACTCTGCAGGCATGTTCTCATTTTGCTGTTGTACCCACGACGTCGTGCGATGCAGCGAGTCACAATCTGAGAACGCGTTACTAGATTTATCTGCATCCAGGGCAGCCAGCTTCGCTTGCAGTTCCGACTGCTCCGCCTCGGCTTCGAGGCGAGCGATCTCTCGCTCCCGTTCCGCCTGCTGCCGTGCGAGTTCGCGTTCTCTTTGTTCTCTGTGCCGCAGGGCTTCTGCCTCCAAGGCCAACTTTTGGGCCCGGATCGTGGCTGAGGACCGCGACGAGTGAGAAAGGCGCTGCTCGCTGCAGGCGGATTTCCCGGAACTGCAAGGGAGCTCGCTGGTTTGTGTTGCTGTGGCCGGTTGGGTGCCGCGCGGTGACCGCTCTCGCTGGTCGCGCTGCACCGGCTCGGCCTTTGCGGGTTGGTCGATTTTAGTGGTGCTACGTGTATTTACCATGCTAACTAATGAAATGAAACGTAAGCGACGAAATGAAAATCTACGGTGAGTTGCAATATGGTAACTAAATGGTACTAAGGCGACGAATGACCAAAATGATAATTACGGGTGGCAATGCAGTGGACTGTATAAATGAAACTATTGTATATGCCTTGTAATTCTTTTAATTAACTAGACCAACCAACAAAAACAAACCAGCAGCCATAGGAAACATTTGATAATAATAAAACGTCATAAAAAAGTAAAAGTCAAAAACATAAAAAATACATAGATAAAACGCGACGGAGGTCGCATCACCGCTGAGTTGCTAACAGTATGTGTTGAATTATAATTATGTAGAACTTACGAAGTAATTTTTATTGTATTGAAGAACTAACGTACAAAGAAAAAATAAATTATCGACACTGTCGAAGATCGACTATAGCACATTACTACATTTTGATCATGTCACTTCTTTAATGTCATCTCTTCAATGGTTTTATCGGGTGATGTGAAAAATTGAATTTATTTACTCAATTTCCACGAAAAATGGCTGATTTAACACTTATCTACGATGATATTAAATTGTAAGTCTAAATATTTATCATTTATTTCATTTATCGCTTGCTAAACAGTCAAAAATGATGAAAAACTGTTACATGTTTATGGCTTGTAAAATTATGTTTTTACGGAAACCTTAGTAAATTTTGTTCTTACGTCTTTCTAAATTGTCTTAAGGACTGATAATTAACAAGATAATATCGTTAATTGTTAGAACATTTACCGTGAAATAAGGTTTAATTTTCCTTATCAATGTTTTTTAAGAAATGATTTCATATTCTGTTTATTTAGCTTGTCAGGTATTTAGGACAGCAGATTGTTAATTTATCTACGTCACGGTACTCTCGGGTCGATAAAAATGTCACAAAGTAACATTTATGCATACTCTTTAGTTAGAATTTAATTGATAGGATACCATCTTGTTTTTTTTTTATAGGTAGGTATACCTATACATACATGTAGGTCTAAGTATAATCAATTCTAGTTGAAACTTAAAACTAATTACTAAAATGTTATTCGGACTTTACTCAAAAGGCTTGGGTACTAACTAAATAAACCAGGGTAGACCTAGGGTATGTACATATACTTCATCTTTTTACATTACTATAAATTATTGATATAATATAATGAATGCCATACTGTCTGCATCTGTGTGCCTATTTATGCAAAATTAGGCGCTTAAAATGGCTACTTTTCGTAGGGGTTAACATATGCTTGAGGTGACATCTACCAAGAAAACTTGGCGACAAATATACTATAGTGTTCTCTATTGTAATAATTTTCTACCGTGCCAATATAGTCAATTCAATCAAACCATATCTAAGTGCAATTTCTATTCTTCTCTTCTCTCCTTCTACTACACTATCAGCTGCCTCAACAAATTATAGCGCCTTGGCACGCTGTCATAAACTCATTTGTATATGAAAAAAAAATCCTCTCCAGTCTATTCATTGCCATAAATATATATATTTTTAATTTTCAATCTTCTCAGGCTTGCAAGTATTCCGACATAGATAGGTGCCTTCATAATATATTTAATGTCTCTAGGTACACAACAGCAGAGAAGTTCTACTTGGAGCCTACAATCAACCCCACAGAAATTCTGATCATAGATCGCATAACTGGGGAAGCTAACGTATCTCGTAAGTTGTTCTCTATTCACTTTTTAAAGTATTGATTTCTACTCCACATTTTATACAATCTATGGACTCTTAATTTGTCTAGAATTTTATATCCTAATAATATTATAAATGTCAATGTTTGTGCCGATGGATGGATGGATGGATGTTTGTTACTTCATCACACATCATTTTACAATTACTTAGCTTGGACATCAGAATAACACATAGGCTATATTATTTGCAGATATTTTGTGTTTTTCCAAAGATATGATGATAAATGCGAACGAAGTCGCAGGCAGCCTCTAGTGCTTAGATAAGATAACACATAAAAACTATGTATTGCCAAATTTGTTCAAGCATCCTACTATTTTTATAAATAGGTATCAATGTTTGTGCCTATTGATGGATATGAGGATGTTTGTAACCCTTTCACGCTAAAACCTCTGAACAGATTTTAGTGAAACTTTGCAATATTGTAGCTTGCACATTAAAATAACACGTAGCCTATATTATTTTAAAATATTGTGTAAGTTTTACAAGATGTGACCATAAAGGTAATATATCTTTAAAGATTAATATTGCAGGTTAAGTTGTAGTATCTGTGATTGGCAAAAACATATTATTATTTTATTGTTAAGTTACCTTATTTATGGATAAGCTATAGAGTAAATATATATGATTTTACAATAGACATAGATAGTCAAAGGTGTTATCTCCATCTCTGTCTGCTGCATAGATGTAAAAGGTGATAAATAACACATATAATATTTGAATCTTTCAGCTGTAAACACAGTGAAGATCCCAATCCCTAACAATGCATACAAGCCAGTATGTGGGTTCCTGGGCAGCATCAAGCTCATATCTGGGCTGTATCTCATCGTGGCCAAGTACAGGATTCTGGTATGTTGATGAAATGGTTTTATTTATATGAAGACAGTGGCTACATGGACAAGCTTACAAGCATCTTAAGTCCCCACTACATGGGCTGTCCACATACTTGGGTGGTCCCCACTACTGGAGCGCAAATGTGATAAAGCAGGGATCAGACTCAAATTAATCTTTATTTCATAAGTAATTTTCATAGCACATAAAATGTGTCAATGTTATTTTTTTAAAGCTAACAATACACTCTTAAGGCAGCAGTTCTCCTTAGTGTAGAAACATAGGCTTAAATGGTGGATGCTCCACCCACAAGAGTCTAACCCTTAACATAATAATAATGATGGCTGTACCTATCTCTTTGTGTGCAATAAACTATTTATATCTATCTCTCTATCTATGATGACATGATAGCTTTACGACTTTAAAGATTTAAATGTGATGAAATGTTTCCCACACTCCGTACCTACTTCACTCAAGTAAAGGAGAAGGTTAACGTCATGTCGTATCAAGAAGTCAAGGCACTGACGTAAAGCCTAAATGGCGAATGCTTCACCCACAAGAGTCTAACTCTTAAATAAATGAATATGATGATGAATGATGATGTTTCCTACAGGTGGGCCAACTGAATGGCCACGACATCTACGAGTTGGCGGGGGTCGATATCATTCCGTATGCGCGGTCTACTACGCACCTCACTAGCAAACAGGTATCATCATATTTATTATTTTTTATAGGATTTTTAAAGGCAATGGATATGACATATTCGGCCTCATAATTCGATCACTTATTACGTGAAAAGGATATCTTAAAAACTATAAAATTGTTTGGTACGAAAATACCTCGATCAAATCGGGATCTAATAAAAAAAGGCCAGGTAAAGAGTACCCTTAAGGCCGTGGCCCCAGTAGACAAACTGTTAGCGGCCGACTGAGTGAGCCGTTTGTGGCAAACTGAAAGAGTTAGCTGCAAACTCAAATCAATGAAATAACCGGTTTTGGTGGGAATCGGCCGCTGTCTGAGATAGTCAGCGCGCGTAACGCTGCAAACTGCGTACAGTGAGCTAAAACTAGCTGACTGTGGACACTCCATTTCAAATATATGAAAGGGCGTACTAAATCGATACGCCGCAAACTAGTCAGCCGCTAGCAGTTTGCCTACTGGGGCCACGGCCTAATAGACGTGCATATATGAGAAGACAGAAAGACGCGTGACAGATGTGTATATATGTAGGTAATGGCTGGTTCATCAATTTACTATAATCAAATCATATTTTTACTCAATATCACTTATCTCTATCTCTTTCCCCCAGATAGAAGACAACACGACGTACGAGCGTATGGTCCGCTCAGCGTTTGAAACTCCCGGCATTTACTTCTCATACGGCTACGACATGACTCACACTTTGCAAAGATTGTACTCTGTTGCTCCTGAGTTCCACAAGGTACGTTTTTTTTAATTACTTCTGGTACCTACACGTTTATCGTCATATCTTAGAAAATTAAAACAATATATAGAAATAATATAGCCTATTTGTTATACTGACTTAAAAGCTACAATATTGCCAAGTTTCATCAAAATCGGTTCAGTAGTTTTTGCGTGAAAGAGTAACAAACATACCCAAATACATCTACCGACAAAACTGAGATCAACTTCAATAAATATTCTATTTGCCTTCCGAAGTCAGCTTAGCTTCAGTCAGTTAATTTGCTTTTACTTTTATTAACTTGTTATATTTTGTTTTTATTTTTTGTTTTATATTTCTGACGCATTCAAGTGTAATTTTGGGTTACCTATGAATAAATCTTTATTAAATTTGAATTTGAATTTTTTAACCTACTTGAACCTAAAAACAATCAAAGAAAGAAAAAGAAGGTAGTTCTGAATTCAAGTGATTTATTTTTTAAAATTTTAGGAGTCCTTAGCTAACCGAGCTGATACAAGATTCCTGTGGAACGGGTTTCTCCTGAGAGACTACTCTGATCCCAAGTTTGGAAGTTTCGCGTTACCACTCATACAAGGATGTATCCTTTTGAAAAACACATAAAAGCAAGTAATGGTTACTTGCTTGTAACTTGGTTGTCTTTAAACGGCTTTAATATTTTTTTCTTTGGCTATATAGTCTAGCTAGACAACAAAAAATATAGGCTGTAACAGAAAGGGGTATAAAGCCGAAACACAGCGATAGTCCTCATGAAACTGAACAACTTTCCCCAAGGAACATGGGTCGTAACTCGAAATTTTTTTTTAAATTGCCCATACTTACTCGATCAGCTGAACGGGCATTTTGTATGGGGAGGCTAATGTTTTTTTTTTTCGAGTTACGACTCATGTTCCTTGGGGAAAGTTGTTCAGTTTCATGAGGACTATCGCTGTATTTCGGCAATATCGTTATCAATAACCTTTCTGTTACACCCTATATAGGTATACTTAGTACTTAGATTTATTTTATTATTTAAAAAAATTGATTTACACATTTTTTTTCTCATTAATGCAAAATGTCAACAATATAGTTTTTTATATTCCTAAATAGTTTAGTAAAAATATTTTAAATGTTCCTTAACCACAACCACAGTCGTATCAATAAACCGAGTGACAGTGAGCGGCCAGCAGTTACTATGGGCGGTTGTGTCTCGGAGATCCGTAGACCGAGCTGGCACGAGGTACTTCATGAGAGGGGTTGATTCGCAGGTAACATTTTATGCATATCATTCAATTAATTCAATTTGTTATTAAAATTATGTGGCATTAGTAACACGACATAATGGCGAGATAACAAAAAAAAATTTTACTCCATCGCATAGATGGTTTTAAAAAAATTGACACGTATTTTTTTTTCTTTATGTAAAATTGACAACGATACACTGAGTTAAAGTTCCTCGTGACGTCGGGTCTATTTTGTTTTTTATGGTTTTTACCTAGAAGTGACGTCAAAACCCCCTACTTCGTAACTTTGATGCTTTGTATCTTTGTATTCATTTGTGTATTTGAGAAAGCAAAAAAATATGTGTTCAATATTTTTGAACAGTCTAACAGACGGACTAAACACCATTTTTTTAAATGTAGTCATTGGGTCAGCGGGATGGATTACGGCCTAATCACTCTCGTATGAGAGAAGGCTTGTGCCCCTGTAAGGGGACGTTAAAAGGGCTGTTATGAATAAGTCATCATATCTATTGTACTCTTTTCAGGGCTACGTAGCGAACTACGTGGAAACAGAACAAATCCTAGAAACGAATACCGGTCAGAAATCCTCATTCGTTCAAACTAGAGGCTCCATACCTTTATATTGGACTCAATACCCGAACTTGAAGTATAAGCCATCAATGACATTGTCTCACGAGGACCACGTCGCTGCTTACACGAAACATCTGAGAGAGCAACAGCAGAGATATGGGAATCAAGTGCTGTTGAGTTTGGTAAGTTATTATATTATAATCTATGTGTTTTTTTTTTTTTTTTTGTTTTGTTAACTCTAGATTATGTAAATAAAATTAACAGCCAAATTAAAAATCTCAATTTAAAAACACAAAAAAAAAATATCTACATAAAACAATTAAAGTATTAGCTACGTCAAAAGCCGAATCGAACCCGATGCAAAAGTGCCCATGACACTAGCAGCATTCCCACGCTGAATGGCGAGGGAAATGCGTTGCACCAGGTACGATTCGGCACGGGGATCCCCACTGTTCGTTCTTAGGCGCCTCCCTAGTTCACGCACCAGACCCTTAGCCTCCGCACACCAAGTCCCACTTACCTCCACTATGTGTTATTCTGATGTGTAAGCTACAATATTGTGATAGTTTTGTTTTTATTTTTTTTTATTTAATTTTTAATTTCAGGCATCTAAGGCCCATATTGATACATAAAATACAATACAATTAAAATCTATGAATACTATAAATAGAATACAAAATAAAAACTTAAAACTAAATCACGATGGTGTCACGTTACGTCGCGGCAAGCTACCTCTGAAGCGACGAAATATGACACCCTTCGGCCAGAAGTCCGGCGAGTTGAAGACTCCCAGCAGAACAGCCGGGACTCTCACCACGTAGGTCTTGAAAGGGACTTGGTGACGTGAGTCCAAGGGGTCCACACTCACGCGGAATTGCGGCATCGGCGACGAAGACTTCTTGTAGACTGTAGTGAACCTCTCGTTGATGTAATCCAGCACGGCTTTCCGGTCGGTAGTTTCGTGCAGGCGAGAGACATACAGCGCCGTCATGGGCGTCGCAGCGCGGAGGGATGTACACCCACTGCACGCGGTGCCACATTGGTTACGGCTTTGTTTAGCCTTCGTGCGTTTTCTCTTGACCACAGTGAATCTATCGGAAGCCTCCGCAGTGGCTGCAGCCCAATAATAAAGTGTCAGTAAACTTTATTTGAAAAGAGCAACCCCACAGAGTTTCTTGCTAGGTTCTTCTTTGGGAGAAACTGCGCTTTGCGAATCTAGCGCTAGCTTTACAAAAATGTATATTATAATAATGTAACGGTTTCAAGAGTTTTTTTTGTGCATATGAAATAAATATATTTTTGACTTTGTCATTGTAATCTGTTCAGTGGATTTTACGTGAAAGAGTAACAAACTCACTATCATTTGAAATATTTATCATGAGTCGTATTACAAATTATCATCAACATGTCAGCTTATGGACATCCGTCCACTGCTGGACAAAAGCCTCCCCCAAAGATCACCACAACGACCGGTCTTGCGCTGCCCACATCCAATGGCTTCCCGCGACTTTCACTAGGTCGTCGGTCCACCTATAATCACACAAAGTAATTCTCTGTCATGCAGATCGACCAAACCGGCAAAGAGGAATCCCTAGAGCGCGGATACAGAGCAGCAGTAGCGGCGGCCGCGCTCCCCGGCGTGCGGTACGAGCCGTTCGACTTCCATACTGAATGCCGCGGGATGCGCTACGACCGCCTCAATATACTCATTGATCGAATCGCACATGAACAGGTACGCTTATACAACACACAGTATTTATCTATATTATGTACGCCATTCTCTGTATAAATGTCAGAGGGACAGGCCGGGGATAGAAACCGCATCTCCAAGGCGGGCATTCTACCAACTCGACCTTTAATTGCACAAAAAATACCTCCTTATAACTATGTATGTATAACATTGCGCGTAAAGGCGGCCTTGTTACTAAGAGTAATCTCTTCCAAACAACCTTTGGAGCAGGAGTATATTAAAAAAGACTGTGGAGTAGTGCAATGCGGTAATAAATATGTCATTAAAGGGCTAGCCACACATTTTTGGGAACACGTCCCTGATGGAACGCGGCAAATATCGGTTACGTACAAATTGTATGAACTTGTTCACACAGCTCCGTGTCAGGGCATCTATAGTGAAACGGACAACTCTGAACACGGATAGCCCTGACCCGGAAATGTGTAGCCCTTAATAATTTTGTTTCCTTTTCCCTTCCCACAGCACGAATTCGGCTACTTCCTAGCGCACGGTGGTACGATCATGATGTCCCAAACGGGAGTGTTCCGTACCAACTGCGTGGACTGCCTCGACCGTACCAATGTCGTACAGAGTATGCTAGCGAGGCGGCAGTTAGAGAACGCCTTCAAAAAGTTAGATATACTGAAGGGAGAAAAGCCGCCGGCTACGTTCGATTCGCTGTTTAATAATGTAAGTTCTGGCTTTTATTTATTCTTTTAATAGTTTATTGCATTTATAGTAGATTGTAAACAGAAACAGAAAAATTAGCCGGGCAAGTGCGAGTCGGACTCGCGTGCAAAGGGTTCCGTAGGTTAACAATAGCCTAATATTAATAATAAATCGTTTGTTGTATGGGAGCGTGATGTTTTTATAGCGGCAATGGTAAAACATTATTTATTAAAATTTCAACGCTCTAGGCTATAACGGTTCATGAAATACAGGTGCCAGACGGGCATCTGAATTCTAGTGATAGGGTCCCGTTTTCACTTTTTGGGTACGGAACCATTATTTTTTTATTGAAGCTAACTTCATAAACGTTTGTTCCCAGGTATGGGCAGACCACGCGGACAAGATCTCCATCCAATACTCGGGTACGGGTGCGTTGAAGACAGATTTCACTCGACTCGGCAAACGAACGAGGATGGGACTTATCAACGATGGAATTAACTCACTCACGCGGTATTACAAGAACAACTTCAGTGATGGGTATCGACAGGTAAAAATAATATTATTTAATGGCTTATTTAAAAAGAAATAAGTGTCTTTAGCAAGTGGAGGGAAGTGGTCTCTGTCTAGCCCGATGGGAAAGAGGCGTAAGTACATGCGTATCGTACGTAATCTCTATCAGGGAAAAAATATCATTCCATACATTTTCTATGGATTCGTTCACACATGTTGTCGTAACGACGTATTTTTTCCCCTCCTGATAGGCCACGGCCCGGACACGTCCCGGACACGGTCCGGATGTGTGTAGATAGACCTTAGAGACTGCTCTTATGAAAAGGTCAAAGTAAAAAATAATTATTTATTTCATAGGCACAAAAAATGCTCTTGAAACCGTTACATTATTATATTAAAGCTAGTGCTAGATTCGCAAAATTCGAAAGAATACTTTTAGTACTATTGTGTACAGAAAACACGCACCTCCCTTTGCCGTCATTTCGTCAGTCATAATGCGCTTGCGTCACATGTACAGAATACAGATACAATCTTTATGCTATTTATGAAGTAACTTGGAGGGGGGGGGGGGGATGTCGATGGCCTCCTTGCTTCAATTTATACCAGAGGATATTTTCTTCATATCACTTGACGCCAAGTATTGTTATTTGACGTCAATAACATTACAATAAGGCCGATATGACGTTATCATGAAATACTTTATCAAATAAATTGTATCATTCATTCATTCATTCACTCACAAACCATTCGTTCTTTACAGGATACAATTGACCTGATACTCGGTAAATACGTAGTGGCGGACGGAGAGAGCCACACGGTGCCGTGTCCGCTACGACGGGAGCGCGATTGGAATTACTACACGGTATGTAAAGAAAAAGTAAATTAGTCATTTATTTACAAATCAGAACAAAAAAAGAACTCTAAAGATGGGTCCGCTGCTCATGTTTTGAACAAACATTGAATGAACATTTTGTTCAAATTGAATTATTTTGCTGACAAAACAAAGTAAAATTTCATTCATTTCGTTCAATGTTTACTAAAAACTGTTCAAAACATTGAGCAGCGGACACGCCTTTAGAACTGCACTTATGAAATAGAAGAAGAAATAAGACTCCACTCAGCATGTCACTGTATCTATAAAATGACATGACGCTGATTCTATGTATACTGCTCAGCAGCAGAGAGTACACATCGCAAACTATTTCTATCTCTATCACTTTTGACATACCTATGCGATAGACGAAGATGAATATAAAACTCGACGTATAAAATCAACCTGTAATGTGAGGAACATTGTTACTCTGCCCTTGTCACAACCGGTCTTAGATAAAGACTGCAATTATGAAACAGCAAAACACTCTTTGCCGTTTGAATTTACAAAAATGGTTCCGTTAAAAACAAACCGCAGTAGGCGGGGCTTAGAATACGAACCGGGAAGCAAGCGGTAATTTTATGAGAGTTATTTTTCTATAGTACCTATAGTTTTTTGTAGACGTAAATAAGTATACTAGCTGTATACCAATGTATTGTTGGGTCCAGATGCCGCCGGTGCTGGCGGTGGCGCTGACGATGTTCACGGTGAGCGTGCTGTCCCCGACGTGCTACGACAGCGAGGCGCTGCTCTACATCCTGCTGTGGGGCGCCACCGCTGCTGCCACCATCGCCTATATATTCAAGTAAGAACTTATTTCATAATTAAAATAATCTAAATATTATGTGTCCATAATGTTTGTAAGATTATATTTTTTAAAGTTTGGCTAGTATGAAAATTCCTAGGCCAAAAAAGTGCCACTATCATTCACATGTTCGTTCAGGGCAAATGGATTCATTTTCCGAGCTCTGTTTGAAGTTTGAATGTGTCGTCCGCACATGGGGCTTCTCAAAAGGAACTTATCAAAAACTAAAATTACCAATGAGTTTCTTGAGCGTCACCACCATATATTTCGACATTTTCGACAGACGTCGCACACGGCGCGACTAATCACTAACAAGAAAGTAAGTAGTTTGTAATTAATTCATTTTGAGTAGCCCCATGAGCGGATGGCCTTAAAGACAGAATGACTATCATCACGGCATATCTGTTTCATTTATTGGTATCTCCATATTAAGAAGGATTCTAAGGAACATTTTCACGTGCTAATAATATATTATTATTCCCCAGAAACGGCAAAGACTTCGTGGAGTGGCCGCGGCTGGACGCGGGTGGACTCGCGGCGTCGCGCGGCGCCGCCACGTCGTCTTTATGATACACCCGCTGCGGCTCGTTGTAGTCGTCTAGCTATCTACTCACTCACACTTAGGGTTACGCCAAACGAGCGTCATTTTATGAGTGGTGTGTCGCAAAATTACGGCCGCAGAAATTCTGCTGCATTTCTCACAAAAATGTAACACGTGTGGCACTAACTGCATGTTTGTATGAAATCGAATGCAATAGAATTTCTGCGGTCGAAATTCTACGACTCACGACTCCCAAAATTACGCTCATTTTGGCGTAACCCTGCAACACTACATACCTCGCCTACGTAACTCACTTCATTACCTTGTCCTCTTGAATCCCAATCCAATATTGAACCCACAATAGGAATTATTGTTTCCGAGATGCTGGCAGTTGAAGGGTTAAAACATGAAGCTTCCTGTACCAATCATCAAGTCAGTGGACATCCACTGCTGAACAAAAGCCTCTCCCAAGGATTTATTCTCTGTCCCAATCATCCATGTCAGCTTGTGGACAAAAACCTCCCTCCTTGGGTCCTTGGGTCTCCACAACGACCGGTCTTGTGCTGTCCGTATATAACGGTTTCCCGCGACTTTGGTCGTCGGTCCACCTTGTTGGAGGCTTTCCCTCACAAATATGTCCTTATAAACTTGCAAGGAAAAAGTGAAGTTAGAACAAACTTATCCCAACTTATGTAATGCATTATTAAATCTGATTAGAAGCAACCTTGTCCTACAGATCTACCAAGTTACCTGTGAACCGGCCGTTATTGGAACTACGGCTACTAATACGGAAATGTAAAATTCCGGAACTGCTGCGATTGGTAATACAATTTTGCCATGAGGAAGGAATATAAGGAGTAGCCCAATTTTTTTTTATATACAAATGAGTTTATGACAGCGTGCTAAGGTAGGCGCAAGTTTTTCATAGTTTTCTTGATAGATGACCTGTCAAACGATAAGAAATTCCATACAAAAAGGTAGCCATTTTTCGCTAGACCAGGCACGCAGATCCAGATGGTGGTATGGCACCTCCATAAATATTCTATACTCAAAGCAATTTGATATTATTACTAGCGACGCCGTTCAGTTCACAGATAAGTTGGTTTGCCTGTACGTTACGTGTGACAACTGTGTTTTTAATCATATTATTTTTATGGAGCAGATTTCATAATGCCTACTTTGCGTACGTGGAATCAATTTGTTTCTAGCTTAACTGATATATCGACAAATTAATCAATAGGTTGTTTTTATTCAGGGTTCAAAGGTACAATTAATAAATTATCACGATAATTCTTAAAATTATAATGCCATAATGTAATTCATGTAATGTTTCAATTGTTTTTCCAAAATTTCGAAGCATTCCTTTGAGCTTATGAGCACCATTTCGTAAAACTTCATTTGTACAGTAAGCCACAGATTAGGCCCAGAACACACGGAGACACGCAACTGCAACTGCTAGGCAGAAACTTAGATGCAACTTAAAAGTAACTAGCAGTTTCAGTTCGGTTGCAGTTGCGCGTCCCAGTGTGTTCTGGTCATACCTGAGCCCCCGACTTTTAAAATGTATTTTTTTTACTTGGATCTAATTAACTTCACCGACACAAGTGCCAACTTAACTCTTTCGCCGATGGCTTTATATTTATTTTATTTTTGGGTATATTAGTAATTTGCATTTTATTTTTGGGGGGTGTCAGGTATATCTGCGGCTTTGTACTAAACACATGCTGTTTCTATGGTAGGCGTGAAAGGACAATGGCGTGAACAAGGCGTGAAATATGAAAAAGATCGGTAGAATATTTTTTGCACATTTTGATGCCTTTGTTTATTGTGACAACTGACGATCGATACATATCTCATTTTCCCATGACTATGGTGTTACCAGCGCGAATGGATTTTCCCAAATTACAAAAGTATGCGGTCACACCTGCGTAACGTACCGCGCGGAACGTTCGGTTCAATACGCTCGCAATGTGTTTCAAGTCACCTATGACACATCAGCTGAAATTACGTCGCATACATTTACTCCAGCCGCTGAACGTTCGGTTCAATACGCTCGCAATGTGTTTCAAGTAACACATGACACATCAGCTGAAATCACGTCGCATACATTTACTCCAGCCGCTGAACGTTCGGTTCAATACGCTCGCAATGTGTTTCAAGTCACCTATGACACATCAGCTGAAATTACGTTGCGTACATTTACTCCAGCCGCTGAACGTTCGGTTCAATACGCTCGCAATGTGTTTCAAGTCACACATGACACATCAGCTGAAATTACGTCGCATACATTTACTCCAGCCGCTGAACGTACCGCGCGGTACGTTACGCAGGTATGTCGCGACCATAAAGTACAAAAGTCATTGTCCTTTATATCGCCTACCGACAGACTATAACAAGGCTGTATTTAAATAGTAGTGGGGCGTTAAGTTGATCAAAAAAGAACATTTTCTTTATTAATATTTCCAATGATGTTTTTTTCCTCTTTATTAAAATCAGATTCAAGTAACTATCGAACTGACGTATCAAACTGATACTTAATTGTACTGTACGTCAATAAAGTTCTTTATTGAATGCACTCACCACGCTACCGTAACAGCGAAAACGCAGTGATTTAGAATTTCGAATTGGCCGCGTTTTTATTCAATCAATTCACATTTGATACATTCAAAAGAGAACCTTACAGAAAAAGAATCAAATATCAGATTTATACTTCGATGGAAATTGGGCAAACATGTCGAGCGATCGATCCGCTTCACAAATCACGTGATGAATCATAAATCTTAAAACATGTTTGATAACAAGTTTCTAGTATATACCATTCCATTATTTTAGGTACCTAGTTATTCGTATCATTGGATTTATTAACGGTTCTTTTTTGTATTTACTTTTATGATTCGAAAGTCAATTATAGAGAGCTTGTATTGTTTGAAAATGGCGGCCAGTTTTTTTGTAATAGAATTTTTATATTACTATTATCCATCTGATGCTAAAATATCTGTCTAAAATAAATGTGTTGTTTGGAAGTAGTCCTTCTTAGAAATGTATGTTGTATTTACCTATCAAATAAAACGATTTTCTATAAAGAAGTGTAAGCCAACTCTGCCCGCCATTTTGTAGTTGCCTTCCATATTGCATTCATGTGTACGAGAAAGAGACAACACTAGGTTGCTGAATGTCCTCATTTAACTGTTCTCTCTATAATTGCCTCGAGAAAGTGTGAGATGGCTATATCGAGACGCGTGATGTGGAACTTTGAGAGTAACATTGTTGCATTTCAAAAATCGATGTAAATATTTTTAAATGGAGATGATGGAAGAAAATTTCTTTTTTTTAAACTAGAACAAATGACGAGCAAGATTTGTGAAATTCGCGCTTAAAAGAGTCTAGTTAGGTTGTATATTTTTTTGTAAAATCATATTTTTTTACGTGTTAAAAACCAATTATTAAGTGATTCTTCTGTATGTAAATAGCCAATTTCTTCCATTATCTTCAAAAACAATGTTATTTTTAAAGATTTGTATTGTTATTTATAATTATATTTTTCATCGTATTGTGATTGTATAATTTATTATAATATTTTATAATATTTTGTGGAAAGGATACGATTCTTCATTAAAGTTTTAATCTTGGATCTTCTTGTTTTTATTTTATATTCCTCTACTTTAACTAAGGGCTTAAGGTTACGTTGGCTAGGGCATGTGCATAGGATGGAACCAACTCGACTTCCACGAAGTGTTCTGCTTAGTGCTGTCGCCGATGCAAAGAGAGACGTTGGGAGGCCTTTGCTTCGCTTTAAAGACTGCGCTAAGAGGGACATGGCTGCCTTTAAAATAGACCACCGAAGCTGGGAGACTTGCGGACAAGCGGACGGAGTGGCGCAAACGCGTTATGGAGGGACGCAAGACATATGATGAGACTTGGTTCGCGGCTCTATCTGACAAGAGACAAAGACGTCGACAAGGCGACACAATTCCATCTGTTGCAAACTTCTCTAGTCAGGCCTGCGGTAAAGCTTGTCGCTCTCGCATTGGATTGTTCAGCCACCAAAGATATTGTAACAGGCTTGCACCATAAATCGTCTGCAATAGACGTAAGGCCTATATATATATATATATATAAGGTTAAAATTGAAAATATAAGTATGTAGCAATATTTGTATTGTATTGTAACTGCAACCTCTTGACTCTGCTAGTATGAGAATTCCTTGGTATGGAGAGTTCAGACACTACGCTCACTGTTGTTCATTTTATTGAGATTGTTTGAGCACAGACTGGATAAACGGTGCTTTTTTACGCACGAAGTAAGTACAATGTGGATAATACAACAGAAATAGGTACAAATTCTTCAAATACCTACATGTTATAATAGATTACCTTTTTTTAACCTTTTTATTTTGAACGCAGCAGATCGCAGTCTTATCGATCTGTCAACTGTCAAGATTAGTGCGTTCTTAAAATATTGTTTTTTTTGGCGGGAATCGCTTAAAAAGAAAGGCGCGTTTTTTCAATTTTAAAATTTTTAATTTCTTTAAAATCCATTTAAGGTAGGCATTTCAAGTCTTGTTAGTGGAGAATGGGGGCTCGGCGCAGGAAAAAGCGCAAGCCCTCGGATCCTGATGAAGAGGACTCGGACGACGTGGTGGATCCGTCGGTGTCCAGCGACGAGTCTGCAGTTGAGGATACGGCTACCAAGTATCAAACTTTTTTATTAAAAGATTATAGCCGAAAGTATCCGGACAACTGCAAAAGGTCTGAATTTATAGTCTTTTTGACCCATAAAGATCAGGATAAGCCATTTACGGATGTGGACCGAATGGCTATATCCCAAGCGATTCGGCGTCATTGCGTGACTGGCGTTCTTCATCTGCGGCCATTCAACCGCTATAAGGTGGGGATTACGTTTGATTTGGCTAATAATGCGAACGTATTTTTACAAAATAAAAAGTTCCTTGATGAGCTCTTTTTGAGGGCGTCGATACCGGCTGCCGATACTGAAGTGACCGGTGTTGTGTCCTCTGTACCGGTTAATATGTCGAACAAAAAGATTTTCTCCATGATTTGCAGCGCCAAAAATGTGATTCAAGTAAGACGCTTCATGCGCAAAGTATATTCAGATAATGGTTCTTTTTGTTTCCAACCTACCCAAACTGTTGCCATCACCTTTGCCTCAACCCAGTTGCCTGAATATATTTATTTGGACTCCTGGCGACATGAAGTTAAAAAATACGTTCCTCCCGTGAAGCAATGCCTCAAATGCATGCGGTTTGGGCATATAGCAAAGTACTGCAAAAATAATGAGGTCTGCTCGATCTGCTCCGGAAATCACAGTTACAAAGTTTGTGTCATCCCTAAAGTCGACGCGAAATGTTCCAATTGTGGAGGTAATCACATTGCCATTTCCAACGTCTGTCCTTTAAAAAAGCAAAAGATCGAAGAGTCCAAAATTAAATCTCGATCTGTTCAATATTCCGATTTATTTGACTCTACTCAATTCCCCCAACTAGCAGCCAAAAACATTGATGTGCATTTATCTAATTTGATGAAATCAGATCGTTTTGTAAAACTTTTAACTGAAGTCGTCACTAAAGCCATAACAAAAAATAAAAGCAATACACCTATAAACACCAGCTCTATTAGGGAAATTTTACAAGAAACACTTAAAATAAATAAATAAGAAATTATATTCAACTTGTTAATAATGGATAATTTAAATATCTTACAATGGAACGCTCAAAGTTTAAGAGGTAATAAGTTTAGCCTTGTAAATTGTTTATACAATTACAATATTCATATAGCTATCATTTCTGAAACTTGGCTAAAACCTAATATTAGTTTTAATATTAGGGGATACCAAGTAGAAAGAAATGATAGTGGTAATAACCATAATGGTGTAGCAATTTTGATAAAAAACAACATTCCATATACTAAAATTAATACAATTTCTGATGATTCTTTGCAAAATATTTGTCTTAGAGTCAAAGTCCATAACAAGGAAATAAGTATTGTGAGTTTTTATAGTCCCACTAATTCCACTCCTGCTTTTGATAAACAAAAACTTGATTCACTTGTCAAATCAATTCCTGGCCCTATGATCTTTGCTGGGGATTTTAATGCTCATCACGTCTCTTGGGGGTGCGTTGACACGCAGCCACGGGGTAGGGATGTTTTGGATGTAATAGATGATAATAATTTAGTTTTGTTAAATGATGGTCAGGTAACTACTGTTGGCTCTTTAACTTGGCGTCCTAATGCTCTTGATTTATCTATAGTTTCCCCTTCTTTAGCGCCCAGTTGTGATTGGTCTGTACATGACGATCCTCTAGGCAGCTATCACCTTCCTGTAATGATTAAAGTTCAGTTAAGTAATAATGGAGGCGGTGAGCCTATGTGTGGTGCGAGTTGTGCTGGGAGATGTAATCTTTTACCCTCTTTTCCTAATTATAAAAGTGTAGATTGGATACAGTTTAAAGCTCATTTAGATATTTTGTTGTCTGATTTTAATTTGGTCTCATTATCTGCTATAGATGCATATTCATTATTTTGTAAATTAATAAATCTTGCTATAGAAAAGTCAATTCCTACTTCTCAAATTTTATCTGTTAGATTCAATAGTCCCTCCACATTCGTCGATCAGTCTTTAACTCGTCGTCGTTGTTCTAATTTACCTTGGTGGAACAGTAAATGTACTGAAGCAGTTCAGAAATCCAAAGAAGCTTACTTAAATTTCAAATATGATCCTTGCGAGGAAACATATTTGGAATTTAAGAGGCTTCAAGCTTTTAAAAAATTGGTTCTGAGAACAGAAAGGTATAATAGTTGGGCTGCTCTTTGTAGCACTTTCAGTCGTCTCACTCCTTTGTCGCTTATTTGGAAACATATCCGTAAATTTAATAGAACATATGTTATGCGTAGGTCTGAAAAAGTTGATTGGATTCCTAATTTTTTAAAGAAATACACCCCCGATTTTGTCCCTAACAATTATAAATATACTTACAATAGCTCTGACTTGAATCCCAACACAACTTTTATCACAGATCCATTTACTATGCAGGAACTTAAATCTGCTATTTGTTCCAGAAAGGATACTGCTTTTGGTCTTGATGGTATTTGTTATAAAGTTCTGAAAGAAATGAGTATCAGTGGATTAGACATTTTTCTTAAAATAATGAATGCCCTCTGGTTAAACAATGACATTCCTGACTCATGGAGGACTGATTTACTGGTACCTATTTTAAAACCAGACAAGCCGGAAGCAGATCCTAGTTCTTACAGACCTATTGCACTTACTTCTTGTATGGGAAAAATTTTTGAGCAACTTTTAAAGCAAAGGTTAGAATTTTTTATTGAAAAAAATAATATATTACCTTCAAATCAGTTTGGTTTCCGTAGAGGTTTTTCAGCGCGTGAAAGTATTTGTCAGTTGCAGTTGGATATACAAAATTCTATAGTTAATAATAATTATTTCTTGTCAGTTTTCTTTGATATATCTGGCGCCTTCAATAGTGTAAATATTTCTGTACTTTGTAGTGAGTTAGGTTTTATTGGGCTACCAATGAAACTCATCTGCTGGGTCGAAAAGTTTTTATCTGAAAGGAAAGTATTTGTTAAGTATAACAATCATTTATTTGGTCCCAGATTTTCATCAATGGGTGTATGTCAAGGTGGAATTCTGTCATCATTGTTATTTATTTTGTATATTCGTCGTTTAAATTTAATTTTAGGCTCCCAGGTTAAAAACTTGCAATTTGCAGATGACCTAGTTGTTTATGCATCAGGAACTGACTTGACAAGAACTACTCAATCTATTAATGATGCATTAGCAAGTTTAGGTCAATATTTTACATATCTTAATTTAGAAGTTAATCCTTCAAAGTCCAAGGTTGTTGTATTTGGGAAAAGACTTTTCACTCCTACAATATATTATAATCATTCGTTAGTTCCTGTGTCGCCTGATGTAAAATTTTTAGGTGTAAATTTTACTCCTAATCTTTCATGGAAGCAATATGTGGATAGGATCATAACTAGAAGCAATAAAGCATTTAACATCTTAAAGTCTTTGGCAGCAACTTATTGGGGTGCTGATCCAAAGATTTTATTAATGTTGTATAAATCTTTAGTTAGAAGTCATTTTGAATATGGTTTTTTGTGTTTTGCTTCTGAGAAAAAATATGTGGAACTTTTGGGTAAATTCAGAATAAATGCTTGAGATTGATTACAGGAGCATTCAGAACAACTCCTATTAATGTGATGGAGGTAGAGTGTAGGCTGCCCCCTATTTCAATCCGTTTTACATACCTCAAAGAAAGATTTCTTCTCAAATTGTATAATGCTGATGCCAATCCTTTGTATATTAACCTTTCTAATTCTTCAGCTTTAGTTGCACGAAAACTTTATGTTCTTCATGATTTTTATCCATTTACATCTTTTCTCAGTAATCTTGATATGTACAAAAGTAATTCTGGTTTGCCTTGTTATCAAGGCTCTTTTCTCAGCAAATTTCCTGAAATCAACATCATAATTAATCATGATTTGTCATCCAAAGAACAAGTTTATGAGAAATTGGCACAATTTAGTAATTATAAAATTATTTACACAGATGGGTCTAAGAAGCAGTCTAATGTCTCTTTTGCTATTTATGATGGTAGATCAAATCTTGGTTTAGGGTACAAAATCAATGAGCATGCGAGCATCTTCACTGCCGAAGCTGTGGCGATGCTGGCAGCTTTGAAACATATTCAAAATAACCATCAAGGTTGGTGTAGATGGCTAGTAGTCAGTGACAGCATGAGTGTGCTAAAAAACTTAAGGAATCACAAATTGCATGCTGGCACTAACTACATGGTTTATGAGATTAAGAACATATGGTCTGATTTGTTTGTAACTAATAACATTGTAGTTGATTTTTTGTGGGTTCCTTCCCATGTTGGTGTAGTAGGTAATGAGAGGGTTGATTTCTTGGCCAGATCCATAACCAATTGTAATTTTGCTCAGGTTCATAATATTGCTCTGCCTCCTTCTGATATTATTCCGCTTTTAAAAAATAGAATGTGTGAAAAGTGGCAAAGTCACTGGCATCATGTAACTCAAATTGAAAATAAAGGTCTTTGGTATGCTCACCTCGATGTTCCAATTAATTCACTTCCTTGGTTTTGTAGGAATAAACATTTTGTAAATAGAAAATATTATTCAGTTATATGTCGTTTGCGTTTTGGACATTGTAGATTGAATTATCACCTTCATCGTATGCGTATTGTTTCTGATCCTTTTTGTGAATATTGTCAAGCCCGTGAAGAGCAAACTTTGTCGCATATATTTTTTGATTGCTCGTTTTTCGGCATTCAGCGCCTTCTGCTGATAGATGAGCTTATATCTGTGTATGATTCTTCCAGCACAGTCCCGCGTGCTATTCAGGATTTGCTCAAGAATTGTAGCACTTATAAACATCTGTACAGGTTTATTTTAACTACTGTAAATGAAGTTTAATTCTTTGTAATCTTGTAAATATCTATGTATATAATTTAATATTGCACATAATTCGTTAAATTTAAATATTTTGTCCAATTTGTTTACGAATTTTGATTGACAGTGACAGATCAGATCACTTGTTTGGTCTGTCTCAATTTATTGAATGGATTTAAGAAAACGGATTTTACCATTGGTATAAATCACTTGATAAACATGGATTTACGATTTATTATTTTATTAAGACATATTTTCCTGGATTTTACTAAAGAATTACTTACTAAAGACGTATATTATTGGCCTTTACTAAAGAATTATTCACTGAAGACGATTATTATTGGATTTTACTCAAGAAGTATATTACTAATGACGATTATTTCTGGAATTGACAAAGAAAAAAATCACCTATGACGGATTTTGTTGAATTTTACTGATGAAGACTGCTCTACTGAAGAGATATTTCATGGATTATACATCAAACCAAATATACTGAAGACTAGGCTGCATGGTCTCTGATCTTTGCCTGTCCTGAATGGACGAATTAAAAAAAAAAAAAAAAATCTTAAAATATTATTCAGTTAAATGTCGTTTGCGTTTTGGACATTGTAGATTGAATTATCACCTTCATCGTATGCGTATTGTTTCTGATCCTTTTTGTGAATATTGTCAAGCCCGTGAAGAGCAAACTTTGTCGCATATATTTTTTGATTGCTCGTTTTTCGGCATTCAGCGCCTTCTGCTGATAGATGAGCTTATATCTGTGTATGATTCTTCCAGCACAGTCCCGCGTGCTATTCAGGATTTGCTCAAGAATTGTAGCACTTATAAACATCTGTACAGGTTTATTTTACAAGCTTTTATTTACTTTCACCTGTCCCGTTGTCTGTCTGTCGTTCTGTAATCAAATCTTGCAACTTAAATTTGATCCACTTCCCGGTTTCCGATTGAGCTGAAATTTTGCATGCTTATGTATATCGCGTGACAATGCAATATTATGGTAACATGGAGCTGATCTGATGATGGAGCTGGAAGGTGGCCATAGGAACTCCTGTCGCAGTGCCCAACATAAACTATATTAAACATATAAGTAATAATTGAAACTAAGTATTCATATTTGGGCACAGCGAAGGCTAGGATAATGACTTTGGAATAAATACCTTGAACAATTGGTGTGGAGGCATTGTCATGATTGTCCTTCCAATATCCATAAATTCCTTTAACCGATTTCACCACCTGTACAAATAAACGTTCTATGAAACTCGACTGATAAGTTCCACTAAGACATTAATGATATAGGTACATCTGTCAACAACTCTTTCTTTATAATAATACAAATTCTATCAACATCTTAACTTAACTTAACTTAACATTCTCTTTCGTTACTTCAAACATCTATTCCTTCTCTTATTAACAACCGGGATCCCGTCTATCAGGCCTCTACCTTACTTCCACCCGCAGGCTGGCAAGTACCTATACCTATTCTAGATTCTATGCTCCTATCTTAGGCATCAGAATCTCACTTCTTCTTGCCCTTCTATCAGGCTTGTATCACACTTTTCATTGTCTTTCTATTAGGCCTCTACCATGCTTCCACCTGCAGGCTGGTAAGCATACTCTAGATTCTATGCCCCTATCTTAAGCACTAGGATCTCACTTCTTCGTGCCCTTCTATCAAGCTTGTATCACACTTTTATAGTCTTTCTATTAGGCCTCTATCGTACTTTCAGCTATATGTCTAACAAATATACTCTAGGTAGCTGGTCTTATCCCATTCTTCCCCAAACCTTTGTTAACTTATTTATAACATTAACATCAGTACCTATACTACAGATATTTGATAATATGGAAAGGGACACGGATTTAGATATGTCTTTGGAGAAGAATAAGATAAGCCTCAGCCATAACATAAATTACTCAATGATAGATGACTATTGTTATATACTTAGCTTTCATGGAATTCCCTCTTTCTTCTTTCCACTCTTTTCACATCTCACTGTCCTTAAGTAAATAATATTTAACTTTGCTCACACTCAACTCAAACTTCTATAAGTGACTAAAACTAAACATAATTTTTGACACTAACCGATTTGTCTCCGTGTCAGTGTTGCCAGTTGATATATACATATTTACAGTTCGCGACTAGTGTCGCGACACTCCCAGCGGACTAGATTTGTTGCATTAGATTTTCTGTCCACTGTCTAATTTTCTCCAAGGCTTTGGCGGACGCAGTTCGTCTTTGTCTTTGCTCTACATTATTAAGCTCTTCCAGTGTCTCCCTTTCCTCTGTAGCGCCTAGCAAATTTGTATTATCTTTAGTCACGTTGCTCACATTCGCTGTCATATCCTCGTCGTACTCATTTTCTGTTTCCATAATCGTGTCGTGTTCATTCCCAATATTATCGTTACGTTCATTATTACGTTCATTCCTTGGTTTGATATTGAAAATTCTTCAATGTCCTCTTCATAGTCTTCATCATCTATTAAATTTATAATTTTGTAAGTAGTCCTTTGTTCGGGTAATTCTGTTGTATTTTTGTCTATTCTCGGAGACATACTAATTTCAGTATCTTCTTCTAACTCTAAAGGATATAAGTGTGCTAATGATCTTATTAATTCCTTCTCACCGACACTAACTTTAGCGACTCTACACTGATTATCTGCTCCCTTAGGTAACGAAACAATTTTTCCTACTTTCCAGGTTTCTCTATTCTTGCTATCGCCTTTTATTTGAACAGTTTGTCCTGTATGTGGGTGTAAATTTTGAGGTTATATGAGGTTGTTTTACATTATGTGAGTATCTTTCTCTAAGTTAGGTATTTAACCACAAACATTTTTTTTAAACTCTTCTAAAATAGCAAGGCCCCTTTTCCAGCTTTCAATAAGGTCACACTTAATTCTGGTACCTTGCGGTATTTCTCCCTTGTCTTTGTTTTCTGTGTCAATTATTATTGTTCTACCTTACCTATGGCAAGGAAATCTGCTGGCTTTAAAATCTCTGTTATATCGGTATCTACGTTCGTTAAAGGTCTTGTGTTAATAACAGCTTCTATCTCTTGTATTATTGTGGATAATTGGGTTTCTGAGATTAAATGTTTTCTAAAGTTCTTTTCATGCAGTTTTTAACTAGACCAATTTAATCTTTTATAGAAACCACTAAACCAGGGTGCTAGCTGTGGAATAAGTTTCCATTGTATTTTCTTGTCTATACAAAATGGATTAGTTAAGACTTCTGCCATCAGTTTGAAATTTGTAGCATTATCCGAGGTGATAACTGGGAAGTCCTTTAGTTGCGATCATCTTTCGTAGTCCTAATAGACCTTCTTCGGCAGTTAAGTCTTTAATAACTTCAAGGTGTACGGCTCTTACAGCTAAGCATGTAAACAAGCAAATCCACCTCTTGGTAACTCCAGAATCTGATTTTACAGCTATCGGTCCCATGTAATCTATACCCGTAAATGTGAAAGGTGTAGAGTAATTCACTCGTTCCTTAGGCAACGCTGGTGCTTGTGGTAGTTGAAAGGGTCCTCCGCTATGCTTTATGCAGTTTTTGCAGTTTTTGCATTTCTTTATTATTCTTTGCATTAGACTTTTGCCTTTTGGGATCCAAATGTTTGACGAATAATGCTTAGTGTATGATTTGCTCCTACGTGATAATTCTCATTGTGAACTTTCCAATTGACTTCATAGTAAACTCACTTTCCTTTGGTATTAAGATAGAATATTTTTTGTCATATCGCCAATTTTTATTAGAGAACTTCCCTTTGCATCTTAAAATGTTATCTTCGTCTTTAAAGAGTCTGAGATTTCTTGAGGTACTAGTTTCTTCTCCCTTAAATTCTTGAGGGAAAAATTTCGATTGAAATCTTCTAATTTCTTCTATGTCGAATTGTTGAAATCTATTTGTTTTTATATTTTCTTCTATATCCATAAGGTCTCCTGTGTCCTTTTCTCTGTACTTAGTTGAGTCTTCTTTCGGAAGACCCTCCCCCGCGAACAACGTGTTTAGCCTTCGAGGTGCAGATGGCCAAAGATTTTTATCTTGTGTGATGAAGTGCGGTCCACTTATCCATTTCATATTCTCTTCGTCTGTAATGTTTGTGTTTTTTCTTGTAGCAACATCGGCTGGATTTAGCTCTGAAGGTACATACCTAATAGTAAGTTTTTTATTTTTCTTGATTTCGTCCACTCTTTGTTAACAAATGGAGGCAAGAGTTTATCTGATTTACACCAATCCAAAGCAACCTGACTGTCAGTCCATAAGTTTTGATTTTGATATTTAAATGTAAAAATTTCATTGTATAATCAATAAGTCGACATCATTAGTATACCAAGTTATTCTAATCGAGGTATGGATAGATTATCTTTATCTTTCATAGGTACCAATCTGGACTTTCCCATAACGAGACTTTTTTCCTTTCCTTTAGTGATATATACTACTGCAGCATATGCTCTTTCTGACGCATCTGTAAGACAGTGAATATCACATTCTTCTTGATTCATTACTCTAAAATATGGTCGTTGAATTTTTAGATGTGCTATTAAATTTAAATTTTTACTAATTGTTCTCCATTCTTCTATAAGTTCTTCTGGTAGAGGTGTATCCCATCCGAATTTCTTTGTCCATAGCTCTTGGATTAATAGTTTTGCTGGTAGAATATAAGGTACTGCGTATCCACACGGATCATATATAGAAGCTACGGCTTTCAAATGTCTCTTTTTGTAGTTGGTATATAGTTATTGTTTTTTAAATTTAGTTTTAAAGTGTCCTCTTCTATATCCCAATTTAATCCTAATACCATAACGTCATTATTGCTGTTCTTATCTTGTATGATCTTCATTAAATTTTGACAATTCGAGCTCCATTCTCTCAGGTTCATCGATAGTTCTTGAAAAATTGCTTTAGCGTCTTTATACAGTTGCTCTCCTTCTTCTTCAGTTCTTACACCAGTTACTAGGTTGTCCACATAAATGTCGTTGGCTAAGTTCTGTAAATTCTCTGTTTGACAGTTCTTTAGATGATAGTTTATAGTCGCATTCAGTAAAAATGGACTTGATATGATTCCAAATGGTACCCTATAAAATCTAACATGTATTAAATTATCTTCACTAACCGGTTTGTTTACATCTTTTACCCACAAAAATCTGGTGACATCTCTGACTTCTTCAAGTAATCCTATTTGCAGAAAGGCTTTCTCAACATCAGCACATAATCCAATTGAATGGCAACGGAATTTAAGAAGGAGACCTGTCAAGTCCTCTAACATCATTGGTCCACGGTAGACATTGATTGAGGCTTTTATTATCTTTAACTATAGATGAGGCATCATAATATACTATTCTTATTGGTTTATTATTTTGTTTAACGCAATGATGTGGTAAATAGTGAATCGGATGGTCGCTTGAATTATTCCCTTTTTCTGGTACAAGTTCAATAATTTCTTTTCTCATTTGTTCTTTAATGAGTTCGTCATACTCCTTTAATGTTTCAGAATCTAATCTGTTGATTAGATTTGTTAACCTGCCAAAGGATAATCCAAATTCCTAGCAAGTGGTGGGTATTCTATCCATGGCCATGAAACAAAATACCTGTTATTTATAAGTTTCGTTGTTTCATTGAATCTTTTTATAGCTTCTTCTTCTCTACTTTCCTTAGGCGAGTCTTTGATACCTATTGATTCGAGTTCCCATAAACTTTTCAAATTATTTTCAATAAATGGTAGATCTGGTTGAGTTAGCTTTATCTGTTCTACATTTGTTTGAAGTATGTTACAACAGACAGTGTATCAGCAGGTTTAGTGTTGTTTTTCCCACTAAGAATCCAGCCTAGTTCCGAGTTTATGATGTATAAATTTTCTTGTAATTTAATTTTCTCTCTTTTTATTATTGAAAAATAACAATTCTTCTTTCTTGCAAAGATCCATCGTCTGCTAAGTCTACAGGAAAGGGCTTGTTGAAACTTGGGCATGGAACGCTATTAGTTATCATAGGTACTACATTTGCATCAATGGTAATTGGTTTCTCAGCTTTAGTCATAATCTGTAATCTTACTATAGGGCTTTCAATTTCTTGTGGTACGTCTGTTCCAAATGTGAATATTGTAAGTTTACTATCTTCTTGTGTTGCTAAATTGAGTTCCTTTGTCATTCGTTTAGTTATGTTAGCTCTTTGGCTTCCTGAGTCTAATAAGACTCGACACTTCAGCTTTTTGTTTAATAATCCTTCTTTTATTAAACAAATTTCTTGCATTTACTACTGCAGTATGCAGTACTGTCGAGTTCTTTCCTTGTACATAGAAATTAGATGTTGTTTGTTCCTTATTTGGACATAATGCTCTGTTGTGTTTATCACTCTTATAGTAATAACACCTAGACTTCCTTTGACAGTAGTTAACACTGTGTCCTTGTCTAAAACAAAGGTAGCATCTATCTCTAAGTCTTAATCTCCTTTCTTATATATTTTTGTATTTAGTACAAGAATCGTTAAAATGGTTTCCTTCACAAATATACACGTTATATTCTTCATGCGTTTTACATCAGGTTCATTCTTGACATCTGCAGGCACGACGAATTGTTTTCTTTTATTAATAAATTTATTATTTGAAGACTGTCCATCTGACATGGTATATACTGTTTCAGTAGTGAATCGTTCAACTTTATAAGCTTCGCTTTGTGTAGTTTTTGTAGACTCTTCTCTTGCTGTTATAATGTTCTGAAGTTCTATTTTAATTTCTTCTATGGTGTCATGTTTAAGTCTTCGTTTTACTTCTTACTTCATACACTAAATCTTCGGGGAATTTTTCGAAAATTAAAAATCTTAATAAGCTGTGACTTGTGTTTTCGCCAAGGGAGTTTAAAATTCTCAAATGACGTTCTAGCTAGTCGATCTAGAACTTTACGACATTCGACAATACATTTACTGGCAGGCTGGATTTTATTAAGAGCAGAATAGTGTGCTTCTATTAATTTATTCGATTTCCCGTATCTCTCTTGCAGAGTTGCTATAGCTATGTCATAATTTGCATTTGTGGATTCTAAACCTTCAATTAAGTATCTGTTTTGCTGGACCCTTTAGAGCTAGTTTTAAGTAAAGTAATTTGTCAACGTTTGATAAATTACTGTTATGAACGTTCGAACAGAATTCCAAAGGGGGTGCCATTGTAATACGTCTCCGTCAAACTGAGGTATCTCGAGTTTAGTTAACTTTCCCTGCGATGGTCTTTCAATCTTGTTAATGTCTTTCCGTTTCAATTTTATTTCACAGAGTAACTCTTCTGCTTCAAATTATACTGTCGAGATGGCAGATATTTCTGCGTCTGCATTCGTATCATTTTTGAATTCAAAGTTCAATCTTTCAAAGTGTTTAATTGCAAAATGGTTTACCTACAAGATTTTCTTTAATTCTAATCAAGCCCTTTTTACTTAGATGATTTAATCTCTATTTCATGGCAGAATTATTCTTAAACTAGATTAACTGTGCACTTGATTGTTTATTTGTTGAACGTTTAAATGTAATAGGTAGGTAATTTTAATAAATTTGCATATTTTTTTTTTAAATTCTGTACCTACTCTTTGTAATAGTACCTACCTAATCTAGCTTAAGAATAGAAAATGTTCATTGAAAGTAAGAAACTAAGTATTTCACTAAACCGTAAATAATATTTAAAATTCCTTATTAACTCAAAGTAACTTTATTAGAATAATAATTAAATTTTTATCACTGGTGTGTTTAAAATATAATAATTCATTTCCCTTTTACTATAAGTTTAACTTTATTTTTTGTTTACAGAAATTATAGTATTTTATAGGTATCTAGTTTGTTTTTTAAATCATTTTAGTACCTATTTAAACTATCTGAATGTAGGTAAATAATTCAATGATATCTAGGAAGTTTCTAGGCATAAAATTTTAATCAATTCAATTAACCAATTTGACAGGTCATAATCCAGCTTAAATGAATTCAAACTATTTCGACTAATGAGAGATACTACTTCTTTAACCAGTCAGTAATCCAATATATGTACAATACAGAGTACTTACTCGTTTCAACATTTATCAAGATAAATTAATTTATGACCATCTTGTGCATGGATAAGGCTTTTTAAAGTTAAATTTAAAATTGTATTTCTTTAAACAGGTCATACCTAAGGAATGATATTATTTTCATCTCAGATAAAAACATTTGTGATATTAGGTACATAAGTAAGTCGATACCTGTATATTGTTTGTACTAGATTAACATCAGTAGGTATCTATTCAATAATAATTTTGTTTAATATGTAAGTATGTACCTACCTAGGTACATTTATAAAGCTAAGCGACTGAAATATATAGCACCTTATCTTGGTTTAAGTAGTTTACAAAGTAACTCTTGCCGGTTAAACAGAAAAATATCTTCAAGTGATATTTAGCTTACTCCATGAATGCTGTAATGCTAAATCACAAATCACAATCTTGTCAGTTCACTTTATACTATTACACTTTATCTAAACAAACTCACTTTTCAACAGGTACTTTCTAAATAAGGGTAGCCCGGCTAATCAATATATGTACTAGCTTGATGCCGGCCAGGAGATATCTATATAATTGTCTACTAGAATTATTACTCACAAAAAATAAATTGTTATGATTATTATGTCCAAACCCTTTTTTAACAATGATATCTTGCTTGGATTTCAACTAAATAACTAAAGTTCCTCAATTGAATTGTCAAATAGACACCAATAACTAACATCATCACCGTTTAGCTAAAGAAACATTTCACTCACTTTGAATCATAACAGCTACAAACTAAATTAAATTTGTCTATAATCTGCCTATCTAAAAATCATTGTACTCTGTTCTATCCAAGTGAATGGTTTGGGTAAGTACATTGTAATTTGAAAGGTTCTACTCCAAATTAAGATCCCAGCACCTCCACCATGTCGCAGTGCCCAACATAAACTATATTAAACATATAAGTAATAATTGAAACTAAGTATTCATATTTGGGCACAGCGAAGGCTAGGATAATGACTTTGGAATAAATACCTTGAACAATTGGTGTGGAGGCATTGTCATGATTGTCCTTCCAATATCCATAAATTCCTTTAACCGATTTCACCACCTGTACAAATAAACGTTCTATGAAACTCGACTGATAAGTTCCACTAAGACATTAATGATATAGGTACATCTGTCAACAACTCTTTCTTTATAATAATACAAATTCTATCAACATCTTAACTTAACTTAACTTAACATTCTCTTTCGTTACTTCAAACATCTATTCCTTCTCTTATTAACAACCGGGATCCCGTCTATCAGGCCTCTACCTTACTTCCACCCGCAGGCTGGCAAGTATACCTATTCTAGATTCTATGCTCCTATCTTAGGCATCAGAATCTCACTTCTTCTTGCCCTTCTATCAGGCTTGTATCACACTTTTCATTGTCTTTCTATTAGGCCTCTACCATGCTTCCACCTGCAGGCTGGTAAGCATACTCTAGATTCTATGCCCCTATCTTAAGCACTAGGATCTCACTTCTTCGTGCCCTTCTATCAAGCTTGTATCACACTTTTATAGTCTTTCTATTAGGCCTCTATCGTACTTTCAGCTATATGTCTAACAAATATACTCTAGGTAGCTGGTCTTATCCCATTCTTCCCCAAACCTTTGTTAACTTATTTATAACATTAACATCAGTACCTATACTACAGATATTTGATAATATGGAAAGGGACACGGATTTAGATATGTCTTTGGAGAAGAATAAGATAAGCCTCAGCCATAACATAAATTACTCAATGATAGATGACTATTGTTATATACTTAGCTTTCATGGAATTCCCTCTTTCTTCTTTCCACTCTTTTCACATCTCACTGTCCTTAAGTAAATAATATTTAACTTTGCTCACACTCAACTCAAACTTCTATAAGTGACTAAAACTAAACATAATTTTTGACACTAACCGATTTGTCTCCGTGTCAGTGTTGCCAGTTGATATATACATATTTACAGTTCGCGACTAGTGTCGCGACAACTCCGTAATTAAATGATGCAACCCTATCGAGTTTGGGCTCATTAGATTCGTCTTGACAAGTACTTTGATACTATATGGTAACCAGGGTCTGATGATGGAGCCGGAAGGTGGCCATAGGAACTCCGTAATTAAACGATGCAACCCTATCGAGTTTGGGCTCATTGGATTAGTCTTGACGAGTACTTTGATACTATATGGTAACCAGGGTCTGATGATGGAACTGGAAGGTGGCCATAGGAACTCCGTAATTAAACGATGCAACCCTATCGAGTTTGGGCTCATTGGATTAGTCTTGACGAGTACTTTGATACTATATGGTAACCAGGGTCTGATGATGAAACTGGAAGGTGGCCATAGGAACTCCGTAATTAAACGATGCAACCCTATCGAGTTTGGGCTCATTGGATTACTCTTGTAGAGTACTTTGATACTATATGGTAACCAGGGTCTGATGATGGAGCCGGAAGGTGGCCATAGGAACTCCGTAATTAAACGACGCAACCTCAACTACGGACTTCATAACGGAATAACGCTGCTACGCGCTGCGAACTACGTCGTAGTAAATCTCGAATTAAAAATAGAGGTACTAAAAAGTTAAAAATAAAATTAAAGAAAAAAAAACCTTTTTAAAAACAAGCTTTTATTATTTGTTTATAAAATGAACTAAAAAGTTAAAAATAAATTAACTCTAAAAAGAAATATAACACTTTGTAACTTGATTGTAACCTTTAACGACAAATAAGCGTCTTCGTCTAGGACAAAATAATTCCATATTGTACAAATTTATTTAATTTTAACACTAAAACTTTTCACCATACATAATTATTCAATCTCGTCCCCCCTCTTTATCATAGTCCCCATTTATAAATGAAAGCGTGTTACATTGTGATAGCCTGAGGAAAATGTTGTGATGTATTAATTAAATACAACTTATATGTTGTATTTAACAAATTAAAAAGAAAAATGTTGTGTTGTATTAATTAAATACTCATTTTCCTCAAGCTATCACAATGTAACACGCTTTCATTTATAAATGGGGACTATGATAAAGAGGGGGGACGAGATTGAATAATTATGTAAGTATGGTGAAAAGTTTTAGTGTTAAAATTAAATAAATTTGTACAATATGGAATTATTTTGTCCTAGACGAAGACGCTTATTTGTCGTTAAAGGTTACAATCAAGTTACAAAGTGTTATATTTCTTTTTAGAGTTAATTTATTTTTAACTTTTTAGTTCATTTTATAAACAAATAATAAAAGCTTGTTTTTAAAAAGGTTTTTTTTTCTTTAATTTTTAACTACTGTAAATGAAGTTTAATTCTTTGTAATCTTGTAAATATCTATGTGTATATAATTTAATATTGCACATAATTCGTTAAATTTAAATATTTTGTCCAATTTGTTTACGAATTTTGATTGACAGTGACAGATCAGATCACTTGTTTGGTCTGTCTCAATTTATTGAATGGATTTAAGAAAACGGATTTTACCATTGCTATAAATCACTTGATAAACATGGATTTACGATTTATTATTTTATTAAGACATATTTTCCTGGATTTTACTAAAGAATTACTTACTAAAGACGTATATTATTGGCCTTTACTAAAGAATTATTCACTGAAGACGATTATTATTGGATTTTACTCAAGAAGTATATTACTAATGACGATTATTTCTGGAATTGACAAAGAAAAAAATCACCTATGACGGATTTTGTTGAATTTTACTGATGAAGACTGCTCTACTGAAGAGATATTTCATGGATTATACATCAAACCAAATATACTGAAGACTAGGCTGCATGGTCTCTGATCTTTGCCTGTCCTGAATGGACGAATTAAAAAAAAAAAAAAAATAGTGCGTTCTTAATGTCGTTTCTGAAATGCTGATAAATAAAAATAAATTCGGTTTTATTTATTTCAGAATTTATTATTTTTTTATTTTTTTTTTATTTACTTTTAAGGTAGCTTTAAAGAACATAACAACAAAGATTAATTAAAAAAAAGAATAAATATGATGACTTGATCATCAACCAAATTCCATCAAAATCCAAACAAAACTTATATCCATTCACTTTCCTGATGCAAAACGTTATCACAACATCATATCTTCAGAACGCACATTCCGTATCACTTTCTGCTGAGAAGATCGCGTATTTAATTTTATTTATTCTTCAATTAAATTAGAACACGACTTGTTATAAAAAGTAGTGTAATATTGAGATAAAGGTTGTCTTAAAACATACATTATGGATTAAGAACTAAGTGCGTAGTTATAGTGACGAGAATAATGTGCTCAGTGAACTGAGATAAAGTGTTGTTTTTGCGGATAATCGGCGCCAGAATGTCTGATGAGCCTGAAGCCAGGATGTGGGACGATGGGGCCTCAAGATATGAGGCCCGGGGCCACGGGGCCTACTTCGAAGGCGCCTTTGCATCTTCAGAACATTTGGACAGAGCTCCTTTGTTGGCAGAGGTAATTTTAATTAAAAGTTTTTCTTAAAAAAATAATAACATTCTTAAAATTTATTTACTGTTAAAAAACAAAAGTTTTTAAAAAGAAGCTTTTGAATTGTTTTTTAGGTGGTTTAACAATTCTTCATAATAATGAATATAACATTCAAGATCAAATTTTTTTTTTTAAAATGATAAAATGCCAATGACCTGGCAAAAAGTATGATTATGTGGCTTTTTGAACGCCCTTAATAATCTTAAAGCCAAATCAATGCTAAGTTTAAACTACTAGTATTTTCTAGTACTATCTATGAGGAAAAAAGACCTAAAAACTAGGTTTTCCTCCTTCCTTCCACTCTTATTAACTTGCAAACAAAAAACTGGTATTATAAAACTAGATAATTGTTATACAAGTATGTTACAATGATAATCCAGGGCTATAAACTGTAATGCCTTATCAATACAGTCTAAACACTGATATAAAAATAATATATGGGCATTAATTTTAATTGACAGATAGAAACATATTTTTTTTAGCTTATTGTGTCCCACTGCTGGGCAAAAGCCTATCTCATGCCTCTCCAAACACTCCTATTATTAGCTGCTTCCCACCAATCTTCCCTGAATGAGCGTAGGTCGTCACTCCATCGTTTTTTGGGCCTACCTCAGTGACGTTGGCCATCTGGCACCCAATTTGTGGCTATAGAAACATATTGTCAATAGTAAATATATTTTAAAAGTAGGTAACTGAAGTGCTCATGAATAAGGAAGGAGAGAATGAGAGAAAGAGGTGTGTTTGTATTGTAGCAAATGGAGGGAAGTGGTCTATGCCTACTCCGATGAGAAAGAGTCCTGACAGATACTCAATGTCTTCGAATAGTGTATGTTGGGTCGAAAAAAAGTGTAAAAATATACTCAAAATCTTAGAATAAAATAGCCTGTGTATTCTGATGTGCAAGCTACAATATTGTAAAGTTTCATTTAAATTTGTTCATTGTTTTTTATGTGAAAGACCAACAAACATTCTGACACATATCCAACATAATATATTATAAATCGTCGACGATACTGCAAAACCGCTGATGTACCATATGCAAAACTGCGTAAATACAAGAAATAGCGAAATTCAAATTAGCGCGCCGCGGTTACATGGATGTCATTTGCTCCCGCCTGCACTGTCTCCTGTAAAATTTGTCAGGTTGTAGTTACGCAGTATTGCAAATTGTAGATTAGCGGTTTTGCAGTATCACCGAAGAAATGTCAATGTTTGTGCCAATGGATGGATGTTTGTTACTCTTTCACCCAAAAACTATTAAATAGATTTTGATGAAATTTGGCAATATTGTAGCTTGCACATCAAACAAATAGGCTTTATTATTTTTGTAAGTATATGATGTTTTTTTTACAAGATATGACGATAAATGCGTACGAAGTCGCCGGCAGCCTCTATTATGACAATAAAAAAAGCATACATATACATAATACAGTTGCCATTCCAATGTTAATAGTCCATTCCATGAGTTTATCTAATCAGTACTATTTAAATTTGTTATCAAGCTCAAATATAATTTTAGAGATAAACATATATAACAATATAAACTCCTGTATTCTTGATTATATTTTTAAATAAATAAAAGTAAAATATTTGAATAAATAGTTACAGAAGATACTTGTACATTAGATCTTGGGAGTACAGGGTTAAGGTTAGGCCCAATTTTATGTAGGCAGGTTACTGTTTATTTTTAAGTATTATTACTTTTTCTGTAGAAAGACGAAAAAAAGAAAAGAAAAGTATACTTTTCTTTGTACCTAATAGTTTTTAATATAAAAAAAAACATGCCTGAATTATAAATATTTTATTGAAGTTTTGTCTCTTGTGATTTTATTTTATGTTAAACAATATTTTTTTATTTAAATTTACAGACAAGCACATAAAGTATTTAGCTAAATAGGAAAAACGATGCTAATAACTTTCAACATATAATCACACAGGAATCAATATCTATTCATTCTTTTTAGGCTATCATGTCATAGATAGATCTTTAACAACCTACTAACTAACAATCACTAGTTTGACAAAGATATTACGAAATAACTGGTTATTGGGCAGTAAAGTGTAGGTGACAAGTTAAAGCGAAAGTTAAAACATAACAAGCTTAGTCACATGTACTCTAATATTATAAAGCTTAGTCACATGGAGTATGAAATAGATTTAAGGTTCACGAAGTCGCGATACGCGAGACTTCGAGCTAGGGTAGGTAGGGGTTTCCTAACTTAGTTTGTCTACTGCATACTTTGAGAATAAATTATATTTTAGCACCCCCTTTGTACACCTACTTAAATTTCCTAAGCCTCTATAGAACGCCTTAATTGGTCTGAGTCTTTTGCTGCTCCCTAAGCCTACAGCGCCCACAAAGGGACGTAATCATCCACTTTGAGAAACACTGGGCTAGAGTGTAATAAGTAAAAATACCGGCCAAGTGCGAGTCGGATTCGCTCGCGAATGGTTCCGTACCATTCATTAGGTTAACAATAGCCTGGTAATAATGTCTACCAGTAATCGTTATTGATATCGACCAAAAAAAAGGGCCAAAAAAATCACGATTGTTGTATGAGGGGAGCTCTTAATTTATATTTGTTGTTATAGCAGCAACGGTTATACATCATTTGCGAAAATTTCAACGCTATGGCTATAGCGGTTCATGATATACAGCCTGGTGACAGATAGACTGACAGACAGACAGCCGAGTGTCAGTAATATGGTCCGGTTTTCTCCCTATTTTAATTAAGGAACCTTAAACCGTTTTACTTAGTACCTACAGCTATATTATATTTACTCCACAGTTAGTACATAAAATTTACCGATAACCTAAATAGCTAGCGAACACAGCTTTAAAGTATGCAAATCAATTGATCGACATGTTACTATGACGATACTGGTTTAACATTTGTTACAGTTTCTCGTATTCACCGATGTTAGGCTGTAGCACTTTCTCTTTTATAATTCGCGATTCTTATTTGCAATCGTTGTTAATTAAATGAAAGTTTTATTGGTCAGATATAGTAATCTATATATATAAAAATGAAACCCGTTTTCCGTTGTCACGGCATCACGCCTGAACGGCTGGACCGATTTCGCTAATTCTTTTTTTAAAATGTTCATTGAAGTCCAAGGATGGTTCTTACGGTGAGAAAAATTCGAATAATTGCCGGGAAAGCCCTAAAACAGACCTTTTCATTTTCCCATACAAATGTTTTCTTACTAAAATGTAGAGTCAATTTGAACTTTATTCCTACACAATAAAGTTCATTCTAAGGCGGGACGAAGTTCGCCGGGACAGCTAGTTACAAATAAAATGAACGCGATTTCGTACGAAGTCGCGGACGATCACTAGTCCTACTAGGTAATATTAATTACTAGTGGCTGCCCGCCGCGACTTCGTACTTACGCTTTTGTCGTTGTATCTTGGAAAATAATCATGATATCTCAAAATAATACTTATAGCCTGTGTGTTATTCTGTTGTGCAAGCTACAATATTGCCAAGTTTCACCAAAATCTGTTCAGTAGTTTTTACGTGATGAAGTAACAAACATGCATCCCATCGGCACAAACATTGACATTTATAATATTAGTAGGATTAACACTACAGGTTGACTTTTACTCAGTGAACAATAGAACAGGATAGGGATGTACTCGTGATAACAAATAACTTTTACTATGGGACCATTTACGAAATCATAAAAAAAAATCGAACCCCATTATAAAATGCACCAGCTCAAAGTGTTAAATGTATGGGGGTCGGTAGGTACATTTCTGTTCTTAAAATCCTTTCACCGTGTTTATCTAAAAGTACCAATAGTTGTCAATGGATGTTTGTTACTCTTTCACGCAAAAACCACTGAACAGATTTAATTAAACTTTACAATATTGTAGCTGACACTACACACGACGTCGTACAAGTTTCATATGTACAACAATCAATCTTGCTCACTCCCTTTTGCGTCTTCAATAAATTAATCGAATTAATCAAGTCAAAGACGAGACGCTATTCCAATGCAGAAAAGATCATTAAGCTAACGTCCCGTTAAAACTACCTGATACGGCATGAAGTTCGAATTGATTAAAACTGGATTTCGTTGCAATATAATGATATTACCTTAGTTTCCATTACATAGTTACGTATACGTCGATCTAATCGTGTTTAATAAAGCGTGTCGCGCTTATTAAAATAAGTCTATAATAAAATTATCACTTAATGATAGTTTAATGAAATTGATAATAAGAATGATGACAACATTTTTTGGTCCATCACATAGATTATTTTAAAATATTGGACACGTATTTTTTCTTCTCATCGACTAAAAATTACAAAGATACACTGGGTTAAGTTCCTCGTGACGTCACGCCTAAGTTCAATTTTTACCTAGGATTGACGTCAAACGCCCGCACTCCGTAACTTTGATGCTCTGTATCTTTGTATTTATTTATGTATTGAGATAATAAAAATATTTGACTAATATTTTTGAACGGTCTAAAAGACGGAGTAATCATAATGCCATGTTTCAAATGTAGTAATCACCTCTATTGTGATAGACAATGAAGGTATAAAGTCTACTTTTACGTCTTAATAGTTGTTTTACTATTAAAACTCATAGTATTTATAAGCATTAACAACATACGATCTAAGCATACGATACGACGCCGATGCAACATTGCCTCACTTTGCGATATTTACTATTTTTTTACAGCTTGTTGCAATTCTGATGATCAATAGTAGTATGTATTTTCTATTAGCTACAAATGAATTCCGTTAGTCGGTTACTTACATTATCATAGAAGTTATCACTATCGCGAAAAAGCAATTGAATTTCAACATTTTATTTTACATAGGGTAACGTAAATAGCTACGTTAAGCTAAGTCTACATATTACTGCATTTATATTATATTTTATTTATTAATCATATTTAGATTTATATTTATTATAAACGAGAGGCTGCCCGCGATTTCGTACGCATTTTATCGTGATATCTTTGAAAAAACACGAAATATCTGCAAATAATATAGCCTATGTGTTATTCTGATGTCCAAGCTAACTTATTGTAAACATTAAAATCTGTTCAGTGGTTTTTACGTGATGAAGTAACAAACATCCATCCATCCATCCGTCGGCACAAACATTAACATTTATAATATTTATAGGATTATGCGTGTATTTAACTCAACTTTAGTAACGTGGAATGCTAGTCGACTAGATAAAGGTCTTTAACGTTCAACGAAGTAAGGTTTACTTAGATAACTACGTATAGGTACAAACATCAGCTCGACGATTGGTACCTTCATATAATATCTACTTACCTAGCTGTAGGTACTTAGTCCTACTAATATTACCAATAAAAGTCAATGTTTGTGCCGGTGGGTGGATGTTTGTTACTCTTTCACGCAAAAACTACTGAACAGATTTTGATGTTCGGCACCATTGGAGCTTTCTTATATTATAAGATGAGCTGTTATATTATTTCATTTGATTAATTTTTTTAGAATAACACACAGACTATGTTATTATTTTAAGATATCATGACTTTTTTCCATGATATAACGATGAATGCGAACGAAGTCGCGGGCAGCCTCTAGTATTATAATAAAGTACCTACAACAATGTTTATACCGATGGAACGGATGTGAAGATGTTTGGTACTCTTTCACACAAAAACCACTGAACAGATTCTTAATTAAACTTTACATTATTGTAGCTTGGATCAGAGTAACTTAACATGTTATACAATTTGAAGCTATAAAATATATTGTTTAAGTTTCCCAAGATATATGAAGTTGAATACATACGAAGTTATGGACATCTTCTATGTAAGCGATGTTTCAAACACTAATGAGTTATGACTAGTACAGTAGACTAGAACAGTAGGCAAAACCATTTTGACTCAATGTGAGGCGCAATTCTACCCATTCTACCTTCAAAATGCAATAAGCACGGAACGTTCCAACCATTCAGCCTACCTCCAAAAAGTTTCACATAATTATTTCGTCCGCCATTAAGCTGTTGTGCTCTGCGTAATTTTATACTTGTCGTTTGCTATTGAGTAGAAAAATGCGTTGGCGTGCCAAGTTAGAAATGGGGAACGATAATAAGGTGAGCCAAGAGTTATGTAACTTAATTTATAAATCTAGACTTCGTTTAATTGGTATTATGAGATAAATACAAGGCAAGAGTCGATGGAAATGTTGGGAGGAGAAGTACGAACGTACCTCGATCAAATCGGGGACTTGGTCAAGAAAGGCCATGTATCAAGAGTACCCTAAACCGACGGGCATGTATGAGGCGACTGATGAGTGTGGATGAAGCGAAAGATGTGTGTTCGGATCGTAGCAAGTAGAGGGAAGTGGTCTCTGTCTACCCCAATGGGAGAGAGGCGTGACGGATACGTATGTATGAGATAGTTTGGTGTACTGGGACTTTTCTGTGCATCTTTCTTTGTTAAAGACCGTTGGTAGAACCTGTCGAAAATATCAGCGCGCTTCGACGGAATGCTCTTCTCCCGTTTTGGCTTATGCAGTATGGTGACGAGTATGTACGAGTTGCATGACGTCACTAACCTAGGTGCGAAGATATTTCCGACGGGTTGTACCTTGCCTACTGATCAACAAACAATGACTTTCTGTGAAGGAAGTCTGTTTCACTAGTAAATTGTTCAGTTTTGTAATAGGTACGTTAAACAGATAAATTAGCGTCTCGCCATTGCACTTATTTAATAGTAGGATGCTATACAGATTTTCCGTTAATAAGCCGCCATTTTTATGTGATATTGTAACCGTAAAATTTTGAAAATTATTGCTTTTATTTTGTTTTCTTGACGTCGTTTATAGTTAACAAATATCGTTCCCAAGTAACCAGTATGAAATGAAATACTTATTTATTCTTTGTAGGATAGATGTGAGATGTCACAGGTGATGACCTGAAACGCATTATTTTTTAAAGCTAATGCTAGATTCGCAAGGGTGCAGTTTTCCCTAAAGAAGCAATAAGAAATAGGTCATTCCATAATTTGACTGTGACTTTGTTACACATCCGGGAAAACCGAGATTCCGTCATCTGCTGGTCTTTGAGCTATTAGACCTCTGGCAGCATCCGGTCCAGCCTCCATAAAAGAGATAAGTTTTATAACTCTTTAGTCTCAGACCTACAAAGTAGGGCGCTGTAGCTAGTACTCGCTTATACTATTCTATATTATGTAGGTACATAATCGTTGTATTAAACGTACGTTTTAAAGCATACAGCTACCGGAACAGCTAGAAAGGAACCGAGTGGTCGTTGGGTATATTTTCTTTCAGCATTACTTTACTAAGTATGTTGGTAACATTTCTGGATACTTTTAATTTAAAAACTTTCCATGCATATCTCTGACGTCACGACTCTTTCTCATCAGGATAGACAGAGTCCATTTCCCTCCACTTCTTATGATCCATACATTTCTCGCTACATCCACATTCATCGCCTCATACATGCTAGTTGGTTTAGGGTACTCACTCTTGACCTTTCTTTAACAAGTCCCCAATTTGCTCGAGGTATACATACATACATATTTGTCACGCCTCTCTCCTATCGGGGTAGACAGAGACCACTTCATTTCCCTTGCTACGATTCAAACATACCTCATTCGCTTCATCTACAGTCATCACCCAAAAATATTTAAACGTGTTTAATTTTTGAAGAAATCTGTCTTCAACTCAATGAAGGTAGTCAAAGCTAATCGATCAAGCAAAATTATCAGATAGGTATGTTTATACAAATTCAGACAAATCCACACATCAATCGATTTCAAACAAAATAAGTTAGCAAAAAGCAAGTACGCAACGTCCTTGTACCTAAACTTATCGTCAAACTTGATCGGCCAGCCTTCGGTTGCGAAATGTATGGTATTGTTCTAAACACGTCACAGTGCGGTGTTTTTATTTACTAACAGTCGAATAACAGTCGCTTTTGTTGCGTAATAAAGTGTGAAAAAAGTTGATCACATTTTTTATGCTTCTATTACATTTATTAGGGGCCGTTCAAGTATTACGTAAGCAGATTTATTACAATTATTTACCCCCCCATCCCCCTTGTCAGCAAAAGTAAGCAAAGCTCTTACCCCCTCCCCCATGCTTACGTAAACATTTTTCAATTAATATATTGTTTTTTTTAATATTATAATTATAATTTTAAAAATAAGAAAATACTCGGTTCTAAAGCGAGTGCCTAAACGTATGCATTATTTGCGGGAATCCCCGAAAATGCGTTTCGTTTTCAAGCAAAGACAGTGTGAGGGTTGCCATTCGTGTAAAAAAGTAAATAACTACCGATGACGTAATCATCATCTAGACTCCCCTACCCCCCATGTCATCCAAAATAAGCAAAGCAAAGACCCCCCCGCCCCCCCATAGTGCTTACGTAATACTTGAACGGCCCCTTACCCCTGATTTACACATTATAATACACATTAAGACATTATTACATGGAAAGTTCCTTAAGTTCCCGTTTCACAATCTAAAGATAAAATTTAACTAACAGATAAACCTATGTCTATTTCATAAAAAAATACGTTGTAGACAGAGGTATAAAATATCTGTCAGATAAATTTTATCAGTAAATGGGGTGAAAGAAGATGATCACATTTTTTAGATACAATTTTCCTTAAACTACCTGAGAGCAAACGGAGTAAAACAATGAGCACGTATCCGGTAGAGGTATAGAGGGGCATTGAAGCTATACAAAAGTCTATTGGTTAGGCATTTGAAACTTAGGCACTTGAAATTAGATTTACAAACAACTGTCTTTTGAGACAGAATTCAAGTAGTTCTCATGAATCTCATAAAAAACTGATATTCGTTAAATTGTGGTCAGGGCAAAGTTAGTATTCTTTTGATTTGAGGGAATTCTCTTAATAGCCTCAACTTAATTTATTTTTAGATTTACTTTCAGCAAGATACGTTTCATGTTAATAAATGGAAGAAAATATGTCTTAGCGTACTATTGATGACAAAAAGAAAGTCATTTTAGCAAATGAAAGGGACTAGGTCTTTGCGAACTACAACTGATGCCAAAAATACATGACAGCTGTGTCTGCAAACCCATCTTTTAATTATCATGTTGCACCACACACCTCTACCCATTACCTACTCGTTGTATTGTCAAACCAATCAAAACGGGTTCTCAGATCTGCGCTTACGCAGCCGATCCTTCTCAGAACTGTATCTCATTGACGTAAAGCTTCGAAACTTTGATTAATTAGATAATAAGATTAATGCTCGAATATATATTAAACGAGTTTTTGGAAAATGGTTTAGGGGATCCAAAGCTGTTTTTTAACTGACTTCAAACTGAAAACAATCAAATTAGAATAATAGAAGGTGGTTTTAGATTCGGCAGTTTTTTTTGTAATAATACCTAAATGTGGCTTATTTTCTGTTTAATATGAATTTATATTGTTTTTCCCATTTAAGGCCTATTTACCTACACAGATCCCGGCCGTGCCCGGGACGTGTCCGGGCCGCGGCCCGTCAGGAAGGAAAACAATACGTCGTCATGACAACGTGTGTGAACGAATCCATAGAAAATGTATGGAATTATATTTTTTCCCTGACACGTCCCGGACACGTTGTCATGACGACGTATTGTTTTCCTTCCTGACGGGCCACGGACCGGACACGTCCCGGGCACGGCCCAGATCTGTGTAGATAGACCTTAAGATTTAGTACATAGGTCTTTTCAAATTCAGACGCGGTCAAACCATGTTTTCAGGCAGGGTCAAAAATTTGTTATCTTACTTCATCATGAATTTGTCGTTTCTTCTTTATTTGTAACATATTTCCACATATTTATACTTATTTTTAGAAGTAATATTAACAAATTCGAACACTTGATTTCATATTGTAATATTTGTAATTAATATACGAACGACAAGGTAAGTATATAAAATTAGTTAAGGTATCGAACCATATGTATTGTTTGATCAACAAATAAGATAAGATATATTAATTAACTTTCATAAGTTCATTATTATGCATAGTTAGGTAATATGCCGAAAATGTGAAGGTATTTGCAGGCGTAATATTCAGTTTAAGTAATCCTATCAAGTTTGTGCCGGTCGATGGTTGTGATACGAGAATGTTTGGTACTCTTTCACTCAAAAACCACTGAACAGATTTGAATGAAACTTTACTATATTGTAGCTTGCATATCAAAATAAAACGAAAGCTATATTATTTACAGATATTATCTGTTTTTTCCATGATATGTCTATAAACGCGTAAGCAGTCGTGGGCAGCCCCATGTTATACCTATCTATAGTTCAAATACTAGGCTCGTCACTCCATGAAGAATGTATATCTGTTTCAGGACGCATTTACGGAGGTGTCAGTGGGTGTGAGCGAGACGGAAGCACCTGAACACTGCCACTGGAAGGCCCGTTCCGAGCCGCCCAGTGCTATACCGCAGTTGTTGATAGCTTTGGTGCTGTGTGGATTGTTTATGGTCAGTATTCATTTGCGAGATGTATTTACTGTAAGAGAAGCTAGTTTATGCCTAAGAGCCGGTTTCACCCGGAACAGTCATAATGTGAACAGCTCCATACAAATTGTACTGCCACTGGCACACCTGTCTATTTACATTGACCGAGAAAAAAGACTGATCGAATGAATGGGATTTAAGAAACGGGTTTTAATAAAGCTGAAGTTATAATCAGGATTTCATTATATATACTCGTACTCTATTCTGGCCAATATTCTTGGTCTTTCATTCCTCACGCTGTGTAAGAAGTATGATGTCAAACCAATTTTATCTTTCTAGAAGTTATAGGTAGGCACCTCTTGTAGGTATTCGTAATTGCACAAAAAAGCCGCGGACCATCACTTGATGGAAATAGCGATTCGGATACTTAATAATAATATGTTAGTTGTAAAAAGGTACGAAAGTATCATCCTAATTTATTTACCCTTAAAGAAACTTGTATGGAACATAACGGGAATGCTGGGCTACATTACATTGCCGTGCGTGCCATAGCTAGTATTATAATTATTATTGTAAACCTACGGTACGCAGTAAACATTTGAGTATTTGATGTAGGTATGGACATGTTGTGTTCTACTTCCAGCTATGTGAACTAGTAGGCGGCTACTTAGCTGGCAGTTTGTCTGTGATGTCGGACGCGGCGCATATGCTGAGCGACTGCGGCGGGTTCGCGCTGGCTCTGCTCGCTTTCCACTACGCTAAACGTCAGCCTGATGTGCGGATGACTTACGGGTACAAGAGGGCTGGTAAGTGTTATATCTTTCAGCTATTTTAACGTCCCCACTACAGGGGCACGAGCACGCACGAGCCTACTCTCGTATGAGTGTGATTAGGCCGTCATTCACCACGCTAGCAAAATTCGTGTTGGGTATGTGAGACGATTATTGTTGAAAATATGACAGTCTGTTTAGTCTACGAAAACGGGAACCGACATCGTGGCAGACCTAGGCGAAGATAGCGAGCGACATGATCTCGACTTATTCAGCGAATGGGACTTCCTAGCGCACAGCAGAACTGAATGGAGAGCAATGGAGAAAGGCCTCCCCTTTGCCAAACAGTGGGACGTGACAGGCTGACTGTACCTGTAACTATTTGGTCCACAGACCTATCACGTACCTACAACTTCTAAACCTTTCTCATTTGTTTATTGATTTGTCGATATATTTTATTGGCATCTTCAAAACTCCTTTGAACAAGCATAAACATAATTATAATTGTACTTTTAATAATATTTTCTGTTCCAGAGGTCCTCGGCGCAATGGTATCAGTGTTACTAATCTGGGCTCTAACAGCAGTATTCGTATACGTGGCAGCTGTTAGACTGCACAGCGGAGAGTACGACATAGAACCTGATATCATGATGATGGTATCCGGCGCTGGAGTCGCTTTCAACGTGATCCTCGCGCTGGTGCTGCACGGGTGCGCGTCTGATATCGGTGAGTGAATTCAAGATGGCGGGTAGGGTGGCAAGATGGCGTCAAGAGTTAACAAAATGGCGGCAAAGTAATGATGGTGATTAAGAAGGCGCGTATTACAATACTAGTGGACAGATATAGATACAGTTAGACTTTTGTGTCCCACTACTGGGCAGAAGTATAAATTTAAAAAATTCCATACACTTGGTTGAAATCAATAAATTTTGCTATAACCTTAAAAATGACTTTTGGCAACGTTTTTATTTTATGAATACAGAAAAGTCGATCACAAAGTAGGTTAATTATTAATAGTTACTCAACATCTATCTTCGTAAACCTTACTTACTACATCATTCGATTATTTTTTAATTACATAAAAAAAAAGCAAAAAAAGAGATACAAAGAGAGATAAAAAAAAGAAAAGATAGATAAAAGGTAGAAAAAAAAGATAGGTAGATTAAATTACATACTTAGGTACATACTTTATTACTAATTAAATTACTCAATCCCCCCTCCAGCCCACCACCACACACACGGCGGCGCGCCGTGTCAGTCGCATGCGCATAACCACGCGCCGTCGCCGCGGTTCCGACTGTTCGGGCGTACTCGGGAACATAAACACTCTAACGGGACCGTCAACGGGGATTGCAGTATGAAGGACCTCGCGGCTAGTGAAGTCGCTGTTAGTGAGGTGCAGCCTAGGTGAGACTAAACTGTATAGTAAAGGGCGATAAAGAATGCACATCGGCAATCATCGCATTTCCGAATACAAACGAATGCTAATTTCCATGTACATCAGTTATTAGATTGATCATCAGAATTTGTATTTAGAACTATGTTCTAACAAAACGACACAGATATCGCTATACGAAGTCGAAATTAAACGATTGCCTCTTTTCAAAGATCGATGTGCATTCTTTCTCGCTCTTTTCTGTACATATCTGCCACGCCTTTGTTAATGTGGATGAAGCGAAAGTGTGTTTGGATCGTAGCAATTGAAGGGAAGTGGTCTCTGGCTAGTTTTGGCTTACAAAAAAATATCATGCAAACTAAACCTTATTGTATAATTTCAGGAATATAAATCTTCGCGCGGCTTTAATCCACGTGATAGGCGATCTAATACAGAGCTGCGGCGTTTTGTTAGCGTCCATCATTATTAAGTTCTATGTAAGTACACACACATACAAAAACACACACACATGAGCCATCAAATGTAATATTAAATATTTACCTATGGGGTGCGGAGACGTTTGAAATCACTTAAAGCTGCATCTACGCTACACGAACCGAGCACGAGCGCACTCTGAAAGTCAGTTGCATTCCGCCAGTTGTCGGTTTTTTAACGAACACAAGGGGCTTTGCGGAAAATGTTGGTTGTAGGTTCGTTTTACGTCCACGCTTGATACCGTGAACGACGAATCAGAACCTTATTATTCATCATCTCGCATCCAAAAAAACTCGCACCAAAGCAAAGCAAAGCAGAAAAGCAAGGTAAAAACATGGGTGCGAGTTTTTGGGGTGCGAGATGTCGAATAACTGTAGCGTAGACGCAGCTGAATACCAGTTTGCCTAAATAATATTCTGTTGTTTTGCAGCCATCAGCGCAATTCATCGACCCGGTGTGCACGTTCATCTTCAGCATTCTCGTGCTGTGCACGTCGGCGCGCGTTGTAAGAGACGCGCTCAACATGCTCATGCAGGGAGCTCCTAGGGAGTTCAGGTAATGATTCATCTTCATCATTATGCAGGGTGTCTTTTAATTATTAAACGATAGATGCATGTACTCGTGTTAACAAACAACTTTTACTATTGGACAAAGTTCGAAATCATTCAATTCATTAAAAACCAGACCTATATATGGATGATGACTATGTTAAAAATGGGATTATGTTCAAACCATCTAGTAAGACTGTTCAAAAACATTGGACACATATTTTTTACCTGATCAAATACATAAATAAATACAAAGATACAGAGCATCAGAGGCATGGAGTTGGGGCTTTTGACGTCACTTTTAGGTAACAAATACTTCTTCTTTAGTTTTATTCTTAAAACTATAAATGATATGTTCCAGATACCGTGAGCTGGTGTGCTCCTTGGCGAGCATCCGCGGCGTCCGTCACGTGCACTCGGTCCACGCGTGGGCTCTCTCCACGCACCACGTTGAAGTCTCGGCGCATGTTGCTATCGGTGAGAATGTACTTATATACCACTACTAGCTGTCCCGGCGAACTTCGTCCCGCCTTAGAATGAACTTTATTGTGTAGGAATAAAGTTCAAATTGACTTGGGAAAAAGAAAAGGTCTGTTTTAGGGCTTTCCCGGCAATTATTCGAATTTTTCTCACCGTAAGAACCATCCTTGGACTTCAATGAACATTTTAAAAAAAGAATTAGCGAAATCGGTCCAGCCGTTCAGGCGTGATGCCGTGACAACGGAAAACGGGTTTCATTTTTATATATATAGATAGATATTGTAGTTATTTTTATAATGATTGATTATGGTAGTTTTAAAGGTGTGACAAGATTGTAAACGTCTAGGTTTTTTTTTGTAAACGCGAATTTATATAAGTATGTTTGAGAAACAATAGCTCCCACGTTTTATGGCCCAAACTGCAGCGAGCGGCTGAGACTACTATAGGAACACGCTTGTCATGCACAACGTGGGACGGCGGCGTTATATTGCGTACGTCAGTCAGATTCTAGCTTTAATGTGGCCTTTTAACTAAATGTAATAAAATATTTCAGACGAGCTAGCCGACCACGAGCAAGTCCTCCAGTCGTGCCAAGCAGTAGCGAAGTCCCTCGGCGCGGCGGCCGCCACCGTGCAGGTGGAGCGCCACCGCCCCGCGCCGCACTGCGTCGCCTGCAGGCAGCCCGCGCTGCCGCCCTGACGACTCACCACGCTGGCTGGATAGCCATCACGTACGTACACACACATAAACATACATAGGTACACACGCGCTCACACATACGCCCAGACATACAAACACGCAAAAACGCATGTACACACATGCATACAAATTTGTCATATCTTCCCCGAAGTTAGGAATTCTTTGGACATTTCATACTTTTGAATTTCAAAAGCTACCTAAATTATCTTTCTATTATTTAAAAATTAACAGAAATTCTTTTTCTTCTTCCCACAGAAAACCTAAGAAATGAAATAATAAATGGATAGAGTACAATATAAGGTAAGTGAGTGATATAATGTTGGTAGGACTGATTCTTTTTGTACGATGTTGGTTGAACTGGCTATGATGATTTTTTTTGTATGTTGCATGCATTGTGAAGTAGGAAGCGTGTCTTTTGGTTAATGCTTTGTGAAAAAAAAAGATTAAAGGCCAGTTTCACCACTTACAGATAAAAATAAACTGACAGATATTTTGTACCTGTCACTGTCTAAATTGTAAAACGTCATTTTTTATGAAATAAATATAGGTTTATGTGTCAGTTAAATTTTGTTTCTACGTGGTGAAACTGGCCTTAAATATTGCTTTTTTATAATAAAAAATATAATAACTGCATAATAAATAGAAATAACGTAATAATTTCAATAAAAAAGTGACTTGTTTTTTTTTTACCAGAAGACACCTCCGTTAATTTAGGTAAAAAGCTGTAAACAGCAAAATGAAAATATTTGGGTCATTTTCCTGACTTTGACTTTGAAAAATGACTTAGGCCTATAACACGCGGTGAAACGCAACTGCAACTGCTAGTTACTTTTGAGTTGCATTGTTGCATCTAAGTTTCTGCTATAGACTCCTTTAGAAAACCATACACGACGCAACTAATCTGAAACGTTTCAAACTAGTTGCGTCGTGTGTGGTTTTTCAAAGGAGTCTATAGCAGAAACTTAGATGCAACTGAAAAGTAACTAGCAGTTGCAGTTGCGTTGCAGTTGTGTTTCCCCGTGTGTTCTGGGTCTTAATGTTAAATTGTAATTAATTACATTTATAAGAATAAAGTAGACGTTGATTATTTAAGTAGGTTATTTTTTTTATTTATAGAGGATGCAAGAAAATATTTCAATTCTGTTTTTTGCATCTTGTATGAAGTGTTAATTTTATTATTTAAAAAAGAAATGTTAATATATAATTAATTTTTATACGCATTCTCATAATACAAAGCGCATAATATTAAGATTTATTATTATTATTATTATTATACATTAATTTATTTAAAATATTAATATATTATATTACTTTGCTTGCTCATTTCCAAAGTCATTATTAAATTGTAAAAAAATAATATAAAAAATCTTTTGTAAAAAATTAATATAAATTAGTGCCATTTGTATTAAAGACTAGCTTTACATGAATTTTATTAATAGCAGTTGATATTTATAATTAAATTATTATTTATATAATATTTATTACAGATATAATAATTAACTAAGCATAGAACCGGCAAAAATTTTTATAAGCTCAGAAATTATAATAATACTGTAAATTGTAATGTTATTCAAAAAATGACACAAAAAAACATAATTTTGACAAATTGCTTGTAATTTAAGAAACTCAAGTAATTAATTTTAGAATGAAGAAACTGCCAAATTGAGAACCTCTTTTTTTGTTCGAAGTCGGTAAAAAATGTAAAAAAAAGTATTTAAAAATGAGTATTAAAAATTGTAGTTTTCATAAAATTGACGTATAATAACAGGGTGTCCAACCATTGTTGTCAATCGCGACCAAAAAATATTCACAGTATTATGAGGATAATAAAAAAACTAATAAATAAATATAAATACAATTAACAATATAAAACTGAATGCTTGTTACGGACTGCGTTTCAGAAAAAAAAAAGTTAAGTACAGTCAAGTGCAGTTCACCCTTTACATTCCAAAATCGATCTTAGCGCTTTGTAATAAAGTGCTCATTTGTAAAGCGTAGGCTGTACGAATAAATAATTAGGGATGAAATTGTAAATGTGTATTCTGGTTTTAAAATTCGATTCAATTGACGTAACGTATATTGACGATATTTTATGTGTATAAGTAAGGTATTAAGACATGTTAAATTATTTTGTTCACATTATTATTTGAGATTTTTTAGATTTTTAAAACCAAAGATTTAAGGCCGTTTCACGACTTACAGATAAAATTTAACTGACATATTTTATACCTGTCACTGTCTTAAAACGTCATGATTTATGACATAGACATAGGTTTATCTGTCAGTTAGATTTTATCTGTAAGTGGAAAAATAAACCCTAATAAATTTTATCACTCGCCCACTACCAAGCTAAAGCGCGCTGATGTTTTATGTCTTGTGCGCAGCCGTCGATATTGTATGGAGAAACCGGATCGCATACGTCTGACGCTGCGAGCAACGCATAAAACAATAGCGCGCTAAGATGACTTCGCACGGCACTCCGTGGCAAGACGTTGTCATGCGTTTGTCACGCTTACGTCTCTTTCTATAGTTTGAAATGTGATAAGGACAGCATGACGTGAGATAATTGTCGCGGCACGCCGTGCTAAGCCCCCTGAATTCTTATTCAATACGACGACAAAATTATTTCATATTTACCTTTCATTTGGATAATGTCAAATAACCCAACCTGTAATTATAACCTAAGATTATTTTATATTAGATATTCATGCTCAAATAGTGAATTTAATGTGATAGAAAATGTAGATAAGGGTCTCAAGTTAACTCGTTTACCGTGTCTTAGATTTTATAATTCAATTTGATTTTTTTTTAAATGACAAAACTGGGTGTTGTAATAGCTCGGAATTGTAAATTAATAAATACTTGCTAATGAAAAAACTATGACAAACCGAAAATACATTTTATTACTAGGCCTTAGGGTCGTTTGCAGAACGGAAAATTGTAATGCTGTACATACCAAAGTTGCCGGCCCGGACTTATTTGTTCGAAAATGTTTAAAAATGAGGCCGCCGGCCATGACCGGCGGTTTATGCCTCTGGGCCGGCGGTTTTGGCGTGTAGACACCTAAGACCGGATTAGAGTGTTGCCATAGATAAAACTTCAAAAGTAAATGAATATTGCATGTTGCCAACATCAATATTAGATCAATCTCCGAGCTATGGCTTTTTTATTACCACAATTTTACCGCCCTGTATATTTAAACATGTCTATTATAAAAATGAATTTAAATTACTTAGGACAATTATAAAATTTTGTATTATTTGTATATTTGTGACAAGTGACAGTCTGTGTATTTTGTTTCTTTTTTTTACTTTATTTATGTATGTTTTGAGGTTAGGTAATTTGAATATCCGCAGATGTATAATAAATACGTAATTGACGCTTTATTTTCAAATAATAATAAAATAACAATTGAATAGAGGTAATTAATATACAGGCTGTAACAGAAAGGGGGTATAAAGCCGAAACACAGCGATAGTCCTCGTGAAACTGAACAACTTTCCCCAAGGAACATGGGTCGTAACTCGAAAAAAAAAAATTGTATCGCCCATACTTACTCGATCAGCTGATCGGACATTTTGTATGGGGAGGCGAATTTTTTTTTCGAGTTTTGTATGACCTATGTTGCTTGGGGAAAGTTATTCAGTTTCATGATGACTATCGCTGTGTTTCGGCTTTATACTCCCTTTCTGTTACACCCATTAGAATCATCATCAGCCCTTCTAACGTCCCCACTACAGGGGCATGATCTTACTCTCATACGAGAGTGATTTTGACCGTAATCCACCATGCTATTTGTTTTTAACTGAAAAGGGGGACATTCGTAATTTTTGTAAATAAAAATTGGTAATATACAGGGTGTAACAGAAAGGGGGTATAATGCCGAAACACAGCGATAGTCCCCATGAAACTGAACAACTTTCCCCAAGGAACATGGGTCGTAATCCGAAAAAAATTTTTGGATTTCCCATACATGGGTGGATCTTCAAGAGGTCGAAAATTTATGTCTCGCCCTATCATTCATAATTGTAAAAGAAATTCAAAACTTTTTATAGTTATTCTACTACCTAAATAAATGAAGTAAAAAGTTATCAAAACCGTTCAGTGATTGAATAGCAGAAAAACAAGCTATTAGAAAAAAACGCTAGAAAACCACGATATTTTAGGTGTCGCCTTTACATGATTTTCGATATTTTATATCATAGTGAAAATATTATTAATAATAGAGTAATCCTGTCTAGGAATATATTATTTATCGTTAAACAGGCAAGATATTTTAAAGAAAATAAATTTAAAAAGTAGGTGGTAAGTTAATTAAAAATTAGTTCAAACAATGTTTAAAAAATATTCGTCATTATTGGCAACACGTTTACTTAGCATGATTAAAAAAAAACGGAAAGCACCCGAAGCGTCACGTCTAACTTAAAAGTCGCAGCCCCCTCGAATTTTTTTTTTTTTTTTTTTTTTTGCCGGACTCCTACCGGCTAAAACCCCACGGTGTTTCTTCTCGCCGCCAAGTGACGGGGACACGGGAACACTTCCGCACACATCCGCGAACCCCGTCGGCGGTGTCCGCCAAAGCAGACCCCTCTCGGGCAAATGCCCACCCTCTCTCCGCGGCTAACGTGTCGAAACACCAAACACGTCAGCCGCACCTCCTCGAAGACCAACCAGTGGTGAGTGACGGACTCTCCGATTCCGCCACTCACGGTCTCCCCGCAGCGAGCCAGATTTGTGGCCCCGCTACATGCCACACGGTCGCAGAGGATAGGGAGAGCGGCCTCCGGAATACCGACACTCCTCTTCCCCTGCGACCCCACCGCGTCCGCCATCAAAAAACGGTGGCGACCCCGTTTAGGCCGCGGGAGGTAGGGAAAGCGGCGCACCGTGATACCGGCAGTCCTCTCCCACCGCGGCCTCCACCTCTCAGCAGCTGGACTGCCCATACAGCCCAGCCACCCGCCTCAGCTGCGGAACCCCCCATAAGGCCCGCAGCCTACGCACCGTCTCAACAGCCTGTGCCGCCCATACAACATAGGCTGTCCGCCTCAGTAGCGCCACCCAAAAGGTTCGCCACCTACAAAGTACCGCTCAACCCAAGCCCGACCGGAAGGCATCGGGGAGCGGTCCTCCTCGGGTTCCTCTTTGCTTCCCAGCAGATGACCAGTCCGCCGGTACTGAGCCCCCCCGCCACTACAAGGCGAGAACCCACCGGGGGGGAGCCCCCTCGTACCTAAGTCGAACACCACTCGTCATAGTGAACGGACGCTAATTTTTCCAATGATAATTAATTGAATATCGTTCTCCAAAGATATTCATGCCACGTCGTCATTGGTTTCTTTTGCTGTATTTTAAATATAATGCATGGTAAACTCTTTATTTATTTACCATGGCGAACTTATTAGGGAAACAGATAACGTGTAATGTTTGTTTTATAATTTAATAACCTATTTTGCCAATAGCAGCGATTTTTCCAAAATTCGTCATTGTTAGTAACATCATTATTGCCAACATTGTGTCTGACGACGATGACGTCTGTCACCAATAATGATTATTTGTGTAGAAAACAATGACGTTTGTTACCAATAATGATTATTTGTATAGAAAACGACTGATGGCAATAAATTATTTTGATGTACGATTATCATTAAAAAGCATGTTTCTCATATACAGGGCATGCTACATCATTTGCAAATGTTGAACCGGCAGAAAAATGGCAGCCCACCACTCCTGGAGGCTCCCATTTTTCATGATGCTATTCCAGCTGCCTTAACTTAAAAAACGAAATAATCTGCCGGGCGCGCCAGCATCTGAAGCAGCTGCCTGCCCATGTGGCCTTAACACTCTTCCGTAGTTGCCTATATGTCCCAACACTGGTGTATAATATGAGAACGTTTCCGACTTGGTTTTTATGAAATGTCAATGAAATGTCTAAAATCGGCGAAGACTTCAAGGTGACATTGGAGACGATTCTCAATGTAAAACTTAATGAGGCTCAATGACAGCAGACTTCGTTATCATCCGCTACGGCAGATTGGGTGTTAGAAGAAGCAGGATATCAATATATCGGCGTTTTAACCTCCTCCCACGAGGTTAACGGTTGAGTCGCTTTAAAACTTCATGTCCAAGGTGGCAATCTTCTTATTAGTTATATACGGCGGAAGCTTTAAATGTTTGGGCAACTGTGTGTCTTGAGCAGCCAAGGGACAAAGGTGTCCAGCGCTCTTGGCACGATCACATGTACAAAGCAAGCAGCCGGATTCTAATGAAGCGGCTGTGGGTAGGAATCTGGCTATGCTTGAGGCGGCATCAAGCCCAGAGTCTGGTCGTGTTTGGGCGCTGTAATCAACGAGCTCATTGAGGATAGTAATTTATCTGCGGTTGGATTGTCACGTTTGTGGTACGATTGCGGACTCTTTCGGACATCAAGGGTTGAGTTGTGTCAAGTCAGCTAGACGATTTCCTCGTCACTATAAAATATGCTTAACGAGGTTGAGCGGCGACCCCGGAACCGCCAAGCCTAAATCACACAAATGGCAAGAGGACTGATTGATTAATCCTCATCTCTCGGGAAAGGGTCTAGTTTAGGATGCAACTTGCATAAGTACCTTCGCCATGTCCCACCTGCCTTGTACATGTAGGGCAGCTAGTGCAGCAGCAGAAGGAGCTGCCATACAAAAGCATGCTAAATATGCTCCCTTCCAAGACGAGGTAAGTACCTCTTTGTTCCCGTCGTAGTGGAGGAAAGCGGGACTTGGTGTACGGAAGCTAAGAGTTTGATGCGTGAACTAGGGAAGCGCCTAAAAAACAATAGTCGGGACCCTTGCGTAGAATTTTACTGCGCAATGGTCCCGACTAACCTTTTTTCCTCGCTATTCAGTGTGGGAATGCTTCTAGTGTCATAGCCACTTTTGCATCAGGTGCGATTCAGGGTGGGCTTTTGACCTAGCCGTCTTAGCTAATTTGTAATGGATTGCATGTTAACGGTAATTAAGTTGTAGTTAAAAGACAAATAAAAAAGTATTTGAGAATAAATATTTACATCAATAATATAACTCAAACGTCACTGTCGGTAACATTCCGTCATTACATTCGTCACTGTCGGCAACATCCGTCATTATCAGTAACACTCAAATTTTTATATTTGCCAATATTTTCTAAAATATTAAATTCTTTAACGTGTCTTTAATATAATATAGCATATAATTCATGTGTTTATAGATTTAGCTTAAAATAAACGCCATTCTCGGGGTAAAATGTGTTTTTTTTTTTTGTATGGGGAGAATAATCTTGAGTAGATTCACCCACATACTCGATCAGCTGATCGGACATTTTGTATGGGGAGGCGAATTTTTTTTTTCGTGTTACGACCCATGTTCCTTGGGCAATGTTGTTCAGTTTCACGAGGACTATCGCTGTGTTTCGGCATTATACCCCCTTTCTGTTACACCCTGTATAAATAATTTCTCATCTGCGGATATGTTTAAAAGATAATTAATATTCAAATAAGTAGGAATAAAAATGTTGAACTCGAACAACATTTAGGAAAACTTTTTCTGTAATTTGTAAGATTTTTAATTGGTATTTTATGAGGTTAAAATGTTAAGACAAAAATATTGCCAAATTGTGTAACCAAATAATGTATTTTTTATATATAATATGTGAATATAGTTAACGAATTGATACATTATATGTTATTCAATATTTGTCAGTTGGATGGTAGAGTTAAATGTTTTCCGTCCCGTCGCGTATTTCAAACAGTGTTATAAGAATTATAAAGGGAAAATAAATTATTAATTGAATTATCGTATTTTTTTTGATAACCCAAAACATAAACAAAGTGGCGTCGACTGTTTTTTGGGGAATGTGTTTTAGGTTCATGAGATTACGTCCGTTGATTGTCGTGATAGCACATTTTGTATCATCGTTATGGCTCAATATCAACCTTAACAACATAAGGCACATATAACCTACATCTGAATTTTTTTTAGTTCTGAATTCGCGCGTCAATTTTAACTATCAGAATTAATATTTATATGCGTTAAGCTGTCTACACACCAAAGCCGCCGGCTTGCCGCCGAGCTAGGCTGGCGGCTTTACGTCATACGAATGGCAGCTGTCAAAAAAGCCGGCGGCTTTAGTGTGAAGATACCATTCTGCTGTTAAGTTAGGTTTTAGATTTGAAATTCTTATGTTTAGTTTGTGAAATTCGCTTCGAATATGCGTCAGTATAAAATAAGCCGTACATAGGTCTATAATATCTATCACGCCTCTCCGACCCATCGCGGTACGCAGAGACCACTTCCCTCCACTTGCTACGACCCAAATAGTGTGCGTGCCCTTTGATAGGCCACATCGTAAAACCGTAAGTTCGTATACACCAAGATTTAGTAGGAGTTTAGAAAGAATTGAAGCCGGAAGAATACATTTGTAGGTGTTACAGATCGAAAGCTACAGCTCCAAGAATGTGGCCTCTCACACGAACAATGTCAGTTTTCATATTACCTACTGAATCTGGGCAGTTTCGATTATGATGAATGGGAATATTTAGTAGGTATTTCGTAGTCTACTGAATATAAAAAACAACTTCGCTTCATACACATTCATCTCCTCATAAATGCACGATTTTGGATACTCCTGGCTTACTAAATAAAACTCAAAATTAACTACTTAAACTTATTTATTATGTCATTTGAAGGCAAGTTCACGTTAATACATTTATGTACACGCAATTCATGGCTACGTTTGTACAATCATCCATCACACGATTGGATTGCTTATTGTTAAAGCTATATTATAATATCACTTAGTAATTCACTGGGTATTGAATTATTTGATACATAGTTGCATAAAGGTCTATAAATAAAATTTTATATAGGGTGACTTTAAATTAGTGAACGATAGAAAAGGATATGCATGTACTCGTGATAACAAACAATTTTCGCTATGGGACCAAGGTCGAAAACAATTTAAAAAAATTTGAACTCCCCATACAAAATGCACCAGCTGATAGTATGGGCGACCAATTTTTTTTTATGATTTCGAACTTGACCCCATAGTAAAAGTTGTTTGTTATCACGAGTACATGCATATCATTTTCTATCGTTCACTAATTTAAAGTCACTCTATAAATACAAGTTTTTAAAAAATAAATAAAGTTTTTAAAAAAGTTTTGCCCAATGTTATTTTACCAAGGAGGTCACATCTGTGCATCCCAGTAATGGTTTTAGGCGCGTATTCATTGGCGAACTGTAACCGTTGCATGGATTAAAAAAAAAGATTGTGTACGTGGTTCGCGAGCCTGCGACGAACGCGACACGAGCGGCTCGCAGCGACTCGACGAATGTCGATTTTTGTCGCGTATCAAATGGTAACTAAACTTCTATGGTACTGCAATAAGGCCGCCTGTTGCTTCTTCTTGTTTGTGTCTGTACCTTACATCTTTGTGTGCAATAAAGAATATTCGTATTGTATTGTATTGTAACTGTAACACGCGTACACACTAGAACCTCGTTACTGTATCTGTTCGGTTACAGTTACAGCTGGCCAATACGCGCCTTTACATGCTGTTGTCAATTGAAAATGAGTTATTTCAAAAGAGGTTTTTATAGAAGATTCAGCATCAATTTATGAAGTTATATTTGTTATCTGTTACTAACACATCTCTCCGACAGTTACTATTGATTAAAGTTTAAATGAGCATTTTGTGCGGCAAATCGATAAGCCTTTAAATACAGTACTTTAACGTTACAGTAGCTATCGGCAAAAACTTTTATTTATTTAATTTATAAGTAAAACCGTGTTAAATGCGCAGTTCGTCTAACTACGGGAAGTTAAGTTCATCGTACATATACGCAAAATGTCTCAATACAGATACAATACGCAAAATGTCACAAACGCAATTTTCGCAAAACGTCAAATAGGTACCCAAAAGTTTAGTATCGAACGCTTGTTAGCACGTTTATAAGCCGATAGCTAAAAATCATTTTACAAAGTACATTTCGACAAAAGCTTCAACATCTACATCACAAATATTAACTTAATATAACTAATAAACTAGGATTTTGATCAATATCCTAGCCATATCATCATCTAGCGACATACAAAATGTCCTAAGTTACGACAATTTTACTAAAATTTATTGCATAGAGTGCGTTTCAAGAAATAGTTCCTATGCCGCCATGTTGGCAGCATTGAAAATTTGTACTGCGAAACACAATGAAGGTGTCAGTCAATAGCAGTAGGTACTTTTCAATGCTGCCAACATGGCGGCACAGGAACTATTTCATGAATACACTATAGAACCTAAGTTTCACAAAACTCTTATCCACTAATTAACTACAAATAAAACATTTTAAAATGAACAACACTGTTATTATAATTAATATCAGCTCTTAATAAATACCATTTTTCAAAAATATAAAAAAAGAAAAATAAATAACCTTTCAAAAACTTGTGACATAAAAATTGGCGGGAACTGCTTACAAAATGGCGTCCTGCGAAATTGACATGTTCATTCTTATTTTATAAAAAGGCAATTTGTAGCAATTAATACTGTTTTTTAATTAAATTATTAGAAATTAAAACTAGCGAAATAAATTAATGAGAAATGCATTAACATTGGCATTGTTAATAAGTCATGGATTATTTTATCATTTCATTATAAAATAGAGATTATTAGATAGTGAGTAAATAAATATATTATATTTGTGACTATTTTCATCAATACTTTTGTACATTTTAATTCACATGTTAGCTTATTTTACAGTATTTTGCGATTGCGTAGCGTTATAAGCTGCCAAATTAATGTCGACGAATGCCCAAATGACGTAAAAAGATCATAAAGTAAAGTAATAAAATGTACGGCCGATCGCTGTCCACTGTCAACTTATCTGTTAAGAGAATACTAAAATGTGTCAATTCATACAATTCACATTCTAGAGAGACACCATTTTTCATTTGGTAATTAGAAGAATACGGCCCCTGGTTTCTCCATACAAAATCGACGGCTGCGCACAAGACATAAAACAACGCGCGATTAAGTTAATGTATGGAGTAACCTCTGATCACATGCGTCTGACGCTGCGAGCGTCTAAATTACGTGTACATTAAAGCATTTCTATGTAGAATCTAGAAATCTATGCTTTGTTTATCTATTTCGCTGTGTATTTATGATATCAACACGTTTTGGAACGTTCGTCGACTAAGGCCTAAGACATAGACAACAAATGAGATCATTACTACGAAACATACATGAGTGACGGAGATAACTATAGTCTAACAGTTGCGCTGCGAAACGTAACTTAACTTAGTGAGTTCATATTTTAAATAATACTTTATTTTTTAACGTAAAAATTTGAGTCATAGACAAAATTAGATTTATTTTTTGTCTTGAGTATATTTCTGGGTTGTTTTTTAAACAAAATTCGAAAAACATACTGAAAAAATAAAAAATAAGCGTTTTATTTCACTTACCTTTACGTCTAATAAATAGGCAAATTTAGGCATTTTTACACACAACATTATGTCAATTAAATATAGGGCGACTTTAAATTAGTGAACGATAGAAAAAGATATACTTAAACTCGTGATAACAAACAACTTTAACTATGGGATCAAGGTCGAAATCGTACAAAAATTTTTGAACTCCCTATACAAAATGCACCAACTGTAAGGGGGAACATTTTTTTTTGTGATTTCGATCTTGGTCCCATAGTAAAAGTTGTTTGTTATCACGAGTACCTACATGCATATCCTTTTCTATCGTTCACTAATTTAAAGTCACCTTGTATAGTGGGATAACTATGAATACCACTTCTCGAAGGGTAATTCCGAAAATTAACCTTATGCCACACATTTTAAAGACTTGGAAGTACCCCTTGAAAAATAACATTCGTAAAACCCCAATGCACCTTATACAGGGTGTTATTGCATTCCATTATGCCACTAGATTTTCATCATGGTGTGAAATAACATCATGTATGTTCTATATCAAGTTTTCTAATATTTTATGTACTTTATTGCATTTTAATTGATTTTCCTTACGCCTAAGATACGGCAAGCCACGATAACTAGACACATCTAAGTTTTAAACGATAAAATCACATTTTTTTAATATTTATTTATTAATATAAAGGATGTAACAAAAACGGAACAGCGATACCATTTTTAACTATCTGGGCGCACGGCCGTGTCACCGCCAAGTCAAGCCCAAACAAAACGGCCATGCCCTCCTTTTCTCGAAGCAATTCAAGGCACTTTTGACCCGTTAACTTTTTTAGAAGGTCAAAATATGTCAAAATTTTAATTTTTTTTTTATTTCATTTGTTTTTGTTACACCCTATATACTTCAATGTAAGTTCTCTTAATTCGCATTTAATATTAGCTTTTGATATGTCGGTCTTATTTGTGTTACAAAAGAGTTCTTTTTTAATGCAAGCTATTTTTTTCATAGAATTATTACCATTATTATGCATTTGTTTTATTATGGCAGCGATAACAAAAGTTTTCATTTCGCATTTTTATTTAATTAAGATTTTTCAGCATTATTTTGGATTATGATTTTATATGCGCATGTAATATATACTAAGCATACCTATACCTCATATATTATGCGCATAACATAAGTTTTCTAACCTTTCATTTTACGTCTGGTGACAATTACTGCCATGCCATACTTCTGTATATTAAATTGCACGTATCGTAAAATACTGTTTCCCTAACACATAAGTAATAAATAACTTACTGTTGTGTTCCTTTGCTATCTTGCTCAGCACCCTGTTAAAAAAAAACAAAATAGTTTTATCATGTCGGGCATCAGAAATATTGTATTGTGTGCGGAGAATACAACTACATACCCTACTAAAGTTCTCTTTAGTATATTTGGAATCTAGCAAAAATGTGCGTAGTCTGGGAAGGATTCAAAATCGAAAATATGATAAAAAATACAGAATGAAAAGAATATGATGTACTTATGTATCTTTTATTCTAAATTCAATTCAATTCTTTATTCAGTTTAAAACACACTACATTGTTTTAACAGGCATACCCAAATCAACTATGGAAATGTTGCAATAAAAAATTAAGTACCATCATAAAATAAAAACCAATCTCTTCTTTAAAATTCTTTCTCTTCTTTAAATTGGTAAGTATTTACACTATTTGACGTACTTTTTTATCTTAAACAACTACCTGTATAGTGAAGCGAAAAAAACCTAATTGCAGTGTTTGAAATTTTCCGTCTCTTACCTCCGTATGTCAGTACCGACCCGAAGAAGCTCCTACTCCGGCCAGTCGCTCACAAACCGCTTGCAACTGAGCGTCTAACATTAGCGACGCGATCTGATCGTCTGTTAGCATCTCCATGCTGTGGGTAGAAATGATTGTTATAAACGAGTTTGTAAATGATATTAGAGAAAAAGAAATATTGAATGGAATGGTGTAATAATATAAATAAATATATCGCCATGTAAGTATCGCATTAGCGTCGGGTGGATAAGTATAAAATCACCGTCAAAACCACGTTACTATATAATCCGACAAAATGAAAATAAATAGCGTTAGTATGAAAATTGTGACATTGATAGGTCACTAACTATACGGGGTGTACCAAAAAGGGGGAATAAAGCCGAAACACCATGATAGACCCCATGAAACTGAACAACTTTCCCCAAGAAACATGGGTCGTCACTCGAAATAAAATAGCCTCCCCATACAAAATGCCCGATCAGCTGATCGAGTAAGTATGGTGATTCCAAAATTTTTTTCGAGTTACGACCCATGTTTTTTGTAGAAAGTTGTTCAGTTTCATCATTACTATCGCTGTGCTTTGGCATTATACCTCCTTTCTGTTACACCCTGTATAACCTCACTTTTTAAATTATATAACCCAACTTTTAAGGGCGTTTTCAGACTAGCGTTTGACACGCGCGCATACGCTCGTTTTTTGAAGTCTTTTGCTGGTAGGTATGAGTGTCGACGCGCGTCTAAGCTTGTATAGTCCATCTGACACGACACCACCCATTCGAGCATACGCGCGTCTGGTTTTTCGAAGCGCGTAAATAACGCGCGTGTACGCGTGTTTTCTGAAAACGACCATGTACGCGCGTATAAAACGCTAGACTGAAAACGCCGTAACCCCTTACCTGGCGAGACTGTCGGTGTCGGAGTACCTATCATCCGACGCGGAGGAAGTGTCAGCCTTGGAGCGCGGGGAGCGCGGCCGCGGGCTGCGGGGAGCCGACTCCGAGCCGCGACGCTCGCCGAACAGGGATAGACCTATGTGAAAAACAGGTTTTTTATAACATGGCTAAATTAAAAAATCCAATGTGTTAAGAAAAGAACAAGTCAGGAGTACCTACCCTAAACCGACGTGCATGTAGGTACACAAGGTAGCAAGTGGTAGCAAGTGAAGGAAAGTGGTCTATGCCTATCTCGAAGGGAAAGAGGTGTGACAGATATGTATGTATGTGTTAAGTTTTGTCTTTTAAACTTCAAGAACAACAAAAACTAATACCCTCCTTTTTGCTTTGCTATAGTCGGGTAAAAACAAGACTTTTCTTTTAATTCCGTTAAAAACCTAAAAAAACTAAATTTTTATATTCCCTTACCTTGAAACATTTCCTTCATTTTCTCCCCAGTATCATGCAGTAGCGCATCCAAGCTCTGCCGCCGTCCCTTATCTAGCTCAGCGCGTATAGCCGCTGACCGATCTACGGCGCGGATTATACGCCGCGGACTAGCAGCTGACACCTTAGACTCTATTGGACTTGGCGGGGATAGCTTTTCAGGGGTCGAACGAGGGCGGAGAGAGCATTTTTCGAAGCTCACCTGCGATAAGAAGTCATAAGATAGTTTTTTTTTTAATTAGAAAAGGATAATGGAAATTGGAGTCGGGCAGCACAAAATCGATTATTACCTAGATATATATTTATATATTATATATATATATATATATATATATATATATATAATCGGTGTAAGTAAAACGCGACCAAACATTCTCTTTTTGTTTAAAATTGATATAAATATTGCTAGTCAATAACTTTAGGTGGCCGTCCAACTCTGGCTTGGTAGATTAAACAAGCCAAGCCAGCGTTTTTGGGATCCTGAAACGCGAACCGTATTCCGCGTCGTAGCTCACAAAAGAAGTAAAAAGTATTTGATTGCTAAAATCACATAAGTAGTTTCACAAACCTCCTCCGGACTGGAGTACTCCAGATCGATCTCAGTCCATGTGTCGCTATGCGCGTGCGCATCATGATTGGCGCTGCGCCGGAGCCACTCGCGCACGTTGTCGTCGGCGCCGCCGGAGCATAGATGCTCTATCTCGCTCGCGGTCGTGTTCGTGTCGCTCGCCTCGTCTGTTGTTGAACGATCAATTTCTGGGGGGAAGAGGGGATAGTTTTTTTTTTACCCGACCAGGAGCGCCAGAGGGAGGGTTATGTTTTTCGAGAGTATGTATGTATAATTCTTTGTTAAGCTCTACAGCATGAACGGCTTGATGGATTTTAGTTAGAGAGGTGTAGTTACATTCGCATTTACTGTGAGAGTGACATTGGTGACATCAAAATAATAAAAATAGTATTTTGAAACGCTATGGTTTTTTTTTCATAAAAGGTTAGGTTATTATTATAAATGTAGGATGAGTGGGTTTCTGAACGACGAATGAAAGTATGATAGTTTTTGAACGAAGACGAGTGAAAGAGATGGCACAGACAATTGAAGGAAAGACAGAGAGAGACGGAAAATGATAGGTGATTGTCTGCAAGAAGTCTTTCTTAATAAAAGACGATCACAGTAAAAAGAGTTTCCTTCCATGCCCCGTCCTCATACCATATAAAAATGGCGGCGGCGTGAAAAACTAACGTAGCCCCGTAAAAAAAAACTACGACCTACCATTATTCATAGTAGAATGTCTCCTAGATCGATGTCGGTGTATCTCATCGGAGATCCGTTCTAAATTCCTCAGAGCTGATGAATACTGCTGCTTGGCTTCCGACACCTGCTCCTCAAGAGTCTGGATCTTGGCTTTCTGGGCTTCCAATGCTGAATTTATACGGGCTTTCTCTTCGAAGTATGGCCTGGAATAGTTTTTTTAGGTAAATAAGATGTTAAAGAGTGTAAATGCTTATAAATTTTGATTAAAAGAATTATTTATTTTTAAATTTGGAAATGTATTCATGAAATAAGTTGTCTCATGTTTTATATACGATTATTTTTAAATAATTAATCGATTACCTACCATTTTTTAAACTCTTTTTGACACACAGAAAGGATTTTAAGACAGAGTGAAAAGACGAAATACAAAGATAAAGTCTTATAAAAAAACGAAAAATATGCTTCGTTTCATAGTTTGGGATAACAGTTGTTGCATAACATTGATGATATTCGAAAGATATTGTATAAAAATAAATAATTATATTTACTTAAGCTCCTAAATACAATTAGTTTATCAATTTCTCAAGCGATCTTCTAGCTAGAGCTAAATCTACAAAGCATGCAACAATCATAAAAAGAAGGTAAGTACCGATGTGTTAGGTGTGGCCGTCGTCGCGTGCCCTGTGAAACAAAGTGCACACTACTCAAGCAAAAGAAATACTAGGCTTACAACAGTTGCAAAAAAGCTTAAGTTAATAAAAACATCGTGCCGTCTTAGGGCGTTTTCAGACAAGTGTTTTATACGCGCATATAGGGTGACTTTAAATTAGTGAACGATAGAAAAGTATATGCATGGGGCCAAGGTCGAAATCACTCAAATATTTTTGAACTCCCCATACAAAGTGCACCAGCTGATAGTATGGGGGAACAATTTTTTTTAATGATTTCGAACTTGGCCCCATAGTAAAAGTTGTTTGTTATCACGTGAACATGCATATTCTTTTCTATCGTTCACTAATTTAAAGTCACCCTATATACGCTCGTTTTTCGAAGCATGTTTTTTGCTCGTACGAGCGTTGATTTTAAGTCCATGTTGATGCTGAAACGACACCATCTGCATCGGTTCGAGCGTATACGCGCGACCGTTTTTTTAAAAGCGCGTATGTAGCTCGCGTGTACGCGCGCATGCTGAGAACAACCGTATACGCGCGTATAAAACGCTAGGTCTGAAAACGCCCTTATTCTCATTTTTGACGATGACAGAGACAGCCAGCTAATCGAGCGTTAGTTTATTGAGCTTTCTTGCAACTGGTTAAAAATACAATGTTTGGTTAAGATTTGAACTCATTTTAATGGAAGGTATTTTAAGAAAACGCTATTCTGAATAATTTCTTCCCTCCACTTGCTGCGATCCAAACACATGTCTCTTTCTTTTTTGGGAAGTGGTCTCTGTCTACACCGATGCGAAAGAGGCGTGATAGATGTGTGTGTATTAGTTCAAATCTTGACCAAATATTGTTTATGTGCGATGCAAAAATATTGTATTGTAAGATTTGTAAGTCTCAAATATTTAAGCCGGTAACACAAAAAATTTCGCACTTACTATAAAAGAAGGTACCTATTAAAATTAATTTTCCTTTTACGAATTCGTAAAAAAAGGTTCTTTTAATCGAAATTCTTCGTGTAACCGGCTGTATAAGTATTATTTTTCAACAAAAGCAACTACTTGTTAAAGGGTAAATAAATATAAGTAGTAGCTAATCCAATTATAGTTTAAGAGGCCTGTTTAGAAAATGTGCAAAAGATTTTACTTCGTTTCTATTCTATCATAAGCATTGTAAAAAGAAACTAAAAAATAAGTAGGTATTAAATCAGTTATGGGCATTCTAGGAAGAAGTGATTAATTCAATCAAAAATACATTACTGTGGTATTTTAAGCTATCACTCATTACACTATAATTTATTTACGCATCCAGTCACGTGGCAGTGTGTCGAACCAAGTTCAAGCACAGGAACAGGAGCCCAATTCTGCTAATTTAAAATAGCCTCAGTTGTGTGTCGGCAGTGTCAATGGAATTTTTTGATAGTATTCTACTAAACAATGGCTTACACTGATTGCGACTAAATGTTTCAAAAAATGCCATTGACACTGCCGACACACAACTGTAAATATTATAAATTATCAGAGTTGGCCCCTTGTTAGCCAGCGTCGTCAAGTATTAAACGAACTTGGTGCTACTTTTGACCCTTTTGTACATACCTGGACTTAGTAATATGTCGTTTAAGTCCATTTTGCAATTGTTGTACTAGAGCGGCGGCGGCGCGATGTGCGGCGGCCTTAGTGCGCTGTGTTGCTGTCGTTTGGGCGCGGTCAGCTTCCGCCTGGGAGTAACAGCTGTTATAAGCTCTTGACATTGGCACAAATACTTAAAAAAAAAAACTTAAGTATCCATTTCTCCCGTAATAGTACCCGCAATAATAGAAGTTTTCTCTTCTTCCAAGAATCAGCAAAAAACTCGTCTTTTAAAATATTAAGTAAGTAAGTACATATATTTATCTTTATTTGCCATGAATAAAAAAATAGCTTTAAAGCTCTGCGTCTACTTACGTGAATCGGAGCTTACGGTGCGAAAGGATTTGTTACTAAGAATTGATTTCTATGGTGCAATACCATAATCACTAGTGCTCTTTGAGAGATTGACAAAAGTGCACTAGGTCGATATTTCTGCACCATAGAAATCAATATAAAGTAACAAATCATCCACTCCATAGGCTCCTATTCAGATCAAGCAGACGCATAGCTTTAACCACATACCTGGTTAACCCGATGAGTAGCATGATTGAGCATCTCCTGCCACGCCGGGTCCAGCGTCAGTCCTCCGCTGCCCTCTGCCAACCGCGCTAGACCCTGCTCAGCGAGGTACACCATCTCTCTTGCAGCTGCGTGTGCACTGTTCGCTTTGTCGTATGCTATTGTCGCTGTTTGGAGTTCTTGGGAGGTCTGGAAGTATTTATTTATTTATTGGAAAACCAATAGCAAATTAACAAACAAGCCAATACACAATTATATGACAATGTTATAGCATAAGGAAAGATATTTTAGTTTTTATGTTTTAAAGTATCAGATAGGCCCTTTTTACAACCTTTTTATAGAAAACATACTTAAACTTTTATAGAAACTTTACTTGATAAAGAGTTTTTTTTTTGTTTATATTGTATGATTATAGACGAAAAAAAATGTAGTAGTAGAATATATAATAAAATATTTATGTTATATTCTTAATTAAATTTACTTTATTTTCTTTTTAATGTAAATTTAAAACAAAACCAAAAAAACTTACTATATTAGCCCGAAATCTAGCTTCATAATAAGGCCGTGCTTTATGCACACTGGTGCCTAGTTTCTTAGTCAGCTGCTGTATTCGTAGATGCCCCTCGGCCAGCAGTCTGCGGAACGCCAGCCGAGCCTCGTCCAGCTCCACCTCCAGCCGGTTGATCTCATCTGTAGCTGTGTTCAGACGCTCCAATTCAATCTGATTGATACAAAGTTTAATTTAGTCTTTTGAGCTGTATTCCTAAATACAGAAAAGAAAATAAAAAACATCCTGAAAATTATTGATACCTGAGTAGGTAGTATTAATAAGATAAGATAAAGAATATTTATTGTCATAGATGCGGTACATGTAAGTAGATGTTAAAGGACATACTATAATAATGTTTCAACACATCTAGTCAGTTTAACCGACATACAATAGAAATAAGCAAACAATGAAGTAAAAATATGTTAAAAGTACTTCATAGTTATTGCTTTTGGCATTCTATTATCATCTATCTCATTACTTCCATTGCAAATCAAAGTATTAAAATCTTATAGGACACAAAATTAAGTTTTGTAAAGCAAAGCAGAATGAATTATGACTGAAAATTCATTATTATGTATAAAAATACGATTGATTCGTGAATCAAGTACCTGTTATTATATTTATGTAGGGTTTGAAACTATAATTGTGCGTAAACAATACAAATAAATGTGAAATCTGATAAGAAATTCTCGTGAGAACAGTCTTGGTTCTTCAATTAAAAACGATTTGTTCAATTGAAACCAGTGTCATAGCAATTTCCCGCATTATCGCCCGCATCCCAAGGTCCGCCTGTCACCATAAAATATAGATTCATTAAATAATATTGATTTATCTACCTGCACCCTGGGATCCAAGGTTTCTGAACAATCTGCCCCGCACTCGTTCATTGTTCTCAAAAAATATACATTTTACCTACAATTACATAAATACACAGCCTTTTATACGTTTCCTTTATTGCATTGTACTTTTATTGAGGGCGACATATCACAGTTTTGGTTTTAAATGCCGCCGAATTACGGATAACACCGCAACAAAAATTATATCATTCTGCAGTGTTCAGCCGACTCTGCTCTGTTGCGAAATTTTGACAGCTGATCTGACTGATCAATGAATGAATGATAAATCTGTTGAATGAATGGTTTACGTTTTGTCTATGATATTTTTTATTTCAATGTTGGCTTCCGGTGTTTATAGCGCCATCTATAAATTGACATTTGGTTGCCAAACTAAAAAAAAACTTTTTTGACAGGTATTCGTCATCGGCACAGTAAATCATTCACTCATTCGTTCACCTCTCACTCAAAAAACTACTTGCTGTTTACTGTGCGAAAGAAAATAAATAATAAAAATGGTTTGTAATTCGATTTATTTGGGAAACTTTTCACTAAAGTGTAGTTAACTAACAGTGCTGTATTTCTGCCTTTCAGGCTACAGAAGTAGAGGAAACAATCAAGCGTATTCAGGCCCACAAAGGAGTTATGGGTGTCATCATCGTCAACCATGAAGGTTTTGTCGATTTTATAATATTTCCATAGTAACTGGCAGCTTTTTATGCAATGCAGTATAATTTTCAAACAAAGAACACTATCTACTTAACGTTGCTAGGTGGTTACTGTTAATTACCGTTTTCAACTTTCAATTGTTTTCTCATTACAGGCATACCAATCAAAAGTTCTTTGGATAATGCAACTTCTGTACTTTACGCTGGACTTATCGGCCAACTTACAGAGAAAGCTAGAAATGTTGTGCGTGAAATGGTGCGTATTATCATAGGCATGGCAAGAACTCAAGACATTCTACTCTTTTTCAACTTTTGAGCTATGGTAGTTAGCAAAAACATGGACTTTTAACCCTACCTAAATGTTATACACACTATAAAATAAATCCTGGAATAAAAGTTTTCGTTATATTTCTTAGAACAGATTGAAGTTTAAATTCCACACTAGTTAATGTTTATTTCTAACATGAAGGAAACTGCAATTTGTCAAAAAAAGAAACTGCAACCTTTAAATAGCTACTTACATTTTCAGGACTCCACAAATGAGATGAGCTTCCTTCGCTTGAGGAGTAGAAGACACGAGATCTTGATAGCACCAGATCGCGAGTTCATTCTCATAGTTATACAAAACACTTCAGACTAGTCTCATCTTTGTCAGTAATTAATTTAAAGAGTATTGGCACATATTATTTACAAAGTAAAAATGACACTAGCTGAATACAGCAAAAGTTAGTTGCACTGCATGTCAGACTTTCTTTTTTCTGGCAAGTTATATGGGTCATAGATTCACAGAAAGTTTGATTAAGGACACTGGACTGGAAGCAAATTCCAGAACTTGAAGTTATCTGCATACTCTGTGTTTAATGTAGTTGTAAAAATTAATCATCAAGTGTCCAACCAAACCATCAATTTTGTCCTTGTGACGTCAGTTCCATAGAATATATGGGAACTACTACCTATTCAACTAAACTGTGTCAATCTGGCTAAGTGTGCCTTTCCACCAGAGATGTGCTATGCTACGTTGCTATGGATGCGTTTGCTATTCACCAATCATGTTCAGGCTGCCCTCATATTCAATGAATATGATTGGTGGATAACAAACGCATCCATAGCAACGTAGCATAGCACATCTCTGGTGGAAAGACACCCTAACCGTATAAAATGAAATTCTATTCTGTCAGATAAGCAAAGCTCAAAATTATTGTGCCAGTTATTTAAGTATAACACATGAAATTATAATTTTAACTCTTGGTAAATAATTTGTTATTAAGTGCTTTAAAATATAATCACTCTGTGCACTTTAAAATAGATAAGAGAAAATGCTTCATTTGTATATTTTATTTAATAGGTTTAACACAATAAATGTATTTGTACTTGAAACTGTTTCTATTGAACCTAATATAAAATCATCAAACTAAAAGGGGATAAATCAATAAAATACGAACCTTTTGGAAAATTAGTTTATTTGGAAAAACATAAAAACCACAAAATGTATCACAGAAGAGGGGTTACTGAATAAAATCGGGTTTCTATTATTTTAGTATTAGATAGAAAATAAGTTAGCTACTTTGGTTAGAATGAGCCTCCCTAATAACCCAATACTGAGCATAGAGCACATTTTTCAATACTCAATGGTTTATTGCACCATAAACTTTACCTAATAGAGTCCAATTCACGAAAGAAGTCCCCTAGCCGCGGCGCTGTTAGCATGTCAAAATTAATAATGTTGCCATTTATGAGTACAAAATTTACCTATACTATGTATATTTCATTTGTAATTTATCAAATAATACTATTTCCCGCATTCTTCTAGTGTCTTGGTTATTCCATGAGTAGGTTGGTATACATTTTGATAAAAATATTTATTTAGCTATATTTATGTTATGTAAAATGTATATTTTTAATAAGTAAGTGGTTTTCTAGTATTTTCTGCCTACAATCAGGGAAAAGATCATAAAATAGGGAAAATAGACCAGTCAAATTTAGTTCCAAAAATATCCGGGGGACTTCTTTCGTGAAATGCACTCTACAACAGTTTACAACTACATAATTATGTTGCAAAGGATTATGGACCCAGTTATAGGGCACCGCAAATAAAACAGAGGAGGCTTCTCTTTTTATACTTACTTCTGTTACTTCACACCACTCCTGGGCAAAACCTTAAGCTCGATAGGTGCAATATAGCTTAAAAATATTTTATTTATTAAGTTAATAAATGTTCACTTACATTCACTTACCTTTTTCGAAGATTTTCACACGCCATCTATGATTTCAATAGAGAATTTAGTTGGATTCTGCTTTTTAAATTTTTCTTGATTAGCTTCCAGCTATTTGAGTTTTGTGTCTTCGTATATTTTAAGTCATTATTATTTAGGTTTAAAAATAATGATTTTCTTCCACATGATTTATTCGGCTCCGTTATTGGCTTGGCAATGATTTGTTGTGTAACCAATAATGTTCTTGTCAATAATATTTTCAGTTCTGTTCAACTTATATCGCAAAAATATCGTTTATAATTTTAGTTCATCGTATTTTAAATAAGACCTTGTTATATTTCATTTAGAACTTATACTCCAGTGAAATATATTTAATTCAATCTTTCTTTTATACGATAATAAGGGGTCAACATTGTTTTTGTCTGCATATTGTCCATCTACCACGCAAAAGTTTGCTTCGCCTTTTCGGGTTTATATGAAGACTCAGTGCCAATTTAACTAAATATAATCTAAAATGTACTGTCCAGTTTGACTTTCCAATCTTCATACCTATTTCGTTTTAGGAGACGATTATACAATACAATTATTTTTTATTTTAGAAATTAAAGATCATTATTTTATTTTTTTAAGTTTATTTATTCCATAGTCACACAATAATTAAATACTACATTTATTTTAATCAATACTTCAACATGTTTCAACACCTACTTAATAAATGAGACAGAAGCAATTTTATTACATTTTAGAAGTTTTTTAAATTTTAAAACGTTTAGGGCTTCGTCTCGAGTGATTTTTGGAAATTAAATCTAAAAATGTGCTTTTGTGTTTACAGGCTAAATTAAAACATGTTGAGAACATTATTATTTTTAATTCTAATCTTATTTTAAGTCTGACAGTACATAGAAGTCAGTTTATCAAGTTATTTTGTTCAAAGAATCTACAGACATGAATCTACTTAGAAGTTTTACTATTGCAATCCTGTGCATTGTTTTACATTTTTAAAACTGCATGCGTCATTTTGATCACCTAAGATGTGTTATCAACATTTTACATAAAAGTAAAATTAAAATTTTAGTATTTTACGTTTTCGTAATTAGAAATTAGGGTTATCCTAAGTATATTCTTATCTGGAACAGAACTCTAGTTTTGGTCCATAAATTAATATAAAATTATATTTTAGAAATGAGGAAATTAATGATAATGTACTTAGAACCTTCTGGATGTGAGACGTGAGTTTTTTAAAGTTTAAAATATGTTTTTTCTTGTTTTTTTCTGGTCCGTGGTTTTTGTTATCTTCATTATTTTTGGGAGTTTTGTTTTTAGATCCAGAATTATCGACTCACCTTATTGCTGCCTCTTTTTTGGGGCCGCTGTCCTGAAAGATATAAAAATCTATTGTAGAGTACAGAGTACAAAATTATACCATAGAGTACCTTCTCCAATGCATTTTTGACAAATAGGCAATTTTTTTTGCTTTACTGTCTGCGTAATAGCAATATATTTTATAAAGAATAGACAAACATACTTGAGGAAGATTTGCGCACTTTCAATGGACAATAGAGGTGAAAAAAAGAAGACATAAATAATAATATGATCATGGGAGAAATCCACAGCAACATGCATGGACTCGGAATAATGACGATATGGAAGTATGATTTATTAATTACTTACAAATACATGCTAGAAGAAAATTAAAACTGTTTTATTGAAGGTAAAAACAGATGGCACGATTTAAGTTTTGATTGTTTTTTCTTAGAAATTGAGACGTGTTCATTTTTAACGTCTTTAATAGTAACTATTTATCATGTTTCTTACATTCCTTTATTCTGCTGTTAATGCAGTGGAATTTGAACAAGTATTTTTGTGCATGTTTAAATACTCAATAAGCATGATGGTTATGTTAAAATTAGCATTAGTATTGGTGGCTTTAGCTCGAAAACAAAGTTATATGTTCTTAGTGAAAGAGGTCCAGATTCGCGGTCAAATTAAATCTCTTAATTTTGGTAATGTAATGAAATGAACACTTCATAGAAAACCAAACCAAACCCAACGCCGATTAGTAGCACAGGCAAGCGGGGTCCCAGAGCCTATAATAAAAGTGTACGAACTATACTCTACTTGGGGCGCGCGTAGGGCGAGGCGCGGTAGACGCGCGGCGCGGGTCGGCGCGTGCCCACCTCGCGCGCCGACGTCTTGAACTCGCGCGGCGCGTCCTTGTAGTAGTTGTCGTCCTCGTAGTAGCGCTCGCTGCGCTCGTAGTAGTATTCTGGCTCCGGGGCCGCGCGTGGAGGCCCGCGCGGTTGCGTCGTGTAGCCCTAAGGAACGGTACAATGTCAGATAGGTGACCTTTGTCCAACAGTGGTATATTTCAGGCCAAGTGATAACAGTATCCCTTTGTACTCGTGTTTAAACTAACTAATATAATCAACACCATCTGCCCAGCTAGCCAAACTTAGCAATTCATTAAAAATGAGACCATTCTTCTCAAGACAACCACTTCGATAGAATCTTTGAATCACAATCAATTGGCAGTTTCAAGTCCATTAAAAAGACACAAACGCGTATCTCTTTTCTATCGATAGGGCACAGGCCAATCCCTCCTCTTGCTACGATCTAAACCACTTCATCCACATTCATCTTTTCTTAAATGAACATAGCTTCATTTTACTCTATTTTTTTTTAATACACACCCATTTATTATTCTACAATATCTGTGGACATCACTGGAATGTCAAACACCTCCCCGCTCGTCCTACACTCTTTAGAGAGCGCTAGAGCGCTGACGTGACGTCACTGCATCAGGTCCACAGATATTGTAACCGGGTTTTAATAACAATTGACACCAACCTGCGGCTCCGGCGCATAATGATCATCGTAACCCCCGTAGCCGGTCTCCATGGCAGAGCGCGCGCGGTCGAGGATACTGATGACCTTGTTCTTGGCGGGCATGGGGCGCTGCATCGGCGGCGGCGCTGACGGCATGCGCGGGGGGCCGCGGCCCGGGGGACCCGGTCGGGGCTGGCCTGGGGACACACACGGGTACTTAGAAAAGAATAATGAAAAATGGCTAGGGTCGTCCCACTAGCAAGCGAGTAAGGAGAAGCATCGTTTCACCTCACACTGCGAGAGCTCACTCAGATGTTCGTAATCCAAGGAATAGCTATAAAAACTTCTATTCTAATATTAAAATAAACCAGTTAAGTAGAATTAACAACAAAAGACCTGGCAACACAGGGTCCTGGTAGGAGAAGGAACGTTTGGTGACGGTGCAAGCATTGTACAGGACACTCTTGGGGCCGGGGCGGTCGAGCAGCGGCTGTCGCGGCGCGCCCATATCTGCTGACAACCAGGTTTGTCAGTGAAGCTGACCTAAAGCTCCCTATATACGGTAAGATTCATTTTTACGATTCGTCGTGTATATGTCGAAAGGTTATGATAAAAACAAGAACTGATGTTTTATGTCATTTCACTTAACCAATTTAGGGATTTGTTCAATTCACTATATTTGTTTAGGGAATAAATCATGTTGTTATTTTAACAACATCCGTGATTTTGTCAAATCCATATTTTTAGCATAACCCTGCGACATATATAAAGACGAAATAACGATATTGACATACTCTATCGATCCGTCGCTTCAAACGGATCGTAAAGACTGATCGTAGCATATATGGGGCCCTTTATATAACACGAGTTTGATGTAATGTGATGTGACCGTGACCCACAGAAACTACTTATAAATTATCTTTGGAATGCATCTTCATTTCTAACTGGCCATTAGCATTTTCTAGCTGACCATTATTCTTATTTTGAATTCCCCTTTTAAATATTGATATGCTTTTTTTAAGATTGTCTTTTTAGACCTCATCACAAGATATTTCGAATTTTAAATTGAGCCAGTGGTATTAATTCCTAAGCCACAAAAACTGAGTTTTAAACATAATTTTGGATTGAACAACCTCAAGAGTGTCCTGTACATTTAGGAAGGAATAGGATTTATGGGGTTCTTTATACTCGACTACTTAAAAATAAAAATAAGTATCTCAACTAAATATTTAAAGTTTGATTAACTAAGGTTATTTAAAGTCTATATTAAGATTTTAAGCGATTTTTATTTGAATCGACGACGCTTTAATAACTCAACCCCTAAGTTTATAATTCTTCAAACTAACCTCTATCCATAATATCCCGCATCTGGTTCTGCCGTATCATATCATTGGCGTCAGGTATCAGATACTTCTTGACTTCGGCTAATGCGTACGCGATCCGAGCGTGGGCTTCGGCCGGCGGCGCCAATGCTGACACTTCTACGTGCAGCTCGTCTGTTAGATGCGAGTATTTCGGGTCCAAGGAGTTTCTAAGCTCTTCTTCTTTTTGTCTGTGGAAGGAAAGAAGGGCAGATAAGTGTTAATTTTATGGACTAGATTTTTGATGTTGTTTTATCCTTCCTAATAATATTATAAATGTCAATGTTTGTGCCGATGGATGGATGTTTGTTACTTCATCCATCATGCAAAAACTACTGAACAGATTTTGATGAAATTTGGCAAAATTGTAGCTTATACATCAGAATAACACATAGGCTATATTATTTTGAGATATTCTCATGATTACTTTACCAGAAATACAGCCACTAGTGTAATACAACATGTCGTATAGAGTAGTTTTACCAAAGTTGTCCATTAACTCTGTTTTTAACATTTTATTTTAAAAAGGATTGACTGAATGATGAATGTGGAAGAATTGAAAAGTTTGTATTATCAAGTTTCTCTCCCATCAGGTTAGGCATGGACCACTTCTCTCAACTTGCTACAATCCACACACTTCTTTCGTTTCATCCAATTAATAAGTCACCTCTTACATGCACAAATCATTTAATAAAGCATGTAAATGTAAATACTTTACCTATCCCTCATAGATCCTCTCCCAAGCACTGCCATTTTGCACATAGTATCCTCCTGCAGGTGCTTCATCGTGTTACCTTTAGGACCAAGCAGCTTGCCCACAAAGTTGAACTGTTGGCAATATTATAGTTTTTAACTTATTGATCATTGATATTAGTAGTTGAGATATACACAATGAACCCAACGCGGTGAGGTGCTGCCTAATGGAGTGTTCGCTGCTCAATGATTTGAACTGTTTTTGGTAAACATTGAACGAAATGAATGAAGTTTTCCTTTGATTTGTTAGGAAAAACATTCAATTTGAACAAAATGTTCATTCAATGTTTGTTCAAAATATGAGCAGCGGACCCACCTTAGTAGAGCAAAATAGAACATTATGTACATTGCAAAATTTGAATCAAATTAATGAAATCCACAGAATTGTCACAATTAATTGTGTATCTTTTCGAGTAGTAAATAAAGTACATTCATAATCCCTCAATCAGGCAACTCTAAGCTGCATAGTCGCTGTGGGGTCATACCTTAGGATGTTCCTTAACTGGCACCAAGACTTTAACAGTAACTTTAACTGGTTTCTCTCTGTACACGTCCAAATATTTAGCATCTTTAGCCGGGATCCGTCCTGTTGTCTGTACTTTTGATACCTCTGTAAATAAAACTCTGGTTAGATATGGTAAATATCTCTTTTAATTCATAATTACTGCATGTCTGATGACTAATTAATGTGTGAAACTTTATTATTTTTGTTTACATCCTTTTATACGACATTTACAGCAATAAAATTATTTTATATTTCTAGAAATAGTAGGTATAAAAAGAAATATGTTATGTTGATAAGTCCCATAACATAACTCTCGATCGTTCATAGCTAAGTGTTATTAAATTAAAAGTGCTTCTCTTTCCCCTAATATAAAATCTTTGTTTATGCAATATTATTCGAATTCTATAGGTAACCTTACTAAAGAGGGGGTCAATGACCACCCAAAACAAATGCCACGCCTTTCGATCAGATATAAAATACTACAGGATACGAAATTGTATAAATTATGAAGTTTTACGTAGGTATTTTAAAATTAGTACAATATTTCAAAATATGCATGATATTGCATAGGTACGTACCTAGAATCTATACTAGAGAAATACTATAATAATACAGTACCTACTATATAAATTGTAGCTCACCTTGGTCGATAAGTTTGCAAGAGATTGGAAATTTAGCATTGTTAAGCTTAATTTTCTCAGCTAAAAGATCTCTCATGTATTCTCCGGCTTTTTCGTTCAGTTTGCCCGAATCTTCGCCATCTTGTCCCATACCGCCATCATCGCCTTGCATATCTTGATTGGAATTCCGCTTGAAATCACTACTGTTGTATCCGTTGTTTTCGTATTTTTCAGCCATTTTCAATAAACACTTACTAACAATGTCAATAACTAGGTTTCTTCTATTATATTCCCCAAAATTAACAGTTTTTCGAGCGACGAGTCATGAAACTCAAGCCGCTAACGCAAACAAAATGTCAATGTCAAATTATGCCCTCCCCCCAAGCCAAACAACAACATGGCGGTAAGTTTGACCAATCATAATTATATCCGGTGCAATGGTGAGCCGTTATTGGTTATCTAAACTGTCTTTAGTCTTTGGTCGGTTTTTGTGTTGCCATTATAATAAAAACTTTTATTTAGGAACAACGTGTACTGAGTAAGAAGTAGGCTTTATGGACAGTCCATTTAAAATCCTTTTAAGTACCGGTGGTAAGTACTTTAATATATCGTATTTTTCACTAGATTTAAAAAGCCTTACTCGGAATATAATAACTTTATTAGTTAAAATATAGTTAAGCTACATTCAAATACTAAGTAAAGTATTAGTTAAGTATAACAATTCTAAAAGCATATTTACAGCCCATAGAAGGTATTTATTTTATTCTGCTACCTTCATAGCCCAACCCTGCCCCCGTTTTTGCTAGGCGCGTTGCTCGTACTTGTTCGCTGCCTTGCGTTTTTTGTGTTTAGTTCGGCCTCCTTGCATGACGATTATATTAAAATCAGGATGTGGAGCCATCAAGATTTCTCCCTTTTTAGTGGATATTCGGAACACCAATATTTCATTTAGAGGATCCTAAGGCATACATACAGTGTTAAAACTTTTGTAAAAGTAGGTACAACCGAGTGCAGATCAATGTTTACGACATCATTTTATTACCGGCCTTATGCAATGGCATAAAGGTTGATGTGCGCACCACTTTTCCAAAATTTTGGCAAATCATCAAATTAAGGCTTGCATCAACACTAATCAACACAGATCCAGCCTACCGGCCTTGAAAAAGACATCTGTCCATCTTATTGGGCGTCCGACATTTCCCGATCCCATAGGAAATATTTTATAGTTATTAAATTGTACCTAAATAATATTTACCTACTTATCTTACTTACAAATTCCTTAACACACTTCATTGCAATACGTCCAAGTTTATTAAAATGACGTCCGTAATTCGCCGCATTTATAATCGATATGTTTGTTAAAATTGGAGCGCCTGTAAAAATCGTAGATAAATAATAATCCGAGTTTTTATTTTGAATCTTGAAAGCTACGGTCGAGAGCATATGTTTAAACAGGAGTATTTTAATACAGCTAATAGGCGATATCGGCACGATTTTGTAAAGGTAAATTTGCTTTCGACTGCTCTTTGTGGTTTGATTTCCTTCTACACTGATGTCGGTCGCGCGTACAAATATCAAGCCTAAAGCTTGATGAAATGGGTTCATTTTACATTGTTATAAGCATTTTATTTTATACTTATTACTTTTTAAGTACTTACCATCAGTGTTAGTCATAATAACACTCTGTACGGAATCGTCTTCCATGATTCTATCGATCATTGGATTTATTGCATTTATTGTTGCTGACTGCAAAAGGATAATACCTTGGCTATTTAGTTACCTACTCCTGAACAATGATATTCCTGATTTAAGCTATAATATTCACGAGGAGCTTGACAGGCGTAGATTCAAGACAAAATTATAATAACATCAGACGAAAATTCAAAATGTCATGAAAGGGCGTCAAACTATTGAAACATTAGAAAAAAATATACCTACCTAATGTTGTGTAAATTTTTGGCGTGTTATGTTCGTGATTTCTCATAAAAGTGTATCTTAGAACTTAGCAGTACCTACTTATTTCATTAAAATCTTTTCAGTATTTTTTCCCTGAATAAGTAAGAAACACCCTTCATCATCCATTGGTAGAAAAACGTTAAATAAATAGTTGGGAAGTAAGATTATAAATGGACGGTGTTAAGCGTTTATGTATCAACCCACAAAATGTGCGAAATTGAGTTTTGAATGCAGTTTTGTTCGAAATTTTGTAAAGAACACGACCGTGTTATTAAAAAAATACGATCTACTTTACTTTTTTCATAATTTGATGGTTACATTATTGCTTAATTTACAATCAAACTATTGTATTTAGCGTTTATGTGTTATGCTGCATAGAACGTAAACGAAAATAATCTATTGCGCTATTCCTATTTTAGCGTTAATGTACTATCCCTCCTTGATACACAAAAGCAAAATTAAGTTTTATCACATTTAAAAAGCAATTATGTATCAACCTTCTTTGGACCTTGGGAAATTTTGGCTACACATGTTGGAATTATATGAAACTAGTGCCATTCGTTAGCTCTAAGGACGTACATTTTTTCCTTTTATAGCGACGCACCCAATACCTAAAGTGAAAGTACTGTTTTTGCATCTGAAAAATATGACTTATATGGGAGTAGCCTAAAAATATGGGTCAGCAGTCATGTGACTCATTTCAATCGGTAGCTATTCAAACAGAGAGTATTTCATCTCTAGACAATATTGCCAAAATCGACGGCCTACTTGCCCTAAATAGACGTCGAAAAAAATTAATGTACCAGAGAAGTCTGTAAATATGACTCAACACTAATAGGATACACATCGATCGATAGCTATTCAAACGGCGAGTATTTTATCCATAGATGTCATTGCCAAAATCGACAGCCAGCTTGCCGTAAATTGACGTCAGAAAAGTCTTGTACCGGAGTAGTCTGAAAATATGATCCAACAGTCATGTATACCAATCGATAACTCTATTTAAATAGCGAGTATTTCATCTATAGACACGTAATATCTAAAATCGACGGCCATCATCCATTGGTATGGTCGGTCGCCCTTTTTTTGTTTCGTCTTTTTGTGTTGATTTTATTTTCAAAATTGCTGATTCTATGAAAAATATTACATAAATTGTTGTTTCTTATAGGTATTTTTAATCCCTTTTGATATTTTAACTAGCTTTTGTACGCAACTTTTCATACAAATTTTCATCCCCTATCTTATCCATTAAGGGATGAAATTTGTCAAATACCTTTCTTAGTGGATGCCTACGTCATAATTGTTTTATACATGCAAAGTTTCAGCCCGATTAGTTTAAAATTGACAAAGTTCCATACAAACTATCACCCCCTATTTTATGCTCTTAGGGGTGGAATTTGATCAAATCCTTTCTCAGGGGATGTCTATGTTATAGTCACTTTATGCATGCAAAGTCTCAGCTAGATCGATTCAAAATTGACAAAGTTTCATACAAACTGTCTCCCCCTATTTTATCCCCTTTGGGGTGAAATTTGACCAAATCCTTTCTCAGTGGATGTCTATGTTATAGTCACTTTATGCATGCAAAGTCTCAGCTAGATCGATTCAAAATTGACAAAGTTTCATACAAACTGTCACTTACTATTTTATCCCCTTAGGGGTGGAATTTGACCAAATCCTTTCTCAGGGGATGTCTATGTTATAGTCACTTTAAGCATGCAAAGTCTCAGCTAGATCGATTCAAAATTGACAAAGTTTCATACAAACTGTCACCCCCTATTTTATCCCCTTAGGGGTGGAATTTGACCAAATTCTTTCTCAGGGGATGTCTATGTTATAGTCACTTTAAGCATGCAAAGTCTCAGCTAGATCGATTCAAAATTGACTAAGTTCCATACAAACTGTCACCCCCTATTTTATCTCCTTAGGGGTGGAATTTGACCAAATCCTTTCTCAGTGGATGTCTATGTTATAGTCACTTTATGCATGCAAAGTCTCAGCTAGATCGATTCAAAATTGACAAAGTTTCATACAAACTGTCACCCCCTATTTTATCTCCTTAGGGGTGGAATTTGACCAAATCCTTTCTCAGTGGATGTCTATGTTATAGTCACTTTATGCATGCAAAGTCTCAGCTAGATCGATTCAAAATTGACAAAGTTTCATACAAACTGTCACCCTTCTATTTTATCCCCTTAGGGGTGGAATTTGACCAAATCCTTTCTCAGGGGATGTCTATATTATAGTCACTTTAAGCATTCAAAGTCTCAGCTAGATCGATTCAAAATTGACAAAGTTTCATACAAACTGTCACCCCCTATTTTATCTTCTTAGGGGTGGAATTTGACCAAATCCTTTCTCAGGGGATGTCTATGTTATAGTCACTTTATGCATGCAAAGTCTCAGCTAGATCGATTCAAAATTGACAAAGTTTCATACAAAATGTCACCCCCTATTTTATCCCCTTAGGGGTGGAATTTGACCAAATCCTTTCTTAGGGGATGTCTATGTTATAGTCACTTTATGCATGCAAAGTCTCAGCTAGATCGATTCAAAATTTACAAGGTTTCATACAAACTGTCACCCCTTATTTTATCCCCTTAGGGGTGGAATTTGACCAAATCCTTTATCAGGGAATGTCTATGTTATAGTAACTTTATGCATGCAAAGTCTCAGCTAGAGCGATTCAAAATTGACAAAGTTTTATACAAATTTTCGCCCTCTATTTTATCCCCATAGGGGTGGAGTTAGTCAAAATCCTTTCTTATTGGATGCCTACGTTATAATGGTTATAACGGGCTGAAATTTGGAATGAAGGTATAAAATCTACCCGCATGCCAAATTTCAGCCCGATCTATCCAGTGGTTTGGGCTGTGCGTTGATAGATCACTATGACGGCAACAACACTCTTAATAAATAGGTACTTGCTTGATACACTTTTTCTAAATGTAAGCTCTATTGTAAATAAATCATTCATATATCAAGCCGCTTTAGGACATTTTTGCTAAACTCCTAATTCGAATTATTTTTGTACCAAGCAGCTTAGTACATAAACGCTGAATTCGTAATTCCAGATTCTTATTTGGCCATAATAGTTTTTTGTATTTTATTAAAACAGCAGCGGAATATCATTAGGTTTTGTTTATCAATTCGATTCAGTACTTTATTACGCATAAAATGGTACCAAAATCGTAACTATATATCAATAATCAGACATACCAAACCAAAAAAACCGTTTGAAACTTTAAAGACCTTTTTCTCAACTTTGATGATGTTAGGGTTGATACATAAACGCTTAACACCGTCCAAATATGGGCACGGGGTAGTCACTTTATAGCATAGCTTACTATAAAGTCTATAGGCTATATGTAAGTTTTACTTGTTATTACTAACCGTGGTAACCAGCCACTGATCTTTATGATCCTTTATCAAATTAGCTATTATTTTCATTGTTGTTTTTAAATCTTGTTTATATGTTAAAAATAGCTATTTATTTAATAAATTCTAGCTATTCAAATTGTAAGACTTTACAAAATCTCCATGGCTTTTTGTCAAGCTGTAGGTATCTAGTAATCTAGATGGTTATTTTAAGCTCCGTACTCACATACAGTACCGATTACTACCTAGTTACCTCGTTACCGTAAGTGAGTACGGAGCTGTTCCGGCATACCGTAAGTACCTACCTTAAAAAAAAAGAGTTTTTTTCTTATATTTTTTATTTACAAATATAATTATTGTGAGAATTACTTACAAACTTATAATAAGTAGGTATAGTAATATAAACAAATATTAATACATTTAATTTATAATATGTACCTATATCTTACATTACTAACTAAGTTAAGTATTTCAGGTCGTCAGTAGAGCTTTTCAGTTTTTTGTACGTGTAGAGTATCAGTACATAATTTCATTAACCTCCAAAAAATATGCTGCAAAAAAGACATCACAAAAATTATTAATAAAATTTTAAAAGATGGCATCATATGTTTGTTAAAATGTTAAATATTTACCCAAGCGTGCCATTAAATATGGTTCCTAGAGCAGCGGTGTCCGCCGCGGCCACTGAAAAATGAAATTATTAATATTAAGGCACTTATAATTATTACATTACCTATACTAAATAATAAACTTTTAGTTAAATTAAACTTATATTTACTATCTAGTAAAGACAAGTGGTAAGCTTGTCGTGTTACGAGGTTTATTGAAATAGGTATACGTATAGGTAGGTAATTATCTAATTATGTATTTATTATGTAGTTCTGAAGTTAAAGATGGCCATTACTCCACCGACAAGAGCCTGGCTCTTAGATATACGAATGGAGTTCTATCTACTGGTAGAACATATGTAACGCACTTGACGGGTTAAATAAAAGAAAAAGGTTACTTACATGTACCAAAAGCACTTCCAAAACTATTAGCCGCCGCTGTGAAATCTGTAAAAAATATTTGTGATAAGTTATTAATCCAAAAAAAAAAAAACCTAAAATTGTTTGATTACTATAATATTTCAATATATCAATTAATAAAAGGTACTTACTCCCAGTAGCCACTTCTCCCACAGCAGCACCTAAATTTGCAGCGGCACCTAAAAAAAAATAAAGATAAGTTTTCAATGAGTAGCCAAGTACCTAATAGAATATTTGACATGAAAAAAAATCTAGGTAGGTACTTATACCTGAAAAAAAGATTGTCTTATACAAGAAGCTACAGTCGAGTGCATTTCAAGCTTTACACAGCTAGGCACCCTATTTCATTGTGACACAAGGGCGATGTTAGAAATATTTTGTAAAGGATGATATGCTTTCGACTGTACGTTTATTTTTGTCTGTCTTTTAGAGTTAAAGGGTATATTTTTTTTTAAAAAAAAAGCTAAAAATAATTACCAAGTTTCCCCGCGACTACTTGACCAGTAGCTCTACCGACAGTCGCTGAAAAAAAGTTACAAATAATTAATTATTTTTAAAAATTAAAAGGAAAAACATACTTCAAGCTTAGTGCTTACTTTTTGTGACATCCGAAAAGGCATGATAATTTAATTTCTAATTATATTTATTGATTTATTTGATAATGTCGGTATTCCTCTGACGTCTGCGTGCATGCTTCGACTAGAGCAGAATTTTGCCCATTTTGCCCACTGATGCCAGGATTTTGCCCATTCATACCAGCATTTTGCCCACTCAAGTCTGAGTTTTGCTCGTAGGGTTGTCCAAAATACGAATACCTACATAAAACTCCGCTGGCTGTATGAATTTTAGCGCCAACTATGTCGCCTGCTGCACCTTAAAATATAAAAATGGATAAATAAAAAAAATCTGGTATGAAAATATTATTGAAATCTAAATTACTTGATATTCATACTAACAGGTTGTTCAATAAAATTTAAAAAACGTAATATCAACAAAAAAAAACATCCAAATTAATAATCAACTTTTTTTTTGGGTTTCATTAAATTTCAGGTACTTAGGCAGTTTAAAATCGATTAAAAAAACTTTTTTGTAAAGATTGAATTTATAACTTGCGTACCGTATGCGGTACGTTTAGGAAACAGCAAATAGGATACCCAGGGCATTTGATAAAGAAAAAAGTTTAAAGTAAAAAGATCCGAAATTAGTAGTATAAATACATTTGAATAGTTTAAAATTGAGTTTATCTAAATAAAACATACTTGCGACACCCGAAACAGCTGCCGTCACGCCAGCAACGTCACCTGCAACCACTAAAAAACAATTTCAGTACAAATAAAAATTAAATATTTATTGACCTAGTTTTTATGTTGAATGTTAAATCATTAAATAATTCTAACACCATTTTTTAACAAAAGGTTTCCAATAAAAAAACTTTTTTTAAAATTAACAGTTGTGATCTTTTAACTCTTAATCTAAACTTACCACTTCCAACAGCATTGCCTACGTCTGTTGCAGCCGCAGACAAATCTACAAAACAATAAAAAATAACAGTTTTATTATATTTTTTAAAAACTACTTACTTCATTGTCTTTAAAAAATATTAATTATTTAAATAACAACTTACTTCCTCTAAAAACGTCGCCAACTGCTTTTCCGACATTGCCAATAGCAGCTGAAAACAAAAATATGTATTTTTGAAGATTAAAAAAAAAAAAAATATTAAAAAGCAGAAAAACATTTTCCTATCACCTCTTTAACGTCCCCACTACAGAGGTAAGAATCTACGCTCATACGAGAGTGATTAGGTCATGTGAGTAAAATATAGAGTAGGTACCTACCAACCTTTGAGTACCTATAGAATATATAAGGAGGTGCCATACCGTTTGGATCTGCCTGGTCTGGCGCAAAATGGCTACCTTTTTGTATGGAATTTCTTATCGTTTTACAGGTCATCTACAAAAAAATCTATGAAAAACTTGCGCCAACCTTGGCACGCTGTCATAAAGTCATTTTTATATGAAAAAAAAATGGGGCCACTCCTTATATACTTTCCTCATTGGTAACAACGTATGTACTATACTATATTTTATACCTTCTACAAGTTATTTCATTCTTAATAAATAATATTTTTTAATAATTTTATTTACAGGTAGGTACTTACTAGCTTTTCCGGCTATAACTGAGCCTACACTAGCGGTAGCTGCACCTGAAATTAAAATTAAAGGGCTAAATTATCATTTAAGAATAGAAATTAGTTTATCTTTGGGAGTAGAAGTGCTTTTAAGTTTGTATTTTTAGAAAAACGGTCAGATTTCACCCAAGTACTTACTAAAGTTTAATTACCTATTATTTGTTTTTATTTTAAAATTATGGAGTTTCTAGCACTTTGACTAATAAAATAACAAGACGCAAGAAAAGAATTGAAAGTAAAAGAGACACTATTGCATCCAAAAAACAAAATTCTAACCGGCATTCAATTTATTTTTCCTATCCCTCAATATCCTGGACACTGTTTTCTCTGAAATCCCAACAGCGGTGGCGGTCCGCCATCTTGCATTCGTTAGTTTTTCCGCGTATTCCGAACTCGCCTCTTTTTTCATAAAATCGTACACTTTCGCTATTATATCACGTGCCTGGAAAAGGGAAATAGAAAATAATATTTTTATGAAAACCTACTAGAAGCAAAATTAATTTCTCGATTTTTTTTTTTGTAATTTTTAAAAGTAGTTTTCCTTCATCTGACATTTTTTACAAAAGATCTTGGTTTAGTAATACTTGGTGTTGTTACAAACAAAACAAACAGGATATAAAACATCATTTCTTTTCCCCATACTAAAGTCGATCAGCAAAAAAAGTTAGATTTTATTCTGTATATTTTGACCCAAAGATTTCTTGGGGAAAATTTATCAGTTTCATAGACAAATTAAGTTTCACGAATTTTGTCATAGAGTAAAATACCTTTAACTTAAAAAAAACATACCTATCTGTTTGTAGGTACTTAGTTACATAGATAAAACAGATTTCAATGAATTACCACCGATTTAATCTAACAAAGTTGCTACAGAAATTCGTGGGGTTAATTTCAAATTCGTCCAAGTGTAATGACCCTCTCTTTATCATTGGTCTGGTCTTGTCACATCAGGAATGTATAAAATATCGCTGATATTATTCACTAGAGATGAAACGGATATCCGGTAACTATCCGGTATCCGGCCTATCCGGCCTAGTTTTCACTATCCGGCCGGATACCGGATAGTAGGTCACTATCCGGCGGAGGCCGGATAGTAGAATTCACAAAATTTTAATTATTTTACGAAGTGAAAATCAAACAGCAATAGATTTATAGATACCCTTTATTTTTATAATCACACGGCAAATACGTAAATGTTTTAATTTTAATAGTCAAAATTAATAAGTGGCAAATTATGATGAATAAATACCAAATTTTCCGCATTTGTTGGTAAGAGGCGACTCCGCTTAGCCTATATATAAGCGCTATAGCTAAAAAATAGGGCCGGATATTCGGCGGCCGGATATCCGGCGCTCCGGCCTACAAGCTTGCCGGTTATTCGGTATCCGGTATCCGGCCAAATCACTATCCGTTTCATCTCTATTATTCACTCAATGATCCCTTTGTCTGTATACTATTGTCAAATTAAATAGGGACCTTACAGGATACTGAATGGGGCATTCAAATCTTTTGAAGATAAAACATTGTTCTAAAAAATTTGATGCTATTAAAAAAATATCAAAATCTTAAAAACGTGTATTTTCTAAAAATATATTGGCATAATGATGTGTACATAGAAAGTTTAAAAACTTTTTGACATGGACGTCGGATAAAATCATAAAATGTATCCGCATTCGGCACATACCATCCTATGATTGATATAATTTTATTAACAAGTTCTCTCTTTAAATATAATTATAGGATTAAAATACTCACTTGACTGTTCAAAACGACGCGACCCGTTTTACGTACCCTACTTTTCCGTTCCTCTTTCGTTTTCCGTTTTCGCGCCTTTTTTTGGCCATCTTTTGTTGCGCTTTTATCTTTTTTAGGCGGCATTTTTAAATTGACTAAAGAGTTTTTAGGCTCGACGTCCTTTTTTGAAAAATATGCAGATTTTTTTTTAAATAAAGACTTGAGACACATGTGTTTTGAGCCGAAGTCGGCTCGCGACTGGCGTTGGTAGCCCCCCTCTGTGCCCGCGCCTACCCCTGTGACACCTGAGGGGAGGGTCTTTGCTGCATGTGAGCGTGGATATAATTTACGTGAGAGAGGTCCCGCCATTTCTATGCTATTTGTATTTGTGTGACGAGACTTCGTGGTATGCGGTGTTTTTGACCCCGACACGTGTTGGGTAGATATTTATGTTTTTATTCGTGCGTATGTTTAACTCTGTGTAGTGAACATTGTTTAGGGAATGCCATCGGTTAGAATTTTGTAAATTAAGTAGGATCTATGTACTTATAACAACCTAATTCAAAATATGTCTTGCGATACTTACTTCTGTTCCCTATCACAGTAGTTTCCTTTGACAAATAAAGAAATATTTTTTTTTTCTTACCTGCCAAAGATCCTGCAGCTCGAAATATGTCGTTAAATAATCCACTTCCTGCGGTAGCTGCGGAGACTGCAAAAAAAAATCACTTTGTCTCCCTCATTCAAATTTTCGCTATCATGTCAAAAAAAGTCAAAAACTGTTTCGACCACTTTCTTTTTTTGTATTTCGAATTTTATTCGAAACACATTTCCTCAAAAGAATATACCTATGTAAGATATAAATATAATTTTTACCATTCGTAGCACCAGTTACTTGTCCGACTGCATTAAGAACACCACCTGCAAATGATGATAGATTTTAATTAAACTTTATAATATTGTAGGTTGCACATCAGAATAACATAAGTAAGTAAATAGGCTTTATTACCTTCGAGATATTGTACTTTATTTCAATAGATACGACAAAAATGCGTACGAAATCACGGGCAGCATAGAGGCTGGAAGCTAGCTAGAGGCTGCCCGTGACTTCGTACCTTCTTCTTCGTCTTATTTAAGAGCTTAGCTTTTGTCGGTGAAGCCTCTTCCATCCCTCCCTATTTTCTGCCTTCTTTTTAACATCTTGATACGACATGACACTCGCCTTTTCCTTCACCTGTTCTAGGAACGTCCGTCTGAGTCTTCCTCTCTTCCTTTTTACCTACTTCGTACCTACTAGAGAATATTAGAGTAGGTATTGCATAAAATACTTACTTCCAGCAGCATTGATGCCACCGCCAAGAGCTGCTGCAAGACCTGGAGATTTACAATTAAGTTAAATAAAGAAAATATAGGTAAACATACTTGTTTATTTATTTTATTTAACAGTTTATTACATATTATAGAGTTTATTTTATTACATATTACAGTACATAGAGACAGAAAAAAGAGAAGTTATACAAAAGGTACAGCATATAGGTACTTAGGTAGGTATAGGTACATTTTTCTGTCCTTTATGTGTTAGAAGAAAACGTCGTATTGTACAAGTATGATAAGAGCGGGCGTAAATTAATGAAGGTACCTGAAAACGGAAAACTTACTTCCAAAAAACCCTTGCGGCTGTGGCTCAGGCATGCACACTACACAGCCTATCTGTAAAAAAGAAAAAAAGTTAAAAACAAGTAAATAAACAATAAACGTAGCAATATGACTTTGCTATAAGTAGGTTCTTTAGGATTATGTGCTATGGAATCGAGTTAAAACTTTATTTATAACCAAAGAGCATCCAACCTAATTGGTATAGTAAAAATGAAAGAGAAAATTGTTACATATTTTCAAAGTTCTATATTTCCAAAAGTAGGTAAGTATATCACTTTCGACATTTGTCCAAAATACTATCGTTTTATAATATTTTTATTTATCGATTGACGTTAGTTTCATCAGTGGCCGCCAACTTTTTTTTTCTCCATACTAGCTCGAATAGGGGATGTGTAGTGCAATTGATACCGAAAATTTTACTATACCAGGTTCCATACAAATATGTTCGATGCCATTTGATTTCAAAAATACTTTACGCAACAACACAGACAATAAATACCACATTTTCTATACTAACAAAAAACAAGCATTTACGTAAATTCAAAATAGAAAAAATCCAACTAAAAACTGGCCACATACCGCGAAAAGTAGAAATATTACAGTTTTCATTTTCCACCCGACTCTGACTACCTTTTCAATTGAAATGAATGTTTAAATTTCGTATTATTTGTTCTTTATTACAGCACTTTGCTAGCCTTCGTTGAAAAACCGTAAAATTTGTACAGCTGTCTCTTTATTAACCTTTACGTAAGTAGGTAATTCGACCAATTAAATTATGTTGACCAAAATTTAAGGCAATTACAGCAAAGAATCTACCATTTCTACCAGGCACTGTACTATTTAGCTTTGTATTTACAAAAGAGCCTTTAGGGATACGTTTTGCATAAAAACAGAAACCTCCTTAATACAAAACGAGTTTTATTTATAGTTCTAGAACTAACTCAGATAAATGACGTTTCGGTTATAGACAAAACGTCAAAAAATGACATTAGTCCTAGAACTTAAACTCGTTTTGTAATAACCGGGAAGATGTTTAGCTTTAAGGCACACGCTTTAAGGTGACCATTGAATATGAGCACACCCTGAATATGATTGGTAGATATCAAACGCATCCATAGCAACGTAGCATAGCACATCTCTGATGGAAGGCACCCTTAGTGGCTTTAGTCCAAAAGTTGCAAATCTTACGAGACCAACCGACCCCATTTTGGATTCTGCCGATATCAATTATACAAAACGATGAAAATGCAGAGTTATGCATTATTTGGACTGCTGAACCGACGTTTTATATGAATTTTATGTTAAGTTTAAAACTTGTACGAAGGTTCAACTAGTAGGTACCTACTGGCTAGAGAATACAGTATTTGGTAAGGAAAGCTACTTGATAACTTATTTTAAGCAAGTAAATAAATTAAATTAGCCCCGATCAGTTGGAGGAACCAACTGTAATTTTAACATCACAACGTAAGCGATGAAAAGTTATTACTACGGAATCGTAAAACACCTATCACTGGATGCAGCCAATCCTGAAATTTACTGTTTAAATAAAGTCTCAATGTTGCATAACTCTTTTCTACATCCTAGTCCTAGCGTGGTCTATGCTTGGATTTAAACATCGAACTTTACAACATGCTTATTACAATGTTGTATTCGATACAGTTCTGAAATGCTTGACTGGACTTTATTTAAAACAGTGTCCATTTCTAAACAAAGTTAACAATATTTTCGCTGTGTCAACTTTCAAACAACAACAAGGTGGACTGACGACTTGGTTAAAGTCGCTGGAAACCGTTGGATGTGGGCAGCGCAAGACCGGTCGTTGTGGAGATCCTTGGGGGAGGCTTTTGTCCAGCAGTGGACGACTGGACGTCCATAGGCTGACATGATGATGATGATGAACTTTCGAGCTTATTTCTATATGTCACGTGTTGGATCCGATTTGCTTATTAAACTGATGTTTCAGGCCACAGTTTAATAAGTCTTATAAAAAAACTCTACCATCCCTCTTTTTACAAAAAGCATGTCAATGTCGATACATATCGAATCAGATTTTGTGTCTGTGCTCATCTGTAAAGAAGCTCATTTAGTTTTTCTATGCATGCTACATTTTATTGGTCTGTGCAAAGTGAAAATGTTTTCGAAAGCTAATACGAGTGTTAAGTATATTTGTTTAATAATTACCCTAAATATGGGAAGGACAAACATTTGCGTTGCTATTTTGTATAAGTAGTACTTAAATGCGCTTGTAAAATAAAAATGAAAAGTGTTTTATTCAAAAATAGGCAAAATGCATTATACTTTTTTGATGTCACTTTTTTGATCTAAAACTACTGCCGGTTCACTACCTGTATAGCCGAGAGGAAGAAGACGGCAAGAAACCTTCGGCACAGGGCCCTACGTTAAATTCAAACCATTTAGGTAATTTATTGTTCTTCTTTCTCATTTTTCTACTAATATTATAAATGTCAATATAAGTATGTTCTTGTGTACGGTACGGACGTGACGATGTTTGTTCTCACGTCAAAACCACTGAACAGATTTTAATGAAACTGTACAATACAATATTGTAGCATGACGTTATTAATAGTATTTAAGTTTTTTGTTCTATTTATATTAGAAATGTCAATGTGCTAATGGATAGATGGATGTTTGTTCTAACACGTCAAAACCACTGAACAGTTTTTAATGAAACTTTACAATATTGTAGCATAATATTATGAATAGTACCTATATTTAAGTATTTTATAAAATATTAAAATCGTCTACCAACGTAAGAGATGATAATTGTATTAAAATCTTCTTTTTAACAGTCTTTTTTCTTTCAGTACACATTACAATATTTATAGTATGTACCAAGCATGTACCTAAGCAATTTTATTTTCCCTGCTACAGAAAGATTGAAGTCCAAATGCAGGTAGGCTGTGTTACATGTTTAAAGCAGGCATTACAATAGGACGTGCTGCCTAACTCGTGAAATTTTAATTCACCTGAGATACTGCCGGCTTCGGTGAATATTTCACTTTATATGTAACTACAGGCTGCTAGAAAATATGTTTAGAAGAAAAAGAATTCTACTAGAGGCTGCCCGCGACTTCGAACGCATTTATCGTCATATCTTGAAAAAGAATCATGATATTTAAAAATAATATAGCCTATGTGTTATTCTAATATGCAAGCTACAATATTGCCAAGTTTCATTAAAATCTATTCAGTAGTTTTTGCGTGAAAGAGTAACAAACGTCAATCGGCACAGACATTGACATTTATAACTGAAAATCAGCGTCATGTCATTGTATAGTGACATGACATTATGCTGAGTGGAGTCCTTTTCTCAGTTCTATCTCTGCTTTGTATTTTCCTTGTTTCTTGTATTATTGTCTTTTATTATTATTTTTTTAACATAAGGTGCTATTTTTTTTTGTTTTGTTTACTTTAATTTTGTAACTGAATGGGAATAAATGATTAACTATAATATAAGTAGGTAGGATAGGATGTAGGACTCGCTAAACCAAACTGCACTTGACTGTACTTACCTCTTGACCCCTATTCCAAACTGCAGTGAACTATACAGGGTGTAACAGAAAGGGGGTATAAAGCCGAAACACAGCGATAGTCCCCATGAAACTGAACAACTTTCCCCAAGGAACATAGGTCGTAAATCGAAAAACATTTTTGGATCGCCCATACTTACTCGATCAGTTGATCGGATATTTTGTATTGGGGAGGAGAATTTTTTTTTCGAGTTACAACCCATGTTCCTTAGGGAAAGTTGTTCAATTTCATGAGGTTTATCGCTGTGTTTCGGCTTTATACCCCCTTTCTGTTACACCCAGTATAAGGTACATAGATCACAGGTTACAGGCCGATCGGACGGTGCATTTCATAGTAGGTGCTTACTGCAGTTGGATCAGCTAAAGTGACTTATATTTTTATCCGAATGCGCCAGAAGGAGGGTTATGTATTTCGAGAGTATGTATATATGTATATAATTCTTTGTCACGCTCTACATCCTGAACGGCTTGATGGATTTTAGCTTGAAGAGGTGTCGTTAGGTTCGTATTTACTGTGAGAGTGACAAAAAATAAGTACCTAGTATATTTTCAACCCAGTCGAGTTTTTTAAAAAGGTCAGGGTAGCAATTCCGCTAAATTAAGTTAAGCGACCAAACTATAGCCAACAGATAAACATTCGACAGCAATATGTCACAAATTTGGTATTCTCTTAAGTGCCACGATTAATAGTCGATTAGTAGTCGATTAGTAGTCTCTAGAGGGTTTTGTCTACTGTCAAATAGCGAAGAGAATACCATTTGGAACTGCCACTCATGTGACATTGCGGAGTAGAATACCGATTATAGCGTAAAGTAATAAAATGTACGGCCGATCGCTGTCCACTGTCAACTTATCTGTTAAGAGAACACCAAAATGTGTCAATTCATACAATTCACATTCTAGAGAGACACCATTTTTCATTTGGTAATTAGAAGAATACGGCCCCAGGTTATTGTTCATTTTATCGAGGCTATCGAGGATATTTGAGGCATTCAGGGGATAAAATTACTATCTATGGATTTGATGTACGGGCTGGGGTAGCAAAGTCACAGATTACTAAATAGTTACTGAAGTTAGTTACTTAGTTTTAAGATTCTAAGTTTTAAGTTCTTTTTTTATTTTGTTTTGTGTTTTATTTTGTTAATTTTATATTGTTTCTGTACTTATATTTATATTGGACTGAAAATAAATATTTACTTACTTACTTACTACAAAGTGTTTATTATATGTCATCTTAGTCGTGGCCTTCCGCAAAACTCGAAAAAACAGCTATTCAGCTTCATTCTCAATCTAGACACACAACAGCGTGAAAAAGGCAAGTTCTGTAAATCGTTTTTTTAACAATTAAAGAGAAAATAGAAGAGGGAAGATGATAGGGCACTTGATGCGACATGACGGTTTCTTGAGAAACATCATTGAAGGAAAGATTGAGGGGAAGAGAGGCAGAGGAAGACCGCGTACCTACTTCACTCACGTGAAGGAAAAAGTTAACGTCATGTCGTATCAAGAAGTCAAAGCACTGGCAGAGGAAAGGCCTAAATGGCAAATGCTCCACCGATAAGAATCTAAGGCCCGGAACACATGGTGAAACGCAACTGCAACGCAACTGAAACTACTTATAATATGCTCTTAAATGTGAACGAATGAAATCTTTTTTAAAGAACATTGAGACTGGTGTAAAATCGTGTGTAGGTAGGTATTCTTAAGCTATAATTTCGAGAAAATACGGCAATAAATGTGTACGCAAGCAGCCCCCAGTTCGTTATAAACCGATTTTCCAGTTCACAACACCACAGTCTACATACTAAATAGAGTATACTAGCTCGAGTAAACCTGACCGCAGTAGAATCTGCACGTTGTGGGGTTTAAAAGTTCCCCACGTTTGTACGTGTCTAACTCTATTCACGGAGTTCGTTTTTAGTTCTGTGGTATTGGAGATGTGATTTAGACTTTGCAATGAAGGTTTTTTGGGTTATATTGTTGGTAATAAGTATTAAAAGGTCAAATTTGAATTTGGAATTTCAGGCGGTCTAGATAACAATATTAACCGATTTCAAACGACTTTAAACAAATGACAATCAAGTCAGAAAAAGAGGTGGTCTTACGTATTATTTTACTTTTGGTCAAAGACTTTCCGCGAATAATATTTAACAATACATACGTGCAATTATTATATATACTAAAAAGATACGAAACAATATAAAAAATTAACTATTTTAAAATTATTTTCCCCTCAAAATAAAACATTATAGGTACATACTTTAAAACTTTAAAGCGTGAAACGCCTGCCGTTTTATTGATAGCAAACATTCCAGTGTGTGTAAAAGTGCTTGCTCAGAACTCACTGGCAAGCGGTTAGCCCTAGGCTTCTATTTGCGCAAAAGATAAACATCGGCCTTTACTCTAAACTTCTTCAAACATGTTCAAGTATTTAATACTTGTGGTTCTCGACTCGAATTTTGTTCAAAGGGTTTTCTTGGTGTAAGTACTTACTTAGATTGAGTTTCGTGGTTCGTTCTGTTGGTAATAAGTGGGTGGGGAAGTAGGTAGTGAAGTAATGCGAAAGGTTTGCTTTTGTTGTAAAAAGTAGGAAAGATTTTAGATGCTATCAACGAATTAATTAAAGCAAATATACCTTTACAAGGTAGTCACTATTTTTATACTGTACTGTACTAAAATGTGACTTTTTGCAATAAATAAATAATAAATATTTACTAAATAATTTGTATCGACGTTGATAAAAAATTTGGAGAGCAGAAATCTATTACATAGTCTTCTGACGGAACAGGAATGTGTTTCAGGTAGGTACTAGTCTAGATTCTATCACAAAGTGAAGATTAAGCTACTTGTGTTCACGTAAAAATACTAACCAAATCCGCCGGCTTTTTTGACAGCTGTCATTCGTATGACGTAAAGCCGCCGGGGCCTAGCTCGGCGGCGGCGGCATGCCAGCGGCTTTGGTGTGTAGATAGCTTAACTACGAAGATTTTAACTTGAGTCGTAACAATCATTGCAAAAGGCATTACTGTTTAACTTTTAACATTTACGAGTATGACCACGTCTGCCACGAGTTATTATTAACCAAAAATTGTTATTCTGTTTCTGAATTTTAGATTTCTCAAAGTTTTGTAAGTATTAAGTAACTGTTTTGATCTCATTATTTGTAATTGTTCTTTTATTGTTATTATAAAGTACCTACCTAATTATGATCTCCTTATGACTTAAATATTTTGTTTAGTTGTTATATTTTATAATTTAATTATGAAAAAATTTTCGCACACAGTGTAATGTACTATTTTTAGAAAATGAAAATGAAATGAAAATGAATGAAAATGAAAAGTGTTTTATTCAAAAATAGGCAAAATTTATTACACTTTTTTGATGTCACTTTTTTAATCTAAAACTACTGCCGGTTCACTACCTGTATAGCCGAGAGGAAGAAGACGGCAAGAAACCTTCGGCACAGGGCCCTACGTTATGTGCAATATAGCTTTTTTTTAATCGATATAAAAAAAAATAAACTACTTACTTACTTAGTCTTTTAAACTGATATACTTAGTTACAGTGTACAACTAGTTACTTTATCTCTATGGCCAATAAAATAAACATAAACCGTCAACTGAACCAGGGCCCAAGTCTGCTAATTTTAAATAGCCTCAGTTGTGTGTCGGCAGAGTGTCAATGGCATTTTTTGACACATCTGCTAAACAATGGCTTACACTGATTGCGACCAAATATGCCAAAAAATGACATTGACAGTCTCATTGAAACTGCCAACACACAACTGAGATAATTGTAAATTAGCAGGCTTGGGCCCCTGTACTATATGGTTCTACTCAATGAGGAAGGAATATAAGGAGTGCGCCCTTTTTTTTCATATACAAATGAGTTTATGAAAGCGTGCCAGATTGCGCCAAGTTTTCCATAGTTTTGATGACCTGTCAAACGATACGAAATACCATACAAAAAGGTAGCCATTTTGCGCCAGTCCAGACACGCAGATCCAGACGGTATGGCTCCTCCTTACATTTCTTATTCTATACTCAAAGGTCCTTATTTACTTACTAACATATGTTTTGTGACACAATGAAACGAAACATAAACCTCAGATGCATTCGTGACTAACTTACGAACTAACAACAAACTTATGATCAAATTACTTATCTCTAAAACTTTACACAAGGTGTAAGTAAGGTTGGTACCACACGGTTGGTAAATCGACAAGATTTTGTTAAGTAAAATTGGAAGTTGATCGAAACATTGTTTTGAGCGCATAGTTTTAAAAAATGTGCAGTGACAAAAAAATTAAAGAAAATGGCGTAAGGTAAATAAGAAAAGATTGTTGAGATATGGTTCCTTTTAAGGTAGATACTTACTTATGCGAAATGAGTAAATATAATCAAAAAATGAGATTATTGAGTGCCAACTGCCAAACGGCGTCGCGCGCGGCAAACTATTGAAAAGTTGGCGGGAAGTGCTGGACACCTTCTTAAATACCTGGGACCGAAAATCATGGCAGATGAGGAGAGAGGCCTTTGTCAGCAGTGGGACACCACAGACAAAATTATATTAGATTAAAGATTAAAAAGGCGGAAAAAGCATATCACCAAAAACTAACGTATGAGAGACGATGTCGAATGTAAACTTGTCAAATCACAATACCCTGCGAAAATCGAGTTACTAAAGTAACGCAACAGCATACGGGCGGGTTAGAAAGTTAGCCACAAGGCCTCTCTCTGGTTTAATCTAACTTCAAGTCGACTCTTGTATTTACCCGTTGCTTAAAAGGCTCATTAAGTTAATTACCCATTAAACAACATGCCATCTTTTTCAGATTTTTTGTCAATGAGACACAGGACCGTAGTGAGCTATAGGTGTAATGAAGAGTTAGTTTAATTATGATTTCTGCAATGTGGGATCTCGTATGTTTTGCAAGTTGTCTTACACCCATGTTTGCTTGTTTATAGATAAGATGTTATCTAATATAATGCTCTTTTGAAGATATAATGGGGTCTGTCATTGTATTATGTTATTAACTAACTTATTTAGGATATGTTGTTAGAATGAGACGTTCGTAATTAATATTATGTTTTGTTTAGGTATAGGTCGCGCCACGTAAAAAGAACGTTGGCTTTCAAGCTGCGCATTACACGATTTTTGAGTCTGACGTGTGCCGTTTGTTTTAAAATACCATCGCGCACAAGTATTTAATTACGTTCATGGTTTTACTACCCTATACTCTGTTATTATTAGGAACAACCTATCTGATTGATGGTAGATAGTGTTTAATGCAATCTTTGATCTTATTACCTAAATAGTTTAATCTAGACTTAAAACTATATTGCATAAGTTTTCCAAGGTGTGTCGATAAATGTGCACAAAGTTGCGGGTAGACTCTATCGGGCATATTATATGTACTATCATTTAAATGATCATATATTTGATCCTAGCTAGGAGAAAAGACGGTCGATGGACGAAAGCAGTCACAGAGTGGTGGCCGAGACGGGGACGTCGATCAATGGGCCGACAGTGTATTCCCACCAGTCCCATTGGAGTAGTTCCATTATGGGACTGCGGGGAATTTTTTTCCCAGAGGTTCAAGTGCAAGTTAAACTACATTCTCAACCCGGAATTGCTTGTGTTTATTTAATTTTTAAGCGCTAGTGCATAAGGGAGATTAAAGTTTCATCTCCAATTGATTCGTAAAGGGTTATTGGCCTACGAAATGAAACTCTTGTTATGTATATTACTTAGTTTATTATATCAATTCACGGAACCTCTGGGAAGGAAAATCCCATTAGTTCCGTTAATGGAACCTCTGGGAAAAAAAATCCCCGCAGTCCCATAATGGAACTACTTCAGTGGGACTAGTGGGAATACACGGGGCCGACCACCCGCTCGCTGGGCAGATGACATCGTCAGATCAACAGGGCCGCTATGGGTTAGACTGGCACAGGACCGTAGTGAATGGCGCGAAAAAAGGGAGGCCTATACCCAGCAGTGGGGAGAAACGGGCTGATTTGATTGATTGATATTTGATCCTAGATAATTGACTACGAGAAAATGAATCATAGTAATATATTACATTCATCTAATAGAAGGACCTATAAATAATAGTGAAATATGACTCTTAATGCCCGTTTAATCAACAGATAAAATTTATCTGACAGATAAACCTATGACCATTTCATAAAACAAGACGTTTTAGACAGAGACAGGTATAAAATACCTACCAGATAAATTTTATCAATAGATGCTGAAACAGCCCCTTAGACACAAAAATTTCATCTAATCTTGCTTTTAAAGTATTTAAAGAATTTATTTATCATAAATAGGTTAAAAATATTGATAAAATTAAGGTTGCCTGGAAGATATTGCTACCTAGCAATAAGGCCGCCTGTTGCTTCTTATATTCTTGTTTGTGTCTGTACCTTATATCTTTTGTGCAATAAAGAATATTTGTATTGTATTGTATTGTATTGTAAATATGTATTATCCTATAGATATTATAAATGTCAGTGTTTGTGCCGATGGATGGATGGATAGATGTTTGTTACTTCATCTCGTAAAAACTACTGAACAGATTTTGATGAAATTTGGCAATATTGTAGTTTATGTATCAGAATAACATATACGATATATTATTTTGAGATATCATGATTGTCTTCCAAGATATGACGGTAAATGCTTACGAAGTCGCAGGCAGCCCCTAGTTCATACATACATCTATTTACGAACTTTACTGATAATAAAATCAGTATGAGATATAACGTCAATTTGTATGAGTACATTGTTACGCCTTCAAGGATTTGCACCAAGATTATCTTATTTACCTATAAAGATATGGATGATAAAGATTTTTAAGTGCAGACTTACGAATCTATAAGAAAAGATATGTGACAAACATAGCCATTTTATAATATTTATAATATATAAGGGAATTACTTACCTACATATCTGTCACGCCTTTCAAAGTGGGGTAGGCAGAGACTACTTCCTTCCACTTGCTACGATCCAAACACACTTTCACTTCATTCACAAAGTCAGTCTCATCATACACGCACGTCGATTTAGGATATTCTTAATAATAAGCAAATATAACCATGTAGTTTGTAGATTAGAAATTAGGTAATTTAAGAGTCCTAGAAAGGACCCCTTACGTACATAAATACATACATATCTGTCACGCCTCTTTCCCATCAGAATAGGCAGAGATCGCTTCCCACCACTTGCTACGATACAAACACACCTCTTTCGTACCACACTTCTTAATATTGCATCCTTGCGAATCTAGCACTAGCTTTAAAAATGTACCTGTGTTAAATCAAGCGCAAATTGCCTATGAAATAAACGATTTTTGATTTTGATTGCTAACATAATAGGGATGATGACTACATTAAAAATTTCAAAAAATAATAAGTCCGTCCTTTAGGCTATTAAAAAATATTTGAAACTCATTTTTTACCTGATCAAATACATACATAAATATGTACAAAGATACAGAGAATCAGAGTTACGGAGTGGGAGGTATGGACGTCAAATCGTACCTAGGCGTGACGTCACGATCAACTTTAACCCAGCGTATCTTTGTCATTTTTAGTTTAAGAGAAAAAAGAAAAAATACGTGTCGAATATTTTAAAATAATCTATGTGATGGACTAAAATTTTTTTTTGTCATCATGCCTTTTATATTTATTCTAAAGATTCTTAAGTGCAAAACCAATTTTTCCGATAAGATAACTAATTTCTTACGTTTTCAAAACGTTACTCATATATTTAGTATCTATTTGATCTATATTTAGATTGCACTGTTTTGAGGTTAAGTTCTAGTTTCAATTGTGTTTGCTATGTTTCTGTGATTCTATGGAAATGTCTGTTTTTAGAGGCGAGTACTAATAAAACTGTTATTTTGATATATTTATCATATACCTTCTTCTTTATCAGCCCATATATGTCCCTACCGAGGGGCACGAGCCCAGTCTCATACAGAAAGTGATTAGGCCGTAATCCACCACGCTGGCCAAGTGCGGGTTCATTTTCTGTCTTTACTATTGAGTAAAGACAGAAATTTTCCTATGCACCTCAATTCATAGCTATAAAACAAGGACATTGACCTCTATATACGATTGAATTAAAATTTTAAGTATTGTTCGTGAATCACACGACGACCTTGTAGATGATTATGAGCTAACGTAAACGTGATAGTTTGCGTTACCTGTTAGGATAACTATGACAAATCTGTTTACATTATATCAAACGAGAAGACAAAACTTAGTACGTTTTGGTTTTGTTAAGTAACGCATGTATTTTAAGACTTATTTCTCGTTTAAAAGTGTTTAAATCCGAAACGTTGTCTGTGGGTTTTATTTTAGGGTTTGTTTTGCATTAAAAGTTTGTGTTAATATCAAAGTTAGTGATGTAATGTGATTTTGTTTTGTGTTAAGTGTTTAACCAGTATTGTGTAAATATGTTGAAATAATTATCAAAAATTGTTTCACATAGTAAAGCCTGTGGTAAAGCTAAGGACTTTATTTTGAACGATGAATGCTACTCGGTTGAGATCACGTATAACAAACGGTTAAGTTAATAATAAATTGTTTTGTAACACAAAAAATCTGTATTATAGAATAGTGTTTACTGAGTTTAAAAGAGTAAAAAAAATGTGTACGAAGAAATTAATATCATCTTTATTTTCTAAAGGCAAGTATGAATAATTAAACTTTCTCACGGATGAAAATGAAAAAATAAAGCTATGGTATTATCCTAGAATTGTTACAGTAGTCTGTGTTTTCTACTAATTATACTCTACTAGTATATTATGTTAACTTAAGTAAGCTGTATTTAGCATATTAAGTGAATTGTAATATTCTTATTGAGAAATAAATCATTAATCTAATCTAATCATGTTTAAGAGCAACCTAAAGTTGCACGTAGTACTATCGAAATCAATATAAAGCAACAAATCCTTCCGCTCCGAACGCTGCGAATCCGATTCAGTGGATGCGTAGCTTTATTAAATTGAGATATGTTAAACTAATGCATATATTAGACCCACAGACACGGAAAAACACCAAATTTTGTTTTCACAGCAAACTAATAAAAATCTGATACCTAGATCCTTATCAGCTCTTTTAACGTCCCCATTACAGGGGCACGGGCACGTATCTACTATCATACGAGATTGATCAGGCCGTTACACCACGCTCACCCAATGCGGGGACTGGTGTCCCCACGACAGGGGCACCAGCCTACTCTATACGAGGGTGATCAGACCGTATGACACCACGCTGATCTAATTACCATTCTTATAGATATTGACCTCTCAAGAACTCAATTTCCCTCTTCCAGATGTAGAGTCCGGGCAAGAGGACCATCCCTCCGAGTCCAGAGATACCCTCCGTCCTCTACTAGGAGGTCTCAACGGTTGGAGTGATGGCAGACCTCCCAGACCAATGCAGTTGGCGCCGTTTGAAGTTGATCCGTATGTATTTTGGGTTTATTTAGCTTAAAATTGACAGGTTTATTTGGAACAAAAATGAAACATATGCAATGTGAAAATGAAACAAAAAATACACCTACATAGCTCCGAAATGTTATGGCGTCAAAAAAATCTGTTTCTTTTTTCTGAAAAAGAAATATGTATCTTCATTTATAGCTGCTATTTTATATGAACGACATTAAATATAAAGATTAAGAATATTTATTGTCATAGACTTCACTAGTAGTTTAACTTCAGTAGGCTATATCTTTTTTCTCCCGAAGCCGATTTTTTGACCCCATATAATAAAATGTTGGGGTAATCTATATGTACTCTGGCATATGTTTCATTTCTGGGTAGTGAGTTTTTTTCTGTGCCCTGTAACTTGCATTATCGTTGGTCAGTAATGCCATACTTACTACCATAAATCCGAGATCCTATTTCTATAATAAATAGCTGACCCGGCGAACTTCGTACCGCCTCAAAGTTCTGTATGTGAAAAAAGATTTTCCCGCTTTCTGTTGAAATTTTTCCTGAATTTTCTTTGCTATAAACCTCACGGAGCCCAAGACCTTTCCAACGAATGCAAAACCGTGGAAATCGGTTCGTGCGTTTTGGAGTTATAGCGTCAGGAAGGAAAACCCGACTTATTTTTATATAGTAGATATGTCAGATCGAATAAGAATTGAATGAAGTGCGTAACCGCTCTTACTCCTTTCCAGAAACTGGCGTGAATACCCAGAAGAGACCCCGTCAGCGGGGTCCACAGCAACCAATACGCCGCTGGGCGAAGTGCCGGAGGTGTGGCCCAGGAAGTGGCGGCGAAGTGACCGAAGACTTCGGAGACTGAACACTGAGCTCATGGAAGCTATCGAGGTTAATAATGCTGAGGAAGTTGAAAGGTTGGTTTTATAAATATTTACACGTAAGCGTCACACATAGATATACATACACATAATGTACCTATATCTGTCAAACTTCTTTTCCATTTTGATAAACAGAGACCACTTGCTAAATCACTTCCTTCTACTTGCTAGTTGTTTTTTTACAATTTTAGTTTAAGAAATAGCGAAGGTTAATAAAACATCCCTTAAAACAAATGAACCTCTACAAAATGTGTAATATCTAGCCATATTATGCTCAATCCTGACACCCCCGGTTGCAAAACATGCTTTTGCATGTCATTAATCCTCTTCTGTCTTGTCCATGAAGACGTGAAGCTTTAATGGAGTGACAAGTCAACGAGAGTACCTACTCACTCATCTTCGTCAATATTAAATCGGCTTGTCGAGCAATTTACCCAGGGCTTCCTCTTATTCAACTGGATCCTAATAGCAACCCTAACATCCCAATTCTTCCAGACTCCTAAACGCCGGCGCCAACCCAAACGCCACCTGTCGTCTAGCACTAGTCTCAGCAGTCCATTGCGCTGCAATCACAGGAGGAGATTCCCTCGGTCTTCTCATGAAGTTTGGAGCCGAGAAGCATCGACTGGACAAACTTGGAAGGACACCTTTACATCTAGCTGCCTGGGCTGGGAATGCTAAGCAGATGGCTATTCTTTTGGATTTGACTGAAGGTATATTTGCATTCATACATATCTGTAAGGTTCGCGATACACCTACGTAACGTTCCGCGGCTGGAGTAAACGTATGCGACGTATTTTCGGCTGATGTGTCATAGGTGTCTGAAAAACATTGCAAGCGTATTGAACCGAACGTTCGGCGCGGTATGTTGCAGGTGTGACCGCACACTTACGCCTTTTCTTCATCGGGGTAGGCAGAGACCAATTTCCTCCACTTGCTAGGATCCAAACACACTTCCGTAGATTCATCCACATTCATCAGTTGCTACATAGCTTCTTCATAGGTACATGCACGTGTGTAATTAAGACACTCTGATTTGGGCTTTGATTTAATTTGATTGACGTAATAGTATGTTGTAACAGGTGATTAGGAAAAAGATGCAACAGTAATGGTCAGTTCTGGGATCATGATTTCATAATGTATCACTGACGTAGCGTTCGCGGTGTGAACAGAAGTATAGATAAAGAAGAGAAACGAAATATTAATTGGTCCGTTTATTGCTTTACCACAATTTAGGCAATCCATTTTAAATAAACAATAATATGATTATTAACTAGATAAGGTCATATTTTAATATTAAATAACTTCTAATAAAAAGTAGATTATGATAATTGAGATTTAAGGAAAATTAAAAAATAAAGCTACAATTAACGAGCCACCGAGAAATATAATAATAACGGCACGTTTCACCAGTTACAGATTAAATTTATCTGACAGACACTTTATAAGCACTCTCTAAAACGACAGGTTTTATGAGAGAGACTAAAGTTTATCTGTCAGTTAAATTTTATCTGTCAGTTAAATTTTATCTGTCAGTCGTGAAACGGGCCCTAAATGTTACATATAAAATATGTATGATAGCTCAAGACATCCAAATCTTAGGATCTCCTCATCACGACAATGAGTTGGAACTCTCTATCTGGAGCCACTACGGCTTCTGTCTTCTTGGAGACCAGACGGAGGACCACCAGCTCGTCTAGTACATCCTGGTGGTAGAAAGAGATAGATAGATGATAAGTCATTCACTGCAAATTAGGTACCTACCTACATAAATAATAATAGATAGATGGTACTTAAATCATTTAGTCACTGCACAGTTGGTACATAAACAACAGTTAACTTAACAGTTACTGCAAAACATTAGAAGCCGACTTTGTGATAAAATAATAATTATAGAGAATATCTATTTACGAAATCTTTATTATAAGACACCGAAATTTTTCAAAACCTTCATAAATTTTGCAACAGTAGCAGCTAATATTTAACTCATAAAACTGGATTATAATTAAAAGTAATATCCTAACCTTTTTGTTAAAAAAACCCGACTGCGATTAAAAAACGCTTTTTTTATTTTGATGTAGCCAGTGTTACTCCTACAGTAAATACGAATCTAACGACACCTCCCAAGCTAAAATCCGTCAAGCCGTTTAGGCTGTAGGGCGTGCCAAAGAATTATACATACATACAAACATAGCTACATACTCACAAAAAGTATAACCCTCCTTCTGGCGCAGTTGCGTAAAAACATAACCAAAACCTCTTTTGATAAAAAAACTGAAGTCACTTTTAAGAAAGACGGTGAAAAAAGTGAAATTCATTCTGCAATTTACTCACAATTTCTTTGAGTGCGTTGGAGGCGTGATGCGACAAGTTTCTCATGTGATTCGAGTATGTCGCAGCCGTCAAACTGTCCAACGTTGTTGTCTCTGGGAACCCTAAAAACCGGCACAATAAATAAAAAAGATATTCTAAGACATATCTAAAATATGGACATAACGTAGGGCTCTGTGCCGAAGGTTTCTTGCCGTTTTCTTCCTCTCAGCTATACAGGTTTACCGGCAGTAGTTTAAGATCTTAAAAGTGACACCAAAAAAGTGTAATGATGCCTATTTTTTGAATAAAACACTTTTCATTTTCATTATGACCTCCTTATCAGCCCTTTTAACAACCCCACTATAGGGACATGAGCCTGCTCTTACAAGACACCTACACAATTAAAACAACTAGCAATTAATGATACTCATTGTCTTTCGTGTGGATCAGACTTTAATATAAATCCTACGAATACGGTTTTGGCTTGAAAGATGAATAAATACCCTCACATCCATCCAATGACAGAAACACTGTTTATGATATTAAGTAGGATTTTTAATTTGAAATAGAATAGAAAAATGTACCGTCAGGCTATGTCCGCACTGACAGGCGGCTTGCTATGCGCCTAGAGCCTAGCGAGTCACCTAGTGAGTAGCTAAGTAAAAATAACGTTCTGGAATGTAAGCGACGGCCTTAGCCTCACACTTTTTTTTGATCCAAATATTTTCAACACAAATAATATAATTCGAACAAATATTAACAGGATAAACACTCTTAGCGACCTATTTATTAGATCCTCGTTTCATAGAAAGAAAACAATGTTAAAATTCCAAATTTGAAAGTAAATAAAAAGGGTCGTCCCTCCTCGAGGGCCCTAAAAGAGTGGTAATGAATTAGGGACCCACAATATTTCAAATTCTCTAATTGAATGAGGCTTCTGCACTTAAATTGTTTGGAAAGAGGATTCTTCCATTCTTTGTTCTCAAATTGTATAATTTATTTCTTACTAGAGGCTGCCCGCGACTTCGTTCGCATTTATATCGTCATATCTTGGAAAAAAATTATGATATCGTAAAATTATTTTACCTAGTTCTATTTATCTACTTACTCTATTAAAGCCTATGTTATTCTGAGGAGATTTTACCTTATGTTATTTGAGATCCTACCTACTATTTGAGATTCTACCTTATGTTATTCTGAGGTGCAAACTATAATATTGCCAAGTTTCATCAAAATCCGTTCAGTAGTTTTTGCGTGAAAGAGTTACAAACATCCATCCATTCATCCATCGGCACAAACATTGACATTTATAATATTAGTAGGATTCATTTATCACATAATTCTTTTTATTATCTAAAGATAATTTGGTATCTATATTTTTGATTTTTTTATGAATCTACCTACGTATAATTACAAGACATCGGTAATAACATTATAAAATCTTTTAAGTAATAATTTAGTCCAAAGATCTCTTTATCTCTAACAAGAGACATTGTGTTCGTCATGTTATGATTATAATTACCTTCGCAATTCACAATGATGGTCCCCACAACATTTCCATTTTCGTTGATGCGGTGCATGGTGTTTGTAGCACCTTTACCCTGTAAACATACAACTTGAAGTAATAGGGACGATGACTACATTCAAAAATTCAAAAAACAATAAGTCCGTCTTTTAGGCTATTAAAAAATATTTGAAACACATTTTTTACCTGATCAAATACATAAATAAATACAAAGATACAGAGCATCAAAGTTACAGAGTGGGGGGTATTGACGTCACTCCGAGGTAAAAATCCTTCTTAGGCGTAACGTCACGAGCAACTTTAACCTAGTGTATCTTTGTCATTTTTAGTTTAAGAGAAAAATGAAAAAATACGTGTTGAAGATTTTAAAATAATCTAAGTGATTGACTAAAAAAATTTTAGTCATCATGCCTATTAGTTATATAGGGTAGTAGGTATAAAACACATTCCATTGTCTATTATCTTATCTCAACTACTCAGTGAGAAGTGGATGGAGTCGACTAGATCGAGATTAGTAGAGAAACCTATAATGGGTAAGGTAAGTAGGTCTTGTATAAAGGTATACCCATGAAACTAGCAGGAAATATGAGGTAAATGATTAAAGTATCTAATAAATAAGTGCATAAAACCACAAACATACTTCTTTCACTTCATCCACATTTAATAAAGAAGTACCTATAGGATCGTAGCAAGTGGAGAGAAGTGGTCTCTGCCTACCTCGATGGGAGAGACGCGTGTCGGATATGTATGTATAAAAAAAACCACCTTACCATAAAATTCTGTGCAATTTCCATGATTTATGTTATTTCTTCTTTAAATTGATTCCTTGTAAGTTGTAAAGCGTTTTCACGTCAAAAATAAAATTATTCGCTCGCACTTTAAATGCTCAGTCAGTGCAATTGATTGACGTATATTTGTTTGTTTTTCATCCACTTGACATAGAATTTCAGAAAACTCTGTCAGTTGTTGGTCAGTTGCAACGCGGAAGGAATATAAGGAGTGGCCCCATTTTTTTTCATATACAAATGAGTTTATGACAGCGTGCCAAGTTTGCGCCAAGTTTTTCATAGTTTTTTTGGTAGATGACCTGTCAAACGATAAGAAATTTCATACAAAAAGGTAGCTATTTTGCGCCAGACCAGGCACGCAGATCCAGACAGTATGGCATCTTCTTATATATTCTATACTCAAAGGACTTGACAAAGAATTTCAGAAAACTCTATCAGTTGTCAAACTAAAGAGGTTCTGAAGCTTTTTCTGAAGTAAGGAATACAATACGTACGTACGGATAGCGCGTACATACGTACACCCGTCGTCGAGGCGTACACCAAGCGTACACTGGTGAAGTTGGGAAACCCTGTCTACGCGTACATTCGATACATAGAAAGTGTACGCAAAGACCTAAGCAAACATGGCGAGCTCGACTCATTTAGCAAAGAATGGCAAGTCCTGATGCACAGCATAGCTGGATCGAGAGCAAGGAGCGAGGCTTTTGTCCAGTATTGAGAAGACGTGACATTCTGAAACAAACATACCTCTAAGGGTGCCTTTCCACCATAGATTTGCTATGCTACGTTGCTTTGGATGTGTTTGATATCAACCAATCATATTCATTGAATATCAGGGCACCCTGAATACGATTGGTGGATATCAAACGCATCCATAGCAACATAGTATAGCACGTCTCTGGTGGAAAGGCATCCTAAAACAGGGATACTCAAACTTATTTTGTCTACTGACCACTTTGAGAATTAATACTCTTTTAGCACCTTAATCAAAGTTTAGCGCCCCACTTTTTATCACCTACCGAAAACTTCTAAGCCTCTACACAAATCCCCCATTTTTTCTAGTTCTCTTACCCTTTAGGCCTACAGCGCTCACAAGGGGAATTATCGCACACTTTGGGAACCACTGCTCTAAAACATCCTTTTACCATCCCCAGACATCCAAAACCGAGTAGACAGCGACAGCATGTCTTCAGAAGCGGAAGAAGACGTGAGGAAGCTCTGTCCGAAGACCAGAGACTTGGCTAACGTCCGGTGTGACCTTGGCGAGGTGAAAATGCTGTTACCCAAGAACTGGAAGGACAATATTGATCATAACTGCTTGGATATTACTGGGAGTGTAAGTAATTGAGATGAAGTATTGAAAAATGGAATAAAATCGTACGCCTAATTTTTTCTGAAGTTTTCACACTTCTGTTGTGTAATAATAATTAAAAGTTTTTTATTCCCCCCTGGGTTGGAAGTTGCGAAGTTTTTGTCCCAACTTCCATCCCAGGGTGGAAGTCCAGGTTGGAAGATGGGGATTTGATTAAAGATCGTCAACTGTTACGTTACACAAACATTTCATTTTTTTTTATCAATGATCTCTCCATACCGTGGTACAAAACCGTATGCATGCATGCGTCCAAATGCGTCACAAATCTCAAATATTCCTTTTCATTTCCCAGATCCCAGTAATCCAACCAGGATGGACTCCTCTCCACGTAGCCAGCGCGTGCGCACGGAAGCTATGCACTAGATTATTATTGGCTGCGGGCGCCGATCCTAATATCTGTGACGTTAGTGGACGCACTGCTTTGGACGTATGTGGCTCTGGCTACTATTATGATGTTGAGATTCCGAATGAGAAGTAAGTTAGTTTATTTGTTTCTATTCTTCCACTTCTTTGTGCGATAAATGCAACGACAGATGTACAATAAGAAGATGAAGAGCGACCGTACATGGACTGTTCGAATAGTCGTGATCGTTTCTATAGTTTACCGCACGGTCGCTTCAAGCAGTCGGCTCTCAACTGCTTGAATCAGTCTGTGTCCGGCTACCTGAAAAGATCAGACCGTAACCGAAAGATGAGTGGATATTTTTAAGGGTTTACTTCCAGTAGTGGATATTGATGATGATGTTTATTCCAATTGTACACGTATCTTATGAGTAAAATGAAGATTTTTACATTTTCGCCTTCTTCTTAGTTTTTTTCTCTTTATACAGTCTTGTCCCCTTTCTCTCTTCTTTTATTTCAAAGCATTAGTTTCACCTTCTCTTTTTCTCTAACCAATCCCTCCACATCCCCTCACATGCTCACCTAACACTCAGTTTTACAGAAGTAATAAAAGTTCTAATCCAAGCTGGAGGGACTTACAACACGATGAAAGCCAGAGGACTCAACAATGTTGACACACCACTCCACACAGCTGTGGAGTTGGAGAACCTGGATGCTATCAATGAGCTGATGGCTGCTGGAGCGGCCATTGCTTGTCTAAATACTGCTGGACAGACGCCACTGCATGTTTGTGTTAAGAAGGAGCTGGAAGAGCCTTTGCAGGTGATGTTAATTTATAACAAATATGGATACAGTCAGCTCGTTACGTTCCATACCTGGGTAAAGGCTCCAGGACCTTGCTCTCAATCTAGTTCTGCTGAATCGAGGGCCTCTTACTATAGACTATTTTTGAACCGATATGATAAATAAATAAATGTTGGGGGACATTTCACACACGGTCACCTGACCCCAAACTAGGCAAATCCTGTACTATGGGTATCAGGGACTGATAAACATACATAGATAAATATATAAAACCCAGACACGGAACGAACATTTATGCTCATCACACAAATGTTTGTTAACCGGCGGGGATCGAACCCGCGACCCGTGCGTATGAGGCAGACTCACTACCGACTACGCTAACTGGCCTGTCATGATGTCTAAATTGAGTCAGTAAAGAAATTAAAACCATGCTTGAACAAAAAAAAAAAATGTACGAGTATGTTTAAAGGATTGAAACTAGCGTATAAACCACTTTCACATTTTGTTTGATATCGAAACCGCCAAGGTTTGTCCTTATGCCTGTTTCGTAGGCAAATATTCTAGCACTTGAAATTGACAGTTTTTTTTAAAGCTATGCTAGATTCGCGAGGTAATACTAGACTCGGGTTAGCAGTTTTCCCCAGAGAATAATCTAACAAGAAATACAGAACAGAACCTCACAACTCCACGTTGACCTAAATCCTGATAACCAAGCCTTTCTGAACACAGGTCCTAGCAAACTACGGTACTAACGACGCAGATCCCCTAGCAGCTATGGTAGACGTGAAAGACAGAGACGGTCATACAGTATTACAGGCTGCCGTTGAAGCGTCTTGGGTACCTGGAGTTTGTATTGCTTTGGAAGCTGGTGCTGATGTTACCTTGAAGGTAAAAAATTGGATTATTTGATGACTAGGAGATGATGGAGATGAGGATGAGGTTGTAGTAAAATAAGGGGAGAATAATCGCAATACATACGCACTTTTATCCACTAAATGCATGTCCGCCAAGGGTATTCTTGACTTAAATTATATCCCCAATTTGATCGAGGTATATGTTAAAAAAAAAAGTGAAATCAAGAGTACCCTAAACCGACGAGCATCTATGAGACGACTGATGATTGTGGATGAAGTGAAAGTGAAGAGGGTTTGTATCGTAGCAAGTGGAGGGAAGGTGGTCTCTGCTTACCCCAATGGGAGAATGGGATATTTAAGTGTGTATCTAAGCAAAATCTGATTTCATTTAAAACAGTATTTTCCACATCAAACCATTTTCATTTATGTTTTAGGCCAACGATGGAGAAACACCTATACATTCAGCCGCAGCATTAGGTAACATCGACGTCCTCAATGAAATACTAAGTGTAGCTAAACAACGAGACTTTATTGATTGCCAAAACGAAGAAGGGGAAACACCACTATTCAAAGCTATTGTAAAAGGACATCTTGAATGTCTAAAAGCTTTAATAAACGAAGGAGCATCATTAAAAATAACTTTACCAGGCGATGTAAATGTACTACATAAAGCTGCAGAACACGGTCATGTAGAAATTTTGAAAGAATTAGTCAATTATGACGAAGCAGTTACTAGAACCATGATAAATGCTCGAACGGCTGCAGATAGAAGAGGTTTTGGTCCAATTCATTTTGCTGTATCAAACAGTCACGCTGAATGCGTTGAAATACTACTTTCTAAGAACGCTGATATAAGACTAAGGACTACAGACAGTCCGCATAAAGCATCAACACCGTTGCACATAGCTGCAGTAAAGAATCATCTTGATATAGCAAAGATAATACTTAAATTTGATAAGACTACAATACATGAAGTAAATAGTATGGGTTGGTTTCCTTTACACACAGCCGCTCATCATGGAAGCAGGGATATAATTTCAATGTTGCTTCGTGAAGGAGCTGATTTATCAGGGTATACTGATGGTCCAAAGAAATTACGAAGAACAGCCATAGATATGTTGATCAACAATCTTTCTAAACCAACAGAATTCCTCGAAGAAGTATTTGATTCGTACATAGAAACTAATACAAGGAACTTACAAGATGCCAATTGTGAAGTTACAGTAGATTACAGAGTACTTATGCCTTCAGTTTGTGAAATTGAACAAATGAAAGTGATTCAAGCTTTGATAAAGACTGGTAACAGATATGGACAAAAGAGATTGCTAGTTCATCCTTTATTAGAAAGCTTCCTCTACCTAAAATGGAAGGCTTTACTGCCATTTTTCTACACAATAATAATAATGTACTCGCTGTTTGTAGGTTCTTTAACGATATTTACTGTATCAGTGTTTTTCTATAAAGATACTAATGACGAAGCACAGAAACCAGTTTGGCTTGATTCCGAAATTTGGGGCTATGTGGTGTATTCTACGATTGGACTTTTGTTGCTGCAGGTAAGTTAAAAGTGGCAATATTGGAACTTTCAGAATGTTTCTGTAGATTGGAACTATGTATTTTTGTACCAAAGTTATTAGAGTTCTTGACAAGACTTCCAATATTCTTGTCATCCCATAATCTAGCTGCGCCGCAACTAATGCACTTAGTTATAAGTAAATTTTATAGCACATGAAGCAAGTGCTGCTTTTGAAATCAGAGCTTGGCGTAAACAATGATACCTACTTACATATTTACTTCCAGTAGCTTTATACCACAATATAGACTCTTGTGAAGATTTTCTAAACATACTAACATCCAGCCGAGTGTCATAAACCATATCCATTCTTCTAGGAACTCCTCTACATGAACGTGACAAGCAGCAGATACTTCCTTCAAATGGAAACTTGGGTGAAGTTCATGAGTATAGGTCTCGCTGCCATCCTTCCACCATCAGTCTTGATAGCCAGTTGGTACGAAGCCGAATGGCCTAGACACGTGGCGACTATAGCACTGTTGTTAGCCTGGGTTGAACTGATGTTCTTGCTGTCACGGTTTCCAAATTGGGGATACTATGTGCTTATGTTTGGGAAGGTCGCGTCTAATGTTATTAAGGTAAGACTAATTTATTGCGTAAAATCGAAACATTTTATTTAACTTTATTGAAAAAATATAAGGTTTGGTTCTCAAGGATGTTTGGACAAATTTTGGCAGTTCCGTGTTGTGTTTTTTTTTAATATGAAAGTAATTTTTGTATTTCGAAACTATTGCGAATGTGTGGATGTAAAAGATGCAGTTGTACAAGTTAAAACAAAAAAAAATTTAGAAAATGTGGAAGTTATGATAAATTGGATGTGGGCAGCGCAAACCGCTCGTTGTGGAGATTCTTGGGGGAGGCTTTTGTCCAGTAGTGGACGTCCAAGATGATGATATTATCAAGGAATCTCATTTACCTCACCCTTTTTACAGATCCTGCTCACCTTCGCGTTCCTAGTCATCGGCTTCTCTCTCAGCTTCATGATCCAATTCAAATCCCAAACCCCATTCGAAGGTCCTTGGGCAGCATTAGTCAAAACAGTTGTCATGATGACATCAGAGTTTGAATACGAGACCTTATTTGATGAAGAGCATTCAGAAGAATTTGCTGCTTCCCTAGTGATCATTAGAATCATATTTTTCGTGTTCCTTATACTTGCTTCTATAGTGCTTATGAATTTGATGGTAGGTGTAGCTGTCAATGATATCAACGATCTAGAAATCCTTGGGAACATAAGACGGTTGGCTAAACAGGTTGAGTTTCTAGGAACACTAGATACGCTAGTATATAACACGGTATTTAGAATGATTCTTCCGAAAAGAATGAAGAATAATATCAAAAACAAAAGAAGAGTAATACAAGTGCTTTCCATGTGCCCTGGTAAGCCAAGATGGAGGCATTATAAGATCTTATCCTCAAGACTCCGCGACGCAATATTTGATAAAGCAATCCATCAGAAAGTACAAACAGATAATGAGTTAGGCGTAGCTCTATTCAAATCACAGATCGAAGAAATGTACGAAGCAATTGTAAATAAAGGCCACAAGGAACTACCAGTAGATGGAGAAGCTGAAAAACCTGTGAAATTAAAGCTACGTCACGATGAGATTATAAAACATCTAAATGAGATAGACGATGGAGTGACAGAGATGAAAGAACAAGTGACGTCATACGTACAAGAAACAAAATCGCCAGTAGAAGAGTTGAATGTGAAAATGGATCAAATGTCTTTAGAAATTGAAGGTATAAAGCTTGTATTGAGTAGGCTAGAAAGTAAATTAGGTGCTATTTAGTTCGGTATAGGAATCAATATTGTGAAAATATGATATTTCATAAGAAATTAAGTAACACATTTTGATATTAAGTTTTTTTTATAATCAAACCCTAGTGCTTTGAAATATAGACTGAAATGATTTGAGCTGTTGGAGTTTTATTATACAATAATATATTCGGCTTATATTTGCGTAAAAATTAAACCCCTTTAATTAAATCTAATAAATAAATAAATATTATTTAAATAAGATATTAAATATGTAGATCATTTAAAATTGCATTTCAAACTGAACAACAACACTGCACACAGCAATGTAATTTTTTTAAACCTAGCAACATTCGAATGCTAGCAGCTTTCACCAGAGAAGAATCTTACAAGAAACACTGTTGCTCTTTTCAAATAAAGTTTTACAATTCTTATAAAGTTGAAAACTATACCAAACCAAGATAGACAGAGCGTCATATAAAATGCAAGCCGGTAGAGTCCATACCTACTCTACATAAATTTGTGATCAAAATTTCTGAGTAACAACACTAGGGGCAGCCCGCTTACATATTTTAGTGGATTGACTTGTGGAGGGGACTCTGCATTGGGTTATTTATATTCTACCTACTTTAGGTTCGACGACATGTATCTCTTAAAGAACTAACACACTAATGCTGTCTACACACCAAAGCCGCCGGGCTAGGCCAGCGGCTTTACGTCATACGAATGGCAGCTGTCAAAAAAGCCGGCGGCTTTGGTGTGTAGATACCATAAAAAGCACTAAAGAAGGGTGCTTGTGTACTTGCGGTTTTAGCTCGGTTTCGGTTGGTTTATAAAAATGGAAAGAGTTTAGTGGTATTGGTGCGGATTCATATCATAAAGCCAAACCACAACTGCGAAGAAACACAGCAACCGCAGATGTGTAAGAACTTATTTTAATGGATAACTACATATATCAGCTATTCTACAATATGAGCTATCCCTTCAACATGATGATTATTTTTTTTGTACCTACTTGTCAGAAACCGCGGGATTTCGTTGGATGCAGATGGCAATATACCGGTCGCGTAGGAAAATTATTAGAAAGACCCTGTAGAGAGGCCTATTATTCAGTCAGTGGGCAGCTATAGGCTGAAATGATGATGACTTGCAATAATACGACAAAGGGGCTGTGTCACTATCTACAGATATTTTATACCTGTCTCTTTCTAAAACATCGTGTTTTATGAAATAGACATAGGTTTATCTGTAAGTTAATGGGGATGATGTCTACATTCGAAAATTCAAAAAATAATTAGTCCATCTTGTAGTCTATTAAAAAATATTTGAGATACGTATTTTACCTGATCAAATACATAAATAAATACAAAGATACAGATTATCAAAGTTACGGAGTGGGGGGTATTGACGTCACTCCTCGGTAAGAATCGTAATAAGGTGTGACGTCATGTGCAACTTTAACCCAGTGTATCTGTGTCATATTTAGTTTAAGAGAAAAAAGAAAAAATACGTGTCGAATATTTTAAAATAATCTATGTGATGGACTAAAAAAAATGTTTTGTCATCATGCCCATTGTATCTATATAGATAGTGAAATGGGTTCTAAATGTAAAAGTGTTTCCACAATGTAGTAGTTTTGAAAAAGTAACGTAACTGAGTGTTAATGTACCTAAAAAGTAACAAAAAGTGTTACAAAAAGTAGCATTATGTTACTTACGTAATGTTCAGGATTCTACGAACTGCACCGAGATGTGTTTATGCACCATAACTGCAGAGTATCTGAACCAAGTCTAAACTGATATTGTGTTAACGTGAAATAGTAATTCTCATTATTTAACCCTTTTAAACGTTTAGCTTTTGCAATCAAACTTGCTAGGTAAGTAATTTGTTTATTTTTTTCCACAGAAATTCAGCCATACTTTTTATTAAAAAAAATATCTTATACTCTTACGCAACTAGTTTGAAAATTTTCAGATTAGTTGCGTCGTGTGTGGTTTTTTAAAGGAGTCTGTAGCAGAAACTTAGATGCAACTCAAAAGTAACAAGCAGTTGCAGTTGCAGTTGCGTTTCCCCGCGTTTTCTGGGTCTTAGTGTGGAGCTTGTATCCGCGACTTTGTAAGCGGTTATCGTCGTGTCTTGGAAATCTTACACGATATCTTTAAAAAATACAGTCTGTTTGTTATTTTGAGGCGCCAGCAACAAAATTGTAAAGTTACATTAAAATCAGTTTAGTGGTTTTCGCGTGAAAGAGTAACAAACATCCTCACATATATTCATCCATCGTCACAAACATTGACATTTATAATATTAGTAGGAAGTAGTATTTTATCATCAGCTCAAAACGTATCAAATTCACTGAAGAATTTCAACAGCATTAAACTCAAATATTCTCAACACTAGCAACAAAATGCCGGCGCTTTTTCAATTTTCTATCGCAAAATATTTTAGTTCAAGCAAATTCTATTACGGTATGCGCGGTTAGTATGGTCACACCTACTGTGTTGCTATGTACAAAAAGGAAAAATGCTATAATGAACTAGTCTTTTCCATTAAGATGCTATTCAATTGTTTTAAATATTTGTTTTTAATTAAATTGCAATGTCGTTTATCTTTTTTTCTTTTTATCTTTTCCTTTATTTATATCTTTCTTTATTTATCTTTTTATATTCAATTTGAAATAGGAATACGTTTTATTTAACTGGTATTTATAAAACGCATATCCGTAGCATTTATACCTGATTCAGTATATTTTTCAAGAAACTGCCGGAAATATAACTTTGACTGATCAAAATACATTTTTAACGGCCGACGTAAGAGAACTTGTTTGAAATGAAGATGAATCTCTGAATTCGGAACAGGATGGAATATTTTAGTTGTATGACTCACAATATGCAAAAAAGTTACCTAAAATACAGATCAGGCATGTTTTAGACTTACTGGTCCGAAGGTTATGTACCAATAATGTCAGGAAAATTATTCTCGTTTAAAATCACTGTCAAGAATCTGGGGCCTAAAGTCTGCTAATTTAAAATAGCCGCAGAGTGTCAATGTAATTTTTTGACACATTTGGTCGCAATCATTTGGTCAAGGCACTGGCAGAGGATAGGCCTAAATGGCGAATAATCCACCGACAAGAGTCTAACTTTTAAATATGATGATAATGGTCGCAATCAGTATACAAACAAATTGTTTATACCCAATGTTTCAAGAAATGCCTTTGACACTCTGCCGACACACAACTGAGGGTATTTAAAATTAGCAGTCTTGGGGCCCCTGTATGTATTACCCGATATTTTAGATGGACACTTGAAAACAGATTTCCATAGTAGGACATACATATCTGTCACGCTTCTCTCCCATAGGGGTAGGCAGAGACCACACTCCCCTTTACATGTAACGATCCTAACACACTTCATCCACATTCATCAGTCGCCTCATACGTGCACGTCAGCTAAGAGCATGTGATTTATAATGTAGTAGGTTTATACAGAGATTTTAATCGAGAAGAAAATCTTCAGCTATAAGATTATCACATTAAGACCGGACAATACACATAGACCCACTGTCCAACGCACAGGGATGCGGGTATCCGATATTCAAAGCATGTCCGCGCTCTATTACCTGCTTGACCTACTTCCAGACTTGGTCTAGACTTTAACACGCAATTATAGTTTACCTAGGGACCACAGAGTGGTTACTGGTTATAGTGGTTGACTGGTTACGTAGTGTCTTTAGTGTAATACTTGGAATGTGTGTTGCATTTCAGATGCGGTGTTTAAAATCAGTGTCAATTTCAATTCAGTTCGGCGATGATTAAAGTTTTTATCACTTAACTAACCGTACTTCATAAAATTTTTAATTTTATTCTTATAACCCCGGTACGATAGATAGATAGAAATTCTTTATTGCACACAAAGAAATACAAATACAACTTAAAACTAAAACATTGTGCGCAAAGGCGGCCTTATCACTAAAAGTGATCTCTTCCAGACAACCTTTGGAGTAGGACTAGTTTAGGAAGACTGTAGAGTAGAGCAGGGCAATAAATAAATACTGTAATTTACTACTTATTAAATAAATAAAGTGTACAAATATATAGATAATAATACAAAAAAATAATAATATATAAATATATATAAATAGATAAGACATATACGACAAAGTGATAATTATACAATTTTCGGATTCATCATCAAATTAGACTCATGTCGGTGGAGCATCCGCCATTTAGGTCTATTTTCTGCTTAGGCTTTGTATCCGAGTATTTATAAGTAGGTAATAAAAGCATTCATCATCTTAGCCTAACTGGGATTGATAAAGTACTTCATCGTCATCATTTAACTTAAGAGTTAGACTCTTGTCGGTGGAGCATGGCGATAAAATACATAAGTTTAAATAAATAATTAAGTATAAGTTACTGAATTGCCTCTCTCCCATTTGGGTAGGCAAAGAGAGTTTGGGAGAGACGCGTGACGGGTATGTAGGTACTTAATTGCAAAAGCTTTTAACCCTTTCAAAGAATATTCGATTTAAAACTACCAATTTAACAATTTAACTCCAAACGGTAGAATCTAGCCACACCTATCAAACCATGGCCACACCGACCGCGTTCAGATCGCATAAATCGGCCGCGCGTGATCGTGGTGACTGAATTTTTAAAAAACTATTTCGTAGTGTTGGTCTGGTGTCGATAAAACAGAATTTACTATATAGATAAAAATGAAAATTTAAGGGGTGTTAATACATTTCTCTTTCTGACCTCTCTCTCTTTCTTTGACTATCTTGATTGAGTATATTTGTTTCATGATTTAATAACTTGCTATCAAAGATCAATATAATAAAATGCTCTTTATTTCAGTAATTTTTAAAATTGGTACCTAGAAAATTATGTATACGCGCAAGGCAGTTGATTCTGCGACTGAAAACCTAAGACCTAAACTAACATAAGGCCTAAACCTAAGAGAACCTAAGAATACCTTTTTTAGTTGTCCGCTAGTGCGTAAAAACCTTTATATACCTACCAAAATTAACACCAACGCACTTAGACCCAAATTAAAATTCCCGTATCGATGTATTCAGCCTCCAAAGTTCCCTAAAACCTACAGTTTCCAATGCACGTTCAAACACATCATTTATAATTCAGGACCGCTGGGAAATATTAACGGACCGCTCTTTTTACCTCACCAAAGAGATTTAAAGGCGAATTTTTTTCAATCACTCTGATGCACTCTAATATTTATTTAAATGGTAGTTTTATCGATGTGTAGGGAAGTTGATTTATGTTAGGTTTGATTGGGGAAATGGGATCAATAAACATGGATGCGAAACCGCGATGAAAAAGTCCGATTTTGAACGAAATTTGTATGCAGAAGAAAAACTTGTTATATATTATTGATGACTTTAATTAAGACCTTTTGTTACAACGAAATGAATACAGATAGATTTTACAGAGAAAAAGCGTCGAGAAACAAAAGACGGCGGTGGAAGAAAACATTGGCGCCCCCGTACGCCACAAAAGCGAACTTTTTAGACAGTTGCGTTCCATTTACTCTAAGAGATTTACATACATACTTTCCTCCGTCCTACATATAATATCCGTCACGCCTCTCCCCCATTGGGGTAGGTAGAGACCATTTCCCTCCACTTGCTACGAAGCTACAAAACAAACCTCTTTTGCTTCATCCACATTCATCAGTCGCCGTTTACATGCCTGTCAGCTGGTATATCTACACACATCAGAGCCGTGTCTGGAACGTGTCCGGGAAAAAATATAATTTCATCCATTTTCTATGGATTCGTTCACACACGTTGTCATGACGACGTATGATTTCCCTGCTGACGGGTCTCGGCCCGGACACGTCCCGGGCACGGCCCGGATGTGTGTAGATTTACCTTCTTGACTTGGCCTTTTTTGAAAAAGTCTGCAATTTGATCGAGATAATTATGAAACATTACATTAATTAACAAGTAGGTATAACTGAGAACTTACATAAATTATCCAGTAACAACATTTTATACAAAACATAACCCTACTAATACCAATAAGCACTCTCAAATGACAACTATACCTACAAGATTATGACCACCCGACATGCCACCGTGCACCGTCCGAGGCAAGCCAAGGAATTTACTAATATACAGCCATTGCCTACCTGGTACAGGCATCTTAATATCGTACCCAGATATACATGCCTTCTTGCTTTACCATGTGTTCTTGAGTTTATTGAATTGGTATTTCTGTTTGCTCGTGGTCCGTGTCGATTGATTTAATATACGTAATATAAGTAGATGGTAAAATATTAGTGTTTTAGACCCAGAACACACAGTAACGCAACTGAAACTTTAGAGTTGCATCGAAGCATTGAAGACGACGCAACTGAAACGAAACGTGTGTGGTTTTCTAATGGAGTCTATAGCAGAAACTTCGATGCAACTCAAAAGTAACTAGCAGTTTCAGTTGCGTTGCAGTTGCGTTTCACCGTGTGTTCTGGGTCTTATCGGTATTTGTGACATTAAAGGTGTTTAAACACTTATATTAAAAAGCAAAACATCATCTCGTATCGTATTAACTTTTTTATTTTCTTTCATTTCAACTTTTAGTTTTAGCGGAGATAATTATTGGTTTGTGTTGGTGTTCTAAAAAGAATTATTCAACAATTTTACCTTTGTGGTGTAGAAGTAAGTATATAACAAAGAAGTATTAACCAATTAAGCCTTTATTGAAGTTAACAAGAAACCGTAATAGACTAATAATACAACAATTAATACGGAATTATTATTACAGAAATGGACCGTTGTATTACAAAAATATATTCAACGAAAATGATAAAACTCTTCAGAATATTTCTACGTATATACAAAAAGAAAATTCAGATCCGTTATACCAAATGAATAGGCTTAATAATCACGAATTAGTGGACAAAAGAGCAATCAAGAGATGTTCAGACAATCAATGTTACTGATGAATTCTTTATTAAGAAAGTAGGTACGATTGTTTAAAGCAAATCTTGTATTTTCTTCGTTTCGGTTTTATAAATGAAATTCTTTTCAGGAGAAAGAATGATTTTTAGAATTCTGGTTAATATTTTAAATGTAATTTCGCCGAATAGGTACCGTACTTATTTTTTATGATTCCGGACATCTATACATAGAGCAGAGTGGTGTCATAAATATGTGAAACCTATGTGGCCGGAAGCTCTAACTTTTACCAAAAAAAAAACAGCATATGCAGAAGTGCCCTAAGGACGGATGAATTTGCAATTTCACCCGCAATTCGCCCGCTAGTGCACATTCACACGGTTTCATGTAAAACTGTCATTTTTGACCCGCCGATTTTTGAAGTTCCAAGCAAACGCAATTGTTTTTACATCTCTAACCTGTTAATTTATGTAAGCTTACACGCAATTACAACCAAACTGCAAACTACACTTACATGTAAGTACATGTACGTACTAATTACATTTTGATTTTGATTCGATTCTGAGCGCATCTTTGTTCTGCAGAAGCGAGCTATTCGATCTATTTATAAACTAGGTCCCAGGGAATCTCTAAGGGATGTTTTTAAGAATATTGACATATTAACACTAGCATCACAATACATCTTCTCAAATATAATGTATACACAAAAAAATCAAAATCAATTTAAACAACTAAGTGATATACATACTGTTAATACTAGAAATAGGGATAAATTAGTGCCTCATGCTAGTCGACTAAACAAAGTAAACAAATCGTTTGTGAGTCAATGTATACGCTTTTACAACAAGATCCCTGCTAGCATACGTTAACTAACCCCCAATAAATTCAAGATTATTGTTAAACAAAAACTTAGTAAAAAAGGTTATTATAAAATCAACTATTATCTAGGTGACTCAAATCCATGGGATTGATGTTCTTCTGTCAAGCTGTCTCTATGTAGCATAATTATTGAAAAGTTAATTTTAATGTTTGTATCTACCTAAGTGTTTTTATCTTAGAATTTGTAATACCAAATTTGAAAAAGAGCAACCCAACAGAGTTTCTTGCTAGATTCTTCTCTGGGGAAAACTGCACTCTTGCGAATCTAGCATTAACTTTAAAAAATGACCCGTCTTATGTGATGGCAAACTCGTCCTACAAGATTAAATAAACATTTCATTTCATTTCATTACAAACTCCCATCTGAATGGTACTTTACGGAACTGGTCTCGAAGTAAGTTCTACATCGTCTACCTTTAATGGAAATGTTGTGTCAGTCGATACCATTGCTCCATACTTATCGCGCGCTTGTTTACTGTATGAAGCGAGGTGGGGTTCCACTATTGGCGGTCTGAACATGCAGTTGCCATAAGCATTTACAGCGATAGTATTGGTTTAAGGGCTATCCACACATTTTCGGGTCAGGGCTTTAATATCCTTGTTCAGAGTTGTCTGTATCACTATACAGGGTGTAAAAGAAAGGGGGTATAATGCGGAAACACAGCAATAGTCCTCATGAAACTGAACAACTTTCCCCAAGAAACATAGGCCATAACTCGAAAAAAAAAAAATTCGCCTCTCCATACAAAATGCCCGATCGAGTAAGTATGGGTGAATCCAAAAATTTGTTTCGAGTTACGACCCATATTCCTTGGTGAAAGTTGTTCAGTTTCATGAGGACTATCGCTGTGTTTCAGCATTATACCCCCTTTCTGTTACACCCAGTAGACACTCTGACGCGAAATTGTGTGAACTAGTTCATATAATTTGTACGTAACTGATATTTGCCGTATCCCATCAGGGATGTGTTCCCGGAAATGTGTGGTTTGCCCCTTACGGTTCATTCACTCGCCTATACTGAAGTAACTATTAATTCACGTCGAAATTAGCATGGGCTGACTCTTGACAGTAAAACCAAAGTTTTCAAATAGGTAAAAGCCTGTCAAAGTACTGGAGCCCAAGTTTGCTAATTTAAAATAGCCTAAAGGTCTAACTACACAGATCCGGGCCGTGTCCGGGCCGTGGCCCGTCAGGAGGGGAAACAATTCGTCCTTGTTTTGTTTTCTCTCCTGACGAGCCACGGCCCGGACACGTCCCGGGCACGGCCCGGATCTGTGTAGATAGACCTTTAGTCGTGTGTCGGCAGAGTGTCAATGGCATTTATGAGTTTGATGAAGAATGGTCAGCTAAAAGCCAGAAAGATTTATTTCAGTTTTACATCATCCTCGCTCTCATTTATACCCTACTCTACTGCCATACCGTAGGCCTTATCCAAGTAATTTGTACATAATGGCTTATTCATACCGGCCTTAACGCGCACCCATCTGGTAATCCTGTGTAAATACACCCTTATTTTACTTAGCGCGTGTTTTTTGGAAAGCCCCATTACAGTTTCATTTAGCGTAATCATTGTGCCTTATCGTTGTATTTGAAGTTAAAAAGCGCTTGTGTTTATAGGCAAAGTTGTTGTATGCGTGATGAAGCAATAATACGCTACCTCGCATTTTAAGAGCATTTGTAGACGTCCGTTTTTTTCACCGGACAATTGGCTGTTGTCCGTTACGTGGTGGTGTATGATTTATCTACACACATCCGGGACGTATCAGGGAAAAAATATCATTCCATACATTTTCTATGGATTCGTTTATACACGTTGTCATGACGACGTATTTTTTTTGCCTCCTGACTGGCCACGGCCCGGTCACGTCCCGGGCACGGCCGTGTACAGGCACCGGATATCAATCCGGCCAAAAAATTTATGCACCCGTTTTTTGCCGAATGGGTGTCCGGTGCGATTCAATTTTCAGTTGCATAAAGCGCTGTGCCCTACTGTTTGACACATTTTGAGGCATGCCCTATTGTATGCGCTTTGGTTTTCGGGCATGCTTCAAATGAAAACGCAAGATGAACGTGAAAGGGCACTGGTGGGGACGTAGATATCTAATTGCCGCTCTAGCAATCATTCTTTGTTTTCTAAATTTCAGCGAGTATAGTATTTTTGTCAGCGTTGTCCAGAATACAATAACCATTAAAATCCCTTTTTTACATAACACCCTTTGTGACCCAATTTAGCGATTAAACCCCTTAAATAAAGGCCAACTGACCCGAATTAATAGACAGACGTACAAACAGAAACACATTTGCGTTAATTTTACTCTTACAATTTATGTATGGAGCCTAAAAGCAAATTAATTTCGTTGCCGACCGAACGAACATAACTGTATGGTGTAAGTTTTAAGATAATTGTAAATATATAAGCTCTTATATTATAACATACATACATATCTGTCAAGGCTCTTCCCCATCGGGGTAGGCAAAGACCACTCATCCTTGATACGATCCAAACATACTTCTTTCGCTTGCTCCACATTCATCAGTCGCCTATATGCACGTTGGTTTAGATTATTCTTGACTTGGGTTTTTTTTAACTGAAAAAAAGAAATAATTAGGTACCTGTCATGTTTTTAAAAAAAATTAAATATGAAAAAATAAGAAATTAAAAGAGTTCGAAATAAATTAGAGTTTGCATGATTTCGCATATTGTATTTTTTATTGTATTCACCATTAGAACATATAACAAAGTGTTACCAATTCAAATTATATTTTACTGCTAAAATGTTAGGGTTGCCAGCACAAAAAGAAACAAATCTTTTTACTCGTCTATCGTCTATGCCTTGTTAACTCTCCCTGATCAGATTTTAATCAAAACCCGTTGAATTTACAACTTTATTGTGTACATCAATAACACGTTTTTCATCGGCACTGCCATTATTAACAGGTCCGTTTGTTGATTTTATTACTCAAAGTTTAGCTCCCAATCCCTATGGGCCGATATTCAATAATTTTAGGCGAAAAGGAGATCGGGTTTGAGCTTGTTTGGAACTATTTTAGTATCTTTCAGAAGTTCAAATGTTAAGATTTTAGTTTTTTGATGTCCATAGACGATAATAATCTATATTTTTTTAATTATCACTGCAGTAAGTGTTTTTTTATAGTTTCTCTATTTATTATAACTAAATTATAATAGGTAGATACTTATGTACTTTATTTTTTAGATTTAGAACTTTTGACATTCAGTGCAGTAAAAAAAGTACATTTTTCAATAATTTATTCTTTTCCGCGTGTTTACCAATTATGTTTACAGTAACACGCCACTACTGCTAGGCAAAAGCTTTTCAGTTCCACTCTGCGTCGGGATTACCCAGTCTTTTATTAAATGACTCAAGCTCATCTCAACATATTCGCCTTGGTGTTCGGGGATATCGATCCGCAACTTAGAAAAATCCCTCAACAGCGTGCGATATGCGAGTCTCATGATATTCTCGATTTATTACACTACCTAACCATACAAAAGATGCAAAATATGATGACAACATCTTTATACAATATTCATACAAAGGGTGCGCGTAAACTGTACAAGTTACACGCTCGTAAAGCTGATATCTGTGTCGGTTCACCCTTTAAATATGATCTCAGCGTGTATTTAATAGGTCAAGGCTGTGGATAGTGAAGTATTATCTTTTAAAATGTAATCTGACGGCTGTCTTTTGTTTTATTGTCGTAAGCATCCTACTAAATATAAATAAAAATGTTTGTGCCGAAGGACGAATGGTTGTAAGAATGATTTTTACTCTTTCACGCAAAATACTGCACATAGTTTTATAAAACTTTGCTGTATTGAAGCTCATTCAGATATAGAATATACAGGGTGTAACAGAAAGGGTATATAAAGCCGAAACACAGCTATAGTCCTCATGAAACTGAACAACTTTCCCCAAGAAACATGGGTCGTAACTCGAAAAAAAAATTTCGCCTCGAGCTGATCGAGTAAGTATGGGCGATCCAAAAAATTTTTTCGAGTTACGTACGACCCATGTTCCTTGGGGAAAGTTGTTCAGTTTCATGAGGACTATCGCTGTGTTTCGGCTTTATATACCTCTGTTACATCCTGTATACACAGGTTATAGTATTTTGTGATATTGTGTATATTTTGAAGGATGTGTCAATAAATACGTTACGAAGTCGTGGGCAGCCCTTATACAAATAATACATGCCTATGTACATACATACTCGTACTTAAAGGCTCCACTGAAAATCAGCGTCATGTCTCTGGGCAACCACTGACATGAACATGACAATGTGCTGAGTGGAGACCATTTTCCAGTCCACAACTATCTTCTTCCTCATTCTTGTCTCTCTGGTTTATTTTCCGTTCAAAGTTTTAAAAGTTAAGTTTCATTTTATTTTGTGTTTAATTTTGTTTTACGTTAAATTTTGTTATTTTGTGTTTTAATTTTGTTTTGTTCTTGTATATTAAAATATTTACTTACTTACTTACTTACTTACTTACTTACTTACTTACTTACTTTACGTCTCTTTCCCATCGGGGTAGACAGAGACCACTCTCCCCACTTGCAACGGTTCGAGCACACTTCTTTTTTTTTCGCTTATTTTATATGTTTATGATATACAATATGTATATAATATAATATTTAGAGCATACACACCGTCGGTAACATAGAGCCAACATTACAGATAAGCAGCTTCCGCGGCGGTGACTTCCGGAACTGGTATCAGAAGCAGTTACTCGCCGGAACGTACCTGTTATCGGGTAGCTGTTACCTTTTCACTGTTGATATTGGCTGTGAATTTACTAATGATTTTGGTGTGTTAGGTTAGGAAATATGTGTTGTGGGTTTTTGTGTTATATTTAAAGATAAAAATACGAGCTTTTGTCTCCATAAACACAATAAACAGTTAAATACAGTTTTTTTTTAAATAAAACCAGTCTTGTTTCTAGGTATTTGTATAATGTGTGCCTATGTACTTACAGTATACTATTTATATTTAAATATAGTATAACCCTAATCCTAATAATATTAAAAATGTCAATGTTTGTGCCGATGGATGGATGTTTGTTACTTCATCACGTAAACACCACTTAAAACAGATTTTGATGAAATGCAATAACTTAGCTTGAACATCAGAATAACACATAGGCTATATTATTTGCAGATATTTTGTGTTTTTTCGAAGATATGACGATAAATGCGTACGAAGTTGCGGGCAGCCTCTTGTAGGTATATGATAATTAATAATGAAATTCTTGATTCAAAATGAGTTAAAAAATATTTTGTGTTCTTCATCACTAACACTATACCTGGTTAAAAGGAAAGTGATACTTTTCCTAACACCCTGTATAATTAATTATAGTATTCACATAACATTGGCAGAATTTACAATTTTGATTTCCATAATATTTAATAAGACCAATAATCAACAAAGTATTTAAACATACATTACATATAGAACATTAAAACATAAGTTTAATTACCGTAGAAATTAAGACGCGGGAAAAAGAAGTCATACATTTTCATAAACATAAAGATACAAATTAAAGTGGTTAATTGTAATTTAAGCGATAACTGGCAATATTACTTACGCATGCTGTGTTCACCTATAATTGGATCTACATCTCTGCTTTACCATAATTGTACGATTATCTGAGTTGTAAATCTATTGGTGAACCAATAAATAAAAATAATATTATAAAATAAAATTTACCTCTATTTTATAAACCATCAAAGAAAATAAGAAACATTAAAAATGATAGTAAATTCTCATCAAAATCATTTTCATAGGAACATGAAACATGAAGGGCTTTCAGTCACGCTTCGTAGCGCTCTCGTAGCAATTCGTAGCGCTACGCCGTAGAGGTGCTACGCGGTTGAGGTAACTTTGGTAAGTTATTGCAGAAATTCAAAATTAAATGTTGGAAAATAAGTTCATTTTTGGGTGTTTCTTTATTTTATTAAAAAACTGGTTCATTTTGTAACTTAATACTATTTAGCAAAGGAATAAAAAATATTATTAAAAGATAATTTAGGTCTAAAAATGCCATAGAACATAATATGGTACCTATAGTCAGGAAAAAAAGCATATTTTTTTCAATAGAATACCACATTAGATTTCAATATTTTATCCAGTAAATTAAAACAGAGTAGATTGGCGAAGACTCCACCAAAAATAACGCTCTTCAATAAAAAAAGTAAATTTAATTTGTTTAAAAAAACTATTTTCACTGTTTGGTACGTTTTTTTTTATACCAGCAGCATCTGTCAACATCTGTCAACAATAATACATACATACATACATACATATCCGTCACGCCTCTCTCCCATTGGCTGACAGAAACCACTTCCTTACACTTGCTACGATCCAAACACACTTCTTCCGCTTCATCCACACTTATCAGTCGCCTCATACATGCACGTCATTAGTCAGTAAAGTAAGAGTGCCCTACTCTTGAATTGGCCTTTCTTGAGCAAGTCCCAGATTTGATCGAAAAATATATTAGTGATATTTCTTTTATCCTGTTATGAAATGGTAATGCGTATGAGTTATTTCATCACCTAGGGACTTCCGAAAACAAAATCGTGAAAAATAACAATAAATTCAATATTGGAACACTTACCAAGTTAGAGAGAAAGGGAAAACAAACTATTAGAAAGAAAATTGGGGAATTATTCAAATGAAACCGCCGAGGCCCCGGGATAGGGGAGTAAAAGTTATGGTTTATTTGTGTTTTTTTTAGTTTGTGCGTTATTGCACAGGGTTGTACTTAGGGACTTACTTAGGGGCCACAAATTAAAATTAAACTGGGATGCTGTTGAAAAAAGGATTAATTAAGTACTTTAGTTTTTTTAACCTATTGTCGTAAAAAGCCATTCTTAATAACTTTCATAAAAAAATAAAAAATAATCTAGATTCTCCCAACGGCAAGTACCTACCAACTTGATGAGCATTGACGAGTTGGACGATAGTTCATGCACCATCTAATGAAACTAATAAAGTCTCATTTCATTTGTGCACAGCCAATAGCTCAAGACATTTACCGCTATCTACCAACTGCAGCACCAGAGCAACCGTACAGTTTTTTGCTAGGTTCGTCTCTGGGGAAAACTGCACTCTTGCAAATTTTGCATTATCTTTAAAAAATGACCCGTCCTAAGTATTGTCAAAACCTACAGGATTAAATGATTTTTCATTTCATTTCCTTTCACCTACTTATTTACTTACCTAGATTATATACGCTCACCACAACATACAGGATATCATTAAATGATTTATCATTTTCAACAACGCGACTAACATGATCCTAAAAAAAATCTAAACATAATTTAAAGATTCAATTCGTATCCATTATAGGATACAAGCTCGATCCCTGTCGTAAACTTTTACAGCTCTGTTTATGTCAAATGAAATAAGAAAAGGCATATTTTATGACTCAAAACTCATTCCAGCGTGTTTTAGGACGTCAAGAGTGTCCTAAAATGGATAAAAAACATAATAAAAATGTTTCTTTTTTGCTGAGATTGAAAAGTCTAAGGTTTTAAGAGATTGTATTATGGATTTTGTGTTAAAAAACATTAACGTAGACAAAATGTTAATACATTAATACAAAATGTTAATACAATGCTTCTGCCGGTTTTGATACTGATTTCAAATAAGTGAAATTGCCGGGCTAGTCAAAACCTTGAAAGGTATGAAGACATTGACAAATATGGATGAAGATATGTTTAGATGAAATATTAAGATAGTTTTTGCTTTCCTCGGCGAGAAAGATATGGAAAGGATTGATATGCGTTTTTGTTTTAAATTTTATTAGTAATATGTTTATTTTATAGTCAGAAAGTTGGTTGTAAAGAAAATTCAATATATATTTTTAATAAGATATAATTTTCAGAAATACATAATTATAAATTGGTGTTTTACGTTTCTATTTCTCTAATACCGTTGTTATTGAATACATAAACTTTAATGTAATGCACAAAATTATTTATTTCTAACAAAATAATTGGCTATTGTAATAATTTACTATATTTTTATTGAATTGATTTATTATTTAAGTTAATTATTAAATAAAAATTATAATTTTTAAGTCAAGTAGAAAAATTACCAAAGTTCGATGATAATACTGCAAATTAAAAAAAAAAAAATGTCGATTGAAATGTGGCATGATAAGTTTTAATAAAAAATATAGTAAATGATTACAATAGCTTTATCAAGGGATATGGCAAATTGTACTAACAACACAATATTTATCACAAAACATACGAGGTTTTTATCATTTAGAGCACAATAATTTTAAAAACAAAAATGGTGCTTTTCTCAAAATGGCACCCATGTTTATAATTTAAAACTGTTCTAATTTACAGATAGTTTTAATATTATATTTATTTACATTATTATTAGTATTTTACTTTTTACTGCGTTTAAATTTAGTAAGCAATGAAACCAGCAAAGAAAAATGATCAAAATATGCGACAATTCGTTTGCACAAATAAAGAATAGGTTTCTGCAAAATTTTCTTTGCTTGTCAGTGCATTGTTTTTTTAATTATCTTCCTTATTATTTGATCTTGAATCTTTATGAAAATGACCAACCACCAACTTGGCTACGTATCTTTAGTTCGTTGTAAATCTTAGACTAGTCATTTCCAAATATATTTTAATTAGCATTTAAACTTATTTGGACGTCGCCTTTTATTATAATTTTATATTTATTTTCTACTTTTAACTACGATTAAGAAAAAACTGTAACAGGAGTGTATTTTATTTATTAAGTTGAAAAAAAAATGGTGCCACAAATTGTCTGAGTACATCCCTGTTGACAGTTCAAAATCGTATCTTAAAATTTAATTAAGCCATTTTTAAATACCTACGTCAACAAGCTTTTAAAACTTATATAATTAATTTAAATATCTACTTAAATATATTTTTGCAAATATTCTTATTCGAATCAGTATTATTGTGCTTTATTCGTTCAAAACATGTGCGATTTTATTTCGTTATTAAATGTTATCGTGTTGTAAAAAAGTTAAATCAAAATGTGCTTAGTGCCGGTTTACGAGTAAGTTATTCGAAATATTTTAACAATAAAAATAATTCGATTCTTAAATTATGTGTCGAATATTTTTTTGAAGGATTTGTTTTGATTTAAATATGGTTTTTTAGTTCCGTACTCAAAGGGTGAAAACGGGACCCTATTTTTAGACTTGGCTGTCCGTCTCTCTATTTGTTTTTGGCTCGATATCAATAGTGAATGGTAGGGAACCCTTCGAGCGCGAGTCCGACTCGCACTTGGCTGGTTTTATTATTGTAATAAAAAATGTTTTTTTTCTATTCTTACCATTTTTTCAAAAAAATATTCTTCACAACTGACTAGAAGACAATAAAATATTGATTCAATTATGAGCGAGTTTACATTTTACAGTTATAATCATCTTGATAGATTTGGCTTATTTTATTTAGGTTCCTACTTTGATATATTCTCATATAAACTATAATACTCCCTTCTTAAAGGCATAGGATGTTATAATACTCAATGGTCCATAATAATATTATAATTGTGTACAGTAAGCAACACAGGTTGAATAAATGTACTATGTAAATTGTAATGAGACATTTTCCATTCTGTGTTGCATGCTGAACCTTTTTAAAAAGCTTAAACTAAGAAAATATCCTTAATAAATATAAAAAGGGTTTTTGTAAATAATCATCTATTTTAATATAAACATTTATAAACCACTTTTTGTGGTTTTTATTACAATTTATAAATTAATTAAAACAAAATGAAATAATATACATAAATAAAAACAGCAGGTACATTAATACTAAATTTATTAATCTAATTAATGATTTTGACTAGAAACAAATTATTTTACCAATAATATAATATTTAATATTAATTATTGAAATTCTACTTGATGTATAACGTATCTAGACTATAATAATTATAATATTAATCTAAATATTTATCACTTTCTAAGAAGACGCGTTCAAATAAAATATATTAAATAATTTAGAGCAACTGGTGGGATGTGACCAAATACTGAATTTAAGGGCTTATATGCACTTGCATTCGTTATTTTTGCACCGTTAAAATTTACTTAATATAAATTAGTTTCGCAGCCACTGACGTAAACACTCCCACAGGCGTTTTTAGAACAAAAGGCAAACCGCGGAACGTGGCTAGCTGCATGTGTGAAATAGTTCACAATACTATTATTGATAATTTTTTAAATTGATATTCAATTGAGTTTTATTGTTTTTTTAAAAGTAGATTTAGTTTTTTTTTAAATATCGGTCAACAAAATATATCAGTTACCTTATAAAAATGACGATTTCCATTCAGTCGTCGTTGTAAAAAGATATTTATGATTTAAAAAAGTAGGTATTGCATATTTTAGGCCGATTTATGTTTTCAAACTTCGAGTAGGTAGATATAAATTAAATGTCCATTGACATTTCAGGATAAAATATAAATTGGTCTTAATTAAATAAAAGAAGATATTTCATTTTTCTTTTTTGTATCGTTTTTGGGTATTTCCTTGTCATTTAAAATATGTTTATAATAGGAACATAATTAATTCAAAGATCACACACTTCAGGCCCATTTCTAAATATGAGATCTAATAATAAGACTTCACAAAGCAACACAAAAAAAAGTTTATTATTAATTGAACGTACGGCTACGATTAGCGCGTTATTTGTGGCCCCTTCATAAAATAGGGGCGCACTTAGTCCGGTCCTGTGTAAAATTACGCTAAGTTGATATTTACGCCGACGCCGGTTACGAATTCGTCCCGAATGAGAGGCAGTAGCGCTGGGTGTCTGAAAAAAAAGAAGAATGTTATTAATTTTTGTATTAATTCTTAGCTTAGCACAGTTGGACTTGGGTTTGCATAATTTTGATAAAGACAATTAGATTTTAAGTGTTTTTTTCGATTCGCTAACGATTAAGGTCCTTTTTTCATTCTTTCTTCAAATATTTTAACGTTTGACGTAATAATACCCCATGTATTTAAGAGTAGGTAATACTAATTTTTTGCCATCTTAGCCAGGCTGGTGCCCTATACGGGGACATGCTTCTATGAAACAGCAGGCGCGTTAACCACGTCAAGACAGCTCACTTAACCAGCTAAATGGCAGTCCGTGGGCTGTCCATATTATATCCATATATTCTATAGTTACTCAGGCGCCATTGGACCACTCTCCTCCCTTCCTTTGAGTTATTGAAGAGTCTTATACTCAGCAGTAGGCAGCTTTAGGCTGAGATAAAGATGATAGCTACTCACTCGTGCGGCGCCGGCCATGCGGGCGCGTGCTTGTGCGTGGCAGCCCGCGCCCGCGCAAGTAGCGTCATCACCGCGCGCTTAGTCGGCGACATGGCGGCCCGCGCGCCGCCCAGCAGCGGCCGCTTGCGGGCCGTGCTCGCAGCCGCCGCCCCACCCGCACCTGTCAGGCAATTCATCTGGATTTATTTTAGCTCTGTTTTAAATAAATCTAATCCAAGTGAATGTACGAATTATTCCTCAGAGTTTCTGCTAGGTTCTTCTCTGGGGAAAACTGCACTCTTGCGAATCTAGCATTAACTTTAAAAAATGACCCGTCCTAAGTGTTGTCAAATATAACCTACAAGATTAAATGATTTCTCATTTTCCTTCCTTATCAGCCCTTTAACGTCCCCACTTCAGGGGCACAAGCCTACTCGCATACGAAAGTGTTATTACAACATTTTATCTGTATAAGAAATAGAAGACGAAAGATGATAGGGCGCTTGATGCGACGTGACGGTTTCTTGAGAATCATCATTACCTTCCTTCTATCACCGAAGATAAAGGTAAAGGGAAGAGAGGGAGAGGAAGACCACGACGTACCTACTTTAATCAAGTGAAGGAGAAAGTTAACGTCATGTAGTATCAAGAAGTCAAGGCACTGGCAGAAGATAGAAGGTTCGAAAAGTAACCAGCATTTCATCTTTAGCTAGAATTCACAAAAAAGTGTCTATTTGTACAAAAAATACTTCACTGATAAATCCACGCGAAGCACTGCAGTGTGCAAAAAATCATTTCGTACTTTTTCCAGAGTTTTCAGCGAAATACATTCTGAGCTCGTTGACGCGTGAAAATCTTTGAATTTATCTACAGATTTTCATACAAGCTAGAAGATTTTTCAATCGTCCAAAATGGTTTCGTCTCAGAGTGTAAAATCGCTATCTTTTTCAATTTGCGTAACCGATCTGTCCCTAGAGAATAAAATCAATTCCAAGTGTAGGTTTAGGTAGCTTATCTTATGTAGTGGGATTTAATTCTGTGCCTTATAAGGTGCATTTTACGCTATAGAATCTATGCATAGGTACCTATTATGTGATGATAAAGATATGGAAAAAAGCCGGCCAAGTGCGAGTCGGACCCGCGCAGGAAGGGTTCCGTACCATTCACTAATGATATTGCGCAAATAAGGCAAAAAATCACGTTTGTCGTACGGGAACCCCTCTTAATTATTATTATTATTCTATTTTAGTATTTGTTGTTATACCGGCAATGGTAATACATAATCTCTGAAAATTTCAACGCTCTAGCTATACCGGTTCATGAGATACAGCCTGGTGACAGACGGACGGACGGACAGACAGACAGACAGTCGGACAGCCAAGTCTCAGTAACAGGGTCCCGTTTTCACTAGCGTTGCCGAAAAATCGATAGTTTTCCAATCGATTGTTAAACGTCAAAAACATGTACCCTATCGATAGCTGATTTTTTTTTCTTGCTTTTTTTTTTTTCGCTGCAATAGTAATATAGCTGCAATAGATTTCGCTGCAATAGTATCGGTTAACAGCAATACTATCGATAGTATCTATAGTTTCGATCGCTGCCCATCAATGAACTATCGATACTATCGATAGTATTGCTCTCCAATATTGAATATACAATCGATACTATCGATAGTATCGATAGTTTTGCACAATCGATAGTGATCATTTTTTCGATAGTATTGCATTCAGTAAGCAGGCATAATGAGTGGTAGAATATATGACATGGTCACATATAATGGTTGGTAGAATGTATGACGGACGAATATAAAGTAAGTATGGTCAGTCAGTTGGCCAGCAATTTCGAATCTACCACCGATACTATCGATACATGTTTTTCGACCTATTGATTAGGCTATCGATAGGCTATCGATATTGGCCTATCGAGCGGCAACACTAGTTTTCACCCTTTGGGTACGGAACCCTAAAAAGTTTGAGTGTAGCGGCGGCCGAGACAAATCAATATTTGGGATGATTTTCTGAATGAATTACAAAAATCTCGATTTCATCATTATTAACGATATCATGAGCCATTGTGACACTGTCAACTTGTCACATTGGCTTGATATCCAAGTCACTTTCATATGAAAATAATAATTTATAATGAAACCACAATTATGCCAAATAATGTACGTATATAGTTATTTTGGCAGAATTGAAATAGTCTCTTTATAACAGATCTACCAAGTTAACTGTGAAACTTCCGTTATTGGAACTACGGCTACTAATACGGAAATGTCAAATTCCAGAACTGCTGCGATTGGTAGAAATACAATTTTGTATTAATGCTAGCGCCGCCGCGCCGTTCAATTTACAGATAAGTTGGTCTGCCTGTACTACACATAAAACAATACACTACACAAATCATAAAACAAAACACTACTTACATTCATTATAAAACAAAACACTACATAATTATAAAAACAAAACACTACATCAATTATAAAACAAAACACTACATTAATTATAAAACAAAACACTACACAAAATGAACCATGTCAATATAATACGCGATGTAAATCTAAACTGAATACATAAAGGTACCGAGATATTGATATGAAGGCGTGTCAGTAAAATGGAGCTCGCAGACACAGTTAGTGCTTGCATCTAGTCTAGACTTTACTAGATGAAACATAATATGTTTTGGCAGCTGCGTGGGTGGGACAAGGTATAACATGTGAATATAGCATATGGAACTAGGTACTGAATTTAGATAACTTATACGAGTACAAGTATTGCAAATAAATATTTTTGATTTGATTTTAACAGGTTTGCATATTCTCATAACCTTCCGTACTGTAATTTACCTACATATAGGGTAAGTATTTATAGGTAAGTATTTTTGTGCATTGCGCTAGGGCGGAGTATTAAAGCACTTACGCACTTGCGATTACGACGCGGTTGCGTGTAAGTAACCTAGTTCCCAGAGGGCTGGTATTTATGATACCCGTAGCATTTTGACGTGACAACGTCTTATAATTCGATGGAGCCGGCTGCACGCACGAAAAAACATGACTCATGCGGCGTTACCTCGCTCTGAGGCGTTCCATTTAAGCGAGAGCGCGGATCTGGCGACAAAGAGGCACAATCAGCCGCGTTCGGCAGCATTAATGACGTTGTCACGTTCAACTATCGTCAGACGACTTTACAGACAACCGATTTTTTTTTACTCTATTGTTTTATCACCTTTATTCTTTCCAAAACTTACACTTCTTATTTTAAAAGTGTAATGTAGTAAAATGTAGTGTGTGTGTATGAGCGCTTTTAGTAAAACTTTCATTGTCTTATCGACTTTAACCAAATCATTATGTTGCTAACAAAGATACCATACACGCGTTCAAACTGTTTTATATTAAGACGGTTGTAATACTGCGAGCAAAGAATTTAATATTACCTACCTACCTACACCAGACAGTAATATTGTTTCTATTTTGATTTTGACAAATAAAAACAAAGGAGTTATTGAGGAAAAATATGGTAAGGTATATAAAATTTTGTCGTTTTCATAGAAAATTAACATGAATCGAGAACCACCTCCTTTTTTTCATTTAATATGGTTATTAGTTAGAAGTCGGTTAAAAAGAGGTGAACTATAGTAAACTGTATAACCCACAATATAACCCGACTCATGACAAATTAATGCCAATAGTATGAAAATTTCATGCTGATAGGTGTTCATTTAAAAGTTATGTTTTTTCTATGTTCCCATTTTGAAAGTGATTTCAAAAGGCGCGTATTCATTAGCTAAGACTCAGGACACACGGTGAAACGCAACTGCGACGCAACTGAAATTGCTAGTTACTTTTGTGTTGCACAAACCACACACGACGCAACTAATTTGAAACATTTCGTTTCAGTTGCATCGTGTGTGGTTTTCTAAAGGAGTCTATAGCAGAAACTTAGATGCAAATCAAAAGTAACTAGCAGTTGCAGTTGCGTTTCACCGTGTGTTCTGGGTCTAACAGATACAGTGAGGTTCTAGTGTGTACGCTGGTTACAGTTATTCTCTGATACGCGACAAAAACCGACAATCGTCGGCTCGCTGCGAGCCGTTCGTGTCTCGTTCCTCGCAGGCTCGCGAACCAAGTACGTACACACAATGCAACGGGTTGTTACAGCTTGCCAATGAATACGCGTCTAAATTAGAGGAATCGACTCGCTCGCTATTAATCAATACTGGGTGTAACAGAAAGTGGTATAATACCAAAACATAGCTATAGTCCTGATGAAACTGAACATGGGTCGAAACTCGAAAAAAAAATTTCGCCTCCCCATACAAAATGTCCGATCAGATGATTGAATAAGTATAGACCGATCCAAAATTTTTTTCGAATTACGACCCATGTTCCTTGGGGAAAGTTGTTCAGTTTCATGGGGACTATCGCTGTGTTTTGGCTTTATACCCTCTTTCTGTTACAGCCTGTATAGTTAATACATATTAGATTTTTTCTAATCTCCTTCCTCAATTTATAAAAATCAACTGCCTCTTGTTTAGCAAAACATTTAATTACTCACAAAAGGTCGGATCAAAAGAATTTCAGCAATATCGCGGTTTTGCTTTAATTGAGAAGTCTACTTGATTTGTTTTGGAAATGAAAACTTGTTTCGCGACCGGTTTGGCGACTTGTTTTTTAGATTTTTTGGCGAAAAAAAGACTGGACTTTGATGAAAAATGTTTTTGAGAATGAAGCTTTATTGTGTTTATTGCTTTTATTTTCGTTTTTAATTTAGATATCCACTTTGACTAACCGCAGAATAATTTGAATGCTATTTTTGTACTCTCAAAATTAAAAGACGTGATCTACATATAAATTTAATGGCTACATATAATTAACTAAGTTGAAATGCGAAATATATTTTTAGACTTTTTAGGCCCAAATGTACAAGTACGGGAGAATATGGCTGTCATCATTTCAACCAAGTTTTTTGGGGAAAGTTATTTAGTTTCACGAGCAAGTTATGCGTTTTGATTTTTGTAAGTGAATTCAAAAACATTCTGTAAATGTGAATGGAGCGTAAGAGGTATGTTTGGCTTATAGCAGGTAGAAAGAGAAGAGAGAAATAGACGACAGAGAACCGCTACGTACGTTTGTATGTAAGTATACTGGTTCACTTAACATGCGTATAAGAAAAAATATGAACCAAAAAATGAACGAACTATAGGATAAAGTGCGACGTACCGACCTTGCGTGGCGAGGGCGTGAACGGCAGCCGGTTTGACCCCCCTCAGAGCCGGATGGGCGTGCAGGACCCCCCCGAGCACCGGGCTGCTCAGGCCCAGGATATCGCCACCACCTGAGTTAGTATAGCCGGGTGAGGTCATGCGTTGTTAGTAGGATTACACAAACAAAATACCTAGTAGATATAATGAAAAGTTGATGCGGTTATCTGAACAGTGTTAGTTTAATAGAGCATTTAATTTAAAGATCTTCTCTGCAATTAGCTGTATAACTAAAAGATGATAGATACAGTCACCACGGAGCTCAAGCGGTCGTACACGGACTGCTTCAAGCAGTTGAGATCCGACTGCTATAGACTATAGATTCTATAGTAGTTCACCGCGCGGTCGCAGCGTCAAGCAGTTAGGTCTCAACTGCTTGAAGTAGCCCATGTACGGCTTCCCTACACGTAATATCGTATTACCTAATAAGGAGTTCTGTGTGAGTAAATGATGCGCAGGCGGCTGCTGCAACACCCCCCCTCCCACCAGCATCCCTGTGTGGCCTGCTGCTATCTGAGGACAAAGGGTTTCGATACAATTGGATTATTTTCAAGGAATGATGTTTGTTTGATGAGGTGTCTCACATGTCACAATAATTATCAATAATTTTAGTCGTAACTTTAACAAAAAAATAATTGATGCCATCTTTTAAACCACATCAGAATATTATACTAGAAGCTGCCCGCGACTTTGAACGCATTAATTGCCATAACTTAGAAAACTCACACAATATGTTGAAAAAATATAGCTTACTAGCTGTACCCGCGACTTCGTTCGCGTGGAATACTGAGTTTGGCAGCGCTCGCGTCGCGTTTGCATAACCTGCGCTATTGAAATCATAAGTAGCCTATGTCCTTTCTCAGGCTATAGCCTATCTGTGTGCCAAATTTCGTTTTAATCGGTTCAGCTTTTTTAGCGTGAAAGCGAGACAGACAGACAGACAGAGTTACTTTCGCATTTATAATATTAAAATTAAGTAAGGAGTAAGGATTAGTAAAGGATGTGTTATTTTGATGGGGCCTATGAGCTACAATATCTGTTAAGTGCATTTTACTTGAAAGGGTAACAAACATCCTCACATCCTTTGAACAAACATTGACATTCATTGTAAGATTTTGATATAGGTACTAAGTAAACTTCCTGTAAGAAAATAAATGCGTACGAAATCCTCGCCTCTAGTCTTTTCACTTGAGATGGCTAAAACCTTCACAGCAGACTTACGAAAGTATGGTCCATCACCTGATGATGCCCAGCTGAGAGGTGGTCCGGGGCGGGATTCGGTGCGGGGGGAGAGAAGTCTCGAGCTGCAGCCGCGTGGTTCACTGTCATACCGGGGAGGGGAGCCTGGGCTGGTTGCACGCCTGTTAACTGGTGGAAGATAAGCTTACGTTAGGGTGCAAGAGTAACGTCCGTTTTCACCAACTCACTCCTAATGTACGGTAACCCTTAGTAATACTGCTGACGATGACAGACGTTATCAGTTGTACTGCTAAAATAGATGTACTAAGTAGGAGGCTTTTGTCCAGCAGTGACACTGACTTGACGATGATGAAGTGGGCAATGTTTCGATTTTCCAATTTTGACTACTTATAAGTACTTACACCCTTATGGTATCTTCACACCAAAGCCGCCAGCATGCCGCCGGGCTAGGTCGACGGCTTTACGTCATACGAATAGCATCTGTCAAAAAAGCCGCGGCTTTAATGTGTAGACAGCATTAGGCAATGTCACTGAAAACCCTACAGCCAACGCTTTAATGATTAAAAAGTTTTTATAAGTAATTTTACAATTAAATTAATGAGTTAACTTATGAGTACTTTAATGAGTTTACTTTTTATTATTTATAGCTGTGCATTTAAAAATAACGTTTTAAAACAGTAATTTTAAATTCGTAATTCAAATAATATGACTGTAGAGAAAACAAGATTACATATTCTTATCGCAAAATTGAATCAACTCTAAGTGCCTGTTTCACGATCTATAGATAAAATTTAACTGACAGATAAACCTATGTCCAATGATATTATATTATACTAGGTGCAGATATATGCGCACCTATTTTGAAGACTGTAAATTGACCTAACTATGACAACAACAAGAGAGAAAGAGCGATTGATTTTGACGCGAGAGCGATAAGGATGCGAGACATAGATTAGTTTTGAAGCATATTAAAGTGCTGTCATCAGCTGTCATTTTAATCATTTTTCGGCACATATTTAAAATGTAAATTACTATGAAGGTAACATATCTATACCTATAAAATATCATTGCCTATGTCTGTTTCATAACTCATGACGTTTTAGACAAAGACAGGTATAAAATATCTGTCAAATAAATTTTATCTGTTGACGGTGAAACAGCCCCTAAAACTATTCTCTTAACAAAAGCATAATTTAAAGCCCGATTGTGGCCGATCAAACAAAAACCTCAACAAATCCACCAAACAGTTTATTAAACTCCCACTAATACTTCACTACAACTTACAGTTCGAACTTAGAACCCCAACTGCAGTTCAATAAAGTACCCTGTAATTTCAACTCGGAATTATACAGTGGCGGCCAAATTCTAAAGCCTTCGGAACTCCGACGATAAACTTTGTTGTCAGGTCTTCGATTCCAGTCACTTTAGCTTATAAACTAACACGCTGCTTATAAGTTGCTAGCTCTAGCTGCGACTACCAATATGCGTAATCAATCACTGAGTGACGGCAAACATTTCGTGCAAAGTTATTACATAAGTACATACATATCCGTCACGCCTCTTTACCATTGGATTAGGCAGAGACCACTTCCTTTCACTTGCTATGATCCAAACACACCTCTTTCGCTTCATCCACAATCATCAGATACAAGAGTGGATGGAAATGTTGGGACGAACGCACCTCGATCAAATCGGGGACTTGCTCAAGAATGGCCAAATGAAGAGTACTCTAAACCAACGGGCATGTATGAGGCAAAGTATTGACTGATCAAAGTCATGCACACCTTATTTATACGGCAAGATGGTACACGATCTCGATCAAATCGGGGACTTGTTAAAAAAACTAACCTAACCTACCCTAAACCAACGTGCGTGGGAAGTGTCTGCCTACCCCGATGGGAGAGTGGCGTGACAGATATGTATGTATGTATAGTACACAAACTTCCCTTGCCACGTCTAATAATCCTAAAGAAGTTTGCCAGGACCTAATTCTAGCAGCCAGCGTTGTTTATGAAACCAGCGCTAGCGTAAGTGATCAGAATTGTTTCCCAAGTTGAATAGTTAATCTTTGGTCTATTATCGACTTGGCATTAATTGAAAATATTGGTCAGGTTTAGGTTGTCAATGTTGTAAGTAACTAACTAACTACGCATTTAGGTTCCTTAGGGCGTGTACTCATTAGCTAGCTGTAACCGTGGCATGCACAGGGATTGAGGTAAACTTGACCCAATTAAAAATGTTTTTTCTGACTGCTGGGCGTTTTTGTACTCTGTCTACTAAAATTTAGGAACGTTATACCCATGAAATATAACAAGATATGATTTTTAAATGACTTCGAGCTTAACCTATCAAACCTAAAGAAGGAGGTGGTTCTTAAATTAGCTGACTATTTTTAACCAACCCATTTTTTCTTGAAAAAGTTGTTAAACGTCGTAAACAGATTCTCCTTTCTCATAGTCTTCCTTTCTCCTTCAATATCAATTTAACAAGGTAACTTACTCTATGTTTATGTGAGTCTCTTAGAGATAGAGCCTCGTCGCTGCCACTGCGGGATGAGGCGGGGGGAGTGAGGCGTCGCTGCTCGCTCTGTGATGACAGAATCTGCATCTCCAGCATTTGTTCCTGTCGAATGTCGTCGTTGTAGTCCTGTTGATGAAAAACATTTATTTAAATGTATAAAAATCATTTGTGACATTTATTCAAAGCCCTTAAAATAGTTAGGTAAACATGAAAATGTAAATGAATCAATGTTGATATTGAAGCTATGAAATGGCTTAGGACTCAGCGCAATGCTGTTTTTCAGCCTTCGGCTATTTATATGGAAGAGAGCGTTAGTTTGAAATGGAATTATTTGAAAAGATATTCGTCATCCGAAACACATAAATAGCTGAAAAGAGTTACTTCTAAAGGCTATCTACACACATCCAGGCCGTGCCCGGGACGTGACCGGGCCGTGGCCCGTCAGGAGAGAAAAAAATACGATGTCAACGCGTGTGAATGAATCCATAGAAAATGTATGGAATGATATTTTTTCCCTGACACGGCCCGGATGTGTATAGATAGACTATTAAAGATTTTAACTCCTTGGACTTGGTCATCTCATTTAACAGAATGCTTGTCAACGTCATAATTTTCATGACACCGGTCTAGTAAACCCGGCGCAAAGCAGAACTGGATGGAGAGCAAAGAAGGAGGCCTTTGCCCAGCAGTGGGAAGTACAGAATAACTGTATGTAGGTCTGTTCCGGCCCAGTAAGGGCCAATAGCTATCAATCACCTACTTAGGTGTATAGCTTGATAAGTAATACCGGTGTAATGTGATGCAGTGCCCGAATGAGTTGGCAATCGCAATGCACCACGAGCACCTAATAATCATACATTTATGCAGTAGCAATGCGGAGTATCTACCAATATCTACCTTATACGTAATGTATAGGTGAAAATTCAGGAGTTTTCTACGACAGTCTAAAGGCCGTTCTCAATATTCAAAGACAGATAACTGTCTGAGATCGGCATGTCACGGATGTCACGTAACTGTCATTTCTGATTTATCCTTCAGAAGAATCCCATAGACTTTTTGACAGCGGTAGATTTATAGGGACGAAAAATTCTAAGACAGATAACTATTTCTGTCTCCAGTAGGGCAAAACCAGAGATAGACAGAATATTGGGAACGGCCATAAACATTTATACTCTGATGAAAAAAATACGTTTGTTTTATGTGACACCCTTTTTAAATTTGATTCATGCTTTATTTGTTGTTAAAGCTGCAACAGAAATACATAATCTATATATATGTATAAAAATGAATCCCTATTTCCCTTGGTCATGGCATCACGCCTGAACGGCTGGACCGATTTCGCTAATTCTTTTTTTGTTCTGTTCGTTATTATCAGGAGAAGGTTCTTATGAAAGAAAAAATTAAGGAAATTGCGCGGAAAATTAGAAAATTTAAAATTACTTAATAAAATCAAAAAACTGCTCATTTATGGCGTCTAAGGCGGAACAAAGTTCGCCGGGTCAGCTAGTCTGTGATAATTTTAATTCTCTAGATAGTACGGTGCCTGAGATACATCAAGGTGACAGATAGACGGAATAACGGATGGACAGAGGGACGGATGGATAGACGAAAGTAAAGACGGACACATGGCTAAATAGAAGAACAGAAAGAAGTGAAGCACATGCATATAAAATGTGTGTTTCCCGCTATGTATACCTAGAATATGTATACCTTGAATTGAAGTTGCTGCCTAAAATCAATAGGTACCTATTGCTTTATTCGCGCAATGGTAAGAAAACTATTTCACAAGTAAAACATAAAAGTTCTATTATTTCAAATGTCAATAACTACTACCTACTCTACGAGTACAAACGAAGTCCGTAATACTTATTGAAAGCCTGTCTGCTTGAAGTTTTAAACTAGTCTCACCGTTTCTGTAGCTCGATTTAGTTTTAGAAACTAAAGGATGAAATTCCTAGTTAATCTGACAGTTAAAGTTTACTATGTAGTTTGAAGTTTATACTGAGAATTCTGTTACCAGGTTTTTTAAATTAACGATTATTTGACCCGTTATTAAAATTTGACGGCTTGTGTAATACCTACCTCTATAATATGTTTTGCGTTTGAAGCTGAGTAACTATCACTAAAATTAATTTAAATTTGATAAAGATAAAAAATCTTTTCCCGTTTGAAAAAATGCTTGACCAGCGAATTGAATAAATGGCGGTTTACGTGCAAATTTTGTCACTTGATTTTCTAAAATGTTTACGTGTTTAGTATATAACCTATAAGTATTGATAAAGGAATATCAATCAACCATCACACATGCGTAACCTATATAACCTATACTGTTTCTGTTATATATAATCTACACATGCGTTCTGTTATCCACAAACAAAAAAGCAAATAGCCCCCAAAATAGCATCATCTAACACGAATCAATTGCTCCAAACAATGAGAAGAAAATACCAAAATGATTTCGACATATATTTACGAGGGGAAGGCCATAAACCATCGGATAGGAGTCATAAAATGTTCGCAATGCATGTAATATAATTTTATAGCTGTAACGTGGTGCGCTCAAGAATGGTGAGCGTTAAGTTTATAGTTTTTAATCAGTTTAAAATTGGTTAAAAAGGCTTCGGTGTGTTAGAAGAAGAACATAAAACGAGTGGCTAGTCGTAACATATACAAGACTTAATAGAGCCACAATAGAGCCAAGCCTGCGGTAAAATTTTTCTCATATAAAATCATTGTCAAAAACCAACACAACTGTATAAACCAACTTTTTTAATTGCAAGCTTGACATCGTTATAGCTTTACTTGGGTTATATGTAAATAGGTATATTTTTTGTTTCGTATTCATTGTGACTAATTTCAAATTCGTAACAATAAATAATTTTAATTAATAAAAAGAAGTAATAAAAATTCATAAAAAGAATTTATGAAAATTCGTAGCAAAGATAGCATCAGATTTAATACATTCGTAAACTAAAAATCTTTTCTGTGACTATGCTCCTCAGCCTTTTCACTTTACATTTTCTAACACTCTGATGCCATTATGTCTGCACCCTTAAGATCAAACTTAGTGATTGCATCCCCGTATAAAGCAATTTTGTGTGATTTTACGGCGCGTGCAGATGTGAGCGCTGCCTTAATTTTATTGAAGGTGTTCCCAAGTTATGGTTTTGAAGTTTTGCTATGATCGCACTTTATTACAATGTATGGTAATAGCGATTAGAAGGTAAAGAAGAGTAAAAAAGGTAGGTAAAAAGATTCTAAGGTCAAAGAACACTCGGAGGCTAAGCATAAGTGCCGCGACAATGGGCATGATGACTAAGAAATTTTTTTTAGTCCATCACATAGATTATTTTAAAAAATTCGACACGAATTTTTTATTTTTTCTCTTAAACTGAAAATGACAAAGATACACTGGGTTAAAGTTGCTCGTGACGTCACTCCTCAGTACGATTTTAACCGAGGAATGACGTCAATACCCCCCACTCCGTAACTTTGATGCTCTATATCTTTGTATTTATTTATGTATTTGATCAGGTAAAAAACGTGTTACAAATATTTTTTAAAAGCCTAAAAGCCGGACTAATTATTTTTAAATTTTTTAATGTAGTCATCATCCCCATTATCTCACGTCATGCTGTCCTTATCACATTTAAAACTATGGACAGAGACGTAAGCGTGACAAACCCATGACAACGTCTTGTCACGGAGTGTAGGTATTCTAATAAGCTAGTTGATACGACACTAGAAAAGAAATTCGAAGGTGTATGTGAAATCCGCCAATTGGGCCTGCGTGGTGGATTACGGCCTAATCCCTCTCGTATGAGAGTAGGCTCGTGCCCCTGTAGTGGGGACGTTAAAAGGGCTGATAAGGTGGATAAGACACAACGACTTTGTAAAAACATCATGGTGAACGAGAGAGAGGGAGATAGAAAAGAGCATATTACCTAGATCTAATAAAAAAGAATAGAAGCTGTGTCGTATCAGGTCCTCAAACGGACGGCAGAGAACAGAACGGAGTGACTTTGACAATAGCGACGCTCTTAAGAAAAAGTAGGTAAAAAATCATCAGTTTCTCATAGTAATTCAAGATTTTCTCTCACAAAGCAAGTCCTAACAGCTTTTGATAGTAATCATCAGTTTCTCATAGTAATTCAAGACATTCTCTCACAAAGCAAGTCCTATCACAGCTGCTTACAGTACTTACCGGCACCAAAAACCGTCTCAACTCAGCCAGTGCGTACGCAATCCGCGCATGCGCCTCAGCTGGCGTCGCAAACGCACTGATCTCGACGTGTAGCTCGTCTGATAGGTGCGCGAATTTAGGGTCACCTGATACACGAAGCTCTTCTTCCTGTAAAGAGAAGGAGGGTAAGGGCCCGCGTCACGACTTAAAGATAAAATTTAACAGCAAAATATTTTATACCTGTCACCGTCTAAAATGTCATGTTTTATGAAATAGATAGCTTATCTGTCTGTTAAAGAAACAGGCCTTAGATCTTAAAAGTACTTATAATTAACTGTATACTGGCTTGGCTTCTATACCCATATATTAAAAACACTTGAACACACACACAAACACACACACACAACACCCACACACACATGTAAACACTTGTTTACATACAAGTGACTAACGTATGCTTAAGGCTGAAACACACCGGATGCGTATGCGTAACGTAGACGTAAGCACGGCGTAGCCGAGTGCATAGTTACGGTGTAGCCCGATGTGACACCGGGCTACGCGTCACGTCGACGTGTACGTCTACGTCCATACATTACAACTCAGAGGTACGCATACGCATCCGGTGTATTTTGGCCTATTATTTACATAAATGTCGTCATTTAATATAATAATATAGTATTAGGATAATCATGGCATTTTTCACATAATTTTTAACCTTGCAGCGTTAAAAATAAACCAGATATTATAATTGAATATCTACTAGTCACAATTACGTACCTTTTGCCTATCTTTCATGGACCCTCTGCCTAGTACAGCCATCTTGCACATAGTGTCTTCTTGCAGCCTTTTTAAGGAGTTCCCTTTAGGCCCCAACAGCTTGCCAACGAAATTAAACTGTGGACAAAATAGTATTTTTAATAAGTACCTATGCATATTAAAAAAAAAAAAATAACGTTTTCAAAAAGTATTTCATAAAAAAGTTTGACATCAGAAATGATCGTAGCACCGTAGCAACTTTTGTATTCCAAATACATAATATAGGTAATTACACTGGTACAGAAACAGTCCACCTATCACATCCCACTGCTGGGCAAAGGCCTCTCCCTTTGTTCTTCATCCAGTTCTACTATGGGCCAGGTTTGGCAATTCTTCGCTGAATGAGTCAAGCTCGTCTCGCCATCTTCGCCTATGTCTATCGCGATGTCGTTTTCCCTTTTTGGAAAGCCAATCGGTGAATGGACTTACATTATTTTATGCGTACCTACCTACACTAGTAATAATATTAGATTCATTAGGGTAACTTCAAATAAAGGGTTATTGCAAAATCTATAGCTAAATTACCTATGTTTATGGGCCACAGTAGCAATTGGCACATCCATAGAGTAAAGGCACCCCTACAATTGAAGTTGTCCGCAATAGGGATGATGACTACATTCAAAAATTCAAAAAATAATTAGTCCGTCTTTTAGGCTATTAAAAATATTTGAAACACATTTTATACCTGATCAAATACAAAGATAGAGAGCATCAAAGTTACGGAGTGGAGGGTATTGACGTCACTCCTACGTAAAAATCGTACTAAGGTGTGACGTCATGAGCAACTTTAACCCAGTGTATCCGTGTCATTTTTAGTTTAAGAGAAAAAATAAAAAATACGTGTCGAATATTTTAAAATAATCTATGTGATGGACTATTAAAAAATTTTTAGTCATCATGCCCATTACCTATGTTTATGGGCTACAGTAGCAATTGGCACATCCATAGAGTAAAGGCACCCTACAATAAAATTGAAGTTGTCCGCAATTCTCAGGTACCTACCACAAACACTCTTAAAAATAGTAGTCTTCGGTATATTTACAAAATTGCTCTTCGAAAAATCCCATTCAAAATACCCCATGCATTACAATCTACTAAATATACACTCAAAGTTACATAAATCTTTATAAAGAAAACATGAGAACATAAAATTAAATAATATTCAAAGAAATGAAAGTAAGTAAAAGTCACAAAAAATGGGCTGGAGCAAACTTTTTAACGGCGATCGAGTTTGGAGCTTGAAAAAAGAAGTTAAAGTAAGATCAGTTATATTTGAGTATTGTTTGTGTTAGGTATATTGAATTTGTAATGAAATGAAATGAAAATTAAATGAAAAATTATTTAATCTTGTAGACATGACATGACATCACATAAAACGGGTCATTTTTTAAAAGTTAATGCTAGATTCGCAAGAGTGCAGTTTTCCCCAGAGAAGCCGTTCATTTTTTTTCTGTCACTGAAGCTCACGTTAAAATCCACCAAAAGTTCGAGGCCTAATGGTCTAACTACACACATCCGGGCCGTGTCCGGAACGTGTCAGGGAAAAAATATCATTCCATACATTTTCTATGGATTTGTTCACACACGTTGTCATGACGACGTATTTTTTTCCCTCCTGACGGGCCACGGCCCGGTCGCGTCCCGGGCACGGCCCGCATGTGTGTAGGTCCACCTACACACACCTTTAATCGATCTCACTAAGCTCAGTACCTATTATAATCGAAATGACATAATTATTCCAAGTTCCGAATTAATGCAAGCTTTCACAAACAATTGATCAGCCTTCAACCATTCACGAAAAAGTTTCATTGTCACATAACAGAGTCGTTGAGATTTGCAAACTTGTTCAATTTTATGATTGGATTCCTCGGCTGGGCGACTTCAATAATGAAGTGGTTGTTTCTTTTCTTTTTCAAGAAGTTTTTTTATGCGAAAATGATTTAAGCTGGCTCACGTTAAATATGAATTTAAAAAGACGTTTGTACGTACATTTTTGTTCTAGGTACATATATGATATTTTATAGGTAGGTGAAGTCGTGCACATAAATCTAGAGATTAGCAAATGAAAATGAACGATTTTTCTCAAAAAATATGAGCCGAGGAAGGATTCAAAAGGTTAAGAAATAAGTTCATTAAATATTTTATTTATTTCAATATACAGTCAATATATAGGAGTTAGGCAGAGACCACTTCGCCCTACTTGATATCCTAACACACTTTTGTCGCTTCAATATAGGAGTTTAGTTAATATAAAAAAAGTTAAGTAACAAGTAGGTATTTTATAAAATAATCTGTCAATTATTTCACGTAACTTGATCTCAAACAAATACAGCTTGTAAATTGATCAATGGCAATGAGCGATCGACGAATTTTATCCGTTTTAACCCAATTTCTAATGGACGAGTCTAATCCATCATGGCGGATGAACTATTTTTTTTTCACGACAAAAAATGGAGGAGTCAATGGCGTTTTTGCTGGGAGCCTCATTTTATTTCAGAATTATATAACTTCTTTTATGTAATTACGAAAGAAGATATTTACTTATTTCATCTGTAGCTTTATTTTTATTACAATATTGACGAAAATAAAATGACTTTTGGGACATATATTTTTATTTAAGCATTTTCTTTTCATATATTTAGAGTCAGGCTCTTATCGGCGGAGTAATCGCCGACTTTGCCTTTTGTCTACCAACAATTTGAGTTCTTGATACGACTCGACGTTATTTTTTTCTTTCACGTGAGTGAAGTAGGTACGTCTTGTTTTTAAAAGACTTCAAAAAAAGAAGGAGTTTCTCAATTCGACCGTATATATATATATATATTTTTTTTTTTATGTATGTCCACGCAAATCTTCGTCGTTTATGAACCGATTTTGATGATTCTTTTTTTGTTGGAAAGGGGGTACCCCGAGGGTGGTCCCATGGTAAGAAAACCAGGATCTGATGGTGGAATCCTGGAGAAATCGAGGGAAACTCTCGAAAAAATTGCATTTTCGACTAGTCTGTTTCTTATGTTTCTTCACACAACTTCGTCGTCCATGAACCGATTTTGATGATTCTTTTTTTGTTGGAAAGGGGGTATCCCAAGGGTGGTCCCATGGTAAGGAAACCAGGATCTCATGGTGGAAACCTGGAGATATCGAGGGAAACACTCGAAAAAATTGCATCGCGACTAGTGTATTTCTTAATATTATGCAATAATAAGAATTTTAAAGCCCTAATATTTAATGAGGGTCTGACGTTGACCTGATGATGGAGCGGAAAGGCAGTCGAGGGAACTCGACAACGGTTTACAGCAAGTACTTTGTGTTTGGGCTTGATTAACTTATATTATTGAGACCTTTCATCTAAATGGGTTGTGACTGTTATTAGGGGTCTGATAATGAAAATGAAAGACAGTCAAGGGATACTAAAAAATGTGAAATAAAAAATTTTTGCCAAAAAAGAAACAACTTCAAAACGGAAACTAAAAAGTATGAAATAAATTAACTTGTACAGGAAATTTCGAGTTTATAAGTAATTAAAAGAAACATAAACAATTAAATAATGATGTCTTTAAAACTTTTGAAGACGGTGCCACCTGTTTCCTTGAGATGTGAAAAAGATTGATTATAAGTACCTATATCACCTATATCTAGTTATTGTTTTACTTGGCACCGTCTTCAAAAATTTTAAAGACATCATTATTTAATTGTTTATGTTTCTTTTAATTACTTATAAACTCGAAATTTTCTGTACAAGTTAATTTATTTCATACTTTTTAGTTTCCGTTTTGAAGTTGTTTCTTTTTTGGCAAAAATTTTTTTTTTTGTTCCTCTCTCCTACTTGAAGTTCTTATTAAGCAGTTATTGTCTGTAAAATGAGATTTATTTTCTATTGACCAACAGCAAAACAAAAAGATCGAAATGGAAAAATATTTTGAAGCTCAAAACAATATTGTACGTAGCGACCGTCACCAAAGTGCCAGAACCTTCAAATCAGAGAAGGCTACTCCGCGTCCGTCTACGTAATTGACATGAAAATTGACGCCCACAAATTTTGAAGGCAGTTGTACGGTTACTCCAGGTTTGGTAGCTTTACAAGCTCAGTTAAAATGATCAATATTTTATATGTCGACGAGTCATCAGAAGTGGCGTTTAAGCTTTTAGTTAAAATAAGACAGTGGGCGTGTACTGAACAAACTAGCTTTATTGCGTAGTTTCCAATCACGTTATAAAATAACAAGATGTACGTGATGTCTTCCGATGTCTTGTCTTGACCGATATTCCAAACAGAATCCATCATACATGACAGCAACTCAAATATGAAAGCGCCAAACTGACAACCAGTCAGAAACAAGCCAGTTCTTGCATTTCAGCAGTAAAGAGTTTTCAAATGGTTCCAAAATAGCCTTCATGGACGTAATCTCCGACATATAATTTTTAACTATAACGGTACGGCAAAACCGTAGTATAGATAGGTCGAGCCACGTAAAAAGAATGCTGGCTGTCAAGCTGCGCATTAGTTTGAAGTCTGAAGTGTGACGTTTGTTCTAAAATACTATCGCGCACAAAAGTGTTTAATTACGGTTATAATTTTACGGGAATCAAACCTACGACCTACGACATGCCAAGCAAGGTCACTACCACCAACGTCAACTGGCTAGTCATACAGTAATCGCTCTTTAATGGCGCTTTAAAAGTAGTAAAACAGAAGTCTACGGATAGTATAAGTCTAATAATATGGTAGTTAAAACTTTCTTACCCGACCTAGAGTAACCTAACTGGGGTACAACTAATAACTCCCCTCAGAGACGCGAGGGGGACGTAACTCATTATTCTTATTGCTTCTAATAAAATACTCGATTTGCTCAAATGATCGCCATTTTCAAGGATTCATTTGTTTTTTAGTGGAACAAATTGGGCTTGTTCTAATAGTTTAATTTTATGGGCATTTATCTTCTGTTGCGGAATACGCCGTTAAAGTAATTCTTTTATTAAACATCGTGATGTCTTCTTCTTTTAAAAAATTACAATGAAGTCAAACGTTTTTGAGATCTTACTGTAGATTCAATAGTAAATGGTTATTATCATATAAATTGTTGCCTCGTTATTACAAAACGAGTTCTAAATATAGTTTTAGGACTAATGTTAATTTTCGACCGAAAGGCTATAAACAAAACGTCATATAACTAAGTTAGCTCTCGAATTATTAAAAAAACACGTTTTGTACGAGTAATAAGGGGGTTTACGTATTTGCATCTCGTAATTAGGAAACACCTCACAAATTACAAAAAAAAAACACCCGAATTGAGAATCACCTCCCAATGAGGAAGGAATATAGGTGGCTCTTTTTTTTTCATACACAAATGAGTTTATGATAGCGTGCCAGATTGCGCCAAATTTTCCATAGTTTTCTTGGTAGATGACCTGTCAAACGATAAGACATACCATACAAAAAGGTAACCATTTTGCGCCAGACCAGGCACGCAGATCCAGACGGTATGGCACCTCCTTATATATTCTATACTCAAAGCACCTCCCTTTCTTTGTTTATTTTTAGTTTGAAGTTGGTTAACAAAGAATTAAATAACCGAACAAAAGAACACACCTCAAAACTTCTAACTACCTTTGTTAGAAAACGCAACGTATCTCTGATCAAGGCCCGCTATAATTGAGTGAGGCTAACAAAGTCTAGCCCACTACATGTTTGCTGGGGCACCGTCCTCTTTGCACTCCACTCCGCTGGAACTTTCCGCCCCATCTGCTCTTTTGAAACAAAGGGATCGCGTGCGCGGAAATCTGTGGTCTAATCGCCGTGGTTGTTAAACGGATTTTTGTTGTTGTAAATGTTGAATGTGGTCGAATGATTTTGTAAATCGAATGTTTAAAATATGATTTTAAAGGTTTTATTCGTTTTGTGAATCTGACTGATTTAAATACGTGTTATTGTGAATTTAGGGTGCATTTGTAGAATCGGCGCGGTTGTAGTGATTTTTGATGTAAAACTGCGCCAAACTTACGTTAGCAACTATTTAGTAATCTGTGGTCAAACTGACTTTTCATTTAACTATAAAATAAAGTTTTCTTTATAAAGGGCGCTATTATTATTTTTCGCGGTTTTCCCTATATAACGAGCGGTTGCTGGATGAAAAACATGAAACATGAAAGTGTTTTGCCTGCGTCAAACGTCAAACTGCAACATTCAGCAGTTGCATAAGCATAAAAATATTTTTGGAAAATATAAACAATTGTTATTTAAGGTGCGTACTTATTAGCAAACTGTTACCGTAACTGTTGCTTGCACTGTAACCAATGTGTATGGTTCGCGAACCCGCTGCGAACGTACACCTTATGTTTTTTGCTTACAGTCTTGTAATCAAAAAAAAAATACAGGTATATGCAACAACTAGTTTGAAACGTTACGTTTCAGTTGCATCGTGTGTGGTTTTCTAAGGAAGTCTATAGCAGAAACTGCGATGCAACTCAAAAGTAACTAGCAGTTTCAGTTGCGTTGCATTTGCGTTTCACCGTGTGTTTTGGCGCTTACTGTTATACGTCGCTAATGAGTACGCACCTTAACCGAACATCCACAAAATCTGTACACTGTACACTCGTTATCTAAACCAATCAACGATTTCTCTCCCTTGAAAATATATCTTGTGGATCCCCCATCGATTTGCGATTAAGGCGGGCGCACACAGCCTGATTTGAATCTGAATACCAAGTGGTGAGCGCTGATAGAATTTTAACAAGTGCATTTACTCGAGCCCTCATGTTTTCTCAAGGAAATTGTGAGTGCTTGCCTTTTTGCTGGTAAAATTGAATTTTTATCTATTTCACCTAGGTAATGTAAGTTGTAAAGTTGGACGGAATTGTGGTGGGAGATGTTTGTTGAGAGACTGTGCTTAGTAGGAAAACGATTTATTTCCTTTTGTTAGTGTGTTTTATGATTTACGGCATTAGAAAATGTGATACAATGTTATACAAATATTTAAAAAAAATGCCCTTGAAATATTTTAGATACAACTAGATGCTGCCCGCGACTTCGTACGCATTTATGGTCATATCTTAGAAAAAAAAACTTAGTGATTTCTTAAAATAATACAGCCTATGCGTTAATCTTAGGTACTAGCTACAATATTGCAAAGTTTTATCAGAATCTGTTCAGTAGTTTTTGCGTGAATCGTCCTCACATCCTTCCATCCTTTAGCAAAAACATTGCCATTTATTAAGAGTATAGCCAAGGATAAATCAAATTAGAGTTTTTGAAATGGAGGAAACCGCTCCCAAAAAAAAAAATACACAAACTACAATGTACACTGATCTTAAAAGACAAGGAAAGAAGCCACCAGACTTAAGACGTAGACAGGCGACCAATTGATCATTGTTTTTATCTGTTTTATACAAACAGTGGTGCGTTATATTGACACGAGCGTCTTCGGGTGGGTGATAGATGGTGTATACAGGATGTTTATATTACTTGAAATCAACAGACGAAAAGTGCAAGCGCAGTAAATATTATGATTATAAAACTGAATAATTTTATCGAACTGAAATAAATATAGAGGAAACATAGGTTGAAATTAGAAATACCTAAGTGAAAAAAAAGTCCGTGAAATCAAAGGACGTAATCTGCTTTTGAAACTGAATAATTTTCTCCAAAAATATGGGTTGAAATTTGTAATACCTTCGTGAAAAGAAAACAATCCTATAAGTACTTATGTCGATTAGCTGATAAGGTTCTGAACTGTATGATAAGTTAAGTATTTTAATTCACATATAAACGTTTATCAACGCTTAGTTATCACAATATCACTATTGATTTGTATTTTGGGCCGGGTTGGGTCGGAATAATACAGTTCAGAGATTTTGACAGTAGTTAAAACAAGAGGTGTAGTTAGACTGATATGAAAGCTTAAGTACCTAATAAAAATACCCTATAGTTCGACCTCAAACTCGAAAAAAACCATAGCCAAGCGCGAGTCGAACTCGCAAGGGATCCGTACCATTCGCAATAATATTTATTTAAAACTTCAGTAAACATTCCAACTTTCTATTAATATCGAACAAAATTGAGACGAAACTCTAAACCACTTCAGAAAGGGCCACTCACAACGCTCACAATACATAGACAGTAGATGTTGAGTAAAGTAAACACATCGGGGTCAGCCTAGACCCGTATCACGTCACGATAGCGCCATCAGCTTGAGAGCGAATCAAACATAGCTACGGCGGTAGGATCTGTGGGATATTGTATAGGAGAGAGGGATTTTTACACTAGATTCTTTTGCTTATGTTCTTATTTAGGTGTTACTGTGCTTTTAAATTGAAAAGAGCAACCCTACAGAGTTTCTTGCTAGGTTCTTCGCTGGGGAAAATTGCACTCTTGCGAATCTAGCATTAACTTTAAAAAATGACCCGTCCTAAGTGTTGTCAAAACCTACAGGATTAAATGATTTTTCATTCATTCATTTAATTAATTTTACTCCAAATGAGTGTTGTCATAGTTACACTGATAAAGCCAGCTTATTCACTAATGTATTTACTAGATATTAATTAATAGACAATGTTTATGTTCTATCTTGATGTTTTATCAAATGTCTTTGTTCTATCTTCTACATAAATACAAAGATGAAGCGATTTTCGGTGGATAATCATGGTTTTATTATTGATTCATTTCGTGCTGACAATCATAAATAACGTGCTAGAAGGATCTTTTGGCGCGTGTCGGAAATCGAAACTAACGATATTTTCTTGTAAATTGTAATTGTTTTGACGTTATTTTGAGGTATTTATTCACCACCCACGCCCTCCTGGCAATGTTACTTAAGTGCCAATAGATCCTTGTAGCACTGTATAAGGTGACATTCTGATGTCTCCATTAACCTCTGATGTAAAGAGACAGCCTTTTTTCTATCGGGATCGACAGACACCACTTCCTTCTACACGCTACGACTCAAAAACATCTCTTTCACGTCATCAACATTCATCAATCTCTGTAGTTTAAATATCACTATCTTTATCATCATCATGTCAGCTTATGGACATCCACTACTGGACAAAAGCCTCCCCCAAGGATCTCCACTATGACCGGTCTTGCGCTGCCCACAACTAGTAGTAATATCACTAGTAGAATCTCAAATACCCCGCTATATCTCATCACTTAAACCGCAACTCAAGCACCTGCGTGACGGCTATAAGTGGACGCGTAAATTGTCAGTTACACTCCACTTTATTATATCTAACGTGTGTTGGTGGCCGTAAATTTGTAGTTTAGACACTTTAAAAATTAGGTTAAAGGATCAAAACTATATTTAGATATGGTGGTTATGTAGCTTGAATATTATGGTGACTAAGGGCTTTTTCAGCTAGCTTAGCATGGCACTCCGTGACAAGACGTTGTCATGCGTTTGTCACGCTTATGTCTCTGTCTATAGTTTTAAATGTGATAAGGACAGCATGCGTGAGATAATTGTCGCGGCACGCCGTGCTAAGCCCCAACTAGCGTTTTATACGCGCGATAAGGTCGCTTGCAATGCAACATACGCGCGTACACGCTCGCTACAAACGCGCTTCAAAAAATCGACCGCGGCTATACGCTCGAACCAGTGGTGTCGTATCAGTATCAACATGGACTATACGAGCTTAGAAGCGCGTCAACGCTTGTACGAGCAAAAGACGCGCGTATAAAACGCTAATCCGAAAACGCCCTAATGTCAGATTTTGAATGATGTCACCCTATGTGACCATTTTGTCTGGATTTGTGAAATGTTATCTATTGCTCTCTGTTATTTATAATGTTAGTTTTTTCAGAGTTATTACTATGGTAATACCTATTAAAATGCTAAGAAAATATGCTATATTCAAAAGTTAGCGTTTATTTCTAAATTACTGTCGTTGGAAGTCACGAGTTCCACAGATCAGTCGTTTTTACAATGATTTTATACGAGAAGTATTGTCAGGTACAAGGCAGCACTTTCTCTATGTATTATACCTTACCGGCATTTAACCAATGATACATTTCAATCTAAACTCACCCAACCAATAGACATTTCATGTTATTACCCCATCTATCCTTTAAAATTGATAACCAACAATGGAGCTACATTCGTAGCACCTGCTACAATTGCTACGCCGTAGCCCGTAACTCGTAGCACGTCTACGAAGTTGATATACAACCTCCACTCTATCACTTGAGAGGGAATCTTCTAGAGTACCTTTGTCTAGTTCGTGTTTGGTATAAAATTGTTGGGCTATAGAAATTGGGATCATGGTTAAAATGGTTGAGAGAAAATGTCATATTGATTGATTTATTTTAGTAACTTTTCATTTAAAATGCCCGATCATTTGTCATCATCATTCAATTTTAAGAACGTCGCTCTTCTCACTCTGCTCTATTTTCTGTCGTCCGTTTGAACACCTGATACGACACAACATAATAGGTATTACATTTCCGATCATTAGACCCAGAACACACGGTGAAACGCAACTGAGACTGCTAGTTACTTTTCAGTTGCATCGCAGTTTCTGCTATAAACTTCCTTAGAAAACCACACACGACGCAACTGAAACGAAACGTTTCAAACTAGTTAGTAACTAGCAGTTTCAGTTGCGTTTCACCGTGTGTTTTGGCGCTTATTAAAGGAATCGTCGACTTTCGATCTATGTTTTTTTTATAGTAATTCAGTTTCTAGATTATATCCTTTTCTTTTCTTAATTAAATATACATATTGCTTGAAATATATTTGTGTTATATTTTTAAAGATAACTCTAGATTCGCATGATAGCAATTTTTCCCTGCTCGCTCTTTTCATTTAAAGTTGATTTTCTTCATAGAGTGAAATAATTCAGTAGTAAGTATAAATATTTGGGATATTGCACACACGGTCACCTGACCCCAAACTAGGCGAATCCTGTACTATGGGTATCAGAGACTGATAAACATACAAATATATAGATAAATATATAACACCCAGATACGGAACAAACATTTTATGCTCATCACACAAATGTTTGGTAACCGGCGGGGATCGAACCCGCGACCCGTGCGTAGGAGGCAGACGCACTACCGACTACGCTAACAGGCCTGTCGAAGTATAGACATACATGCAGTGTGTAGTAATATAATATCTACCTATCTATCTATATGTAGTAAAAAACAAGATCTCATGGCCTCACGAACACATGTAACACAATTTCACTAACCGAATTTATAAGGGATAATAATGCTATGGGAGAAAAATGTCCGATACTGGGGTCGCGTAATGCCATACTGATGGCTGTGTCCGTCATTTTTATAAGATATCTGATATGATATAGATAGAGAGCAGAGATCCCTTTTATTTAAGTATGTATTTTTTTCTATTAAAGTACAATATACGAATATACATTGTAAGCTTTTTAAACAAAACTTCAGTTGACATTAGCAGAATCCACAACATCAATTGCCACTTTTAAATACTAATAAAAAAAACTGGCCGCATAAATACAACCAGAAACGGCTGTGTAACATATCTAACAAGTTATTTGAGAAATAGACTCGCTACGTGTACAGACTGAATGATGGGTGATACATTTATCAGCGTACTAGCGAACAGAGGTGGTAGATTGGTAGTGGCAGCTTGAATTTTAGTTTTTGATACTAAAACGTATTGGGCCTAGTTTTTAAAGTGTTAAAAAATTTGAGTTATATTACTTAAGTAGATGTTTTTAATGGTATCTACACACCAAAGCCGCCGGCTTTTTTGTCAGCTGCCATTCGTATGACGATAAGCCGCTGGCCTAGCCCGACGGCATGCCGGCGGCTTTGGTGTGTAGATAGCATAAATAGATGTATTTAAAAACAACATAAATAAATATGAAACATATAATTATTATACGAGTAGTTATAAAAAACTAGTAAAAAAATGATGCTGTGAAAAATGTAAAAAAATAGAGCAAAACAAATCACAGCAAAAAACTTTTAAAAATTACGTTTCTTTGTATGAATATTAATTGTATTTAAGTTTTAGTATCTATTTATTTGTTGGTACAGTGTCAGAAGAAATTTAAATTCTAGATAGACAGCCTAGATAGTGAAGTTTTAATAAAAGGGTCCCGTGTTTTTAAACAAGGAACCCTAAAAAACAACAACTCCATATCAAACGTCAAGTTATACAGCATGTACTTAATATTTGAGAAATATACCAACTATGTGTAGAAAGTGAGTGATGACCTAGACATTTATCAGAAACCGAACAAAGGTACGAGATTGGCCGTGGCAGCTTCGTCATTGATTCTATCCAACCAGATATTTGATACGATTTACTAACACCCTGTATATTTGAAGTGATTTTTTTTGCTCGCACGTGTTCTGAAACTGGCGGGTTTAAAAATGGTTTTGAAGTGATATATGATTGTGCTAGTGCGTTGTGATTGATACTTAAGGTAGGTAGATAGGTATATCTATTTTATATGTATTTGAGTTTTGGAAACAAGGTACGAGTACAAACTAATTGTATATAAATAATAATAATAATAATAATGCCATCTCACATTGTAGAATAAATGGTACTTGAAAGGGCCTATACATGTTGGCTTCGGCCCCATGCACGCCTCCCAAAGGACCGGGTCCCTATGGACCCGAGATCTCAAAAAGATGTACCAATAACACAGGTGTCGTACCCAAGAACCTCAAAGTGAGTCTTAACACGCTAAACATCCCCCCAGCAATCCTTCACACTCTTCAGAAAGCAACCATTCTAAACACATGCCGCATCACTCGTAAATTCCTTAACTCATCCACTTCTTCTTCCGATTCTTCTCCCCCCTTCACGCTTGGCTAAGGCCCGTGTGATGGGGGCTCTTCACCTCTTACAGAGAGATAAATAAATATATACCGAATAATAATAATAATAAAAGAACTTGTATTGTATTTTATGTATCAATATGGGCCTTAGATGCCTGAAATTATAAAAAAAAATTAAATAAATAAATTATTCATCAAAAAAATGTACAGTACAAATGAGATTCAGATACTTATAGAGTTAATAAAACTTATGACTTAACCATACATAGTTTGAGGAAAAGGAGAAAAATCCTCAGCATTAATATATGTGTTTATATGTATATTATATGTGATTTAATGACTTTACATATTAATGTTCAGAGCTACATGGCAGAATGTACACGTAGTAACCGTGTTCTCTGATATTAACTATCTATTTTAAAATAAGATTAATTGAAAAGGTTAGAAATAATGTTTTAATACAAAAAAAAAAAAAAACCGGCTCACTTTAGAAAAAAACATTTATAATATCTCTCTTCATATTATATTTAAAGACAATTATAGACAGACAGTTAAGATTGTAAGGGATGGCGTGGAGAGGCAAATGGAAACAACGGCTTCTAGATTACGACTGACTTTATTAATGAAGATGTGACTAATTTTATAAGATAAAATAGGCACACACTTACTATCTATAAATCTATGCTTAACCTCTACAAGATAATCAAAGCTGTCGATAAAATTACTCTATGAGTTAGCACATTGACGTGTAATGTTGTTAGACATATTTAAATCAGACTCCAAACCTGTCAAACTGTATCTCGTGGCGGAAAGTTTCAGAATACTTACTTAGCCGCCAATAAATAACAACATGTTCAAGGTTTTCAGGGATCAAATAGTAAGGGGATTAAATTAGTGAACAATAGAAAAGGATATGCATGTACTCGTGATAACAAACAACTTTTAGGACCAAGATCGAAATTATTTAAAAAACAATCATGCAAAAATTTTCGAACTTCCTCCATACAAAATGCACCAGCTGATATTTGTGGGAACTATTTTTTTTAATTATATTTTTACTTGGTAACGTAGTAAAAGTTGTTTGTTAACACGAGTACATGCATATCTTTTTCTATCGTTCACTAATTAAAAGTCACCCTATAGTACTTGGACCCATGAACATGTTGTAATTTAATGGTAGCTAAGTAATTATTCTGATTATATCCTCAGTCGCGGGGAAAAGCTAGTAAGTACGTATTCGATACTTACTTTGGGGTGATCTCGTACTGGTACTACAACTCTGACGCATACTTTGACAGGTTTGTCTCGAGTGATGTCCAGCATTCTTCTTTCACCTCGCCACTCGCCTGAAACAACGAGAAAAAATTGTCAACAATAGTCTAAAACTCATGGTCAATGAACTCTTTTAAAAAGCCTCAAGACTAGGTATTTTATAATGAAAGGAATACACAGCCCGTCAGGAATATCTGCGCACCTCACTGATGTGCTTCCGTGACGAGTGCATGTGAGTTGCATGACGTCACTAATCCAAGTGCGCACATATTTCCGACAAGATGTAAGTATGTCCCCCTCGGGGTAGGTAGAGACCAGTTCCCTCCACTTGTTACGATCTAAACACAGTTCTTTCGTTTCATCCACATTCATCAGTCGCCTCATACATACATCTCTTGATTTGCTAGAGTGCTTAAATATAATAATCATCATCATTAAATCATTAAAAGAACGTCGCTCTGGTCGGTGGAGTCTGCGCCCCTCCAAATATAAAAATAACTTGTATTAATCAAAATAGTTTCAATAAATGTTACCCTGTACAATTTGTTATTTTTATCAATATAAATCATTCCATTTGATACAAACTGATTGATTTAATAATGATTCCGGTTGATCCTTAATTAATGGACATTCGAACTGTGGTTGCTGAATCAAAAGTCATTATTATTGTCACTTTTAGCTAGTAACCTCAATTTGATGTGATTGTATTGATTTATCTTTGTTATGGCTAGCTATAAAATCATTTACGCATTAGCAGTTCTACTTTTTTTTAATGGCAACTATCATTGTGGAGTCTGCCAATGTCAAAAAAAAGCTTAAAAAAGTAAATATACAGGGTGTAATAGAAAAGGGGTATATTGTCGAAACACAGCGATAGTCCTTATGAAACTGAACAACTTTCCCCAAGGAACATGGGTCGTAACTCGAAAAAAAGTCACCTCCCAATACAAAATGTCCGATCAGCTGATCGTGTAGGTATTTGGGTTCAAAAAAATGTTTTCGAGTAACAACCCATGTTCCTTGGGGAAAGTTGTTCAGTTTCATGAGGACTATCGCTGTGTTTCGGCATTATACCCCCTTTCTGTATAGTTAAAATATACATTTATATCCGTCAGGCCTCTCTCCGAGGTAGGCAGAGATCACTTCCTTCAACTTGCTACGATCCAAACACACATACTAATTCCGCTTCAACCACATTCACCAGTCGCCTCATATACTCGTAGTGTACTATAAATACAAACTTAACATACACACAAATATCCAGACTAGACAAACATGTTAGTACATCGCAGCAATGTTTGTCTCTAGTGGACATTGAACCCACAACCTGTGGCATTGCAAGCATGTCCCTACAAACCAAGCCAATCGGCCAACCACGCCAAAAATCTACAACATTTATTTATTTAATCATTATTTAAACTACATAATTAATAATAAATACAAAACAAACAATAATTTAAACACAGCAATCCAACATTAATCCGATTTAGCTAGACTAATCCGGCAACTTGTCAAAGAGAATATCATTTTGTCTACTCGTAATTAAACATGTAGATCAAACATACCTCGACTTACTCAACTAGACACTTCATTTGTATACGCGTCTATAAATCTAAAGTCTCGTGTCTACTCTTGCTTTAATTATGCTAACGTGATTGAGTTTCAGTGACAGTGTTTAGTGAAAATGTAACTAAAATTCTAAGGTTTAGGTTATAGTTTTGATTGAGTTTATATTTATGAGAGTGATGGCCTTGTTTGTGAATAATAATGAGCTGCTGGAAAGCTTGTTAAAGTTAATTATCATTTAAATAAGACTTGACAAATGTACCGCTAAAGGCTTAATACAGCATTAGTTTAAAGATTTTTGTTTGAGTAGAAGTATAACGAAATGATGATCTATCAATTAAAATTTTCTTCATTTTTTTCACAATGAAAACGGTCAACAGTATTTTTACCCGACTGAGCCAGAAGGCGAATCAGAGCCCGATTTATGTATGTAGGTATATTTCAGTAAGGATGTATAATTCTTTGGCTCGCCCTACAGCCTAAACGACTTGATAGATTTTAGCATGAGAGGTATCGTTAGATTCGTATTTACAGTGTTGCTCTGACACTAGGTGTACCCATCTATCGCTGTAGGTACCTATCAATATAAAAAATGCGTTGTTTTAAACGTAGTTGGTTTTTTTTATTAAAAGGTAAGGTTAAAGGTAAAGGTAAGGTTATCTTTCAAATTCCAAAAAAAAGAACAATAGAAAATTTATTGTGTCTGGGTTTATAATGGGTCGGTGGGATGTGAGACGTTAATGCAGTGTTAGATTTAAAAACCTTTTCAGCAATCCAGAATAAATCAAATCATTTCATACATAAATTACGCAAAGAAACACATGGTTAGTTTTCACGATAAATTATTTAGCAACGTCATTTGTCTCGTTCTAACGAGTCGTAACAGTGATAAAGGCGTCCCGATCTAATTGGTCGTCTATTATAATTTGCAATCCGTTTGTAGTTCTATCTGTTTAACTCAAAGTAGGGCAATACAATCGACTGTGGTATTTGTAGATAGTAGATAGAGAGTTTATTTTTCTTTATCAATAAGTCGCCTAAAATATAATGTTGGTGCAGTTGGTGTGATTGGTAGTGATTCTAGTCGTGGGTTCGATTCCAGCTGGAGACAAACTGTGATGATCAGAAATGTTTGTCTTAAGTCTGGATGTTTGTATAAACATAATATACCCCCTTATTACAAAACGAGATTTAAAGATAGTCCGATGTTAGTTCGTTTAGTTTAACGTTTCGGCTATGGACAAAACGTCAAACTAAACGACAATGTGTATGTACTTATAGTTCTCTGGGAAGAACTGCACTCTTGCGGCGAATCTAGCATGAACTTTAAAAAATGACCCGTTCTAAGGGCCAAAACATAAATTCACGACACGACGTCATGATTTTGTTCGTTCGTGGATGTGACGCGACACGACGTCAAGAATTTATGTTTTTGCCCTAAGTGTTGTCAAAACCTGCAGGATTAAATGATTTTTCATTTTCATTTTCAGTAAGTATAGTAAACTATTATAGGTAATTAATTATAGTGAGCTTTATTTCACTTGACTTTGGCAGAATACATAACATTAAGTACTTATTTATAATAATTATTTTAAAAATAAAGTACTTAGACTTAGGGCCCGTTACACCACTCACAGATAAAATATCTGACAGATATTTTATACCTGTCACTTTCTAAATCACCATGTTTCATGAAATAGACATAGGTTTATCTGTCAGTTAAATTTTAACTGTAGGTAAGTGTTAAAACAGTCTATCAGATTAATATATCGATGTCCAATACTAATGGGTTCCCGCCGGTAAGAGGCCAAGGAGAGCGTATTCTTAAAAGTTTTGTTTGAAGCTCCAAGATACGAGTTCTTAACTGTCTAGAAGAAAGCAGGTTTTGTTGTCTTAGGTATATTTACTTGGTAAAATGTAGGAGTTTTGTTTTTAGAACTATTTTTACTGCATTTATTTATCTAGTGTTTAGTTATTTAGAAATCATGGAAGGAAAAGTAGAAGGAAAACTGAAGAAAGACCTCGAATGACTTACATAGATCAAGTGAAAGTGGGAATAGAACTTGTGTCCTGTCAGGTGCTCAAACTGACGGCTTGCTGACGGCAGAGAAAAAAATAGAATGGCGTAAACTCCACCGACAAGAGCGACGCTTTTAATGTTATATTATATATATATAAAAATTAAACCCGTTTTCCGTTGTCACGACATAACATGAAAACGGCTTGACCGATTTGGCTGATTTTTTTTAAATGTTCATTGAAGTCCAAGGATGGTTTTTACGGTGAGAAAAATTCGAATAATTGCCGGGAAAGCCCTAAAACAGACCTTTTCTTTTTCCCATACAAATGTTTTCTTACTAAAATGTAGAGTCAATTTGTTTGAACTTTATTCCTACACAATAAAGTTCATTCTAAGGCGGGACAAAGTTCGCCGGGACAGCTATATTCAATATAAGTAAAAGGTACCTACATCATTTATAAAAAAATCATCGGCCTAGCTATAACGGTTCTGCCTGATGACAGACGGACGGACGGACGGATGGATGGATGGACGGACAGATGGATAGCTGAACCTTAGTAATAAGATCCTGTTTTCACCCTTTGGGTACGGAACCCTTAAAAGGAAATAGGTACTCGGCTTTGATAACCTAGTCTATATTTGTGTTAATCACCACAATAGGGTGGCCTGATTTTTTGTATTGTTTTGTACCTTGAACTATTGTATTGAAATAAATTGATTAATAATCATCACAATTCAGTTGATAATAAGTTATTCAAAATAAAATAACGGCAAAAATGGTATAAAAACACATAGAAAAAAGATCATAATATAAAACATGCCGCGAAAAGTTCAAAACAAGTTCATTATATTTTTACATTTTACACCGCCACATCCGACTGGTATTTGTAATACCAGCAAATATTTTAATTCTGTCATTGAACTGACTTCTTCAAGTCACATATTTTAAAAGAAATTTAGTATATAACGCTGAAAGCTGTTTAAAAATAAAAATTCTTATGCAAAAATATGTCTAGAGGTGTTATAATGAAGCGATGTCAAATAGTGATGACGGAAACACGACAAATGTCATATTTAATTTTATGAAGATTATGATTTACTGCGTTATTTATTTTATTTGTTAATTCTCGGGGTTCTTTAGGTACGATGCTGTTTTGTTTGAAGAAGAGATTTTTCTTTTTTTTAAAACAGTTCTTTACAAAAAATCCATGTACTTATCTTAAATGTCAATAATTAAATACCTGCACCTTTATCTGTAAGTACTCCTTATTTGGCAACACAAGCAAAAAATATACCTCTACTTATTTTTATTAAGACTCAATGATACCATCAATAAGGATTTCTTAAAATTTAATTGATTAAAAGTACATTTTATATTGTATATGTCGGAGAACATCTGAGATTACGTTCATGAAGGCTATTTTGGAACCATTTGCAAACTCTCTACTGCTAAAATGCCAGAACTGGCTTGTTTCTGACTGGTTGTCAGTTTGGCGCTTTCATATTTGAGTTGCTGTCATGTTTGACGGATTCTGTTTGGAAGATCGGTCAAGAAGAGACATCGGAAGACATCACGTACATCTTGTTATTTTCTAAAGTGATTTGGAAACTACGCAATAAATCCAGTTTGTTCAGTATACGCCCACAGTCTTATTTTAGCGAAACTCCTTGTTATGGAGCATCAAGCTTCATAAACGCCCCTTCTGATGACTCGTCGTCATATAAAATATCTGTAGATATAAAATAACGTACGCGCTTTGAATATTTCAATTAAATATACTTAATTACGGTTGCTACCGTACCTATATTTAACTACTCACTCATGACCTACAGAACCCATCACGAATTTACCAAAATACATTAACCACAACCGAAAATATGTCCGAAATGTCATCAATAAAATGATTATCTGGAGATAAAATCGGACACTTGTCAAAATGTCGCATCAAATAAATCTTTGGATGCAGTTGGAGATTCTCCAAATCGCCCGAGTTATTTCTGTTGCGTTCTCAAACGTGTTTTATTCTATTTTGTATTTTTATTAGAGGAATTATGTTGCTATGTTGAATATGAATCTATCTTTCCTTATCACAGAGAAAACAATATATATTTATATAAATTATAATATTTATGTATGTGTATTTATAGAATATATATATGTGTAGGTTTATACTTATATATTTATTGTTATAGATATTATTATATTGTTATATTGTTATATTGTTATAGATATAGGATAGTCACTACAATAGTAGTGACTATCCTGCCTTCATGCTATCACTTCTCTCTCTGTGGTGTCCGCAGGAAGAAATTTCTTTTAAAAATATGCTGTACCTTTTGTATAACTTCTCTTTTTTTTCTGTCTCTATGTACTATCATCTTACAATAAACTGTTAAATAAATAAAATAAATGAAATTGTTTTGTATATCATTCTGCACGGAGAAGATTCACCACTTCAGTGGTCCATAGAGTGCCGCTTTGCTATGAAGCGAAAGAGGTGTGTTTGGATCATAACAAGTGGAAGGAAGTGGTCTCTGCTTACCCCTATGGGAGAGAGGCGAGACGGATATGTATGTATCATTCGGCTTCAAGAGCATCAAAATCAGTCATCAAATCGTCAGCATCGTCAGCATCAAAATCATAACTCATGAAAGACCGGGCCCAAGCCTGATAATTTACAATATCCCCAGTTGTGTGTCGGCAGATTGCCAATGGCATTTTTTGACACGTTTGGTAATCCGCTAAACAATGGCTTACACTGATTGCGACCAAAGGACCAAATGTGTCAAAAAATGACATTGACACTCTGCCGACACACAACTGGGGATATTGTAAATTAGTAAGCTTGAGGAAATCCTAGTTTGGGGACGAGGGACTATTTAAACTCAAACATACTTATATCACTCTGAAGATATTAAACTCTAAGTGCTTGTTTCACCACCTTTTGATAAAATTTAAATGACAGATAAATCTATGTCTATTTCATAAAACATGACGTTTTAGACAGGGACAGGCATAAAATATCTGTCAAATAAATTTTATCTGCAGATGTCGAAACAGGCCCTAAAGATAAAGGTTTTACTTTTAAGCCTTATGTAACGATTTAAAAGAATATTTAGATTGGAGACACGCTCGGTCTTTTTGCTAAAGTTTTTTTCTGATTTAGGACACGTAACGTACCTCGGACGTGGGATGAATTGTTTTGCTTTTCGTAGGTTACCTACCTACTTAATGACCGATTAGTTGATCCACTTTACTGTAGATTTTTTTGGGAACTAAATTTTTGAGCTGTTCTTTAATTATTCGAGCTGTTATTATGATCAGTTGAAAAAAAGAAAAAAAAACCTTTTTAAAAACAAGCTTTTATTATTTGTTTATAAAATGAACTAAAAAGTTAAAAATAAATTAACTCTAAAAAGAAATATAACACTTTGTAACTTGATTGTAACCTTTAACGACAAATAAGCGTCTTCGTCTAGGACAAAATAATTCCATATTGTACAAATTTATTTAATTTTAACACTAAAACTTTTCACCATACATAATTATTCAATCTCGTCCCCCCTCTTTATCATAGTCCCCATTTATAAATGAAAGCGTGTTACATTGTGATAGCTTGAGGAAAATGAGTATTTAATTAATACAACACAACATTTTTCTTTTTAATTTGTTAAATACAACATATAAGTTGTATTTAATTAATACATCACAAACATAGTTCATTTTATAAACAAATAATAAAAGCTTGTTTTTAAAAAGGTTTTTTTTTCTTTAATTTTATTTTTAACTTTTTAGTACCTCTATTTTTAATTCGAGATTTACTACGACGTAGTTCGCAGCGCGTAGCAGCGTTATTCCGTTATGAAGTCCGTAGTTGAGGTTGCGTCGTTTAATTACGGAGTTCCTATGGCCACCTTCCGGCTCCAACATCAGACCCTGGTTACCATATAGTATCAAAGTACTCGTCAAGACTAATCCAATGAGCCCAAACTAGATGGGGTTGCGTCGTTTAATTACGGAGTTCCTATTTCTACCTTCCGGCTCCATCATCAGACCCTGGTTACCATATAGTATCAAAGTACTCTACAAGAGTAATCCAATGAGCCCAAACTCGATAGGGTTGCATCGTTTAATTACGGAGTTCCTATGGCCACCTTCCAGTTCCATCATCAGACCCTGGTTACCATATAGTATCAAAGTACTCGTCAAGACTAATCCAATGAGCCCAAACTCGATAGGGTTGCATCGTTTAATTACGGAGTTCCTATGGCCACCTTCCAGTTCCATCATCAGACCCTGGTTACCATATAGTATCAAAGTACTCGTCAAGACTAATCCAATGAGCCCAAACTCGATAGGGTTGCATCGTTTAATTACGGAGTTCCTATGGCCACCTTCCGGCTCCATCATCAGACCCTGGTTACCCTATAGTACCAAAGTACTTGTCAAGACGAATCTAATGAGCCCAAACTCGATAGGGTTGCATCATTTAATTACGGAGTTCCTATGGCCACCTTCCAGCTCCATCATCAGATCAGCTCCATGTTACCATAATATTGCATTGTCACGCGATATACATAAGCATGCAAAATTTCAGCTCAATCGGAAACCGGGAAGTGGATCAAATTTAAGTTGCAAGATTTGATTACAGAACGACAGACAACGGGACAGGTGAAAGTAAATAAAAGCTTGTAATATATTGAGCAGTTATTGAATTTTATGACGTTATTAACTAAAACGACAGTAAAACATGGACGGTAATAAAAAAAATAATTCGTCTGTTCTAAAAAATATATTTGACCAATCTAAAATCTAAATGAGCGGTAAAAATGATTGAATGAGCGGTTCGATAAATAGTTCGCCATTTTTGGTTACTTTACTGCTTAGTTTTAACTGCTGAAGTAGTTATTGAACGCGCCATTGATAATTTTTAACTTACCTACCAAAACTGCTATTTTTAACTGCTTCTTTAAATCAGTGCCGATTTTTTTGTCGTTTTTAGATCAATGTTTGTTGAAAAAGTTATTCAGTTCTAAAAATCGGAGTAGTTTTTTAAAAACTTTAGAACACAAATCTTAATGAAAAATCAGAAGATTGTGTTTTTGTCCAAATTGTTTTATTAGCTTGATCAAGTAAGATAACATAGTAATATGTTATTTTTGCTAGTAGACTTTAAAATATTCAATTATTCCAGTTTATAAGATCTTGCGAATTATTTAAAATATTTACAATAAAATAATTAAATTTAAATAATACGCTCATTCATGTTTAAATAATCTTCTACATTGCCAAATATTTCGCTTCTTCGCACAAAACGATACTTCAAAACACCAATTTGTACAAAATTGTTGCTAACTAAATTACGAGTCCATTTAGCCATCAATAAAGGTGATCACAGACAGGTGAAATGTAAATAAAATTATTTGGCCCAAAGCTCGTTACTAATTTAGTGGAAAAATCACAAATTTTCTGTCTCATTCATTACCTTTTCACGTTGTGCGGGACACACAATTTGTTTAATTATCTTTAATGGACAGGAATTTCGGTTTTTATTTAGACGGCTTTATATTCTGTTGGCATTTCTTCTTTTGAACATACTTACTTACAGTGCTACAAGGATCTATTGGCACTTGAGTGATATTGTCAGAAGGGCGTGGGTGGTGGATAAATAACTTAAAATAATGACAATTTACAAGATGATATCGATAGTTTCGATTTCTGCCACGTGCCAAAAGATCCTGTTAGCACTGTTCATATCTATCACGCTCTCCTATCGGGATAGGCAGAGATCATTTCTTTTCGCTTGCTACGATCTAAACACACTTCTTTCGGTTCATTCACATTCACCAGTCATGTAATTATAGTATTGTTTTTACTTAACTTGACATTGACAGAATCCACAATGGTTATTCTTTGCCATAAAAAAATATATTAATAAGCCTCGCATTTTGAGTATACAACACCAATTAAATATCTAAATAACAGCTGTGCACTTTGAATTTAAACTAAGCCTTTACAATTCCGAATTAGGGTCATAAAATTAACATAAAATGACGTAATTGTTATGCATTATAAAACTTGACGTTGACATGTGACATTAATAGGTAATATAATATAATCCTTTATTGTTAGAACTTATGTCATAAATATGTTTGCATATGTAGGTATAGGTAAGCCTGTTTTATTCCTTAAATTATTTGGATAAAGTTGTTTAGTTTAAGAATGCCTAAAAATAGGTAAATCTAAGGATTAATGTCTATCTACACAGATCCGGGCCATGCTCGGGACATGTCCGGGCCGTGGCCCGTCAGGAGGGAAAACAATACGTCGTTATGACAACGTGTCCGGGTCGTGGCCCATTTTTTTCCCTCCTGACAGGCCACGACCCGGTCACGTCTCGGGCACGGCACGGATGTGAGATAGACCTATAAATCTATATATATAAAAATGAAACCCGTTTTCCGTTGTCACGGCATCACGCCTGAACGGCTGGACCGATTTCGCTAATTCTTTTTTTAAAATGTTCATTGAAGTCCAAGGATGGTTCTTACGGTGAGAAAAATTCGAATAATTGCCGGGAAAGCCCTAAAACAGACCTTTTCTTTTTCCCATACAAATGTTTTCTTACTAAAATGTAGAGTCAATTTGAACTTTATTCCTACACAATAAAGTTCATTCTAAGGCGGGACGAAGTTCGCCGGGACAGCTATTTGTAATAATTATTAAATATTAATATCTAATGGTGTCTACACAAATGACATCGAAAATGTTTGAACATGACGTAAACCGCTGGGCCGGCGGTTTTAGTCTGTAGACACTTTATGTAGTATCTAATGGTATTTACACAACAAAGCCGTCGCCATGCCGCTGGGCTAGGCCGGCGGCTTTACGTCATACGAATGGCAGCTGGCAAAAAAACCGGCGGCTTTGGTGTGTAGGCAGCATTTGTTTAAAGGTATTTATAAAACTACATTTTTACAATAAGATATTCCTCTAGCTCATTACCACGATGAGCACTCCTCTTTACATTTCCCAATAAACCGGCAACACCAAACGAGGTACCCCAAAATGTGAAGGTGGCCGAAACTTCGACATTTCCGACTAGGCACGGAATTAACACGATGCTATTCGCATTGCAAATTCGCGCGCCCATTCGACCGCTCCGTAATTTGCTCGCTGGCTCAAAAAGCTATGCATTTGAATTTTTTACAGTAGTATATGTATAGAGCGGAGGATCTCGGGCCTAAGTTTGCTAATTCAAAATAACTTTAGTTGTATGTCGGCGAAAAACTTGCGCCAACCTTGGCACGCTGTCATAAACTCATCAAAAATGTGGCGCCTTCTTATATATTCTATATACCCAAAATGCTAAACAATGGCGTACACTGATTGCGACCAAATGTGTCAAAAAATGCCATTGACACTCTGCCACCACACAACTGAAGAACAAAAGACGTTAAGAATAAAAAAAATTCTTAGTACTTAGAAAAAGATTACTAAAATAGAAAAGGTATTAAAAAACCTATTTCTATTTTTATTTAAACACAAATCCTCGCTCATAAATCGCCAGTGATGCATTCCCGTAAATAACGGTTCAAAGAACTTAAACTGACTAATTGGATATTCGTAAATATTATATTCGAATTTTAAAATATGCAATCCGAATATTGTTTTATGAATTGACGTTATGAACGGTAGTGTTCATTTTATTTAAAATGTAATTTTATTTTTAAAACAATTATGGTAACATTCTATATGAAATTGAAATGTCATTTTGTCTGACATGACATGTTCTGTAATTTACTCACTGATGAGCAACTTTCTCTAAAAACCTAGGACGAAATATGAAATGTTTATTAATTTCTAATATAAAATGCTATTTTTGATAATTTTACAATATTTCCAAACACACCTCTTTCGCTTCATCTACACTCATCAGTCGCCTCATACGTGCCCGTCGGTTTAGGGTATTCTTGATTTGGCCTGTCTTGAGCAAGAGAAAAAGAGCGAAAGAGGTGTGTTTGGATCGTAGTAAGTGGAAGGAAGTGGTCTCTACCTACCCCGATGGGAGAGAGGCGTGACGGATATGTATGTATGTTACAATACTTGTACACGTTTCTTGGGACAATTGTTCATTTTTATAAACAAATATTCTTTGATTATATTGAGCATATACAAAAACATTCTGCATTTTAAAACAAAACGAAAATACGAAAAAAAAAATCTTGACCTATGCAAACTTCGTGCTGTGTTTAAAAAACCTATGGATGCGAATTTCGAGTTCCATATTCGAATTGCGTTGGTTTTGCGAGTTTTGGCGCCATTTTTGTTTTGTTTTGAAGCCCGACCGTGTTTTGTTTCGTCTAAACAATGGCCCCGCGTAACAACAGGGTTGGAATTGGAAATGCCTACCTACTGCCTACCTATTGCCTACATACCGGTAGGCTTTTCATTTACTATGCAGGATGTTTATGTTCTCTCGTATGAAAATCTAGTGTCGTAATTTACTCATGAATATGAATAACTTAAATAACAAATATGTGTCGGGAAACGACCAAATATGTATTTTCATATTCCTAAAGACTATAAATAAACCCTCAAAAGCTAGAGTTTGTTTTACGGTTTTTTTTTAAATTGGAACATCGATGAACTTTTTAGCTGAACTTTTGGGGCGTTTCAGACATAGCGTTTTATACGCGCGAGTAAGGTCGTTTTTAGTATACGCGCATACACGCGCGTAAAAACGCTCTTCAAAAAACTGGACGCTCGTATACGGGCGTATACGCTCGAACCAGTGGTGTCGAGTCAGCATCAACATGGACTATACAAGCTTAGAAGCGCGTCAACGCTTGTACAAGCAACAGACGCGCGTTTACGGGCATACACGCGTTTGAAAAAACGAGCGTATATGCGCATATTATACGCTAGTCTGAAAACGCCCTTAGAGCTAATCAGTACACCCCACCCTCTAAATGAGTGAAATTGGTAGTTTAAGCAATGAAAATGAAAAGTGTTTTATTAAAAAATAGACAAAATTAATTATACTTTTTCGGTGTCACTATTTTGATCTAAAACTACTACCAATTTACTACCTGTATGTATACCGAGAGTAAGAATCGGCAAGTAAAGCAAATCTTCGGCACAGGGCCCTACGTTATGTCCGGTATTCTTTTTTTAAATTAACACACTTTTACAGTTAAAATCTTCCATGATCAAATGAAATAACGTGTTATTTAGAACTAGAACATCTGAAATACCTATCTAGGTACCACCTGGGATGTGAAACACAACATAAATCTTATCTCATCTTTAGACGCAGGTGGTCGCAGCTATAAAACCAAACAATAAATGTCTAATGCATTACCTTCTCTTTGTTCTGTGGTGGATAAGTGTAGATTTTTATAGCTATTCCGTTTTTATTTTGTTTTATACGTTTTGAGTATTAAGTGATGTGGTCGGAAAAGTTCATGTACTGTCTTAACATACTTAGGTTTAAATTATGGTCCTTCATTTGAGCATAGACAATGATATTGCCCAACACACATACGTACATATCCATCACGCCTTTCTCTCATTGGGGTAGGCAGAGGCCATTTCCCTCCACTTGCTAGGATGCAAACACACCATAAACAGACAGCATGTATGAGGCCATTGATGAATGTGGATGAAGCGAAAGAAGTGTGTTCTCAAGATGTTGATAAAAGAAAAGTGTCAGCTATACAATGGGACGTAAAATTTTTGACAACCATTAATTTCCCCCTTCCTTATCAGGTCATTAAACTCCCCACTACAGGGATACAAGCCCACTCTTATACGAGAGTGATTAGGCCGTAATCCACCCCGCTTTAAGTTGATTTTCGTTGGCAATTATTTTCGTAAAATAAAAATCATAATTTAATTATCATAAATATAAATTAAAAGCTATAAATTAGACGTTTTATGAAATAACCTGCACTTTCATAGAAGCATGAATAAATAAACACCCATATAAAAACTTAGAAAAAGTATAAAACCTGAGAAATGGATGCAGAACATAAATTCAGCAAATATCTTAAGCTGGATACGGGTGTTTTTATTTAAGCTTGAGGTGTGGTCCAAAAAAGAATTCATTTATATATTTCGTACTAATAAGGGACCTTATGCAGCTGCGATTGTGGCGCGTTTGTTGTTAGACTTATGACGTGAAACGTGACTAAAGTTACAAGTACAGGCAGACCAACTTAACTGTGAACTGAACGGCGGCGCTAGTAGTAATACAAAATTGTATTTCTACCAACCGCAGCAGTTCTGGAATTTGACTTTTCTGTATTAATGGTCGTAGTTCCAATAACGGCCATTTCACAAATAACATGGTAGCTCTGCAAAGGTCTATCTACACAGATCCTGACCGGACACGTTGTTGGACTCCTGACGGGCCACGGCCCCGATACGTCCCGGGCACGGCCCGGATCTGTGTAGATAGACCTCTAGTTAGTGCAGTTTCCGTTTTGTCATATCATCATATTGTAACTTTTTCACGAAAAAACTAATAATTATATTTTTATAAAACTTCACCATTTTGTAGCACCACCATGCTGTATTATCATAAGATTTCTATAAGTTTTCCATGATATAATGATAAATATAAAATAAAGAGCACGCGTACGATGTTCCGGGCTAAGTTTTAATTATTTAAATGTATTTCGGACCATCAACTCTGTAAAACTGGATTACCTTCAATTTAATTGAATTTGAAAAATTGGGTTTCAACCTTTGGTTTGGAACAAAAAAAATGTCGAAGTGATTAAACAATTGGTTGTTAAAATAAATGGACGAGTTTTTATCGACTAATAAAACGAAGTTTAAAGTCAGATTTTTGTAGAAAATGGCTAAAATGAGTCTTGAAATAAGGTCAAGACTAAATCCCGAAGGGCGTTTATGTAACCGCAACCGCAGATGCATAAACGACCTAAAATTGCAATTGAAACTGAAATTCTTTTTAATTTATGAAAACGAGAATCCACATAAATTTTAGCGAGACAATGCAATCAGCGTATTTGTATTTAGTCAGGCCTACCAACTGCCAAACGGCATCGCGGCAGACCACGGAAAAGGTGGCGGGATGAGCTAGACACCTTCTTAAGTACCTGGGCGGAGGTAGCTCGAGACCAGATATCATGGCGCATGAGGAGAGAGGCCTTTTACCCAGCAGTTGGACACTAATGGCGTAATTAGATTAGGTTAGTCAAGTAATACAATTGAGTGGTTAAAGCCTGAGTGTCATTGCTCTATACGTCGTCAGCGCCAGCAATCCTCAATATTTTACATTTGCATTGTTTTAAAGAAAACAGAATTACGAGGCATAACCGCACTTACCTTAGACCACGCAAGCAATCATAAAGCATTGCGGATGCAGGCGGATCGGAACATTTGCATCCGCGGCGGTGCATGCATTATTCACAGGACAATATTCACCAACCCTGAATCCAACGTTTAACTGCAACATGCGAGTTTTTTACTTTTTTCCCCTTTTTTTCACCCACATTTTTCCCGGCCAAAGGTTAATTTCATTCAGCCACATTTTTACGTTTCTGTGCGAGTTGAAACTTAAATTTCCATTTTCTTTTCCGTTTAAAATTAATGGGAGAAACTAAAGAACTTGACTTGGACAGATAGTTTCAAGTGATAAAATGTTGGATCGCAATGAATTTAAATTAAACTACAGGTATTTAATTTATCAACTATTATTACTTTCAGTTGCAGAGAAGATAATCAAGATAATTATCCATTACCATGTCATCTTGATCAGATTTATCACGGAAATAAAGACAACAAAAAAACCGGCCAAGTGCGAGTCGGACTGGCACGCTAAGGGTTCCGTACCAAAAAAAGCAAACAATCACGTTTGTTGTACCCCTTAACGGAAATGAGCCTCCCATAATTATCATTATTATTCTATTTTTTGTATTTGTTGTTATAGCGGCACTGCGGCAACGATAATAAATTATTTGTGAAAATATCAACGCCCTAGCTATAACGGTTCATGAGTTACAGCCTGGTGACAGACGGACGGACGAACAGACAGACGGACAGCCGTAACAGGGTCCCGTTATCACACTTTGGGTACGGAACCCTAAAAAATCATTAGGTACTCTTTCCTTTTGGCTTCGCCGTAGTCGGGTAAAAATGTGTTTGATATTAGTAAATACCATTATATTAAAAGAATCCTTTTTCGTATAAATATAGCCTTTGAAGTTTGATGTTTTTGGGTATAATACATTCTATTCGATCAAAGAGCTAGTTTCACTCAATATATACCTACTAGAGAAGAGTTGTTTTTATGTATGTTTAAATATAAATGTTAAGGTTGCCTGGAAGATATTGCTACCTAGCAATAAGGCCGCCTGTTGCTTCTTATATTCTTGTTTGTGTCTGTACCTTATATCTTTTGTGCAATAAAGAATATTTGTATTGTATTGTATTGTGAAGAACTTTGTTACAGACAGTTGCTCGATAGCTCATTAAAATTAAAGAGTTATTAAATCAATAGATGCTATTAAACCTATGCATTCGTTTGTCAAAAAATTAATAAAGATACGGGTATACTTACCGTACCTAGTGAGCTTTTCAGAGACTATAAGCTGCCTCTTCATTTTCATTTTTCTCTCATCTTTGTTTGCTTGTAGATTTTTAAATATGCTGTACTTTTAATATTATCATTCTTGTATTTTCTATTTCTATGTACTTCTTGCAATTTACTGCTTAATAAGCAAAATATGTCAAAAAATGCCATGGACACTGTCGAGACACAACTGAGTCTGTTTTAAATTAGCAGACTTGGGCCCCAACCTCTATCCTACCTACCTCTAACACTACCTACAGCCTAACAAAGAAAACATAAATAAAAAATAGACATCTCCTTTTCCCTAAAAAAAATATACGTAGTGGAAGAGTGTAAATGTTCCCACAGCCTCGTAAGTTACGTCCCACAATTTCTATAAAGTCTGTATCAGACGATGGAATAGTTTTTCTTCATCCAAACGGTTTTAGGAGACACTTGATAAGACTGGGAGCTTACTAAAGGTTAAATAGTGAGGGGATGTGTGTCAGTGAGTTGACTCAGTAAAAAGTGTTTTTTTAAAAGGTTCATTTTGGCGGCCACCTGTAGAAATCTGTAGAAAGGCGTGTGAGTGGCTTTTGCCCATCAGTGAGACGATATTGACTAAAATAATATTTTAAAAGATTCAAAGTTTTTCTTTTAGGATTTGCATCATGAAAATTGTAGTTAAAACTATTTAATGTGTTAAATGACTTGTATATTAATATTATTTTTTATAAATAATATAGACTATTGAAATTACAATTAAAACGAAAAACCATTTTGTTGACTAATAGAATTTTACCCTGCAATTTGTATGTTTTCAAACTACTAGGTTTACAAAGGACTTTACCTCTAAAAAGATCTTACAACAACTTGTTTTTAGGCAAAGGCTAGACGTCAATATACGTATGTATATTGTGGTAAATATCAAGATATATTGTAGGATCTTGATCCAGATCTCATACACCCTACACCATCTATAAATATTGTGATCTCACGTGGGTCACAACACAATATTAATCAAGATATTTATTGACGTCTAGCCTTCGCCATACATTGAAAAACGCGTACTATTCGAAGAACGCTTCGTTCTTTTATCTCACATACAACACTATTCTAGGAAGGGTTAAAGGCTACCCCGCATTCGTGAAATGTAGCTTACGGTCGGGTGACTTTGAAAAATACACGAACCCAACTGTTTTCTTTCCCTGCCTTTGATTTACAGGGGTGGCAAACTTTTTGATTAATTCATTGCTTTGTTAGTTCGGTGTTTTCGAAAAACTTGAGTGAAGAGGTCGGGTTGAAAACAATGTAAGGAAAACGTGGGAATGGTAGAATTGAATGTGATTTTCGTTTGTTTTTTTTTGACAACTAATTGGAAAGTTCGGTTGTTCTTTTTTTTGGTCTTCGCAGTTTGAAACGATTGCCTAATTAATTAAAAAAAAAAACGATTTTGTTTAAGTGCTAATGGAGTTTACGCAACTGTTTTTTTTAAATATAAAAATAGCGACTTCCAATGTAGATTCTGCTAATGTGAAGTAAAGTAAAGCTAAGCAAAATGAATGAAAATTAAAAAAAAGTAAAGCTTAGTATGATTACATACTGATCATCATTAAATTTAAGAGCTCGCTCTTGTCGGTGGAGTCTGCGCCACTCTTCTCTATTCTCTGTCGTACGTTTATATACTATATTATAAATAAATAATAATTATTATACTTTATTATAAGTATATGTAGGTAAACATATACATACAAACACCCAGACTTTAGACAAACTTCTCTATGCGTCACCGAAATGTTTGTCTCTAATGGGAATCGAACCCTGCACATGCCACGTAAGAAATTATTTATCCATGAAATATCCCAACCCAAAGGTTCCACCAGCCAAAACTCGGTCATAACCTATTAACCCATAAAAGTTGATGGTACAAAAAGAAATTAAAAAAATATAATTTCAAAAGTCAACAGTCGTTTTATAATCTCTGGCTTAAAAAAAAAACAAGAGAACACATCCAGACGCAGAAGGGAGTGATCCTAAGTAAACAGGGGAGGTCAACATTGGAAATTAATAAGTTATTTTAAAAGGATTTTTAATCATGGCCGCCATAATGTAAAATAACTAACATATTAAAGAACGTAATATTCAAAATAGGAATATTTATTTTGCAGATTATTTTAATAGTGAGATACAGACTGGCCAAAAAGAGTAGAGATTAAAAAGTGGTAACACTTGTGTCGTCCACTTTTTCTTAGATTGATTTGAAAGGGACGGCGCTACAGTGTTGCCTTGCCACTATTTAATTTCTACCCTTTTTGGCCACTCTGTATGTTCAAATAATTTCAAAAAATATAAGTCTGTATTCAATGGTAAAATAAAAACAAAAAAAAAGACTTATTTAGTAGCATGAAAACATCGTATCTAAATTCAGATAAAATATAATCTGTGCGAAAACACGAATTAAAGAAAAACTAAGAAAGCGAAAAAACAGTTACTCTAAGCTAAAAATACAAATAAAAAAAATCTACGAGGCACAAGCAAAAGTGAGTGATCCTAAATAAACAAAACATGTCAACATTGTGAAAAATAACATAACGTGAGAGGTTGAACCGGGACATATTGTGAGAAAAACAATCTGTTAAAAAAACGAGTGGAAATGTTGAGAAAATAGAAAAAATGTTGTTGGTGTTATAATGCGAGGATATATAATTATAATTTTACCTTCAGTTTATCTTTGATGCTAAAGCAGTAAGTAATCACAATTGGGGTACTTGATTTAGTATTTTTTCAACCAAAAATAAAATACCTACACAAGTGCATATCTGTCACACCCCTATCCCGTCGACGTAGGTGGAGACTACTTCGCTCCACTTGCTACGATCCAAACATACTTACCTCTTTTGTTTCATCCACATTTACTAACTAAAAAGCCTAAAACCTAACTAGATGGCACCTCTATATTAGCACAGTTTATATTTTCTTATTTATAAATATAAAAAAACATAATCAGACAAGTATTTAAACTACAATGACAGCTGTTGGTATAAGGAACTACTGACAAAAAACAATAGGTACCTAATTAAAAGACTTTAGTCCATCTTTAATGGTATCTACCACAGAGCACCCCCTATAGAGCCCGAATCATTACAATTTTATTCGAAACAAAACTCACAACTTTAGGCGGCAAGAATGAAGTGCGGGGGACGTGACAACTATGCTGTGATTTGCTGAATCAAGGTCAACGCATCGCTTAGAGATGTGCCGTGACGACAGTTAGGTTTATCGATAAAACATTTACATAAGTGTGTTACATTTTTTATTGTTGAACAATTCGATGTTATAACAAAATTAAATAATTAGAGAGGTTAAGTTAAAATTGCATGACAATTGACGACACTTACCGGTAAAATTAATTTGAAAATAAATACATGCTTCCGAAAACTGAATTTCAGTGTCCCAAATAACCCAAAACTAGGTTATTATTTAGAAACTTCTAATAAATATGCTGTACTTTTTTGCTCAGGACATTTAGGAAATCTTTAAAAGAAAACAAACACTAACTTTATTCTATTATTTGCGATGATAGGTAATAAAAAAATATCGAAGTACTGTTCTTTACATATTAATAATAATTATTAGTTATTTTTTATCTACATCTCATCTCAACAAAAAGTGTATATTATTATTGTATTTGATAAAATAAATCGATTACATTCATTCGATAAATTTGTTACAACTCTAGTACTGAAATTTCGGAAACGAAAAAGGATAAACATAGTAATTAGCATAATGACAGAAAGGGATGTAGGCAAATCAAAATTTGTTGTCCAGTGTAACATGAACTCCGCGTAATATAAAACAAAAATTGTTTATACTTATCGGTGAAAAGATATTCCATTTTTCTTAAAGCAAGATGTCCCAGAATTTTTCCCGTACCATTTCACAAAACACACTGTCATTTTATTACGCTTTAAAGCAAAATAAGAGCCATGTAAATTGCGAAAAAGCTTGTGCGTACGGATGTGACAGCTGGTCAGTACTGACTTGAATGACATAGTTCGCTTTGCTACATCTGCCGAAAAAGACATATGTACGGTGCACGTCTATTGCCTTGCAAGTGCACTCTATTAGGGGGTGCTCTGTGGGTATCTACACACCAAAGCCGCCGGCTTTTTTGACAGCTGCCATTCGTATGACGTAAAGCCACCGGCCTAGCCCGGCGGCATGCCAGCGGCTTTGGTGTGTAGATACCATAACCTTGCGTGAGAAAATTGCACCTCACACATACCTATCTACCAAGTAAGTAAATTACGTACACCCAGCAAACAATAACCAGTGGATAAAACAGCATGATACCATGATGCGCAGACAGCAAACGGAACTCATAAACTACCGCGTGACGACATAAAACGACGTGGTTTATGATCTACACAGGGGAGTATTTAGTTTGTTCTTTTGAAAGGACATTTGTTGGAATCTTTTAAGTAATATTTCTTTTTATTATTGGTCGATTTTTGGATTATTTGGATTGGTCGTGGATTCGATTCTTTCTAGAGACAAACATTGCAGTAACGAATAGAGATGTTTATTCTAAATCTGAATGTTTGTATGTACAGTATTTATGTATTTTACTTTCTGTATAATTATTGTAAGTTTTACTACGCTTGAAATAGGGATGATGACTACATTCAAAAATTAAAAAAAAAATAGTCCGTCTTTTAGGCTATTAAAAACTATTTGAAACACATTTTTTACCTGATCAAATACATAAATAAATACAAAGATAAAGGTTTTTACGTCACCATTGAGTAAAAATCGTACTCAAACGTGACGTCACGAGCAACTTTAACCCAGTGTAACTTTGTCATTTTTAGTTTAAGAGAAAAAAGAAAAAATACATGTCGATTATTTTAAAATAATCTATGTGACAGACTAAAAAATTTTTTTTTGTCATCATGCCTATTGGCAGAATCCATAATGATAGTTGCCATTAGTTTTAGAAAAAAAAATAGATTGACTACGTACTAGAGCAAAGCACACGCCGCGCCGTTTTCTAAACACGCGGAAGATGCGCGTTAAAAGGGCGTTTTCCGCGCAGGTTGATTATTGCGTTTGTATTGATGATACAATACGCGCGTATAATAGGCACTGTGCGAGTTTCACGATGACCCACCAGGTTGCGGTCAAATCGCGGAAACGCGCGTACACCGCGCTTAGTCCCCGCGAACTCGACTTCGACTAAACTGAAAATAAAACAGCCCTAACTCCATCCCCCTGTTCCGGCCCGCAAATGTAGGTGACAATAAGACGGCGCAGCGTAGTTGCAGAAATTATATTTGGAGTTACATATTGATATAGTAACTGTACTGACTGGATGACTGGACTGAACAGTAGGCTCTGGACAATAGCAATGACTTAGAGCTACGCTTATATACTAAGATGCTAGCCGCGCGATGATATGTGCGGACGTGATAGGCTACGTGATTGCTGATGCAGCGGAACCGTATCGATGCAGGAATATTTTCACGCTCGCTGACTTGTCTTATCTATCACGTACTCGAGGTCCGCACAGTACTCCCCCCTTTGGAAAAGAAAAAGAAAACAGGACTTCCAAATGCCGCTAAAACTTCGCTCGTTGCTCCTTTCTTCGCCGAATAGCTGCTCCCTTGACTCGTCCGGAATGATCGAAGGAAACTATAGCGTTTGACGATTAATCAATATTTCTTCACAATCAATTACTGCAGAGCATTGCGTTGCGGACATCATCGTGGTCGTTGCGCAGTCTCTTCATAAATCAATCTTCAAATTCTTCATATTCATAATAATTCAATAGACATCAGCAGAACTTCCACGCTGGAGCGCTTCTCTTACAGTCGTGGGCTGCATACACTGGCGGTTACAAAATCCTGCTCATGGGCACCAAGCGTTCTTAACGTGTTTCATTGTTTCACGTACTTGTAATGCAGAGTCAGGTACAAAATACCGCAAATAGGACAGAGCGAGGAACTTCAGACTTCTCGCTGCCAAAATCAAAAATTGCTGCGTATCCAACGATGAGCCTTTTCCTCTGTCATTCTCTCCAAAATGGTGCATGTCGTGGCCGTATCGATGCGTAGTTTGTCCAAATGATGGTCTTAGTTTCAATAATTGAAGTAAATTTCAAAGTCGCGTGATTCATTGTAAACTTGACCCCGTTTCGTCATTTGTCCATTTGTGCTGCGTCGTGCGTAATTCTTGCTCACAGCTAAATCTGCTTGTGTCAGCGCTGAGTGCAGCGAATTCAATTGCAACAAATCATCTGACAATTTTTCAAACATTTTCTTCGAGTCGCCGGTAATAGTAAAAACAAAGTTGAAATAATATTTAAAGTACCTAGTTGCTCCTGCGCCGGGTCCAGATGCTGGTATTGTACTTGGCCGAAACTACGTAGATAGTGAATTTGTCACTTCTTGATCCAGAATCGGTGAGACCCGCTGGTGGGAGGCCGAAACTGGAGTGACTCGATGAGGTGCTTGTAGTGTCTTAAGATCCATCTTCAAAGTAGCGAAGGTGCGTGTTCGGCGGCGGTCACCACTGTTCCGGCCCGCAAATGTAGGTGACAATAAGACGGCGCAGCGTAGTTGCAGAAATTATATTTGGAGTTACATATTGATATAGTAACTGTACTGACTGGATGACTGGACTGAACAGTAGGCTCTGGACAATAGCAATGACTTAGAGCTACGCATATATACTAAGATGCTAGCCGCGCGATGATATGTGCGGACGTGATAGGCTACGTGATTGCTGATGCAGCGGAACCGTATCGATGCAGGAATATTTTCACGCTCGCTGACTTGTCTTATCTATCACGTACTCGAGGTCCGCACACCCCTGTCACGTTCTGGCCAGTTATACTGTTTGAATGACGGCTGTCGCCAGCTGCCGTTAGATGCTTGATGTCTCTCTTCGGGCCAGATTTAGTCGGTTGCAACTAGTTACAACTGGTTACTAGTAGATCTCCCTAGTTTTGATCGTTGGTTTATTTTAAACAGATTTGTTGGATGTAACATTGGTTAATATGTACTTTAAAGGTATTGGTGTTTGTACTGTACTTTTAACAAGAATATTGAAAAGTTAATTGTTCAAACAAACATTTAGCTATTTACCGTCTTAGTTTTTATTGGGGAAAGTTATCCTTTTCGACCTTTCTATAGTATAGCCAAAAAGAGTAAAATTTAAAAAGTCCCTTTCTATGACACTACATTGTTGCAACTTTTTCATTCCTACTCATTTTGGCTAGGCTGTACACTGGCTGACTTTTTATATGGTATCTTGTAATGTGACTGACTACTTATCAACATTCAGTTTGTGATTACAAAAAAAAATACCTCAGTAATATTTATTAAGAATTACCGCTAAACTTTTTTTCTCTGTGATTATTATTGTTAATACATGATTTACATAAAAAAAACATGTAGATCACGTTTTTGAAATATAATCCATGATCAAACCACCACCAACGGAGCATCACACGCAAGCTGTTCAAAACTTCATCATTAAAATAAAGGCCGGAACATTGCACACGAACCGATTGCTTCCCGCCTGAGCAAACACTGAAAAGGTCTTTGAATATGCTTTCAAAAGATATTCGTTTGAAAAACTAGGCTAAAATACTGGATTCTCGGCCTGAAAAGATGATACAGAATGTTCGTGTTTAAAATAATTATTTGTTTAAAAAAAAATCGCGATTGGTTCCTATTGACAAAATTTAACTTAATGCATGCTAGGTAAGAATATCTATGATATATAGCTTATCGAAAGATTTAAAAAAAGTGATTTTTGTATTTTTTTTGTTTGTTTATTTGATTTTATAAATTGATTTTTGTAAGTAGTTTTGTTTGTTTTTTTGTACCTACGAGTATATCTAAGAAAAAATGGTAGCTTATATTAATACATATGCGAATTTCTTTCGCATTTTACCACCTTCTTCTTCGAAAAGTTATCGCTAGGTCTCGAAAAACCTTATCCATCGAATTTTTAAGCTGTAAAAAAAAAGAAATAAATATCTAACAGCCTGTATTAAAATTATAAAAACCTGAAACCGAAGCAACGCAAACCGCATAAACTAATTAATTTAATTAAATAAGATAACTTGGTTGAATGAAAGTGAATCGCTTTGAAGAGGTTTTGAGAGAAATTTAAAAGAAAATCAAGATGGCGGCGTTGCATAACCTCAAAATTAAAGTATTGCATATTGCTATTTTTAATTTTGGAAAATATTATGGAAGAAATTAGATTCTTCTCTTGAAAGAAGAAGTTATGTCGTATAAGGTGCTTTAAAAGACGATAGAAATTTGAGAAGAGTACTCCGATTAGAGCGATGCATTTCCCTTCTTTTCGTTCCTTTTTTTTTTTCTTATCTGTTTACTATTTTGTTTTCTTGACACTTCTCCTTCTTGCGAGGGCTCAAGTCTGCTTATTTAAAATAGCCTCAGTTGTGTTGTCGGCAGAGTGTCAATGGCATTTTTTACACATTTGGCATTCTGCTAAACAATGACTCGACAGTGATTGCGACCAAATGTATCAAAAATGTCATTAACACTCTGCCGACACTTACTCGCACCCGGATGCAGTAATCTTCGTGTGTCAATATATTTAGTTATTGTCAGAATAGATTCTATTATCCTGACTAATAGTTGCTTAGCAATATTGATTACTATTGATCTCAATCTACCTCTATACAAACAAATATTTGACATCAATACGTAATGCTTGTCTACTAATCCACCAATTGTAGGTAAATGGTGTTTGACTAGAAATCCAATTTATCAAGCTATACAAATAGATCGGCAATTAATATATGTTTAGATCGTGTTAGAATTTTATTTGAAGTTTTTTTTTTTAATGGCAGCTACCTAGTGTTGATTCTGTCAATGTCAAATGAAGTCAAAGCGTAATATAAAGATATAGTTTACTATGAGTCATCACCATCATTTAATTAAGAGCCAGGCTCTTGTCGGTGGAGTAATCGCCATCTTTGTCTGTCTTCTGCCAACAATTTGACTTCCAGATACGACACGACGTTAATTTTTTTCTTCACTTGAGCGAAATAACTATGAGTACTACACTCAAATAACCAGCCTCAAGATAAACATCTCAGTAGTACGAGTATTATAGTAATGTTTGTTTCGACTGGAGTCAAACCCACGACCTATGACGAACAGGCACTACCAAGCATGTTAAATGGAGCCCAAGCCTGCCAAAGACTGGCCTGGGGCCAAATCTGCTTAATTACAATATTGTCAGTTGTGTGTAGGCAGAGTGTAAATGGCATTTTTGACACATTTGGTCGCAATCAGTGTAACTAGTGTAAGGTATTGTTTAGCAGAATACGGTACCAAATGCGTCAAAAAATACCATTGACACTCTGCCAATAAGCAGATTTGGGCCCCAGGCCAGTCTTAGAAAAGTTACTCTTTTGTTTTCGTTCGGAAAACTTTTCAAATTGCGACAGTCATGTGTCAACATTTAAAAATAACGTCTTGGAAATAAAATAACGTTCTCATATCTATTAGACCCAAACGTATGAATAGAAATGATCCTACTTTGAACTCACCAGCGGCATAACGGCCAGTGCAATATTTCACTCAACAAAATGGTTTTCGCGCCAAAAAGGGGCGGCCATGACAGATGCAATTTGTTATACAAGAGCACGAAGGTTTATGTTAGGATGTTCTTATTTTTATTCTAATGTTGATACACACTAGTTGAAAGGCTGGCGAATGCAATTCTGGGGTTAATAAACTGTCCAAGACACCAAAAATTTCATTTTACAAATCCGTAAAAATAACCTAAAAGTTTTACGAAAAATTGACATAATCTTTACGAATTCGTGTAATTAAAGTGGTGTAGTGTAATGTAACCTACTGTAAGAGCGGTTTCGCTTACGTTAAAAATAGTTCTAGGACCTATCTCGGATTCATACTAAATATCTCGGATCGGATAATAATCGGATGTAGTGCGTAACATCTCTTCAAACAATTCATTATCATCATGTCAGCTTATGGACATCCACTGCTGGACAAAAGCCCCCAAGTCCCCCAAGGATCTCCACAACGACCGGTCTTGCGCTGCCCACATCCAACGGCTTCCAGCGACTTTAACCAAGTCGTCAGTCCACCTTGTTAGTACTTCAAACTATTGAATACGTGTAATAATGCCCAGCAAATAATACCTACTTATCTACCCAATTTATAACAATTGCCTCCAAATCTACCTATCTGTAAGTATCACAAAGCTTTCATAACAAAACTCAACTGCAGATTCCATTTATATGACAGCTCATACTGACCAAGTATCTAGTACATTATTGTCCACAGAGGAAGATAAGCCGACAGAGTCTCTTTGTAACCGGCGGCTTTATAGAATGACAGTTGAAGTAATGAATTATGTTGGACCTAACCTTAGATTACTGAATTGAAATGTAGATAACGGAGTAAGATAATTTGACAGGCCAGTTGTTGCTGTAGATTGTGGTTCGATTTTCACTAGAGATAAGAAATATTGTGATGGTTGTTTTGAATCTGAGTGTTTTTATGTACCTACAGTTATTAATATAAATAAGTAGGCACTAAAGGTTACACGCGGCTTCGTTCGCATTTCTCATCATATCTTGGAAAATTTACGCAACATTTAAATTTTTTCATTTTTTTTTTTCATTTCAGTTGTTATTTTCTTAATGTACGTTTTTTTGGCGACCATAAATAAATAAATAAATATCTTAAAATAATATAGACTATGTTTACCCTGATGTGCAAGCTACAATAATGTCCAATTTCATAAAAATCTGTTGAGTAGTTTTTGCGTGAATGAGTAACAAACATTCTTAAATTCATCCCTACATCCGTCCAGCACAAACATCCGCTTATACATCAATCCATCGGCACAAACGTTGACATTTATATCATTACGTAGAAGGATAAGTAGTAAGATTAATTAGTAACAATCCATGCGAATCCCTCCATCGGCACAAACATTGACATTTTCAATATTAGAAGGATAAGCGTCTAATCTTATTATTTACTCATCTTACTATTAAGATTAGTAGGATTATTCAAGGCTCTCTTTACCTTACTCTACGATAATTGTGTAGTTAGTAAGGACATGACGGGGCAAGCTTACAGTATGATAGGTTAGTTAGTATTTGTGGTGGGACAAACTCGAGGGATATAATAGTGGGTAACAGTTTCATGATGTTATCATTTGGGGAAATTTGAGTTACAGTAGTAGTTTAATGACCATCCATTTTTTTTTAAATAATTGCCAATTATCATCATGGATTCTGTCAATGTTAAGTGAAATAAAGCTTAGCTACTATCCCCCTTATTACAAAACTAGTTTTAAAGATAGTCATATCACCTTTTGGTTTATTTTGGATGCTGCAGAGTTAAAAATTTATGTACAACAAACTACTAGTACTGTGATATTCATGTAAATTACTGTGATAACAAGTTAAGTACCAACATGTAATTGTACGAGTATAAGTCTCGATTAAAGAAATAAAGATATATTGGACATAACGTAGGGCCCTGTGCCGAAGGTTTCTTGTCGTTTTCTTCCTCTCGGCTATACAGGCAGTGAACCGGCAGTAGTTTTAGATCAAAAAGTGACATCAAAAAAGTGTGATGAATTTTGCCTATTTTTGAACAAAACACTTTTCATTTTCATTTTCAAAATGTCAAAAAATGACATTAGTCCTAGAACTATCTTTAAAACTTGTTTTGTAATAAAGGGGTATAATTATACAATTTACGATATGTATGTACATAGATAGAGAGATCACTCTTAGTGATAAGGCCGCCTTTGCGCACAATTTTAAAGTTATTAGTTATGTATGCCTGCATCTCTTTGTGTACAATAAATTATTTCTATCTATCTAAAGATATTTATACTCGTACACACAAACACCCAAACCGCGTTGTAACCGCACGTGTATTAGTGCCCTTAAAACGTGTTTACATCTCATAAATTAACTTTCGTTTCAGGAAGTTGACTTTCCTAAACGATGTCGTTGTGGCCCACAGACCACGAAAACAGCCATCCATTCAGCCCATGAAATGAATAATCGGCTAGTTCCTTTGTCTAAGTCAGTCTACTCTGAATTCGGTGACATAGATTGGTCTATGGTTATAGTGGTATAGAAGATACACTAGCATTACCGTAGGTATATTTGGATTAGTAAGTACTATTAAACATAATATAACATTAATTGGGTAATTATTTTTCCAATAAAATTGTTGTAATAGTTAATCTACCATTGATAGTAGTAAGTACATCTCCCATCGGGGTAGGCAGTGACCATTTCATTTCACTGCATTCCACTTGCTACGATCCAAACACACTTCTTTCGCTTCAGCAGTCGTTTCATATATGCACGTCGGTTTAGGGTAGTTTTGACGTGGCCTTTCTTTAACAAGTCCCTGATTTGAGTAAATAAATACAAGGTAGGTACCAATTAATAGTATCCTAAGAAAACCTGCATATAAGGTGACTTTAAATTAGTGAACGACAGAAAAGGATATGCATGTACTCATGATAACAAACAACTTCTACTATGGGGCCAAGATCGAAATCATAAAAAAAATTGTTCCTCCATACTATCTCAGCTGGTGCATTTTGTATGGGGAGTTCAAATTTCTTTTAATGATTCCGACCTCGGTCCCATAGTAAAATTTGTATGTTATTACGAGTACATGCATATCCTTTTCCATCGTTCACTAAATTAAAGTCACCTTGTATACTACAGAAGTAATTCTAGGTAGGTTTGTGCAATGCACTAATCCACTTATGCTCACTGGGTACATTAAAAAGGCTGCAAAATAAATTAATTTTAGAGTCCATTTCACGAAAGAAGTCCCCTAGCCGCGGCGCTGTTTAAAGCATGTCAAAATTGATAATGTTGCCATTTATGAGTACAAAATTTATCTATATTATTTCCCGCATTCTTCTAGTGTCTTGGTTATTCCATGATTAGGTTGGTATACATTTTGATAATGATTTTTTTAAAAAAAGTAAACCGACTTCAAAAAAAACACAAATGACAAAAACTTTAACCAGACAAAAGCATTACCTACATAACTAAAAAGCGATAAATAACCTAATTTATCTACTTAATGCATATTATATATATGCAATTATTTAAATATTAACAACTTAATACCTAATACTTTAACAAAGTCATCTTTAACTATTTAAATATTTACAGTTATCACTCATTTTTTAAGTCGGTGCCAGCCTGCAGCCTAGGTAAAGTAGTCTGTTGTGTTGTTTGACGCGCGCGGCCGTCAAATCAAATTCAAATACAATACATGCTTTGAATTTTAGTGTCGGTCAGTTTTCTTAATTACATTTATTTGTTTGGCTGGCACCGACTTAAAAAATGAGTGATAACTGTAAATATTTAAATAGTTAAAGATGACTTTGTTAAAGTATTAGGTATTAAGTTGTTAATATTTAAATAATTGCATATATATAATATGCATTAAGTAGATAAATTAGGTTATTTATCGCTTTTTAGTTATGTAGGTAATGCTTTTGTCTGGTTAAAGTTTTTGTCATTTGTGTTTTTTTTGAAGTCGGTTTACTTTTTTTTAAAAAATCAGTTTATTTCATGATTTTTAGTTGTGTTAAAGTTTTTGATAGAGTACATAACACTAAAAATTTTATATTTTTCGTCGCGACTTCTTGTCCACTAGTTTACAAGCAAATCCGTGCGCAAAACCTAGTGATAAATATATTTTTGGAATGTACTCGCTGAGCTCTTGATTTTGATATTCCACACACCACCATTTACAAACTTTTATTTTTTCTTCGTGACTTTTTGCCCACTAGTGGGCAAAGTATTAAACTTATTGCAAAACTAGGTATCCTATGTCACCCGCTGTATTATTACAAATCTTTTGACACCTCATTTATTAAAATCGGTTTAGTAGTTTAGACGCTACGGTGGAACATACATACATACATACAAACATACATACATACATACGTACATACATAGACTGCCAAAAACATTACCCTTCCTTTTGGCTTTGCCGTAGTCGGGTAAAAACACCATACGAGCATACAATTTTCGGTGGTTGCCTTCGATTTCTCCTGGATTCCATCATCAGATCCTGGACTGGTGAAAATGGGACCACCTCAGAAGTGAACACTACCCAACAAAAAAAAAATTTTGAAATCCGTCTATAATTGACGAAAATATCGGTGAACATACATAAAAAAAAAATATATTATACATACAGACGAATTGAGAACCTCCTCCTTTTTTGAAATCGGTTAAAAATATTTATTTAGCTATATTTCTGTTATGTAAAATATATATTTTTAATAAGATAAGTAAGAGATTTCTACCTACTATCGGGGAAAAGATTATAAAATAGGGAAATTAGACCTGTCAAATTTAGTTCCAAAAATATCCGGGGGATTTCTTTCGTGAAATGCACTCTACGACACACATCACTTTCCGACACTAAAGTCTTTTTTTTTTAAATTTTACGGCCTGGTAGCTATGACCTTTAAGCCAAACACCAAAGTCCCTTCTGTACCATAACCTATGACAGTTAACTTGTGATGTATAGTGATTAGCTTTGTTCCTGTCTCCGGTATATTTATGGCAATCCCACGTAATTTACGCCGGCTCTTCAGTAGATGTTGTGGCTCTAATTTATAATTTTATCGCTAGAGTCGGAGCCATGTTTAAGGTAAAGAGTGTATTAAACGTATGTCATGTGGAAGGTTTTATGTTGTGAACTCTTCATAATCATTTGGTTTATTTTTTTACCCTTTTTAAAAGTTAAATTGTTTTCCAATGACACTTTTCTCGCCATGCAATTAAAGTTAGTAACAATAATTTAAATGTTTTCATGTGTAAGTAGTTTGATTTAGTCATAAATACAATTATATGTATATCAAAAAAACTTGTTCACATTCATAAATAGAATTAAGGATGGCAATTTATTGAATGACTAGAGGCTGCCCGCGACTTCGTATGCATACTTATATCGCGATATCTTGGCAAAGATATAAAATAATATAGCCTATGTGTTATTCTGATATGTTTAAGCCATAAATCAAAATCTATTCAGTAGTTTCTGCGTGAAAGGGTAACAAACATCCATCCATCCATCGGCACAAAATTAACAGTTATCTTATTTGTAGGATTTTAAATCAAAAACAATCAATAAAACCCAAGTATCATAGGTATACAGCAACGAGTACAAACACAATTCTATAAAATTATTATTACATTTACGATCGTATTTAAAATTACACGGCATTTAAATTTGCCGCAAAATATTTTAAACAAGAACAATAAAATCTCTTTAATTTACAAGTTGTAAAACTGCTTGCGGTAACATTCACTTCAATTTATATCTGTTCTAAGAACTAGGAATGTGTTTTGATTCTTAATGCGCTATTTGAAGTCGTAAAAACGGTTTGCTACATGAACATTTAATGTTAAAGCACGTACTATTAATATTTGATTTACTAGCGGTCGGCTGAGACATAGACATATAGTAGGTACGTATCTATCACGTCTCTTTCCCATCATAGAATAATTAATGATAATTAAGAATAATCAACACCTACTAACACATAATAACATATTATTAAAAAGTAATATAGCTTATTGTTATGTAGTTAGTTAAGGTAGTAAAATTACGTTCAAATAAATATAATATAAGTAGAATATAGGTATCTTTGTAAGTTTGTAAAAAAATAGGTAGTTTAAAAAACTATAACACACGATGTAGCTCACACTAAACATGCCCTATCATCTGGTCAGTTCGAAAGTACTATATTATTGTATTGTCATCAGAACTCAGAGCGTGTGCAAAATTTCATCCTATTCGAAGACCGAGAATTCCAAGATTTGTTTACATGCATAGTTAGTTACAAGTGAAGCTAAAATAAAGCGTGTACAAAATGGTTTTGGCGAAAATTGCGATAGACAGATAAATTCTTCGAAAGAGTCCTCAGCATTTGAAGATTTTATTGCAAAAAGACCCAACACCCATTCACATCTAAAATTTTATAGTCCAAAAGTCCCATGATTATATTTAGTACTGGGAGTATAAAATTTACGTAAAATTAATTTCCTCAGACGCCTCCATAAAACTGAAGTGATACTTTGACGAGGCCAATTATTTAATGAAAAGGGTCCTCTTATTAATTCTAATTTAATGAAAATAATAGCTCGGGTGTAAAACGTTATATTTCGGACGGTTTTGTTTGATTTTAAAGGTGTTTAAGTCTTTTAAAAATAAAGAAGACTGTGTTTTAATAATTGGCGCGGTGGCGGCGCAGTGTTGCTCACGTGATATAGACTTGAGGATATCTCTACTACTATCTTTATCCTATACTGGCATTGTAACTGTAATAACAATAGACAATAATCAAGATTATAATGACATCTGCCATGTTATGCTATCTACACACCAAAGCCGCCTGCATGTCGCCGGGCTAAGCCGACGGCTTTACATCATACGAATGGCAGCTGTCAAAAAAGCCGGCGGCTTTGGTGTGTATATACTATATACCATTACTGAGTTTGAGTCTTTTCGTAATCGAACGGAGAAATAAATAATCTTTCATATTTATTAAAAAATCTGTAGGTAGTGCTACCAACTTGACGGCATGGAATAGAATAATTAATTAATTATTATTCACACAAAAGTATTTAAATACCTTTTTTTTGATATACATACTTTTTTTGATAAAACGTAGTCTAAATCCTACGATTTTTCCGCATTTACGTTTATAGCTGTAACGAATTACTGTTTGCCACCAGAATAGTGAAACTAGTAAAACCTAACAGACGTACAGGCTAATAAAATCTTTATTGTTCTTCTGTGTCCGATTCCACGCCAAATATAAACTGGGCTTCTGATAAAATTACATCGAATTTACGATTTTCGTCTAGGCTTTAAATTTTGCAGATCTCAGATAAGATATTAAGAGCCCAAGTCTGCTAATTTAAAATGGTGTCAGTTGTGTGTCGACAGAGTGTCAACGGTATTTGACTCATTTGGTATTCTGCTGAACAATGATGGCTACTTTGAGTATAGAATAAGGAGGTGCCATACCGTCTGGATCTGCGTGCCTGGTCTGGCGCAAAATGGCTACCTTTTTGTACGGAATTTCTTATCGTTTGACAGGTCATCTACCAAGAAAACTATGAAAAACTTGCGCCAACCTTGGCACGCTGTCATAAACTCATTTGTATATGAAAAAGAAAATGTGGCATCTCCTTATATTATATTATATACTCAAAGGATGGCTTACACTGATTGCGACCATATTATTATGTGTCAAAAAATGCCAATGACACTCAATAGCAGGGATGTTAGGGAGCTCCGTAACCGTAACCGAAACTATCGGATATCCGATATAAAAAATCATCCGTAACCGTAACCGAATCCGAAATATAAGTTTCGCATAGTATCGGATAGGGGCGGAGCCTTATTGAGACACGTTATTTGTATTTTACTTTTGAAATTCCTTAAAAAATTAATATCCGTAACCGAAACTAACGGATAATCCGAAATAATTTATTATTCGTATCCGTAACCGTATCCGCTATAATAATTATTCCTAAATCCGTATCCAATCCGTATCCGAAATTTCATATCCATAACATCCCTGCTCAATAGTCAGACAACTGAGACTTTTTTAAATTAGCAGACTTCGGCCCCAGATCTTTTGTTTCTCTCTGCATTTGTTTAATAAATTGGAGAAAAAGGCGCGAAGAAAATATCAGTTATCGTCAGTTTTAATATGAAAGAAAAATTATCTTTTGGATATAGCCTACGCAAAACTGCGTAGGTAGGTCATTACTTCGCAAGTCAATTTTGATATAAATATTTCTTTTAGTATTTTCTCTCCTACTCATTATAATAATAAATAACCTTCTTAATAAGTAACTATTTCTGGAACAAGCCTCATAAGTAATAGGTTTTATGAAATAAATAGAAAGTCAATTTATCGGCGAGGAAAACTATTTATTCTGATTGGTTTTTCTCAAATATGACGAAAATATTGCGTTACTTCGACCTTTTTAAGGACTAATACCATTTATTATTTTATAGATGAAATTATGAGGTAAATGAAAAGATAGATTGCCTATAAGTTTGGTATTTCTTTTACTCGCGAAATTAAGCCCCCTTTAAAAAAATATATTTGACAGATATTTTATACTTGTCTCTATCTAAATCGTCATGTTTTATGAAATAGACATAGGTAGGTTTATCTGTCAGTTAAATTTTATCTGCAGACAGTGAAACAGTCCCTTAGGGTCGTAATCTGGGGGCTTAGCATGGCGAGCCGCGACAATTATCTCACGTATGCTGTCCTTATCACATTTAATACTATAGACAGAGACGTAAGCGTGACAAACGCACGACAATGTCTTGTCACAGAGTGCCATGCTAAGCTAGCTGGTCATGACATTGAATAACTTGTCAGAAACATGGGTCGAAATCATAACACGTAGTTTTTTTTTCATTTCCCGACGAAACTCATGTCCATCAGCCGGTTTTTGTTTAAAATCTCTATATCTGAAATAAAAAAAAGCATAAATGTATGATAATGCTTGTTTTTCAAAAATATTCTTTTTTAAGTAGGTATTTTACCTACGTTCTTTGACTACTTCTTTTCTACGAACATTTTTTTTCTTATGAGTACCTACAAGAGGTATTGTATAGGTAGAGGTATCATCATCATCATCATCATGTCAGCTTATGGACGTCCACTGCTGGACAAAAGCCTCCCCCAAGGATCTCCACAACGACCGGTCTTGCGCTGCCCACATCCAACGGTTTCCAGCGACTTTAGGTATAGGTATAGGTAGGTTAAATTGTCGGTTCCACCAAAGCTTCTTTGTGTTCTCTTCTATCCAATCGTTTAACACAAAATGCTACAAATAAGTGCATTGAATTAGGTTTACGAAACACTAAGGCCCTTTGTTCCACCATCTATATATTTTTATATTTATATTTTATTCGTTTTCTTTTGTAGATACTTAATTTTATATTCTTTTAACATAACATTTGGATCTGTCTGTCGTTATGTCTTGTCTAAATAAAAATCTAGAGATCAAATTTATCTGATACATATTTTACACCTGTCACTGTCTAAAACGTAATGTTTTATGAAATAGACATGGTTTATCTATCAATTAAATGTTATCTGAAGATAATGAAACGAGCACTAAGAACCTCAATTAATCAAACTAGTGAATAAACCCACGCAGGTTCTCTAGCCACACACCAAAATATCAACATACGAGTAGCTCCGTCTAAATATACCACCGCGTATGCCATAACATGAGGACATAATTAAGCCAAATGAAATCAGTACGCGAATTCACTGCCTGGTTCCATTTGCATAATGCCGTCCCGAAATGAGTAGCGTAGTGGGTGATTAATGTCATTACTTAATGAGTAATTGGCTTGGCTTTCATTCTGAGTGTAATTCATCATAGTAATTTGATAGGGGAATGTTTGAGATTTAAGAGTATATTCTTACCCTAAAATTAGGTAAAATTATTCTCAATTTTTGTTATTTACATGGTACATAATTAAAAGTCACGCCTCTCTCCCATCGGCGTCAACAGAGACCACATCCTTCCACTTGCTACGATCAAAACACACTTACTTCGCTTCGTCTTCATCCACACTCATAAGTCGCCTCATACATACCTCGGCTTCGGGTACTCTTGACTTGGCCTTTTTTACGTAGCAATTTTTGATTCAACTCTCATAGACCAACGTCGCAGGCAACCAGCCATTCAGACGCACACTTAAAGTACATAGTTTCGCTTATAGTTAAATAATATACTATACGTCAAGAAATATGTATTTGCATCTCCGTCACAGCCTATGGGTCAGATAAAGACAGGGCTACTAATAATAACCGACAACGTGTCAAATAATTTAGAATTTGAATGATGTTTAGGTAGTAGGCTCGCTCGGAATAGAGAATTGTAGTGAAAGAGGATAGAGGCAAGCCCAGCAGTGGGATACTGACGGCTAATTAAGATAAGATAAGAACTTAATACCACTTCACTTAAAATAATTTCATGAAATACCTTAAATAAAAGTTCATAATAATTCAAATTACCTGATATAATACAATGTTGTTAGGTACCTAATATTTTTAATGAAACCCATCACTCAAAAGGTAACCAACAAAAGAACTGCCAAAAAATGTCGCAAAGAAAAATTATATTAATCCTAAAATTTTGTGAAGGGCACCTCGACACCTTTTCGCCCAACGTTAAATTAGGCTAACACAAAATTACGAGGATCATCAAAAAATATTTAATTATAGGGTAATTAGAATTAACGCATGGTCATAACGGCCTTTGCCCAATTATGCTTATGTTTTTGTCGCCATTGTTATTATTACGACCGAGTTTAAGTACCGTACCTAATATATCGTGCTTACTTTGCGTTTGCATTTCTGAGTGTTGGATTCCGTTATTAATCGGAAGATGATGACACAAAATTGGATACGACAAGTATGATTTAAAAAAGTAAATGAGCAAATGAGCAAATGGGCAAATGAACAAATAAGTAAATACGTAAATAAGTAAAGCAGTCGGGACTAAACTACTTGAAGTAGGTAGTCCGTGTACGGCTGCCCTTACGCGTAGGTCCTAACCAAAAGGTGTACGAAGACGAAAGTAATGATGGTTTTAATACGTTTCGTGTTGGGAATTCTATTTCAATTTGGTCGTAGTTCAAGGCCGAGCCGTTATCGAGATTGGATAAGTTAGCGGTCGAAAATAAGTTGCTTTTTTATCGAGGTTTTACTATGATTTTTTGGTAAATCGTATAACAATAACTACGAGGATGTTCGCAGAAATGTATCTAACTCTATAAGCATTTGGTCACTTTTCAATACAACTAAACATACATGTAGGTACATGTAGGTACAAACATACCTATATGTAAATATAATTAGTTCGATTTGAAATCTAGAAAGCTTATCAACAACAATAACTACCGACGAGACGCCTCTATTCATATATACATATCTGTCACACACGACTCTCCTTCATCGGGGAAGGCAGAGACCTCTTCCTTGCTACGATCCAAACACTTCTTTTGCTTCATCAGTCTTAGGGTATTCTTGACTTGGCTTTTCTTTAACAAGTTTCCGAGATACTATCATGGGGATAATCTCCGAAAATCTCATCGTTATTAGGCTTTTCGGAAAACTTGTCATCTTCTTATGCGCACGCGTTTTTGGAAAAAAATATATGTACACAGAATAGCCATACGTCTTCGTGAAATAAAAAACTACAATACATTTTCACAGGATATATAAGTAAAAATGATAATGACATTTAAAGGCCGTCATTCAAATTTTTGGGCAGTTTCTGGAGTTTGTCCCCATGTCGCTATTTTGAGCAACACCACGTCATAATTAGTTTATTTTGAAAGATACAGATAGATCCGCGCTAAAACACATTTCCCAACCAATTATATCTTGGAAACGGATACAACTGTCAACACATTAGGTAATTTGGTTGGAATCTACCGAAAAACACTTGAAAAAATAATCTTGAATAACACTTGAGCATTTAACAGAATACTGAAATATGTTGACAGCTTTATTTGAAAGTTTTCTTTCGTAATATTGCTATGAACCGACTTTGTTTTTAAAGTGAACATGAGAACCGTATGTGTAGAGTTTTTGGTTTGTTTTTGGTCGGAAAAGAATCGGATGTATATAGGATGTTTTGATCTGACAAGATTCCGAATTATTTGTCCTATAGAGGCCAAAACATCCAATTTAAGGGCAAAACACACCGGATGCGTATGCGTTGCGTATGTCACCGCTTGCGTTTACTTCTACTTTACGCAAGCGGTGACAGTTCCATACATTACAACTCAGAGGTACGCATTCGTCTACGCATACGCAACGCATACGCATCCGGTGTGTTTTGGCCTTAAATCGCATGAGAATCGGATGTTTTGGACGTATTTGTCTGATAAGAAAAAAAATTGTGCGTGTATTTATCTGACGAGAATCGGAAGTAAAGTATAGGGTCATAGATCTGACTAGAAACGACTGTTGTTATTGTAGTGATCTGATAAGAATCGGATATAGAGGGTTTTCGATCTGACAAGAATCGGATGTAGTGAGTGGATGTATAGATTACGGGCCCGTACTGTCGCCAAATAGGTACCACTGATAACAATTACTTAAAACCGAAAAAAGAACCGAAACCACGCACCGCCCGCCCGTACTGTCATTTTAACCACAAGATGACCTATCTAGAACGATAGAAAGAGCATAAAATAATAAGATTCAGCACTATGCCTTATATCGTTCTAGAAAGGTCATCGGGTGGTTTAATTTAAATGACCCATATTTTTTTCAGCACGAGCCCGTAGTCTAGTAGAGACCGGATAAGAATCGAATGTAGTGGAAACCGGCAGAGACCACTTCCTTCCACTTGCAACGATCCAAACACACTTCTGAAACTGAATAAAATATTTACAAAACTTCAAATTCGATAACAGCCTCCATAAATAACACCGTGACGGTAACAATTCAAAATAACACGAAACGGTTAATATTTCCTCTCCATATCATAATAATCTAACGTTTAATTTGTTAACCGTTGCGTGCAACCGGCCCCTTACCTTGCAATCCCTTCGTTTAATAAATGTTTAGGAAGGCAGTATGTTAATTTTGTTTTGATTGATTTTAGCTGAGGACTTATGTAGAGGGCGTTATTTCACTACGAGAAGGAACTACGAAAAGGGATGTTATATCCTCATGAATCTAAACAACTTTACCCAAGAAACATGGGTCAAAAAGGAAAAGAATCGAGTCCGATTCACGAAAGAAGTCCCCCGGATATTTTTGGAACTGAATTTTACAGGTCTATTTTCCCTTTTTTCCGATCTTTTCCCCGATAGTAGGTAGAAGAAACCTAACTTATGTAAATAAAAAGTATACTTTTTACATGACAGAAATATAGGTAAATAGACATTTTTATAAAAAATTCATGAGATGACTAAAATGTCGAAATATGCAGGTATGTATTATTTGATAAATTACACATAATGCGAAATGTTACACAGGTTTTTGTACTCATAAATGGCAACATTATCAAATATCACACGATATACAGCGCCGCGGCTCCCTAGCGGCGCGGCGGCGCGGCGGCGCGGCGGCTAAGTATTTTCACGATTTTTTTTTTCTTTCTTGACACGGGCTCTACTAAATTTTCATACTAAGTTCCCGATCAGCTGATCAACGTTAGTATGAAGAAATAATGTTTAGTTGCTATTTTATAAAAGTTCGCCAAAACGGTCCTAAAATATGAGTCCTAAAATCGATTGTTCTTGTCTAACATATAGACATCTCAAATAGTTAGAAAAGGACGCACTTTACACTCCCCTTTTGTTTCGTTTCTCATATCATATGCCAAACCGCACCCGCGTCATAAACGCTAGTGCGTAAGTGCTTAAACACAACAACTTCAGCATAATTTCCCGGTTGTAAATTTATTTTTAGCTTACAAGCCTAAATCCATACCATTTTGATCCGACAACCCAAAACATTATTAACTAGAGACCAATTTATACGAGTGGTGCTCGTTATAGCGTTCCAAGTTAAGTGTTGCAGTGTGTACTAATCTTTTGTAACGATGAATGATCGGGTAATCTGCCTTGTTTAAGGCTAGGCTATTATTTATAAGTCATTCATCATGTGGGCATTGTGTCGGACCTTCGCAATACTTTAATGTAAAGTTTTATTTATTATAATACTAGAGGCTGCCCGCGACTTCGTACGCATTTATATGCAATATCTTATATTAATATAGCCTATGTGTTATTCTGGTGTATAAACTATAATATTGCCAAGTTTCATCAAAATCTGTTGGGTAGTTTTTGCGTGATTAAGTAACAAACATCCATCGGCACAAACATTGACATTTATAATATTAGGTAATAGGACTTATTTTCTTTACGTTAGAAATCCTATAGAGACTGTCTAGAGACCAGGGGCTCAAGTCAGCTAATTTAAAACAGCCTCAGTTGTGTGTCGGCAGAGTGTCAATAGCATTTTTGACAGATTTAGTCGCAATCAGTGTAAGCCATTGTTTAGCAGAATACCAAATGTGTCAAAAATGCCATTGACACTCCGCCGACACACAACTGAGGCTATTTTAATCTTTCACATCTCAGAAAAAAAAGAACAATAGAAATTCTATTGTGTTTGGGTTTATAATGGGTCAGTCGGATGTGAGAGGTTAAAAAAATTAGTAGACTTGGGTCCCAGTACAGGTACAAACAAGCCTTAAGTAACAGTTAACTTAGACCCAGAACACACAGCGAAACGCAAATGAAACGCAACTGAAACTGCTAGTTACTTTTGAATTGCATCGCAGTTTCTGCTATAGACTTCCTTAGAAAACCACACACGACGCAACTAGTTTGAAACGTTTCGTTTCAGTTGCTCAAAAGTATCTAGCAGTTTCAGTTTCAGTTGCGTTGCGTTTGCGTTTCATCATGTGTTTTGGCGCAAAATCAACCATTTCTGCAAGTAGTTATACTCCATTATTTATTTTGCCCTACACCTCATTGACACGAGTATGTAGGTCAATCCACCTAAAACATCTAATCGAACAATCGCATTGGAACTAAATAGAGCTGTTAAAACCGTTAATTTGCAACTTCAAGTACGAATAGGTACTTTTTTAGGAGTAAGGCATTTTGCGAATAAGTCCTTTGTCTACTAAATCTGAAATTACACTGTTTGCTTTTGAAGAACTTTAGCATTTGTTTCTCATGAGGATAGTGCTACAAAGGACTATAGGCTTTTAGGCCTAAATTTCAGCCTATCGAGTCCTTTTTGAGTCCTTTTAAAGGCTTCGTCATTTTTAAAAGCCTACACCCTTTTTAAAGTAGTAGGCTTAAAAAAGCCTATAGCCATTTTTAAGTAGTAGGCATTAAAAAAGCCTAGACGTAGGCCTAGGCTTAGGCTTTTTTAAAGTTCCACTGTGGTCTTTATAATTTATTAGTTTGTAGTATGGCGGACCATTTTTACCGATTAGTTTTCTGTCTATTTTTTGTTCATCCGTCCACCAGGCTGTATCACATGAACCGTTATATTAGCTAGAGCGTTGAAATTTTCACTACTAACTAATTTATAGTTAGTAGTACCTACTTAGTTATTTTCAATATTTTTTTCACAGTAGTTATGTATGTAGGTCCTACTTGGCTTTATAGCCTAATAGCCTAAATAACCTTATAGGACTAAGAGCTTCATAAGCTTCGTAGTCTTATTTTATTAATAAGCCTGAAACAAGTTTAGGCCTATTTTTAGGCCTTGAGGCTTTTAACCGAAAGGCTTGAATAGGCTTAACTCTAGGTTAGCCGCTGGAACTAAAAGGCTGAATAGGTTTTTAGCCTACTAGGCTAGTTATTTCTTAGGCTAGTCTTAAAAAAAGGCCTAAAAGCCTATAGTCCTTTGCAGCACTACATGAGGATGAAGCGAAAGAAGTGTGTTTGGATTGTAGCAAGTGAAGGGCAATGGTCTTTGTCTACCCCGATAGGAGAGAGGTGTGATAAATAATATGTATGTATGTATGTACGAAAACCTATGTAGATTTTCATGTTATGTAAAAGGTATTTTAAAATGTCTTTAATGATTGTTAGAATACACAATATCTTAAAATACTGTAGCCTTTAAGTTATTCTGATATGTAAGCTACAATATTGTAAAGTTTCATCAAAATCTGTGTAGTAGTTTTTGCGTGCAAGAGTAACAGACATCACTTACATCCATCCATCAGCATAAAAATTGACATTTATAATATTGAAGTAAGTATTGTATTTATACCTATAAAGGTCTTTATCTACACGGATCCGGGCCGTGCCCGGGACGTGTTCGGGCCGTGGCCCGTCAGGAGGGAAAACATATAATTCCATAAATTTTCTATGGATTCGTTCACAAACGTTGTCATGACGACGCGGACGTATTGTTTTCCCTCCTGAAGGGCCACGGCCCGGATCTGTGTAGATAGTAAATAATGAAGTAATGAAGGTTTCATTATGTACTACTCATATAGGCATAATTTACGTCAATAATAACTTTATGCATAAGTTATAAAACGCCCATTAAAACTATTGCAAAATAATGAATGTGAGAAATTTTGCAAGTGTAGTAATACTTACTCGAAGTACAGTCGAGAGGTAAAGTTTCCCGATAAAGTGCACATGAGGGTAATACACTTGGGAACCAACTTTATTGGGTGTCTGTACGTCATGATAAAGTTTGCGGTCTATTGGCTTAGAACGTTTAACCATTTAGTGATGATGTTTAGGAATATCTTGAATTTGTAGAACACCCTTCGAGAAATATTTCTATCTCTTGCTGTCACCTTTCACACCTATGCATCAGACAGAGACCATAATAAAAGTATAATTTGCAGCATTTTATAGTTAAGACCCAGAACACACGATGAAACGCAACTGCAACGGAACTGAAACTGCTAGTTACTTTTGAGTTGCATCAAGTTTCTGCTATAGACTCCTTTAGAAAATCGCACACGACGCAACTGAAACGAAACGTTTCAAACTACATAGTTGTTTTCTAAAGGAGTCTATGCGTTGCAGTTGCGTTTCACCGTGTGTTCTGGGTCTAAGTCTTTGTGTCTCTAAAATGACATTAGGACTTTTCTGACCCACATTATAAACACGAATGAAATTTACTGTACTTTTTAGGTAAACTGGCAAGTTTTATAACTGTATAATTTTAAAAAGTTTAGTTTCAAATGTGAATAGTCAAAATAGAATAAATAAAGAACATTATTCCAAAATATTTAATAAAACACTTGAAATGAAGGGTACAATGATTTTGGTAGTTTATGTACGTGGGTGTATTATAAAAAATATACATACCTACCCATATATTCCCCCTCAATTTTACTTAATGAACTGCACATGCAAAATATTCACAAGCGTATATTTTACAGCGGCCAAGTAGGTTAAATGTAAAAGCGAGCTTCGTAAATGCGAATGAAAAGGGGCTATTCAACGGAACCCAGTATAATTTATACCAAGGTTTTATTATGTCCCTTAAAATACGACAGGCCAATATATTACGTCACTCTATGACGATTACCAGAATTGCGACGGTATGACGAATTGTTACAAAAAGGGGAATTTGTAAATTTATTGTCACACAAAATTTCGGTTGTAATTTTTTCTCTTGTTTTAATTTTTAGGGTTTTTATTTATTTTATTTATTTAACAGTTTATTGTAAGATACGTACTACGTACTACGTATTGTGAGTACGTAGAGTCAGAAAAAAAAGAGAAGTTATACAAAAAGAAATTTCTTCCTGCACCATCTTCCACAGAGAGAGAAGTGATAGCATAAAGGCAGGATAGTCACTTAACCTACAATAAACAATAAATATATAAGTATAAACCCACACATTTATATTCGATAAATACACATACATAAATATATATTTATATAAATATATATTGTATTCTCTATGATAAGGAAAGATAATAAGGTTTTTTGTCGATTGTCTTTTTTTAACGAAAGTGAGGTTAGATCGTCAAAATGAAGAATATGTTACATTAAAATCTGTAAGCTTAACATAAGCGCCATGAGAAATATCAACTTTCGATAGAGACGTATACGTAAAAAATCGGCGACAAAATCTTGTCACGGCACGTATGTGACGCAAACCGTTCATTGGTGAATGGCGGAGCGTGAACACATCCATTCGCACTCCCAATCATCCTCGTATCTTTTGTCACAAATAATAACATTATTAGATACATATTAGGATAAACAACCACAACGACGTGCATGTATGAGGCGACTGATGAATGTGTATGAACCGAAGTGTGTTTGGATCGTAGCAAATGGAGGAAATTGGTCTCTGGCCCGATGGAAGAGAAACGTGACAGATACATATTATTTTATTAAACTAAATGATACTCAAAGCCTAAATGTATTAAACCAGTAGGTAATCTGTAGACTGTCAAAAATTTGCAAAATGGCGGATTTGGCGCAACATTGCAAAAAACAGTGGTTTTTGCAAAAAAAACTGTTTTGTACCATAGACAATTTTACATTCTAAAAGTGATTGATAGAGTCATTTACTCTTTATAGTTTCTCTTTGTATTGTGTGTTAATTAAAGTTTTGTCTATTGAGATATGTATGTATGTATAAACAAGGCTATATAAAAGCTAGGTATGACCAACCTACTTAACTGCAAAGACGTTAGGTCCCTAATCGATTCGAAGCAATTACCTTCAGCCTCCAGGTGTGATATCAATACTTCAAAAGCTATTAAAGCCAGCTGCTTATTCACGATGCATTAGAGACTTCACCTCTTTAGACTTTGAATTGAAAGAGAAGTTGAGTTAATTGATGTTTAAAGTCTATTACAGGTTGCTAATAGCCTATCACGTTTTTACTTCATTATCGCGGAGAATGGGTCAAGTTTTCGGGTTGTGTTTTCTAACTATTTGAAATGTCAATACGTTATGGTATCTACACATCAAAGCCGCCGGCTTTTTTAACAGCTGCCATTCGTATAACGTAAAGCCGGCTGCCTAGCCCGGCGCGGCATGCCGCCGGCTTTGGTGTAGCATAAGACGCCACATTTTAGGATCGTTTTTAGCTACTTAGTTTTCGCTGTAAGCCTCCTAAATTCTTATTAAAGTTTTCTGCTTTCTGCTTGTCAGCTACAACTTTAGATAGAAGTATTTTTCTAGTAACTTACGAAAATAAAGAGAAGGCTTATGTAACTAAACAAATTTCCACAAGACATAAGTAGGTAAAAAAATAAAAAGAAACGTTCATAAAAATAGCCAATCAGTTGATAAGCTTTCACAAAATGTTCCGTCCACGACAAGTGTTCAAACGGACGGTAGAGAATAGAGCAGAGACAAAAGCGGCGCTCCATATGATGATGACGGGAACGAAGCCTAAACCGGTATGGCACTATACATATAAAAGCGAATATCTTAAAAACTGTCATTTTCATTCCTTAAAGCAGTAAGTCATAAAGATAAAACACTATCATCCCTAAAGCATATTCAATGAATAGATAGCGTGACTTTAAGCACGAAACACGTCCACTTAGATTACTTCACTAAAAACTCGCACACATTAATTTGATTCTTAAACAGTATAGACGCGTATGGGAAACAAGTCTCGAGTAAAAATGGTTATGGGTTTAACAATAAGCAAGAAGGCTAATCGGTGAAGGTTTTATGACGTTTTTGATGCGATTTTGCTTATAGTGGAGTTCGTAAAGTGGTCATAACTGTGGTAAACGACAGATTTGTGGTTAAGGCTGTTATTTAACCTACTAAATAACTTTTATCTCAGCTCTTCATACTAATCTGAGGTCTAATGTTTGTTTCTCTTTCTCGCAAAAACCACTGAACAGATTCGAATGAAACTTTACAACATAGTAGTTTAAAATACCTGAGCTACGAGTATAAACCTACTTTAAGATATTGTAGCTTGAAGATATGAGCCTTAATTTATTGTAATCTTGAATGAATAAAAATAATAATTTCTTTTAGAAATATGCTGTACCTTTTGTATAACTTTTCTTTTTTTTCTGTCTCTATGTACTATATATATATCATCTTACAATAAACTGTTAAATAAATAAATAATAAAATTCTTTTGACTTCGACTTTGGTATCGCATAAGTTCCAAAATACAACGATTAATGCGTTCAAAGTCGCAGGCAGCCACTAGTCTATTTATAATTACCTGACTGTCGACAGAACCCCTCAATACAAAAGCTTGAGTATAACTTCAGTGCCCTTTGTTCATAATGGGTGTAAATTATCAGGGCTGCCCTAACGATTTCATGATGGATGGCTCGACTAATGTAACTTAGAAAGTATTGTTTACCTGCAACCTTGGAAATAGGTGACGTGACAAAGCTTTGTCACGACTGTCTCACGTTTATGTCTCTGCCTAAAGAAGTTTTTCATGTACGACTATCTCACGTAGATTAAGTTTGAATCTGACATATGACAGTGACAGAACGACGTGAGACAATTGTCAAAGCTTTCTAGTCTTAATTTGGAACTATTATGAGCTAATACCTATTTTAAATTTGTTACCGGAAATGTATGAAATCACGGAATTGTATACAAATCCTAGGAAATGTGTACAATTCCGATGCTGTTTAGGAAATGTATAAAATATTGTTTAAAAATCTATTTAATGCATAGATATCCTAGGAAATGTGTATATTTCCTTGAAATTGTATACAATTCTAATATCGTATTAGGAAATGTAGAAAATAAATGATTTCTGCTATAAAATAAAACACGTGGTTAAAATGAGAATAATAACCTAACCTAATCTAACTTAACCTAACCTTTTTTTTAACACGGGGAAATATGTTACGCATACTGCCACCCCCGTGGGGCATGACTGTTATGTGGGACTCCCTTTCCAAGACGAGAGGTATACCCACTAAAACTCCGCGTCGGTCTGCCCAGGCAGACTGGGGGAACCCTGGGATTGAAACCTAACCTAACCATTAATATCTATCTCAAATGTTTTACATTTCCGATTGCTATTTGGGAAATGTATAGATTTCCTAGGAAATTTATAAAGTTTAATTTAATTCACACATTTCCGTGCCATTTTAGGAATTACATACATTTCATAGGAATTGTATACAATGATGAATTACATACATTTCCGGTAACGGATATATTATTTACACAGATTTACATAGCTATACATATATAAGTCTACGCTTTATGGTCTGTCTACACATATCTCCGGTTGTCATGACGACGAATTGTTTTCCCTCATGACGGGCCACGGCCCGGGCACGTCCCGGGCACGGCCCGGATACGTGTAGATAAACCTTTAGTATATAAACTTACAATCAATCAACCTTCGTCAACCTCGAATTACAGTCGTTATTATTATATGACAATTACCTATTTTGTAGGTACAATAATAGTACAATAATCACGAGTATAATAACCAAAATTCTGACTCAAAAACTAAGTTCTACAACAAGAAAGTTTTTCTTCAAATCAAACATTACGCACTGCCGTATCTGATGAAACAAGGGTGACGAATTGCTATGATTTACAATGATTTTATAGCCGCGGTCACGTTAGCTGAATATTACGGGGCTGTAAACAGAAATGATGATGACTGAGTACTGTTGGAACTTACCTATTGAAATGCCTGTAATCTAGGCTAGACGACCTTAAACTAGGTAGAAAGTCACTAGAGAGAGGGAGACCATTGATAACTTTTTTATAGTCTATTGTGTCAAACTGGTGGACAAAGGCCTCCACTGCATTCTTCCATACTTCCCTATTTTCGGCAACTTCTGGCCAGTTTGCCAAGTATGCAACCAGCCATCGCCATCTCCTCTTAGACCGACCTCTACCTTTGTGGCCGTCGGACTTGGACTTACATAGACCAAATAAAATAGAGAATTGGAGAAAATAGAGGTTGTGTCATATTAGGTGCTCAAACAGACGGCGGAGAATAGAGCAGAGTGGCTAGACTCCACCGACAAGAGAGATGCTCTTAAATTTATGATGATGATGACAATCTAATGAATTTGCCTGCTCTTTTCTCACGAAGCCATTATTGGCCTGGCTTATTGAATTGATACATCTAATCATTATCATTAAATTTAAGAGCTTCGCTCTTGTCAGTGTAGTCTACGCCACTCTGCTCTGTTTTCTGCCGTCCCTGGAGCACCTGATACGACACAACTTCTATCCCCTCTTTCGTTTGATCCATGTAATTTCTTCGTGGTCTCTCTTTCTTCCGTTTTCCTTCTACTTTTCCTTCCAAGATGTTATTTTATAAAGTCGTCGTGTCGTATCAGGTGACCCAGCATCTTTCCTCTCCTTTCAGCAATGGTCTTTAAAATGTCTCACCTCTCGCCCACTAATTGCAGAACCTCTCCGTTACTTTTCTTTTCCTTCCAGCTAATCCGTTCCATCCTCCAACACCACTTCTATTAGCCTCTTGTAAACGGACTAACTGCCACGAGTTCGTACCGAAATTTCAGCTGTTTTAAATAGAAGATTTCTACGTTAAAACATTATAGTAAAAAGTGTATTCGTTAATGAAGAAAACTTACGTTTTAACTTTAACAAGAAACTCCACTTAGCATTTATAAAGGTAGAGATTATGAATTGAATCTTTTACGTAAGTAAATTAATGTGAGGTTTAAATGTAAGCGAGAAGCGGGTATAATTATAAGTTCATTGTTTGGGAGCTTTTGTACCTAAGTACACAGTAACAATTTAGTAATCTGTGCCTATAATTACAAATACTTAATCAAGTAATTTGATTAATGTAGAGATTTGTGATCTGTCTAATTATTTACATCTCTTATTCTTATTGATTGAAATAGCATTCAAATAGTCTATATGTGATCTACTCTAATTTTTTATGATAGTTTTGGTATCATTTGTCTCTTCCAATATATACTTTACAACTAAGTTGCTACTATAACTCTCTTATTAGGAAGCTACGAAGCTCCATCCATGCAAATAACCGATTAAGCAATTGTATTACTATGAAAATCCAATATTTAAAAAAAAAAAGTGGAAAATCGCGGGAAAGGCCTTTGCCCAGCAGTGGGATCTAATAAAAAAACACTTAGAAACACTAATCGCTAACAGCTTTTAACATAAACCTCAGCTCACCCAGTTAGCGTGATAGAGTGATCGGCCATTCGCGTTTCTAAGTAAGCCGTTACACATTTAAAACAGCTGTGCCTAGGCATTAACATTACTTAAAATAATTTAACAGCATTGCAGGAACGCTTGTTAAAGCAACTTTTGCATAACACCACAAAATCACAAGCATTTATATAGCATAGCATCTACTGGTGGCTACCCGAAACTTCGTATGCATTTACCGTCGTATCTTGGAATTTTTTAGTGCGATATTTTATAATAATATAACTTATGTGTTACTCTATTATGTAAGCTAAATATTGTAAAGTTTCATTGAAATCTGTTCAGTGGTTTTTGCGTGAAAGAGTAGCAAATATGCTCACATCGATCCATCCATCGGCATAAACATTGTCATTTATAATATTAGTAGATTAGGATAGTAGGAAGTCGAATAGTATTGTGTTGTCTTTTTCATGTATTTTACTAAGAAAGGGGTAAAAAATATTTTAATCGAGAATTAAGATAATGACTGTTTCTGCAACGGTTAGTTAGGCTGAAAGACTGTTGTTTAATGGAACGTAATTATAGGTTGTTGAGTTCGGAAAGGTTAGATTGGAAATAGGGCTTGAAGTAAAAGGAAAATCAGTGGTTTTGAAAATAGAACGTGAATTAAGAACTCGTGCGACGCAGGTGAAGCGCGGGTGTCGGGTGAGACGCGGTTGCGGCACGGCTGCAGCGCGGATGCGGCGCGTATGTCGTTTGATGTTTGATATGAAAAACGCAAACCGAAGGGCGTCGTATCCATTTATCGCGGTATTGCCATAATTTTAAATTATATAACCTACACTATCACTTACACTTATCTAACTAAAATGCTGTAGATATGTTTTCCATTAATAAATAAATAAATACATTTTGTTATTAACTCCCGTGGCAGAACATTTTGTTTGTAGCTATTCACATTTGGCGCTCATAGACAAAAAAATTGCGATGAAAAACCGGATCGGCGGTCAATTACTGCTAAAGTCTTAAACACTGCTGAAGTCTCTCTTACTACTTGCGTAACGTAGACGTAGACGCAAGCGGTGACAGTTCCATACATTACAACTCAGAGGTACGTCTACGCATACGCAACGCATACGCATCCGGTGTGTTTTGGTCTTTAATTATGATAAAGACAAGAATCAACCGAAATCTGGACCATAATATTACTTAGATATTTATGAGTACGATTCTGCCATAAACCAGAAGACTTAAAAATAACTTACCATTTTTATGTCCATAATATCCAGTGCCGGATGAAGAGCCACTAGTGGACCCCTGCTGCGGCCGCCCCTCCTCATCAACCTCCAAGGGAAGCGCCCCCTCCATTGCACTTCACTGCACTTCAATTAGCACTTGCACATTATCACGTTAGATTAGGTTAAGCTTTCACTTTTGGTTGACTTTCACTTTGAGTTGAGTTGACTTTGAGTTTTCACTTTGGTTCACTTTCACTTTGAGTTAGGTTGACTTTGAGTTTTCACTTTGGTTGACTTTCACTTTCGTTGAGATGTATCTGAAAAAAAAAGGAAAAATGTGTTAGATTTTGTTCAAAGAAAAAAATGCTGAAAGAGGCTTCTTTCAAGGAATGAAACCCATAGGTACCTATTTAGTAGGTAATAAATATTAAAGCTACAAAACACTGTATCAAAGCCGGGGTCAACCGCCTTTTGCGGTTCGCAAAAAAAAAAAAAAGTTGAAAAAGTTTAAAAGTCGAATCGCAACAGTCAGTACGCAAGAGCGCTCACAATGGGCATGACGACTAAAAAAAATTTTTAGTTCATCACATAGATTATTTTCAAATATTCGACACGTATTTTTTCTTTTTTCTCTTAAATTAAAAATGACAAAGATACACTGGGTTAAAGTTGCTCGTGACGTCACGCCTCAGTACGATTTTTACCTAGGAGTGACGTCAATACCCCCCATAACTTTGATGCCCTTTATCTTTGTATTTATTTATGTATTTAATCAGGTAAAAAATGTCTTCAAATATTTTTTAATAGCCTAAAAGACGGACTAATTATTTTTTGAATTTTTGAATGTAGTCATCATCCCCATTTCCAATAAACATCGATCCACCTCTTTCCAAAGTTTGAGGTTATCTAAAACTTGGTGCAACTCAATTTAAAATCTTTAATTAATTATTTTATAAAGTAAATGTCGTTCCAAGTCTCTTTCACTTCACGAAGATATCGAATTTTAATCAAATACGAAGCAAGGCTCAAACGACAAACTGTCAAACTAAGTTACAACGAGCCGCGATAAATTGAATGAAATTGATTTTGAATTTAAAATGCGAACTCGAACGATATGCGAACTCGCAAAATTTGTCTTGAGACGTCGCAGTACGTGAGCTTGTTTAAATGGAGTGTCTGATTAGCTATTCTCAAAGTAGTTCAAGCTCAAATCTTACAAAGAGACATGTTGCATTTTAATATTTAGGGTCCCGTACTTAAAGGATGAAAACCGCCGACTCTGACTCATATTTGGCGGGTTATTATTTATAGATTTTTCGATTTCCAAGAAAGATTGACGGTTAATATAAAATCGTGTCAAATCTGGTAAATCGAATAACATGGCTGCCAAAAAAACAGACTTATTGAAATATAACCCTCCAATTTTTTTTGTTTACGCATCGCAAATTCCATTTAAAAACGTTATAACTCAGTTACTAACACTTTACCTCCGAGGCGCGTTCAAAAACACACTATGTTGTCAATCTTTTTTTATATTGGAGTAGGAAATTGAATTTCTACGGATTTGGAAGGGGTAATGTTCGAAATGATTTACCGATCTCGAAATTCGAACGTCGAATGTAGTAAATTGAAAAAAGAACTGTTGCGATTGTAAACGACTTTTTTGTGCGTGTCGGCCATTTTTCTTGAAAATAGTCGTTAGGATAAAAGTTAGGTTAAGTTGTTACGAGATATTGGTAGTTTTAATCAAGCGTGCTTGTAATTGGTAAAATTTATTACTATTTTCATTATTCAATCTTACCTATAATCGTATTTAATTATTTAGAACAATATAATTGATTTTAAATGGAAATATTTAACTTTAATAAACAAAATATAACTCCTAACCTAAATTAAATTAAATTAGATCAAATTAACCTTAACTACCGTATTTAATAAAATAATAAGTAACTAATAACAGCCAGATGAATCGAAGAATCTATAACTAAGGAAGTGGGTATAACTAATCATTTTATAATTGTTTCTTCCCTGTTTCTAACAAAAAAACATGTTTTTAAGTAACAAGAGGAAAATGTCAGTGAATTAACATTAATTACGAAAAAGTTCCTTTTGTTATCAAGCAAAATTGTTTGACGACGCTTCCAAACAAAATGTCGTTCAGAAACTAAATACCGCTCTAATTTCCAACACTGACGCAAACTCACATTAATTTAGTCTTCCGGAACAGTTTTCCTTTTAATATTATTTAAGAACGTTTTCCACTTGGCAACCCCACGTTTTCGAACACAAACACCAATTAGGTTCCTACAAACTTTTGAAGCATTTGGCAACTAAAAAATAAAGTCTGATTTCATTTGTACATACATAACATATCTGTCACGCGTCACGCCTCTCTTCCATCAGGGTAGGCAGATAGCACTTCCCTCCACTTGGTACGATCCAAACACACTTCCTTCGCTTCATCTACATTCATCAGTCTCTTCATACATGCACGTCGGTTTAGAGTACTCCCGACTTGGCCTTTTTCGAAAGAATTGAAAATCTGCACAATGTAGCTGTTCCGTAAACAAAACGCAACGAGGAAGCCGCCGGGCGCGAGAGGGGCGCGACTGCGGCGAGGGGGACGCAAACGTCAAAATGAAATGACACTTCAACTTCCGCTCCGCGTCTCACACGCATTGAACCAGCATAAAAACGGTTCTAATAAAATTCAACATAAACCTTTTGCAAAACATAAATTAAAGGCAATTAGTACAAAGGAAGTCGTATTATTCATCATCGAATCAATTGGCGACCGTGACAGGACTGCAACTTCGGAGAGCGAGGTTCGAAGAGAAAACCGACCACGCGGCCGCGCGAGCGCCGCATAGCTACAACCGGAGAATCACATCAGGGGAGTGTCCTTCCTTATTTGTTTCCTGCTTATCATAATTATCCAATCCTTTTAATCCTTATAAAGGTTGGCGATTCTCCGAGTCAGTGGAGCTAGCGTTCATTATTTTGTGTGTCGGCGTGCTCAAAGAGGTAAGACGCCATTTTGTCTTGTACCCCAAATCTCAATCTCGAATCTTTATTTCCTTCGCACAAGCCCCTAGTGCTTGCATCATTAAAAGTTCTAGGTTCATAAGCTTTGTGCTATCTCCGCACGTCTTTATTATACGTGTAGGTACCTATAGTTCTTAAAATCTTACGGTTTCATTTCATTGAGGTTACATACCTAAAGTTCCCGTGTTTGTGGAGTGCCTGCCGATTTTTCATAAGTTACTTACGTGAATTCCAGCGTTACCGGAGCTATTGGAGAGGCTTCGCTCGGCACGGGTGCTCCGCCTCTGCAACGCTCGGCCGCCGCGCGGCCACGCGGCCACGCGGCCACGCTTGCTTCGCAACGAGCCCGCGTCGCATCGTGGCGCTTTGGCTGAACGGACGCTAGCCTTGTTTGGGTTTGAATGCTTGCACATTTAATTTATTTGCTCTGTTTATTAACCTCGCCCTTGCAAAATGTCTGACACAGAAACTGAATCAGATTCCAAAGACTTAAAGATGTTAGTGAATTCTCGTGGGATAGAAAAAAGGCGTTTGACACTTTTTAAGCAATTTTTAGTGCCGTTAAAAGATATTCCTATTGAGAAAGTGACTAGTTTGCAAGTAAAGGAGATTAAGGGCCGTTTAGATAAAATACATAACTGTTTCAGTCATTTTGATAAATTTCAAACACAAATTGAACTTTTAGATTTAGATAATGATAAAGAACTTGATCAAAGGTGCCAGTTTGAAAGTGAATTTTATTCTCATGTGGCTCTAGCAGAGGAAATAATTGAGTCTTATAATAAACTACATGACGATGACAAATCTGCATCATATTCCTCATGCCATCCTAATCGGGCTAGTAACATTAAACTGCCTACAATAAATCTGCCCACCTTTGACGGTGATTATCTGAAGTGGTTGGAATTTAAAGACACATTTGATTCAATTATAAACTCAGATGAATCTATACCACTTATAAATAAGTTTCACTATTTGAAAACATCCCTCCAAGGTTGCGCAGCTGTCATATTAAAGTCAATTGAAGTCACTGCAAAGAATTATAAAGTAGCATGGGATTTATTATGTAACCGATATGATTCAAAACAAGTGCTAGTTAGTAACCACTTAAAAGCGTTATTTAACATAAATGTCATAACACGCGAATCCCCTAAAGCAATTCGCTCCATGGTTGATCATGTCTTAAAAAACTTAAGGTGTCTTGAAACTTTAGAGTTACCCACAGATAAGTGGGACGTCTTGATCATTCACTTAATGACTACTAAGCTTGATTCCATTACACGCAGTAAATGGGAGGAATTCAAAAGTAACAATATCTCTCATTTACCTTCACTTGATGAATTCATATAGTTCTTGCGAAGCAGAGCTGAAATCCTTGATAGTATTTACATAAATGATAATACTAAAAAATTTGAAACTGAATCTAAACCCTTTCAGCATAATAGGGTCAAGAGTTTCTCAGTCTCAGCTAAATCTAAGTACTTACAATGCCCCTTTTGTAGTCAAAAACATAGGATTGTGGATTGTAATGATTTTAAATCTTTGTCAGCAGAGGAGAGGGCGAACAGAGCTGCACAACTGAAGCTTTGCTTAAATTGCTTAAGGAAAGGACATGTCGTCGCACAATGTCGCATGGGTCCGTGTAGAATCTGTGAGAAAAAACATAACACATTATTACACATAAACAATAATGATGCTGCTAATAATAATAATAATGAGGACGTACCTGAACGCGTAACGCAAGCTTTGTCCGCCCAGTCCACTGGCCAGGTTCTTCTTGGTACAGCCTTGGTAGAAATTGTGAATCCTGTAAATAACACTACTTACCATGCTCGTGCTCTGCTGGATGCTGGAAGCCAATCCTCGTTCATGACTACTAACCTGAAAGAAAAGTTAAACTTAATTAGTAAACCTAACCAATCTTGTGTGACTGGAATAAATAATTCTCCAGTTTACATATCAGAAGCATGTGAAGTGACCCTTAATTCATTAGTCACTTCTTATACAACCTCTCTTAAATGTTTAGTGATGCCTAACATTAGTGGTCACTTACCTAACTCACTTATCAATGTTGCTCGGCTGCACCTGCCTAAAACAATTCGTTTAGCTGATCCTAACTTTTATAAGCCTTCACAGATAGACCTGTTACTGGGTGCAGATATATTTTTTGACATTTTATGTCCTTCTCAGATGAGGCTGGGGCCCGACATGCCAGTCTTACAGGACTCTGCGCTCGGCTGGATTATTGCTGGCGCAATCGATGGCTGTATCCCTGGACCGACTAGAGTACATTGTAATTTTACAAAACAGATCAGCGAAGACCTTGCCAAGTTTTGGGAGCTTGAAGAAGTCTCAATGAGTAGGGCACCTCAGACAGCAGAGCATGAGTTTAGCGAAAGACATTTCACTGATAATACGACCCGTCTTAATAACGGTCGATTTTCAGTTCTTATGCCTTTGTTAGAGGATCCTAGGGAAGCTTTAGGGGATTCCTACTTTATGGCCGAGAAACGTTTCTTAACTTTAGAGAAAAAACTTAATAAAGATTTAAAACTTAAAGAAGAATATTCTAAATTCATTCATGAATATGAACAGCTAGGTCATGCTAGTAAAATTGATAAACCTGAATTCGGATATTACTTACCTCATCATGCGGTCCTAAGAGAGTCAAGTGAGACTACTAAACTGCGAGTAGTATTCGATGCATCAGCAAAATCTTCATCTAAGAAATCTTTAAATGATATTCAGTGTATAGGGCCGGTAGTACAGGATGAATTATTTGATATTCTGATACGTTTCCGTCAACATAGGTACGTTTTAACTGGGGACATAATGAAAATGTACAGGCAGATCGAGATTAAGCCGTCACAGCGTCATTTGCAGCTCATTCTATGGCGCGATGATGATACTAGGCCCATACACACTTTACAATTGAACACAGTAACTTATGGCACTGCTTCAGCACCTTTCTTAAGTACAAGGTGCTTATTAGAGCTTTCTAAAGAATGTAAACATGAATACATTTCTGAGATCATAAAAAAGGATTTTTACATGGACGATTTGCTTACAGGCGCTGCGTCTGAACGCGAATTGTCACATATACAGCAAGGCGTAACTGATACATTAGCATCAGCTTGCTTACCGATTCATAAATTTCGTACAAATTGTCCTAACATATTTAAAAACGTAACTGAAGGTCAATCTCTTGATTTAAATAAAGAAGCAAGTGTCTTAGGTGTCATTTGGTTACCTACCACTGATTCATTTCGATTCACTTTAAACATTAACTCTGACACAGAACACTTAACAAAACGTAAAATTCTGTCAAACACTTGCAGAATTTTCGACCCACTCGGCCTGCTGAGCCCATGTACTATTACTTTAAAAATTTTACTGCAAAGGTTGTGGCAGCTTAAACTAGATTGGGACGAACCCGTGCCATCTGACATAAAAAATACTTGGTTAACAATGGTAACTAATCTTAATGTTCTACTTACAGCATCAATCCCGCGATACGCGCTTTGCATCGCCCCAGTTAAAATTGAAATTCATTGCTTCGTGGATGCTTCTCAAGCCGCATACGCAGCGTGCGTCTATCTCCGGTCGGTGGACAGCAACGAAATCGTTACTGCTAGGCTTTTGTGTTCGAAAACGAGAGTAGCTCCTTTGAAACCTATAACTATACCGCGACTTGAATTATGCGGCGCGCTATTAGGCGCTCGCCTTACAACTAAGGTAAAGGAAGCATTACGTTGCCAAGTAGATAACATTACGTTATGGTCGGATTCAACTATTACATTAGGTTGGATCAGAACGCAACCTAAACTTTTGAAGGCCTTTGTATGCAACCGCGTTAATGAGATACATGAGCTAACTAACCGCGAGGCTTGGCGCTACATTCCAACAGACCTTAATCCAGCAGATATGGCTTCAAGGGGGGTAGATCCTAAATTCTTACTGAACTCGTTGCAGTGGTCCCAGGGTCCCTCTTTTCTCTTAAAAAATGAAACTGAGTGGCCCCAGCCTCCTTCTAAGAAGGTAGAGCTACCTGAAATTAAAGTACATCATAACAAAAACTTACCTGAGAATATTGTTAATTTTGAAATTCATTCAAGTTCAAACAAACTTATCAGAATATTCGCTTATGTTCTTAGATTCTTGCATAACTGTAAATCAAATGATAAACTTCAAGGTCCTCTGGAGCCTAGTGAGCTTAACAATTCACTTCAATACCTAATTAAAACGGCACAGAGGGATTCATTTAAAGTAGAAATCGAAACGCTCGCTAATGGGAAATCTCTTAAACCTAAATCTTCTTTATTGCAGTTATCACCGTTTATCGACGAAGCTGGCGTGTTGAGAGTAGGTGGTCGACTTGACAACGCTTCTCTTGATTTCGAAAAGAAGCATCCCGCCCTGTTAGATGGCAAACATATTTTTACGAAGCGCTTGATGGAAGCCGAATACCTACGTCTCTTCCACGCCGGCCCCCAGCTGCTCCTTAGCACATTCCGAGATAGGTTTTGGCCTATTGGAGGCAGAGATTTGGCACGAAGTATCGTACGTAAATGCATAATATGCACGCGATTCAGAGGAAAGCCTATAGAGCCGCTGCAGGGCAACTTACCTGCCGTTAGAGTAACGCAATTTTATCCGTTTCAGACTTGTGGTGTTGACTTCGCTGGTCCTTTTATGATATCCAGTAAGAAAGGCCGTGGTAACCGCGTCTCTAAGGCGTATTTATGTTTATTTGTATGCTTCGCTACTAAAGCGTTGCACCTCGAAGCGGTCAGCGATCTCAGCACCCCCAGTTTCATTGATAGCTTAAAACGATTCATATCTAGAAGGGGTAAGCCTGATACAATTTATTGCGATAATGGGAAGAATTTTGTAGGGGCGAATAATGAACTGGGCAAACTGTTGCGGGCGAGCGTTCGTTCAGTCAAAGAATATACTACTAATGAAGGCATTAAATTTAAATTCAATCCACCGTACTCACCTACGTTCGGTGGTTTATGGGAAGCGGGTGTTAAAAGCGCAAAACATCATCTTAAAAGAATAATGAATGCTAGTTTGACTTTCGAGGAGTTGAGCACACTTTTTTCCCAAGTTGAGGCTATCCTCAACTCCAGACCCCTTACTCCGTTATCACCTGACCCACACGATCTTTCTCCTTTGACCCCAGGACACTTCCTCATCGGCCGGCCGCTAACCTCGCCTCCGGAGCCACCTATAAACGAAGCCATGAAGGTGCGGACGAGATACCAACTCATCGAGAAGCTGCGCCAGTGTTTCTGGGCTCGATGGAGAAATGAGTACTTGTGCGAACTACAATCAAGGCATAAGAATATGACACCGCAACCACAACTTAAAATCGGAGACTTGGTTGTCTTCCGTGAAGATCTTCCCCCACTGCAATGGAGACTCGGAAGGGCGCTTAAACTCTACCCAGGAAAGGACGGCGTCTGTCGTGTGGCTGACTTCCTAACTAGCCACGGCATTACCAAACGAGCTTTGAACAGAGTGTGCCTGCTGCCGGTGGAGAATGAAGTCTTGAAAGAAGCTGCTGCTGCTCCTTTCAAGGGGGCCCAGAATGTTCCGTAAACAAAACGCAACGAGGAAGCCGCCGGGCGCGAGAGGGGCGCGACTGCGGCGAGGGGGACGCAAACGTCAAAATGAAATGACACTTCAACTTCCGCTCCGCGTCTCACACGCATTGAACCAGCATAAAAACGGTTCTAATAAAATTCAACATAAACCTTTTGCAAAACATAAATTAAAGGCAATTAGTACAAAGGAAGTCGTATTATTCATCATCGAAACAGTAGCTTTATTCATAGTAATAGGTACCTCTATACTACATGAAAAGAAACATAAAATATTGACTTTAAATCACGTAGCCATTAATTTCTAAACACAAAGCCCCGAACTGCACAGATGGTAGATAAGGTAGGTACCTACTCCTGACATTGTATTTGTGCGCCAATTCAATGATACTGTCGCTGTCTCATTCTAAATATGCAGAAACAAAATGAGTTTTTGAAATTGTTTATGGTCACACATTTTAATAACAAGACATCAAATAAGATTGGCCTTCACGCGTAGATTTCATTACTGGTTTTCGTCCAATATAGATACCTATTTCTAACGACTGCATACACTTTTAAAAAATAATTATACCTATTTTAGTATGGTTTTACAGCAAAATTATCATGTTTTGACTCAAATAAATATATTTTTTTTAAATTATTAAAATTCTTTCGCGCTCAAACTTCTCGATATTCGAATTCGGTTCGAATTTCGAACGCGGACTGTTGTTTTTGTTTGCCAGCTTGCAATATACTGGCAGTGTAAACCGGACGCCACTATTTTTACAGATGTTTAAATTAGACTAGGAGTTAGTGGTAGTTCTTTACTATTTACTACGCTACACATCTGATGCTATTAAAAGAGATGCCACATTTTTTGTTTCATATACAAATAAGCTGGGACGAGCTGGATACCTTCTTGGGTACCTGGGCGGAGGAAGCTCGAGACAGAAAGTCTTGGCGTATGAGGAGAGAGGCCTTTGCCCAGCAGTGGGACACGAGTGGCTAAATAAGATAAGATACAAATAAGTTTATGACAGCGTTCCAAGGTTGACGCAAGTTTTTCATAGTTTCCTTGGTAGATGACCTGTCAAACGATAAGAAATTCCATACAAAAAGGTAGCCATTTTGCGCTAGACCGGGCACGCAGATCCAGACGGTATGGCACCTCCTTATATATATTTTATGCTCAAAGATATGAGTCGAGCTTCAATAAGTTGTTTCGAGCTTGCAGTGTCCCACTATTGGGTAAAGATCTGCTAACCTTACCAATTACGCAATTATAAGATTAAATACATTATTTAAAAACTTATACAAACAAATCTAAAAGTAAGTCACAATGTTAATATCTTTAAAAAATCGCGCAAATTTCGAACGTGTCGTTTAGATTTGAAAATTTTGTTATTATTATTGATTTTTGTTATCGTAATAAGTTTCGTAAAGATGAAAAACAGATACAATTTTATTTCAGTCTTCAATCTAGTTTACCAGCTAAACAACTCGCTATTCGTCTTAACTACTAGCCTCGTACAACCTTGGCATTAGCACTAAAATCGTATTTATTATTCCAACGTTCGGCAGTTACTGATGATCGTTAAAGCTTCTAAATAAACCGTTAATTTCGTTTCAACCGAATCTTTGAACCATATTTCAAAGGGAAATAAATACAATTTTGTTTGAAAATAAAATTTATGACCCGTAAGAGTTGAATTGAGACTAAATTTGGTATGAGTTCGTATACAATTGGAGTTTCGTATTAAGTCAGTGATGTTTTTATGAGAGGACAATGAATTGTTTTGTTTTTGTGTTCAAATGATAAATTGCGTAGATTTTTATTGTGATCGGGCGTACAAAGAGAACTTAATACATAAACGTTGCTGTATAGGTGCTGTTTAATCGTTTTTATTACTTATAACCATTGCATTTTAAATAAATCTAAGTACTGAAATAAATATAAATATATAAATTTTGTCACCGTCCTCATAACACAACTTTTTAAAGAATTTCTGTTATATTTACGATTTTTTTGTGTTTGTGTATAGATAGCAGCAGCCTATTGTGTCCCACTGCTTAGCAAATATGATAATATAATTATTTGATTTCATTTTGTACGCCATTGCGTCAAAAAAAAAAAACTTTAAACAAGCACTTACATATGCATACATCAATGAAAAAGTACGCATATTCTTCGACTTTTTTAATCTCAACTCCTGCTCTATTCCCTTGGCAGTTCTCCCGCGACACTTTTGCTTGACTTTATTAAAAAAAACGAAGTGTTATTTTTCTTAATGTTTTTATTAACGGAAGTACATTATTTTCTGTTGCCAGATGGTTTTGCTTTAGTTTAATGTCATAGTTATTGTGAGGTATGTGGCTATTGGAAAAAAAATATTTTTAGTGGCAGAAAAACAAATCTGAATCTAAACTATAGCAGATGCTTTATCTTTGTCAAATATCGAAATCTAATGGTTATTCGTTATTTATTTACTTATACTTTACGTATACCGCAGGCAGAAAAGAAAAGTAATGAAGAGGTATTGCAATTAGTGGGCGAGAGGAGAGTCATTTTAAAGACCATTGCTGAAAGGAGAGGAAAGATGCTGGGTCACCTGATACGACACGACGACTTTATAAAAAAACATCTTAGAAGGAAAAGTAGAAGGAAGATGAAAGAGAGGGAGACAACGAAGGACTTACATAGACCAAATAAAAGAGGGAATAGAAGTTGCGTCGTATCAGGTGCTCAAACGTACGGCAGAGAATAGAGAAGAGTGGCACAGACTCCACCGACAAGAGCGACGCTCTTAAATTTATGATCATGATGATGATGCCGCAGATCGTACTTTCGATTCTTACTAGAGATAAACAGTGCTATGATGGACAGAGATGTTTGTCTTAAGTCTTCATATCTATGTATACGTACTATACAATTATTGTACTTAAGTCTAAAATAATTTAAAAATTCTACACAAAAACAGGGCAACGACAAGTTAATAATGAAGTAGCAACGACGATGTTTTTGCTAGGTAGCAATATCTATTTAAAAAACTTATTTCTTTGCTGTAACACCAATGTCGTCATAGAACCTATATTAGCACTACTCCCAACTGTCCCTTAAGACAATTTAACAAGAATTTATGTATAAAAAACAGCGTTTGAACAAAATAAAATGTTATTCGCATATATTTATAACCAATAGAATGAAATGACAAATAAATAAAGTTTAAATTGAATTTATTAGCGATCTATTAGGCGAATTTTGTTATGTCTAAATTTATTATATCGGACGTCGAATTGACTGTGCGTAGGCGCAGAAATAAATGACTAGGACTTCTATAACAGATGGTATTTTAATAATAATTGTAACACGTGTATTTCAGTTCCTAAAGCTGAAAAATTAAAGATTATAATCGTTAATTTTTTATTTTATATTTCATAAATTATGTATTTCATGCAATAATTATTGCATGAAATACAAAACGTAAAACACCTTTCTTATTTTATCTTTTGAATTGATGTTTGATTTTCACTTAAATTGTTTTTCAGACTGTCAAAATAATCTATTTGATGTTGTTGCACCATTATCTACAATTTTTACGAATGAGCAAAAACTAACGTGATTGCACCTTTGTTGTTGCCAAAATGGACGTTTCATTTACAAATTAATAAAATGAAAGAGTTGCAACCAGTTAACAAACTACATAAAAAAAATTATAACCTTTTCGAAAACATTCAATTCATCCCAATCAAGAAAAAGAAACCAATTTTCTTTCTTCTGCAAAATCACGTCAAAATCACTCGCTATTTTCCCAGTTGATTACTTACTATGATTAGGCGTTGAACAGTATTTTAGTGTGTGGGCGTCAAAATAAATGACCCAAGCCCAAACATACTTTCTCTTTTATCCAACATTTCAGCATTGTTACACAAAAAGCTTTGATTATTATAAATGTGTCCGGACACGTGTTTTTTGTTATTTATTCTTTTCATTTTTGCTAGAGTTTTTGTTGTTTTAAATTGCTAGAGCCCGCGCTTTGTTCATGTTTATAATGGAGTCATGGTGTCATATTATGGAAATACACAATGTCTAAATGGCATTGAACATATTTGTATGGAGCCTGGTATCGTAAAAATTTCGGTATCAATTACACTAAACATCCCCTATTCGAGCTAGTAGGTATGGAGAAAAAAAAAGTTGGCGGCCACTGATGGATCACTTTCGACATTTGTCCAAAATACTATCGTTTTATAATATTTTTCTCTATCGATTGACGTTAGTTTCATCAGTGGCCGCCAACTTATTTTTCTCCATACTAGCTCGAATAGGGGATGTGTAGTGTAATTGATACCGAAAATGTTTACTATACCAAATAGGTTGGATGCTCTTTCATTAAAATCTGTGGTGTTTTTATTGCGTGAAAGAATTACTATAATCCTCACATTCATTGTTTCTGGGGCACATATATTGCTCGTAGAACCGATGGACGATGGGGCAGAAAGGTCTCGACTGGTGACCACGCACCGAACGATGCAGTGTGGACAGGGTTCCAACAAGGTGGACTGACGACTTGGTTAAAGTCGCTGGAAGCCGTTGGATGTGGGCAACGCAAGACCGTTCGTTGTGGAGATCCTTGGCGGAGACTTTTGTCCAGCAGTGGGCGTCCTTAACCTGACATGATGATGATGATCACATCCATCGATTCCTCTATCCATCCATTGATCTATCAATTAATTAATGGGCACAAACGTTGCGGTATAATGTAATTATTAACATAGTATGTAGGTACTTCGTTAGAACAATAGCAAATGCATATTTTAGCAAGGATATGAATTTCAGTAATTACTAACAGTAACGTGATGTTAGCTCTTTAATAATTTAAATTACATCTACAGCGCCTTGTGTACGGATCGACATGACTATTATTATCCGTTAACAATACCTACTGGTAAAATAATATCATTTAAATAAATACTTGTAGGCATTTTAATGTCTGTCAAAAAGAAATGGTAGCATTTAATCATCATCATGTCAGCTTATGGACGTCCACTGCTGGACAAAAGCCTCCCCCAAGGATCTCCACAACGATCGGTCTTGCGCTGCCCACATCCAACGGTTTCCATCGACTTTAACCAAGTCGTCAGTCCACCTTATTGGAGGCCTTCCCACACTGCGTCGTCCGGTGCGTGGTCGCCACTCGAGAAACTTTCTGCCCCATCGTCCATCGGTTCTACGAGCAATGTGCCCCGCCCACTGCCACTTAAGGTTTGCGATTCTTCGAGCTATGTCATTTAATAATTATCTAGAAAATGGTAATGATAATTTTGAGTGTGTTTTTATTTGGGTAATAAATAAAACATGTTCGTTTTTAAAAATAAAACAAATTCAGAAAATAAATATGGAACAGTTCAAATAATTCAAAAATAAAAATACAAAAAAGATTTAAACAAAAGAGTACCTAACGCAAGAAAAAAAAAACAAACGACAGCTGTCGAATACGAAAGCAAAGCGGACAATTTTAATCATAATCACACCCCGTTCTATTAAAATTTAATCAAGCTAGAAACGGGTAAGCAACTCGAATAATTATAATTTCTAAGCTGAATTATTCCAAAAGCTAAACGTACAGTCGAGCGCGCAAGTGGCAGTCTTAATTTGTCAAGAATTAATAGCTTGAATTTCGAGTTGAGGGAGTCATTACAGTATTCATGGGTAGTTGGACAGTCGGGGAGGTAAATGGTTAACTCCCTTGCAGCCAAGGTTACCTTATTTATCCTTTAAACTTCGTACCGTCTTATTCTGATTTTGTGTTAGTGTTATCTTAATTTTACCTTCTCTGCTAGCTGTTAGTCGTTTAAATGTATTTTGATTAAATGTTTCATAGTTTGAGTAAAGTTTCATCAATAGATAGGTATACCTAAAGTCTCGAAGGATTTCGAAGGAAGTGCACGCAGATAGAAATCAGATGTTATGCAGCGGCGCATCACTCACACAAACTAAAGGATCAATAAGCTGACACTTAGAAATTGTTTTTTTTTAATATTTTGACCTATCATCTTATCTAGCCATTTGTGTCCTACTGCTGGGCATCCCTCCTCATACGCCATGACTTTGGGTCTTAAGTTACCTCCAACCTATTGTAAACAGATAAAAATATGTACCTATTATTACGCACTGATATGTCAAACGTGGTCAAACTTATGGATATGAAATACCGTCTGGATCTGCTTGTCTGGTCTGGCGCAAATGGCTACTTTTTGTAGCGTTTGACAGGTCATCTACCAAGAAAACTATGAGAAAACTTGACGCAGCCTTGGCACGCTGTCATAAACTCATTTGTTTAAGATAAAAAAATGGGGCCTCTCCAGTCTTTTCCTTCCTGATTAGTATTATGAGATAGCTATTTTCGTCTAGAATTATCTAGCTAACTTACCAAATCTGTCAAAAGTTGAAACAACCAAAGAAAGAAAATCCAACAGTTCTTGAAAAGCGCATTTATTTGTCTGCCGCGTCGCGTCGTCGGTACAAGGTAAATATTGAAACACTTTTCTACCGGCAACTACGTGTGTAAGGCTACGGTGTACTGAATAAACAAAATGCTACGTAGTGCGCGGAGCATGTTTATGCAATATGTCATTCGTTTATAGGGTTTCCAATTCAGAAATTCAAATTGGAAGAATGGCAGAAAAGAATGGTGGACCTCTAAGGTGCTACTATCGGGCAAAAGTAGAGTGTTCCCCTTTTTTCTCCATCCATTTCCAGAATTCTCCAGCCTACTAAGTTGAATTCGTCTAGCCAACTTCGCCTACGTCAGCTGCGACGTTGTTTATTTATTTATTTCACAGTTTATTGTAAGAAGATAGTACATAGAGACAGAAAATAAGAAGTTATACAAAAAGTTTTGTTTAATTCGAAATCATAAAGAATAATGGAACAACCACATCATCTATAATGTTGTGTGTCTGTTTGAAATAAAATAAATTAATTTGAATTGACATTTATTGAATTGAATTGAATCATCTCAACCTATAGCTGTCTACTGTTGAGCATAAGTCTCTCCAATGATTCAGCAACCGCGGTGCCCATTGGGTGCAGGTGGCAATAAACCGATCGCTTAAAGGCTGAAACACACCGGATGCGTATGCGTAACGTAGACGTAAGCACGGCGTAGCCACGCGCGTAGTTACGGTGTAACCCGATGTGACACCGGGCTACGCGTCACGTCGACGTGTACGTCTACGTTACGCAAGCGGTGACAGTTCCATACATTACAATTACAACTCAGAGGTACGCATACGTCTACGCATACGCATCCGGTGTGTTTTGGCCTTTAGTGGGGGAACTATGTTTATGAAAATTATACCAAACTGCAAATAAAAATTTATGTGAAAATAAATGCAGACACCTGGCAACCCTACTTGCAAAACGCGAACGAGTTTTATATGCCATCCTTCAAGTTCCTTTACGAAACAGAAAATGTCAAAAGTGGAAATTTTTGGAATAACTGTTTTATGAGCAATAATATGAGATAGTTTTAAACAGTTTTGGATGTACGTAAGTAGAATATACTATGAAATAAAATGTTGGAATAAGCTTATTTGATGAAATAAAGCTAGAGACAGATCCCACATACCAAATGCATTATGACATCTTTTTTATAGAAATACTAGAGGCTGCCCGCGACTTCGTACCTACGTATTTATCGTCATATCTTGGACAATTAAACAATATCTCAATATTATATAACTTATGTGTTATTCTGATGTCAAAGCTATGTTATTGTAAAATTTCATTAAAATCTAATCAGTAGTTTTTACGTAATGATATACTTAAGATCATTAAGATAGGATTATGAATAGAAACACACTTGTTCCCACGTTGCGTGGGATAACGTTGCGTGTGTCAAATGTGATTCTAATCATAATATTATTTCTATAGAGCGGAATTTCATAAAGCATTGCGTACGTGGGATCTGTCTATTCTAACTATGACATCTACTCTACAGAGTGAATTTGAATTCGGGTACAAAATTTAAGGCAAGGTTATTTTTATTTACTTCGGTAATTAAGAAAAAAAATAAAATTACCAATGCGAAATTAATAAAAAATAAAAAAGTTTTGTAAAAAAAAAAAAAAAAATTTTGAGTGACTTTTGGTTTAGTTTGGTGACTTTTTGACTTTTCTGACATTTAATAATAATAAAAAAAAAACAATATTTTTTTTAAATTATGCTGAATTATTCTAAATCGATATCACAACATCGCCTTAAGTTTTTTCTACTGAATTCAAAATCACCTATATAAAAATATTATGATTGAATTCACACTTCTCACACGCAACATAAAACACCGGTTTTTGGTAAACAAGTTAAAGCCTTAATACCAAGCCATCTTATCCTTTCAAAGTACAACTGAAATTCACGCTTTTCTAAACATTTCAGACAAACTCAACCTTATTCTTACAAGAAATATATTTGTTTAGTCCATTGTCAAGTAAATAAGGTTACAGACGTAAAAAGGGTTATTTTCACGTTATTGTACTTTTAATAGTACGAAGACAAGACAGCTGTATAAGGAAATATTCTTGAACATTTTTATTGTGGTTTGAGAGACGTATAAAAAAAGTGGGATGATATAAAAAAAACAATATGTAAAGGGTATTGCTATACAAGGTGACTTTAAATTAGTGGACGATAGAAAAGGATATGCATGTACTCGTGATAACAAACAACTTTTACTATGGGACCAAGGCTGAAATAAATAAAAAAAAAATTGTTCCCCCATACTATCAGCTGATGCGTTTTGTATGAGGAGTTCAAATATTTTTGAAAGATTTTGACCTTGGTCCCATAGTAAAAGTTGTTTGTTATCACGAGTACATGCATATCCTTTTCTATCGTTCACTAATTTAAAGTCACCCTATATACTCTATTTCGAAAATTAAGGACTAATGGTCTACACACATCCGGGCCAAGGCCCGTCAGGAGGGAAAAACATACGTCGTCATGACAGCGTGTGTGAACGAATCCATAGAAAATGTATGGAATGATATTTTTTCCCTGACACGTCCCGGACACGTCCCGGACGCGGCCCGGATGTGTGCAGATAGACCATTAATCTGCCCACAAAAAGAAATTACTTTCCTCTTATAAACCGAATAATACCTATAGGTACGACGAAAAAGGAATTTGTAAAAAAAAATATCTTAAAAAACTTCTCACTTTTCTTTAAAAAACGATTATCTGTTCGTTATTACGAGTAGTATTATGGCAAGATGACTTTTTTGTCGCCCTGTTTTTTGCCACTTGATTTCGGAGAGTGTATCAACGCCGTGTACGTCGTAGCCAAGTTGCTTGAATAAGCCAGTCAATTACATGACTAGGCCATCGATTGAATGCCGCTATTTAATAAAATAGCTAAGATTATAGTTGATTGAACTCAAAACACTCACCCCCTTATTACAAAACGATGTTTAAAGATAGTCCGACGTTAGTTCGTTTCTTTTGACGTTTCGGCTATGGACAAAACGTCAAACTAAACGAACTAACGTCGGACTCTCTTTAAACCTCGTTTTGTAATAAGGGGGTTAACGTTTAACAATTTAACGGAAAACAAAGATAGATTGAACATTGAGACTAGCCGTTAGCAACAAGAGTTAATTGCCAAGAAAATAATTACAAATTCAGAAACTTATAGGTACTTAGTACCTACAATTAGCAATTCAAACGAACCACGTGTTGCTAAGCCCGTTTAACAACAAATGTAACATATAGTTGACTTCAGTTTACGTAAACGTGAGCGAAACTAACAATGAGAGTTCATACAATGCTAACACACGCTTGAATTCCTTTTCATACATATTAATTCGATTGGGCAGGGATGGAGTTAGGAGGCTGTTATGTAAATGAGGCCCTGGGATAGCATATATGGGAGGCCCTGTTCTGAGCTTTATAGAAATTAAAAAGGGAACTGGGTTGACGGCTTGAAACATCTAAGGCTCTATTGTAAGGTTATAAAAGGCTAAAATTAAATTCTTCTTTAAATTGAAAAATATTTAATTCATAATGGGTAACAAAAACTGTCAAAAAATCAAAAAAGTACTACCGTTTCACTATTACTGCCAGCATAGATATATTGAAAACAGCTGAAATCAAGATAGCACATCTCATATCTCTATATTGTAGAGATACATACACACACATACACATTCATATATTAAATTGTACTTTGTACATTGTTGAGATATGTAGTCTACATCATCATTATGGTTTTTATTCTAAGTTTACCTGGATAATATTTGTAACAATGCCACCTGATGCTACTTTATCATTTACCTCTTTTTATAATGATTTTGTGTCCTTGTTCAATAAAGTAATTACAAAAGAGTCTCTGTCCACCTTTGTGGGGAAAAGTGACAGACATATGATGCTCATAATCTTATAATCTACAAATGATTGTCACAACAACCCACTTTTAATCTACCCTCGTTAAAAATTCTGAAAATGAGGCCCAGGTTTAAACAAAGAGGCCACATATGCGCCTAAAACCTCCCTGTTTAAAATAACAAGGTCCGCACACAATGCATTTAGCTTCGAGCCCCAGTGGACTTGGATTGTTTGCTTACCCTGATGTACTACCGGCCACTACTAGTAGTAATTCAATCACTATTGTAGTAACTTAGTTTATGAAGGGTATCGAGAGATTTGGGCTTTATCTCTTACTGCTGGAAGGACTATTACAATTAACTTTAATTTACAAACAATATCTAATTAAAATGATTTTTACCCGACTGCGCCAGAAGGAGGGTTATGTTTTTCGAGATAATTTGTATAATTCTTTGGCACGCTCTACAGCATAAACGGCTTGATGGATTTTAGCTTGAGAGGTGTCGTTAGATTCGTATTTACAGTGAGAGTGACACTGGGTCAAAAAAGTTAGGTTATTCGATGTAACGTGGGTAGAAAAGTTACATTTGCCAGTAAAATAATTAAAAATCAGGTTCTTCTTGCATTTTGACTGCTCATCTTTTTTTTCAGATCCCGTGTACTTATAAAAGCAAAGGTACCTGGACAGAGGTTGCTCGAAACCGGAAATCATAGCGGATGAGGAGAGAGGCCTTTGCCCAGCAGTGGGGCACAAATAGATAGATCTGCTCTAATGAGCAGATAATAAATTCATCAATCTGCCGTCTTCTTCTAACGTTTGACAATGACAGAGACAGCTACAGTTTAATGATATCTAACACTCCAAAGCCGCCGGCTTTTTTGACAGCTGCCATTCGTATGACGTAAAGCCGCCTGCTTAGTCCGGCGGCATGTCGGCGGCTTTGGTGTGTAGATAGCATTAATGGAGTCTTAGATTTAAATATCTTCTCTACAACGAATTATCGTAAAATGGCGTTATCATATTTACATGGAAAAACTAAGCAAACGTTGACTTAATATTATATTTGAAGTAAAGAAAATAAACGAGAATCGGATTAAGTGTCTCTTACATCTGAATGATCTGTTACTAAGCTAAAATCATATTTTCTTTTCGGAAATCAAATAAGAAAGGTATACAGGATGTTTAATATATCTCACGTAAATAAATAACGTAATATTGTTATAAAACTGAACAACATCTTCCGATGAAACAGGTTGAAAAAAACGATAAAAAAATTATCTCCGCATATTGATTTTATTCACTTTTTATGAAAAGATTTTTTTCTTACTCTTGACCATTTTACTTAGGAAAAGTGGTTTATTTTCAGATTACGTGATATGATTTTTATTATAGACTGAAATGACATCTAGTATCATCAGCATATATTTAAGAGCCAGGCTCTTGTCGGTGGAGTAATCGCCATCTTTGTCTCTCTTCTGCCAACAATTTGACTTCCTGATACGACACGACGTTAATTTTTTCTTTCAGCGAAATAAGTTCGTCTTGATCTAGTACAGGGTTTCCCAACCTTTATTTCACTGAGCCTCCCCAATTCAAAAATAATATTCTCATGCCCCCTTAAGTTTAAAAACACACAATTTTTTTTTTACAACTATATTATTTATTTGAATTAAAATTAAAAACCATATAGATATTTGTAGATATTTATGTTTTAAGGATCTAATAAGAGAAGATATATGTATCTACACTTAAAAACCATTAATTACTTTCACATTTAGGTAAATATGCTAGTTTTATTTTAATTATTAAATACTAATGAAATACTTGAGCTTGCATTTTCTGTACCAGTATGTCGATTCTGGGTTCAGTCTTTGCTAGAGCAATGGTTAAATCGCTATCGACGGCAAGACGATTTCGCTGTTTAGTTTTTATTAAAACCAAAGCTGAAAAACCTGTCACATATAAATATGTGGTCGAAAATTGAATAATTATTCTCAAAGCAAGTGAAGCAATTTTGGGATTAACAAGAAATCGTTTGACCCAAAATTTCTCTAATGTCAAGAGATGGAAGTCATCTTTCATGGTCGAGTCAGCCTTCATTTCTAGAAATTCTTCCTGAACATCTTCAGGCAAATCTGAGACCTCGATAACAAATGGGTTTCTGGTCATGCGCCATATTGGTGAATTGGAATTAACATCTCGATAGTACCGGTGAAATTCGAAACTTGTATATGTAGAGCGCAATACACACTGAGTCCGCCGGGCCGACGATATTTGTCGGCAACTTTTTGTCTTTGATTTGATTCTTTTCATACAGGCCAACGGGTTGTGTCGGCGGCCCGGCGGGCTTAGTGTGTATTGCGCTTAAGTACTATTTCAGAAAATTAAACGTACCGATTACGCCCCCCCCTGGTATTCCACTACGCCCCCCAAGGGGGGCATGCCCCCCTGGTTGGGAACTCCTGATCTAGTATATCATCTCAAATACGTATTTTATCATTTGATCCGGTAGATATTTCGTTCTTGGAATATGTAACCGTAGGACAATATATGCTTAAACTACTTATTTATAGAAAAGTATATTAACTATAACTTTACATAATGTATAGAAACTATAGAATAATAAAAGGATAAAATAAAGATTAAATGAATAAAATAAACTCTGCCCATGTTTCTTAGATAAAGTGTTTTAGTTTCAGATTATGTTATTTTACTTTCGTTTTAGAATAAAATATCATCATGTACACCATCTCAAATAAGTATTTCATCATAAAACTCTGAGGTAAGAGGATTCAACTGTTTCAATTCTATATTTTCTCTTACGAACGTATTCTTATTTCTCCATATTTTTATAATATTCCTTCAAAAATTGGAAAAAGGATATTTCGCTTACGCTGACACGATCAATTGGGCAGAAAATTGCATGGGTGGCATCGAAAGTATAGCGCGTTCTTTACAAAATGGTATTTTACGATACAATTTGTAAACTAAACTAGTGGCCGCGATTTCGGATGTATTTATTGTCATATCTTGGAAAAATACAATATCTATAGGTAAATAATATACAGCCGCTACAATATTGTAAATTTAATATTAAATATACATAAGAAATTAAATACATTGTTTGTTTGTATCACCATTGTTTTATAAATGACATAATGACATGACTGACAATAGATTGTAATCTCATTGGCTTACTGGCCAGTAACACAATTTGGAAAGAGGTGATACACCACAGTAAAGTATCATCAAAATCTGTTCAGTGGTTTTTGCTTGAAAAAATAACAAACATCCTGACTTAACATCCATCTATCGGCACACATATCACATTGACATTTATAATATTATTAGTAGGGATTTCAAGGAATCCGCCACGTACCTACACAATGGCCGCACAATTGCTTCCAAGTCAAAACGTTGTAAGTACAACGGTTTTTCACTTGCCGTATTATACCAATGATATCAATATAGGTATTATTTTCTAAAATAAAACAAAAGACAAACGCCTCTCCATGGGGCTTAGGGCGTGCCGCGACAATTATCTCACGTATGCTGTCCTTATCACATTTAAAACTATAGACAGAGACGTAAGCGTGACAAACGCTTGACAACGTCTTGACACGGAGTGCCATGCTAAGCTAGCATGATCATCTCCACGACAAATCTCTCAAATTTATCGTTAGACAAATCGAGACAGAACTCTCATTTAAAATGCAAGAGCGAACAAAGCTACGAGAATCGAGACATGTAGACTACAATAGATTCTAGGTAATCTGATCTGAGACATCCGTCACGGTGAGTGCTTCAGCAGACGACCTTGAAGGCTGAAATAGGGTTTCGGTATCATCTACTTTCAAGATTCTGTTTGATTCGCTGAAAATGTTGTCATAGTTTTAGATAGATAGATAGAAATACTGCACACAAAGAGATACAGACAAAACTTAAAACTATAACATTGTTTATCCGAAGCTTATAAAATCAATGATGAAGGTCAACTTACGCTACGCAATGCATTATGTACGCAATATGACATCTGCTCCATATAAATATTAAGATTGAAAAAAAAAAAAAAAAAAAAAAATTGTTTATTTATCCGAAATAGGAAATACAAAGGTACACACATTGAGTATCTTCTGTATCTTGGGGAACCAGATTACAGTTAGTTTACAGAATTTGTGCAATTTGGTTTACCTACCTTTGGTTACCTTTTGGTTTTTGGATAGGGAATCATGGAGAGGAGGGGGAGGCCTTTGCTCATCCATGGGACACTGATGGCTAGAGAAGATCAGATAAGTTAATGCTAATGATATGATAGGGGTAAATAAGATAAGATTCGACCACATGAAAACGGCAGAAAAGTATGCCAGTTTCACACTGACTCTATATAAAAAAAATAGGTAAAAAAAACTTTTTAAGTTAAACGGTTTTATGTTAAACATACATTGCAATGTTTAAGATAAATGTACTAAAAACCAAAAAATAATAAAATAGATACAGTCGTGGGAATTATAAACATATGCATAGACTAGACTAAAATAAAACCGTGGGGCACGTCAATTGTCTACAATCGTTGATTAAAATGTTTTTTTTTTTTTGTAATGTTACACTATCTATAGGTACCTAATTAGGCAGTTGTTCAACCGACAACGATGGACGTGTGATAATAGACAATTGCCGTGCCCCACGGTTTTATTTTAGTCTAGTCTATGCATATGTTTATAATTCCCACGACTGTATCTATTTTATTATTTTTTGGTTTTTAGTACATTTATCTTAAACATTGCAATGTATGTTTAACATAAAACCGTTTAACTTAAAAAGTTTTTTTTACCTATTTTTATTTTCTAGTTTTTAGTTTTTATTTCGCATTCTGTTTAATTCATTTAGTGCTTCATTATTGCAAGGTTTCTTGCCCGTTACTTTATTGCAGTCCAACTCCTCTATACGTAGTCCCTGCAAAGATCTTACTGTACTAAGAGTCACGTAGGCTTGACCTTCTTCAAACAGTTTCGCACCTAAGTATATTTCAATTTTGCATAGTAAATTATATTCTACTTGTTGAGACCTTTCATTTGATACCCATGTTGATGGGATTGATAAAACCTAAGTTATCCGCCATTTTGTAGAGGCCGCCATCTTGGATTTTAATTTTATATAGTACATTTAATTCTACTGGTTGAGTACTTTCATTTGATACCCATATTGATGGGATTGATAAAACTTACGTTATCCGCCATTTTGTAGCGGCCGCCATCTTGGATTTCAATATTTTATAGTATATTGTATTCTGCTTGTTGAGCCCTTTCATTTGATACCCATATTGATGGGATTAATAAAACCTAAATTATCCGCCATTTTGTAGCGGCGGCCATCTTGAATTTATAATGATAATGAATAAACATAATTGTATTGTCACCAAAATCCAAAGTGTATACAAAATTTCAGATTAATCGGTTGACAGGAAGAGGGTGAAATTTGAATTACTAAATTTGACCCAAGAAAGAATAAAACAAACGGGGTGAGCTAAATAAAACCGTTTAATAAAAAAACTATCATTTCTGTGATTCTTAAAACACGTTCAAAAACTAAACGCGTCGCCTCACTTCGTTACCTAACGCTAGACATTGATAAGTGTCTTATTTTCAAAGGGACTTCTCGGAATTTTACATGGAAAACATATCAAACGTTTTTATGTATTTCTCTAGAAATATATTGTTTTTCTGTTGGAAGCAGATAATTTTAGATTTTATGATGATTTAACGCTTTCACGCACTAGCGTTTACTGTTAGATATGTCGTTTTTTATGCAAAACGCGAATCACGGAAGTAATATCAAAGGACAAGTAGCAAGTGCACGCAAGTGCGTAAGGTACCTTAAGTATGATACAGTTTTCATTTGATTACGAAAAAGCCAAAAGAAGAGTAAATGATCTTATTATTGGCTTTTAAGGTCTATCAGGTGTCAGGGAAAAAGTATCATTACATACATTTTCTATGGATTCGTTCACACACGTTGTCATGACGACGTATGTTTTTCCCTCCTGACGGGCTACTGCCCGGGCACGTCCCGGGTACGGCCCGGATCTGTGTCGATAGACCTTTAAACGTGTGCATGTGAAGCTATAGGTATTTTAAAAAAAATACCTTTTATCGTATGTACAAATAAATAAACTCCGTACCTACTCAAAAAACGCAAGTACAAAAATAATTCACATTTCTAGCACTTACGCCAAAGCACTGAAAATAATCTAGGCGCTAAACGTAAAACAATTATTCAATAATTTATCATGATTACTATTATCTGAGTAGCCAGAGAAAAAATGTAATTGCTAATAATTTTCGTTGAGACCGGTGGTTTTCTTCAATGATAATATGCTAGTGATGGGAACAACTGACATATTATTCCCTTCTCTGCTATCCTAATAATACCTATTAAAAATATATTTATTTATAAATAGACTATTTATTATTAATATATAAAACTTATTACTTATAATAAATTACAAATGTCAAAAAATTACAAAAAATTACAAATTCATACTAATGGCTAATCAAACAATCCCCCCCTGGTCGTTCCCGGCGCAAAGGTTGTATGGCGATGGCCAACCTTTGCACCAAGAACGATGCCGAACGGGGGTCACCTGTTCTGTCGCTCAGTCTTTTTATTCATTTTAACATAATCCAAATACACGACATCATTACAGGCAAGTCCCAATTCGATGACGTTACTGATAAATATAATTTTTAAAGTAATAACATTTTCTATACAATCTACTTATAACAAAACATTGTTTGTTCCGATTGATGGATTGATAGATCTGAGGATGTTTGTTACTCTTTTACTCAAAAACCAGTCTGTTTGTTCACAATATTCTCAGTTGTGTGTCCGCAGAGTGTCAATGTCATTTTTGACACATTTGGTCGCAATCAGTGTAAGCCATCAGCAGAAAACTAAATATGTCAAAAATGCCATTGACATACTGGCGACATACAACTGGGGCTATTTTAAATTAGCAGACTTGGGCCTCAGATTTTAATATAACTCTACAATATTGTAACTTGCACGTCAGAATAAAACATAAGCTATATTATTTAAAGATATTGTGTAAATTTTCGAAGATATGACGATAAATTCGTATTCATCAAATTATACAGCTTGCTCGTAACCTATTTGCAAAGTTTTATTTCATTGAAGCAACTCATTCAACAAAATGAGTCAACTCACATCACGGATTGCCTCTTATTGGTTCACTGCACACAGACCTATCTCAGTCAGTGGAACATTCACCAAAATGAGTCAACTCACATTACCGATTGCCTCTGAGCCAATCACTGCACACAGACCTATCTCAGTCAGTGGAACATTCACCAAAATGAGTCAACTCACATTACCGATTGCCTCTGAGCCAATCACTGCACACAGACCTATCTCAGTCAGTGGAACATTCACCAAAATGAGTCAACTCACGTCACAGATTGCCTCTGAACCAATCACTGCACACAGACCTATCACAGTCAGTAGAACATTTGGCTCAAATCCAAGCATTTAAGAGCACTGGATATACGTTAACGTCACATTGGAATGAAAATGAGAAAGTCAGTATTACTGATTGTTATAAGCTGTGGACTTCTTGTATTTGTAAGTATTTTTGGGTTTTTAAAAGTAATTTGTATTTATTGGGTAAGTAGAGGATCCTATAGTAAATTATACCTAATCGAAACTGGATAACATTTACAAAGAAACTTTGATTTCGGAAAATTAAATTATACTGATTGACATAGGTATAACTTATTAAATCAGCTTGATATAAAATGAAGACTATATTTGATTGATATTATTTATTTATTCAAATGAAGATTCTATTTTAGGTATTTTCTTTTTTAATTATTTTACGTATTTGTGTCTTCTTGCAGTTTGTCCTCTTTACAGGGGGCCAAGTCTCAAACAAACGGTAAAACAAACGGTCATCAAACGGTAGTAGTTTTAGATAAGAAATAACTTTCAAAAAGTGTATTAATGTTCCAATTTTGTATACAATCGGTACTTATACGTGCTAGTACCGACTCCTTATACCTTCACCCTTATGATTCCCCAATCCCGACCACGAGTAACAAATTTATAGCAAGCATTTCCGCTGCTAACAGCTTCCGTTCTCAGTTAATTGATGTTAACTGATAGTTAGTTTGTCGTTAACTATTTCACTAGCTGCAGTAAACGCTGGTAAATCTTTGCGTTAACCGTCTTTGCATTCTGAATTGATTTTGATAGGAAATTTGAGTTAGAAACAAAAAGCTTTTTTTGTATCTGTGAAAAAATGGGCGCTAGCCATAGACCATGTCTACCAAGAAACTGCCTCTCTATATCTCTCTTTCTAACATGTTTTATTTCGCACGATTGCGGCTTGACATTTGATATGAAATTAAAAACACGTGAACCGCGCTTGACTCCCAGGTGCGCAGCGGTTGAATGTAAAATGTCAAATGGTAACCGTGCTTCAAACGCTAATTCGTTATGACCCTATTAGCTTGGCCCCTAGTGCGTGAGAGCCAAATTCTATTATCTTTAACTACTACTTATATTAAGAAAATCTATTACAATTTCGTAACAAACCTCAAAAATAAAATCTACAAAACAAATCGAAGAGAATAACCGAATTCATTTATAAAATTAGATTAAATTAAATGATTTACGCATCAGCTAAATTTAACCTAAACAGCTGGCCTCTTATAGGACGCTGCCGGCACCTGTTTTATAATACAATGTGCTAGAAAAATAAATATCCATAAATACATACTAATATTTTAATAAAAAATTGTTTGATAGGGCGCTATCGCATCTGCGGATTAACCGCATCATCCCCTTTAAGAGCGTTTTCAGACCTAGCGTCTTATATGCGCGTAGACGATCGTTCGGAAGTGGTCTCTGCCTACCCCAATGAGAGAGAGGCGTGACGGATTTGTATGTATGTATACGATCGTTTTCAGCATACGTGCGTACACGCACGCTACATACGCGCATCAAAAAACCGGACGCGCGTATAAGGTCAAACCGGTGGTGGTGTATTGTCAGTATCAACATGAACTATACGATCTCAGAAACGCGTCAATGCTCGTACGAGGAAAAGACGTGCGTATATCTTCGACCTTCGCGCGTACACGCGCTCCAAAGCTAGTCTGAAAACGCTCAAATAGGGCGCTACCGCACTTGCGGATGACCCGCGAATCACGTTTGACATGCGTAGCTCGAAGTAATGAATCTTGAAAGCAATGTACTACTGACAAACAAATGAGGATCTGGCAACAAACCAACCTTTGCTATATCAAAATGGTAGGTCATGATCATTATCATTGGTTCATTAGTTGGATAGATGAAGAACAAGCGACAACACTTGCAACAATGTTGCCAGATGCAAAGATATTGGGCTATATTTGCCATAATTGGATTTTTTACCCACTTAAATATCCAGATCATTGGGCCAAAGTAATAACAGAATGGGCGCCACTAGACAGTCACAGACGGCGAGGTAGACATCGAAAAAGATGGAGAGACGATCTGGATGCATTTTCACGGGAATGGCGGGACGCTACTAGAGACCGTGTTAAATGGAAAGTCGCGGGAGAGGCCTTTGCCCAGAAGTGAGATGATCGTCACAAGTGGAGGGTGTATCGACCTACCTCGATGGGAAAGAGTCGTGACAGATATGTATGTAGGTATTATGTAATGAAAACGTGTATAAACATGAAACACTCAATCACTCTCCCCAATTTCAGTAAAATAATTGAGTGACCTTAGAACGTAAAATATGCGAGCGTATGCTTTACATTCCGACACGCTGAACCATAGACTAAATACATTTAAGACTCTTTGTATTATGACAGGATGAGATTATGGACTCGAGAATTTAATTTCATTAATATACCTACTTACTTACAATTACATTAAAAATAAACTTTTACCCGCGACATCGTCCGCTTATAGTTCAGAATGTATCTCACGGTAACTACTTTAATTAATCCATGAATACAATAATCCAAATAGGTTCAGTTGCTCTCGAGACGTGCATGCAGCACATTCAGCGTTTCATTTTATTACGTATATTATTAATGAAATTAGCGAGTTTTATTAATAATAATAAAATTAATAACGGAATCATCTTCGTGTCAATCCATTTATCCGTTTTCAACCAATTAATCCATAGTCAACTAAACGTAGATACCTATGTCAATCTATTTATTTAATAATTTTAATAGTTTATTAAAAAGAAAGTACACAGAGATAGAAAAGAAAAGAGAAGTTATACAAAAGGTACAGCATATTTATAAAAGAAATTTCTTCCTGCAGACCCAGATATTTTATGCTAGATACAGATGCATAGTCAACTACTCATAGGAGTCAACCCATCAATCGGTCTACATCCCTCACCCCATATGTTTCCGTGTTAGGTACAACAACATGGAAAAATGTAAAATGTAACATTCACCCCATCGTAACATCGTGTTATGAGGTCACATGGGGTTGCCTCACCATAGATTGACTTATGCTATATTTATAGTACCGTAAAAGTTTCATAACATGGGGTTTTGCTTGATTTTTGCTGCGTTTTTTGTTGAAATTGTGTTAATGTATTGATTTTTGATTAGTAAACGATAGAAAAGGATATGTATTATATGTATGTACTTGTGATAACAAACAACCTTTACTAAGAGGCCAAGTTCGAATTAATTAAATATTTAATAAAAAATCATAAGTACATTAATTAACACGATGAACTGCTGCATTTTATATAAGGAGGTCAATTTTTTTTAAATGTTTTCGAAGTTGGTCCTAAATTAAAAGTTGACATGCTTATCCTATTCTATCTATCACTAATAACACCCTTTATACCCTATTAGTTTTTGTGTAGCAGTTAATTCCAATAGATTTCATTACGAAATAAATATCATCAGTCTATAATCAGTCTTTTTCGACATCGCATTTGTAAAACCCTTCCATCGACAGAAAAAAAAACCAACAAATGTTGCAGTAAAACTGTGAATTTTGTTAAAAAGAGAAACGACCGGTCGTTAGTCGTGATATTAATCACCTGGGCGTTTACAGGAATGTCTGAATGTAAATAAAGTGTATGGACTCAGTGAGCTGTTGGATTGATAGCTTAAATTCGGGGTTATATGAAACAAACCTCATTTATTTACGAACTAGAGGCTGCCCGCGACTTCGTACGCATTTATGGTCATATTTTGCAAAATTTACGCAATATCTTAAATTAATATAGCCTATGTGTTATTCTGATGTCCAAGCTAAGTTATTGTAAAATTTCATCAAAATCTGTTCAGTGGTTTTTACGTGATGAAGTAACTAACATCTATCCATCCATCCATCCGCACAAACATTGATATTTAAACTATATAATATGCTTAATGTATAAAATCATAGAAACCTTTAGTACTTCATTTGACATTGGCAGAATCAGCAATAATAGTTGCCATTTAAAAAAAATAAGCTTATAATATCACAACGCTCAAAGCACTAAAGTAGGTTAGTACCTAACATTTCTCAAGAGGTTATCCTTTGAGTCTACAGCTAACTTAATGGTCTATGAAAATGTCAAAGCTACGAGTTTATTATGGTGCAATATTCGCTATTCCTGACTATGATAAATGTCGCTGGATTTCGTAGGTTTTATTCTGTTTATGCTTATTTATACAGGGTGTAAGGAAGAGTATCACTTTCCTTTTAACCAGGTATAGTGTTAATGATGCGCTCCCTCTCTCTCTCACTCTCTACGGGCGGCGAGCGCTCCCGACCTACTTACTCGCCGAGAGTTGAATGACCTTTGCATTAGAGCGCGCTTTTAATAATGAAATTCCTAATTAAAAATGAGTTAATTTTTTTTTTTGTGGAAGTGTTCTTCATCACTAACACTATACCTGGTTAAAAGGAAACAGATACTTTTCCTTACACCCTGTATAGTCAAAGATCAAGGAGAACGAATACTGATCAAAATTGGGGATTTGACACGTATCTGGTATCATTGGCTCTTCGTAAAAAATGTACATACAGAACTACCAAGTTATCTGTGAAACGGCCGTTATTGGAACTACGGCCACTTATACGGAATCTCAAATTCCAGAACTGCTGCGATTGGTAGAAATACAATTTTGTATTACTGCTAGCGCCACTGTTCAGTTCGCAGATAAGTTGGTCTGTCTGTACATACCTACATATCCGTCACGCCTCTCTCCCATCGACGTAGACAGAGACCACTTCCCTCCGCTTGCTGCTATCCAAACATGCTCCTTTCGCTTCATCCACATTCATCGGTCGCCTCATACGTACAAGTCGTTTTAGGGTAAAAATTTTGCTTTGGATTCATAAACTTGTTATATTTGCAACTACTTACGTTACTTTCGTTTGGTTAGGCCCAGAACACACGATGAAACGCAACTGCAACAAAACTGAAACTGCTAGTTACTTTTAAGTTGCATCGAAGTTTTTGCTGTAGACTTCTTTAGAAAACCACACACGACGAAGAAGTTTTTGCTGTAGACTTCTTTAGAAAACCACACACGACGAAGAAGTCTATAGCAGAAACTTAGATGCAAATTAAAAATTTATTAGTTTCAGTTGCGTTGCAGTTCTGGGTCTTACTTGTGACTTGCAATATAATGAATTCTAATTCTAATTCTATTTGACAGAAACAGCATTTAAAAAAAAAGACGAACAGCCCTGCAGCAAATAATCATACAAATACTGATTTAACACAATTTATTGGCTATTTACGTAAATACAATCTTTCAGCACTAGGTATACTAGAATAAGATCAAAAGCTGTTAAACGGTAAATCAATCGGATAATACGCTACTTTGTTCTTTAAGTGTTTCTATTAGAATACATTATGACTTGTTAAAATATTTATTTAAATGGCCGTCTGTAATAGCTGTTTGAAGTAGATAACTGATTTACAGTTCGAACAAAGTTAACGGAAAATTACGTCATAGGAGTAGGTACCATAACCACATTTGATATACTTTTTGTTCATTTATTTATTTATTTATTTTAACAGTTTATTGTAAGATGATAGTAAATAGAGACAGAAAAAAAGAGAAGTTATACAAAAGGTACAGCATATTTCTAAAAGAAATTTCTTCCTGCAGACCCCACAGAGAGATAAGTATAAACCTACACATATATATTCGATAAATACACATACATAAATATTATATTATATTAATTAATTATTATTCATGAATTTGACTTGATCTTTTTTATGTACAAAACCAACCAACAGGGTTCCATTGCTGTCTACACACCAAAGCCGCCGGTTTTTTGACAGCTGCCATTCGTATGACGTAAAGCCGCCGGCGGCTTTGGTGTGTAGATACCATACAGGTATTCTGTGTGTATTATTTCAAGTGTTGTAGCCGTTACTGATATCGAGCAAAAAAAGGCAAAAAAATCACGTTTGTTGTATGGGTCCCTCCCAGCCTTTATTATTATAATAACTCTATTTTTAGTTTTTGTTGTTATAGCGGCATCGAACACTATAACTAGAGCTAAAGGATCATAAAACACAGCCTGTGACTGGCGGACGGATGTACGGACGGATAGACAGACGGACGGCCGAGCCGTAGTAGGGTCCCGTTTTCACCCTTTGGGTAAGGACGGAACCTTAAAAATATATACCTAAGGATGCTCGCAGTTGCTTTATAGAATTTATAAATGGCTCTCTCCTAATCTTATAATAAAAAAATGAATCGCAAAATGTGTTGGTAAGCGCATAACTCAACAATGCGTAGACCAATTTTATGAATTCTTTTTTTTAAATGTTTATTGAAGTCCAAGGATGGTTTTTACCGTGAGATAAATTCGAATAATTACCGGGAAAGCCCTTTTCTTTTTCCCATACAAATGTTTTTTTAAATAAAATGAATTTTGAACTTTATTGCTATACTCTAAGGCAGAACAAAGTTCGCTGGGACAGCTAGTATTGTATAAAATAGCAAGCCCAATTAATGTAGGTACCTAATTCATACGTTCGGTGAAGCAGGAAAGCGGTGGTAGCCCAGTTGGTAGAACGCTTGCCTCGAACTCCGAGGGCGCGGGTTCGAATCCTGGCGCGGGCACGTACCTCTGAGTTTATTTCTCATGTACGTTCCCAGACCAGTAATTAATTACAAAACAAAATAAAACACACAAGCGTTAGCTTTTCGTTCGATTTATCTACCATTCGTTCTGTACGGGGCTTTGTGTTTAGAAATTAATGGCTTCGTGATTTAAAGTCAGTATTTAATGTTTCTTTTCATGTAGTATAGAGGTAGGTACTTACTATGAATTAAGCTACATTGTACAGACAGATATTCAATTCTTTTGAAAAAGGCCATGTCGGGAGTAGATACTCTAAACCGACGTGAGGTGACTGATGAATGTGGATGAAGCGAAAGAAGTGTGTTTTGATCGTATCAAGTGAAGGAAATTGGTTTCTGCCTACCCCTTTGGAAGAGAAGAGTGACAGATATGTATGTAAGTATTTGATTCTTCTATGAATATCAAAACCTCTCAAATACCTGATACCAAATACAAAATGCAATGTTGTTAAATTAAATACATTAATAAAATGTCATTTAAGTACCTATCTATACGTATATCAGAACTGATGAAGTTCAGATATAGGTTTTATTTAGTTCTGCAAATCAGGGATAGGGTTTGGTTTGAACACTATTTTATTAACCTATTTCGTCCCACTATTGGGCAAAAGCTTCTCCCATGCTTCTCCACAGATTCCTGTCAGTGGCTGCTTCCAATCTTCTCTAAATGTGCATAGATCAACGCATTCGAAAAAAAAATGCAATAAAACCACACTTCGCACATAAAACCCAATAAAATAAATTCTCTTTTCGTCAAATTTGGAAACAATTTTACGTTTCAAACAATTTCACGAGTTCTCCCACTAACTTTCGCGTTACCCTATAAATGCTTATTAACATACTCTCCCTGGATCGCGTCTTCATTTCCTTTTGAACCAAGACCCGATTTCTTTAAAAACCGGTCAAGTGTCAGTCGGACTCGCGCAGGTAAGGTTCCGTACCATTCACTATTGATATCGAGCAAGAAAAGCAAAAAAAAACAAGTTGGTTGTATGGGTGCCCTTCTTTATTAATATTATTATATTTTTAGTATTTGTTGTTATAGAAGCAACGGTAATACATGATTTGTGAAAATTTCAACGCTTTAGCTATAACGGTTCATGAGATACAGCCTGGTGACAGACAAACGGACAGACATACAAACGGACGGACAACTTAGTCTTAGTAATAGGGTCTCGTTTTCACACTTTGGGTACGTAACCCTAAAAACCTCGCTTCACAAAATTCAACTTAATTCAGGAAGTGTTAGGGCTATTTTTGGAATCACGTTTGCTGATAAAAATGTACTTTGTAATAATATAAATTGCTTATTCGAAGTTCACGTTTTAAATAGATCTCTTCTAAGAGGAAGTTTTCAGGCGTTAAGATTGTATCGTTCGTTAAGCTACAGAATTTAAATTTATATAATAATAAAATAATAATAATAAAAAGAAATATTATTTTACTTCTCCTTAATACCTATTTGCTTTTAAAAGATAACAGTATGTATAGGTAAGGTATAACTAAAACTAATATTGTGACAAATACCTATCACTATCTGAGTATAGTTACTATATGAATAAAATGAGTAGGTACACTATTTAATTGCAAGTTTTGTGATGTCACGATTCTACCTTTCGTAATAACATATTATTTTTTTAACATTTAATGAAAGTACATCAAGTAACGGGAAGTCAAAAATACAATGAAAAGACAGATAGGTAAGTACCTATATAACTTATTTACCTTAATTATTTACTTTTTTGTTTCATAACAAATTAACACACAAACACATACGCGTATATCTAAACAATCAACCTATTTATATAGGTAAATAATTATTAACTGAACCAAATAATCTACAGTTATACCTAACACAGCACATCCCATTCCAACATCCAATACCATCTGACAACGTTCATTAAAACGCAAATGCAAGGAAATGCACCCGCTGCAATCGTCCGGATATCCGTATATCTATCCGGCTGGGTATCTCGCCATTTGCTACCGGCTTACGACCGGTCCTAATAATCTATAGAGTTCCAATAGTCGTAGTACTTATGACAACGTAGAGTGCACGTATTGCATAATAAGCCAATTTTGGTGAAACATCTAGATTATCATATATGTCGGAGAACATCTGAGATTACGTTCATGAAGGCTATTTTGGAACCATTTGCAAACTATCTACTGCTAAAATGCCAGAACTGGCTTGTTTCTGACTGGTTGTCAGTTTGGCGCTTTCATATTTGAGATGCTGTCATGTATGATGGATTCTGATTGGAATATCGGTCAAGAAGAGACATCGGAAGACATCACGTACATCTTGTTATTTTCTAACGTGATTTGGAAACTACGCAATAAATCCAGTTTGTTCAGTATACGCCCATAGTCTTATTTTAACGAAACTCCTTGTTATGGACGAGCATCAAGCTTCATAAACGCCCCTTTTGATGACTCGTCGTCATATATATACCTATATATCTATCACGCCTCTATCCCATCGAGGTAGGCAGAGACCACTTCCCTCCACTTCCTACAATCCAAACACACTTCTTTCGCTTCATCCACATTTCATCAGTCGCCTCATACATGCACGTCGGTATAGGGTAATTGACTATTATTCTGATGTGTAAATCACTGTCATCACAATCTGTTCAATGGTTTTCGCGTGAAATATGTAGTTACAAATATCCTCCCATCCATCCATCAGCACAAACTTTGATATAATATTTTATAACAAGAGGTTGTCCGCGACTTCGTGCGCATTTATTCTCATATCTTAAAAAAAACATGCTATTTTAAATTATATAGGTAGCCTATTTGTGATTCTGGTGTATAAACTACAATATTGCCAAGTTTCATCAAAATCTGTTCAGTGGTTTTTACGTGAAAGAGTAACAAACATCCATCGGCAGAAATATTGACATTTATAATATACGTAAGGTTAGGATATTAGTAGGACAAATTCTTCGCAATCAGATACACAATACTAATTCATTTTAATCCAATCTCTTTGCTCAGAAAACGTAAGTCATTTGTTTTGTCAAGCCTCGATTCACTTATGGGTTCCGCAATCTCTTTCGCACTTGAATGCTTACGTATAATGCTGTCTCTTTTATGTTATTGCATCATTACCCTTGTGGAGCTGTAGGTATTAAGATGAAACATTTTCGTGATTTTGGGAGATTAAAATAGAGATTGAAGATTTATCATTTCATTCATCATTTAATTTAAGAGTAAGACTCTTGTCGGTGGAGCATTCGCCATTTAGGCCTATCCTCGGCCAGTGCTTTAACTTCTTGATACGACATGACGTTTTCTCTTTTACTTGGATGAAGATAACTCTGCCATAATACATACATACATATCCGTCACGCCTCTCTCCCATTGGGGTAGGCAGAGACCACTTCCTTGAGAAAGAAGCGTGTTTGGATCGTGGCAAGTGGAAGGAAGAAAGTGGTCTGCCATAATAACCATAGATTTTTATTTTTTTAATAATTAACCTTTCATATCCCATCTGACCCATTATAAACCCAGACACAATAGATTTTCTATTGTACTTTTTTTCTGGGATGTGAAAGATTAAGCTAACACTAGAAATTACGTCAATTCAGGTCAAAGACTATACAGCCTAGTTTTCAGTAAGGAAATCCACAAATTATATTTACACGTCATTTTTATGGCAATGGTGTAACGTATACTTATGAACTTTGCTAGAAATCTTCGTAAACATTAAATATTAGAATTGCAATGTAAAACAGTCTTCAATGGAATATAAATAAAGTTTTAAAATGCAAAGCTGGGTGGCTTGAATGAAATATTCGAAGGCACCTCCCAAGACAATGTTTTAGGTGTCTTCGTAAATGCTCTCCTCAAAATTCAGCTGGCATCCCCCATTTTTCAACCGTACACTTGCGGACAAATGGAAGTGGTATGCAAAGTTTGATATTGTATTATTTGTTTTTACTACCACTACAGTAGCTATATTATTTATGGATAGAAGTTTTTGAATATGATTCATTAAGAAGAGTGGTTATTTCCATTTTTTATTTCTTTATTCATAAAAACCTTTTTACAGACCTACTACACTCAAGTGAAGGAGAAAGTTAACGTCATATCGTATCAAGAAGTCAAGGCACTGGCAGAGGATAGGCCTAAATGGCGAATGCTCCACCGACAAGAGTCTAACTCTTAAATGTGATGATGATGATGATAAAAAACTTTTGACAGTTTTTTAAACAGACACTAAGTTATGTTTTTTTTAAGACATGTGACTTTAATGGACACAATTTCTTAGGAAAATCGCATTTAGTGACCGTCAACATCTACAGATAATTTTTTTCTGCAAGATAAACCTATGTCACTTTCATAGAACATGACGTTTTGGACAGAGACAGGTATAAAATATCTGTCAGATAAATTTTATCTGTATATGATGACAAAGGCCCTAATTTTTGAACCAAACTCTCACATAAAGGCCAAATCAAGAGTAACCTAAACCTACGGGCATGTATGAGGCGACTGATGAGTGTGGATGAAGCGAAACAGGTTTGTTTGGATCGAAACAAGTGGAAGGAAGTGGTCTCTGCCTACCCCGATAGGAGAGAGGCGTGACGAATATGTAGGTATGTATGTATGTACTCTCACATATACTGTAAGACATAACAAAATATAATTTATTCTGTAACAATTTTCTTCTAAAGTTAAAAGCTTTGACATTTTGTTTGCGAGATAAAAGTTTGAAGTTTACGTGCACTTTGAGACGTCACCGTTTAAGTTTACTACCTTTTGATGGTCCGCTGTATAATTTAAGCATCCATTAAAAGTATTTTTATAGTAACGTCATGTTTAAAACAAAGATCAACCGCTTTATTTATTTCATGAAACTGTAAAATGAAACATTATGGAAAGAAAGAATGTAAAATTGGAGATCAAAAAGACTCTTACACGATGTTATTTAAAAGTTTCAACCATAATTTGAAATTAGTAACATTAGTTATGTTCAATTTTGAAATATGCATTTTTTGACATGGTCAAGGTGGTTTGAGGTTTTCCACATAAAACCTTTTTTTTAAGTTGAAAATAATGGGAATTTTCTTCTAGTATCAATTTTAGCTTGTTTTCACCTAATAAGTATAATATAGTATAAGCATAAGCAGTAAATCTAAATACGGTTATCTTATACTTTACATAAAGCCAAAACAAATCCCACCTAAATTACCCATTTTCATCGTCCGCCAGTGTACAACGATTTCCCAGGTAGTCAGTGACGACGCCGGGCGACCAGGATAAAGGACTTAAAAACTTTAAAGTAACTGTATAAAAATATAAACATCGCGTCGGGGAACTTGGCCGAATTTGTAATACTTTTCTAAGTAATATTTAGCTACGGTCGTGCGAAATTTAGGAACGTCTCTTTTAAGAGCAACCCAACAGGGGCCGGAGTCTGCTAATTTAAAATAGACTCAGTTGTGTGTCGGCAGAGTGTCAATGGCACTTTTGACATATTTGGTGAATAAGTACCAACATCTTACAGAATTTTTAAACAATGGTTTACACTGATTGCGACCAAATGTGTTAAAAAATGACATTGGCACTCTCATTATTGACATGACACGCTCGCTGCCGACAAACAACTGAGGCTATTTTAAATTAGCAGACGTGGGCATCAGAGATTCTTGATAAATACTTCTCTAGGGAAAACGTCGATCTAACCTGCGAATTTAGCATTATCTTTAAAAAATACATTAACATATTGAACGGAAGGAGTGTTATAGTGTTACTAGTATAAATGTCAATTTTGGTGATAAAATTTTGGGGTTGCCAATAAATACTGATTTAAAAACTTCTGGGCCCAGAGTATAGAGCAGCGAGATTTTTTTTTGGGCCCAGTAGTTGCATTGTCGTTTACACTATATCGTCCATTTGGTGATATTTGCTTGTTTTTAATCCAACTTCAGTTTTTTAATTAAAGTTTATACAGCCCAAATCCTCCCAATTTACATGAATATTTAACTATAATCATTAATATAAAATAAAATCTATTTCAGAATGAGTAATGGACTAAATACCTGCTTTATTAAATCTGTCTGGGTCTCGACCTTTCACTTTATATTAAACAACTTCGAGTATATAATACTGAGGGAATTTATTATCTAGATAACTTTTCTTATTATTCTTCTTTTTATCTAGCCATCGCTGTCCCACTGCTGGGCAAAGGCCTCTCTCCTCTTCTTCCATGATTCCCTATCCTGGGTCCCCTCTGCCCAAACATCCAAGAAGGCGTCCAGGCGTCCAGGCGTCCAGCGTCCACCAATCACAGCAACCCAGATAACTTTTATTAAAAGAGATACCCAATGATGCTTTAGCATTTTTATTAGGGTCCCAAATCTTCTAAAAGAATATTTTCAGTTATAAGTCGGCAACAGCGTGTCAATGAGAGTGTCAATATCATTTTTTGACACATTTGGTCGCAATCAGTGTACAGGCAGACCAACTTATTTGTGAAATGAACGGCGGCGCTAGTAGTAATACAAAATTATATTTCTACCAATCGCAGCAGTTCTAGAATTTGACATTTCCGTATTAGTGGCCGTAGTTCCATCCAGGCCGTTTCACAGATAACTTGGTACAACTGTAAGCCATTGTTTAGCACAATACCAAATGTGTCAAAAAATGCCATTGACACTCTGCCGACACACAACTGAGGCTATTTTAAATTAGCAGACTTGGGCCCCTGAAAATTAGTAGTCTTATGTACCTACAGTCTGGCAAAAAGAGTTGAAATAAAAAAATGGCGTCGCTATAACCCTTTCAAATATTCAGGACGACACCACAGTGTTGTCACTTTTTTTCAACTTTTATTTGACCGACTGCAAGGAACTTCTTTCGCTTCATCAAGTTTTCGAGAGATCAAGATCGTAGCAAATGGAGGGATGTGGTTTCTGCCTACCCCGATGGGAGAGAGGCGTGACAGATATTTGTATCGGCTCTCATATAAAAATAGTCTTCCTAAAAAACTGAAACCGTCACACGACCAAAGCCTAAGGATTCCTTATAACCATATTCAGCAAGAATTACTAAAATAAACCAGTACATTGACAGAAAAAGACGTCGCAAACCCCCAATAAGTTATCCCAAAGGAGCTACGAATAGCAAAACAAGGAGGTCGTATATAAAAGTAATTTATTCGCGCCCGCAACTAGAATAAAACTCTCAAACACAATAAACGGGAAAAACACGGATAATAGGGTCGGGTGCCACTTCAAGCGGGTCATTTCAACTTCAGCATGTCGTGACAGATATGTGTGAATACTATTCTTGCGTATTGTCAGGCGAATGTGATTTTGTCGAGTCCTCAAAAATGCCTGAAACCCTCATTACACTAGGGACTGTACAGAAATCATAATTCTTACTCATTTTCAAGCAAATGTAGTTTTGTCGAGTCCTCAAAAATGTCTAAGGCCCTTATTAATATACTGACACTGTACAAAAATCGGGATTTTTTTAAAATCTTTTGATCTTTGAATTGATATGAGTGTACAGAGAGTTTAGAAAAACGTGGCTTGTGGCACGGCGCGACCCTTACATGGATTTACTAAAAACGTGGCTTGAGGCGTGGCGCGTCGTTAAAATGCAATGCAAAGCTCATTTTCTGCCGCGAGAACAATAGGCGCCTTTCATTGATACAAATAGCAGAAATAAGTACGTTTTAGGATTACTAAAAACTCATAATAACACATAATTCACACGAGAGTTCAAGCTACATTGGTTTTTGGTCACTTAGAGAAAAAATATATGGTAATTGAAATAATCTCGCTATCAAAGAGCCCCTAAAGAAACAATAAGGTCATAAATCGCGCGACTACTTCAAGCTGTGCTTATTTTTGTAACCATCAACAACTTCTGAGTTGACTACTGCGAAGTTAGTCTAGGAGCCGACTGTAGTATTTGCCACATTTATACCGTACGACGTGTCAGGGAAAAAATATCATTCCATACATTTTCTATGGATTCGTTCACACACGTTGTCATGACGACGTATTTTTTCCCTCCTGACAGGCCACGGCCCGGACACGTCCCGGGCACGGCCCGGATGTGTGTAGATAGACCTTAGAGAGGTAGAGGAAGATCAAAATGAACCTACTGCTCAGGTAAAATAAAAAGTTAACGTCGTGTCGTATCAAGAAGTCAAAACGTTGACAGAAGAAAGACAAAGATGGTGATTACTCTGTTTACAAGAGACTGGCTCTTGCATAAATAAATTTATGAACATTACTATAAAACTCTAGAAGAAGTTTTAAATAAAACAAGATTAAAAATGTCAAACTTTCACTCGCATCTAGTAGGTAACCATAAGGTATAATAGCAACTACTAATAAAAAGCTCAAATTATTACCAGCTAAGCCGAAAGAACTTACTAAAATAAGTAGTTTAAACTTTTCGCCGTGCACCTTCATGGAAGTTACTTTAGAATGTTATTTTTCCAGTTTATTTAGCTGAAAGGCACGTCCTGGCTTTCGTTTTATGTGACCACAAATGTAGTAGGTATTTCGGTTTTATTATAGTGGGCGAGAGGAGAGTCATTTTAAAAACCATTGCTGAAAGGAGAGAAAAGATGCTGGGTCACCTGATACGACACGACGACTTTATAAAAAAACATCTTAGAAGGAAAACGGAAGAGAGGGAAACCACGAAGGACTTACATAGATCAAACGAAAGAAGGAATAGAAGTTGTGTCGTATCAGGTGCTCCAGGGACGGCAGAAAACAGAGAAGAGTGGCGTAGACTACACTGACAAGAGCGACACTCTTAAATTAAGATGATGATATAGAGAAAAGAGAAGGAAGATGATAGAAGAGAGAAGAGGATAGTTATTTAGAGGAAAAGTCTTATTATGAATAAGTAGTTAAATTTTCTGGGTAAGTAATATTTGATATACATACGGATCATATAACATTTAGTTAATATAACATCACTTTTAATAATTTTCTATTGTATAACGATCATATGAAATAACAAACTATTCATATAACAACACATCTAATAATTTTGTAAGTTATAATAGACGTTACGTATAATAAACTTTTTATATATACCTAAGTAGATAGGTAAATATTTTTTTAGAGATTTTCCTTATTTCATTATTGTATTAGTATAATAATATAATACAATACGATATAATAATGAGTTTAATACCTATCTGACCCAGTATGAACGTGCAAAAAAACAGTCTAGCATAAAGCTAACAGGATCCAAGCAAGTAAGTAGACATGCAGCATGCAGGCAATCATGCAGCACGCAAGCAAGCATGAAGCACGCAGGCAAGCATGCAGCATGCAGGCAAGCATGTATCATGCAGGCAAGCATGCAGCATGCAGGCAAGCATGCAGCATGCAAGCAAGCAGGGATGCAAAAATCATGTTCTAACCTAACCTAACCTATCCCATTTGGTTTGGTTGGTGTTTGTTTTTTCTCTGCGGGGGGCTTCGCCCCCCGAGCCCCCCCTCCGTCTGCTCTCCCTTCTAGACTCCGACACAGCTACGTTTTTGTTTTTTATAACAATAATTTATTATATTATTTGATTCTATTCCAAATGTAACTTATACTAAATGAACGTTATTTCAATCAAAATTATATGAACTGTTTATATAATAATAGTTAGTTATACAAAATGTACGTTATTAAAATGAAAATATATCAAGTGAATTTATACCAAACAAGACGCACCCAAATTTTCTAAGTAGATATTTGAAACGTGGTGTTGAATATAGAGAAATTTTAAAATAGGTAAGAGGATTGTATTGTCAAGCGAATTCGAAGTTTGTTAGTTAGAAAATTTGGTTCTTGCAATATGATAGTGTATTTTAAATTTTGCACTTAAATATTATAAGATGTTTGTTTGTTTAAAATATTGTACTAAATAGATTTTTTATGCAAATATTATTATACATAGCGTTGTTTTTATTATCATACTGAAGACTGTTTTATTTTACTTCGTTTTTAATGACACCTTAATATACACTACTGTAGATAAAAAAAAAATAAAAAAAAAATACCTGACTTAACCTTCTTTAAATATACATTCGGAAAACAAAGTAAAACTCGACTAATAAATTGAAATGTCAAAAAACAAACTCATCTCCCGGTCTACAACCACTTCCATTTACTACAACCGTTTTATTTAGATCGGGAAAATAGAATAAAATACGAAGAAAGAACGTAAAAGTGTAAAAATCCAGACTATTTTATTTTGTACAGCTCCTTTCTTACTTATTTAGTATTTCTAAGAAAAAGTCGAAAGAAAATAGCACTCTTTTGTTTTATTTGAAATGATGTAGGTACGTAAAAGCGTGGGTGCTTCCTTTGAGTATAGACTATATAAGGAGGAGCCGTACCGTCTGGATCTGCGTGCCTGGTCTGGCGCAAAATGGCTACCTTGCGCCAGACCTGGAATTTCTTGGAATTTCTTATCGTTTGACAGGTCATCTACCAAGAAAACTATGAAAAACTTGCGCCAACCTTGGCACGCTGTCATAAACTCATTTGTATATGAAAAAAAAATGGGGCCACTCCTTATATTCCTTCCTCATTGGGTGCTTCTAAAATTACTTATCGTTGGCAGATTTTTGTTCCTCTTTTGTTTATTATTAGCAATCAGGAAGGAATATAAGGAGTGGCTCCATTTTATTTTATATAAAAATGAGCTTATGACAGCGTGCCAAGGTTGCGCCAAGTTTTCTCATAGTTTTCTTGGTAGATGATCTGTCAAAGGATAAGAAATTTCATACAAAAAGGTAGCCATTTTACGCCAGAACATGCACGCAGATCCAGACGGTATGGCTCCTCCTTATATATTCTATACTCAAAGATTGTATTAGACGTTTTAGCATTGTCAATATTTATAAAAGAGCCCACGCCAAATATTTTATAAATAACTATCATATAATATCAGAACACACGGTGAAACGCAACTGCAACGCAACTGAAAGTGAGTACGCAACTCTGAAAACTTTAAGTTACTTTTGAGTACGCAACTAGTTTGAAACGTTTCGTTTCAGTTCCGTCGTGTGTGGTTTTCTAAGGAAGTCTATAGCAGAAACTTTGATGCAACTCAAAAGTAACTTAGCTAGTAGCAGTTTCAGTTGCGTTGCATTTGTTTCACCGTGTATTCTGGGTCTAAGTGATAAATATTTAAGTTTGACATGAAATTGATCTAAGTAGATTGCTTTTTCGTCGCCTGTAGCAAATATTCCTATCAAATATCAAACTAGGTACACAAACGGATGGCTGATCAAAAGCTGAGCACGCGTGAGCTCATTTAAACATAATTTCAAACCTGATATAGCCAAGATAGAAGATGTTTAGATCTTAGCAAGTGCAGGGAAGTGATCTCTGCCTACGCCAATGGGAGAGAGGCGTGACGGATATGTATGTATGTATGTATGGAGATGGATTTCATAGAAATGGCATCTAACATATTTGTATGGAGCCTGGTATAGTAAAAAAAACGGTATCAATTAGGCTAAACATAAAAAAGTTTGTATGGAAAAAAATGATTTTTTTTTTCATTTTGAAAGTCTTTTAACTCCGAAAGTATATCACTTCTGGCAATTATTCAAAATACTATCGTTTTATAATATTTTTCTCTATCGATTGACGTAAGTTTCATCAGTGGCCGCCAACTTTTATTTTCCATACTAGCTCGAATCGTTAAACATCCCCTGTTTAGCCTAAGTGATACCGAAAATTTTACTATACCAATTAGGTCGCATGCTCTTTGATACCAATTGAAAAATAAGTGCCACTGTTGTTAAAGCAGACTAGATGCGACACGGAACACACATTACAAAAATTAAACAGTATTTTTCAAACGAATATTTTCGTTGCCCGCGTAAAATAAGGCATCGTTACGGTAACTAATAAAAACTAGCGCCCACTCCGAAGCGAAGAGGACAAACAACTTCGCCACTTCGCCAATTTAACTTCGCTAACTGCCCTACTTCGACGGCTGTTTTGAAGGTTGCTTTACTTCGGGTTTACACCGAAGCAAGAGTGAAGGAAGTTGTTTTTTTAAGTAAACATTTTCGGGAAATTGCGCGTTTTGTAAATGGAGGGGATTGCTTATGCATTGATTGTTTTTGCTGACCATTGCAAAGATCAGCGTGGTGGATTAAGGCCTAATCACTTTAGTATGAGAGTAGGCTTGTGCCCCTGTAGTGGGGCTGATAAGGATTGTAAATATATTTATACCAAACTGACTTTAATACTCTATCAAATAAAGCTAAAACTCTTATTTAAAATCACAGTCAAAATGTCTCAAATGACTAACCCGACTTAATTCAAATCGATGCTTGTAGTATGAAAATTTTAATGCCGACAGGCGTTCACTTATTAAGTTGGGTTATACAGGGTGTAACAGAAAGGGTATATAAAGCCGAAACACAGCGATAGTCCTCATGAAACTGAACAACTTTCCCCAAGGAACATGGGTCGTAACTCGAAAAAAAAATGTCGCCTCCCCATACAAAATGCCCGATCAGCTGATCGAGTAAGTATGGGCGATCCAAAATTTTTTTTCGAGTTACGACCCATGTTCCTTGGGGAAAGTTGTTCAGTTTCATGAGCACTATCGCTGTGTTTCGGCTTTATATACCCTTTCTGTTACACCCTGTATAGACATTTTGATCTGGAGCCCAAGTCTTGTTAATTTTAAATACCCTCAGTTGTGTGTCGGTAGAGTGTCAATGGCATTTTTTGACACATTTGTTATCTGATAAACAATGGCTTACACTGATTGCGACCAAATGTGTCAAAAAATGCCATTGACACTCTGCCGACACACAACTGAGAATATTGTAAATTAACAGACTTGGGCTCCAGATCAAAATGTCTATATAACCCAACTTAATAAGTGAACGCCTGTCGGCATTAAAATTTTCATACTACAAGCATCGATTTGAATTAAGTCGGGTTATTCATTTGAGACATTTTGACTGTGATTTTAAATAAGAGTTTTAGCTTTATTTGATAGAGTATTAAAGTCAGTTTGGTATAAATATATTTACAATCCTTATCAGCCCCACTACAGGGGGCTTGAGCCCCTGAAAGGACAGAAAGTTAAGTAATTTTTGATTTACCTACTCTTAATTAACTGCTAAAGCTACAGAGGGTGTCTAAAGCAAACATAAACGAAAACAAACTACTTACCTATAGAAAAGCCATTTAATTGGGCCCTAGTAAGAGCAGGTTGTTACAATAAGTGGGACAGTACCGGGTATAAATTAAAGACGGGCCTATTGACCTATTTGCGGGATCACGGTAAACAAGGGGCGGACGTAGATTTAGTAAACACTATAGATAGCGCACAGATCGGACGACCATTGGGAGAAAAAGATTTGGACACCACGGCCTACCAAGATCTGGAGACCACGCACTACCAAGATCTGGAGACCATGCACTACCAAGCGCAACGTGGGACAGCCACCATGGGCCGACGACCCAGTGAAAACTACGGGGTGGCAATGAAATCGGTCGCATTAGAAAATCTTCGGAGAGGCCTGTGCTCAGCAGAGGGCAGCTATAGTCCGAAATGATGATGATGACAGATATATTCTTATTTCTTATGCTATCTACAAACCAAAGCCGCTGCCATGCCGCCGGGCTAGGCCAGCAGCTTTTCGTCATACAAATGGCAGCTGTCAAAAAAGCCGGCGGCTTTGGTGTGTAGATACCATTACAAAGTAGTGACGAGTGTAAAAAGAATCCTTTTAGTATACATATTTATACGTTTCGACGTCAGCAGAACGTTCGTCCACTGTTGAACATAAGCTTTTGCAGCGCGTTTGGTTGTTACGCATCTTCTTGATTTAATACTCTATCCCACTTTTATAAATGTCAATATAGTGTAGGTATCTAGAGTTTTTCCTTGATCTGAGGAACACAAACACTCCGTTATATGACTTTTACATGTAGATAGAAAGAGATGGATAGTTTTACTTACTTTTATTGTAGGTAGTTTTTCTGATCTGATTTTTATGTCAAACTAGTTTTGTCATAATATCACTGTTATGCAATTGTTTCCAGTAGCGTACCTGCAAGAAAAGATATGCTTTTATTTATTTAATTTAAAGCAGTCTCATATTAACAAAATCTTTTAATTATGTTGACCCCTAGCTGTATGTTAATAATCCATTGAAAATCGTGCCGTCTTATTCTGATTTTTGACAATGACAGTGACAGCTATAGGTTAGGTATTAATGGGACCTTTCATGCAACTTCAGGCTGTAAGAGGAAGGCCTAAAGTCTAAAGGCCGGCGCACACCTGACGGAGCGCAGCATAGAGCATTTTTTGTCATATTATTATTGGAATTGTTCTTGTTAGAATTAAATTCAAAATCAGTTAACACAACAAATGAGCATCGGAGCATCAAAGCGACTACATGCGAATGTTCTGTCAAATGATTTTGAATATTATTCTAATAAGAACAATGTCAATAATAATATGACAATCAAAAATGCTCTGCGCTGCGCTCCGTCAGATGTACGCCGGCTCCAAAACCGCATTCCCGGTTGAAATCGCGACAAATCCTTTTATTCAATCTCTGGCATAATTATCATTTGTCATTTTTAACCTTGTTTTTATATTAATATTCCTCAAAATAAAACGTCAAATGAAACAGAAGTACAAGTCAGATAAACTGAATAAATTCCGAACCAAGCTCGAACTTGTCCCCAAAAGATGCTTAAACTTGTACAAAATATGAAATACACCGCAAGTTAACAACTTAACTAGAATTATATACGGGAAATTACAAATTGCCGACTTACAGCAAGTCTCGATTAAGTTATACAACTTTTGACCATCAATTTTACTCGGAATCAGTTCTTGACAGTGTTCGAGATGTTGTTCTTACTAAGTTGAGTTTGGATATGGCATAACTTGAGGCTGCCTACGACTTCGAACGCATTTATCCTCATATCTTGTTAAAATTTTGTAAAAAAATATAAGGTAACTTTTAATTAGTGAACGATAGACAAGGAAATGCATGTACTGGTGATAACAAACAACTTTTACTGTGGGATTAAAGTCGTAATCATTCAAAAAATGTTGAACTCCCCATACAAAATACATTAGTTGATAGTATGGGGGAATGTTTTTTTTATGATTTCTAACTTGGTCCTATAGTAAAAGTTGTTTGTTATCACTCATACATGTATATTGTTTTCTATCGTTCATTAATTTAAAGTCACCTGTATAGCCTGTGTGTTGATTTGAAGTTACAATAATATAGAGTTTCGCATCATATTCAATGTTAAATATGTTCGGCAATTAATCCCCAGATGTATAAAGAATGACATAAAACACCAATTAGACAAATGTCAAACGTTTTGCCGTTTATTGAGCAAGACTTTTATTCCATTGTGTGGCCGCTTATGCGACTGATTGTTCTACAGGATGTAACAGAAACACAACGATAGTCCCCATGAAAATGAACAACTTTCCCCAAGGAATATGGGTCGTAAGTCGAAAATAAATGTTGGATCGCCTATAAGTACTTACTCGATCAGCTGATCGGACATTTTGTCTGAGGCGAAATTATTTAGTCGAGTTACGACCCATGTTCCTTGGGGAAAGTTGTTCAGTTTCATGAGGACTATCGCTGTGTTTCGGCATTATACCCCCTTTCTGTTACACCCTGTATAATTTAATAATCTTAAGAAATACCTGTACATGTGAATATGTTATTAAAAATACTATACTCTAATAAATAAAATATAACCACTAAACTAAACTAAACTTAACCTAACTAACACTAATCCGAGAATAATCCGCCCCTGGTCTCTCCTGGTGCAAATACTTTTTTTATTTTGGAGTATGTTACCAATGTTGCCATATCCAAAACACAAATTATTTTGGCGCCGACACCATGAAACTGCATAATTGTAAATTTAGAAGTTAATTTCCAAAATATTAATTTCGGAAGCACTTTAGCGCTTTTCCTAATTACAAACAGAAGTTATTTCAACAATTTTCTTAATCACCGCCTTCTCACCGCCCTCTTATTTTTGTTTCATAAATGAGTCATTCTTTAAAGGACATTTTTTAGAACAAAATATGAACTTTCTAGAAAATACCACAGAACTCAGCTAAAACACTATATGTAGGTCGTCGAGGGGCACCGAGGGGCACGAGCCTACTCTCATACAGAGAGTGATTAGGCCGTAATCCACCACGCTGGCCTAGTGCGGGTTGGCGGATTTCACATACATCTTCGAATTTCTTCTCTGGTGTATGCAGGTTTCCTCACGATGTTTTCCTTCACCGTTAGCAAGTGGTAATCGAATAAATTGATACGTACATGAGAAATAAACTCAGAGGTACGTGCCCGCACCAGGATTCGAACCCGCGTCCTCGGAGTTCGAGGCAAGCGTTCTACCAACTGGGCTACCACCGCTTTTTATGTAGGTAAACTGTACTTTTTCTGCGAAGTAAGTATGGGATGTTTTTAAACAAAACACCTGGTCATACAAATTTTTATATTAACTGACAAAATTTTGTATGAATACCTACTTACTTCATTTGCAGATGAAAAGCTATGGGCGTTTACGCATCTGCGGTTGACGTTTGATATGAAAAACGCTGTTGACTGTAACACCCTTATTAATAATTTCTGGTAGTATGGCGGTACTTCTTTGATTTCGCCAATGTCCAGTGGATACCCTTATTACAAAACGAGTTTTAATTTAATTATATTATATTTTTATTATAGTTCCAGAACTAATGTAATTTTTTGACGTTTTATCTAAGTATAGCCGAAACGTCATTTATCTGAGTTAGTTCTAGGACTATAGGTAAATAAAACTCGTTTTAATTGTAATAAGGGGGTAAAAGTTTAGCGTTATGGACATGTTAAGGATTCGTTTGTATTCGGAAAGCCGATGATTGCCGATCTGTAATTATTTATTTAATACCGGGACGGGGCGGGTATCCCAATATAGTTTTCAGCCACATCTCACCTAAACAAGGCTGTTTAATAATAAATTTACGACTGAAAAGCATTAACACTACAACTCCATGATTTATTAGCCGTCTCTGTCGCACAGATCCATCACGGGATAATTTATCTCGTTCTAACGTGGTTAATTTTGGATGAGTCACGTTGGCACGGATTGCGTTCCAGTAGCAGTTTGATTTATTTATTGTTATAGTTTATAGGGTTACAGTTGCGAGGTTTGGGGACTTGCCCTAGATGAAGACTCGTGGAAACATGATATTGTGCAATGAGGAAGGAATATAAAGAGTGGCCCCATTTTTTTTCATATACAAATGAGTTTATGTCAGCGTGCCAAGTTGCGCCAAGTTTTTCATAGTTTTATTGGTAGATGACTTGTCAAACGACAAGAAATACCATACAAAAAGGTAGCCATTTTGCGCCGGACCAGGCACGCAGATCCAGACGGTATGGCTCCTCTTTATATGTATATTCTATACTCAAAGATTAGATGTATGTTAGTAAGTAACTTTTTTATACTGAAGATTAGGCCGTATGGTATTGATCCTTTCCTGTCTTGAATGGACTAATGACAAAAAAAATTAGGAAGTAGGTACCTCTGAAGCGTTTGTAAAGGTTGACAGAGGCTGGCGTGAGATGAATCAGTTTTTTACACAAAAAGCGTTAAGAGTATATTGCTGTGAAGTAGAGAGATGTTTGTCTTAAGTCTGGGCATTGGTTAGGGATGATGACTACATTTAAAAATTCAAAAATTAGTTAGTCCGTCTTTTAGGCTATTAAAAAATATTTGAAACACATTTTTTACTGGATCAAATACACAAATAAATACAAAGATACAGAGCATCAAAGTTACGGAGTGGGGTATTGACGTCACACCTACGTAAATATCGTACTAAGGCATGACGTCATGAGCAACTTTAACCCAGTCTATCTTTATCATTTTTAGTTTAGAAAAAAGAAAAAATACGTGTCGAATATGTATTTTAAAATAATGTATGTGATGGACTAAACAATTTTTTTGTCATCATGCCCATTATGTAGGTACTTATGTACTTATTATAAACTAGGTATACCTATACTTAGTAGGAATCAGTATCAGCAATCAATGAGGCAGAGTCCACAATTGTGGACGCCATTTAAGAAAAAAATTTTACACAAAACAGAAAAAAATCTGGCAAATACCATCACTAAATACCAACCTCAATTTCATTGATATGCGAGCCATATAACCTCTCATTCATGTGCCAATAAAACAGCCTGTTAATTGCAGAGCAGTACAAGTAATGAATCATAATAAGGTATTAGTTGGTAGTGTTCAGCGCATCACGTGTTTCAGTCGCTCTTCTAGGTTTTCTGTGGGTTAGAGTGAGAGGAAAAAGCGGGTAGGTACTTTGTGTTAAAAGTTTTTGGGAAATGCTGTTTCTTTTTGAACCGCATTTTTGGCGGGTTTTACATGTCAAATGTCAAACAATAACCACGAAGCAATGATAGGTGCCTAAAGTCTCTAGTAAACCAAAATATTTAAGTAGTGATTGATGTGGATGAAGCGAAGGAAGTGTGTTTGGATCGTAGCAAGTGGAGGGAAGTCTCTGCCTACCCCAATGGGAGAGAGGCGTGACAGATACTCATAATTATATATTTATGAAATGTAGGTACCCAATGTATTAGATTAGATGTTTGAAATAAAAGATTTGTTACGAATTTAGGATTTTAGGAGCTCTGAGCTTTTGGCAATTCTAAAACAAAAGCGACACCAATTTTCCATAGATACTCAAAGACATTTTTTTATGGCCTGGTAGCTATGACCTTTAAGCCAAGTCTTTATTGTTTTATTTTATATTCACAGTTTCACACATGACACTTTGTTGGTTTACAGATAGGTACTATATATACTCAAAGACAACGCTTAAATCATAGACATCATAGACTTCTATTACACCTAAAGTGCATAAGATACTATGCAATGACCATCTAAAGCCTCTACTCTCGAAACTGTCCAAGCAACTTGAAACTTTCACACCTAATTATGACATACGGCCGCAGAGCGCTTATAACTTGTACCACAACTCCCTCCATATAATATTTCTTGTGAAAACTAAGGACGAAGTTTCACAAGTGTCCCACTTTGTAAAATGTTACTCTTGAAGTTTTTACTCGAGTTTCCTTGCAATAGTTTTCGTTGAGGCCTTTTTATCTTAGAAATGAGTTGGCGTTTCGGAATTTATTTGAGGAATGTTCGTTAGTTTAATGAGTTAATTTATATCATTATAAAATAGCTTGAGGTTTAGAAATTCCTAACGACAAAATCGAATGTTGATAGTTTATAATTTAGATATCTATAGAAAAATTCATTATGCTACTTATCTCTTCAAAATCATGCACATACTAAATCACATTAATATTAGGTCTAATTATTGAAGGTGCCAATACAGAAAACATATGATTTCATGTAATTTTATATGATACACTAGCAGTTGCGGCGCGGAAGCTGTTTATCACATAACATTCAAAATCACGAACAAGGTACGATAGACGGCAAATGTTGAACCGCAACCACGCTGCAGGTAAATATATTACATAACATATCTGCCAATAGGCATGACGACAAAAAAAATGTTTTAGGCCCATCACATAGTTTATTTTTAAATATTCGACACGTATTTTTTCTTTTTTCTCTTAAACTAAAAATTACAAAGATACACTGGGTTAAAGTTGCTCGTGACGTCACGCTTACGTACAATTTTTACGTAGGAGTGACGTCAAAACCCCCCACTCCATAACTTTGATGCTCTGTATCTTTGTATTTATTTATGTATTTAATCAGGTAAAAATTGTGTTTCAAATATTTTTTAATAGCTTAAAAGACGGACTAATTATTTTTTGAATTTTTGGAATGTAGTCGTCATCCCTATTACAAACAAACACAAAGACCAAGAAAATAAAACCGTTTCTTAAGACACATTTGAATGACGAACTGTAACTGTAATCAAACAGTAACGAGGTTCTAGTGTGTACGTGTCTTACAGTTTCTGAGATAACAGCGTTGATGTACTGACATAACAAAACCAACCTGCCAAGCCAACAATTACGACTTCCAACCCATAAAACAAAAGACAAGTTACAATAAACTAACTACTAAAATAACAAGAACGCTGGTTCGCTGAAAAGTAATGATATATAGATGGAAGTAGTATACGTATATAGTGTAGGGTATGTATGTCGCACAGCTTGGCTGCTCCTAATTAGATCTCGCAGCGTGTCGTCTGTATTAACTTGGGGCTAGGAAATGAACGGAAGATCCGCTAGCCTCTTATCGTTATTCAAAAATAATTATGCAGTTATTTCTACGAGTAAGTAACATACATTTTGTTTTGTTAAAGAGGGAATAAAAGCTGTGTGAGTTGTGTCGTATCAAGTGCTCAAACCACAGCTCATACGGAAGGCGGAGAATAGAGCAGAGTGGCTAAAACTCTACTGACAAGAATTAAAAACACATGCTGATACATGTACCTACAAATCTACCAAGTTATCTGTGAAATGGCCGTTATTGGAACTATTTACTAGATAATCGTTATTGGCCATTAATACGGAAATGTCAAATTCCAGAACTGTTGCGATTGGTAGAAACACAATGTTGTATTACTGCTAGCGTCGCCGTTCATTTTACAGATTTGTTAGATCTGTAAGTACTTAAGATAAAGCTCAAAATTGATATTTGCGTTGTCACATGTCGTCATAGAGTGCGTTTCACGAAAGAAGTGCCCCGGATATTTTTGGAACTAAATTTGACAGGTCTATTTACCCTATTTTCTGACCTTTTCCCTGATTGTAGGAAGAAAACCCCTTAGTTATCTTAATAAAAATATACTTTTTACATAACAGAAATATACGTAAATAGATATTTTTTATCAAAATGTATACCAAACTACTCATGGAATGACTAGGACACTCGAGGTATGCAATAATTAGTATTTATTGATAAATTACAAATGAAATGTAAATAATTCAGGTAAAATTTGTACTCATAAATGGCAACATTGTCAATTTTGACATGCTATACAGCGCCGCGGCTAGGGGACTTCTTTCGTGAAATGGACTCTACAACGTGATTGTCTAACATAACATTTTATAAAGACTACTTTCCTAGTTGAAACATTTCATTTTATTCTGGGTAAATACGTAAAACGCCATCTTTCTACCCCCAAGCCACTCGTCCAAGTGCCGCTGTGTCGTCACTTTTTGTACCTCTCGCAGATTTAATTTAATAATTCAACCGCCTGTTAACTTTCACCTTGTTTTGGGATATTGCCCGCGACTCCCTTCGCGAGAATTAAACGATTAGACTTCCGTAATTAAAGTTCTGTTTGTGTTAGAGGTAAAGGGTTAAGTATGTGTGCTTTTTGAGGTTCCGTACCCAAAAGGTGAAAACAGGTGAAAACAGAACCCTGTTACTGAGACTCGTTGTCCGTCTGTCTGCTCAATATTAATAGTGAATGGTACGGAATCCTTCCTACGCGAGTCTGATTCGCAATTGGCCGGTTTTTTTGGGTATTTTGCCCATGTGGTTGCGGTGCGGATGCAATTCTGTTGCGGCGCAGTTGCGGTACGGTTGCGGTTTGAGGTTTGATATGAAAAACGCGATACGCGGTTGACCCGCATAGACGGTTATACCAAAAATCTCATGTTGCGTATTCTAAAAAGTACCTTAAACCGACGTGCATATATATGAGGCGACCGATAAATGTGGATATAGCGAAGGAAGGGTGTTTGAATCGTAGCAAGTGGACAGGGAAGTGGTCACTGTCTACCCCGATGGGAAATAGGTGTCAAAGATATGTACCTAAGTAAGTGTTCGTAAAAAAAATCGTAATTGTACCAATATTTATTTATTTATGGTACATACGCTAACAGCAAATAAGTACATATGATTAACTTTAACTTAAAAAACATTTAGTGACTATATTAAAGTTCTTTTTACGAATCCAAATTTTATTTATAATACAACAATTTTAGGTAGTAAATAAATAAGCTACTACTCATTTGTCTACTCAAGAAATACATAAAACTGAGTACCTATTTTAAACTTTTAATTTCTCTTATCAGACTTTATGTACCATTTCCTGGTAACAAAATTTATAGCTAAAGTTTACGATTTTAAACAATACAAGTGCCCTATAAAGGTTACTGGCAGTATCGCAGTCTCAGTTCTTCACGTTTGACATTATTATAATTCTAAAGGCTGCCCGCGACTTCGTACGTTTATTTATCTTGGAAAAAATCATGATATCGTAAAATAATATAGCCTATGTGTTATTCTGATATTCTGATGTACAATATTGCCAAACATCTAAATCTATTCAGTGGTTTTTACGTGATAAAGTAACAAACATCCATCCATCCATCGGCACAAACATTGACATTTATAATATTAATAGCAATGTGTGTACTTTAATTTGAATGAAACCTTTTATGTATAAAAAAACCGAATGTGGCTCGCGCATGAAGGAATTCGCGCCATTATCTTAATAAGTTTTAAGTAATATAAAAAAGAGGTTTTGTATATGACATGTCACCCCGAAAATAGACGTGAGGCCATACCTTCCGGCTTCTTAGGCTAAACATAGGAATACCATCTCCATTACGGTTTTACCGTATAAGTAATTGCCAATAATCACGACAATCGGACTATGTTAAAGACGAGAAAAACGTTATGGCGGCTTGTATGAAGAAATAGATGCTTCACAATCCTCTTAAGAGCCCCTGCAGATCACATTTTTTTCAATTGGCCGATGGTTTAGTCGGGTTGGCCTGCTAGTACAAATCTTCACAAATGCCAATCGTTAATGTACTTACTGATTAAGAGCCCAACTAAATTATCGATCGAGAGAAATTCTGTAATCTGTGGGAGCTCTAAGCTAAATTACAAACAACTGAAATTGTATTGTTTTTTTTTCATTAAAAATTCCTAATTTAACTCTCTAGCCGTTTGAAATTGAAATAGGCCAGCTGGAGTGAGATTGGGTGGCACAACGTCGCGACATCTGTGTCCAGAGCTCGGATTGTGCCAACAATACAAAAATAAGCACGTATTCATGTCTAAATCGAGACCCGTTTATGATAATGTTTCTGCAGCTGGATTCTCTGGTTTTGCATTGTGTTTGCTCGCTGGATTTCTAATTTTGTAATGTTTTCTTCTTTGAGGCGGTTGCGACATAAAATTCATAGTTTCTTGTAACTTTTTGATTACCAATCAATTTGTAGTGCAACCGTCGGCGCGGCAACAGTAGGCTCGGAAAAGTTAAGGCTCCCACAATTTTTCTTTAATGGCAATTATTATGCTGCCAACGTCAAGCGAATTAAAGCTTACTACAATTACATAAGTCATTACATACTAGGTGCGTACAATAAGGTACATTGAAGGTACATTGATTTGGTAAATAGTACATAACCGTAAATTATCTATAACATTAATTTCCAGAGTACATCCGCCATTCGTACCGCAAGAATCGCGGCTCACTTTATTTTTATCACTGCTCCGTTTACAAAGAGGTACATTGAAATCCAATCGAGGTACATTTAGGTACATTGAATTACATTCCTATGGGATATGAGATACTCAAATCCCCCACAACTACCCGCTATTCTTACTCACACTATTAGGTATATACACATACACCCAGACTTAAGACAAACACCTCAATACTCAATACTCAATCATTTATCGCACTCCACAGGTTTCTAATCCTAATCATTACAGCAATTTTTGTCTCTTGTGGGTATCGAACCCACGACCAGCGATATGATAAGCAGGTTCACTAGTCACTACCAACCACGCCAACTAGCCAATCCATAATTTTTATACTACCAGCCTAGCTACTGACAATAATTTGCATAAATAGCATTAAATCAGATTATTTATACAATTTTGAATCATTAAACGAGTAAAATCACACGAGATTGGTAAATGCGGTTTAAACAATTCAAAATACATTCGCAACAACAACGCAGAAACTTTAAATCAAATATGTTTCCAACTGTTATTACACCGTGTATGTTGAAACCAAATATTATTATAGAAACGCGAACCGCGCTCAAGAATTAACTAGAACTTTAACTGAGTTTGTTTCCAAGTTCGTGATACAGGGTGTCAAAGAGGTACAGGTAGATCTAATAAGAGAAGTGTTTGGAACTGAGTAGTTTACGTGAATTTCTAACTTAGTTTGTGTTTTGTTTGGCTTCTGAGTCTTTCGGAAAATTCCAATGCACAATAAAGATTTTTTTGGTTTAAAAAACATTATGCATTTTGCTATTTAGGCATTAGTAAATTTGTGGGCAAATTGTACTCATGTGTTTGCAAACGTAACATTAGCCTTTATTTCTATTGTAATTAATAGTTTTCAAAACGAAAGAGAATTTAAATATGTATTCTAAAATACCTAGCTATGGTAGGTATAATAAATATTGAGTAAGCCTACTACATTTTCAAGGATACAGGCAACTCTCCAGTTGTTTGCCGGAGGTACCTTATAATAACAGTGTCCATACCATGATACTCTTAACACCTTATATACTTTGTGGAAGTACAGTGATTACAATTATGTTCATTAAAATTTCATTCCCAGTTACCACTAAGGGTTCCCACATATAAATAAGAAACGACGTCACGTCATCATGAAAATCTACGACACGTGTCACTAGAATCTTAATAAAATTTTATGGTGTTTATTAAAAAGCTAATTTAATTTATGTTTAATCTTAATGAAATCTTATTCAAAAGTGATGGTTTTTATTAAGATTCTACCGATATGTGTCGTAGATTTTCACACGCGATGTCGTGTTGTGTGGGAGCCATAAGTCCTATTTAGCTTATCTTCAAGACCAATAAAATCATTCGCTGCCCTCAAAATGTGACGTGTCCCAAATCCATAAATCTTAAAGTTTGACTGATCACTAAACTTACGAGAGTTCCAGATAATCCCTATTAAGTTTGGCTTCTACTAACTAACTCAGTGGGGCGCTGTTTTCAATAATTCGGTCGCAGTTTGAAGCAGAGATGGATTCAAGGGTTTTAAAGGTGGTGGATTTTAGGAGTTAAGCGATTTTCTTGTTGCATTTTTAATGTTGAAGTTGAGTAATGTTTTAATCACATTACTTGGCTCATTTTTCATAGTGATTTTTATGAATTGCATATTCCTAAAAGAATCATCTTTATGATCATCTTTTTTCTTCTTTTATGAGCATCTTTTTTTTCGTTTTCTTTCTCTTTTTTCTTAAAAATACGTAATTGAATGTGACGACAATGTAGCTAAAAGAACAGAGTCAGTAAAATCGTGAGAACTCAGATAGTTTTATTTCGTTAGCAAATTTACCTAAATAGCATTTGAAATATGTAAAACATTTTTTTATGCTAACGCTAGTTTAACTGATATCAGGGGCCCATGTCTGCTTACTTATAATAGCCTCTGTTGTATGTCGGCAGCGTGTCAATGGCATTTGTGACACATTTGGTATTCTTCTAATATATGGCTTATACAGGGTGTAACAGAAAGGGGGTATAAAGCCGAAACACAGCGATAGTCCTCATGAAACTGAACAACTTTCCCCAGGAAACATGGGTCGTAACTCGCAAAAAAAAAATTGTCTACCCATACAAAATGTCCGATCAGCTGATCGAGTAAGTATGGGCGAACACAATTTTTTTTTTCAAATTACGACTTATGTTCCTTGGGGAAAGTTGTTCAGATTCATGAGGGCTATCGCTGTGTTTCGGCATTATACCAAGTCCGTCCCTGTATCTGGGGACTTGTTTCCGTCATGTTTCGGTTAATCCCGACACTTGCAAACATGAAGTACAGCTCTGTATTCACTGCACTCACGTTAGCTTATTGACACAGCTGTCAAAGCCACTAAATCTGATGAGTAAGAGATGTTTTTAGCTCTTTGGCTTCACAAGCGGTGGTTGCAAGTTCAGCTGTAGAATCCAGTAAGAACTTGCTTTACGTAAGTAGTGCAGTTATTTGTGTTAAACTGGTTTTTTGGAAGACCATTTTCACTTGCTACAATCCAAACACACTTCTCTCCCTTCATCCACAATCATCAGTAGCCTCATGCACGTCGGTTAAGGGTATTTTAAACTTGGCCTTTCCTCAACAAGTCTCCGATTTGATCGAGATATGTTCGCTTGGCCTGCCTTTCCCAACATTTTCTGTCCCGTTGCCTTAAAAATACCCTAAAAAGTATTTCTTATTAAGGAAAAATATTTAAAATCATCCCCCGGGAGCTATAAGGATAAATTTGGGATGAACGATTGGGTTGAAAGGTACCTGCCTACCTTCTTTATGTTAATTCTGCACTTTTATAGATTTATGAACTTTTTATAAAATATTTTTTCCTAAATTTTTTGGATAATTTATTACATTTCGTTGTGAAAATTGATAAGTTTATTTTCAACATCGTTGCATATAACATTTGTATCAAATTGATCGTACATCTATTAATCTACCTCTTGTACGCACTAGCAACAGTCGCGTAGATATACGTATAGTTGTGATATGCAAACTGCAGGAGCCAGTTGGTAAAAATCGCGCAAAGAACAACTAATGGGGATAACAACAAGGATAAAAACCTGTCATATTTATAAGTTAAATTTATATGACGTTGCTAATTAGTTACGTACACTATTTCTAACAAAATTGTAACAAACAATAAACAAACACAGAAATGTAACACTAATGCACAGAAAATGTAAGTTCGTAGCACAAGTGCTACGCCAAAGGATGCGTCTAATTGTAGCCATTTGCTACGACAACCGTAGTGTGCTACGCCGTAGCAAGTTGATAGTTGAGCTAATGTGATGCCTTCAGAGAGAGCCATGCAATTTTACTTAATGTTACTTTGTGATGTTTTATAAAGAACTAAAATGCATTTTAAATAAAAACTGCTTTTCATATGTAAGAAGGAAAATGTGAGCTTTTTAGAAATGGCAAATACCTACCTACCATTGATAAATCTAAGCTAAGCCTTTTACTTTTCTTAGTTTGAGAGATAATAACAAACAATAGCAAGAGATAGAAGCTTTTGTGAAACGAAAACCTGCAAAAAGTAATTGCGAAGTAATTAGTTAGAAATAAAACAAAATTACACTCATTAAGTTCAGAGAGGTTTCCTTAACGTCTTTCTAGATAAAGTTTCGGATCTATTAATTTTTAAGTTTTGTCGTTTGAAGTGTGCCTTTTTACGTGTTTTGGGTGTAAATTTCTTTCGTTTGAACTGTAAAATCCTGCTAAAACAGGTAATATGAAAAGTATGATGTTAAAAGTTTATGCAAAAGGTTGGGTTACACAGTTGAGTGATAATTTTTTCGAGTTACGACCCATGTTCCTTAGGGAAAGTTGTTCAGTTTCATGAGGACTATCGCTGTGTTTCGGCTTTATACCCCCTTTCTGTTACACCCTGTATAAAGGTCAAAATGTTTTAATCTGAAAAAAAAATGAGACTTTCCCAAGAAAAAGTAAGCACGAGCTCGAAATCTACCATTTTTCTATTGTTTATTTATGTGTAAGTCGTCGGAATCACATGTCGGAATGATACGAAACCGTTGCCAAGTCACGTTTGAACAATTACTGCTCGATCCTATATCTTGTGCGCCGTTTGTCATGATTTATTGGCTGGCTAGGTAATACTAGTAAATATCAGTAATTGGTAGTGAAGAGTAGAAGATTGCGAAGATACAAGATATGAAACTTTGTCATTGAATGTGTAATGTGTAATGTATCTACAGCAGTAATCACTGTATAACCCGACTAAAGACGAATCAATGTCAGTAGTATGAGTATGACGTTAAAGGCTGAAACACACCGGATGCGTATGCGTAACGTAGACGTAAGCACGGGCGTAGCCACACGCCTAGTTACGGTGTAACCCAATGTGACACCGGGCTACGCGTCACGTCGTCGTGTACGTCTACGTTACGCAAGGGTGTGTCTTGTCTCATACATTCCATACATTACAACTCAGAGGTACGCATACGTCTACGCATACGCAACGCAATACATACGCAAAGGCGTTCATTAAAAAAAGTCGGGTTACATAATATATTTGATTGGTTTTGAAAGTAATTTTAAATGGGACGAATTGACCCTGTACACTCTGCTCTATGTATTTATGTAGGTCTGAGGAACGCAATATGTTCTTGAAACCATTCTTCCCAAGAATTATGAGGTGACTGACGAATGTTAATTAAACAAAAGATGTATTTGGATCGTGGGAAATTTCAGATCATGGTAGATACATATGTACATTTAATATCAATGCATCATGGGTTGAAATGTGGCAAAAACTTTTCTTCGTTATTGCGATTAAAAAATTTTTTATTGCGTTTATTTTATTATTTAATTGCGTTGAGCTCATCGTAAATTTTCCAATAAAGCTAAAACAAAATTTCATATTTCAACTGATGTTTCTTATACAAGATCTCTTGCACAATACACATTAGCAATTGCGGTTACATATCAATCAAACTGTAACCGAATCATAACTGCAAGTGCGTAAACAGCCTAAACCTCCCTAGCTATAATACCAAAGCTACATCGTTTATCATAAAAGGTGGAGAACGGTCCAACTATTTAGTAATTGGCCGCTGGTGAGTCGGCGAAAACTTGCTTTGTACGAACGTGGAACTGTCCTCGATTTTAGGTAATATAATATGTATAATGGAGTGTTGACATTTCCGAGCTATTATATTTCACACTGCCTTGTTTTGGGTTTTATTTAAAGACCATTTTTATGTGAGCAACTTCACAAAATCGGATAACAAACATCCTCATATACATACATCCATTAATACCTATTTCTCGCTATTTCTTACCGTAAGGTTGCCTGGAAGATATTGCTACCTAGCAATAAGGCCGCCTGTTGCTTCTTATATTCTTGTTTGTGTCTGTACCTTATATCTTTTGTGCAATAAAGAATATTTGTATTGTATTGTATCTACCATTCATCTATCCATCGGCACATACATTGACATATATACCTAATACTTAAATGTAAAACTATAATAGACTGTAGAACTATTAACGTAAATTAAAAATAAATAAAAAAGAAATGTACCTGTTTATTCCAGTGTATTGAAGCCTGCATTCTGTGCTTGAATAAATAAAATGCAATGTTTTTTATTTCTCACGGGTTTTTCTACTCTTTTTTATTTCCACATGTTAGCACCGATCCTTTTTCATTTTTTAAATTGCAGGTGCATAAAAACCGATGGCCATTAGTAATAGTATCTTTTTGAGATTAGCTAGGAATATTTAGTATCTTTGAAACTATGATCACCTTGTGAGAAAGATCTCGCAGTATCTTATCACCCCCCGCACTATGCGGTCAGCCGTCCGGTTAACTTGCAGTGTTAGCCGCAGCCGCATCGCAGAGCGGACAAAAACTACTTACATACATACATATCCGTCACGCCTCTCCCCTATTGGGGGTAGGCAGAGACCACTTCCTGCCAGTTGCTACGATCCAAACACACTTCTTTCGCTTCGCCCACACTCATCAGTCGCCTCATACATGTCCGTTCATTTTAAAAACTACTTTATCGTACTAATTTTTGATCGAAATAGTGCGGTGAAGGAGTAGGTTCCTTCTGACCTTACCTCGAAACTTTTGGATTTATAAGTCGATATACATTATATCACCCGTTTGCATTAGCCAGCAAATTGGTAAATACCTCGACATTGGAGCTTAGAAAATTCCAGCGATATTAAATGGCTTTACAACGTATAATCAAAAATTTGTAACGTACAGTCGTGGGCGGATATTAGTCTTATAAAAAGAAGAAAAAGGAATGTTTTTCACAGATAAAATGTAAATGGGATATAATTCTTTGATATTGAAATATTTTGATTTGCATTGATAAACTCAAATTCTGTTGAAATCAAAGGATAATTATTTGAAAGGCAAAGGGTTGAAGTAGATAAATAATACGTGTATGTATACTGATTGATGACTTAGTTTGAAGTGATGACATGTAAACAATAATATTATGATGTCAATATTATGACACAATCTTAATTTGAAATTTCAAATATTAATATTATTTCTTTAAACACAAAGTTTAGATTAAGTTATTAGGCTATATTAGGCTATATAAGGCTATATTACAACAAATTCAAATAGGTAGATATAGGTCGCGCCACGTAAAAAGAACCTGAGCTGACAGCTGCGCATTAGACGATTTTTGAGTCTGACGTTTAACATTTGTTCTAAAATACCATCGCGCATAAAAGTGTTTAATTACAGTCATGGTTTTACGTATTAGCAAGGTGGAATATAAATAAAAAAAAAAATAAACAACTACAAATCAATATTGGATTTAGGGTAAAATGTGTAAAAATGTAAAAAAATATTCGAAAATTAAAAAAAAAACATATTGTTCTTCCATTAAGTCTTCTTGGGTGGCGTGAAAACCAAATAAGGACGCGGTGTTGATGCCAGAAATGGCCATTTTATTATCATCGTTGTCGTCACTTACATCATCTTTTGAATCAGAATCATCAACCCCTTAAGTCTATAAGTCAACATACGTAACCGCGTGCAGAAGACTCTTTCAAGAATGAAACGATAAATCGCCCTAGTTAGTACTTTTGTGCGTAAGTGTACCCATGCGCGAATACAACACTTTCAGTTATTTTTAGAGCTCGTTTTACGTGGCGCGACCTATACATAAGTATTCTCTGTATTTCGTAGGCAAATATAAGCACTTGAAATCTTTAAATGCTTTTTTATAGCGATAGATAAAATTCAAATATGTTGTTAGAAAATAAATATGTTTTGTAATGTCAAAAAACATGTATTATTTTAAACGAGATTTAGACGATTGAATCCGTGGATTTGTAAAGACTTCATAAATACTTTATTTATTGTAAAAATCTGTATTTTTAAACCTTTCTCTTTTTAACATAACTCACATAAATCCGCAAATAAAAATAAAGTCAAAAAAAAAACCATCAGCTTACTGTACAAAGTCGAATCCTAAAATAATACCGAGCATTTATGGGCCTTAATAACATGAGTAGCTGCCCTCTTACTGTTATTATAGGAAAGCGGTACGCTGACCATGTGCAAAGATTATACTTATATATTTTGTTATAGGCCGGCAAAGAATAATATACGTTTTTCGTGAGAGAATATTGAGTGATGGCTAGTTGCCGAAAAGGCTGTAAAAGTAAAACGTCCATTAAATATTTTTTTACTTACCATTGTGGGTTCTGCGAATATCAAGTGAAGTTAAGCTAACTATAATTACTTAAATATTTAATTATGTAAAAGTATTTTTTTTAGTTCAAACTTAATTAAATTTACAATCTATCGGTGACGTAACAAAGGCAGTAGAGTTGAAAAAGTATTTTCTCTTATTTAGTAATAACCGTGACGACTAAGTTATGAGGCATTGGTTTAGTTGGCCTGTCTTATAATTAACTTTTAGGTAGATAAACAAAAACGTGTAAGCTTAATAATAAAGTACGCACGGACTTGACAACTAATAATAGGTACCTACCAATAATAACAATTCGATCGTCTTTTATTTCCTTGTTTTTCCTCCCACTTCGCCGAGCGTAAAAAAGTCTAACTCAAAAACATCATTGATTACTTTGCACAACTTCTTGACTCAGTTTGTCGAGTGTCATCTTTCTGGCAAACGGCCAAAGTAGGTTCTTGCACAATAAAACCCGCCCTCTGTCAACAGTTAAGGGTTAAAGCTTTTATAAGGAATGTTTGAATATTTGTTGAATATCAAATAGTTGTTTTGAAAGGTGATCTCTTTGGTGAATAGAGGAAACGTTACGTATGTTTGTACAAAGACAATTTGTATTTTTCAAACCCTGTATATAATCCGACTAAATATAAATGACTGCTGGTGATATGAAAGTATTAATGTTGAAATGTCATTCAGAAAAATTGTGTTTTTTAGTTAGGTAATTTATTCCGATTGTTCTAAGGTCGAGTTAGTTTTTTTGTGGTTAAATAAATCCTAAAATATGGACCTATCAGATTTTCACACTTAGAAAAGGAAGTAAAGCTCGTACACACTTGCGTCCGAACCGTAGGAACTAAGAACCTGTTATTTGGCATTTAGTTTCATATTTTTTGTTTGACAAGTTTGAGCACAGGGCATAAGCACATTCCTACAAAAAAAATTTCAAAGTAAGAACATAAAAAAAGATACGAAAAAAAAAAAGAAATAAGATTTAGTAAAAATAAGAAACGATAAGAAAAAATTGACAATCCATCGACGTAAACCTGAATCACGATAATCCGACAAAATAAAATATAAATTCTCTTAAAAATATTGCCGCGGAAGTGTCGCTATATTGTCATGACCTCGCGACAAATCGTCTTATCTCACGTTTTGGTAATCAGCTTTGTAATCAGGAAAATTACAAAAAGGACGACACCATAGACCAAAATTTAAAATTAAAATATTCTAAATGTTTATTCTTGATGTATAATAAAACAACTACTCTTTCACTACTAGATTCATTAGATAGGTATATATTAATACATATATCTATAATATAAAAATGAATCGCAAAATGTGTTGGTAAGCGCATAACTCAACAACGCCTGGACCAATTTTATCAATTCTTTTTTTTAAATGTTCATTGGAGTCCAAGGATGGTTTTTACGGTGAGAAAAAAATGAATAATTGCCCGGAAAGCCCTCTCTAAGGCGGAACAAAGTTCGCCGGGACAGCTAGTTCGTAAATAAAAGAAACTGTATATCGAATACTAGACATACTTGTAGGTACGTTTCTTCGTCCAGCAGTGGACTGCATAAGGCTAATGAGGATGATCATGATGAAACATTCGTTACTTAAAACTACAATTTGTAAAGATTCCGCATTCAGGTTTTTCGATATCTTTCATTGTCTTCCAAGAGCAATGCTCTCGTCGGTGGCAAGTCGGTGGAATCTACGCCATTACGATTTATTTTCCTCTTTTTGAAATTCGAATGCTTAATTTCTTTTTTAGAGATGGAAATAATTTATGATGTGTTTTGTCTACAGCTAGTTATTGTATATTAAAAAGTTTCCAACTAAGCAATCCACCTCATTTCTTAACCCAAGCTTTATCTCACCTGTTTACGTGGTCTATGTTTCAGAAGCAATTATTTTTCCACTCCTCGCTCCGAGTCGAAATTTTCCCGAAAATAAACAAACGATATTATGTTACTGAATCCTTATTTTGTTCTGATGGAATTGCATTTTTACTTCTTTATTGTTATTTTTGAATAAAAGTATTTTTTGGGGTATTTTGTCTTCGGGGCATAATCAGACATAAGCGTAGGTTGTATGTCCCAATAGGGATGTTGACTACATTTAAAAATTCAAAAAATAATTAGCCGTCTTTTAGGCTTTTTAAAAACATTTGATGCACATTTTTTACCTGATCAAATACTCAAATAAATACAAAGATACAGAGCATCAAAGTAACGGAGTGGGGGGTATTGACGTCACTCCTAGGTAAACATCGTACCTAGGCATGACGTTACGAGCTACTTTAACCCAGTGTATCTTTGTCATTTTTAGTTTAAGAGAAAAAAAATTACGTGTCGAATATTTTAAAATAATCTATGTGACGGACTAAAAAAATTTTTTTTAGTCATCGTGCCTATTACGGTGTTATTGAACCACAATTAAACATTAAAGTAGAACAAGGTACCTACAACCCAGTTTTAAAATAACATAACTGCATAAACAACTGCAAAATAATCTCAACCTACGACAACCTTATTAAAAGCTAAAATCCTAAGCGAAACAAACTTCCAGCCAATTGGCTGTTAAACATAAAGCTTTTTAATTAAAAACTGAGGGCAGTAATAACGTAGAAAGTTACGTTTCAGTTACGTAACGTAAACTAGAAAGTTTAGAGTTGTGGTTACGAAAGTGTAGGTTCAAATCCTCTGGGATTGAAAAGTTAAATTGTGCAAGTTAAAAATGGGAAAACGACCTATATTTTTACGCTGTTAAGTTGTATATTTGTGTGTGTTTTTGTGATTTGCTTCTGCGAGTAATTTTCTGTTTGGAAATCTGAAAATAACAACCTTTTTATTTAAAAAACCCCCGAATGCTTTATAAATTTATTTTTATTTTGATGTACCATGGTCACTCTCACAGTAAATACGAATCCAATGACACCTCTCAAGCTAAAATCCATCAAGCCGGCTATAGAACGTGATAAAAAATTATACATATATAAGGTGACTTAATTAATGAACGATATAAAAGGATATGCATGTACTTGTGATAAAAAACAACTTTTACTATGGGACCTAGGTCAAAATCATTTAAAAAAATTTGAACTCCCCATACAAAATGCACTAGCTGATAGTATGGGGGAACAATTTGTTTTTTGGGATTTCGAACTAGGTCCTATAGTAAAAGTAGTTTGTTATCACGAGTACATGCATATCCTTTTCTATCGTTCACTAATTTAAAGTCACCTTGTATACATACATACTCTCGAAAAACATAACATACGCATTTTCTGCTTGGAAATCTGAAAAAATAACTGCAATATTGCAACTGCTAGTATTTACTTAAAAGCGCTAAGACATATTTGACTGATACTTTTGTTTATGAAATGATGTAACATTAACATATTATTATTAATATTTGCATAGTTTCCATTAATTCATTAGTTTATTTATTAATTAGCTCTTTCGCGTAAATATATGAATATTTAACAGCCAAGTTCTTGTCGATGCAGTAATTTATTAGTTACTTAATTATATTTTTTAAATTATAAAACATTAATTAATTAAACATTTTATCTGTTAGGTAAAATGGGTCCTAATTACCAATTCTTAGGCCTAGACCACAAGGGGAAACCGAACTGCAACGCAACTGAAACTGCTAGTTACTTTTGAGTTGCATCTTAGATTCTGCTATAAACTCCTTTAGAAAACCACACACGACGGGTCTAGTTTGAAACGTTTCAGATTAGTTGCATCGTATGTGGTTTTCTGAAGGAGTCTATAGCAGAAACTTAGATATGCAACTCAAAGGTAACTACTTATCAGTTGCAGATGTCTTATTAGAAATGTTTTGATGTTAGATATATATCTTTAGTAAATCATCATAAAAGCATGTAAAATGACACGTCTGAGTACATTCCGAAGAACGAGTATATTAGATTGCGCATTTTGCCATGTTTTGCTGACTTCTACCAACGTGTTATCTAAATAGCCTAAATATGAAGTCTGCAGAAATAAAACATATTGCGAAAACATCAAGCCAAGGACATACTTGCAGAGATGTACTGTATATTAAATCGTTGTGAATATCGGAAATAATAAGTACAAAGTGCAGTTAAATAGGGATGATGACTACATTCAAAAATTCAAAAATCAATTAGTCCGTCTTTTAGGCTATTAAAAATATTTGAAACACATTTTTTACCTGATCAAATACATAAATAAATACAAAGATACAGAGCATCAAAGTTACGGAGTGGGGGGTTTTTACGTCACCATTGAGTAAAAATCGTACTCAAACGTGACGTCACGAGCAACTTTAACCCAGTGTAATTTTGTCAATTTTGGTTTAAGAGAAAAAAGAAAAGATACGTGTCGAATATTTTAAAATACTACGTGTATGTGAAATCCGCCAACCCGCACTTGGCCAGCGTGGTGGATTACGGCCTAATCACTCTCTGTATGAGAGTAGGCTCGTGCCCCTCGGTGGGGACATATATGGGCTGATAACGATAACGTGATGGACAAAAAACTTTTTTTTTATCATCATGCCTATTAGATTGTTAGATACCATTATTATTTGGCGTGTGTGTGGATATATTTTTTTTGACAGAGATTGTCTAACTGTAAAGGGTGGTAAAAGCATACGGCCTTTACATCTTTATATAAAAAAATCCAATCATAAGAGCTCAAAAGGTCCCAAATACGGCCAAACGATGAGCAAGCATCATATCACGGGCCCTAATCACGCGCTCTTTTTATCGATGTCGATGTAAACGTCAGAATGACTGACATTATCGAAAAACCATCGACATCCACATATAGGAGCGAGATACGCAAATTCTGTAGAACATCTTTTTGGAAGGTAAACTTATGGAAGGGAACTCATTTTGGCGGAGGATTTTTATGGATGATAGGTAGAGTCCATTTCACGAAAGAAGTCCTCTAGCCGCGGCGCTGTATAGCATGTCAAAATTAATAATATTGCCATTTATGAGTACAAAATTTACCTACATTATGTATATTTCATTTGTAATTTATCAAATAATACTATTTCCCGCATTCTTCTAGTGTCTTGGTTATTCCATGAGTAAGTTGGTATACATTTTGATAAAAATATTTATTTAGCTATATTTCTGTCATGTAAAATGTATATTTTAATAAGATAAGTAAGAGGTTTTCTACCTAATATCAGGGAAAAGATCATAAAATAGGGAAAATAGACCTGTCAAATTTAGTTCCAAAAATATACGGGGGAGTTCTTTCGTGAAATGCAATCTACACGTATTTTGTTCTACGTGTTGAGGTTTTTGTGTTCAATATGAAATATCAGAGTTGCTACGTTGTGCCGAATATGCATACCGCCCTATATTACCCGCCAGCGAGTTCGTAAAGCATTTATCGTCATATCTTGGAAAAATATGATTTCATAATGTATTCTGATGTGTAAGTTACAGTCGTGTAAAGTTTTATTAATTTTTTTTTAGGAATTATGTTTGCCGTATGCACCCGGATCGATGGGCCAAGATTTCTACCGGCTGGTTGCCGCTCGACGGCCACAGAGGTAGAGGTCGGCCTAAGAAGAGATGGCGCGACGATCTGGATACATACTTGGCAAACTGGCCAGAGGCGGCCGGAGATAGGGAGGCATGGAAAAATGCGGGGGAGGCCTTTGCCCAGCAGTGGGACACAATAGGCTACAAAAAAAAAGGAATTATTACGTGAAAGATTAACAAACATCCGCAAATCCATCCATTCGTCTACACATACTTATAAATCCATCCATCGACACAAACTTTGACATTTATTATATCAGTAAGATTACGAGGAAGGAAGTAGGATCAGCGGCTGTCTTCGAGTTCGTACGCATTTATCGTCAAATCTCGGAAAACTTACTTAAGTAATATCTTTTTGCGATATTTTTTGACAATTTACATATTATATACCCAAAATCGGGGACTTGCTCAAGAAAGGCCAAATCAAGAGTACCCTAAACCGACGGGCATGTATGAGGCGACTGAGTGTGGATGAAGCGAAAGAGGTGTTTGGATCGTAGCAAGTGGAAGGAAGTGGTCTCTGCCTACCCCAATGGGAGAGAGGCGTGACGGATATATATATATGTATGTATGTAATGTACCCAGCCGTTACGCAACGAATTTTATTTTACGAATTTGTAAAAAGAACGTCAATTTTGTTAAAATTTTCACGTTAGGTACTATTTTTTACTAAGTTTTAAATTTCTTTTTTTAAAAACGGTTGTAGATATGTTAAAGGTATACAAGCTACTATATTATAAAGTTTCATTACAATCTGTTCATTGGTTATTTCAAGAACTATGATAACTAATATTCTTAATTCATACTCATTCAATTTGTTTTTCTCTAATAGAATTGGTAAATAAATATTCTAATAAAGAAACAGGAAATTATAAAAAGCAAATTTGAAATATTCGCAATGTGTTTTCTTTCATATACATTATGTTCAATGAATGTACTCGTTTTATCGGTTCATGACAGCTTCTTCACGCAACCATCAACTTAAGACCCAATATGTATGAGAGCGCATATTGACAACGTCTCGAGTTTTTTCTAACTGGTTGTACTTGAATCGAAATTGAAATCTTTGTAGGTATAATGTTTCTTTTGATAGACTTCGAAGTCATATTTTGTAAGGTAAGAACAATTTTGTAAGTTCAAACACTTCGAAGCCATATTTTGTAAGGTAAGAAAAAATTTGTTATTTTGTAAGTAAGTGAAATTCTTATGAGAATATGTATAGTAGATCCTAATTTAAGGCTTTTACTAATTAGCGGTTGAATGACATTGGTTTAAGGGTAATATAAAATTGCGACAAATCCGGCGATCAGTCGCCTAACGCAGTTGGCGTTTTTGATGTCATACGTCAAACTGATTCGGCGATTTAATATTGCTAATGCAAAAGCCCTTAGTATTAAGGAGTTTTAGTGAATTTAAAAAATGTCTTATGTTATTAATTATTATCATCATTAACAAGTACCTAAACAGTGATTATTTGCTTTTATGCAAAAGACATCCTTAGTCCTATAGTATCAAAAATTCATTTCCATATCAAAAGTACACGGAATCTAGTTTCAACACCTCATTTGAAAACAAGTATACAATATTCAATTCCGCGGCACAAATTGAAAAAAAAAATAAGCCATTCTATAGTACAAAGCAAATCTCCTTATTTACGCAGACCTTACAAAGTACCCTTTTAAATGAGCATCATTATCCCAAAGATCCTTGAATCCGAATGACTTACCTCGAAAGATGCTTCTCACAACTTTTCTAGACAAACGACAAAAGAAAAACAGTTTAAAATAAACAATTCTTTTAAAAAAAACTTCACTTTCCACTGAATTTGTGACACAAATGTGTTTTTCTGAACTCAAATTAAAAATTAAGCATGTAATTTCTTTAAATTTGCTTCTAAATTAATCGCGAGCGCGGAGATGATCGGTGAAGATGCTAAATTTAGACGTCCACACCACTCGAGCGTTGGACGCAAACTGAAAACTGAACACGAGAAAATGATGGAACACCTCAGTCCCTAATTTTCATTTTCCACAACAGCGCATGTCTTGTTTCCCCCCAATCGAAACACTACCAAACACCTTAAAGTTTAAGTCTCATTTTCGCACAACCAAATTACAACTTACTACATTTTATTACCAAAAATGCTACGCAGGTACGTTCAGTAAATTGGATATATTTTCCATTGGGAATTATTAATGACATTTTTAATTATTTATTTATCGGTTCACGTAGCTTTAAGAGCTACAGATAGCTATGTTCTTGGGACCTTTGCGGTTGATCGGCCGGCCCTTTTAAGCCGTTTGTAAGCCTTTAGGTTTTGAACCTCATTGGTAACCGCCAATAAATTAGGAGTTAGTAAGGGTTAGCGTATTGAGCGATTAGGTTATAAGGTTATTGAACTCGAATGTGATTTGTAAAACACGTTATGTATTCAGAAGTAACTTCGGTAAATGTATTCGAATATATATTGAATGTTTCTTTTACATGTTGTTTACCTTGTAACAAGAAAGACAAATAAATTGCCTTCTGATACGAAATTGGGTAGTATTTTTTCGAGAAATTATATTAATATAAGTGCTCGAAAAAAAACTACAACTTTTCTCTATAATTTAATAGTTAGGTAACTTTGATAGCAGTTTGAATAATAGTTTTTAAAAATGGTTACAGGCGCCGAGGCAGACCTAGAAAAAGATGGAGAGACGATCTGGATGCATCTTCACGCGAATGGCGGGACGCTACCGGAGACCGCGTTAAGTAGAAAGTCGCGGGGGAGGCCTTTGCCCAACAGTGGGATCTTAATGGCTAGAAAAAAAATGTCTTTATGGACCCGTTTCCCCACTAACAGATATTTTATACCTGTCACTGTCTTAAACGTCACGCTTTATGAAATAGACATAAGTAGGTTTAACTCTCAGTTAATTTTTTTCTGTAAGGCCCACTTGCGCAGTCAAATAAACCCGGAGTTAGCTGCTAACACAGGGTTAAATGAATAATTTGTATTGATTTATCCGGACTTAACCCTGTGTTAGCAGCTAACTTCAGGTTTATTGTGTTAACTCTGGGCTGTGCAAGTGGGCCTAAGTAGTGAAACGGGCTCTTGGACTTTCCTTGACGTCGCAACTGAAATAAATATATCCTTACTAACGCTAAGTTAACAAATATATGTGTAAACTTAAATTAGAGGTAGTAATTAGTTTCAACACGTGTTATCATTCATTTAAGTTACATTTAGTTGTAATTAGGTTTGAACACGTAAGTTTTATGTTCAGTGTTACCCGATGGCAATATAATAAATAATAAAATATAAGAAAAAAAATTTTGTATTGCCCATACTTACTCGATTAGCTGATCGGGCATTTTGTTTGGGGAGGCGAATTTTTTTTTTTCGAGTTAGGACCCATGTTCCTTGGGAAAAGTTGTTCAGTTTCATGAGGACTATCGCTCTGTTTTGGCATAATACCCCCTTTCTGTTACACCCTGTATACCTTTACAGTATTATTTATAGAGTGTTAAACTCTCTGAATGCTGAAACGGATATTGGCATCTCGTTACCATCCGACTTTTTCAGCACTCAATACAGTTAAACGCTTGTAAATATTGACTGCGATTGGATAACGGATAAATAGGCAACTGGCTTAATTGCCGGCTTATTCCATTCGCTTTTCGTGCTATGTAAATGCAAAGAAAATAAAAGAAAAAATGGTGATTGACTAAATTATTTTACTAAGTTCTTGCGTATTTATAACTTTAAAAAATACGGTCAAGTGCGAGTCAGACTCGCGTAGGAAGGGTTCCGTACAATTCACTATTGATATCTCGCAAAAAAAGGCCAAATATCACGTTTGTTGTATGGCAGCCCCCCTTAATTATTATTATATTTTTAGTATTTGTTGTAATAGCGACAACGGTAATACATCATGTTTAAAAATTTCAACGCTCTAGCTATAACGGTTCATGAGAGAGCCTGAGCCTGGTGACAGATGGACGGACGGACGGACAAACAGACGGACAGCAAAGTCTCAGTAATAGGGTCCCATTTTCAACCTCTAGGTAAGGATCCCTAAAAAAAATAGTAGTTGAATGAATGATTTCACTTCTTTCTTATTTATCTAAAATAAGTACCCCAAATCGACGTGCATGTATGCGATCCCTTCGAACCTGTTCTCTGTTTTCTTTTTACTTTCAGAGAGTATTTGCCCCTAAAATATAAAAATATTTCATTCAAACCAGCACCATATAAAAATACTGTCAACTGTTGATGACAATAATTTTATTGATGCGAGACACTTGAATTTGAATGAAGCGAAAGAAGTGTGTTTGGATCGTAGCAAGTGGAGGGAAGTCATATCTGCCTTCCCCGATGGAAAGAGGCGTAATAGGTATGTATGTAAGTATTTTCTTTAGAAATATCAAAGCTTCTGCCGTTAAGGATGTTGTAAAAATAATATCTTAAAAATAGCTTTATAAGCTTCTTTTTTTGAAAGCAAAGTGACAGAACCTTTTTATAAATTGACGTTTTCCATTATTTTTAATTAAAAAGCAACTTCAGTGTATTTTACGCTCCATTTCTGCGTTTTTGATGTTATTTTATAAAGACAGTTTTAAGGTTGTTACAATCAAGAGTATAAACAGCTTTACAGAGGGACGCTTTATGACATTGCAGTATGAGTGATAGCGGAACGATTTCGTAAAGGTGAATTTGCTCTCGAATGCACTTTAAAACCGAAGGTGTTAAGTAGATTGGAATGGCGAAGACTCTCCCATCATGTTGAAAGAGAACTTGCTGGTCCAATTATTTCACAAACACCTTTGATTTTCGGGTGGATATATGAAGACTTTCTCACGATATTTTTCCTTCCCTTTAGTGAGTGGTAAACATAAATAGGTACATTTATTCCATACCTTACATAAAAAATAAAACTCAGAGGTACAGGCAGAAGACCGCGTTTCTAAGCTGATTTTTCTCGCAATGGTTTTTTTCATCGTCAGCGGCTGGTACAGTCTGTTAGTGTAGATACGCGGCCCCTGAACGACTTTTTAAAGCCGCATTATACAGTATCGATGACAAATGTTTGTAATGTCATCTATACAATATAAAGCGGCACATTTAAAAAGTTGTCCAATGCGTCACTTATGCTCACACTTATACCTACACTAACAGACTGTACAATCAATTCGTACGCGATAAATGATACTCAGAGAAAACTGGGGATCGAGACGGAAGTCGGGCTTTCTACCAACTACTGATCATTGACATCATTAAGAAAAACACACTTACATTTAATCGCCAATTAACTTAACAGCTATCCCTGCAACTGAGAGCTAACAACCCAAAACCTTGGCACGAAATACGGGAACTAGCCGGGGAGTGATTGCATTATACAAGCGAACTGCCACTCAGGTGTGTGTCAAAATTATAATACTTCACCAAAATCCGGGTCAACCAGTCGTTAGTACGGACGCTGGGCATTTATAATAGATGGAGAGGGGTGGAATAAGGGGGGAGGTATCAGCGGATTTAATGAACTAATCACTGTTGAAAGTATTAGAGTTTCGTCATCTACAGATAAAATGTATCTGACGGATATTTTATACATCTTCTTCTTCTTATTTAAGAGCTAAGCTCTTGTCGGTGGAGCCTCTTCCATCCCTCCCTATTTTCTGCCTTCTTTTTAACATCTTGATACGACATGACACCCGCCTTTTCCTTCACCTGTTCTAGGAACGTCCGTCTGGGTCTTCCTCTCTTCCTTTTCCCTTCAATTTTTCCTTCTATGATGTTATATGTTATATGATGTGATTTTATACATGTCACTGTCTAAAACGTCATGATTTATGAAATAGATATAGGTTTATCTGTCAGTTAAATTTTATCTGTAAGTGGTGAAAATCATTAGAAATTAAAAGGTAGCAACAGTACAGTGTCGTCCCGGTTTTCTTAGCTTGATAAGGGACTACGGCCTTCGCGGAAAACCGTTGGATGTAGGCAGCGCAAGATCGGTCGTTGTAGAGATGCTTTTGTCTAGCAGTGGATATCCACGAGCTGATCGATTGATTACGCATCACTGTACGGAAGTAGAAGTGAAGAGTACCCGCCGATAAGCATGTATGTGAGGCGCCTGATGAATATGGATGAAGCGGAAGAAACGTGTTTGGATCATAGCAAAGCAAGTGGAGGGAAGTGGTCTCCTACTCCAATGGGAGAGAGGCCTGACAGATATAAAAAGAAAAAATATCAAAATAATCGTTTTCGCTGATCTTATATTTTTTACAAATACAAGACGACTATTTTAAAGTCGATTCTTTATCATGGCTTATGTATTTGTGTAGAAACTATCAACGAAATCGCAAGTCTACATCATCATCATTTAATTTAAGAGTTAGACTCTTGTCGGTGGAGTGTTCGCCATCTAGGCCTATCCTCTGCCAGTGCTTTAACTTCTTGATACGCCATCAAGAAAAAAAAGAAAAAGAAATCGCAAGTCTACATCCCAATAAAACCCCGCTTTTTCTCATAACTTAACCCACACACCAACCAACTGCAACTGACCCGCGGGGTTAACAGCTAAGCTCTAACTTGGAGCGCCCAGATTAATAATACATACATTAATTTAACTTCGGCGTGACGAGACATCATACTGTGATGTGATGCCACCTCGACGCACATATCGTGTTGAAGTGTTGAACTTGTAAATTGTATGTTGCTAAAGTTTGTTACGAAAGAGTATCCTAAACGGACGTGCTTGTATGAGGTAACTGAATGGTTTAAGAGCAACATATCAGGGGCCCAAGTCTGCCTATTTACAACATTCTCAGTTGTGTGTTGGCGGAATGTCAATGAGTGTCAATGTCATTTTTGGACACATTTGGTCGCAATCAGTGTAAGCCATTCAGCAGAATACCAAATGTGTCATAACATAAAAATAATAATTGACGGGCCAGTTAGCGTAGCCGGTAGTGAGTCTGCCTCCTACGCACGGGTCGCGGGTTCGATCCCCGCCGGTTAACAAACATTTGTGTGATGAGCATAAATGTTTGTTCCGTGTCTGGGTATTATATATTTATCAGTCCCTGATACCCATAGTACAGGATTTGCCTAGTTTGGGGTCAGGTGACCGTGTGTGAAATGTCCCCGAATATTTATTTATTAATATTTAATGCCATTGACTCTTTGCCGACACACAACTGAGGCTATTTTAAATAAGCAGACTTGGGTCCCAGTGTTTTCTCTATACTAATGAACGAACGTATCTCAATCAAATCGAAGATTTGCCAATTAAAAACAAGGCCAAGTCAAAACCCAAAACCGACTGAATAAATGTGGATGAGGCGAAGCAAGTGTGTTTAGATCGTAGCAAGTGAAGGGAAGTGTATGTATGCAGATAAGTATGACGGATGGGCGAGCGGGATATCATGCGAAGAGCAGGATTCTTGTCTATCCGCCATCAGACTTTCGTTAAGTATCCGAATTATTTCCAAAAATACCCCAAAACCGACTGAATAAATGTGGATGAGGCGAAGCAAGTGTGTTTAGATAGTAGCAAGTGAACGGAAGTGTATGTATGCAGATAAGTATGACGGATGGGCGAGCGGGATATCATGCGAAGAGCAGGATTCTTGTCTATCCGCCATCAGACTTTCGTTAAGTATCCGAATTATTGCCTAACTAGATGTACTCTTTGTAAAACGCGGAGAGTTCTACACTCCACGTTCATTCGATCACACAGCTCACATTGTTCGCAAATCCACCATTACATGAAGCATAGACCACTCCCAAGCAATGACAGTGGCAACTATCATCACTTGACGTTTCACAGACAATATTTAAGAAGTTTGGTTGATGTTATGACCAAAGAGACGCCAACACGCCGACAAGTATGTATGTATGTTTCCGGGATGGATATCAAGGGACGTAATTTTCCGATGTTTGCGTTTTTAATTTCATAAATCCATTCAATAAGTAATCCATATAAAAAATATCACTTAAAAACATCAAAAAGACCTAAGTAAGAAATAAAATTCCAATTTACGCCAACAAAAATGCATTAGGTACTCACAATTCGATACACAAATCGTTCGCCACATTCAACTACACGAATATATCTCGCCGAAGGCTCATTGCCGTTTCCTGACAGATTCTAGGATACACGAGTAACCTAGATACTTAAGTACCTATTGCCTAGGTACCTAATGTAGCCTAGATAGCGATTGAACATTGGAGTCTGAAGTGGCGTGTCGAGTAGCTTCAGGGTAATCTGTTCGAAACTTGGTGTTGCCAGCGCTGAAACGCTGCAACGAATGTGTTGCCAGTGTAGTAAACTTAGTAAGTTCTATGCAGTTAAATTTCAGTATTTTGTAGGAAATTGTCTTAGAATCACTACATAAGCCACTGTTTCTATACATTTTCATGTTTATTTATATGGCTGTGATTTTTTTAAGATTTTTTTTTCTAGCCTAAGTTGTCCCACTGTTAGGCAAAAGCCTCTCCGATGTTTCTCCACACATTTTATTAAAGATATTTTGATGTAAGTGTTCACTGTTAAAATGTAATTATGAAATTATTTTTTCCAAAAATTAACGGTAATTTTAAAACTAAAGACCAGAATAACTACTAAAAATCCATAAATTTTTGACATTTTAAAAAGTTATGGTAACACTAAAAATTGTCTAAAATAGTTCTTTTAGAAATATGCTGTACCTTTTGTGTACTGGGTGTTTCTTCGATTTGGGATTCTTTAGTTGATTCCACTGGTAAAATTTAAATATTATTTTATTTTTAAATTGAGAATAAAATTACAAATTAGAGAGGTCAATAAACAAATATTTTGAATAGGCACTCATTTCTTATGTATGGATCCAAAGATATTTGATGTTAAAAATTTACGCCCAGGGGAATCAATAATAATGCAATATAAAGTATAAAAAAGTTTCAATTTTGTTAAATAAAATTAAAAACAGTTAACGTACCTTCGAATTTAGGCTTTAAAAGATTATTGGGTATTAATACAAGTTGCTGTGAAGTTGCTAATTCAAAATCTTTAAATAGGTGACCGAGCTTTGAAACGTCCTCCCTTAATGTGGAAAACTGTTTTTTTAATAATATCAAACATTATTACACATAACACTATTTTTAGAAATCAATATAAACCGTTATTTAAGCAAACTGTATGATTTTATTAGTATGGTCTGGTCATTAAACCAGTGGAATCAAGCCAGTAGAAGCAAGAAATATCGGTTTTTTGTCGTTTTACATAAATTGGATTTAACTAGCGTAATGATGTTTCCAGGTTAGATAATGGGCACCCATGCGCTTATTCATAGCTATATCAAGCTAGTCTTGTAGTACAAAATTAATAAGAAAACATGAACATAGTAATCAATGATCGTACAGAACAAAGCCAGGGGAATCAGATACTTATCTTTGTATTTCGTGAATGTTACAACTTCACGCATAATCTACCCCCTCGATACATAAAATGCATCTTACAGTTCGCGTGAAAATAGGCAGCGCCTATCCAAATGGCTCGACTAGGGTCGTATGCGCGATTTAGTGACGTGCCAAGGTAATCACACTTTAGTGCCGGACAAAATTAAAATGACTCGAGAAATTCAGTTAGTTGTAAAATACGTGTAAAATTTATTATGATGCTTAATAATTAACTATTCTATAATAAAATAAAAACGTGTCTAAATCTTTAAGTATAAATGATAAAAAGATTTTTAAGGTTTTCTGAATAAATCGGGAGAGCGGACACGTCAATGGAATCAATTTTTAGGGCTTTGAACTATTTTTTAAATACCTTTCGATTTGAATTCATGTTTTATTTATATTTTCCCAAGTAGATAACACCTTAATCTATAGTTTAAAACATATTTTATTGACTTTATAATTTGAAACGTAGGATTTAAGCCCCCGGACATCAAAATTCTCGATTCTGAAGATTCACCCTACTATCATCTTACAATAAACTGTTAAATAAATAAATAACTAAATAAATAGTCAATGGTATTAAGAACAGTCATGGTGCGTGACGCTTAATTAAAAAAAAAACACTGTTTTGAATGAAAAAACAACGTAAAATTTTAATGGCTTTACATTTTCATTGAAAATCACAATTTTAATGTTATCATCTTTTCCATAGACAACTTTCTTTTTTTGGGAGAGTTTGAAAAGTCAAAATCTTTGAAATTGATTTGTAAGCTATATGTTTCCGTTTCCCATAATGTATTTTTCTCATTCTTTCACCTCCTTTTTCCCTTCGTCTCACCAAAAACCCGACAATACCCGAAGCATCTTTATGCACATCCCGTAAGCTTCTCTCCGCGTAATGATTTGCAAATCTCCGCATTAGACGAGGCTTGAGAGAGACGTACACAAAACAACAGTAATACGTACTTATATTTTACTGTCGATTTACGACTTTATCTGTTCGGGGAATGTTTAGGCTGTGGCTTTTGTGATTGTAATTGATTTGTAAGAGATTTTTGGTGTCTTGGAAGAGATAAGTATATACAGGGTGTAACAGAAAGGGTATATAAAGCCGAAACACAGCGATAGTCCTCATGAAACTGAACAACTTTCCCCAAGGAACATGGGTCGTAACTCGAAAAAAAAATTCGCCTCCCCATACAAAATGCCCGATCAGCTGATCGAGTAAGTATGGGCGACCCAAAAAATTTTTTCGAGTTACAACCCATGTTTCTTGGGGAAAGTTGTTCAGTTTCATGAGGACTATCGCTGTGTTTCGGCTTTATATACCCTTTCTGTTACACCCTGTATAAGAACTGTTTTATTTTAGCGTACCTACTATGTACATTTGTGTATATGTATATCCATACTAGAGACTGCCGGCGACTTCGTATGCATTCATGGTCATATTTTCGAAAACATCTATAAATAATATAGCCTATATAATATTCTGATGTGCAAACAATGAAAAAACAATGAACAATGAAAACAATGATCTGTCATACAGGACCTCCTAGTACGGACACCAGTCTCTCGCACAGATGCTATTACTTTGCTTAAATAATTGTGTTTACCTTCAATACTTGTTGATTGTTTTCTGTGTGGGAGAAAAATAAAGATTTTTTATTATTTTTATTTATTATTATAATGAATAGTAACAAACATCTTCACACATCCATCCATCGGCACAAACATTGACATTTATAAATAGGTACTAGAGGCTGCCCGCTACTTCGTACGCATTTATCGTTATATCTTAGAAGAAAAACATGATATCTCAAAATTATATAGCCTATGTTATCCTGATGTGCAAGCTACAATATTGCCAAGTTTCATCAAAATATGTTCAGTGGTTTTTACGTGATATTTACTTACTTACTTCAAAGTAAGTAAATAGTTATTTCTAGTCCAATATAAATGTAAGTACAGAAACAAAACGAAATTAAACACAGAATATCAAAATTAAACACAAAACAAAATAAAAAAGGAACTTAGAACTTAGAATCTTAAAAGTAACAAACATCCATCTATCGGCACAAACATTGACATTTATAATAGGTACCTAAAGTATAATTAATATATTGATGTTCACATATTGCAGAGGAAAGCCACCCCAAATGACGCTATCATTAAAATATCACGGCCACAGAGTGAATAAATAATGAATTTGTGTTTATTAGTGTCTAGCGAGTAACACGGTAAGTATAGAAAGGTATAAGCGACAGCGAATTTGTCCTCGAGCATTCAGCACTATTAGGTCTATCTACACAGATCCCGACCGTGCCCGGGATGTGTTCGAGCCGTGGCCCGTCAGGGGGGGAAAACAAAACGTCGTCATGACAACGTATTTGATCGAATCCATAGAAAACGTATGGAATGATATTATTATTTTTTCACTGACACATCCCGGACACGGCCCTGACACGGGCCGGACATGTTGTCATGACGACGTACCTATTGTTTTCCCTCCTGACGGGCCACGGCCCGGACAGGACACGTCCCGGGCATGACCCGGATCCGTGTAGATAGACCTTAACACGTTAGCATGTTTGTCAGCTTGGGTGTTTGAATGTGTGGTGTTTGAATATGTGTGGAATTTAGTAAAACTTTATAATTAAGGCAGCATAACCTCACCTGTCATCAAAACCTGCAAGTATTTATTTTATCCAGTTTTCTTATATTCTGCCTCAAATGATCTTATCCCACGGTTATTATTTTTTTTTTTTAAAGGAATTTAATACGAAAATACACCTTTTGTAAAAGAAACAAAGATTCAGAAGATTTAAAATTATAATAAGCTTTACTTTACTTAACATTGGCAGAATCCACAAGGGTTTAAAAAAATACTGACTGTAAGCTGTCAAATATTCAAAGAAACTAAAATTAAAATTTTTAGATAAGAACTAGGCTGTGTGGTCTCTGTTCCTTGCCTATCCTGAATTAAAAACCAAATGAACTGTTTTAAACTGACAACTGAAGAGACTAGGCTTTGACATTGCCAAAAAAAAACAAGCAAACTGTTTTAAACTGAAATACCTATTGGAGTGAAATAGATCCGCTTACAGCCGCTTCCATCGCCAGCCCCTCAAGTCACCGTCAACATTATTTCTACCTTATTATCTACTAACAGCAACATCGCCAGTTGTCTGTTTGTTCATTAACAATACTCATTAGCGCCCCGCTGTGTACAGAGCACTTATTTGTACAGAGATCCCATGATTTTAAAGCGGGGATGTTTGTCTGGGAAAATGTGTGTGCTTGGAGAAATTTGTTATTTTACATGTTGTGATTTTAGAAAATACATACCTACATATCACTCTCTGTACGAGAGTAGGCTCGTGCCCCTCGGTGGGGATATATATGGGCTGATAACGACGATTCGCCCACAAGATGGTCGAATGACTTGGAGAAGACTGCAGGTTCAAAACCAAATTTTTAAAAGAACACTATCTAATCTTCGTAATAAACGTATTAGCATTATAGTTTTTTTATTTAGACGGGTTATCAAAATAATATTAGTAGGTAAGCAAAGTCAGGAGTAGGTACAGCACCGACGTGCATGTGTGAGACGTCTGATGAACGTGGAAGCGAAGGAAGTGTGATTGGATCGTAGGAGGGAAGTATTCTTTGTCTGCGCCGATGAGGAAGAGACGTTACATATAGAGAGTCACTTTAAATTAGTGAACGATAGAAAAGGATATTCATGAACTCGTGATAACAAACAACTTTTACTATGGGACCACGTTCGAGATCATTCAAAAAAAATTCGAACTCCCCATACAAAATGCACCAGCTGATACTATGGGGGAACATTTTTTTTATGATTTCAAACTTGGTCTCATAGTAAAAGTAGTTTGTTATCACGAGTACATGCGTATCCTTTTCTACCGTTCACTAATTAAAAGTCGCCCTCTATATGTAACGTCTCATCCTTATCGGCGTAGACAAAGATCACTTCCCTCCTACGATCCAATCACACTTCCTTCGCTTCCACATTCTTTTTTTTTTTTTTTTAATTCTTTTTTCGGCCTCGTTCCCCCCGATAAAATTTTCATCATCAGACTGTATGTTGTATGTAAGTAATATTTTAGTAGGTACTTTAAAACCGGGAATGCACGTTCGTTCGTGCGGGGGTTTGCAGGAAAAAGTATGGGAGAGGGAATTTTTTCATTATTTTTCTCAGATGCTCTAGCACCTAGCAATTACGTTTAAGTCATCAGAAATATGAAAATAAGAAAAAAATATTTATCGTTCTGAAAGGGTTAAGTGGGTATTCAAAATCCACTCGCCTCTACCAACACGAGTACTCTATACAGCCTGCATTATTGAGCATCACAGCAGCAGCTGTCCTATGTCATTACCCGGCGACACGATGCTCTTTGACTCCTCCGTACTGGCATTATAGCTTAATATCTGTTTACTACTTACTTGCTAAGCTTCGTTCACAAATGAAATACTGCTTAATTCACTATTGGTACTATTGGAATATTTTGGAACATTATGTCGCTGGAAGCCGTTGGATGTGGGCAGCGTAAGACCGGTCGTTGTGGAGATCCTTGGGGGAGGCTTTTGTCCAGCAGTGGACGTCCATAAGCTGACATGATGATGATGATGACTATTGGAAAGTACTAAGTTTTTATCATGAGCTCCAGTGACAGAATATTTTACACTTGTCAGATGCGACGTTCTCGATCTAGTTCTGTTGTGAGGAAGGAAGGTCTTTTCCCAGCAGTGGGACGTGACAGGCTTACTGCGAATTATAAATTTATCGTACGATGAAAAAGTGGACCGACACACGATCGATGGGAATCAAGGGATTTTTTGATGTTGAAGATCAGGACGTCATCTGCCTACCTGAACCACTTGTCCCAAGAAACATGGGTGGATAAGACGTTTATTTGTATCAACATTTTTACACTTTAATACAACTAACATACAAAAAACACTTTATGCAACCCTTCACGAGAATACCTCACAATTACCATACAGGGTGTAACAGAAAGTGAGTATAAAGCCGAAACACAGCGATAGTCCTCATGAAACTAAACAACTTGAACAACTCGAAAAAAAAAAATTTTTGGATCGCCCATACTTAGGTACTCGATCAGCTGATCGGACATTTTGTATGGGGAGGCTCTTTTTTCCTATTTTTTTTTTGTTCCTAGGAGAAAGTTTTCCCGGTTCATGAGGACTATCGCTGTGTTTCGGCTTTAACCCCCTTTCTGTTACACCCTGTATAAACAGCTACACAAAATCACTATTGGCATTTTATCACAAGGAAACAAAATTCCTATTAAAATCTCCTCTTAACTCCCCCACGGCACTTATCTTCGACAAAGTTTTTAACTAAAACAGTTTTCTTTAACTTTCAAAACAGTATATTTACATATTAAGTTCCGGAATGGGGTGAATAGGGGTAAATCCCACTTAGCTTGCGAACTAATATAACTTTTCCCAAAGGGTAGATAGAAAAGTTACCCCGAAGTACTCACATATTTGTTACGTGAATGTTGTTACAAAGTGCTCTTTTAGATTATTTTACACTAGAACCTAGGGTTCTTTTTATACTCGTACTAGCCGGAATCCGGATCACATTATCCTAGGTTCATGAAAATGGCTGATGAAAAAGTGATAGGTACCGAAAATTTAGCTCATTCTGCTGTTGTCCAAAACGTCCTAACACAATTTGTTAAAGAAATTTTTGTTAATACATTTATTTACAAAACAATACAAACATAGAATAAAATACAAATTTACAAGAAGAATATGTCTTCCAACGCATCCCCACAAGGCAAAGTACCCAACAATCTGGCAGCATTCCTCTTTGTATAGCAATGCTTATCCTTTGGCTAAGGAAGCAAATTTTTGTTTGAATTTCATAAAGTCTTGTACTATGGTATCTACTCGCCAAAGCCGCCGGCATGCCACCGGGATAGGCCGGCGGCTTTACGTCATACGAATGGCAACTGTCAAAAAAGCCGGCGGGTTTGGTGTGTAGATACCATTAGACTTTCTGTTTTTTTTTTACCTTATATTTCCGAAATAAATATTCCTGATACTAAATTATTTATTGCAGGATAAAGTTTCTAATTATAGATCCATGTTATTTCAACTGCTTAAACAACGTTATCAAATAACCAATAAATATCTATCTTTAGGCAAATAAATTTATCTAATATTAGCACATAAAAATATCGGTGTAGAAGCAAATAAATTAAACTACGTAGGCGGGTGTTCCACGCGTGCTACGGCGTAGGCGGATCGTAGGCGTGCTACGCCGTAGCACCTAAAGGCTATAAGTACTCGCTAACAACAATATTGAGCTGAAAGCTGAAACTCAATTAAGTGATTAATTAATAAGTCATTAATAGGTATAAGTTTTAGTTAGACAACTTGAAACAAATAAGTTATTATTTAAATAACTTTTGATAAATGAATTTTCAAAAATAGAATCCCTTACGGATAATATTTGGATTTCGAATTTACAAAGCTTAACATGTGTAATATGTTTCATAAACCAACTTAAACTAAATATGTAGTCATTCTTTGGTCATTCACACAAAAAAGGGCAAGCGGTAGACTAAAATCTAATAATAACATTTATTTTTCGCGCAAAATAACGCAGAATAAATTAATATTTTTTTCGAGCAATTTTTCTATTTTTGTAAGTAAGCCGTGTCCTTTGTTACGTATTTATATTTTCAGGATTCCGTACCCAAAGGCTGAAAACGGGACCCTAAATACTGACACTCAGCTGTCTGTCTGTCCGTCCATCTGCCACCAGGCTGTATCTCACGAACCGTTATAGCGTGAGCCTTGAAATTTTTACAGATGATGTATTACAATGATATTTATTGATGTATTACCGTTGTCGCTATAACAACAAAATATTAAAACAAAAGATTCGCACTTGGCTGGTTTTTTAAATAACTTTAACTACATAGCCAGCCTAAACAAAAAACTAGCTTATTTCGACCTCTTAAATTATTGATAATTTAATTAAAAAAACAACCTTTAAAAGACTTCCATCCTATTTCTGTCAAGGGATGGAAAGCGTCGCTCGGGTTTAATATTTAAAAAGGCCTTATTAAAGTAGGCTCTACAGCTTTATGCCTTAGTTAAGGAGGCTTAACTAGTGGTTTAATGGCTGTAATCTTAATAAAGAAGTATGGGTAGGTTTTACTAAGCTTTTTTTATGAAATGACCAGTTATTTATGTAATTGTATTTATTATGCAAAAAATTTGAATGAGGAAAGTTTTTTTTATTAATGTGAATTTAATGTACATTTAAAATAGGTGAATAAAAATCCACCTATTTATACTAAGATTGCAGTACAAGAATCCCAATTCTGTGAATCCACTCAATTCTATGAAAAACTGACTCTTAAAGGTAATTAAATTACTAAAAATGTAGAAAACAAAAGATAGATTTTCTTTTAGAAATATTCTGTAACTTTGGTTTTACTACTCTTTTTTTTCTGTTTCTATAACTACTTTCTATATAGACACTTTTATGAAGGACATTTTTCATTTGCAAGTACTTATATTAGACCTTTGTCGAAGTTTTTGTTGAAATATTCGCACGATTTCAAACATTGAAAAGGTTAGATATGTACCTATACCATACAGAATAACAGCTTAAATGAAAATGAAAAGTGTTTTATTCAAAAACAGGCAAAATTCATTACACTTTTTTGATGTCACTTTTTTGATCTAAAACTACTGCCGGTTCACTACCTGTATAGCCGAGAGAATCAATATACCTACTCTACCAAATACTACTTAATATTGTAAAAGCCGAACTTTATGGTGTTGGAAGTTGAAATGTTCGAATAGATAAATGTTCGGTACTTACCCACGCAAAAACCACTAAACTAACTTTAACTAAACTTTTCAATATTGTATAGGCTTGCACTATTTATTTAATAGTTTATGTGTTATACTAGAAACTGTCCGCGACTCCGTACGCCTTTATAGTCATATCTTGGAAAATAAACACAATATCTGAAAAAAATATAGCCTATGTGTTATTCTGATGTCCAAGCTAAGTTATTGTAAAGTTTCATTAAAATCTGTTTAGTGGTTTTTACGTGATGAAGTAACAAACATTTATCCATCGGCACAAACATTGACATTTATAATATTAATAGGATATTATATTTAACAAACAACACATAGGAATAATTATAAAATATAAAACATCATAAAACAAAATATAAAAAATACGTAAAAAAAAACAATAGTAAAAATAATTCACAACAATGTCAAAACAAAACACTTACCCCTTAACCTTTATACTTAAACTTGCTATTATTTATTTTATAAAAAAAAGACCTAAAAGTGTTACCTTCCCTGGGGAAATTATGGCACTTGGTACGACAGTCGCGGCAGAGCCTTAATAATACAAACGGGGCCTTAAGTCGTTACTTTATCTTCGTCGAGTGAAGTGAGATTAAAATAGGGATAAACTAGGATTATGATATGCTTGTGATAAGTTGTATTTTTTGTAAGAAAAATAACTACATTGGAAAGCGAGTATTTTGGACTTTGATCAACAAAGTAGACGATAAAGCAATGACTTTATTTTCTTCGTTACAACAAAAAAAATAACCTTAACCGTTCATTACAAAAAACCCGAGAATGAGTTTAAAAGCGTATTTTTTTATATTAATGTAGCCAGTGTCACTTTCAATGTAAATACGAATCTAACGACACCTCTCAAGCTTAAATCCGTCAAGTCGTTTAGGCTGTAGAGTGTGCCAAAGAATTATACATACAAACATACACACATATTCTCGAAAAACATAACCCTCCTTCTGGCGCAGTCGGGTAAAAAATAAAATTCTATTCGTACCAAAATCACACTTCTAAAAATAATTTCCACAATTTAATTTACCATGAACATAATAGACTTTTCAATAACATTCGATAAGCGTGACATGACGATGTTACCCCGCAATATGCGGAGTTACCCCGAAATATGGGTAACATCGCCCGTGTAGATACAAAATGCAATTTTTCAATAAACCCATCACACAGTCACTTCGTTCGTCTTTTCAATAACAACAAGAGTATATATCACACCGAAACATACGAAGTACTTGTGAGTTGCTGTAAGTTTTTGACTATTCTGCTTAGCGCGGCAGACTAAGGCCGTGGCCCCAGTAGGCAAACTGTTAGCGGTCGACTGAGTGAGCCGCAAACAGAGTCACTACGCCCGGCAAACTACCTTATCGCCGCCACCGACTAGAACCGGTTTTGGTGGGAGTCAGCCGCTATCTGAGATAGTCAGCGCGCGTATCGCTGCAAACTGCGTACAGTGAGCGAAAACTAGCTGACTGTGGACACTCCATTTCAAATATATGGAAGGGCGTACTAAACCGATACGCCGCAAACTAGTCAGCCACTAACAGTTTGCCTACTGGGGCCACGGCCTAAAGCTAAGATGGCAAGACGAGCTTGATTCATTCAGCGAAGAGTGGACGGTTCTAGACTTCACTTCTCTTTCTCTCTCTCTCTATCTGTGGTGAATGTAAAAAACTACATATAAGGAATATGCTGTAACTTTTACAATAACTTTCTATGTATTTATCTGTAAATAATTCTCTGTTTACAATAAAGTATTAAATAAACAAAAATCTAAATTATAAAGTACCTATGTAAATATCCCTTTTAGGTTATAACGCTTTCGTTTCATCCAAATTCGTTTTTTTCTTCGTAGCTTTGAGCTTGGCCTTTCTTTCCATTTCCCTTAAACTATCTATAATATAAAAATGAATCGTAAAATGTGTTGGTAAGCGCATAACTCAACAACGCCTGGAACGATTTTATCATTATTTTTTAACGTTGATTAAAAAGTACAAGGATGGTTTTTACGGTGAGAAAAATTCGAATGATTGCCGGGAAACCCCCTCTAAAGCGGGACAAAGTTCGCCGGGACAGCTAGTAACTTACTAACTTTAAAATTCGTATCGGTGTCAAATACGCCCGCTTTTCAGGATATTAGAGTTCCCTAGGCAAAGCGACACAAACTGCGAGGGGTGTTTTTCTTAATAAAACGGGTTATATTGCCTCCCTAGTATGATAAACATTATCATGTTTGGCAAAGGTGTATTTTTGAAATAGATTTCGGCTTATAGATGTGTGAAGGTGGATTGATAGAGAATTATAGAAAAAACTAGAGCCTGCCCGCGACTTCGTACACATTAAAGGTACACATATCCGGGCCGTTGCCTGTCAGGAGGCAAAAAAAAATACGTCGTCGTCATGACAAAAAAATGTATGGAATGATATTTTATCCCCGACACGTCCCGGACACGGCCCGGATGTTTGGTCAAATCTTTGAAAAAAACACCATACTTATGCAAATATACGTAATATAGCTTATGTGTTGTTCTGATGTATTAGCTTCAATATTGCCAAGTTACATCAAAATCTGTTTAGTAGTTTTTGCGTGAAAGAGTATCAAACATCCATCGCCACAAATAGGGAAGTAGTAAGTAGGTATGTGTGTATGTGTAATGTAGTCAAGCGAGTGATGAAGCGAAAGAGGTGTGTTTGGATCGTAGCAAGTAGAGGGAAGTCGTCTCTGTCTACCGCATTGGGAAAGAGACGTGACGGGTCTATATTAGTCGGTTTAGGTGGTGATTTCAAATTTTCTGACAAATTTTAATAGTGATTTTGTAAGTTATGACATTGGGAATTAGTTCACATTAACATTAGGATAAATATTTGTTAGGTCAAGCTTTACATTAGGGCAAGTGTTAATTAGGACAAATTAACTTAGTACAACTGTATGATGACAAATAGTCTTAGGACAAATGATATTAGGGAAGTCAAAGGACACCCGACGTGACACGTGCGTGACACTTGCTACGATCGTAACATACCTTTTTCGCTTCATCAGTCGCCTCATTACATGCACGTTGGTTTAAGAAACTCTTGACTTGGCTTTTCTTTAGTAAATTTCAGATTTGATCGAGGTAGATTCTGTAATACATAAGGATCATTGTAGCAAGTTCATGTAAACTTTATTTGTTCGTCGAAGCAACACATTTCAAAAGTAAACCATTCGGTAATTGAATTGAACTTCCCAAATCAAATTACTTGAGTACCTACTCGTATTGACAGGGCCGTTTGTAGTATTGGGGACCTTAGAAAAGTAAAACTAGAGATGTTACTTCCCTTCTAAATTTTACTTCTCTCTCTGATAGAAAATTTTTTTAATACAATTATGGTAGAAGATAGATAGATAGAAATACTTTGTTGCACACAAATAGATACAGACAAAACTTAACAATGTGCGCAAAGGCGGCCTTATCACTAAAAGTACACACAGTTTGTACAAAAAGAATTAAAAAATACGCTAAAAGGTGTACTTTCAAGTGTAAGTCTCTCTTTTTTGGGATTAAAACATGTTAAAACATTTAGAATTCTAGTCAGAAATAAAAAATAAGATACTTTATTAACAGGACCCGTAATCCTTTGCAATGTAGCTGTATTCATTTGCTTTTTATTGCTGTATTTATTTGTTTCTATGCCGTTTTGAGTCCTGCTCTAACTTACCTCTCTTTCTCGGGCCTAAGTCTGCAACAATATTTTCAGTTGTGTGTTCGGCAGTGCCAATGTTATTTTTTGACAATTTCGCAATCAGTGTAAGCCATTGTTTAGCAGAATACCAAATGTGGCAAAAAATGCCATTATCACTCTGCCGACACACAACTGAGTAGTATGTATTTTCAATTAGCAGACTTGGGCCCCTGACTACACCCCTGTCGCCACACCGGATATGTACGTACGTACGGCAACACAGTAAACATGTAAAACATTCTCAAAGAAACCTGTGAAAGGTACAAACTTTGAGGATTACCTTTCAACAAAGTTTGGGCTTGGAGAAGTTTAATTAATAATGTTGGATTTTTTCTCGCAATGCTTTTAGGTGTGGGTGATTGGGTTAAGTTGAGAGAACTAGCAGATTTTTGAGTTGTTAATGCTTTTTATGTAGTAAATCAACAAGATACAATTAATAAGAAGCAATAGTCTTTTATAAAATGATAAAAGACTAAGAGGAAACGCAGGCTTAGACTAGGTACATAGTAATCTGTGACTATACGTACCTACTAGTTTCGGCACTCACAACGAACGTCGCAGCCAGCGCCTAGCTATTTAATAGCGTTGCTTTTTGCGGTGGAGTCTAAATCACTGTGCATCTAGCGTAAGGTGCAGACGTTATGATTAACTTTAAGTTCGTCACTTACACCACACCAAACGTTTTAATTCAACCGCTCCAGTATAGAATTTCCGTTTCAAATGTGCAATAGCGACGGTGTGAGTGGTGGATTGCTTCGGTGTTAAACAGGATCGGGTTCGCGGAGTTTGTGTGTATCTATAATTTATGTTACAATGTTTTATAAGCAAAGACCTATTTGGACATAAAAATCTTGAAAAATATTTTAAATGTCTCATCACGAAAAGGACTTCATAGACCAAATAAAAGAGGGAATAGAAATTGTATCGTATTATTATATGGTCAACGAGAGAATGCGTTCCTGACAGCTGGTGATTGACTTGCCGATATAACTTTCAGGCGGCGCTCAATTTACGATAAAATATTTTTTTTTTTGTTTATTCGCCTAATTAACAAGTAACAAGCTATAAAAACTACATTATTATGTCAAATTATAAACAATTACATAAATTTGCACTGCAAATTAATTTTAAACTCAAGAAAACAATAATTATCAAAAAAATATACTGCGCTGCAACAAGGTTTTAGCAGCCGGTAATTTTTTTAGTGATGTGACAAAAATAACAGTCAAAATTAACGAAAAGTAACGATTAACGGTTATGTATATCAAAACAATAGTTTAAAAAAAATAAAAAACACGCTTTTAGCACGCACTAAAAATTATAAAATAATAACGACATTTCGGACATTCGAAAGAAATCGTGGAGCGTTTATAAGTAGGTATGTATAATATATTCTCTTTTTCGACAAAACGCTCCACGTTTTCTTCCGAAAGCCCGAAATATATTATAATTTTTAGTGCGTGCAGTTATTTTCGAGATCTGTTTTTTTTGCTAGAACTGGCCGAAAACATGTTATCTAATCTTGTTTCTACATAAACAGAGTAAAGTAGAGCGTGCCAAAATATTATACATACTCTCGAAAAACATAACTCTCCTTCTGATTTGGCGCAGTCGGGTAAAAATTACAAACGAGAGTAACGAATCAGATTGTGATATTATTTTCTTAGGTTGCTTATTGTTTTTATAATAGGTAGATATTTAATAGAATCTTTTTTAAAGTACCTAGGTAATAAAAAATATCAGTTACGTAAGGTTACATCACTAGTCACATGTGTCAGGAACGCATTCTCTCGTTGACTCTATAATAGGTGCTCAAACATACCGAAGAATTAGAGAAGGGTATACTATATAGAGAAGAGTAGACTCCACCGAAAAGAGTGACGCTCTTAAATTTATGATGATGGTGAATCACGAAAAACTCTATACAAATCGGGGTAGGTAGAGACCACAAGACGCAACATTGCAGACATTTCCGTATTAGTGGCCGTAGTTCCAATAACGGCCGGTTCACCGGTAACTTGGTAGATCTATATTTGTAAAGAAGCAGATGTCCGTGGGACACGTGGGATAAGTCTGTCACTTTTTAAAAGGTGGGGTATGAGAAACAAAAGAAGTAATGCTTGGTTTTGGTATGATGATATTATTCATTAGTTCAAATGAAACACATTAAAACTTTTTGAGGTAACAAGGGATGTCACTTTAAAAAAATACGATGAAAAAAAGGTATTTTCACAAACTGTAGATGAATTGATTTGGCTTGGACAGAATCTGAAAAAAAAAAGAATAAAATTACAAGTTTTTTTAATCTATTCTTTTGCAAAGACCAAGGCACTGATTCTACCAATAAAAGTAAAGAAACCTATATCGAAATAATATGTTTTTATACAGGGTGTAACAGAAAGGGGGTATAAAGCCGAAAAACAGCGATAGTCCCGACGAAACTGAACAACTTTCCCCAAAGAACATGAGTCGTAACTCGAAAAAAATTTTTGGTTCGCCCATACTTACTCGATCAGCTGATCGGATATTTTGTATGGGGAGACGAAATTTTTTTTCGAGTTACGACCCATGTTCCTTGGGGAAAGTAGTTCAGTTTCATGAGGACTATCGCTATGTTTCGGCTTTATACCCCCTTTCTGTTACACCCTGTATACAAAATGCCTGATCAACTAATCTTGGGGTATTTGGTACATTTTTGGGCAGTTTTACCTCCTTATATTTCGAGAGGGACTACGTAGGTAATGTACAAATTGTTATCACCTGCATACATACATACTCCTACATACATATCTGTCTTGCCTCTCTCCGATCAGGTAGGCAGAGACTCTCCTCCACTTGCTACGATCCAAACATACTTTTGCTTCAACTACATTCATCAGTCGCCTCATACATGCCCGTCGGTAAAGGGTACTCTTGACTTGGCCTTTCTTGAGCAAGTCCCCGATTTGATCGAGGTACGTTCATCTTGGCCTTCCCCTCCCAACATCACCATCCACTCCTGCCTTGTATATCTCTTTTGTTAATCTCCTTTCGCTCATTCTTTCTACATGCCCAAACCATCTAAGCATCCCTTTCTCAATTCTAATAAAATAATTAAAAAAAAACCGTGTATTCTCATATTCTAATAATTTTTCTTTTTTTTATCATTAATAATTCAAATAATTCAGATTTCACAAAATATTGTAATTCAAACAGTAAAGTTGTTGATACAAACAAAACAGAGTCTCGAACTTGAGTTACTTATATTAGACTAGAGGCTGCCCGCGACTTCGTACGCATATAAATGCGTCATATCTCGAAAAAAAACATCATATCCAAAAATTTACGTGATGAAGTAACAAACATCCATCCATCGGCACAAACATTGACATTAATAATACGTACTAGAGGCTGCCCGCTACTTCGTACGCATTCATCGTCATTTCTTGGAAAAAAGTCGTGATATCTTAAAATTATATAGCCTATGTGTTATTCTGATGTATAAGCTACAATATTGCCAAATATCATCAAAATCTATTCAGTGGTTTTTACGTGATGACGTAACAAACAGCCATACATCCATCCATCGGCACAAACATTGACATTTATAATATTAATAGGATTTAGAACTTGAAATTAATAATTTGTTATATTTGTGTTGGTAACTTGGTAAGCAAATCTTAGATTACTTGAATTAAATTAGATTTCTGTAGCTTAGTTATTAAGATGAAACCAAGTGATCTCTGCCTACCTCGATGGGAGAGAGCCGTGACTGATGTAGCTATGTAGTTTTATGATATTCATACAGCTGTTATACTCAATGGGTCATACAGACACAGAAAACAAAAAATGTCTCTCCTGTTGCTGAAAGTTAAGGACACTGGATGCTAATTTCTGAACTTAATTAATATCCGCATAATCTGTGGCCGATGTAGTTTTGGCCTGCATAAACATTTTGAGGATTAGATGCTCCAATATCCTTAATCATCTAGAACAGGAAAGACATTTTTGAACCTAATTATGTGTATGACTCCAATAACATAGAAGTACGAAAAGACAGAGTATGCGTGTATAAAACGACTGATGAATGTGGATGAAGCGAAAGAGGTGTGTTTGGATCGTAGGAAGTGGAGGGAAGTGGTCTCTGCCTACCCCGATGGATAAGAGGCGTGACAGATATTTATGTGTATAACTTAAGTAAATATTTTGCTCCATATTCTTGAAAAAGCTTAAAATGTTATACTTAATATACCTAAATTCATTTAAAAAGATAAATGGAATAAACCTTGTGTTCAGTTCTTATTTTCTATGGATAGTTGGATGAAGTTGTTTCATGTTCTGAAAGAAATAATAAAATTATTATTATTTTTGTACTCTAACAATCAACCCTTAAATTCGTACGTATTTATCTTATTTTAAATCATTTTTTTTTAGTAGCCCCACTGCTACTAAAAAAAAAAAAAAAATTGTGTCCCACTGCCGGGAAAAGGCCTCCCCCGCATTCTTCCATGCCTCCCTATCTCCGGCCGCCTCTGACCAGTTTGCCAAGTATGCATCTAGATCGTCGCGCCATCTCCTCTTAGGCAGACCTCTACCTCTGTGGCCGTCGAGCGGCAACCAGTCGGTAGAAATCTTGGCCCAAATCAATATAGCATAATTTATTCTGATACATTATTGTTGTTTCACAGTAAGCTATCATTATTATAAAGTATCATTAAAATCGGTTCAGTGGTTTTGCATGAGAAAGTAATAAATTTTAAATTACATTTTTAATCTGTGTACAATATAGATTGCCTTTAGAGCTGAAATGTCAGACTTTACTCGAACCCCCTTATTACAAAACGAGGTTTAAACATAGTCCGACGTTAGTTCGTTTAGTTTGACGTTTCGGCTATGGACAAAACGTCAAACTAAACGAACTAACGTCTATCTTTAAACCTCGTTTTGGGGGAATAGTTTAAAGGGCTCAAAACCTTAAAAACATTTTAAAGAAAAGATGTTTAACGGCTAACTAATTTATTGATATACAACTGGAGGTTAATGGACACTTTAACGATACTTTAACAGACATTCCTGCAACGAAGAGTGACTTTAACGTTATGATTATGACACCCAGTGGTACAAATAAGACTCTAGTACTGGCTCGCGACTATTGGGACGTTTTACGTTCAAACTCTTTACGTTTTGGACATATTTGGGATTAGGAATATTGTTAGGGATAGTGTGCATTGTTTAAATGGTTTTTTAGACTTGTAAATATTTTTTCATCATGAACAAAGCCCTTTTAACTTCCCCACTAGAGGGGCATGAGTACTCTCATACCAAGGGTTGGCAAATATTTTTTGAAAGTCGTGAGCAGTGTGACGTTGTCAAATAAGGCAGGTTCTCGTTATGTTCAAAATTATTAAGAAAATCACTCAACTCAAAGGCCCTAAACTGACGTGCATGAATGAAGTGACTCATGAATGTGGATGAAGCGAAAGAAGTGTGTTTGGATCGTAGCAAGTGGAGCGAAGTTGTCTCTGCCTACCCCTTTTGTAACAGATATAACAGATGCCTTGTAACAGATAAGTAGAATGTAACCACTCAATATTTTAAAATTAATCTAACCTAATCTAGCCACTTGAGTCCCGCTACTGGGCAAAGGCCTCTCTCCTCATCCGCCATAACTTTCTGTCTCGAGCTTCTTTTTTAAAATAAATGCTTAAATTATTTTTAAATAGGAAAGGAAGGACTAATCCTGAAACAAATGCCGAGCGGTTTAAAAAACACGTCATGTTATAAAAAACTCATTTGAACAAAGACTTAATCCGAGAGATTAGAATATGATTGATTGGTTTTTATGCCGATTGTTTATCTCTTTCTATCAGTGGTAAAAAACCGATGTCGGACGCGCACACGATTTTTTTCGTCGTCATCATCATGTCAGCTTATGGACGTCCACTGCTGGACAAAAGCCAAGGATCTCCACAACAACGACCGGTCTTGCCCCGCCCATATCCAACGGCTTCCCGCAACTTAAACCAAGTCGTCAGTCCACCTTGTTGGAGCTCTTCCCACACTGCGTCGGTCGTCCACACGTAGTGATTTTTTTCGTAACTTATCTAATTTATTGGTTTATATTTCCAACACCTATCAGTTTCCGATATCGAGTGCTTTTATATTTATTCCTATAGCGACAATAGAAATACACCTTCTGTGAAAATGTCAACTGTCTAGTTATTACGGTACATGAGATACAGCCTGGTGACGGACGGACAGACAGTCGCATTAATAAAGAACCTTGCCAATATGACAAGAAATATGTACAAAGTTGCAGACAGCCACTAGTAAATAAATAAACAAAATAAAACTCGTGATACAGTGAGTGTGCAGTAAGGTTTCCATCGGAAGTCGGGTAAAGACGATAACGGGCCCGCGGGGACTCTTAGCTTAGTCGCATAGAGCTGTTTTCATGCCTTTTGGACTGGACTTGTTTCGATTCGAAGGAGATGAAGAGAAAAGAGGTTTTAGTCCGGCCATAGTGTAACTGGCTGGCTAGCAATATCGGCATTATTCTGCATCTTATAAGCTCGATATGCAAACTATTTGGTGAGGTTACCTGTATGTTCGTAGGAGATGAAGAGAAAAGAGGTTTTCGCTCGGCAGTGGGACTGGCTAGCAGTTCTGCATTATTTTTAAAGCCAATTTCAGGAAATGAAATTTAAATTAGAGCCCAACTAAACTTTTTTTTATTGTCAGAAAAATAAGAAAAAAAATGTACCTACATAGGTAACTGGCTGAATACCCGTCTTTTTACATTAATCATAGACTACTTAATTTTTTTTTCTTAAACAGACCGACTCGAAAAAACGAAATGCATTTCCCCAAAAGCTCCCTCCATATTTCCCACGTCTACAAGCAAACTTTACACCAGAACACTAGTTTAGAAGTACGCTCTACATTTTTGCTTACAGCTCCCCTGAGATCCCTTACTAAAGGACAGCTTCATCCCTTACTACCCCATACTATGGGCTGAGGATTTCACCAACTATTATAGGTAGGTACTAAGATTATTTGAAGATTATACTGGGGACTCGTCTATTTTTATAGGGGTAGTGTTAGATGAATGGTTAGGGGGATTTTAATGCCCTCATTTTGTTTCGTTAGAAATAATTTCGGTTATTTCGTATTTTGGGTTTTTACCCAACTGCGCCAGGAGGGTTATGTTTTTCGAGAGTAAGTATGTTTGTATAGTTTTTTGACATATCCTACAGCTTAAACGGCTTGAGAGGTGTAGTTAGATTCGTGTTTACAGTGAGAGTGACACTGGGTAAGTACATTACAATAAATAAAAATGTATTTTTTAAACGCAGTCAGGTTTTTTTTTTTTTTTGATAAAAAGGTTAGTTTATTCATGATTTTAAGTAAGTGAAAATTTTAGGTAAATATTAGCTAGATTTCTCATAAGTTTTGATAGCAAAGCGCTTACTGTTTGTTTCTTGTTTATTTTAATGTTCTTCTAATAATTAAATGTGATATACATTCTTTACTTCCGAAATAGGCAGGTCCACACAGAGCGACCAGCCTCGTGAGACAACCGTTTGGCCAATTAAAAGAGGCCCCTAAGAACTACCCAACTTAATAGGATACCGAGGTCTTTCTCGAGCGGCCAAACATCAGCTTTGCGAGGCTGCTCGCTCTGTGTGGACCCGCCTAATAAAGAATCAACATATTGTCTGATTAATTAATTGAATTATGCTATTCTTACCTCAGTATGTATGTGATGTTCTATGCTCGATTTCGTCGTCTGGAAGGGCCATTGATATAAGACCCCTCGCCAGCGTATGCGCCGGCGCAGGATCCTACCATACAGCGGGGGGAGTGCTGTAAAGATAAACCCACTTTATTACTTAGATCTACAGGGTGTAACAGAAAGGGGGTATAAAGCCGAAACACAGCGATAGTTGTCATTAAACTGAACAACATTCCCCAAGGAACATAGGTCGTAACTCGAAAAAAAATTCGCCTCACCATACAAAATATCCGATCAGCTGATCGAGTAAGTATGGGCAATCCAAAAATGATTTTCGAGTTACGACCCATGTTCCTTGTGGAAAGTTGTTCAGTTTCATGACGACTATCGCTGTGTTTTGGCATTATACCCCCTTACCTTACTGTTACACCTTGTATATTATAAAAGAAAGTCGTGTTAGTGTAACTCAAGAACGGCTGAACCGATTTAGATAAAAATTGATTGGGAGGTAGCTAAGAACCAGGAGAAGGACATTATGATACTTTTCATCCCGTTTTAAATAATAATAAATCTGCTAGTTGCCTCTCATGGTCAGCTATTATGTAATTTCATTTATATTTTTAACTTATTTTCCTTTCCAAGATATATCTAAAGTTGAAGACAGCCGCTAGTAGATATCCGTATTTAAAAGAAAATATTAAATAAGTAAAGAGCATCCAACCTAATTGGTATAGTAAAAAATTTCGGTATCAATTAGACTCAACATCCCCTATTCGAGCTAGTATGGAGAAAAAGAAGTTGGCGGCCACTGATGAAACTTGCGTCAATCGATAGAGAAGAATACTATAAATCGATAGTATTTTGGACAAATGTCGAAAGTGATATACTTTCGGAGATATAGAACTTTGAAAATGTTCGCATGTAACAAAACAAACTTTTTTTCTCCATAGTAGCTCGAATAGGGGATGTTGAGTGTAATTGATAGCGAAATTTTTTACTAAACCAATTAGTTTGGATGCTCTTTAAAAAACATTTCTTACATCAGCAGCACCCAAATTCTTCCTGACGATAAGCGCGACGCCGCCGCCTCTGGTGTACCCACACCGCCCGCCTGGCACTCTGCCCACCAAACAGCCAGTCTGACGCGACTGAGCGTACAGGTCTCTGTCATCGTCTTCCGACGACGCTGTGAAGTGAGCATACAGCCTCTTTGAAGCGTAGTTTTTTTACACACGGGGTTTCGTCAGATACTGCGGAGTAAAGGCTATGCTGACGGAAGGGATGGATGAGCTAAACGCCTTTTACAGTGGTAGAAAATGTCTTGACTTTCGTTCACAAAATAGCATAAACAGTACCTCCCGAAATATACATGCAACATATACTTACAGTACTCCCTAGTGTGTTTCAGAATGCCTCGAAGAATAGGCTTCTTTTGAGACCTGTTGGATCTGACGCTGCTGACGCTATACTCAGAGTCTTCGGGCTCTGATTTGCTGTGGATCTTGCATTTTTTTTTCTTTGTCGAGCTTGATGGGTGTTTAAGTATTCTGAGATGTAGAAAAGTTAGTTATGATAGGTTTACACCATGGCGAGGTTAGTATGGCTCTTAAATAGCTCTTAACCAATGAGAATATTTTGACTTAATCCTGTTAGTTGCTTTTTTATAGCATCTAAGAGATATATTGAGGTGAATCTTACTTCCTACTGTAAAATGTCAAAGTCTGCCGGTAAGGATGAATGTGAAGATGTTTGTTACTGACCCAAGAATCAGTGAACAGATTTTAATGAAACTTTACAATATTGTAGCTTAGGTACTTATCAGCATAACACAAAGGCATATTTTAAGATATTGTGTATATTTTCAAAGATATCACGATAATTGTGTACGAAGTCGCGGGCAGCCTCTAGTATGTTTTTTACCTATGAAAATGCTGTCTTAAAATAATTAAAAAGTACTTTGTTTGCTAGCCATCATGATCCCACTGCTAGGTAAAGGCCTCCGCGACTTTCCATTTAACACGGTCTCCAGTAGCGCCCCGTCATTCCCGTGAAAATGCATGCAGATCGTCTCTCCATTTTTTTCGAGGTCTAACTCGGCGTCTGTGACCATCTAGTGGCACCCATTCAGTTGTTATTTTGACCCAACGATTTGGATGCATTCTACAAACGTGACGGGCCTAATTCCATTTTAATTTTGCAGCTTTGTTGCCCACGTCAGCGAAGTACTTACGAAGATTTTTTCTTCTTCTTCATAGTGTCAAGCGAGCTGGATGTGTGATCGTCTGTGTCTGTGTCTATGTACATAGGAGTCTTGCCCATTTTAGAGAAAAACGCCAACTTGACCTGTTAATTTATTGAGAGTTACGACTTTATGATTTTAATGAAGTTTTGCAACTTTTTCTTGTTACCAGATGGTCCGGTATGAAATTAATGTATTATTATTGAACATTTTGGTTTAGTTAATATTAATTTAAGTTGATTTAAGATGTTTTTATACTATAAACAGCATTTTGGTATCTTTTTGTTCATTAAGTTTGATGCACGTTTGATGTTGTTGAAGGTTATTTGACGCAGATTTGACATTGTTTTTAAAGTTTTTTTTTTAATGAAATAAGTTTTTAAGGAGGTTTTATTATATTTTTTTCCGTATATTAAGGTTTAAAATGTACAGTCAGCACAAACATCTCGAAAAGGCTCATATGACAATAAGTAGGAGCTATACGAACCAAATTTACCTATCTACTTAATGTAATTTTTAATTTATTAACCCAAAAATATTATAGCTACATGAAACAGTTTAATCATTTTATTTTAGTGTTTCACGTTCACGCAACATTTTATAATTAAAACACCAGCAAATTATATCTCAACTTAATTATTATCAGAATTAAAATTAATTTAAAACAATGACTGATAATAAAACCTCATTGGTGATTCAGTGGCTGTACAGCGTTCGTTCCAACAAATTAGAAAATTTTAAATAATTCAATCGGAGCCTAAATATCAGTTTCCCGCCAAATGAATCGCGGCCAATTAGAACGTGTGTACATTGTTTGAATTTAGAATAGGGCGTAGGGTTGGCAATGTAAGTAAAAAATGTTTTTTTTTTTCAATATGTTTAACCCGACCAAACCAATCCTTTTTTTATGAACCCATTTCTAATTCATCCGTAAAATTCCGCTGCTTTCCCCAATTTTGAAACATAGGTAGGTACTATAAAAAAAAATAAACAAAAACGTTTCGAAAAAAAACGAAAAGTATCTACTCAATTACCTACTATTTCGACCATTTTTCTTGAAAAACTTGTTCTACTGGTTGTAACAGAAAGGGGGTATAAAGCCGAAACACAGCGATAGTCCCCATGAAACTGAACAACTTTCTTCAAGAAACATCGAAAGTCGAAAAAAAAAATTCCTCGCACAAAATGTCCGATCAGCTGATCGAGTAAGTATGGGCGATTCAAAAATTTTTTTTGAGTTACGACCCATGTTCCTTGGGGAAAGTTGTTCAGTTTCATGACGACTATCGCTGTGTTTCGGCTTTATATCCCCTTTCTGTTACACCTTGTATATTCTGAGCAAATTAAGTACGTACCTACTACATAGATAAACATACATGTTGTTGTTAACCCATATATGTCTCCACTCTCCACCGAGGGGCACGAGCCTACTCTCATACAGAGAGTGATTAGACCGTAATCCACCACGCTGGCCAAGTGCGGGTTGGCGGATTTCACATACACCTTCGAATTTCTTATTTGGCGTATACATGTAAATTGTAGATACATAATAATAGCTCCAATTAATATTCATCAACCCTAAAAGATTTGATTACTAAATTGAATTTTATTTCTCTCATCAGCGTATTCTCTTCATTGCGTCAATTGTAATTTCATTGAGTTTGTTTTCATTTAATACTCTGCTTTGTTATTTATTACATAAAGGGGTTGAATTATCATATTTTGAGGATTTAAGTTTGTTTTAATACCCCATAATCATCATATTTAAGAGCGTCGCTCTTGTCGGTGGAGTCCTCGTCGCTCCGTTTTATTTTGATCATTTTTTTTTTGATAATTTTATCAGTAGTATCTACAGTAGTCTATAGTACCTAGTAGGTAACAGTAATTCAAAACCACTCTACTATAATAGGTACCTACCTACCTATACAACCCGACCAAAATACACATCAATGTGTTAGCATTTTTGTATAAATCTAATAATTTCATTACTTAAAACGCTATCTAAAGACCAACCAACCATTCAGGAAGAAGATGGAGGCGGCGAGACTTTGTTGTGATTGTTGTGTGATTAATTATTAATAATAATAATTGTTGTTACGGTGGCTGATGATATCAAAATACACTAACTAAAGTGAATATGTATCAGTGTTTCTTATTAGATCCCACCAAAAACATAAATGTGAAAAAGGGTGGCCAATTCAATATGAAAATTATGTTGAGAGCTTTGCCGTAAAAAGTATGGAGATCTAAATGAGTGCCAATTCATAGGTACTTATGCAAAATAGATATATGTATTTTTATAGGAAAAAAATAATGCCTATTATGAACAAGTATTAATAAACTCTATTTCTTTGCTTTGTTGGATAACTTAAAACAATTGCTGTTATTAAAAAAAATATAAGATCTTAAAGGAGGTTAGTTTTATTTGGCCAGTTTTCATTAAATCAGTCATTTTATTTATAAACTTATTCAACATTTTAATTCTGATGAAAACTGGCCAAATAAAACTAACCTCCTTTAAGATCTTATTTTTTTTTTAATAACAGCAATTGTTTTAAGTTATCCAACAAAGCAAAGAAATAGAGTTTATTAATACTTGTTCATAATAGGCATTATTTTTTTCCTATAAAAATACATATATCTATTTTGCATAAGTACCTATGAATTGGCACTCATTTAGATCTCCATACTTTTTACGGCAAAGCTCTCAACATAATTTTCATATTGAATTGGCCACCCTTTTTCACATTTATGTTTTTGGTGGGATATCATTACTTTTTGTACAGAGAACTAGGCAAGTAGTAAGATTTAGTTCCTTTTTTTGCTTTTCCGCTGCGTCGTAGAGTGCGTGCGTTTCATAAATATTCTTAAAAACGCACTATACAAGTACAACGTAAGTTTGCTGCTAATGACGTCAGTGTAGCGTTTTCTCACTGGAACTAGGACTGATTGAGTGAGACAACAGCGGCAAACTTATAGTGAACGGGTTGTATAAATACCTAAAGTAAGCAAATGTTTTTTTCCTTTGCTTACTCGTAATTACCGAGCTGGATTCCAAAGGGGTTTGAATATAATGTCCTACCTAAACATGTGTATGGTAACTTTTTCCACAAAAATGGCGGCAGTCTAAGAAACCTGCATTAATCGATAGTTCAAGTCAATACAAATCGAAAATATAAGTAGATGAAAAAAAATTGATAAAGCGTCACGTTTCCGAGATATAGTGTGCTTTTCCACCAGAGATGTGCTATGCTACGTTGCTACGAATGCGTTTGAAATCCACCAATCATATTCATTGTTTTGTGGAAATGGATTCAGCTAAGCTATGTTTTTCACATAGAAGGATGCGTGCTATGGATGCGTGCTATAGATGTGTGCTATAGATGTGTGCTATTAGATGTGTGCTATGGATTCGTGCTATAGATGCGGGCTATGGATGCGTGCTATCGAGCAAAGCTATGTTTTTTTATATTATCGAGATACGTAGCATAGCTCGAGATGCGCATCTTCCTCGCACAGCCACGTCCCGCCCTTCAGTACTCCATTTAGTACGTATGCAGAGCAGCGCAGTAACAAAATAAACGGTAAGGAGTATTTGAGGGGGCCATGCTTTTGGGAGTTGGTTGACATAGGTTGCTTCAAAAACTCTTATTTTTCAACCACTATAAATTCCCACCATATTTATACCTAAAATAATAAAAATTAGAAGTAGTCTGAGCATCTTGGTGGGAGGGAGGGGCGTTGCTAAAATAAGCCAGGATACTTTATTTAACTGCTAGTATCAATTTACAATACAATATGTGCCATTTAATAACACCAAAACACAGTTTTTCATGTTCCAATAGTTACTGGCGCCAGTAGTCTATCTTTGACAGCCTATATCTCGGAAACGTGACGCTTTATCATTTTCTTTTTTCATCTATTTTTTCTATTTGTTTTGACCTGAACTATAGATTAGTGAAGGTTTCATTGACTGCCGCCACTTTCGGAAAATTAAAAAAAAAGAAAGTTGTAGAGCACTCTCCACACTAAAATCTTCAAACCCCTTTCATCCTTCTAGGTCATTTCGAAGTAGGTTGAGATTAGCTACTTTAAATAGTCAGTCAATCAATACTAACTAGTTCTAAATTTCAACTCCATGGGCATAGTGTTAGCTGGCCTAATGGTAAGCGTCATGGTAAAATGTTTCTTTCGATATTTTTAGGTCCGTGGTTCGATCCCACATGAACGAATTTAATTTTTCAACTTTTTCTTTTTTGTTAAATATAAATTGTGTCTCGATAACTGTTAATTTAATGAGTTTTAATTGTTTATTACTTTTCTGATACATTTACCACTATAAATCAGTACCACGTAACGCCATCTATAAAATTTAAATCCGTACCAGTCTACGTTTCTGCGATAATATGTGGGGATATGTTACATTACATACATACAATGAATATACATACACTTAACGTTTATAATTTAGATCAGAGTAGGTATCAAATAAGCAGATCTAAATTTCGTAATACTATCAACAGTTATGGTTGGCGCAATAGTTAAGCGCCAAGTAAGAAGATACCTGAGGTCTTCGGGTCGGTGGTTCCATCCTACGTGGATACATTTTACTTCTTTTTTTTATTTTATTTTTGTTAATTATAATCTATCTTCAAATAAATCTAATGAAAGACGCAGCATAAAACGCAATCTAATAGGCGAGTTTTTTCTAGACAACCGGGCATAACGAAGACGCTGGCGCGAGTGAGCGCCGCGCCGCTAAGAGCATACTTTGGTTCGTTCGCATTTTAAATCATACATCGCTTGTTTTTTGTTTGATTGGCTGGAGTGACAGATTAGATACTTTGAATAAGCAGATCTAAATTTCGAAGTACTATCAACAGTTATGGTTGGCGCAATAGTTATGCGGTAAGTAAGAGGTCTTCGGGTCGGAGGTTCGATCCTACGTGAATACATTTTATTTCTTATTTTTAGTTTTTTTATATTTTTTTTGTTCATTATAATCTATCTTTATGTATCAAGTCATGTCCTTGTTATTAAATTAAATCTAAAAGAATTGTATAATTTTTTATACCATTTTTAGTGTGTATTGCAAGTTTTTTGTATGGGGATAACAAAAAAAAATTGACTTTTTTAAAGTTTTGGATTTTTTCCTACGGTCAAATGTAATTATAGAGCTGAATTCCAAATCTCAACCTTCTAGGTCATCTGGAAGTAGGTTAGGTTTTGCTACTTTAATCAGTCAGTCAATAACATATTTTGCGATTTTTGGACCTTCATATCTTCATAACCGTTTGAGCTATCTTCATGAAATTTGGGCTTCTTCGTGTCGTTATGGATAAGATTGAACATGCGTAGTTTTATGTCTTTACGTTAAAGAACTTTTGAGTTATGGGAGGGTGAAAAGTAGTACCAAGTGGTTCGTGTAAAGATACACTGTGGCGCTTTGTCTTTGAATTGGCCTGACACGCTGCCGGCGTGTCTCGATAAACTCACTTGTGACCATAAATGCTATATTTAGTAAAACCACCCAAATGCGAGTTGGACTCACGCAGGAAGGGTTCCGACCATTCACTATTCATATCGAGCAAAAAATCACGTTTGTTGTATGGAATTAACCTTAACTATTATTATTATTCTATTTTTAGTATTTGTTGTAATAGCGGCAATGGTAATAGGTACATCATCTGTGAAAATTTCAACGCTCTAGCAATAACGGTTCATAAGATACAGCCTGGTGACAGACGGACGGACAGACAGACGGATAGCCAAGTCTCAGTAATAGGGTCCCGTTTTCACCCTTTGGGTACAGAACCCTTTAAATTATGTTTTTGACAGAGATTCATTAGAAAAGTTGAGTTATTCAGTTGAGTAGTCTTAATAGTATTCTTAAACTGATGGAATTTCCAATGGTTCTAAATATACGGTTTGTATTAAAGTCGATTTAGAATGGGAATATAAAACTGGGCCACTAGATAGATAAATAAATGGGCTTAGCCGGCTCAGGCTTGGTAAATAAGACGGAGTGCAATGACCTAGATTGATGCTGTTGGCTGTACTGGACAGGTGGGAGGGTTTGCAGAAAAATCTACTTAGTGTTCTGTCTCTTTTAGAATACTTTAAAACTAATAGCTTAATATATGTTCATAATTTTCTTTTAGCTATTACCTAAGTTTCTCAAATCAAAACCTTTGACTGTACTTGTATTTTATATTTAACCCCTTATCTGTGGCGTGTCCTGTGACAGGACTTTGACAGTTAACTGTCAGGTAAGCCGCATCTGTTGCGAGTCCTGATACAGGACATTTAACTGATCGGTTTTTACCTAAAACAGTTTTTTTTACTGTTTAAGACTCTTGGTAATTGTGTAAAAGTCTCTGAGTCTCTGAAAAGGTCTGTTTTCAGTTGAAACTTTTGATGTCGCCACACAGCCAGCGCGTGGGAGTGAGCGAGCAAGTCTGACGGGAGCGTTTTATTTCTTCTATAAACTTATTTAAACGTTTATATCAAATGGTGGCAGCTCAGGTTAAGTACATCCCACCAAAAACATAAATGTGAAAAAGGGTGGCCAATTCAATATGAAAATTATGTTGAGAGCTTTGCCATAAAAAGTATGGAGATCTAAATGAGTGCCAATTCATAGGTATGCAAAATAGAAATATGTATTTTTATAGGAAAAAAATAATGCCTATTATGAACAAGTATTAATAAACTCTATTTCTTTGCTTTGTTGGATAACTTAAAACAATTGCTGTTATTAAAAAAAAAATAAGATCTTAAAGGAGGTTAGTTTTATTTGGCCAGTTTTCATCAGAATTAAAATATTGAATAAGTTTATAAATAAAATGACTGATTTAATGAAAACTGGCCAAATAAAACTAACCTCCTTTAAGATCTTTTTTTTTTTAATAACAGCAATTGTTTTAAGTTATCCAACAAAGCAAAGAAATAGAGTTTATTAATACTTGTTCATAATAGGCATTATTTTTTTCCTATAAAAATACATATTTCTATTTTGCATACCTATGAATTGGCACTCATTTAGATCTCCATACTTTTTATGGCAAAGCTCTCAACATAATTTTCATATTGAATTGGCCACCCTTTTTCACATTTATGTTTTTGGTGGGATTTCATTGACTGCCGCCACTTTCGGAAAATTAAAAAAAAAAGTTGTAGTTCCACTCTCCACACTAAAATCTTCAAACCCCTTTCATCCTTCTAGGTCATTTCGAAGTAGGTTAAGATTAGCTACTTTAAATAGTCAGCCAATCAATACTAACTAGTTCTAAATTTCAACTCCATGGGCATAGTGTTAGCTGGCCTAATGGTAAGCGTCATGGTAAAATGTTTCTTTCGATATTTTTAGGTCCGTGGTTCGATCCCACATGAACGAATTAAATTTTTCAACTTTTTTATTTTTTGTTAAATATAAATTGTGTCTCGATGACTGTTAATTTAATGAGTTTTAATTTTTTATTACTTTTCTGATACATTTACCACTATAAATCACTACCACGTAGCGCCATCTATAAAATTTAAATCCGTACCAGTCTACGTTTCTGCGATAATATGTGGCGATATGTTACATTACATACATACAATGAATATACATACACTTAACGTTTATAATTTAGATCAGAGTATCAAATAAGCAGATCTAAATTTCGTAATACTGTCAACAGTTATGGTTGGCGCAATAGTTAAGCGCCAATACCTGAGGTCTTCGGGTCGGTGATTCGATCCTACGTAGATACATTTTACTTCTTATTTTTATTTTATTTCTGTTCATTATAATCTATCTTCAAATAAATCTAATGAAAGACGCAGCATAAAACGCAATCTAATAGGCGAGTCTTTTCTAGACAACCGGGCATAACGAAGACGCTGGCGCGAGTGAGCGTCGCTAAGAGCATACTTTGGTTCGTTCGCATTTTAAATCGTATATCGCTTGTTTTTTGTTTGATTGGCTGGAGTGACAGATTAGATACTTTGAATAAGCAGATCTAAATTTCGTAGTACTATCAACAGTTATGGTTGGCGCAATAGTTATGCGGTAAGTAAGAGGTCTTCGGGTCGGAGGTTCGATCCTACGCGAATACATTTTATTTCTTATTTTTTTTTTTGTTCATTATAATCTATCTTTATGTATCAAGTCATGTCCTTGTTATTAAATTAAATCTAAAAGAATTGTATAATTTTTTATACCACTTTTAGTGTGTATTGCAAGTTTTTTGTATGGGGATAACAAAAAAAAATTGACTTTTTTAAAGTTTTGGATTTTTTCCTCCGGTCAAATGTAATTATAGAGCTGAATTCCAAATCTCAACCTTCTAGGTCATCTAGAAGTAGGTTAGGTTTTGCTACTTTAATCAGTCAGTCAATACTATATTTTGCGATTTTTGGACCTTCATATCTTCATAACCGTTTGAGCTATCTTCATGAAATTTGGGCTTCTTCGTGTCGTTATGGATAAGATTGAACATGCGTAGTTTTATGTCTTTACGTTAAAGAGCTTTTGAGTTATGGGAGGGTGAAAAGTCGTACGAAGTGGTTCGTGTAAAGATACACTGTGGCGCTTTGTCTTTGAATTGGCCTGACACGCTGCCGGCGTGTCTCGATAAGGTACCTAAATACCTATATAAGCTTATAAAGATTCAAGTTTATTGCAAAACTTTTATCTTACTCAAATGTTACTGCAGTTCAGAACATTTTTTTTTCTGTCGCTAGTCCTTTCCTTACAACTACCCCTGACCTGAACTAATGCAAATCCTAGGTAATCTAGGCCTCTGTTCAGGCATTAGTCTACGAGGACATTATTTAAATTAGAAAGAAGAGATTTCTTCAGTTACGTATAAGATAAGTATTGCTTGATAGTATTGCAAATTGGAAACTACCATCATCTCTGTCATATCATCTTTGATACTTAAGCGTTAAAAAGAGACATAGATATTACCGGAAGTGTAAGTAGATTAATGGGGATGTTGAATACATTCGAAAATTCAAAAAATAATTAGTCCGTCTTTTAGGCTATTAAAAATATTTGAAACACGTTTTTTATCTGATCAAATAAATAAATAAATACAAAGATATAGAGCATCAAAGTTACGGAGTGGGGGGTATTTACGGCACTCCTACGTAAAAATCGTACTAAGGTGTGACGTCATGAGCAACCTTAAATCAGTGTATCTGTGTAATTTTTAGTTTAAGAGAAAAAAGAAAAAATACGTGTCGAATATTTTAAAATAATCTATGTGATGGACTAAAAGTTTTTTAGTCATCATGCCTATTGTATTTACGGAAGGGAAAATCTAGGTTTTACCTTTATAATGGCTTCTACGCACTAGCAGCTATGCTGGCAATAAATTGGTAGCTAGGTATCTACTTACGCTTTATGTTTATTAAGTTTAAAGTGTTTGACGAGTAAATTAAGATTAAGTGCGCAACTAGCAGGGTTTTCTGTGAGTAAAATTTTCTCGCTCTTCTATTTTCTATGGTAGGAGTAATGGCTCATAGATGTTGCACAGCATAGCGTACCTATTCACATCAAGGTTTAAAGCTAGAGACAGACTGGTGCCACGTAGGTACACAATGCATTATGAGATCTGCTCAAGAGTGCTTCTAATCAAAATATTTCTATGGAACATACCTACATTTGACAGGCCAGTTAGCGTAGTCGGTAGTGAGTCTGCGTCATACGCACGGGTCGCGGGTTCGATCCCCGCCGGTTAACAAACATTTGTGTGATGAGCATTTAAATGTTTGTTTCGTGTCTGGGTGTTATATATTTATCTATGTATGTTTATCAGTCCCTGATACCCATAGTACAGGATTTGCCTAGTTTGGGGTCAGGTGACCGTGTGTGAAATGTCCCCCAGTATTTATTATTTATTTATATCATAATGTAATGCGTACCTATGTTGCCGTGGAACCAGTCTCTTCCAACCATAAAACCGCGGCTTGTCAAGCCGCTATGGCGCAAGAACCCTACACATTAAACTTGTTGCTTCAGCCCACCCTAAATCAGGCTAAACCCGCCCATCGAAGACCTCGGCTTTTACACGAAATGAAGATAGAGGGCAGCACTTGAGCGCAATAAAACTACTCTATAAATAACTGGTACCGTTTATTAGATTTATTGGGTTTGTTGTCGATGTTTACGGTTTTTGGTAGGTATTAAAGTGAAGTTTTGGATATTTATTTATTTAGGTATACTTAGGGTGACCTGTAGGTATAAGTGATATGGCTAATGCCTATAGGTACTGACTTCTCCTTATTTACCTTTTTACGTTTAAACATGATTGTGTATAAACATAATTATTCTGGATGATAAAACTAGTGTTTCTACGTAGCATATGCGAGTTAGGTAGGTAGGTGCCTAATGAGATTGGGTTCGTGGTTCGGACACATCGCCGACGGGGTCGCGGAAGTATACGCAAGTTTTCCCGTGACTCCGTCTTGAAGCGACAAGAAGGAACACCGTGGGGTTTTAGCCGATGGGAGTCCGGCATAACCCTCCGTCTTTCTCCGAGACGGAGGGTATCCATAATGGATTTCCCCTCGTAAAAAAAGGTGCCCAATGAGATGGATTTTAAGTTTTTACTTTGATTTAATAAACAAAATAACTAAACAGCTAAGCAATAAATAAATCATTAGATTACATGTCGTATAAAATAACGATATACATGTCTGAAATTAATTTTCTTTTTTGTTTTACCTAAATGTTACCATTTTTACATATCGAGACACGCCGGCAGCGTGTCAGGCCAATTCAAAGACAAAGCGCCACAGTGTATCTTTACACGAACCACTTGGTACTACTTTTCACCCTCCCATAACTCAAAAGTTCTTTAACGTAAAGACATAAAACTACGCATGTTCAATCTTATCCATAACGACACGAAGAAGCCCAAATTTCATGAAGATAGCTCAAACGGTTATGAAGATATGAAGGTCCAAAAATCGCAAAATATGTTATTGACTGACTGATTAAAGTAGCAAAACCTAACCTACTTCCAGATGACCTAGAAGGTTGAGATTTGGAATTCAGCTCTATAATTACATTTGACCGTAGGAAAAAATCCAAAACTTTAAAAAAGTCAATTTTTTTTTGTTATCCCCATACAAAAAACTTGCAATACACACTAAAAATGGTATCGAGACACGCCGGCAGCGTGTCAGGCCAATTCAAAGACAAAGCGCCACAGTGTATCTTTACACGAACCACTTGGTACTACTTTTCACCCTCCCATAACTCAAAAGTTCTTTAACGTAAAGACATAAAACTACGCATGTTCAATCTTATCCATAACGACACGAAGAAGCCCAAATTTCATGAAGATAGCTCAAACGGTTATGAAGATATGAAGGTCCAAAAATCGCAAAATATGTTATTGACTGACTGATTAAAGTAGCAAAACCTAACCTACTTCCAGATGACCTAGAAGGTTGAGATTTGGAATTCAGCTCTATAATTACATTTGACCGTAGGAAAAAATCCAAAACTTTAAAAAAGTCAATTTTTTTTTGTTATCCCCATACAAAAAACTTGCAATACACACTAAAAATGGTATAAAAAATTATACAATTCTTTTAGATTTAATTTAATAACAAGGACATGACTTGATACATAAAGATAGATTATAATGAACAAAAAAAATATAAAAAAACTAAAAATAAGAAATAAAATGTATTCACGTAGGATCGAACCTCCGACCCGAAGACCTCTTACTTACCGCATAACTATTGCGCCAACCATAACTGTTGATAGTACTTCGAAATTTAGATCTGCTTATTCAAAGTATCTAATCTGTCACTCCAGCCAATCAAACAAAAAACAAGCGATGTATGATTTAAAATGCGAACGAACCAAAGTATGCTCTTAGCGGCGCGGCGCTCACTCGCGCCAGCGTCTTCGTTATGCCCGGTTGTCTAGAAAAAACTCGCCTATTAGATTGCGTTTTATGCTGCGTCTTTCATTAGATTTATTTGAAGATAGATTATAATTAACAAAAATAAAATAAAAAAAAGAAGTAAAATGTATCCACGTAGGATGGAACCACCGACCCGAAGACCTCAGGTATCTTCTTACTTGGCGCTTAACTATTGCGCCAACCATAACTGTTGATAGTATTACGAAATTTAGATCTGCTTATTTGATACCTACTCTGATCTAAATTATAAACGTTAAGTGTATGTATATTCATTGTATGTATGTAATGTAACATATCCCCACATATTATCGCAGAAACGTAGACTGGTACGGATTTAAATTTTATAGATGGCGTTACGTGGTACTGATTTATAGTGGTAAATGTATCAGAAAAGTAATAAACAATTAAAACTCATTAAATTAACAGTTATCGAGACACAATTTATATTTAACAAAAAAGAAAAAGTTGAAAAATTAAATTCGTTCATGTGGGATCGAACCACGGACCTAAAAATATCGAAAGAAACATTTTACCATGACGCTTACCATTAGGCAAGCTAACACTATGCCCATGGAGTTGAAATTTAGAACTAGTTAGTATTGATTGACTGACTATTTAAAGTAGCTAATCTCAACCTACTTCGAAATGACCTAGAAGGATGAAAGGGGTTTGAAGATTTTAGTGTGGAGAGTGCTCTACAACTTTCTTTTTTTTTTAATTTTCCGAAAGTGGCGGCAGTCAATGAAACCTTCACTAATCTATAGTTCAGGTCAAAACAAATAGAAAAAATAGATGAAAAAAGAAAATGATAAAGCGTCACGTTTCCGAGATATAGGCTGTCAAAGATAGACTACTGGCGCCAGTAACTATTGGAACATGAAAAACTGTGTTTTGGTGTTATTAAATGGCACATATTGTATTGTAAATTGATACTAGCAGTTAAATAAAGTATCCTGGCTTATTTTAGCAACGCCCCTCCCTCCCACCAAGATGCTCAGACTACTTCTAATTTTTATTATTTTAGGTATAAATATGGTGGGAATTTATAGTGGTTGAAAAATAAGAGTTTTTGAAGCAACCTATGTCAACCAACTCCCAAAAGCATGGCCCCCTCAAATACTCCTTACCGTTTATTTTGTTACTGCGCTGCTCTGCATACGTACTAAATGGAGTACTGAAGGGCGGGACGTGGCTGTGCGAGGAAGATGCGCATCTCGAGCTATGCTACGTATCTCGATAATATAAAAAAACATAGCTTTGCTCGATAGCACGCATCCATAGCCCGCATCTATAGCACGAATCCATAGCACACATCTAATAGCACACATCTATAGCACACATCTATAGCACGCATCCATAGCACGCATCCTTCTATGTGAAAAACATAGCTTAGCTGAATCCATTTCCACAAAACAATGAATATGATTGGTGGATTTCAAACGCATTCGTAGCAACGTAGCATAGCACATCTCTGGTGGAAAAGCACACTATATCTCGGAAACGTGACGCTTTATCAATTTTTTTTCATCTACTTATATTTTCGATTTGTATTGACTTGAACTATCGATTAATGCAGGTTTCTTAGACTGCCGCCATTTTTGTGGAAAAAGTTACCATACACATGTTTAGGTAGGACATTATATTCAAACCCCTTTGGAATCCAGCTCGGTAATTACGAGTAAGCAAAGGAAAAAAACATTTGCTTACTTTAGGTATTTATACAACCCGTTCACTATAAGTTTGCCGCTGTTGTCTCACTCAATCAGTCCTAGTTCCAGTGAGAAAACGCTACACTGACGTCATTAGCAGCAAACTTACGTTGTACTTGTATAGTGCGTTTTTAAGAATATTTATGAAACGCACGCACTCTACGACGCAGCGGAAAAGCAAAAAAAGGAACTAAATCTTACTACTTGCCTAGTTCTCTGTACAAAAAGTAATGATATCCCACCAAAAACATAAATGTGAAAAAGGGTGGCCAATTCAATATGAAAATTATGTTGAGAGCTTTGCCGTAAAAAGTATGGAGATCTAAATGAGTGCCAATTCATAGGTACTTATGCAAAATAGATATATGTATTTTTATAGGAAAAAAATAATGCCTATTATGAACAAGTATTAATAAACTCTATTTCTTTGCTTTGTTGGATAACTTAAAACAATTGCTGTTATTAAAAAAAAAATAAGATCTTAAAGGAGGTTAGTTTTATTTGGCCAGTTTTCATCAGAATTAAAATGTTGAATAAGTTTATAAATAAAATGACTGATTTAATGAAAACTGGCCAAATAAAACTAACCTCCTTTAAGATCTTATATTTTTTTTAATAACAGCAATTGTTTTAAGTTATCCAACAAAGCAAAGAAATAGAGTTTATTAATACTTGTTCATAATAGGCATTATTTTTTTCCTATAAAAATACATATATCTATTTTGCATAAGTACCTATGAATTGGCACTCATTTAGATCTCCATACTTTTTACGGCAAAGCTCTCAACATAATTTTCATATTGAATTGGCCACCCTTTTTCACATTTATGTTTTTGGTGGGATAGGTACTCACTACTTTCTGCTTTTATTTAGAAGAGTTAAAATATTCTAATTATTTCTCAAGATTTCTACTTATTCACGAATACTCGATATCATTTGAGTAGGTAAGTACCTTCACTCTGCTCCAATATAATAACAAAGGCCTCTCATATAAAATACTTAACAATTTCACAATAAACGTCAAATAAACGACATGTCAACAAAGGTATTTCAATAAAGAGAAAATGTTACGAGAATCCACTTGTACGCTGAGATTTACTCAAAATATTATCTATAATATTCATATCGAGCAAATATGGGAATAAAAATATATGTATTAAAAGAAGAATGTTTGTTATAAATCTCCTTGAATCAGTGCCTATTAAAAGGACTTGAGAGAGAAAAGTACCTAATTAAAAACGAACTTATCCAAAGTGAAGTTCGACTGGAATTATATGAAGTTGTTGTCTCGTCTAAAGAGTCCCACCCTACCCATCATTCCATGCTAAGTGCATGGACCCTACGTTGTTAATCAATAAACTGCTATTAACATAATGATGACAGTTACAGAGTTAGAGGGTAGCACGGGTGGCGGCTTTATATTTGCGTCTTATAAGCTTGTTTTTGGAAGCACATGTACCTAGGTAAGCACGACTCCGCACGAGTATCTTAATAAAATCGGGGACTTATTAAACAAAGGCCAAGTCAAGAGTAGGTACTCTACGTGCATGTATGAGGCGACTGATGAATGTGGATGAAGCGAAAGAAATGTATTTAGGTCGTAGCAAGTAGAGGAAAGTGGTCTCTGCTTCATGGTGTGAATTTAAGTATGAAAAATCACACGTTCGCTGCGTGGCCTGACCATTATTATTGTAAGAACATTCCGTCACATAAATTATACTTAATATCTACAAGCATTCCCTTTATATTGCAATGAATCAGAGACGGACAAGGTAACTAACAAGACCGCAGCTGAGGTCCACAGCTTGGGGTGGCCCAGGGTTGTGATGGACCGAACTTGGGGCACAATTGAATACTAATAAACTAACTGCAAACCAATCACAGGGGTGAACTCGGGAAGTATCAATTTTACTAATAATGAGTTTTTGTATTACGGACTTTTTGATAGGTTCAATAAAAAATTAAAATAATAAGGTAGGTATTAATTATTCCTCATCATTTGTAATGAACCATTGTAGGCAAGAGCGCAAGAAATAGGTTCCTACCGTTGTGTAGAAGTAGGTAAATATCTACTGTTGTGGTGTGCGTATAATATCTATAGGTAAGTAAAGTCGTCAGTCCACCTTGATGGAGGCCTTCCCACTTTGCGTCGTCCAGTGCGTGGTCGCCACTCGAGAACCTTTCTGCCCCATCGTCCATCAGTTCTAATGTGCCCCGCCCACTGCCACTTAAGGTTTGCGATTCTTCGAGCTATGTCAGTGACCTTAGTTCTTCTGCGGATCTCATCGTTTCTGATGTGATTACGCAGAGAAACTCCGAGCATAGCTCTCTCCATCGCCCTTTGGGTGACCTGGAGCCTTCTTATGAGGCCCACTGTTAAGGACCACGTTTCTGTGCCATAGGTCATCACTGGCAACACGCACTGATTAAAGACTTGGTTAAAGTCGCTGGAAACCGTTGGATGTGGGCAGCGCAAGACCGGTCGTTGTGGAGATCCTTGGGGGAGGCTTTTGTCCAGCAGTGGACGTCGCTAAGCTGATATGATGATGAAGTAAAATATGTGAAATGAAATGAAATGAAAAATCATTTAATCCATAGTTTTGACAACACTTAGGACGGGTAATTTTTTAAAGTGAATGCTAGATTCTAACCTAGCAAAAAACTCTGTAGGGTTGCTCTATTCTTAGGTAAGTACCTAAATATTGCAAAGCTTTTAAATTCATAAAAAATAAAATTGTCTGTGTTCATTAAACGAGCATCATCAAAGCAAAGGTAAAACTAGAATCAGGCTGATCCCACGTACGACCACGTACGCAATGCATTATGAAATCAGCTCTTTAGAAATAGGTACTTACTTATTATGGTTAAAGGCATACTTGTCACATGCAACACTGCTGCCTCAAGATAAGACGACACCTAGGTAGGTGCCATAATATACCTAAATCCGTCCCCTCGAATCCAAATCGTCTTGCAAAGATCAGATTGGAAATCAAGTATGAAATTCGTAGCTGGCCCGTCATTGTGATGAATGTTCTGGGCCAAGGATGGTCAACTCACGGGCCGGCGAATTTAAACTCTACCAAATAATAAAAGTTAAAAGAGAAAGTCCTTAAAATGTTTTTTTTATATTTGCATAGGAAAATACCAAGAAATTAAAGTATGTCGTGTGTTGGTCGTGTGACGTTCTTGGATAATATTTCTCCTGTCTTCCTAGTACCTATTTCTTAATGTCAATATTTAATTAATGTTTTTTTTTTGGCAGGGTTATCCGTAAGGATCTGTTACGGCTAGAAAAATACTTTTTGTCCACGGAAGTGTACTTGCTGCAATTTGTTATTTCCCAACAAATAAATAATTGATTATTATTGAATCTTGGCCCCCGTATCAAAAATGTTGGCCACCCCTGTTCTAGATCAAATCTAGATGCACAAGCCGCCTAGATGCTAGATCAAAACCCAGTTAGGTTTAGTAAACCCGAATGAGCTGGAGGCAATTGAGTTAGGTTCAATTCAGATTTGCTTAGGTGTTTCAATAGGGTGGTTTGGTTTAGGATTTGGGGAAGTTTAGGCGCTGTTTAGGTACCTAGATGGTATATATGTTACGGGCAATGTGATTAATGCGGGCAGTATGAATAATGCCCGGGCATTATGAATAATGCCCAGCTGTTTCGGGCAATGTGATTAATTACTATCAAAACTGTGCTATTTATCACATTGCCCGGGCATTATGAATAATGCCCAAAGACCATCGGGCAATTTGATTTTAATAGTTCGTTTACTTGAGAATTGTAGGTTGTGATAATTCTAAAGTCGCCAAATTTTTAAAACATTGTCAGAGACTTATTGGTGGACATTCTTTTTTTAATTAGAAATTTTAGGTTATAGCTTTAGGTAGATTTTTGGTTTTTGTATTTTTTGCAACTAAGATTATTGAACTAGCGTAGAAAAATAATTTGGCATTTTTTACGAATCAATTTCAAAATAAAAGTGTAAAAACAACTGTACCAAAAATTTTAACTCAAATTTACGGCAACAAACCGGCGGCGGCGCAGAGGGCGTACGTAAATTTGGGAAGAAGCAAATGTCCAAAGTTTATAAAAACTATGAAATGAGAATGAAAATGAGAATGAGAATGAAAATTCATTTAATCCTGTAGGTTAGGTTTGAAAACACTTACTTAAGACGGATCATTTTTTAAAGTTAATTCTAGACTCGTAAGAGTGCAGTTTTCCCCAGAGAAGAAACAAAAAACTCTGGAGCAAAAAACTCTGTAGGGTTGCTCTTTTCAATTTAAGTTATACAAATCCTTAGGCATAAACACAGAAACAAACATCAAAATTTACATTTCAATAGAGCTTAAATCAATAAAAAAAAAAAAATTGCCCCTGCAATATCCAGAACAAGGTATAGGAGGTAAGTAAACGGGAAGATGAAAAGTAAAAGGCTTAGCTTGATAGAATCCGCATAACATGACCAGTTATCACAGCAGCACGTTCACACAGATCTCACTCAACGCCTGTGCCAGCCATCAACCCCTTCCATATTATGTTTTAGGGATTTAGGTAACATTTTAGGGAAACCAGCGCATGTCACCCTTTGACCAGTTAGAGAGTCCGGAATATCCTAACCTTAACTAAAACCCAACTTAACTTATGAAGAAATGATGAGAATTTTAAGTTTCATAATACCTACCTACATATTTATTTGACTTTTGGTTAGGTTTAGGTTAGATAAGGTTTCATTGTAAAATAAAAGAAGTACTGAAACAAGTTTATTATCACTCTGCCCAATAGGTGACGGGCATTATGCATAATGCCCGGGCAATGTGATTAATTGCATAGTATTTATCACATTGCCCGCTTATATTGGGCATTATGCATAATGCCCAATTAATCACATTGCCCGTAACATATACCTCAGTTGCATGAAACGTTCATTTATGTTAATAATCATTAAACATCGTGCCGTCTTATTCTGATTTATGATAGTGACATGACAGTTATAAGTTTAATGGAGTATTAGATTAATTAACCTATCCCGCAATAGGTAACTGGCTGTTATGGACTACGCATCAGCCACTACGAAACTAAAAGTCTAAAGAGATCTCATTCATTGTCTCATTCCTAAGACCTCTCATTCCTTATTTTTTCACCCGTTACTGGTGTGGCCAGACTTAAAGAATGATTTTTACATAAGTTAATAAATTATGCGATGAAGAAAATGAAAAAAAAAAGATTAGGTAGGTAATATATAATTTAATAATTTATTAACAAATACACATTTACTGCACATATAATTAAAGCAGATAATATAACAACTTACTTAATATTTACAATATAAATATTTTAATTGCATAATTTTTGGAACAAAACGTGTTATGGTGTGATATTATCCATCTTCAAAAGAAGTTAGGCTTCTATACTTTTATTTTCAACTAGCTGTCCCGGCGAACTTCGTCCCGCCTTAGAATGAACTTTATTGTGTAGGAATAAAGTTCAAATTGACTCTACATTTTAGTAAGAAAACATTTGTATGGGAAAAAGAAAAGGTCTGTTTTAGCGCTTTCCCGGCAATTATTCGAATTTTTCTCACCGTAAGAACCATCCTTGGACTTCAATGAACATTTTTAAAAAAGAATTAGCGAAATCGGTCCAGCCGTTCAGGCGTGATGCCGTGACAACGGAAAACGGGTTTCATTTTTATATATATAGATACATTTAACACATACGCCGCCGTACCAGTCTCTAAGGTCTATCTACACACATCCGGGCCGTGCCCGGAACGTGACCGGGCCGTGGCCTGTCAGGAGGGAAAAAAGTACGTTGTCATGACATGTGTGAAGTGTGAACGAATCCATAGAAACTGTATGGAATGATATTTTTTCCCAAACACGTTCCGGACCCGGCCCGGATGTGTGTAGATAAACCCATTACTCTAATTGAAAATACATTTTACAGTAAAGCAACAGCTTCTTTGCACCTCAAACATTTATCACTATCTCCGTAAACGTTATACTTTCTACATCTCAAGCACTGACTTCCAGAACTTTCTGCCAACTTGATCTCCCATTTCCCGCCATTTTTGACATTCAATTTTACATCTGACAGCTCAAGAATCTCATTCAAAACAGTGTCATTCACTCCTACTCGTTCATTCAGTTCGTTCAATCTGTCAAAAACGTCAGAATTCAAGGTTATGTCAGCGGAAAACTTTTTCAAACTCTCATTCTTTGCTAAAACGCAAACATCTCTTTTTATTTCCAATACTGTTTCCATTATTTTCGGATCAACTTCGGTATTCAAAACTGATACATGTTGCGTGAAATGAAACGGTTTGTCAAATAACGGGTGGTGTTGCCATGCTTCTTCGACTAAATGCGGCAAAATCGGCGCTAAAGATTTGCAAATTGATACAAAAATCGTGTGCATTACCAACTGAGCTGACAATCTTTGCGTGGATTTTTTAGGCGAGCAATACAGTCTATCTTTTATACAATGACAGTACAGTCCTGAGACCTTATTACTGATGAAAAACAGTATATTTTGCGATACATGATTATACTTAAATTGGTTAAAATTTTCGTTGATTTGCTTCAAAAACTCTTGGCTTTCTTGTACCATGTACGCGTCGAAGTAATTTAACTTTGGTGTTTGGTGGAAATCTTGATTTTCCACATCATTGATAACTCCTAGAAGGTATTTGAGTATGTTTCTGATTCTAATCACCTCGCTCTGGCAGTCATCTAGTAGTTTTGGACTTATTACGATTTGGGAGTGCTGCGTTGCGTGGCTGGCAACCCACCACCTAAAGAAAAAAACAATTTGGGCTATTGTTCTGTCAAAAAAAGTAACCTCCGTATAAATATTATCCCCCTTATTACAAAACGAGTTTTAAAGATAGTTCGACGTTAGATCGTTTAGTTTGACGTTTTGTCCATAGGGTAAAAGTTGATTTTTGTTATGGCAACATTGTTATGTAACTCTACCGCCAGAGGTTGTACATTACTAAACTAGGTATGGGAGATTAAAAATTTTATTCAAACATACTTTTTTCGCAAGGAATCCATAGCTAAGTACCTAATCATAAAGCATTTCCTTTGAGTATAGAATATATAAGAAGGTACCATACCGTCTGGATCTGCGTGCCTTGTCTGGCGCAAAATGGCTACCTTTTTGCATGGAATTTCTTATCGTTTGACAGGTCATCCACCAATAAAACTATGAAAAACTTGCGCCAACCTTGTCACGCTGACATAAACTCATTTGTATATGTAAAAAAAATATGGCACCTCCTTATATAGTCAAAGTCAAAAATATATTTATTTCATAGGCACAAAAAATGCTCTTGAAACCGTTACATTATTATATAGGTAATTTTTTTAAAGCTAGCGCTAGATTCGCAAGGTGCAGTTTTCCCCAGAGAAGAACCTAGCAAGAATCTCTGTGAGGTTGCTCTTTTCAAATAAAAAATATATTCTATACTCAAAGAGCATTTCTATGAATCGCCAGACGTCAAGCAACATACCTCAAAGTATCAACCCCGTAAGCCGGTTGGTTCTTCTTATCCTTCCCCCCATGGATGATAGTGTATGGATCGATTACGTTGCCAATAGATTTCGACATCTTCCGTTTCTTGTCATCCACTACGAAGCCGTGAACGAAGATTGATCTGTAGATAATTAAACATACATACATATCTGTCACGCTTCTCTCCCATCGGGGTAGGCAAAAACCACTAATAATGAATTTAATGTACAGTCAAGAACACATCAAACTTTACACAGCGGCACCTTAATTAATTGCGACTTAAGGGCGATATTTAAAACACGCAGTGTGGGAGCACCATTAGGACTATTTTGTAAAGGTTGATCTGCTTTCGACTGTACAAGCCCCACAAAAATTGGCGCAGTTTTTTTTGTTGCGATTTTTGTACACACGTTTGATAAAACTGCGCAAATGAACTGTGCAGTTCGTTTGCACAGCTTTATCGTTGTAGTGTATACCGGGCTTTATGCTTAGTTCACTTTGTGTATAGAATATATAAGGAGGTGCCATACCGTCTGTATCTGCGTGCCTAGTCTGGCGCAAAATGGCTACCTTTTTGTATGGAATTTCTTATATGTCTTTCGTTTGACAGATCATCTACCAAGAAAAGTATGAAAAACTTGCGCCAACCTTGGCACGCTGTCATAAAATCATTAGTAAATGAGAAAGAAAATGTGGCACCTTATACAGGGTGTAACAGAAAGGGTATATAAAGCCGAAACACAGCGATAGTCCTCATGAAACTGAACAACTTTCCCCAAGGAACATGGTTCGTAACTCGAAAAAAATTTTTGGATCGCCCATACTTACTCGATCAGCTGATCGGGCATTTTGTATGGGGAGGCGAATTTTTTTTTTCTAGTTACGACCCATGTTCCTTGGGAAAAGTTGTTCAGTTTTATGAGGACTATCGCTGTGTTTCGGCTTTATATACCCTTTCTGTTACACCCTGTATATTCTATACTCAAAGTTAGGTCAAATAACCTATAGACCTAAGAATGAATGAATGAATGATTTCCAACTCACTCATATGGCGCGTCGTCATTCAATGCCAATGAAGTTAGCAACGAGGCTTGGAACCATCCGGTCAGCTGATCGATACCCTCTGAATATAGCCGCGCTTTCTTGCCGTCCAGCGTCTGCCAGGACAGGCCTGAATCTAGCCATATGTCCATTATATCCTGGAGGGAAGGAACAACGGTTTTAGAATATAATATATGGTTTTTTACCCGACTGCGCCAGACGGAGGGTTATGTTTTTTGAAAATATGTATGTATGTATATATGTATAATTCTTTGGCACGCCCTACAGCCTGATTGGCTTGATGGATTTTAGCTTGAGAGGTGTCGTTAGATTTGTATTTACTGTGAGAATGACACTGGGTACATCAAAATTTAAAAAAATATATTTTTTATGAAACAGACTATCAGTAAGTAAAATTTTATCTGATCGTTGAAAAAGCGGACCTTGGTAAAATAACTAGTTAGGCGGCTCAGGATAGAAAATCGTGAAGAAGGAAGAGAGAGGCCTTTGCCTAGCAGTGGGACACTAGATAAGGCTAGATAAGAAATATGCTGATATTTTCTTTTAGAAATATGCTGTACCTTTTGTATAACTTCTCTTTTTTTCTGTATTTATGTACTATCATCTTACAATAAACTGTTAAATAAATAATTATGATATAATATAAGATAAGTAAAATAACTATCTCGCAAGAATACTCACACTGCCTTTCGTAGGTTGTTTGCCAGATAGTTGATATTGCTCTACAACGTCATACGGCAGTAATTCTTTCACGTCGCAAGTCCACCATACATCCGGCCCTTCGGTTTGTATAAGAGAGCATAGTCGGGATATTATGCGGCTAAAAATAAATAAAAATGGTTGAGGGATTGATGTAGCCCAGTTAGAAGGGTTTTATTTTAATTTTAATGCCGCCATTTTGTTAAACTAAGCCGCCATATTGCCTACATAGCCTCCATTTTGCTCACTCGGTCGCCATCATAAACAAGTGGACACCATTTTGCTTACTTCTCCGCCATAATATTATTTAAGAGTTAGATTCTTGTTGGTGGAGGATCCGCCATTTAGACCTATCTTCTGCTAATCAAGAAATCAAAGCTTCTTAATACGACATGATCTTAACTTTCTCTTTTACTTGAGTAAAGTACGTCGCGGTCTTCCTCTCCCTCTCTTCCCTTCAAGCTTTTCTTCAATGACGGTTCTCAAGAGACCGTAATGTCGCATTAAGTGTCATCTTTTATTTTCTATACTTCTCCGTCATGTTACAAAAAAGCTCAAAAATACTTACTCATCAACAATGACGTCATCGTCCACATACAACGCAGGTATAGGCACGCCCCAAGCTCTCTGTCTGGATATACACCAGTAGGGGCGTTTTTCTAACTGCGCGCGGAACCCTTGGCGGGATTGGTCTGCGTTTGATGCTGGTAGGATCGTTATATTGTCTAGTGCTTTCTAAAATAAAAAAGAAGTTTATAGGAAGTTCATTAAAATCAATTAAAATATTGACATATGCATAACCCGTCGAAAATATCCGCGCACTAAGCTGGCATGCTCTTTCCCACGCATTTGCCCGGTTTTCACCTACCTAGTACCGTGACGCTAAAAGGAGAGGAAAGATGCTTGGTCACCTGATAAGACACGACTTTGTAAATAACATAATGGAAGGAAATGTAGAAGTTAAACGGAAGAGCTCCCCCCCCATAGGCTAAAATGGTAACAGAAAAAAGTGGTAACGGAAACCACTTTTTTCTGTTACCATTTTAGCCTATTTTTTAATAAAACACTTCTTTTTTTCATTTTCAGGTGCGCAAACAGACAGCGGGCGGATAATAGAGCAGAGTAGCGTAGACTCCACCGACAAGAGCGACGCTCATAAATATACAAAGAGAGATTACGGGTAGGTTACCTATGTTCTCGAAAAACAAATTTTTGTGTTCTATTGCAAAAGACATTTTAAAATAGTATTTAAAATAGTAGGCCGCACGCGACTTCGTATCATATCATAGTCATATCACGAAAAACTTACAAAATATCTTTAGGTAATATACAGCCTATGTGATTATTAAAATCTGTTTAGTCATATTTCCGTGATAGAGTAACAAACATCCTCACATCCGTCGACACAAAGACATTTATAATATAAGAATACTAAAATCCTTACCAAAGCCTTATCCTTCAACGCGGCGGTATCAATAAACCACTGCTGACTAGCTCTCAATATAACAGGTTGTTTCGTCCTCCAATCTAAAGGGTACGAATGTACGTAGGTCCCGTGGTGTATGACGGCCGGTCCCAGTAGGTCTATGACCTTGTCTTGGCCTTCGGTTAGGACCGGTAGTCCGTTTAAGGATGGGTCTAGGTTTATGTAGCGGCCGGATTCGTCGACGTTGCATTCCTGTGGAAGAGATAAATTGACGTAGTTACTTTAAAGTATAAGTAGTGCTCATTGTCAGGAGGGTGGTGGTGAATAAATAGCTTAAAATAATGTCAATTTTTCCCTTTTCGCTATTGGTTGAAAAGTATCAATTTTACAGCTATATAAAAATAAAAGACCCGATTAAGAAAAAAAAATGCCAGGTTACCTTCTTTTAGCTTAACCTGGTATTGCCTCATTAACTTGATCCGCATTCATCAATCGCCTCATTTAACTTAACAATATTTATTTTAAAAAGTTAATACTAACCACACTCATCTTATTATCCAACGCGACAAGGAAATCTTCGGGTCCATGCGCCGGCGCAGTGTGTACCAATCCAGTACCTTTACTGTCAGTTACGTGGTCTCCTTTTAAGAATGGTAGTGTTGTACCAACTAAATTGTTACGATATATCGTACCTTGGAGGGATGTACCTGAAATTTTTGTAAATGGAATTAATTTATAATAGAATGGAATAGATTGCAACAGAATGGAATAGAATTGATTAGAATAAAATGGAATGGAATAATAGATTAATATACCTAATTTTAAAAGCGAAAGAAGTGTGTTTGAATCGTAGCAAGTGGAGGAAAGTGGTCTCTGTCTACCTCGATGGTAGAGAGGTGTGAAAGATATTTATTTATTTATTAAGCATAGGTAGGTGCCTAGGTATGCTTACAGCAAAAACATATGGTAAACATTAACATATGAAACATTGAGTGAGTATTAGTTATACTATATGTGTGCCAATGACATACAAGCATACACAACATGTAGGTAATTTTAAGCGCCAAAACACACGGTGAAACGCAACTGCAACGCAACTGAAACTGCTAGTTACTTTTGAGTTGCATCGCAGTTTCTGCTATAAACACTTCCTTAGAAAACCACACACGACGCAACTAGTTTGAAACGTTTCGTTTCAGTTGCGTTGCATTTGCGTTTCACCGTGTGTTCTGTGTCTAAAACCCACGTACCGTCAAACTCAGCTACTCTCCTTATTTCAACTCCAAAGATCTTCTCTAACTCTCCAATCAATCCGGAGCCTACAATGAAATGGTCTGCCGGCTTGCTGCTTAGAGTGATAATACTGTATCTAAGTTGAGGACTGTAGCAGATCGCACGGTTGGCTACGAGCGTCCATGGAGTGGTTGTCCATATTATTGCTGATAGAGGTGTTCTGGAGTAGATAAGTAAGTATTTATTGCCAGTCAAAAAGAAAAAAAAAGAAAAATTGAACACAAAATAAAACTTGGGACATAAAAAACTTCGAAAACATAACAGAAAGCAAAGAATGGATTGGAAGACTGGGAAATAGTCTCCACTCAGCATAAAAAGTAAATAAGTACTAAGTAATAAGTAGTAAATTACAGTATTTATTTATTGCCCTGCTCTACTCTACAGTCTTCCTAAACTAGTCCTACTCCAAAGGTTGTCTGGAAGAGATCACTTTTAGTGATAAGGCCGCATTTGCGCACAATGTTTTAGTTTTAAGTTTTATTTGTATTTCTTTGTGTGCAATAAAGAATTTCTGTCTATCTATCTAAGCTACCTGTTGTTATGTCATTGTTTACTTAATTGCGTACTGTTTTTGTGTCCTTTGTCATTCATTTCTGTTATGATAGGAAATGATGAGACTGGGAACTTCTATATGTTATACATATGTTTGCTAAGTCTCCAATTTTGTGCCAGTCTATGAAGTTATGTATTTTTTATTAAATTAATCACGTAAAAAGCTATGTGTTTTTTTTAAATCTTATTTTTGACGAGGCTTCAACCAGCTATGTGTTCTTTAAAGTAAAGACAAAGAAACAGGCAGCCTTATTTCCCTTAGTGGTTATATGCTCGAAGTTATTTCCATGTTGCAATATCTTCCAAGCAAACTTAAAAGTAAGGCCACTGTGTATTTTATATTTAAAACTATATAACTTACCCAGGAACCAAATCTTGTATCACTTGTGGAATATTTTCAATTGGGAATGTAACATATACTTCTTTACTTTTATATTGAGGATCATATTCTAGTTCGGCTTCGGCTAGTGCTGTTCTGAAAAACAAATTAATTTTACAAATATGTTTGTAATTAATAAGTGCCAATTTCATAACTTACAGATACAATTTAACTGACAGATAACCTATGTCTATTTCATAAAACGTGTTGTTTGAGACAGTGACAGGTATAAAATATCTGTCAGATAAATTTTATCTGTACATTGTAAAACAGGCCCCAACAGATAAAATTTAACTGACAGATAACCTATGTCTATTTCATAAAAGATGATGTGTGAGACGGTGACAGATATAAAATATGTCTTTAAGTGGCAAAACTACTACCATTTCACTATGTACGTATTTTATAGCTAAATATTACTTACCTGGAAGAAGGTGACCAATAAACAGGTTTCAACGCTCTATACACCAACCCCTTCTTATACATCTTATGGAACTGCCACAGCTGCTTTTTAATATAACTTTTATCTAAGGTAAGATAACATTTCTGTTCCCAATCGGCCATAACACCCCAACTCTCAAAAGCTTTTTTTTGTTTTTCCACTGTCTCCAAAGCAAAGCTCCTGGCTATGTTTCTTATGTCAACTGGATTGTTAACAGCTTTTTGAGTCTTCTTAGCTTTCTGTAAAGCTTTAAGTTCAATTGGGAGGCCGTGGCAGTCCCAGCCTGGTACGTAGTGGACTTTGTTGCCTTGTAACACTTGGCTGCGATTGTTAATGTCTTTTATTATCTGGGAATTGAGGTTTGATGGTTGCAACAAGCAATGATATAAATAACAGATACGAGCAGAAATATTAAATATTCAAATAGTTCTTATCCATAACTGTAATGTAACATATAAACTTAAGTTATCAGTATGTGTATAATGTGATGAAATAAAGGTCTGTTATTCTAAGTGTACCTTATTAACTACATGGCCCATATGTAAATCTCCATTGGCATACGGTGGGCCATCGTGTAGCACAAACTCCGGACCCGTCAAGTTCTCTCTTTGCCATTTATACAGCTTCGCAAACTCAGCACTCTGAAAAATAATGTTCATTTGTAATTGTAACCTATCAAAAACTTTCGTTGAGAAGTATTTTGAAACAAATCGTAGGCCATGTTATATTGAAATTGTTATAAAGCCTTCGTAAATATAGATTTTGAGTTTAAAATGAATGTAATACCTTAACAATTTCTTCTTTTATAGCACTGCTAGATCGCGCAGGGAATTTTGTTGCTGGAAAGAGTATCGTATGAGAATACGTCTTTGTTTTAGGTTCTGCAGAACTCTTACATCGAATACAAGCAACACATGACCATTTTGTTTTTAGTTTTCTGTAGTTTGAATATAAAGTTTTCAAATTATTTGTCGTAAACATTTTTGGAGGTTATTTTTTTTTTACAGCTAATTTGTCGGTCAATTGCTGAATGTTGGTAGAACTGAAAACTCTACTCTTTGTGGTAATTAAACATACCGTACACCAGATATTAAAAACGAACGAATGAAAATAACTGAAGTGTTGTGCGCTCGACTTGGGTGCAACTCTAGAAATATGTGTTCGAAAACTAAATAATCTTATTTTCTGAAAACAAGCGCTAACTTTAATGATTTTAATGTATATTTTTATTCTGTTGCACCCAAGTTGCACCAAATTAATGAGTTACCCAATAGCCAGTATTTCAAAACAATACACTTTGTAAAATTCAGTACGTTTATTTATTTCCTTATCTTTGTTTTTATGAATAATTTCCAATAGAACGTTTTATTACTAAATTCTACTTATGAACGTATCTGTCAGAAATAATTCCTCTTTGACGTTTTCACTTAATGAAAACAACACATGTGCGAAATTTTATTGCGATTTATTAAATTTTTCGCTATTACGACGCTGAATTTGAATCAAAATGGTATTTATCTTTGCTCAACTACACAATCTTTGTAATTTTCCCTATTTATGAAGCCTACATTCACTATAATCTGTTTTCTAGCCTAAAACAAAGAAAAAGTTTATCGATCGAAAGAAGGCGGTCACATTTAACTTGGTACATCGTTCTCAAAGAGATCCTCTGATAGCTGATGAGACAGCACCGCAGCGTGTATTGGTGCCAGTCAATGCTAACATCCCGCCTAGCAAGGAAAAGCAACCTGTAAGTAACCTTTTTCTGGTTTAAAAATCAATACATCCATAGTTTCGAAGAAATGTTCATTATGTTTGTGTACATGGAGAGGATACTCTAAAAAATTATCTAGCAGCCTGTGACCTGCTGTGCGAAGATTTCTTTCCACAATTTTATACCATAGTTTTCTTTTTCTATAGTTTTATTTAATTATCTGACAAAATATGGTAGGAGAGGCGTTGTCTTACAAAATTTTAAAAATTTGTATTTTGATTTACAGGATTTAACACCAGAGCAAAGACAAGAAGAGCAGAGGAAGTATGGAATCTACTTTGATGATGACTACAACTACTTACAGCATCTTAAAGATACTAAACAAGTTACTATGGTGTTGCAACAAGTGAGTATAATTATATCTGGATTATACAAAATACTATTTAGGTACTGCACAAATGATATATAAATACAAATAATGCAACACAGACAAAGAAGTACACTTATTGGCCTTATTGATTATTCTCATCAGTGAAGTGTCCTAGATAGATTTATGAAAACCTTTCCTTTCAAAATAGTTTAGGTAGGTAAAGGTAGGTAAAGCTTACTACTCATGCAATAAATCATTTTTTTATTGATTTGATGCGGGGACAATATATTTTTTTTATTTTTGTATAGGATACCTTTTGTGCTTTATTTAAAACTGCCAAACGGCATCGCGGCAGACCACGGAAAAGGTGGTAGGACGAGCTGGACACCTTTTTGAGTACCTGGGCGGAGGAAGCTCAAGACAGAATGTCATGACGGATGAGGAGAGAGGCCTTTGCCCAAGAGTGGAACACGAGTGGCTAGATTAGGTTTATTAATTAAAGTGTTTAAATAATTTTATGAGTCAATAAAATTAAATCACTAGTCTATAAATATTACTAAGACACACTCATCTCAACAAATATTATTTATTTTTTATAAAAACAGAATACCTCAAGTAAGAAGAAACCAAAAGCTCCAACTGCAACTCAGAAGGAAACCATCAAAGAAGTGACTGAGAACTTGAAGTTGCCCAGCTCTGTGTTTGCTTCGGAAGTCGAGGAGGATGTCGGACTGCTAAACAGAGCTGCTACTCAAGGTATGTCATATTATCATTATGTATTGTCATAGGGTTATAAAGCTGTAAACCACCACACTGCTTGGATTAGGCTATGATCCACTATGCTGGTCCAATGCGGGTGTGTGGATTTCACATACACCTTCCAATTTCTCCTCTAAATGTATGCGGTTTCCTCACGATGTTTTCCTTCACTGCTAGTGAGTGGTAGTCGAATATTCAATCTGTACATGAGAAATAAATCTCAGGTACAAGCTGAGATCGAAACCGTGTCTCCAAGATTAGAGGAGGGTGTGGATGAAGCATTCTTTAATATTAAAAGAAAATTAATAATGAAATAAAAATCTAATTGCTTAACATGATTTTTATATATTTCAATATTTTACATAAAACAATATAAAAGTATTGCATTTACAAAATTATGGAAAGAAATATACAGACTTATAGTTTTGAAACTTTAATAAAAAATTCAAATTGGCTCATATAATAATTAATTGATTTATTCTCATCAATACAAATTTTTTTTATTGATATTAATTATTTTATTATCTTAATCTGATAATCATAGATGAATAATTGGTCTCCGCGCGCTACGACTAGATACCGTCGGCGTACTTTATTTAAAAATACGACAAAAATACTACGCCGATCGGGGCGTACCGCGCTAGTCATTACGCCAAGTTGCGCCTAGTTGTCATAAGATTTTTTGTCAACACCACGAAATTGAGTGCGCATTTTGCATGCTGTGTTTTGTTCATAGAGCGGTATCTGGTCGAACCGCGCGGAGGCCATTTAAAAATCTTTGCTGATTTAAAAAAATATATAAATCAGTCTTCCAGTTTCTTTATAAACTTTCTTTCCGCTATCAAAGAGCACTGATAATTGTATAAAATATAGTAAATGAAATACATAAAGTATAAAACTTCGCTAGTATAGGTATATGCGGATTTTGTGTGTGAATTTCTTCAATTTCTTCAATTCCATCATCTTCCTCTTTGGGCAAAAGATTTTCGTCTTGGCTCTCATTATTCCATCCAATTATATAAGCCAAAACTAACATATGTGTTAATGGTATAATGCAAATAAGAGACAAAAAAGTCCGTATAAAACTTGGTAATAGAAAACTAGGGATGTACCAAAAAATACCAAGTGTTTTAAGAAACACCATTATTGTTAATGAAAATCGCTTTTCTACATCGTGCGGTTCGAAATACCTAGCGACTATATAACTCCAATGGATTAATATAAACCATTTTACAGAGCTTATGATAACGGAAAAAGGGAACTTTACTAATTGTAACCCTATTTCTAGTAACATTATCGAATGTTGCGTATATTTTGAACCATTATACCTAAAGGTTTCATTTCTGCAACGGTTTTACGTATCGTCAACATTTTTGTGGGTTTAAAATAGGAGCTTTTGATTCACATTTCGTTTGTTAGTTATTTATTTATGATTTTCGATTTTCTAAATTACTATTTCTTAAAAAAAATAAACCTTTGTGAACCTGTATGGATTTTGAAATGCTTTGACAATGTCTTGTGTAAATATTTAGGTCTGGTCACGTCACGTCCACCAAGCGTAATATGGATATTATAATGTTGATGATCCAAAATCCTTAAATCATTCCAAACAATACAATTTTAAATCTAATTATGTGCCTCATTTAAGTTTGTAATAAATTAAAAACAGTCCAAGCTATAGATAATACAGTAAACCCCGAATACAAGGTAACTACCCTGCTTAATGTTTGACTCGCTACATGCTTGGAAACATTCGCGTGTACTCTACTCAGAATCAATAACATATGGAACTGCGGCGGTACACTCAATGCGGTCGCAAACTTTTTTAATTTAGGAAAGAATCTCGGTATAAAACTACCCATTATAACAAACGCGAATATTCCAAAACTTAACATAATACCTGAAACTACATTTTTAGGAAATAACAATGTACCGACTAAGTAGCTCCAATGCGCCAATGTTGCCATACGGAAAATCCAAATGATTTTGTACGTTATTATGCATAAAATAAAGCCGAATATAGCGGCAACATAAAAAACCGGTAATGGAATACTTTCATTTTTTTTCGATGATTGTGCCATTTTTATTCGAGCTTCGTTTTTGAAATCTTGAGATTTTAAAAGTCGAAGTTTTTCAATCTTCGAATTCTAATAATTATGTTCTCTTGTTTCAAATTATATTAATTTCTTGTTTCAACAAAGATTTTTCATTGATTACTTTTGATCAACACACAAATGTATCATTGATATGACAAATCAATTTTTAAAAAAAATCTTAATCGTCAATCAGTCTTCGTATTTAAAAACTTTCTTTAGCTCAAAGTGCACTGACAATTGTACAGAAAATAGTAGCACAAATAGCTAAAGCGTAAAACTTCGCTAGAGTAGAAACAGCTGCATTATGTCTTTGAGCTTCTGCCTCTTCCTCTTTCTTCTTACGTCCAAAACGTCTTTTTACATTCTGCATTCTAGAATCCAGATTAAATCCAACTATAAGCGCTAAAGTTAGCATATGCACTTCTGGTACGAGGAAAATTAGTGTTAAGAATGTGCTTAGAAAACTCGGAAGTATAATGTTTGGTATATAACCAAGACCAGATGAAACAGCAAATATGGATGTAAAGATTGAGAGTCTTTTCGTAAAATCGTCCGGGCTTGCAAATTTAGCGATTACGTAACTCCAGTGGGCTAATATAATCCATTTGCCGAAGCCTACGACGGTACAAAGAGGGAACGCTAGGATTTTCAATCCTGTTTCCATAATTTGAATGTATAATAGGTGTTATATAGGTGTTCATTTCAGCGACTATTCTATGTATCGTGAACATTTTCCGGGTTCAAAAAGGAAGGTTTTGATTCACATTTTGTCAAAGTTTAAATTTACATTGTGATTTTTTAAGTTTTTTAATAGTCTAACTTGAAAATCTATCGTATGTTTGATTGAAACTAGATTGAATGCATTTTGTTATGACTTATGACTTTGTCATGTGGTATGTCAAAACTTTTTTCTTTTTCAAGAGTCGGCTTGTGTTCGGCTTCAAATTCCGTCTTCCTGCAGGTTGAATATAATTTTGAAAAAAAAAACAAACAAAAAACCTTCTTCTTTTAATATCATTTGAAACCACTGCAAGTTACAGCAGCTTTTCATACGTCTGTCTTTGAAACATCAGTGAGGGATCGAGGAAGAAGTGTTTGTAACAGACGCGTTGCTCATAAATTCGAAATTTTTTGAAGTTAAAAAAACAATCTATTTTTTTTTATATCTACGAAATTAATAACATTGTTTTATTATAGATAGAAAATTTATTATAATTTAGCCAATACTAAATACCAGTTCAATAAGTGTTGGGCAAAGGTAAATAGTGGTTTTTAGCCCGTCCATTAAAGGAAGACAAAAATACATATTTTTATTAGTCTGTTATATCCCACTGCTGGGCAAAGGCCTCCAACGCATCCTTCCATCTTTCCTATTACCCGGCAACTTCTGACCAGGCCAGTGATAAAAATATACAACGTCGTAATTAATAAGCGCAAAACCCTCAGACATCCAAACTTATTTTTATAGTTATGTAAATTATTAAATTTAATTTTCGCAGACTATTTACGAAGATATTAGCTAATTTTGTTTTTATTTAAAAAATACTTATATTTTTTTCCAGGATTATGCCTCGACCTGGATCCAGAAGTAGTGGCAGCTTTGGACGAAGACTTCGATTTTGATGATCCTGATAATCAGCTGGAAGATAACTTTATCGAACTTGCTATGGGGGAAGGTGAGATATACAATCTTACGGCGAACTGTAACTGTGGCTTTAAAACAAAAAAGATAATTTAGACTCTTTTCGTTCGTCTTCCGATCGTCTCCGTCAGATAAACGCGCACATGGCTTTACACATTATCAAGTACTGCTTGTTCCTTCCCAAGTTCACCTACGTCCTCCGCTGCACCCATTTGTGGAAATTTCCAGATCTTCTGGGAAACTTGGATGGCTTAATTAAGGAGACACTTATATCCGTCTTAAACTGCCCGCTAGATGATAGGTCGTGGACTCAGGCTTCTCTTCCCATTCGTTTCGGTGGTTTAGGTATCAGAAGGACGTCGGCGGTTTCGCTGCCAGCTTTTTTGTCCTCGGTTCATGCTGCTGGTTCCCTTTGCGGTAATATACTTAACCCTTCATCGGGCTCCGTGGGGATCGCAGGGTTGGCTGAGGCGAAACAGTCTTGGCTAGCGAGCTGTCCTGGCGATTTTCCAAAGTCGCCGAACGTACAGAGGCAGTGGGATGAGCCTTTGTGCAAATTGCAAGTTGATTCATTGCTGTCTGGTGCTTCCTCTCTTGTGGATCGCGCTAGAGTCTTAGCGGTGTCGGAGAGAGAGTCTGGTTTATGGCTGCAAGCTTTTCCTTCAGCGAATTTGGGAACTCTATTAGACAACAGGACGCTGTCCCTGGCTGTTGGACTTCGTCTAGGGCTGAAAGTCAACGAAGCGCATCGTTGTGTCTGTGGGGATTCTGTTGGGGGTGCTGGATACCACGGACTGTCCTGTCAGAGGAGCGCGGGCCGGCTGTCTCGGCATGCCAGCCTCAATGATATTATTCGCAGAGCGCTCGTTTCAGCTGGTGTCCCGTCGATTTTGGAGCCAAGTGGAATGTCTCGTGCGGACGGAAAGAGACCGGACGGTTTGTCTCTGGTCCCTTGGAAGTTGGGCAGGTGTTTGGTGTGGGACGTAACCTGTGTCGACACCCTAGCCCCGAGCCACCTTCCAGCCACATCACAGTGCGTGGGAGCAGCTGCGGTTTCGGCCGAGTTGCTCAAGCGGCGCAAATATGAAAACTTTTTAACGAATTATGTGTTTGTGCCGTTCGCTGTTGAGACTATGGGTTGTTTGGGTCCAGAGGCGAAGTCCTTTTTGTTGGATCTGTCGTCGCGTCTCCGCGAGGCATCCGGTGACCCGAGAGCTGGCAGCTTTTTGGCGCAACGTATTAGTGTTGCCATACAAAGGGGTAATGCGGCCAGCTTGTTGGGGACGATGCCTCGTGGTGACGCACTGGATTCAATTTTTTATTTGTAATGTGTAATTGTATATTTTTTTTCGTATTTTGTATGCTTTCTTTGTGTTTGATTAAATGAATTTTTTAAAAAGATAATGTGTACAGCACGAGCAAGTGATATATTTACATTGTCACATTATCAAAGTATCATAACTTCTGTTGTTTGAAAAATATGTGTTCATCAATTTGTTCAATAAACACAACCAACACAGTTTCCCCAGAGAAGAATCTAGCAAGAAACTCTGTAGGGTTGCTCTTTTCAATTTAAGTTTTACAAATCTCAGGCATAAACACAGAAACATACAATAAAATTAATATTTCAAAAGAGCTATCCTTAAATAAATAATAAAAATTTGACTCCGCAATATCCAGAACAAAGTAAAGGTAAGTAAATGGGAAACAGAAAAGTGAAAGGCTTAGCTTGATAGGATCCTTTATAGCTAGCTAGTTACGATACTTTGAAAATGTCACAGTGTATACATATTATTGCTCGTGAATTTACCTGTAGTTCGCGAGCCTGCGACGAACGCGACACGAGCGGCTCGCAGCGAGCCGACGATTGTCGGTTTCTGTCGCGTATCAACACGCGTACACACTAGAACCTCGTTACTGTATCTGTTCGGTTACAGTTACAGATGGCCAATGACTACGTGCTTTTAATTTTCTTCCATCAATAGTGCTACAAGGATCTATTGGCACTTGAGTGACATTGTCAGGAGGACGTGGGTGGTGAATAAATAACTCAAAATAATGTCAATTTACAAGATGATATCGTTAGTTCCGATTTCCCCACGTGCCAAAAGATCCTTGTAGCACTGTAATTACTATTATTACGTAAAGACACACTCATTTCCCCCCCGCCTGTCAAATCAACTGCGACGAGGCAGTAAATGAGGTAGTCAAACCGCGCATGCGTCACACACGATTGTCACTGTTTTCATTGTGTTCACCAGGATCTGGCGATGATGAAGAAGAGGAAGATGATGATGAAGACGGCACGGCGTCTATGGAAGGCGATGATGATTCGGATAAAGCGTTCGCGTCAGATTTGGACTCGGATGATGACTCTCAGGTTATATTTTATTATTTTTTGAATTACTGGAGTGGTCCTATTGTATTGGTGTTTAGCATTTAAGTGGACTGTAATTTAATAAAGCGGTTTGTGGTACTGGACCATGCTTCTATAGGCGGGCCACACTCAGCTTCTATAGGCGGCTTCTATAGGCGCTCAGCTTCTATAGGCGAGCCACACTCAGCGAGCAGCGCGAGTTCTCGAATTAGAAGAGGCTTCTAAGGGCCGGCGCACATCTGACGGAGCGCAGATGCGCACTTTTGGTTGTTTTAATTTTAATATTATCGACATTGTTCTCATTAGAATAATATTCAAAATCAGTTCACACGACAAATGAGCATTGAAGCGACTACAAGCGAATGTTGTGTCAACTGATTTTGAATTTATTCTAATGAGAACAATGTCGATAATAATATGACAATCAAAAATGCTCTGCGCTACGCTCCGTCTGGTGTGAGCCGGCCCTAAGAACTACCCAACTCGAAGGAGAGCAAGGTGGGAGGCCTTTGCTCAGCAGTGGGACGTGACGGGCTGACTGTATCTGTATTAAAAAAATAAACAGCTTAGCTCCGAAACTACTCCCGTGTTATGGGTATCGTTAATAAATAAAATCAGTTCAAGAAAGAACCCCCCTTTTCGTCTCCAGGACCCCCGTCACCCAAGAATGCCATCATGGGACCCCAACGACAAGGACGACACCAAGTCTCGCTTCTCGCAGTACTCCATGTCTTCGAGCGTAATCCGTAGGAACCAGGGCCTGACCCTTCTGGATCATCGGTTTGAGAAGGTATGTGTTTGATGATGGTATTTAATCCTTCAGGTACAGCCGGCGTCTCACGTCTCACTGCTGGACAAAGGCCTCCCTCTTTGCTCTCCAACTAGTTCTTTTGTGCACCAGGACCTCCCATTCTTCGCTGAATAAGTCGAGCCTTGGAGCGCAGCTTTTTCAGCCTCAATTATATGAAAAGTCGTGGGTAGCCAGTACAGACATAAGGGTTGAGACCTGTCCTTCTACACGCCCTACTCTGCGTCAAGTGACGTATGCAAATCGACTCTGGGTTTTGGATTGGCGTTTGGTTATCTTGCCGATTCATAAGAGCACATATGGTTAAAAGCTGCATCAGGGTTGCCTTTTTTTTACTTATTCATTACTTTTACACCAAAAAGAAAAAAATACTAATGCCATAATTCCAGATGTTCGCCGAATATGACGACACAGAAGTAGGAGCGTTAGACCTGGAAGAGATTGAGGGTTTCATGCCGGAGTCACACGACATGCTGCTGCGAGCTGCTGAGGAGTTTGAGGAGTCCAGGAGACGGATCCAGCTGGATAAAGAAGCTGAGATTGCCAAGTAAGTTAATTTACAGGTGGACGTCACTTGACGTTCAGTCAGAAATGTAATTTGACGTCCATGTCGCCATCGCATGTCGTTTACAATCTACAGGTTAAGTCTACAGGTGTTCGTCAAGTGACGTAAGCTACTTAAGTCACTTGACGTTCAGTCAGCAATGTTATTTGACGCCCAAGTCGCGATCCCATGTCGTTTAGAATGTACAGGTTAAGTCTACAGGTATTCGTCAAGTGACGTAAGCTACATAAGTCACTTGACGTTCAGTCAGAAACATTATTTGACGTTAAGTCGCCATTCCATGCCATTAAGAATGTACAGGTTAAGCCTACAGGTGTTCGTCAAGTGACGTAAGCTACTTGTCACTTGACGTTCAGTCAGAAACGTTATTTGACGTCATTTGTTATTTGAAGTCTTTTTTCCATGTCCTTTACAATATACTGCACGTTACGCCTCTTTCCCATTGCGGTAAGCAGAGACCACTTCCCTCCACATGCTACGATCCAAACACACTTCTTTCACTTCATAAAAATGAACGTTTCTCAGATTACGTCGCCTCCAAGAAATAACAGAAGAATCTGAAGATGAAATGGAAGAAGTGGAGGTGGAGCCTCAGGAGAAATGGGACTGCGAGACCATCCTGTCCACTTACTCCAACCTGTACAACCATCCTAAGCTGATAGAGGAGCCTAGGGTAGGTACTCCTGTATCAGACCAGGGGCCCAAGTCTGCTAATTTATCCTCAGTTGTGTGTCTTCCTTCAGAGTTTCAATGTTGGTGTCAATTTTATTTTTTTACACACTTGGTCGCAATCAGCGTAAGCCATTGTTTAGCAGAATACCAAATGTGTCAAAAAATGCCATTGACACTGCCGACACACAACTAAGGCTATTTTAAATTAGCAGACTTGGGCCCCTGAGTGGAACCTCCATTGAAATGGGACTGCGTGACCTTTGGATGCCTTATTAGGTTTCCGTACACAAAAGGGTAAATAAATACGAGACCCTATTACCAAGGCTCCGTCTGTCTGTCTGTCACCAGGCTGTATCTCATGAACCGTTATAGCTAAAGCGTTGAAATTTTCACAGATGATGTATTATCGTTGTTGTTGTTACAAAAAATTAATTAAGGGGGGCTCCCATACAACAAACGTGATTTTTTGCTCTATATCTATGGCTAATAGTAAACATTATTATTAGGATAATATTAGTTAGTGGCCTTATTTTGTAACTAATAAAATATTTCGAAAAAGTTTGCATATAAATAACTTTTTTATTTAATAATAAATTGTTCATAGCTGTCAGGAATTGCAGCTCTTGGACTAATTGGTGGGCAAGTATCACCAATTACATATATATCTCAAAATATTTTAGTCTGTTATTTTGATGTGCAAGCTATAATATTGTAAAGTTTTATTCGAATGTGTTCAATGGTTATTTACTTTAAAGAATAACAATCATCCCTACAAACTAAAAATGACGTTTATATTAGTTGGATTTTGTAGATAATTTGACGCCTTGCTTTGACTCTGCGTCATTATAATAAATGGCCATTATTCTGTCATGCGTATTTTGATCCGCATGCGGGTGATAGCACGCTACTGGCCTTATGCCTGCCGCCCGCATGTCAGGAAAAACATGCATGTAATGCCCGCGCATGCGGATCGAAACACGCATGACAGGAAAAGGGCCCTAAGGGTCACGATACACTTGTGTAAAATACCGCGCGGAACGTTCCGCAGCTGAAGTAAATATATGCGACGTAATTTCAGCTGATGTGTCGTAGGTGACTTGAAACACATTGCGAGCGTATTGAACCGAACGTTTCGCGCGGTACGATACGCTGATGTGACCGCATACTTAGTTACTTGAATAGTTCCAAAAATAACAATACAATTTCTATTATTTACAGAAACCGAAGAAAATTCAGATCGATAATAAAACAGGCATTCCAAAGGATGTGCTCGGCCAAGACAACAAGCTCACAATCAAATCTTTGGCCAAGTTCAACGCGATGCAGGAGGTCGGGTCGGACAGCGACGAAGATGGCCGAACCAATGCCGAGTCGGTCTTATCCACGCTCAGTGTATTGTCCATACGGTAAGTTTTTTGTTACCCGACTATGGTAAAACAAGAAGGGTTATGGTTTTTTGTTGTTTAAGCCCCTTCTCCCATTACGATACGCACAGGCGATTCAAGTATCCTGCAAGTCACGAAGACTAGTTACCGCGAAGTATCTCAATCCTCACATAGGGCCCAAGGGCCCCTTGCTTTGCATAATGATAGGTGGCATAAAATTGTTTGGCATAACGCACTTGGCATAGTCATCAGGTGGCATAATAATCACATTCACTAAGTTTAGTTCCCATAATTAATGTGTCTTATGCCATAACATTGCAAACAACAATCAGTTTTTGTCATAAACTCGGCATAAATTAAAAAAGGATAATAAGCTAATGCATAACAATTAAAAATCATAAAAATAATATTTTTCGATGTTACCATAATGAAATGAAATCCTTTTTTTTGGCAGGCCGAAAGACGAATCGGCTGACGAGAAAAAAGAACGCAAACGTCTCCTCAAAGAATACAGGAAAGAAAGAAGAATAGAGAAGAAGGCGAATAAGGAAGCATTTAAAGAAGAAAAGAAACGACAAGAAAAGATCATGATGAATAACAGAAATAATGTGCAAGGGAATAAAATATTGTAGGCTTCTTTTTAGTTGGTAGGCAAATATATTAATTTATAAGTTATGTGTTTTTGTTTTATTTATTAGCTAGAGGCTGCCCGCGACTTCGTACGCAATTATCGTTATATCTTGAAAAATAATCATGATATCGCAAAATAATATAGCCTATGTGGTATTCTGATGTATAAGCAACAACATTGTCGAGTTTCATTAAAAACAGTTCAGTGGTTTTTAAGTGATGAAGTAACAAACATCCATCCATCGGCACAAACATTGACATTAATTATAATATTAATAGGATTTATGGGATAGGATAAGTCTAGTGTGTTGTGGAGGGAAGTGGTCTCTGCCTACCCCGATGGGAAAGAGGCGTCACACATATGCCAGAGTAGCCCATTATGTAGCCTGAAGAAAATAACTGACAGACCCTTAAAAAAATTATGACTCAATGGCCTTAAGTCACACCAAAAACACATTTGGCATAGTTATGATCTGATTAAAGAGGTAGATGAAATAACACAACATATTTATTACAATAACACATTTTATATAGCTTCTATAAAATTCTAATTATAATAATTAACTTAATTAAAATTAAAGCTATGATTACTCTATTTCTTTAGGTATTAGATATACCTACACCAAATAATACATAATTTAATATATATATAAGGTGACTTTAAATTAGTGAACGATAGAAAAGGATATGCATGTACTCATGATAACAAAACTTTTATTATAGGACCAAGGTCGAAATCACAAAAAAAATGTTCCCACATACTAGGTATCAGCTGATGCATTTTGTATGGGGAGTTCAAAAAATTTTGAATGATTTCGGCCTTGGTCCCATAGTAAAAGTTGTTTGCTATCACAAGTACATGCATATTCTTTTCTATCGTTCACTAATTTAAAGTCACCCTGTATAGAAGGTTAACTGTTGATAGTTTTTTAACAATTTGAGTTATAAATTATTTACAAAATACTTTTTGAGAAATTGTGATTCGCATTATAAGGAATAAATGTGTGATACAATATACAATACAGGGTGTAACAGAAAAGGGTTATTAAGCCGAAACACAGCGATAGTTCTCATGATACTGAACAACTTTCCCCAAGGAACATGGGTCGTATATCGAAAAAAAAATCGCCTCCACATACAAAATGTCAGATCAGCTGATCGAGTACGTATGGACGATCCAAATATGTTTTTCGAGTCACGTTACGACCCAAGTTCCTTGGGGAAAGTTGTTTCATGAAGACTATCGCTGTGTTTCGGCTTTATATCCCCTTTCTGTTACACCCTGTATAATTTATATCATTGTTATATTTTTCTTGAATATAATAATCTCCTTTGATTTTAGGAATGTATTTTTTATAAATGTCATTCCACCGTTACAGAAATTTCTTTTTAAACACAAATATGAATTATTACATTTCATTTACGGTCAATTTCACCATTTACAGAGTATCAGAGTATATACGGAGTAAAATTTATCTGACAGATATACCTGTCTCTGTCTAAAACGTCATGTTTTATGAAATAGACATAGGTTTATCTGACAGTCACAGGTTCATAGGTGCCATAGGTTTATCTGTTAGTTAGTGTTTTATCTGTAGATAGTAAAACAGGCCCCTAGTCTCCGGCAAATAATCCGTTCAAGTATTACGTAAGCAGATTTATTACAATTATTTACCCCCCCCCCCCATCCCCCTTGTCAGCAAAAGTAAGCAAAGCCTTACCCCCTCCCCCATGCTTACGTAAACATTTTTCAATTAATATATTGTTTTTTTAAATATTATAATTATAATTTGAAAAATGAGAAAATACTCGGTTCTAAAGCGAGTGCCTAAACTGCGGATTTGCGGGAATCCCCGAAAATGCGTTTCGTTTTCAAGCAAAGACAATGTGAGGGTTGCCATTCGTGTAAAAAATTAAATAACTACCGATGACGTAATCATCATCTAGACTGTCATCCAAAATAAGCAAAGCAAAGATATAGTGCTTACGTAATACTTGAACGGCCCCTAAGAAAATATGTGACGTCCACGATAAGAACCATTTAAGCAAGCTGTAGGCCTTCGTACCCCAAGCCGTCAGGGTCAGGACACTCCATCCTGTTCTTGAGGTGCTGCAGCGTGTTGTGGAAGTGCTTCGTGATCTGCTCCACTTCCTCGCTCTGGTCTAAGTTTGAGAGCTCCTCGCGGATCTTTTGGATTATCTGGTGGTGGAAGAGTTAAGGTTATTTGAAGGTTATAATATTATTTTTGCTTCAAAGTTTTAGAATAGAATAGAAGTGTTTATTCAGTATTAATTAATGAGGTATAATACTCATAATTAAACACTAAAGATTATTTGCACAACCCGCAACCATTATTACCTCTTTCTCGTTATTTCTTACCCTAAGGTTGCCTGAAAGATATTGCTACCTAGCAATAAGGCCGCCTGTTGCTTCTTATATTCTTGTTTGTATCTGTACCTTATATCTTTTGTGCAATAAAGAATATTTGTATTGTATTGTAAAGAAATTACACAGATAGGTACCGAAAGTCATAGAGGATGATGATAGAGGCCTTTGCCCAGCAATAGGACACAAATGGCTAGGTAAGATTAGGTACTGAAATGGTTATCCAGCTCAGCATACTGCTATGACTACTCTAGGCCACATTTTCAACTGGTTTTGCTTGTAGTAACTTGGTGACTTCTTTAGGAATCTCGATTGCGATTCCTTCGCTTCTCCGTTATAAATTGCTACGCCCAGTTGTGCTGTAACTAATTACTTACCGCATCTATCATGGCAGTGGTGAGACTAGCGTTGCCTCGCTCCCGCAGTAGCGCGTACCGACCGAGTAGCTCGCCCAGTAACTGCGCCTGCACACCTCCGTCCATACATTGTTGTGCGACGCGCGCAGCTTTTTTCAGGCAGTCTAATGCGCGGGAGGCGTCGTTTAGGGGCCACTGTGGGATACATTAAAATTAATTAGAAAAACAACAACATTAATTCGAAGCGAAAGGAGTATGGTTGGATCGTAGCAAGTAGAAGGAAGTGGTCTCTGTCTACCCCAATGGGAGAGAGGCGTGACGGATATGTATGTTGTGCATGAATTTTATAATTATTCTTATTACCAAGGTCAAGACAAAAGTACCACCCCTAAACCAATATGCATAAATGAGGCGACTGATGAATGTGGATGAAGCGAAAGAGGTGTGTTTGGATCGTAGAGGGAAGTGGTCTTTGTCTATCCCGATTGGAAAAGGGCTTAAGTTAATTACTGTCTGTAAAGAAAGGTACATTGTCCATTGTAGTGTGTGTGTTAGAAGTGAATAAATGTGCGTCTATGTTTATGTCTAAATATAATGTCGATGATATGTCTACCATATAATGAAAATCCAGCAGTTAATAATACCTAACACATACCTGTACCCCATCCTTGGCCCCCTTCCAGAACAGATGAGCACAGAGCGCCACTGCCCTGCTCTGATCTGGCTTCTTGAGAAGCTTACTGGCCGCCAAAGCGCATTGGGTACGCATCGGCTCCGCGTTTTCTGCGCCTGTATGATAAGATGATGTATGAATTCAATTATCTTAGGGCCGACGCACAACTGGCCGAGCAAAGCGCAGAGCACTTTTGATTGTCATTATTATCATCGACATTGTTTTCATTAGAATAATATTCAAAATCAGTTGACATAACAAACGAGCATCAGAGCATCGAAGACTACAAGCGAATGTTCTTCGTTGCGCTCCGTCAGACCGTCAGATGTGCGCCGGCCCTATGGCTACATCATAGCAAAGTATGTAGATAGTAGTAGTTTTAGATTAAAAAAAATACATAAAAAATGTACTCGAAAGTATAAAAAATTTTATATTACAAAATGAATTAGAAAAATAAAAAAAAAACTAGAGACTACGCGCGCGACTTCGTACTCTACGAATATCTTAAAAACATATAGGTAGGTAACTGTAAAATATATTCGGTGGTTTTTGCCACAAATATCCTCACCTCCATCCATCCATCGACCCATTTATAATACTCGTATTCGTAGTATTAGGGCCCATTCAGCACTTACAGATAAAATTTTACTGACAGATAAATCTGATGAGATTTTAGACAGTGACAGGTATAAAATATCTGTCAGTTTTTAGCTGTAAGTGATGAAACGCCCTTATGCTCGATTTACACTTCAATAAGTACAGTAGCGAGTTAACTTGTGTCATCGGCGAGTTAAGTTGTTAATGTTGTTTGAACGCAAAAGCGACTTAAGTAGTAAGTTTTTGATTAAGTTGAGTTCAATAGATCGCGATGTTATTTTTTGACGAGTCAAGTGCGAAGTAGCCCCCTCTCTCGCGTCTCCCGCGCCGCGCTACTTAACTGACCGGCATGTACACAGGTGGGTTTAGTACAGTCCACAATTTGCGACTGCTCTTCTTCTGGGCAACTTATGACTACTCAGTCCGGCTGTTTGGACGCTACTTACAACTTACTACTTATTACTCAACTATCTGAGTTCTTAACTCGCTACTGTACTTATTAAAGTGTAAATCGGGCTTTAGATAATACAACTTACCAAAACAATTAATCTGCTCAAAGGTAGCAATAATAAGTGTGATAGCTGCCAGCTGCGCCTTACTATCAGATATTTCATCTTCGTATAGAGAGAACGCTTGTGATAGAAACTCGTATGCTATCGTTTCGTGGTTCGCAAACCCGATCTCGCCTATTGCTAATGCTCCTTGTAGGTATAACCTGAAAATATCAAACAGAATTACGAGCCTGTTTAAACACTTACAGATAAAAATTTACCTGACAGATATTCTAGACTTGTCACTGTCTAAAACGAAAATGAAATAGACATAGGTTTATCTGTCAGTTAAATTTTATCTGTTATAGTGGAACATGCCCTTAAAGTAAAGGGTGATAAAGAATGCACATCGGCAATCATCGTATTTCCGAATGTAAACGAATGTTAATTTCCATGTACATCAATTATTAGATTAATCGTTGTCGCCTATTTTTTTTACAGGCCAGTTAGCGTAGTCGGTAGTGAGTCTGCCTCCTACGCACGGGTCGCGGGTTCGATCCCCACCGGTTAACAAACATTTGTGTGATGAGCATAAATGTTTGTTCCGTGTCTAGGTGTTATATATTTATCTATGTATGTTTATCAGTCCCTGATACCCATAGTACAGGATTTGCCTAGTTTGGGGTCAGGGGACCGTGTGTGAAATGTCCCCCAATATTTTTTTTAATTTCTAATGCTCCTTGAAGGTATATGGGTATAGATAGAAGATTATATTAAAGGGCGATAAAGAATGCACATCGGCAATCATCGTATTTCCGAATGTAAACGAATGTTAATTTACATTCAAAAACCTGTTTACGTATGAATCTATGTTTACTTATTATCTTCCTATTTGAGATTGTTACAGGTTGTATATTAAACTAAAAAGTGAATGTAATTAACGCCCGTTATTAATAACCTATCCTGATCCGTTTTTACCAAATCGAGATTGAAAAAACAAAACACAATTGTCACTTGTGTACCAAAAACATGTCAAGAACACAATTGTGTTTTGTTTTTTCAATCTCGATTTGGTAAAAAACGGATCAGGATAGGTTATTAATAACGGGCGTTAAACGATAACTGACAATATTACTTACGCATGTTGTGTTCACCTATAATTGGAATTACATCTCTGCTTTACCATAACTGTACGATAATATCTATAATCTATAAATCTAAACGGTGGTAGCCCAGTTGGTAGAACGCTTGCCTCGAGGGCGCGGGTTCGAAACCTGGCGCGGGCACGTACCTTTGAGTTTATTTCTCATGTACAGATCAATTTATTCGATTACCAACGGTGGAGGAAAACATCGTGAGGAAACCTGCATACACCAGAGAAGAAATTCGAAGGTGTATGTGAAATCCGCCAACTCGCACTTGGCCAGCGTGGTGGATTACGGCCTAATCACTCTCTGTATGAGAGTAGGCTCGTGCCCCTCGGTGGGGACATATATGGGCTGATAACAATCTATAATCTAAGTTATAAATCTGTTGGTGAACCAATAAATAAATAAATATGTAAAGACATACCTTAACGGTAGCTCAGCCAACTCAGCTTTGACTAGCATACTGATGGTTTGATGGCAAAACTGGAATATCTTCGTGCATTTCTTCTCCCACATTTCATCCTGAAATGGCAACAACAAGAGTCATGTCTTTTGTCCAGCAGTGGAGTCCATAAGCTGACACAACAAATCTTATGGTGCTCTCACACAGCAGGTTATAAAATGTTAGTAAAGGTGGGTCCAAGCAGAGCGAGCAGCCTCGCGCGCCAGATGTTTGGCCACTCAAGTAAGACCTCGCTATCCTATTGAGTTGGGTAGTTCTTAAGGGCCTCTTTTAATGGAACCTTTAAGATTTTATCGCCCTTTACTGTGGCCCTTTGTTTGTAAACATTTTGTATACTAAAAGTTTGTTAGTAAATTTTTACAAACATTTTATAACATGCAATGTGGGAGCACCATAAGTCGCAGTTAATACTGAAATGGCGTGGGGAGGCGCGCGGCGAAGCGTCCTGCCAAGAAAACTCTTAAAAGTATTAGAAAAGAGTCGTATTTGCCGTAATTTCGTCCGCGCTGCTTGGCGGCGGCGCTTGACGCGCGGGGCGACTGGCGTGCTCCGAGGAGCGCGGATGAAATTACGGTAAATTAGACTCTATTCTTAATACTCTTAAGAGTTTTCTTCACAAGACGCTTCCGATGCGATCCTCCGCCACGCTTCTTTGGTTAAAACAGCGCCTAAAAATTCTTAATACTTTTGTTTTTAATTAGTTCTGTTTTTTCCGAAATAATGTTTATTTACTTATTGCCTTGCTCTACTCTACAGTCTTCTTAAACCAGTCCTACTCCAAAGGTTGTCTGGAAGAGATCACTTTTAGTGATAAGGCCGCCTTTGCGCACAATGTTTTAGTTTTAAGTTTTATTTGTATTTCTTTGTGTGCAATAAAGTATTTCCATCTATTTCTATCTAATGTTCAAAAATAACATTACCTGATCTTTCAAATCTTTATAAGTGAACGCAAGTCGGTACGCGTGGAACAGAATTGGCGGGAAAGTGTGTTGTATGCGTCTCGCGCCGCCATTTTGTAACGCTTTGCGTGCCGCGCTTAGTATCAAGTATTGTTGGTCTGCTGACTCTGATACGAAGTGGTGGATTAACCTAAAAGAATAAAAAAGAGGATTAGAGAAAGAAAGATATGAGATAAGTAATAACAAGAGAGAGAGAGAGAGAAAGAAAAGAGATAAAATCGGATGTAGTGCGTAACCGCTCTTAAGGCAGAAACAATACTTATTGTGGTCTAGCTTATTGTATGTAAGAAACCGGAAACTGTTAACCTTTTTTTTTTTTTACTTTGATTAATTTAGTTTTATTAATAATAAAATTATTAATAAAACTGCTGGCAATCCTGTTTGTTTGATGATTGGCAATCACACGAGTTGGCTTAAAGGTCGTAGCAACCGGGCCATCACATAAAAATATAAATATATCAGCGATCCGGGATGGAGATTTTAGAATGACGAAAAGACATGGATCCAATGCGTAAGCTATCATAGAAATGTTCCACGGCTATAACAGAACGTTCTTTCACAGAATCCGATCGGATGTGTGTAATCGCTCTCATTGTCGCAAATCGAAATAAGACGGCACGAACTAACCTCGCCAAAAGCCCCTGCTCCTCCATAAAGTCTTCATCATCAGGTTCGTTTGTCGGCTGATCAGGTTGGTCTTTCACCAGCACATCCAGCATAGACAGAACTGATTCCACCTGGTATATTGGAAGCTTATTATAAATGTGTTAGTTATACAAGGTGACTTTTAATTAGCGAACGATAGTAAAGGATTTGCATGTACTCGTGTTAACAAACAACTTTTACTATGGGACCAGGATCGAAATCACAAAAAAATGTCCTCCCTTAAATTTAACACTATCACCTGGTGCATTTTGTATGGGGAGCTCAAAATTTTTTAATAATTTCAAACTTGGTCCCATAGTAAAAGTTGTTTGTTATGGTTACATATCATAATAGCTATTTTTAATAGGTTGAAATCACTAACGACTGTTTTACCTAAATTTATTTAACTTATGGACATTTCACCTACTGTCATTTCACCTACTGTCATTTCACATACCTACAGTTATTTCAACTTCGGTCATATTTCATAAGTGACCGTATGTGAAATGACCGTACACCCTGAATATAATCGGTGGCCTCATATTCAATGAACACGATTGGTTGATATCAAAGGCATCCATAGCAACGGAGGGTAAGGTTGCCTGGAAGATATTGCTACCTAGCAATAAGGCCGCCTATTGCTTCTTATTATTATTTCAAATATTGCTTCTTATATTCTGGTTTGTGTATGTACCTTATATCTTTTTGTGCAATAAAGAATATTTGTATCGTATGCATAGCGCATCTCTGGTAGAAAGGCAAGAGCCTGAGCTAAGAGAGACATATTTTTTTGGACAATATCGACCTAGTTTCTTAAAGAAAGTCATTACTCACATCTTCCGGCGTCGATATAAGCGTATCGCTCTCCAAAACGTCGTTAATTAAATGCACAGCGATCATAACACGACCAGGGTGGTTCAAGTGCTTGATTAGTGCCGCATACTTTTGTAACTTGATAAGTGTTAGTATGTTCTTATAGTGGTCAGCTGGCAGCTTTAAGATCTTCATTAGTTCTTTGAAGACTGGCGTGTTGTGTTCTAAATGGGTTTTGCCGCTGTGGGGAGAAGAAATTACATGTTTTGTTAAATTAAGTAGATCGTAGTAAGTGGAGGGAAGTGGTCTGATAATACGTACGTAAATGTACGTAAATGGTACTGATGAAGTGGGAGATAGGCGTGACAGATATTGCATCCTTCTTATCCAGGAATATTATAAATATTAAGTCAATGTTATACCGATGGAAGGATGTGATGATGTTTTTACTCTTTCACGCAATAACCACTGAACAGATTTTAATAAAACTTTGCAGTATTGTAGCTTGCACATTCGAATAACACTTAGACATAGGCTATATAATTATAAGATATAGTGTAAGTTTTTAAAGATATGACGATAAATCCGTACGAATCCGCCGGCAGACTCTAGTCATCTACATGTTTTGACAGGGTTTTGCTAATCGATATATCCCAAAATGATTTTACCATACTTTTTAATTTCCCACAAATCTACACGTCCAAAACCCGTGCGACTTAAGTAAGCACCCTTCGCACTGACTTAAATTCCTTTTTTTTAAATGGGGAAATCCGTTATGTATACCCTTCGTTTCGGAGAAAGACGAAGTGTTATGTCGGACTCACACCGACTAAAACCCCATGGTGTTCCTTCTCACCGCCAAGTGACGGGGACACGGGAAAGCTTCCGCATACGTCCGCGAACCCCGTCGGCGGTGTCCGCCGAAGCAGACTCCTCTGCAAACGCCCATCCTCTCTCCGCGGCTAACGTGTCAAAACACCAAACACGTCAGCCGCACACTGAATTCATTTCCTAGCGAAGTGCATAGTTAAGTCGCACAGGTTATAATACGGATTTCCTCCACTTACCTACTCTGATGAATATCAGCGCAGATCTTGTCAGTATGCGCCAACACTCTATCCACGTACGACAACTTGTCAGGGTGACAGCGTTGAGCCAGTTTAAGTAGAGCCAGCTGTAGGCTCAGCATGTCTTCCGGAGGCATGTCTGTGCGGCTCTGCGGATAATGGTCACGTAGGTAAATAAATAAAAGAAAAAATAAATAAAAAGACTAAGAAAGAAAGTCTTGGTTGGTAAGAAATATATATGTCTATGTCTTTGGCCCACTTGCGCAGCCAAATAAACCCGGAGTTAGCTGCTAACACAGGGTTAAATAAATAATTTGTATTCATTTATCTTGATTTAACCCTGTGTTAGCAACTAACTCCGGGTTTATTGAACTAACTCTCCGGTACGCAAGTCGGCCTTACTAGCGTTTCTATCCCCGGCCTATACCTCTGAAATTTATTTATCATGTACGAATTGAATATTCGATTACCACTCGCTAAAGGTGAAGGAAAACATCGTGAGAAAACCTGCATACACTTAAGAAATTCGAATTGGGCCAGCGTGGTGGATTACGACCTAATCACTCTCGTATGAGAGTAGTCTCGTATGAGAGTTGGCCCCTGTTGTGGGGACGTTAAAAAGGCTGATAAGGTAAGGTAAATAGGGATGACGACTACATTAAAAAAATCGCAATATGGTTTAGTCCGTCTGTTACACTGATCAAAAATATTCGACACATATTTTTTGCTTGATTAATTATGTAAATAAATACAAAGATATAAAGTAACTGATGAGTGTGGATGAAGCGAAAGAAGTGTGTTTGAATCGTGGCAGGTGGAAGGAAGTGGTCTCTGCCTACCCCAATGGGAGAGGGGCGTGACGGATATGTATGTATGTATGTATGTGTATAAAGCAACAAAGTTACGGAGTGGGAGGTTTTAACCCACACTGGTTAAAGATTAGGTACCTACATAAATACATTAGTAAATTATACGTACATTTTGTATCACATAGTCCGGCGGAACTTTCCGAAACAGTCTCCTAACTAACTTTTTTAATAACTTTAGAAACATATTCGATAAAAAAATTGTATTAAAATTGATTAAATCACACTTTTGTATTAAGACAGTATTTTTCACTTTGAGTTTAAAAAAGAACAGTTTATTATGAACACGGATTTTTCTTTATATATTTATTGCTCAATATATACTTTTTAATTCGAATCCGCGAGCGTACCAAAGAAAATGTCACACGTAATTAGAACCGCAACTCTTATTAGAATAGAATCACTAATGAATTAGGTAATTACTTAGTACCTACTACGATAACTTAACAGGTATTGCAATCATGTAAAGAGTGACATCGATTTATTGATATGTATTAAGCTAAATGAGTTTTTTTTGCCATGCAAATGGGCATGGTGACTAAAAATTTTTTTTAATCCATCACATAGATTATTTTAAAATAATCGACACACTTGGTTAAAGTTGCTCATGACGTCACACTTTAGTACGATTTTAACCTAGGAGTGACGTCAAAACTCTGTAACTTTGATACTCTGTATCTTTGTATTTATTTATGTATTTGATCAGGTAAAAAATGTGTTTGAAATATTTTTAATAGCCTTAAAGACGGACTAATTATTTTTTGAATTTTCGAATGTAGTCTTCATCCCCATTATACTTTTTTTTTCCTTACGAAAATCAATGGACGTAACTTGCCAAAAAAACAGAACAACTTGGTCTTAGTAACATGCAAAAGTAACTACAAATTGTATAGTTTCAAGTTTTTGGAGTAATACGAGTATTTCTCTTATTTGTTAGAGAAAAAAATATTTGTTAAAGAAAGGCCATGTCAGGAGTCTCAGGAGTACCCGAAACCGACGTGCATGTATGAGGCGACTAACGAATGTGGACGAAGCGAAAGAAATGGGTTCACAGAAAACTATTATATTTGGATCGTAGCAAATGGAGGGAATTAGGCCGTGGCCCCAGTAGGCAAACTGTTAGCGGCCGACTGAGTGAGCCGCAAATTTGTGGCGAACTGAAAGAGTTAGCTGCAAACTCAAATCAATGCAAGTCAGTCAGCGCGCGTAACGCTGCAAACTGCGTACAGTGAGCGAAAACTAGCTGACTGTGGACACTCCATTTCAAATATATGGAAGGGCGTACTAAATAGATATGCCGCAAACTAGTCAGCCGCTAACAGTTTGCCTACTGGGGCCACGGCCTTAGTCTCTATCCCGAAAAGAGACGTGACAGATATTATCTGTAAAAAAGAGTTAACTAACCTGTGTAATAGCAGCAACTTGATCAGAAAATACTTCAAATAGCTGTACTTCTTGCTCTTTGCCATCTTCCATAACAACGCTCAAGTTCACGTTGCCTTCGTTCCTCTGAAAATAAAATTTATTATCAATTATGTAGCCTGAATAGATTTTAATTGTAAAGGTTTTTATAATATTGTAGCTTGCACTTCAAAATAACACATAGGCTATATTAATTTGAGATTATGTGTTATTTTTTCAAGATATGACATTAAATACGTAAGAACGAGATCGTAGGCAGCTTTTAGTTACACCTTATTTATAAACTTTGTTCAGTGGTTTTTACATGAAAAAGATTTTAGAGACCCTTTAGAAATCCTTTAGAAAACCACACACGACGCAACTAAAACGAAACGTTTCAAACTAGTTGCGTCGTGTGTGGTTTTCTAAAGTAGTCTATAGCAGAAACTTCGATGCAACTCAAAAGTAACTAGCAGTTTCAGTTGCGTTGCAATTGCGTTTCATCATGTGTTCTGGGCCTTACAAACATCTTCACATACATACATCGGCACAAACATTGACATTTATACTTTTAATAGGATTAGTAGGATAATACAGCCTATTGAAATAAGCCCCTTCCCCCATTACGATACGCACAGGCGATTCAAGTCTCGAAGACTAGTCACCGCGCAGTATCTCACATACATTATACCGCGTGAGATACTTCGCGGTGACTAGTCTTCGAGACTTGCAGGATACTTGAATCATTACTTAGTCAGGCTGAAAAACAGACGCTCTACTAGATTACTTCTCTTAACTATTCGATTTTGTCAACTTAACCACCTTAACTCAACTTCAAAGTTTTTGAAATAATCCGACTTAGGTTCTAGGAGAAGGGGCTAAGACAATGTACCCTACCATTTAAAAAAGTCGCTCACCTGACTATAAGCAGCCAGCCTCTCAATGAGAGCAATGATGATATTCTTTATATTTACTCCGGGTTGCAACTCCGCGCAGGATTTCAGGAACGGCTGGAGATTAGCCAGGTGGAACTCGTCTGGGAACACCTGGATAGAGAAAAATAAACATTGTTTAATAAAGTGGAAGGAGTGTAAAGTGAAGTGTTGTGTGTGTGTGTGTACCCCAATGGGACAAAGGTCACAATGACTGACCATCGAGTTGACGTGTTTGTGACCCTGCTTGCTATGCCGCAGGACGTGCGTTAATTGCTGTGATGTACAGATATGTTTGTCAGTCTGAGTATATGTATGCATAATTATGTATGTACTTATAATAAACTATATTTTTAAAGTACAATACATAGTTATAGTAAGCAACTTCACTTGATATTGACAGAATCCACGATAGTATTTGCCATTATCAAAAAAAAAAACAGAAGAGAGGGAGACAACAGCGAACTTACATAGATCAAATAAAAATAGGAATAGAAGTTGAGTCATTATCAGCTCAAACAGACGGCAGAGAATAGAGCTGAGTGGCGTAGACTCCACCGACAAGAGCGACGCTCATAAATACAGGGTGATTTTTAATTAGTGAACGATAGAAAAGGATACGTATGTACTCGTAATAACAAACAACTTTTACAATGGGGCCAAGGTCGAAATCTTAAAAAAATAATTGGTCCCCCATACTATCAGCTAGTGCATTTTGTATGGGGAGTTCAAAAAATTTTGGATGATTTCGACCTTGGTCCCATAGTAAAAGTTGTTTGTTATCATGAGTACATGCATATCCTTTTCTATCGTTCACTAATTTAAAGTCACCCTATATGAATGAAAAATACCCCCGACCTGTATAATACACTCCATCAGATACTCCTGTGCTATAGCATCCCTGCAGCTCACGACCTGCTCTAGGATCCCAGGGAGCACCAGCCGGCGGTAATCGTCCACCGTCACTGACTCTAGTTGCGATAGTCTGACTAAGTTAGTTCCGACTAGAATGCGTAGTTCGGAACGCTCGCGTTCTCGGCGTTCTTTATCTCTGTGGAAAAAAGTAGTAGATTAGCGTTGATCTCGCTCACTCGAGTAAGTGTGATTGAGATAATGATATGCACTTTGCATTTGCAAATTTTTTGATCTTAAATGCCTTGTACTCGTATCTTTGTAACTTCTAACATTATAAATGTAGGTAAATGTTTGTCCCGATGGATGGATGTGAGGTTGTGCACTCTTTCACACAAAAACAACTGAATAGATTTTTGAAACTTCATAATATTGTGTAGTTGTAGCTTGCACATATTTTAGGTATTGCGTTAAAGTATGCGAAGCCGCGGATGGCCGCCATCTTCTAGTACAGTGGTTTTCAAACTTTATGTTATCACGACCCCTTTATGAGTTGAAAAATTTTGGCGACCCCCTTGTGCTAAAGGCTACTTGTGTCAAGATTACGATCCTCCTGCAAAAAACCGCGAGGGTTTTGATAGTAATTACGAGGTCGGTCGGTTAATCACAAAACTTGCGTTTTGTTTGTACTTAGTTGAGAATTTTTCCATTTTCTCTTTGCTGGCGACCCCCGAGTAGGGTATCGCGCCCCCCTGCGGGTCGCGACATACAGTTTTAAAAATACTGTTCTAGAATAACCAAACCTAGAATGATTTGTGTATAAAGCATGTTTTGTTACCTAGAATGCCCTTGATGTTGCATTCGGACCCAGAGCTTGTTCATTTCAGCGAAGTTCATCAGTACAAAGTCAATGGCGTCACGTACCTGATACAAAAAGATATCCACTTAGTTTCATTTCATGATATATAGGGCAATCAATACAATAAATACTCAGATATTTTTATATATTAAGGTTCATTCATATATTAAGAGCCAGGTTCTTGTCGGTGGAGTAATCGCCATCTTTTCCTTTCTTTTGCCAAGAATTTGACTTCTAGATACACCAAGACAACTACAAAATGTGGTTGAGGCCTTTTTTGGTTATGCCTTGTCTAAGGATATGATTTCCAATTTGGAACTTTTTTCTTCTTTTTTTTTAAAATTTTCACCAAAAAGTTTTGATACTGGCAACAGATATCCTCTATATCCCTGTATATCCTAAAACCTCTACTCACATTGCCCTCACTCTCATTGGGAGGGTCAGCGATGTCCGGCAGCACATTCCTGGTGCACTGCAGCAGGTAGTTCCTGAGGAACAGACCTCGGAGAGGGTGCTGGACTCCGCGGCACATTTCCACTAAATCCTGGAATGATAGAATACAATAAAAGTGCTTTATTCAGTATGTGCGGACTTCGAGTACATGATAGATAAGACAAGTCAGCGGGAGTGAAAATACTCCTGCATCGATATGGTTCCGCTGCATCAGAAATCACGTAGCCTATCGCGCGGCCAGCATCTTAGTATATAAGCGTAGCTCCAAGTCATTACTATTGTCCAGAACCTACTGTCCAGTCATCATGTAACTCCAAATATAAGATCTACAACTACGCTGCGCCGTCTTACTGTCACCTATTTTCCCTGGCCGGAACAAGTATCACATAAGGTACAATATTTTACTTAAAACTAGGTAAATTACACAGATAAAGAAAAGGTTATCCAGCTCAGTATACTGCTGTGACTCAAGGCCACAATAACTTATTTTCAGCTGGACAGATAGATAGAAATACATTATTGCACACAGATAGATACTGGCAATACTTATAACTAAAACATTGTGTGCAAAGGCAGCCTTATCACTAAGAGTGATCTCTTCCAGAAAACCTTTGGATTAGGATCAGTTTAAAGAATGATAAGAATATTGTTTAGCCAAATTATGAGTAGTGACTACTGGTGTACATATCCTACTTATATTATAAATGTCAATGTTTGTGCCGATGGATGGATGTTTGTTAATCTTTTACGCAAAAACTACTAAATAGTTTTTGATGAAACTTGGCAATATTGTAGTTTACACATCAGAAACATAGCCTATAAAAAGATATCATGTGTTATTTCCAAGATATGACGATTAATGCGTACGAAGTCACGGGCAGTCAGTAAACTATAAAATCAAATATTACCTTCAACAAATCCCTTCGCAAATTAGTATTAGTTTTAATATAAACCAGTCCAACGGTGATCAGCAAGTACAATCTCGGTACAATGTTGCCAGCGTATTGCACTAATTCGTACAAATCCGCAACTTTACGTCCCTTCTGGAACTCTTCAAGTAGGTACAGCTCTAGGTGGCGAAGTTCGTCGGTTATTGCCATGTCTGGGTTGCAGTTAAGGATTGGTAGTTTTTAGAGATTCGAATTGGTAGAAAATAGGTTAATGTGTTTAAATATGCTTATTTTTTTAAAGGTCAGATGATCATTGTCATTCTGTTTTGCATGTTTGCCTGGCCTAGCTTTTGCCTAGCAATAATTACAGTGACAATAAGATGATATTAAATCATTAATAATGAAAATTAAATAATTCAGAAAAAGAGGAAGTTTTACTAATAATTTGCTTTAAAACCACAATTTCAATTTCATTGTAACATTATACTTTTTCTGAGAATAAAACTGGCCACACTAGACCCATTCAAACTAATATTTCCTATAAAAAAAGGATACAAAGCTCGTAATAGCTTTTGGGAGATAGCAAAGACGTCCTAAGTTCCCCTAGCATAGTGGATGCATGTTTCAGGGCATCCATCAGCTTAGACTTGTCCAGGCATCTTTTCATCTGGAACGCCTGAAAGAAGAATATGCCATAGATATAATATTGTTATTTTTTTAAATGGTGATTCTTATTGGAAGGCCACAAATTTATTCTGCCATGATTATTATTGTTACTAAAGTTATTTTTGTAGGTTTTAGATACAATGTTGTGGATAAGACAGACAATAATAAAAATATTATTAAAATTTTAAAACAAGGTTTATTTGGTATCAATCCTACTAAAATTATAAATATCAAATGATTGTGGCATTGGATGTATGTTTGTTACTATTTCATTTAAAAAACCACATATTTTCATAAGATATTGTTTATAGGCAGGCGGTCGCTACCACACTTAATTTTTACAATACACAAGGAGGTACCTACCTGTACTTTGACGACATTGAGTGCTTCATCTAGCAACTTCTCCTGCTCCTCAACTGGCGACGCCTGGTTCGTCATTTGGGCCTACACAATAATAACGACACATTAAAACACCCAAATAAATAAAAAAACTACAACAAATTACATAAAAACCCCCAAACATTGCACTATAAAATACCCAACACTAACACTCGACCAAATATAGAGAAACGGGTGATTTAGCGCGTCCATGGCCATTTGTTATGCATGCAAATGATATACTAACTAACCTGCAACGTGGATTAAACAAACAAAATTGCTGATAAGGATTTTCTTAAAGGAAATCTGTAAAAATCGTTGATCAAAGTGGGTGTTGTTGATCGTCAATTGATTTGACATTGACAGATTGGGTGGCAACATATTTTTTTTATTTACCCTTTCTTTGCTTAAAAGTTTCAACTTATTAGTCTAGTAGTGAATATTGTAGTAAATTGAAGTTCAAAAAATATTATGTATACAATTTTATATAGCCAATCTTTTCTTCTAATCCAAAAGTTCTCGGAGCCAGATTTTTTTTTATTTAATTTGCTTAGTCGGACAAAAAACTCCTTTGAACACGGCAAGTAATTTAAAAGGGCAACATTGATTTGTTGCTACAAATGCATTCAAGATAAAACTATGAAAGCCGTCAATACTTTTATCGATAATTTAGTTACATAATTGTTCATAATTTACTAAGCATTTAATACAAAATAAATTAGAATTTAAAATCCAAAAGAAAATCTATTAATGAACAACAGATCTTCTTTGATTCAACTGAACGCATTTAAAAAATGACAGCTGACGTCAATCAAAGCTGTCATTTTTTCGTTTTCGTCTCAATTCGATGATGCTGGGGAATCCACTGATAAAACATAAATAAATAAATAATCAGTTAAAATGGATAACAAGCCGTCGTTGAGTCAGTATTTCGGGGACACAGCCGCCCCGCCTGCGTCTCAGTTCTTTGACGAAATCGGAACGTCTCCCTCCGATATGATCCAGAGTGTTTATTTGGGCGATTCCGACGGTAAGTTTTTTACTTAATTTTTAGCCACTTTTTCTCGCTATTGTTTATTAATCTTTCAGAAATTACTATATAATGTTTCTATTTAAAGCCCCAGCCAACCCGACAACAACAGCAAGCTTATTTCCCCAAGATATGACAGCCTCATTCTCGCAACATCGAATGGAGCAAGATGTTACGTTTTCGAACGTTCTTCCCACTGTGAGCGGGTCCGCCGCGGTGCCAGCGGCTGCGTTACCTGATCCTTCGACATTCTTCGATACTATCGGCCCAGAGCCGCAATTAGGGCCGCCTAAAAGTAGTTTGGCTAATCCTACTATTCTGACTGAAGCAATGGACGGACTAAGTCTTAAGGTGAATATCTCTTTTGTTAATCATTAAACTCCCGGGCGCCAGTGTCAACTCGGATGGACGCGGTTTTTGTATTGAACCAGTATGAAATTAAAAGTATATAAATGGGCTAGGACCCATGGACTGCTAGCCCATATAAATACTTCTAATTTCATAATCGACCATAATCGACCAGTGGGGATGTTAAAAGGGCTGAAAAAAAGGAGGGGAGGAAGCTACTCATAGATTAATTTATTACTAACATACATACATATCTGTCACGCCTCTTTCCCAATGGGGTAGACACTGTAGACCACTTCCATGCACTTGCTACGATCCAAATACACTTATTTCACTAGTTAGTTTATTATTTAATCTTATTTTGAAATTCTATTTTAGAATCAACCCGTAGACAAAGAGGCAGACCGTAGAAGAGATGCTTGGCTCCCAAATGAGGAAGCTAAGAAGACATTGATGAAGGTAATAAAAAAAACAACCTTTAACTTAATGGTGCTATTAAAACTGTAGTTGTCTCTTTTCTTGCCAATAATGTGAAGACAATAGCACAATTTTTGACAGATATTTAATTAAGCCATCCCTTTTTCTGCAATTGGGGAAAAGCTATTTTGTTACTGACTTATTTTTCAATCATCTTGCTACTAACAACATTAAAATTTTAATGTATTGACAGTATAATAATTTACAATGAAAACAAACTACTTTTACATCAAATTATATTAATTAATCCAAATTAACTATAAAGCTTTGTTACACAAACAAATAAGGACATGTTCATATATTTTAGGCACAATCATCACCAAAAGGCTCCTTCTTCCCCGACAGAGATGTGTTAACAATGCCTGGAATTGTATTGCATGAAGAATTAGTAAGTTTAATCTTTAATTAAATTATAACAATATCATAAACTTATTAAGAAAACCACTTCTTATATTAAAAACTTTATATGTATATTTATATTCTAGTTACTAGAATTACTTCCCAATTATATGTCAATTTATGTGCTGATAGTATAGATGGATGGATGTGACGATGTTTGTTACTCTTTAATGCAAAAACCACTTTTTTTAAATTTATTTATTTAATCCTAAACAATATACATTGTATTGGATAATAAAACTAAATAGATTTTTATAAAACTTTAATTTATTGTCGCTAGTTTACGACCGTTCATCTCAAATCTGCCACAATCACAAAATTTATAAGTAATAACTGTACTTAACAACAACATACAGCTAGCAAGTCCTACTTTGTAAATTAAATTAAATTAAAAAAAAACTTACAGCTATAACAGCGAGTAACAGCGAAAATACCAAATACTATAATCTCTAAAATCTCCAGGCCGACGCCCTACAAGAAGTAGCAGTAAAATACCTAGGTGTGAGCTCAGCGGGGAGCCGCGGGGTGGTGCGGGCGGAGCACGTGAGTCGCGATGAGGCGGGGCTAAGGGAACTCTTGCGCACAGGCTATCTTAGAGCCGCCGTCAATCTCACGCAGACCCTACTCAGTGCTGCTCAGCAAGGTATGTCATCATCAGCCTTTTTACGTCCCCACTACAAGGGCACGAGCCTACTCTCATACGAGAATGGTTTTGCCGTAATCCATTGGCCAATGTTTGGTTTGAAAGAAAATACCATAAAGCTGCCTGAAACTTCATCATCATCATCATGTCAGCTTATGGACGTCCACTGCTGAACAAAAGCCTCCCCCAAGTATCTCCACAACGACCGGTCTTGCGCTGCCCGCATGCAACGGCTTCCCGCGACTTTAACCAGGTCGTCGGTCCACCTTGTCGGAGGCCACACCACACTGCGTCGTCCGGTGTGTGGTCGCCACTCGATAACCTTAAGAAATCTCGAAAAGCCTGAGACTTAATGAACTTTTATAACCATCTCTTTCCCCAATATAGTATAAGAAAGAGTAAACAGTAATTCTGCAGGTCGCAACTCATGATTTGCAACCCTTCCAAGATAAAAAACTAAGAGTGACCAATGTATAAAGAAAATTAATACGAAACAAAACTTAACCAAATCAAGTGAAGCTAACGATAGCGCGTTTTAATTTCGTACAGCGTCATCTAGGAATGTTTTGTGGAACTTTTATGATGGATAGGTCAAATGTGGGTAGATTGAAAAATTTTATGACATGTAAAGGTGACTGATTTTGGTTGCTAATAATGAGGGTAGTCTATAAAAGAGAATGACAGGTGGTAAATGACTGGCCAGCTTTATAGGTCGTAGATTCGATTCCCATTACAGACAAATACCTATTACTGTGATGTACAGCGATGTTTCTCTTGAGTTTGGGTGTTTGTGTGTATGATAATGTGTATGCACTTATAGATAGTAAACTAAAATAGTTACAAGTATAATTTTAGTATCTACTTCAATTACAACACAAAAAATTATCTTGACATCGGTAGGTATAATCCACAATGGTTTCTGAATTGTATGCCTCAGATTTTTAAAACTTAATTTGAAAAGAGCAACTCTACAGAGTTTCTTGCTAGGTTCTTCTCTAGGGAAAACTGCACTCTTGCGAATCTGGCATTAACTTTAAAAAATGACCCGTCCCAAGTGTTGTCAAAACCTACAGGATTAAATGATTTTTCATTTTCATTTGATCATTTTAGAAACTGACTAAAATGGTTGGTACGTGAAACAATTACGAGTAGTCCTATTAAACAATTAAATAACTTAATTAAACACAGGTATAAACGGCATAAACCGCCCTTCAAAACACACGCCCCGCACGTTACAACTCTGGTTGACAAGGTTCGCGGTGATGTTGCGGATCAAACTGCATGAGCCTTTGCTGGCCGAGGCGGAGGCTTTCGGGGACTTCAGTAAGCCGGATATGTTTTATGAGGTTCGTATAAGGTTTAAGGCCAAAACACACCGGTTGCGTATGCGTTGCGTAGGCGTACACGTATGCGTACCTCTGAGTTGTAATGTATGGAACTGTCACCGCTTGCGTCTACGTCTACGTTACGTTTAGAAACCGTTAATTAAAAAAATATATGGACAATGGCTGTATGCATTTATCTTCTTATCTTGGAAGATATGCATGATATCCTAAAAATAATATACCTAGACTATGTTATTCTGATGTGCAAGCTACAACATTGTTAATTTTCATTAAAATCTGTTCAACACTTTTTTCGTGAAACATCTTCACAACCTATATCCATCCAATCCATCCATCATCACAAAACAAACTTTCATATTTATAATGATAGAAGGATTAATCTAAATGTTAATAAGTTTACTTTCATATGATTTCTAAATGGTAGCTATGTGTGTGTCCTGCTTTTAATATAGAGGTAAATATCGAGTGTTCGGTGGAATGATTCACTTATGCTGTCTACACACCAAAGCCGCCGGTTTTTTGACAGCTGCCATTCATATGACGTAAAGCCGCCGGCGGCTTTGGTGTGTAGATAGCATAACTCATGTTTTAATTCCTAGAAGTAGAAAACAATGTAAGGCACGATAATATATTAAAAGCACTATAAATAAATCTACCTACATTTCCAGTTCTACCCAGACCTGCACGAAGGGCGCACAGGGTCCCTGGTGCCGTTCTCTCTCCGTCTGCTAGTGGCTGAGTTACCCGGACACGTGGGACGGCCGGAGCAGGCTGTAGATCGTCTACATGCTATGCTCGATGTTATACATCAGGTATTAAGTTGTTATTTATTGTTAAATAGTAGTTTATTAGATGGAGTTTTTGGTTAGTTTAATTAAAAAACCTGTTGGGATAAAAAATCCCATTAATCCGGTAACTGGACATTCATTTTTAACTTCTTTTAATCTTAAGTTTTCAAAATATTTTAAAAACACACTTCTTTTATTATTTTAACTATATTTTTTTGAGCTGAAAGCTTTTATATATAAAAGTTGAAATTTTAACATTTAGACCCAGAACACACGGTGAAACGCAACTGCAACGCAACTGAAACTGCTAGTTACGAGTTGCATCGAAGTCTCTGCTATAGACTTCCTTAGAAAACAACACACGACGCAACTAGTTTGAAACGTTACGTTTCAGTTTTCAGTTGTGTTGCAGTTGCGTTTTACCGTGTGTTTTGGCGCTTACTGACTACCTAACTTACCTCATTCATATTTTTATAGTCATCCACCATTTTAATACCTAATTTATTATAATTTTCATCGAAACAACAAGTCATAATCCTTATAATACTCCTAGAACACCATATCTAATTAAGACCATTCCCTGCAGATGCTAGAAAACCTTCGCAACGGTAAATCAGAAGACGGCACCACCACCATCTCGGAGCAGGATAAAGAGGAATCCATCAGGCTGTGGACCGGTCGGGAGACGAGAGTGTTACACTCTATCGTCAATTGCTCTATTTCTTTAAAGGTATGTTGGGGAAGTTGAATATTTAAATAAGTAAGTAAATATTTATTTCCAGTCCAATAAAATATACAAGAACAAAACAAAATAAATTAAAACACGTAAAACAAAATTAAACACAAAATAAAATGAAACTTAACTTTTAAAACTAAGAACATAAAATAAACCAGAGAGATTTAGGCTTCATTTCTTTGTAAGCTGATGTTTATCGTGCATTATCACAATATGAATAGCGACGACCCACCTACACCAGCCTTAGAGGAAAAAAACTGGCCAAGAGCGAGTCGTAGTCGCGCACGAAGGGTTCCGTGCCATTCACTACATATTCTGTGAAGATTTCAAGTGTCTACCAGTCAGTAGCCTTTATTGTTATCGAGAAAAAATAGCTAAAAGATCACGTTTGTTGTATGTATGGTATAGATATTACCCGCCTTAAATTATTATTCTATTTTTAGTATTTGTTGTTATAGCGGCAACAGTAATACATCATTTGTGAAAATTTCAACGCCCTATCTATAACGGTTAATAAGATACAGCCTGGTGTCAGACGGACGGTCGGACGGTTAGACAGTCGAGTCTCAGTAATAGGGTCCCGTTTTCACCCTTTGGGTACGGAACCCTAAATAGATGTTAAAAAGCGTATAACTACCTAACTAAATACCTACTTTGAATAAAATATTTTTAAACTTTTTTTCAGGATTACCGTCTAGCTAGCAAGATTCTAGTGTCGCTCCAACAACGCGCGTCGTCACCGAACCAACGCCGAGCGTTGTCCAGCGCGTTATGCCGGCTGTGGCTGCTTTGTGGACACGTGAAAGCGGCGTTGGTGTATGCTGACGCGGCGAGGGAAGATAGACAGCATATGTAAGTGTTATAATATAATTAATATTATGAATTAGAAAGTTATTTTTCAAATCATATTATCTAAGTATATAAAATAGATTATAAAATCATATTATGAATTAGAATAGTTATTTTTAATAGCCAATTATGTTGTTGGGCCAAAATAACAACTGAATGAGCGCTAGATGGTCACAGACTCCGAGGTAGATGTTAAAGAGACGATCTGGATGCATTTTCACGGGAATGGCGGGATGCTATCGGAGACCGTGTTAAATGGAAAGTCGCGGGGGGGGGGGCAACAGTCGAATCTTAAAAATAACCTATTGTGTGCTGCTAAGCAAAGGTCTCCCCCGCATTCTTTCATGCTTCCCTATCTCCAGCAACTAGGATAAATACTTCACTTAGAAATGTAAACCTGTAGCCATTACATCTTCCTTTCCTTTCTAACCTTTTGTTTACAATATCTTCCCTCCCTTTCAGTTGCCCGACCCCGGACGTTCGCGAATACGTAGACCTAGGTCTCATCGACATAGCACACGGGAAATACCAAGATGCTTACAGCAACTTCGTTCGAGCGGCCGACCAGGAACCTACGAATATTATGGTAAATTTTATTATTTACTGTATAATAAGGGTCAATTTATACTAGCAAACATAATCGTAGTAATATTATAAATGTCAATGTTTGTGCCGATGGATGTATGTGAGAATGTTTGTTACTCATTCACGGAAAAACTACTCGACAGATTTTAATGAAACTTGGCGATGTTGTAGCTTATACATCAGAATAACACATAGGCTATTTTATTTTGAGATATCATTTTTCTTCCAAGAAATGACGATAAATGCATACGAAGTCGCGGGCAGGCTCAAATAATTAATAAAGCGTCTCAATTCCAAGATATAGGCTGTCAAAGATAGTCTAGTAGTGCCAGTATTGGAACATAAAAAAACTATACTACTTAGTAGGTACTTTAGCTGTATATAAGGTGACTTTAAATTAGTGAACGATAGAAAAGGGTATGCATGTACTCATGATAACAAACAACTTTTACTACGGGACCAAGGTCGAAATCGTTCAAAAAATTTTGAACACCTCATACAAAATGCACCAGCTGATAGTACGAGGGGAACAATTTTTTTTGTCATTTCGAACTTGGTCCGATAGTAAAAGTTGTTTGTTATCACGAGTATATGCATATCCTTTTCTATCGTTCACCAATGTAAAGTCACCTTATATAGCTTACTTACATATCATAGTACAACTGTACTTGTTTTTTTTTTCAGGTAGCAAATAACTTATCAGTCTGCCTACTCTACATGGGTCGCCTAAAGGAAGCAATTGCAGTATTGCAAAAAGCAATTAATTCTGATCCAGAAAGAGGCTTGAATGAGAGCCTACTGATCAACCTGTGTACGTTATATGAATTGGAGTCTTCTAAGACTAATGAAAAGAAATTGAATTTGTTAAGAATGTTGTGTAAATATAAAAGTGATACTATACCTAATGTGTTAGAATGTTTGAAGTTGAGTTAGAGGACTTATTAGTAGGAAATAAATAGCTAAATTAAAAAAGTTACGGCTGGTCACACTACAAACATTAGACTGGGTCGCGACACACCTGCGGAACGTTCAGCGGCTGGAGTAAATGTTTGCGACTTAATTTCGGCTGATGTGTCATAGGTGACTTGAAACACATTGCGAGCGTATTGAACCGAACGTTCAGCGGCTGGAGTAAATGTATGCGACGTAATTTCAGCTGATGTGTCATAAGTGACTTGAAACACATTGCGAGCGTATTGAACCGAACGTTCAGCGGCTGGAGTAAATGTATGCGACGTAATTTCAGCTGATGTGTCATAAGTGACTTGAAACACATTGCGAGCGTATTGAACCGAACGTTCAGCGGCTGGAGTAAATGTATGCGACGTAATTTCAGCTGATGTGTCATAAGTGACTTGAAACACATTGCGAGCGTATTGAACCGAACGTTCAGCGGCTGGAGTAAATGTATGCGACGTAATTTCAGCTGATGTGTCATAGGTGACTTGAAACACATTGCGAGCGTATTGAACCGAACGTTCAGCGGCTGGAGTAAATGTATGCGACGTAATTTCAGCTGATGTGTCATAAGTGACTTGAAACACATTGCGAGCGTATTGAACCGAACGTTCAGCGGCTGGAGTAAATGTATGCGACGTAATTTCAGCTGATGTGTCATAAGTGACTTGAAACACATTGCGAGCGTATTGAACCGAACGTTCAGCGGCTGGAGTAAATGTATGCGACGTAATTTCAGCTGATGTGTCATAGGTGACTTGAAACACATTGCGAGCGTATGGAACCGAACGTTCCGCGCGGTACGTTACGCAAATGTAACCACACACTTACACGAATTCGTAAAAAGACTTAGAAGTAACGTAAATTTCTACGAAAAAGACGTTCTTTTTACGAATCCGTATAGTTCCATTTGTGGTGAGACTAGCTATTAGTCTGTTTTAAACATAACTCAGTATTGGCTTTTTAACATCAGTTGCTTAAAAGCTCATAAAAGCTAAAGCTGCATTAAATTGTCAAAAATCAATGTCAAAAAAGAATAATCCTTTTTCGCAATTGGTTAGCTTATTTAAGTTTAATTGCCATTTGCACCACAAATTTTGTTTTACTTTCTTTAATGCATTCGTAAAAAATAATTTAAAGCTATAAATTTTATTTAAGTTACGTAGATGTAAGATAACTCAAATATCTGTAAATATGCAATTCTGTTATATTAAAATTTGTTACCTACCTGATTTAACTGTTTTACTGATTTGTTACCATTCCCTTATTTAAAATCTTATTTATAAAGAAAAAGAACAGCCTTATTGAGAACCACCTCTTTTGGGTGTTTGTTTTTAGTTGGGCAAGTCTCTCCCATGCTTCTCCGCAGATCTTTTGGTGGCGGCTTCCCACTAATCTTCCTTAAATGTGTTCAAGTCGTCGCGCCATCGTTTCTTGGATGATTAAAGTGATCTACCAAATGTCACTTTTACTAAACCAAAGCTAAGTGCCCGTTTCACCAACTAAAGGTAAAACCTGACATATTTTATACCTGTCACTATCTAAAATGTCGATTTATTAAATAGATAGGTTTATCTGTCAGTTAATTTTATCTGCAGATGGTGATCATCATAAGTTTTAGAGCGTCGCTCTTGTCGGTGGAGTCTGCGCCTTTCTGCTCTATTCTCTGCCGTACGTTTGAGCACCTGATACATAGATTGTGAAATACCCCTTAACGTCTAATAAAGCATTAAAATTAATCAACATTCCAGCAACTCGTAAACGGGTAAAATAAATAATACAAAATGATGTGATTGAATTTTTTATCTAGCTCTTGCTATATTTAGAAAGTAATCACAATGTTCACAATACAATAATCGTCATAAATCAACGTCATGCAAAATTATACAGAGTCCTGTAGATTGATCACAGACAAACACCGAAAATGCTATACCATTCTGCCTTTGTCTACCTTAGACCCAGAAAACACGGTGAAACGCAACTGCAACGCAACTGAAACTTTCAACTAGTTTGAAACGTTTCGTTTCAGTTGCGTCGTGTGTGATTTTCTAAAGAAGTCTATAGCAGAAACTTCGATGCAACTCAAAAGTAACTAGCAGTTTCAGTTGCGTTGCAGTTGCGATTCATCGTGTGTTCTGGGCCTTAGTGCGAGCAAGTGAGACCAAATATACTTCCTATGGATATTTAAACATTTTTTGGAATAGGTATGTTAGTAAGTACTATTTGATCACTACTGGTCTAGACTGATTTAAACAATATCAGTTTAAGATCTCTTAGTTCATGGAATTAAATACATCTAATTTCAATCAGGTACTTTTAATGATCATTAAATATAAAAAGTCAGTTAGGCTGGCAGTGATCCAAAGTAGCTAAAACATTTCATAATATGAAAGTAACTATTCTTTTATAATGCTTTCAAAACAAGAAGTCTTTCCTATTCCTGAATATTAAGGATACTGGAAGTCTGGAAGCTAATTTCTAAATTGACATTATATCCGCATAATCGGTGCCTTAATTAGTTTTGCCCACATAAGACCCAGAACCTTTCAAACTAGTTGCGTCTTGTGTGGTTTTCTAAGGAAGTCTATAGCATTAACTTCGATGCAACTCAAAAGTAACTAGCAGTTTCAGTTGCGTTGCAGTTGCGTTTCAACATGTGTTCTGGGCCTTAGAGGATTATATGTTCTACTATCCTTAATCATCAGAAACAGGTAACTTTGAACCTAATTCTGTGATACAAAGGAACATTAAGCTCTATTAGATAGACAAAGTAACGAACTTAAATAAGGATACATTGTAACAATTGATAGTACAAAAATACCTTAAATTATTAATCTATACTAAATAGAAAAAAAAATCATCTTTATACAAAAAAAGTTTTTAAATTGTGATGTTTGATAGTTCATTCCAATGGTATAGCATTCTCGAATGTTCTAACTTATATTTATTGGCATAATGGCATTAAGGAACAGAACACAAAACAAAAAAATACTGATTATTTTCTCAACTGATTGAAAATATTTACAAAAATCAAAATGGATCCTTTGCAGAGGGTGTAGTAAGTAGTCTTATTTCGAAAATTGATGTAAATCACTTAAATGGTACCTATAGGCACTTTGCGGATGGACTGTGTAAGTACTTTGCCTAAGTTAGGAACTTGGCTTTTAGACCATAGGGCTTTTTAGGTTTTGTCGTAACATCGACCTATTTTGTAAGTATTTACGTTCATTCAAGCCTTTTCGCCCCCGTTTTATTTGCCAATGTCAAGTAATAATAATAACACAGCAGCGCAGCGTATAAAAAATGATGATGTCTTTTGTCTAATTATAGTTAAGAACTGATTTCCGCTGCTTCAAAAAACCTTGGAGTATTTACAGCTATTTTCTCTAGTCTTGACATGCTATCTTTTTTTCCAATAGCGGCCCCGGCCATGTTTAAAAAGTTAGCAAAAAACTTTATTCGCGGAAGAGGCGGGAAACCTATCCTACGGCGGCCATATTTAACCAAAAACGCGGGAAATCGCTGTGTTCGTAGCCCAATTATACCATTTAAGTATTTTACAAAAAAATATCAAGTCTTGTTTCGATCGGCAGACAGAAAACTAGATTTCTGCAACGCAATCACTGGTACCATGTACTGTTCTACCTAACTATTGAGCCTGGTCTAATGAGTATTGACAATGTTACGCATCATCAGAATATTCCAGCACTTATTGCTTATTCCTAAATGTACTTTAACCTTTTAACCCCACTTGATGTATCAAACAAGTACGTAATCTGTTACTATTTCTGTGTTTAGACAAAATCAATCTCGTATTATGAATCATTTAACACATTTCATGTGAAGTCTGAATAATTTCAAAGCTATTATTAGCTTACCAAAACATAAAACCTAACAAGTATGCTTATTTAAAACAAAAACCGAATGTTTTAAGTAAATCGGTAGAATCAAACCAAACAAATGTGGCAATTGTTTTTAAAACATCACTATTGTATGCTTTTTAAGTTTAAACAGACAATTCGTACCATGTTATAATTTTCACTGGGTTTTAAAAATACAGCATACCTACTTGACTATTTCAACCACGCGTGGTTCCTTATGGATTTATTTTTATATGTGGATGAGTAGAATAATGATAACCCACATAAAAATATCAAATTTAAAAATATTATTTATTTAAAGCATGTCATAATATCAAATCGTAGTGTCTCCATAGTTTCCTGCTACATGTTTTACACAATTTAAAAACTATAAAAGTGTAGTTGCAAACTTTATTGTAAATGTTTGATACATCATTAAATCTGTCCATAGCTTGATTTCGATTCATGATAATACTATAGGCCAATCTACAATATCACTATGATTACAAGAATTTTAATTAATTAAAACAAAAATTTAAAATTACAGAGATACAAAACAGTGATGTTTGTTTATTTTTAAAACAGAATCATTATCTTAATTTTATGTCTAATACAGTAAAAAAAACATAACATAGATTTGTTACAATATTTATTATAAACTGAAAGTAGAGACTAGACAAAACTGTCTGGTTCTCCTCTGATCAGTTGCCAAGTGAATGTCAGCTACTGAGCGACTTCAAAATATACTCAATGAAATTACCCAAACACTGGACTTCTTGGCAAATAATTATGTTGTTAATTAAGCTAAGACTGTCCTTCCTTAAAAGTGTTACGATATTTACAAGTTTGACAACTTATCAAAACTAAACATTATTAAAAATCAAGCCATGTACAGATGCCAAAACTACCCCAGCCGTTAGTAACACTTTTGGCCAGTTTTGCTACCAAAATTCTTACATGGCCTATTTACAACAATTTTCCTTAAGAATTTAACCTGATGTCAATCATGAATATGTATATTAATGACTAATTTTACCCCTAAATATCTCAAAATTCAAGTCCTCGGAATCCTTCGTCCCTTTTAAAACTTACGAATGAAGTCTACAATAATTATTACTTTCAAGATATTCATACATCATCACCTAACATATTTGATTTTGTTTACATGTTATAAAAGGAGCATGCTGTAATTAATTGTTTTCACATCACATATAGACAGGCTACATTACAAATCGTAGTTCACTAGTATCTAGTAAGCGTCAAACTTTAAAAACAAAACTACCAAAAAGGCGCTTAAGTGTTCTTATTGCATGTCACTTAGAGTTAAGAAGGCCAGCTGCAAAGTTCCTATCTCCATGATTATTAATCGATAACTATAGAAGTCTTCTGCACTGTCTATGTCTTGAAATAAATAAGTCCTCTTACACACTATAGTCTGAACGGAAGATTGTTCACAACCGATAACGACGGTTCCTTATTGCCCTAAGGCGCGCACGGCGCGACTTTGCGGATTATATGTCCCCATTTTGACTTATTCCGATCCTTTTGACAAACTCCTCTTGAAGCATGACGGTTTTCATCTGTGACTGACAGTATTGTTGTGTGGCATCAGTGAGGATTACTCCCTGCCCATTGCTTAGGGCTCCCGTGGCGTCAACGGAGTTCCAATACGCTTCACTGGGCGAGCTCGTGTTGACGCCCGGGGGTGGCGCCGCCGGTGCACCCGTATATCTAAAGTAAGGGTTCTTCAAATCCAATGTGTTGGATGAAGATATATTTGTGCCTTCCAAACTCATTTCCATCGTAACGTCATAGCTCTGACGTTTATTCGCCAGTAACACCACACGCCCAACTAGTGCAAGGCCTTGCTTGGCAAAGATTGGAGTTTCCAGTAGACAACGGACCTGGTACCAATGTGTTAAAGGCTCGGTAGGGGCGGTAGATAGCCAGATGTGCTGTGTGCTGCCAGCAAACAACACATCAAACCAGAACGCCAATCCATGGCAAGTACCAGATTGTGTGAGTTCAAATCTAAAAGGTATTTCAATCCGATGCAAGTCAGACTCACTGGCATTCAAGAAGTCCACGACGTGTCTCACTGACCTGGACATACAGATGCGTACATCAAAAGTATCAACAATAGGCTGTCTGAAGTATTCTTTCATTGCAGCCGTTCTAAGAGCACTCAAATCCACACCGTGGAAACAATTTTGATACCAGAAGTTAGCCTTGTTGTATTGTTCCATAAACAGAGCATCATCAGTAAACGGAGCTATATGAAGATCTCCTCTCGTAGGATACATGTGACCGTTCGGCTTCAACCACTTCTTCGCATGCAAGTATGTTTCTAACATACGTTCATTGTACAACATATAACCCATAGGTTCAGAAATAATTACATCTACAGTTTCTGGCAGTTCGATTTCCTCAATTTTACCGGCTACTACGGTAATTCGGTCTTGGAGGCCGTTGGCGCGGACCAGGGCCTGCGCGTGGTGCGCCATGTTACTTGCCTCCACGGCGTACACTTTCCTAGCACCTGCCTGAGCAGCAAAGAATGATAGTATACCTGATCCAGCTCCGACGTCCAAAACTACTTTGTTCTTGAAATCGTTAATGTTAGACAATATCGCGCGCTGGTAAGTACTGGTTCTCACGTAATCCTGCATCATGTTTTGTTGCTGGCTCAAGTAACCGTAGAACTGAAAGTATTGCATTGCCGACGAGTCCTCAGTCCGCACTGTGAACACGGACGACGACCGGCCCGCCTTGATCTTCGTGACCAGCAGGTGGAAGTTCTGACAGTCCGACCCTGACGCGAACTTGAAAAATAATGTCTCATTGTCTATCGTGAAAATGTACGACTGGGCCGCCACTCGGGAACACTCACTTTGGTTGTGCACTGGGAACTCGAGCACCTCCTGGGCCAGCACAGGGTCTGCACGGATCACTTTTACACTCAACCCCTGAGGATCGTAATCCACGTTTACGTTCGTGGGAAAATTGAAGCGCGGCGTCAAAGCCCCGTCATTGTTGACGGCGGACACCGTCACAGCGCGAAACGTGTTCGCCATTTTCTGGGTTTCAGCACGGAGGTGGCCCTGCTGTTTCGATTTTATTCACACGCGCACGGCAAACAAAGAAAAATGGCGTTGAGAAGTTTTTGTGGGGCCGGTAAAATCGATCACCTCGCAAACTTCTTTTCTGTGTCTGTTGTCTATGGTCATGGCGGCAGCGTGCTTGCTATTTTAACTTTTTTTTGCTGCTAGAGCTATCCGGCGACCGGCCTTCGTTCGTTTAATTCGTTCGTTCGGTATTTCTATTTGAAACCTAAATTAATTAAATGATGTCATCTTAACTGAAAATGTAACTTAAAATTAATCAATCATATAACATTTAAAGATTAATTTAAACGTTTAAAATAAAAGGTATAAAAATTAGAGCCACCGTGGAGCCGCAGCTTATGAAGAGCCCCGTCTTTTGTTTGTTGTCATTGCCCATGATGCCCATTGCTAAAAAAAAATGTTCTTTGCATTCAAATGTCAAAGTCAAAGTCACGCTTGATTTTGAGGTTATGTTATTTATTTCTCATGTTATTAATCTAAAATATCTAAATATATGATTTTTGAGATAATTTAACTGAATTTAAACATGAGTAAAAAACTGCAAGATCTAAAATGGGAGTCTGTAGCGCTGGAGGGCTTTCCAGTGGGAGCATCCGACAAATTACATGGTTTTGTTGGTTTGGAAGAATGTACCGATTATGGTTTCGATAAAGAGACGAAAAAAGGCAGGAAGGTATGTTTTTATTAATAAAGATTAAATTGAAAATCGGTGTCCCATTTTTTTATTCACTATTTTCTACAGTTTTACCCAAGCTCTCTTGTTTTTGGACAGTAAAAAACCTTAATGTTGTGAGGCATGTTTTAGGTTATAATCATAATAACATACACTGTTTACAGCAAAAGCGCGAAAAGAAACGAAAGCAGAAGACAGACAAGAGCGAAAATGATATACCAAACAAGAAAATTAAACTTAGCAACGGATTTATTGTTGAAAATTGCAATTCCGCTGCACCATCGTTGAACAATGAAAATATCGCTTCAAACAGCAATAACTCGAAAAGAAGTAATAAAAAACAAAAGAAAAACACTCCTAACACCCCAAAAATGAAAGTAGAGCCGCAAAAAGAAGTAAAAACCGTAAAAAAGAAGACAAAACTAGGTGAAGATATATCGCAAAAGATCTGTGACTTAACTCCAGAGGATATGTTAACTTGGGCTGAGTTTAAACTGCCAGAACCTATATTGAAGTCTCTAGCTGAGTTGGGATTTAAAAAACCTACTAAAATCCAACAGTTGACCTTACCTGCTGCTATTCATGGTATGTTATGAAATATTCAAAATATTACCCTAACATTTTTATTGTTCTTATGAAAAGCACTTGTACCAATGGATTCCTTTCTCTAAAAATCTGTTAGTCTATCAAAATAATCTATCTGTGAAAACCTGTAATTGGCTTGTCTGTTAATTTATAATTTTCTAATGTATATAATATAATGAAGCTGTTGGTTTTCCAATAAATAAATAAAATAACAAATTGCATAATAAAAAAATATCTGCCACACATGCCTCTCTCCCATCAGAGTAGGCAGAGACCACTTTGCTCCACTTGCTAGAATCTTAATATACTTCTTCCACTTCATCCACATTCATCAGTCACTTCTTCATACATGCATGTTTTAATAAATTATAATATCTTTTTACAGGTCGCAGAGACATTTTAGGAGCAGCCGAAACAGGCAGCGGCAAAACTCTAGCTTTTGGTCTACCAATCCTAACGGGTATTATGAAATTGAAAGAAAAAGCTGCTATGGGTCATGACCCTTATGACATTCCATACAAAAAGTCTTCTAACAAGAAACCTCAAGTCACTGAAGATAATAAAGCAAAAAACAAAAACAAGTCAAAAAAACCTAATCTAAAAGATAAGAAAGAGAATGTAGCTAAAAAGAAAGAAGATAAAAAACAAAAGAATGCACCAAAAGAGTCTTCAGAAGATGGGTACAGCAGTGGTGAAGAAAGTACAGAAGAAACTCAAGTTACTAAGAAAGAAGCTAAAAAGACAGTAGCTAAAAAGAAACCACAAAAGATTAAGACTAAAAAGAAAGCAGAAGACAATGAATTTTTAGAAGAATTCGATGTGCCGATCAGAAAAAGGAAAGTGGCATCAGAAGATGAAGGAAATGATAGTGATGATGAGAATTATGTTCACCTATCTGATCTTCTTGATTCTGATGATTTAGGTGATTCAGGTAGTGATAACAGTGAAGAAGAAATTTCTGATGATGGTAACCAAGCGGATAGTGATGAAGAAGGCATTGAAGTCCAAAATTCTGATGATGATGGCCAATCAGATGAAGAAATTGAAGGATCTGATGCAGAAGATGATGAATCTGACGCAGAAGATTCCAATGTTGATGAAGATTTAGAAATAGATGATGAAAATCAATCTGGCAGTGATGAAGATAATTCAGGTGATGAAGCTCTGTCTGAGAATGATGATGAAGAGGGTGTAGAATCCGCTGAAGGTTCTGATGATGAAGAAAATGTTGATGAGAATCAAGCAGGTGAGTTTTTTGTGGATTTCGGCCATTTTTTGTGAACATGGCAGTAATGTCCAGTGAAATTTGGAATAGGCTTGCAGTACTTATGACTATTACAAAAACGGTTGATATTGGAGCTAAATAATATTTTATGACATGATTTTTTTTAATACAAATAAAGGCTAAAATGTTTTCAATTTACTCAAAATATCTGAAAAATATTTTATATAATTCCCTCATTACCCCTCTCTTTCAGGCATAGGCTGTGTGAAGGTAATAGACGACATAGAGTTGCCAGGCCAAGTGGCAGCTAAGACAGGGAAGCCTCTATACGCACTCATTTTAACACCAACCAGAGAACTGGCAATACAGATCAGTAGGCATTTAGTTGCTGCTGCTAAATATACAGGTTTGATTACTTTTTATTATTAACTTTCTTGTTGATTTTAGAATAGGATAGGTAAACAAAGGTATAGCAATATTTAAAATTACTCTTTGTACAGTCTGTCAAAAAAGAGTAAAATTAAAAAGTGTCAACACTGTAGTGTCATCCCGTTTTTCTTACATTAACTTAATAAGGACAAAGCTACTATGGACTAATTTCTACCTTTTTAGGCCTGACTTAATGTCAAATTAGACAATATTATTATAGGGATTCTACTTCATTTACTGGCTGGGTAGAGACTTGGTCTCTGTGTTAACTAGAAGCCAATTGCTTCAGTGGAACAAGTTGTTTGGGCTTTGCTTATGTATGTCATGATAACTAATCCATTTCTCATCAATTTAAAGCTATTTAGGGCCTGTTTTACCCTCTACAGATTAAATTAATCTGACAGATATTTTATACCTGCCACTGTCGAAAACGTCATGTTTTATGAAATAGACATATGTTTATCTGTCAATTTAATTTTATCTGTAGGTGGTGAAACATGCACTTTGACTTTTTATGAAAATCCAAAACACTTCCACTGACCAATAAAACGAATTGATCATGAATTTATTCCAGGTATAAGAATAGCAACAATAGTAGGAGGCATGGCGCCGGTGAAGCAGGAACGCCTGCTCCGCTGCGGCCCTGAGGTGGTGGTGGCTACTCCTGGCCGGCTGTGGGAGCTCATCAGCCAAGGGCAACCGCATTTGCAGCAGCTGCAGTATTTGAAGTAAGTCTTCTGGGCTTAAATCGTTAGTTGATAATTTTAGTTGGACTTGTGTCACTTTTCACTGGAATTAGTAATGTCTCTTTAAGTTAGACGTCTGTCACTTTTGGTTGAACTTAAGTTTGTCACTTTAGCTTAAACTTAAGTCTGACATTTTTGGTTGGATTTAGATCTGCCACTTTTGATTGGATCTGTCACTTTGGCTAGAATTAGTGAGGTTACTTTCAATTGGACTTAAAGCCATCACTTTTGTTTGGACTTAAAATCTGTCACTTTTGGTTGGACTTAAGTCTGTCACTTTTGGTCAAACTTTAATCTTTAAGTTAGACTTACTTTATGAAACTTTAGTATACATTTTTCGTAGAATAATTTGCTCTTTTACGATTGAATTATTTACACCTCTTTCTCTAATCATCCTTATTTCCATAATTACAGATTCCTAGCAATAGACGAAACGGACCGTATGATAGAGCGCGGTCATTTCGAAGAGTTACAACCTTTATTAGAACGAATCAACTCGGACGAGGACAGAAAAGGAACAAGACAGAACTTTGTATTCTCGGCTACTTTGACGCTGGTTCACGAGTTGCCTTCGCATATGCAGGGGAAGAAGGTGAATATTGGCTTTTGTTATTGTCAAGGTTCTACAGAAGGACGGACAGCAAAAACTTAGTAAATAAATATTTATTTACTTACTTATTTAGTAAAAATGTCCTACTTCTACTAAGTTGCTGCTGTCCACCATCCGTCTATCTGTCTGTCACTAGGTTAGGTATGTATTTCAGACGACGTAATAGCGAGAGAGTTGAAATTTTCACAGATTATGTATTCCTGGTCCGCTATAACAAATAAAATTACTGTTTTATTATCTTAATATACGGGGTTTATGCTGTCTCATAAAAATATCACTTACATGGATCGAAAAACGAAAAAAATAATTCAACTTCCTATAGTAATGTAAAGAAGTGTTAAAAAATGGATGTTTCGTCCCATGTTTCTAGGGAATAGTTGTTAGTTTGTATATTAATTATTATTAAAAATCCCTTAGGTAACAAAACGCGGCAAGATCCTGAACAGGAAGGTGGAGAAGATGACTCCTCAGTTGAAGGTCAAGAGACTGGTGCAGATGATCGGCATGACTGATCCCAAAGTGGTGGACATCACCCAGAGTAACTTAGGTAAGACATGCTTATTTAATTTAAAAATTGTTTGTTTGGATCGTAGCAAGTGGAAGGAGTAGTGGAGAGTGTAGGATATTATTGAGGTTAACTTAGGTAAGACATGCTTATCCGACTTAAAAATTGTGTGTTTGGATCGTCGCAAGTGGAGGGTAGTGGACTCTGCCTACCTCGTTAGGAGAGAGGCGTGCCAGATATGTATGTATATAAATATTTAATTCTCAATTTGACATTTACGTAGGGCCCTGTGTCATTTCTTCCTCTCTGCTATACAGGTAGTGAAGCGGTAGCAGTTTTAGATAAAAAATAACGTTCAAAAAGTGTATCAATGTTCCAATTTTGAATTTAAAATGAAAGGAACACATTTAAAAAAAAAAATATTTTAGTTCCTTTTTTCACACCACGTTTGTACTAGCTTGCTACCCTAATTATAATACAAACAACGAAACCTCTATCTATCTCGCTTGCAGGCACGGCAGAGACATTAACAGAGAGTAAGATAGCATGTCCGTTCGAACAGAAAGACGCACATCTGTACTATATACTGAAAAGACATCCCGGGAGAACCATCGTGTTTTGTAATTCTATTAGTAGTGTTAAGCGGTAAGTTTTATTCGTCATCATCATCTTATGTACTTCGTCATCTTATGTACTTCGTCATCTTATATACTTCGTCATCTTATGTACTTCGTCAACTTATGCACTTCGTTATCTTATGTACTTCGTCATCTTATGTATTTCGTCATCTTATATACTTCATCATTTTATATACTTCGTCATCTTAAGTACGTCATCATCCTATATTCTTCGTAATCTTATGTACTTCGTCTTTTTATGTACTTCGTCATCTTATATACTTCATCATTTTATATACTTCGTCATCTTATGTACTTCGTCATCTTAAGTACGTCATCATCCTATATTCTTCGTAATCTTATGTACTTCGTCTTCTTATATACTTCGTCAACTTATGTACTTCGTCTTCTTATATACTTCGTCAACTTATGTACTTCGTCATCTTATGTACTTCGTCATCTTATATACTTCGTCATCTTATGTACTTCGTCATCTTATATACTTCGTCATCTTATGTACTTCGTCATCTTATATACTTCGTCATCTTATGTACTTCGTCATCTTATATACTTCGTCATCTTATGTACATCGTCTTCTTATGTACTTATTCAACTTATGTACATCGTCATCTTATATACTTCGTCATCTTAAGTACGTCATCATCCTATATTCTTCGTAATCTTATGTACTTCGTCTTTTTATGTACTTCGTCATCTTATATACTTCATCATTTTATATACTTCGTCATCTTATGTACTTCGTCATCTTAAGTACGTCATCATCCTATATTCTTCGTAATCTTATGTACTTCGTCTTCTTATATACTTCGTCAACTTATGTACTTCGTCTTCTTATATACTTCGTCAACTTATGTACTTCGTCATCTTATGTACTTCGTCATCTTATATACTTCGTCATCTTATGTACTTCGTCATCTTATATACTTCGTCATCTTATGTACTTCGTCATCTTAAGTACGTCATCATCCTATATTCTTCGTAATCTTATGTACTTCGTCTTCTTATATACTTCGTCAACTTATGTACTTCGTCTTCTTATATACTTCGTCAACTTATGTACTTCGTCAACTTATGTACTTCGTCATCTTATGTACTTCGTCATCTTATGTACTTCGTCATCTTATATACTTCGTCATCTTATGTACTTCGTCATCTTATGTACTTCGTCATCTTATATACTTCGTCATCTTATGTACTTCGTCATCTTATATACTTCGTCATCTTATGTACTTCGTCATCTTATGTACTTCGTCATCTTATATACTTCGTCATCTTATGTACTTCGTCATCTTATGTACATCGTCTTCTTATGTACTTATTCAACTTATGTACATCGTCATCTTATATACTTCGTCATCTTATGTACATCGTCTTCTTATGTACTTATTCAACTTATGTACATCGTCATCTTATATACTTTTTTTTTATATACTTTTTTTTTATTTACTTCGTCACGTTATGTACTACGTTATCTTATATACATCGAAATCTTATGTACTTCGTCATTTCATGTACTTCGTCATCTTATATACTTCGTCAACTTATGTACTTCGTCGTCTTATGTACTACGTTATCTTATAAACTTCATCATCTTATATACTTCGTCATCGTATGTACTTCGTCTTCTTATGTACTTCGTCATCTTATGTACTTCGTCTTCTTATGTACTTCGTCTTCTTATGTACTTCGTCTTCTTATGTACTTCGTCATCTTATGTACTTCGTCTTCTTATGTACTTCGTCTTCTTATGTACTTCGTCTTCTTATGTACTTCGTCATCTTATGTACTTCGTCTTCTTATGTACTTCGTCTTCTTATGTACTTCGTCTTCTTATGTACTTCGTCATCTTATGTACTTCGTCTTCTTATGTACTTCGTCTTCTTATGTACTTCGTCTTCTTATGTACTTCGTCATCTTATGTACTTCGTCTTCTTATGTACTTCGTCTTCTTATGTACTTCGTCTTCTTATGTACTACATCATCATATGTACTTCGTTATCTTACGTATATATACTTCGCCAACTTTTGTACTTCGTCACATTATATACTTCGTCATCTTATGTAATAAAATAAACATTTCTGTTTCAGATTAGCCCAGTTACTGACAATTCTAAAATGCAGACCGCTGCCGCTACACGCTAATATGCAGCAGAAACAACGGCTGAAGAATTTGGAAAGGTAATTCTTAATCTGTTTTCTGATATTGCTGTATTTATCTATTAATATACAAGGTGGCCTGGAAGATATTGCTGCCTAGCATTAACCTCTCACATCCCACTGACCCATTATAAACCCAGACACAATACATTTCTTTTTTTTCTGGGATGTGAAAGATTAAGGCGGCTGAATGCTACTTCTTTGTCTGTATTGTGTGTGTTTTTTTTGCAATAAAGAGTAGTTACTTATTGTCGCAAATAATATTTCAAAATAACAAACAGATATTGCTCGGAAAGGCGGGTTATCAAAATTAGTGTAAGTTTCCGATTGATCTATTATGATGTTTATCGTCTTGATTTCGACACTAATGTCTATGTTAATAAAGATCCGTTTTTAATGTAGAATTCATTTTAAAAAATCCTCCTTACGGCCGTGACCCCAGTAGGCAAACTGTTAGCAGCTGACTAGTTTGCGGTGTATCGATTTGGTACGCCCTTCCATATATTTGAAATGGAGTGTCCACAGTCAGCTAGTTTTCGCTCACTGTACGCAGTTTGCAGCGTTATGCGCGCTGACTATCTCAGACAGCGGCCGACTCTCACCCAAAACCGGTGACTTCATTGATTTGAGTTTGCAGCTAACTCTTTCAGTTCGCCACAAATTTGCGGCTCACTCAGTCGGCCGCTAACAGTATGCCTACTGGGGCCACGGCCTAAATGTGTCTACATGTTCCCAGATTCCGAGACGACCGGCAAGGCGTGCTCATAGCAACAGACGTGGCGGCACGCGGTCTCGACATACCTGACGTGGATCATGTCATACACTACCAGGTGCCCAGGACGGCTGAGGTACTTTATATTTGAAATAGAGGCTTCCCGCGGCTTCGTACGCATCTGTGATCATATCTTAGAAATAAATCACGATATCTCAAAATAATATAGCCTATCTGTTATTCTGATGTGCAAGCTACGAATAACAATACTATAGAAAAATAACTCTCATAGTTGATAAATAAACAGCAATTACTTTGACGCGATTGGTCGGTCACCACGTCAAGGTCGCATCCCTGACGAGTTGGCCCCTGTGACGGCAGCCGATTGGTGCGTTCTCGGTTGATATTTTAAGCCTCGCCTACTACGGTTGATATTTCGCGGAACCATTTTTTTATTCGGTTACGGTAATATCATCATCATCAATAGTTTCATTAAAATCTGCTCAAGTTCAAATTTTTTATTTTGCACGCCACCCTCGTTATTATAAAACGAGTTTTATTTATAGTCCTCGAATAAACTCAGATAAATGACATTTCTGCTATAGAAAAAACGTGAAAAAATGACATTAGTCTTAGGACTATCTTTAAAACTCATTTTGTAATAAGGTGGCATAGGTTTTACAGGATGATATTACAATAGTTGACAGTACCTTTTTAGTGGTTTTCGCCGTTCGATATGCCCATACATACTTTACACCTCTCTTTTTATTGTAGAACTACGTCCACCGCAGCGGTCGTACAGCCCGTGCCACTAAAGAAGGTCTTACCATACTGATGATGGAGCCGACAGAAGCTTATAATTACGTCAAACTATGTCGCACGCTTAATAAGAGTAAGTTTTATAAGATTACATATATACATGCATATCTTTCATACCTCTTTCCCATCGAGGTAAGCAGAGGCCACTTCGCTTTACTTGCTACGATACAAACACAGTTTTTACAAAGTTAATTTACAATTTAACCTTTATTGTTTATCCTCAATAAAGCAGTTTACCGCATAAGGCCGTGGCCCCAGTAGGCAAACTGTTAGCGGCTGACTAGTTTGCCCTTCCATATATATGAAATGGAGTGTCCACAGTCAGCTAGTTTTCGCTCACTGTACGCAGTTAAAAATCACTTTTGAAATTTAGTGTAAGTTAGGCAGCAAACATTATAGCATCTTTTAGGCCCGGCGCAGACCTGACGGAGCGCAGCTGACAGAGCATAAAATATTCAAAATCAGTTGACACAACATTCGCTTGTAGTTAATTTGATGCTCCAATGTCCGTTTGTTGTGTTAACTGAATTTGTATTTTATTCTAATGAGACAATGTCGATAATAATATGACAATCAAAAATGCTCTGCGCCGCGTTCGGTCACACTTCTTTCGCTTCATCTAGATTAATTCATAAACAATGTTTTTATAAACCCTCTCCCCCCGCAGCAACCGAGCCCCCCTCGTTCCCTGTGCCCCCCGCGCTCCTCGCCCCGTTCAAGGACATCGTGTCTCTCGCGAGAGACATCGAAGTGCTAGAGATGAAGCGACGTCGCGCGGCACAAGCTAGCGGATGGCGCGAGAAGGTGGCTAAAGAGATGGACATTATCATCGATGAAGATGATGTGTATCCTTTTTAAACGGAGTTTAAAAAAAAGGCGTGCATAAAGCATCAATGTAGGTTCAAAAGTAAAATATTTTAGTCTATATGTACCTATAATTTTTATGTTTGCAACTGTTTGTTTCGCCTAAACAATAAATAAATATATCAAGTGACTGATGAATGTAGATGAAGCGAATGAAACGTAACTGAAACTGCTAGTTACTTTTAAGTTGCATCGAAATTTCTGCTATAGACTTCTTTAGAAGACCACACACGACGCAACTTGTTGAAACGTTTCGTTTCAGTCTTACACCTGTCTATTGGTAAGCTGTGAATAAATATCTTTTTTTAAATTTATTACTTAGCATTAAATAAATGCCTTAACTCAACCACAGACCAATAACAAAAACAGATACGTCATTAGAAAAGACGATCAAAGTGAAGAAACGTCAGCTAGACTCCATGTTGACCCGTCCTATGTTCCCTAAAGGGTTCTCATATAAGTACCCCACATTGAATGACCCGTTAGCTGTCACCTGGAGCGAAGATAATGCTTTGGAGGTATGTATACTATACTACTCAATAAGGAAGGAATATAAGGTGTGGCCCCATTTTTTTTTTCATATTCAAATGAGTTAACAGCGTGCCAAGGTTGCGCCAAGTTTTTCATAGTTTTCTTGGTAGATGATCTGTTAAGTAGTACCATACAAAAAGGTAGCCATTTTGCGATAATTCTAATTTCAAATTCTGAGAAGTAAATGAATCTAATAATTGATGCGATGAAATGCGATTCGGAATCGGAAATGCGATGATGGCCGATATCCGATATGCATTCTTTATCGCCCTTTACTACTAATACATATTATAAAGTTCGTGCCTGTGGATAAATGCATGTCAGGATGTTCCTTATTCTTTCACGCAAAAACTACTAAACAGATTTTGATAAAATTTTACATTATTGTAGCTTGCACATCAGAATAATACGTAGGCTATATTATTTTACGATATCATGATTTTTTCCAAGATATGACGATAAATGCGAACGAATTCGCAGGAAGCCTCTATTCAATAAATAAATACCTAATCAATAATTCTTATGAGCAATAACCAAAACAAAAAACCGGTCAAGTGCGAGTCGGACTCGCGCAGGAAGGGTTCAGTACCATTCACTATTGATATTGAGCAATCTCACTATTGATATTATTCTATTTTTAGTATTTGTTGTTATAGCGGCAACGGTAATACATCATCTGTTAAAATTTCAACGCTCTAGCTATAATGGTTCAAGAGATAGAGCCTTGACAGACGGACAGGCAGACAGACAGACGGACAGCCAAGTCTCAGTAATAGGGTCCCGTTTTCACCCTTTGGGTACGGAACCCTAAAAAACACAGAGCACTATCTTTCCTTATCATAGAGAATACAATAAATATTTATTTAAATTATAATATTTATGTATGTGTATTTATCGAATATATATGTGTAGGCTTATACATAAATATTTATTGTTTATTGTAGGTTAAGTGACTATCCTGCCTTCTTGCTTTCATTTCTCTCTCTGTGGGGTCTGCAGGAAGAAATTTCTTTTAGAAATATGCTGTACCTTTTGTATAACTTCTCTTTTTTTCTGTCTCTATGTACTATCGTCTTACAATAAACTGTTAATAAATAAATAAAATAAATATAAAATAAAATAAAAATAAATAAGTAAAACAGGGTAGAAATAAAAGTAAATAAAACACAAAGCTCACAAAAACGTGTATATTTCACACAAAGTTATTGCCGTTAGCATCAATTAGTATATGGTGGTGGTGTCCTAGTTTCCTTGTGCGGTTAGCTCTTTGGACGGGTCTTGCTCGGGCGCGCGCGTATCCCACGGTGTAGTTTCTTTGGGAATTAAATTAACAGATAAATTAGTCATACACAGAATTAGGTTCAAAATTGTCTTTCCTGTTCCCGATGATTAAGGATACTGGAGCAGCCTATCCTCAAAATGTTAATACAAGCCAAAACTAAATCGGGCACAGATTATGTGGATATGCATTAAGTTGAAGATTAGCTCCCAGTGTCCTTAACTTTCGGGAACAGGAGAGACATTTTTTGTTTTTTATGTCTGCATGACCCAAATAACTTGTTTAATCTTTCAAATCCCAGAAAAAAAAGAACAATAGAAAATCTTTTGTGTCTGGGTTTATAATGGGTCTGTGAGAGGTTAAAGTATAGTCTGTCCAAAAAGAGTAGAAATTAAAAAGTGGCAACACTGTAGTGCCGTCTCGTTTTTGTTAGATCGATTCGAAAGAGACGACGCTACTGTGTTGCCACTTTTTAATTTCTAATCTTTTTTAGTAATATTAACATCGAAAACAAAAATTTGCGATTGTTATTGAGATTTAATGATACGATACGATGCGCGAGTCGGACTCGCGGACGAAGGGTTCCGTACCATAGGTATTCTGTGAACATTTCAAGTGTCTACCAGAAGTCATTATTGATATCGAACAAAAAAAATCACGTTTGTTGTACGGGAGCCCCCTTTAATTATTATTAATATTCTATTATTAGTATTTGTTGTTATAGTGGCAACTGTAATACATTATTTGTGCAAATTTCAACGCTCTAGCTACAACGGTTCATGAGATACAGCCTGGTGACAGACGGACAGCCGAGTCTTAGTAATAGGGTCTCGTTTTCACCTTTTGGGTACGGAAACCTAAAAAACATAGAGAATTAGACACACTCAGCTTATACAGGGTGTAACAGAAAGGGGGTATAATGCCGAAACACAGCGATAGTTCTTATGAAACTGAACAACTTTCCCCAAGGAACATGGGTCGTAATTCGAAAAAAAAATACTCCATCAGCTGATCGGACATTTTGTATGGGGAGACGAATTTTTTTTTTTTTCGAGTTGCGACCCACGATCCTTGGGGAAAGTTGTTCAGTTTCATGAGGACTTTCGCTGTGTTTCGGCATTATATCCCCTTTCTGTTACAACCTGTATAGACGATATTGTACCACTGCTGATCCTAAGTCTATGAACATAAACACCCAGACTCGAGACCAACATCTCTACGTTTCACAGCAATGTTTGTCTCAAGTGGGAATCGCACCCACGTCGCTACGGGCCTTCTTACGTCGCGATAACAGTCAAACTATACATAAAGCTTACGTAGCTTTAAATAAGTAAAAAAATACTGTTAAATTATTTGAAAAAAAAAACTTAAACCACAACCAGATCCGCCATTCATCCCCGTTGCTAAGTCACCAATCAACAATACTCACTCTCTTACTCATTAGCATGAATCCCTTTCATTCATCTATAACTTCCGTCTCCTTTCCACATACATGTACAAGGTTTGACAGTAAGGGGGTATAATGCCGAAACAGCGATAGTCCTCAAACTAATCAACTTTCCCCAAGGAACATGGTCGTAACCTCGTAACTCGAAAAAAAAATTTTGGATCGCCCATACTTACTCAGCTGATCGGACATTTTGTATGGGGAGGCCAATTTTGTTTTTCGTGTTATGACCCATTTTCCTTTGGGAAAGTTGTTCAGTTTCATGAGGACTGTCGCTGTGTTTCGGCTTTATACCCCCTTTCTGTTACAACCAGTATAAAAAAGTGTAATAATGAGGGTGTAGGTAGCAATCTAATATAAATTTAGCTGACAGATAAAACTATGTCTATTTCATAAAATAGAACTGTTTTGCATAAAAACAAAACAGATATTATGTATGAAATAAAACACACAGTATCCTTGAAGAAGCTGTCTTAGAATTTCATAGGAAGGGTCAAAGCTAATGGACTTTTTAAACACTTTTCCTAAGGACCATACTATATGGAGCATTATTAAAGGACTAGGAGTAACCAATACACCTATAACGTCATCGTTGACTTAGGCCTGTGTCTAGAGATAAAATTTAACTGGCAGATATTTTATACCTGCCACTGTCTTAAATGTCATGTTTTATGAAATAAGACATAGGTTTATCTGTCTGTTACAATTAATCTTTCGAAATAGGTCCTAAGATCAATAAGCATTGTTCTTTGGAATATTTACTAGAATTATGTAACTATAACAAGTGAAATAACAATAAATATAATAATAATAACAATAAATATATCAGTAGGTATATTGTTTAGGTTTTAAAGAATAATATTTTTATAGAATTTTGGCTACGAACAATACAAAAAAATATGATTTACCTAATTCTTCTTTTGATCTATCAAACAATAGCTAATTAAAATAAAGATTATTTTTGCTAAAATTACGTAATTTAAAGCTCAACAAGAGGCTAAGGGGCGGTTTCACCATTTATAGATCTATTTAATAGGGATGATGACTATATTCAAAAATTCAAAAATTAATTAGTCCTTCTTTTAGGCTATTAAAAAATATTTGAAACACATTTTTTACCTGATCAAATACATAAATAAATATACAGAGGATCAAAGTTACGGAGTTGACGTCACACCTCGGTTAAAATCGTTCTGAGGCGTGACGTCACGAGCAACTTTAACCCAGTGTATCTTTGTCATTTTTAGTTTAAGAGAAAAAAGAGAAAATACATGTCGAATATTTTAAAATAATCTGTGATGGACAAAAAAATTTTTTAGTCATCATGCCCATTGACAGATATTTTATACCTGTCTCTGTCTAAAACATCACGTTTTATGAAATAGACATATGTTTATCTGGCAGTTTAATTTTATCTGCAGGTCGTGAAACGAGCACTAAATAGTACTTAGATATCACTATACTATAATAAACAAATACATTAATCGTGTTTTTATAAAAAGTGCGGGTAAGTGACAAGTTTTTATACCACTGGGGTCATAGTAAAAGTGGTTTCGAGTTAGCATGGTACACATAGCATGGGAAGTTGATTAACAAAGTCTTCAATTTTTTTTTAACCCCCTACGCCAAAAGAGGGGTGTTATAATAACTAGCTGACCCAGCAAACTTTATTCCGCCTTAGGCCTAGAACACAGGAAACGCAACTGCAACGAAACTGCAACTGCTAGTTACTTTTGAGTTTCATGTAATTTTCTACTATAGACTCCTTTAGAAAACCACACACGACGAAACTAGTTTGAAACGTTTGAAAACGAAAAAAAAAGTATCCTATGTCCTACTCCTGGTAGCTTTTCAGCCAAATCAGTTCAGCCGTTCTTGAGTTATAAAATGTGTAGGTAGCTAACAAGACTTCGTTTTATTAATATAGATTTTAACCGACGAGAAAATAGAGAAGAAGGTTCTCTATTCGACGCGTATATTTTTACTCAAAATATCAATTATGTATTAAAGTTACATGTTTGATTTTCACTGTCTAAAACTACTAGACGGATTACGATGAAATTAGGCGTAAAGGTTATTCATACTTTTAGTTATTAGTTAGTACAAACAGACCAACTGCATTACGTACTTTAATATTTAAATTAAAGGACATTATTTTAAACCCCCACACCGAAAAAGAGGGGTGTTATAAATTTGACGTATTTGCCTGTCTTTGGCATCGTAACTCCCGAACGTATGAATCTATTTTGATTAGGTATGTTCTTTTGTTTGAGGGCTGAATTATTTGAACATATATTTAGCTTATAACATCAACATCATGTCAGCGTATGGTCGTCCACTGCTGGACAAAAGCCCAAGGATCTCCACAACGACCTGTCTTGCGCTGCCCATATCCAACGGTTTCCAGCGACTTTAACCAAGTCGTCAATCCACCTTGTTGGACGCCTTCCCTTATTAATAGCAATCAATCAAATCAGCCCGTTTCTCCCCACTGCTGGGTATAGGCCTCCCTTTTTTCGCGCCATTCACTACGGTCCTGTGCCAATCTAACCCATATTATTAATTGTTAATATGATTGTTTACTTAATATGATTTTTTACTATTATTAGATTGTATTCATTGTGAATCAACTTCCCAAAGTCTAAAATACTGTTTAAAAGTCTCACCCGTAACTTAAATCGTGCTTTCTAATAAATTGGGAGTAAGACAATTTGTTACCCTCATGATTATAGGCCTTTATAACTTCTCTATCGATTAAATAGTTGATGACAGCACCTCTTGCTCTTGTCCTGTCAGGCACTGTCGTACTAAGCCGGCTGGGGATTTAATACAATATATTTATGAAGCGAAAGAAGTGAAGGGAAGTCTCGGCCTACCCCTAGGGAGAAAGGCTTGATAGATATGTATGTATGTATGAACTCTCTGACGGAAATCAAGAAACGTACACACTGGCCAAAATGTGTAGAAATTAAAAAGTGGCAACACTCTATGTCGTCCCCTTTTTCTTAGATTGATTTGAAAGGGACGACGCTACAATGTTGCCACTTTTAAAATTCTACTCTTTTTGGCAAGTTTGTAATCTGCTAATGAAACCGAATGGCTTTAAAAAAAACATAGATGGAAATGTTAATAGTTTTTAATTTTCATTAGCCAGCCTTGATCTAGCCTTTATTTTTAGTCTAATTATTTTAGACTTTCCTCTTGTCTAGTCATAGGTAGAGTATAAAAAAATAAATCACTTTTCCACAATTAAATTAATCATACCGACCCCGACCACGCATTCGTATTATCATTTAGGAATTATCATTTAGGTCGTTAGCTTCGGTCGCTAGCATTTAGGAACTATTCAAATAAAAACCTACATCAAAATTATAATTTAAAATGATTTTATTAACAGAATAAATAAATAAACAAACGATAACCCTAACTCTTAATATTGCAAAAAAAGTGCGAAACAAAAGTTAATTTATTCAAACTCTGCAATCGCACGAAATGTCACTGCGATTCAAAACTTAATTCTTTCACAATAGTTTTGTATTTCTATAATGCGTTTGATAGAATACAGTGAAACCCGTTTAAAAAGATTTTTTTAGGACTAGACTTTTATGTTTTCAACTTAATTGTACAGCTATTGAGCGATGCTATAAAAACAATGTGTGATATTGATATTTCATAAAGCTCGTTTCATACCATATATTTTCTAGAAGTTCTCATCCCTTAATAGGAATGACGACTACATTCAAAAATTCAAAAAATAATTAGTCCGTCTTTTAGGCTATTAAAAAATATTTGAAACACAATTTTTACCTGATTAAATTCATAAATAAATACAAAGATACAGAGCATCAAAGTTATGGAGTGGGGGGTTTTGGCGTCACTCCTACGTAAAAATCGTACGTAAGCGTGACGTCACGAGCAACTTTAACCCAGTGTATCTTTGTAATTTTTAGTTTAAGAGAAAAAAGAAAAAATACATGTCGAATATTTAAAAATAAACTATGTAATGGGCCTAAAACATTTTTTTTGTCGTCATGCCTATTGTAGTTATTTTTCAAAAAATGTAATAATTTCGCATAATATCAACCCTACTTTATAGTTACAATGTAGACTTGATATTATGCGCATATTATGATCGCCAAATTAAATGATGTGTATTGATAAAGGCTATTTATTAGAGTTGATGAGGCGATCCGTGGCGTATTAAGACCGAAAAAAATGTCGAAATTAAATTTTGAGACACCTAACGTACGAAAGTTGGTATATGTACTATGACGGAAAAAGTATTATAAATAGGTAATTGTAATAACCGGGTTTTACTGCAATACCTACCGGGCCCTAGTCTGCTAATTAAAAATAGCCTCATTGGTGTATCGCCAGTGTCAATGGCATTATGTGTCACTAAACAGTGGATTACACCACTGATATGTCAAACTTATGGATATGAAATACCGTCTGGATCTGCGTGCCTGGTCTGGCGCAAAATGGCTTCTTTTCGTACGGTTGTCATATCGTTTGACAGGACATCTACCAATAAAACTACGAAAAAAATTGGCGTGCCAAACGCTGTCATAAACTCATTTGTATATGAAAAAAAAAATGGGGCAACTCCAGTCTGTATTCCTTCCTCATTGGGTTACACTGGTCGCAATACCAAATGTGTCAAAAATGACATTGACACTTTGCCGACACACAACTGAGGCTATAGTAAATTAGCAGACTTGGGCCCCAGCCAGTTGCAAAAAAGGTCAATTAAAATAACTCTCCATTACGCATATAGCTGACACTGTCTTTAAGCAAATATCAGAACAAGACGGCATGATGGTTAATGAATAAATCGCGATCGAGCCTTTCCTGCAACTGGGATGAGGTAGCTTATTATACAGGGTGTAACAGAAAGAGGGTATAAAGCCGAAACACAGCGATAGTCCTCATGAAACTGAACAACTTTCCCCAAGGAACATGGTCAGCCCATATATGTCCCCACCGAGGGGCACGAGCCTACTTTCATACAGAGAGTGATTAGGCCGTAATCCACCACGCTGACTAAGTGCGGGTTGGCGGATTTCACATACACCTTCGAATTTCTTCTCTGGTTTTTCAAGGGTCGTAACTCGAAAAGTTTTTTGGTTCGCCCATACTTACTCGATCAGCTGATCGGACATTTTGTACGGAGAGGCGAAATTTTTTTTTTTCGAGTTACGACCCATGTTCCTTGAGGATAGTTGTTCAGTTTCATGAAGACTATCGCTGTGTTTCGGCTTTATACCCCCTTTCTGTTTACACCCAGTATTTGGTTAGAGTAGCATTGACAATGTTTTATTTACATTGCGTTTTATATTATTTATGCCTGTAAAGGTGCGTACTCATTAGCGAACTGTAACCGTAACTGTTGCATGCACTGTAACCAAAAAAAAAACAGCGTGTGAACAGTCAGCATCATAAGAACACGTTCATATTTTCAAAAGTAATATACACTATTCATCATTAAATTTAAGAGTTAAACTCTTGTCGATGGAGTGTTCGCCATCTAGGCCTATCTTCTGCCAGTGCTTTAACTTCTTGATACGACATGACGTTAACTTTCTCCTTTACTCGAGTGAAGTAAGTATACACTATTATTAGACGAAAAACCTTACTTATTTTCCTTATTCTGAACCTTATTGAATGTTCATTTAACTCTGGACTATATTTTGCTAAGCGATTTTCTAATATTAATACTGTATTCAACTTTTGAAAATCTAGATGAGTTATTCGACTTATGATGCTGACCGTACGTTGTTCGCTTATGGTTCGCGAACCTGCTGCGAGCGTACACTATGTTTTTTTTTTTGGTTACAGCGCATGCAATGGTTACAGGTCGATAAACACGCAATTTATTATAAAATTGGCAGTGCTACGAACAACTCCGACTAGTCTTCGCAAAAATTGACTAGGTTACGTTATCCTACCAAAACAACCATATTGCTTTTTGCTATTTTGCCTTTGCTTTTTAAACATACGAAATTTTCATGCGCATTGCATTGAGTAACACGTGAGTGAGCACGTGATATTGTCAGACTTAAGGCCCGTTCCAGCAATAACCGATATTTTATACCTGTCACTGTCTAAAGGTCTATCTTCACAGATTCGGGACGTGTTCGGGCCGTAGCCCGTCAGGAGGGAAAACAATACGTCGTCATGACGTGTGTGAACGATCTATAGAAAATGTATGGAATTATATTTTTTCCCTGACACGTCCCGGACACGGCCCGGATCTGTGTAGATAGACCTTTAAACGTTTCATGAAAAAGACAGGCTTATCTGTCAGTTAAATTTTATCTGTAAGTGTTGAAACGGGCCTTTAATATTTTATTTTTCAGCTAGTGCCAATTTTGAAAGTTCCCAATATTATTGAGAAAAAAAGTAAAGAATCAATGGTTGTTTTGGTAGAACTAAAAAGATATGTCTGTACACTTAAGGTAGCAGAAAAGGCCCATCCAATATCGTGCCATCTTCCGATTTTTGATACAAAACAAGTCAACCATATCCTTAATGTCCCTTTTTCTGCAACTGACGCACAAACTCTACCGGAACCAAGGCAAATATGCGTTTTCAAAATTATCTTCTTTCTCATCAATAAGCGTTATCGCATCTATCGTACCACTCAATTCCGTAGTTGTCTTTAGTTGAAACTTATACCTTTTCATCGTTTTGAATTCTCTCAACGGTGCTTTCTTCTCGTGAAAACCGAAAACCTTTTTAGTCATCGTTTGCGCTCTACGGAACATATTAGTCATGGAATCAGCTACGTTGTTGTATGTATTCTTAACAGTTTCGGCGAACTGCTTAGAAGCTGTGTTTATATCGTTCTGTAACTCTTTCGGATCGTAACTTTTTACACTTAGCCACTGATTCACTAGAATAACAACGAATATTAGTTTCATGGTACCGCTCTGTGCCGCTCTTAGGGCGATATTCTCTTCGAATTTAGAACGCAAACTGAAACAATTCTTCATTGAGTACTAAATAGGTGTATTGGAATTATGTCATTTGTTTTTCTGGTCAGACAAACAAGTCGTAAATGCTATTGTTTCGTTAATAGTTTGGACTCTCGCGTCTTGTTTACGTTATGGACGTTTTACTAGGCTTTCAGACTCAAAACTCGCTAGTAGAGTCATAATCAGCTAGAATTAGGTTCAAAATTGATTAGGAAGATTGACGCGTGTGATCCTAAGCATTTTATAAAGGTCAAAATGATATCGGTCAGTTTATGTGGTAAGTTCCAAAATTTCTTATACTTTCGGAAACAGGGAAGACTAAGCGCCCATTTCAACATTTGCAAATAAAATATAGCTGACAGATAAACCTATATCTATTTCATAAAACATGACGTTTTAGATAGTGACAGGTATAAAACATCTGTCAGATAAATTTTATTTTTATTTGTAAATTGTCAAACGGGCGTAATTTGACGACCCTTTACAAAAATATAGGCTTTTATAAATAAGGCCGCCTGTTGCTTCTTATATTCTTGTTTGTGTCTGTACTTTATATCTTTTTCTGCAATAAAGAATATTTGTATTGTATAAAAAGTTATGAAAGGGTTCATAGACAAATCTAAGTCGCAACTGAAAGTGGTTAACATGGTGTTTGCCTGAAAGATTTACAAACATCCAAACATTATCACATTCATTTACGTTTAATCTATTAGTAGTAAATTACAATACTTTTTTGATTAAAAAAATATATAAATCAAATATATATGTTTAGGTTTATACTTATATATTTATTGTTTATTGTAGGTTAAGTGACTATCCTGCCTTTATGCTATCACTTCTCTCTCTGTGGGGTCTGCAGGAAGAAATTTCTTTTAGAAATATGCTGTACCTTTTGTATAACTTCTCTTTTTTTTCTGTCTCTATGTACTATCATCTTACAATAAACTGTTAAATAAATAATAAATAAATAGGTATACTGGGTGTTAAGAAAAGTATCACGAAGAAAATTTTTTTTCGTGATATGTATTCTACATCACTAAACACTATACCTAGTTAAAAGGAAAGTGATACTTTTCCTAACATCCTGTATAAATTATTGTAGTAAAGAATATATAAATTATTGATGGATCTATGTTATCTGTGTATTAAACTAATAATAAGAAAAATGATTTAACGTGAATAACACAGGGCCCTGACCTGTGCCTTTATGTTTCTTGCCGTTTCTTCCTCTCGGCTATGCAGGTAGTGAAGACTTACAATTGTACCTTTTCAAATAAAACATATATCTAAGTGAACGATAGAAAAGATAACAAACAACTTTTACTACGGGGAATGTGTTAAAATGAAAAAAAAAATGTTGTATTGTTCGAAATCTTTAAAAAAATTGTCTATCACCTGGTGCATATTGTATGGGGAGCTCAATTTTTTTTTAATGATTTCGAACTTGGTCCCATAGTAAAAGTTGTTTCTATCGTCCACTAATTAAAAGTCACTCTATATTCAAATATTCCAATTTATATACCTATTTTGTTGCAGGTAATGAAAAACGCGATACAGTCAGGTGAACTGAAGAAGGAAAAGAGGAAAGGTAAAAACGCGTCACTTCTTAAATTGCAGAAGACTTTGAAAAAAGCATAGAATTGTATATTATTTGAATAAGTTTGAATAAGAAATAAAACATTGTGTTATAATTTTATTGCCAGTGTTTTATTATAGTCTTAATCCAGTAAATTTGTACACTCGAGAGCACGTCAACCTTTACAGTTTGGACTTTGCCCTATTCGAAGTTGAACGGAGAAAATGAGTGACAGAGATGAATAAATGTATGTCTGTTTCGCGTCAAGTGTTTCGTGCTGCACTGCCGTTTTTGTGCGTGTGTGTATTAATAGCAATCGATGGACTGAATGACTGAATGTGTGTGTAACTGTATGGTTTATAATATTGTTTATGTAGCACTTTTGCGCTTACTTTAGTTTTGAATACGTAAGATTGGTAACAAAATGATACCCTTTGCAAAAATTTTAATATAGCATCAAATCATGACATAATTTACTTGAATTAAGACTTGAAATTTAAAAAAAAAAGCCAAGATTACGCTTAGAGCCATAGCAGACGGCGATTTCAAAAATCGCGGTAGCGGTGCTTTTTCCGCGATTCGACCGCGCAGCCCAAAGCTCACGGCGCGCGGTAGACGCGTGTTTACGTCGCGGTAGAACCACAGGCAACGCACGTTTTGAAGTGCGCCATAACGACACAAGCATATAGGAGCGGAATAGAAGCAGGAGGGGCGGCGAACAAATATATTGTTATGATGCGTAATCTCAACAAAATATATTTTTTTTTACATTGATTTTGCGTAAACTAGTAATAAAGACTATAATTACTAAATATTTAGTATGACTAAATTAATTACACCAAGAGCACATTGATCTTAGATTTTATTTGTTAGTTTGAAAAACCTGATATTTCCCCATAAAATGTATGAATTTTATTAAAGTTGTTACTATTTACATAATAGCTGAGTAAGCTACGATAAAATGTATACAGTATTAAGGTTCCAAAGCTGCGGTCAAATTGCATTAAAATCGCAGAAACTGCTCCCTTACCGCGCGTTTTGAAAACGCCGTCTGCTATGTCTCTAAGGCTAAGAACTCACGAAGCGGTTTTCAACCGCGCCCGCACGTGGTTGCGTGCCCGCAGCCTTTTGCGCCGTTGAAAACCGCTCCGTGAGCTCTTAGCATTAATCTCAAATAATTTATAGGACAGGAAATCTTCTCACATTGATAAATTTTAATGAAGTTTTGAGCTATAGTAGACGGCGTTTTTAAAACGCGCTTTAGCGGAGTGTTTTCCGCGATTCTATTCGCAGTAAACCCGCGCTTAAAACGTGGTTGACGTGCGTGTTGAAGCGATACAAACATAGGAGCGGAGTAGGAGGAGTAGGGACGACGATACGCATACATTTTTTTTTCAATGCTTGCAAGGTTGCGGTTGAATCGCGGAAACCGCTCCGCTACCGCGAGTTTTGAAAACGTCGTCAAAGAGCACGTCCACACTGACCAAGCATTTGCCTCGCGAGGCAGCCGCGCATGCCATCTGACTGATGATGCTATGACTCATCTGACAGCGCACGCCCTGAGCGCCGTTCGGGTGCATGACGGCTCGCCCGAACGGCCCTGAACACGTCCACACTGACCTAACATCTGGCTTGCGAGTCTGCCGCGCGAGCCCGTGCGGTCATCTGGATGCAGCTCGATATGATTCTTTACCTACATGGCGAATCACTTGACCGTAATCTACCTGCTTGCATAGTTTGGACCCTGGGTAAAATGTAAAAATAAAAGAGAAATGTATGCTAATTATTTATTTAATCATAATAAACAAAATAATAATAAAAAATCAGTCTTAAAATTTTAAAATATATTTTAAAAAGCACAATTATTTATAATAATAAACAAAATAATAAAAAAAATCAGTCTTCCAATATTAAAATATAATTTAAAAATCAAATATAATAAAATCAAGAAACAAAAACACGAACTTCGAAAAAAAAAATTAAACATGACAAACGGATATATATTATAGTATTTTTCGAAGTTGAAATAACAAGCACAGAGAAGCTAGGTAAGTTTCGCGTAAGAAGATTTGAAGAGACCAACCAAACAAAAAGAAATATTGCTAAAAATAAACGAAACTTCGAAGATTGAAAAACTACGTGCGGTTTTTAGGGTTCAATACCCAAAGGGTGAAAACGAGACTACTAAGGCTCGGCTACCCATCTTTCGTGTGTCTGTCTGTCCGTCGTGTCTGTCCGTCTGTCCGTCCGTCCGTCCGTCCGTCCGTCCGTCCGTCCGTCCGTCCGTCCGTCCGTCCGTCCGTCCGTCCGTCCGTCCGTCCGTCCGTCCGTCCGTCCGTCCGTCCGTCCATATATCTATAACGACAAATACTCAAAATCGAATAATAATAATAATTGCTGATGTGGTAAAGACAGCTGCCAAGCTAAAGTGGGATTGGGCCGGTCACGTCTGCCGCATGCCAAACGATCTCTGGGCAATCACAACAACCCAATGGCAACCAAACGCCAAAAGACCTCGCGGCAGACCACGGAAAAGGTGGCGAGATGAGCTGGACACCTTCACGAACGACTGGGCAGAGGCGGCACAGGATAGAAAGTCGTGGAGAAGGAGGAGAGAGGCCTTTGCCCAGCAGTGGGACAACAACGGCTAGATAAGATAAGAATAATAATTAAGTAGGGCTCCCATAAAACGTAATTCCGATCACAATTTTAATACCAGGGTGCAGGTTAGTTGGTTTTGGAACATGTTTTTAAAATATAGGTGTTACTGAAAAAGTTATTATATCATAGGCAATTTAAAAACCTCATAAATGTATACTACACGTGAATCGAAGCGAAGTGAAAAAACTGAACGTAACAAATTCAACCTTAAACTACGTAACGCACATATTACTTCAGAAATATTAAGCATCGTAGGCATGCCAAGATGCGCGATGCTTAAAAACATTTCAGGAGTAATATGTGCGTTACATAGTGGAGTTAAGGTTTAAATTTTTATGTTCATTTTTTTTCGCTTTGCTTCGATTCGTGGGTAGTATATATTTTAATGCTTTCTAAATTCCCTATGATATAAACAAAAACAATTTTTACCTTCATTTTGAAACGTCTTCCAGATCAAACTAGCTTGCATCCTGATATTAAAATTGTAGTCGGAAATACCTAAAAGCGTATACCATGACCCAAAAAGAACTCAAATTTATCAAGTGAAGCACAGGAATAGTTCAACATTTAAGCTAACAAGCGGATAATGTGATGTGAATGATTCATAGATTAAATGCTGTATTTGGCTAGTATTTGGTGGGACCGCCAATAGCAAATTAAAAAAAAAAAAGCATCCAACACAGCATTCAACCTATTCCTTATACCAGTCACCATATTCCAGCACCCTTCTGACCCCCGCTGATTTTCCCAGGTCATTAGGACGTGTTCCCTTAATGTTTCCCTATTCCTGACTTCACTTGAGTCCCAATCGAGAATCATGCGTCCCCATAAATTCTCGATTGGGTTTAAATCTGGGCTCTTTGAAGACCACGGTATCAACTGTAGGTCCGGTTGATTTTGGATCCACTGCTGGACACCAACAAAGCTATGGACACTACTATTATCGGGCACTGTAGGCAAAAAAACATCCCGCAATATTTCAATATATTGCGGGCCTTTTAGATGACCCCCGATCTCCACAAGTTCCCCCGCTCCCATGGAACTCATCCACCCCTAGAAACCCAAGCTTATTCGTCCGCTCGACCGATTGGGTATGGTATTTTTTTCTAAAAACCGCTCATTATCGAATCAATAAAACATAGTCTTTCCATCTTCGCATGTTTGGAACGTTTTCTCATCAACGAAAATGACAATATTGTTTTCCCAATCAAAATTCAAATATTCTAAAATATTCAAAAATTCAAGTATCTAATGCGAAACCTATCCTAGCTTCTTTGTGTGCCGCACTTAATAAAATTTTCTTCGCTGGCCTCCGGCACTTGAGACCTACGTCTTTTAGGCGCCTCCGGACAGTCCATCGAGATATCTGAAACAAATAATACCAAATTAATAGAAAACAAAACTAAACGATAATATAGGTGTTAGGAAAAGTATCAATTTCCTTTTAACCAGGTGTAGTGTTAGTGATATAGAACACATTCCACGAAAAAAACAATTTTTTTGAACTCATTTTTAATTACGAATGTCATTATTAATCGCGCGATTCGCGCGCTCTAACGCAAAGGTCATTCAACTCTCGGTGAGTAAGTATGTCGGGAGCGCTCGCCGGCCGTAGTGAGCGAGAGAGAGAAAGCGAGCGCGCCGCGCGCCCGTCCTACTTACTCGCCGAGAGTTGAATGACCGTTGCGTTAGAGCGCGCTATTAAAAATGAAATATTTGATTAAAAATGAGTTAAAAAAAAATGTTTTTTCGTGTTATGTGTTCTACATCACTAACACTATATCTGGTTAAAAGGAAAGTGACATCTTTTCCCTAACATCCTGTATAATCGAAGAAATGCTATAATATGTAGGTATTTTACGTAACTATAGTAGATAAGTATCTATGTAGTTTCTGTTTATTTATTAACTTCAGGAAACTTAGATCCATATTGATACCTATATAAAATCAAATCTTCAAATCAATCAAATTCAATTCAAATCAAATCCAAATTCAATTCAAATTCAATTCAAATTTAAATTTAAATTCAAATCAAAATTCAAATTCAAAAATTCAAATCAAATTTAATTCAAACTAATCTTCCTATCAAATCTTCAAATCTTTGAATACTTTAAAGAAAATAAAAGATAAAAACTTTTTTTGAATGAGGGCACCATTAGTTTATTCGTTCGAAGGACAACATCTATTTATTTCTCTTTTCATGAGTAAAACAATTTAAGACTGCCAATTTGTAGCACAGAATTTTAAGATAATAATTATTATTATTATTGTTAGGAAAACGGACAAAGTTATGATACCTAACAATAATATAATGGCCTCTAATAAATCACCCCGTGCAGTGAGTTTTCTTTGTTAAGAAAATATAACTAAATGGCATCTGACATATTTGTATGGAGTCTAGTATAGTAAAAAAACGGTATCAATTAGGCTAAACATCCCCTATTCGAGTTAGTATGGAAAAAAAGTTGGCGGCTACTGATGAAAATTACGTCAATCGATAGAGAAAAATATTATAAATCGATAGTATTTTGGATAGTTGTCAAAAGTGATATACTTTCCGAAATATAGGACTTTGAAATATTAGGACTAATAAGACTATATTCTTAATACTTTGAAAAGTTTTGTTCGGTCGGTATAAACCGCGTCTTAGTTTTATAGCAATATCCTTCAAACACTTAAAGCTAAATTTATCAAAATAAATAACTTACATTGAAGTCTGCACAGGATACTCTTGTTGGCAAAAAAGGGTTGTCTACGTAAGCGGCAACCAGCTGTGCATCTTGTTGGGCTGTGGTGGCTCTCTCATACAGTGCTCTGTGATGAGCCTGAATCGAACCAGCTTCTTCCCATCGCCTCAACCAAAAATATATGGTTGGTCTCTAAAAATACGAAAATAGAATCAATGAGAGTTTTAAGTCTAAAATCGCCTGTAATATTAATATAATACATAATAAAATAATCAATCCGATCTTAATATCTACCTATCTATTATAATATGCAGTCAAAAGTGTTTTATATCACAAGTGTAGATTATCGAAAATAAACCCGATTCACACAAGGTTTATTTATACTTAAAGTAATAAAATAATAGTAAGTAGATATCTATTAGAGCCAGATATACATATTATAAAGCCACGCGCGCTCGATATACCGCGACGAACTATCGAACAATGATCGACCGTGTTCTACCGCGACTTTTGTTTAAAATTTAAACTCGGATCGCGGCTGCCCCGCGTGGCGCGGCGCATCTCAATTGCGTGCGGCTGCCGCGCGAGCCAATGTTCGATAGTTCGCACCGTTGGTATCGAAACGCAGCTATTCTAGCTGTCCCCACGATTTTATGGGCCGGCGCCACCTGACGGAGCGCAGCGCAGAGCATTTTTTTCTTCATATTATTATAGACATTACTTTCATTAGAATAATATTGAAAATCAGTTGACACAACAAATGAGCATCGACGCATCGAAGACATCGAAGCAACTACCTGCGAATGTTGTGTCAACTGATTTTGAATGTTATTCTAATAAGAACAATGTTGAAAATAATATGACAAACCTTGAGTTGTCAGCGAAAAGTTGACAGCCCTTTTTACATTTACATGAAATGTACCGGAGTATTGAGTTTGGTGCAGGGTCCAAAGTAGTTGGTACTGGCACAAGACCGCTACTAGTTTTTTGCCATCCCCACTCACTTGGGTCTCTTTGTTGCTCGTTAAACTGCTAAAAATTTACAATTTTCAACTCGCTCTAGAAACCGAACGATTGGTCTGAAAACAAAACTAAATACTGGTATCTGTAGAGAATTTCAAGTACTTTAATTTCTGTAAACAAACCATTTACCAAAAGTTAATAGTTTTCGAGTTTTAAGCAAAAAAAACGAAAAATGAAGAAAAAAAACGGATTTTGCTGTTTTTTTTTTTAATGTTGCGTCACGAAATTTTTTCCGCAAACCTCAGATTCGGATTAAGCACCCCAAAAAACATATAGAATGAAAAAATCAGAACTACCCCAAAACTTTCCTAGCAAAAATACTATTTGACTGAACTATCTACTTTTTTATGTTTTTTTATAGCATCTAACATTTTGATTTTGGATTCTGCCAAATGTCAAGTAAGAAAACTACATGTGCGTACGAGTCATACACAGAATTAGGTTCAAAATTGTTTTCCTGTTCCTGATGATTAAGGATACTGGAGCATCTAATCCTCAAAATGTTTATAGTATAGGCCAAAACTACATCAAGCACAGATTATGCGGATATGCATTAAGGGTCAGAAATTAGCTCCCAGTGTCCTTAACTTTCGGGAACAGGAGAGACATTTTTTATGACCCGCACCTACGCATTATACACACCTATTACCTATTATACACACAAACACTTAGGGCCACTTGTACCATTTTACATTTAAGTTCATCTTAAATAAAATTAGCTAAAACTAATTAACTCGCTAATTTTGATTACGCTAATTACGTTTAGGCCTTTCTTGTACCACACCATTTGAGATGATATTTAACTAATTCCGTTTATAATTTGTTGCTTTTTTCTGACACTTACAGATAAGTTAAAAGAGAGATAGCGCTCTAAGAAATACAGTCGTGCTGTCTCTTTTTATTTTTTTTCCTACATCTAACAATGCCCTAAAAATAGATCCTCTCTGTCAATGTCATTGTCAGTTCGATTGTTGTTGAAATAAATCTTCATCCATTTTGCGGCAGATAGAAATGAATGACAATAGCTGAGTCAGCTGATGAGATTTCGCCATTTTGAACTAGCTAATTATGATTAGGCTACCTTAATTGGCCATCAAGGAGCATTTAAGTTTGACAGCTTACTAATCACGATTAACGCTTGGAACAAGACAAGTTTTACGCTTAAATAAAAAGTTGTATTTAAACACATTTTTAATTTTGATTAGCCCGATGGTACAAGTGGCCCTTAGACCCAGAACACACGGTGAAACGCAACTGCAACGCAACTGAAACTGCCAGTTACTTTTGAGTTAAAAAAGTAACAAGCAGTTTCAATTTCGTTGCAGTTGCGTTTCACCGTGTGGTTTGGCGTTAAGAGCCCGTTTCACCATTTAGGTACAGATAAAATTTATCTGACTGATGTATTATACTCGTGCCTCAGCCTGTGTCTGTATAAAAATCATGTTTCATGAAATAGACAAGTTTATCGGTCAGTTAAATTTTATCCGTAGGTAATGAAATGTGCACTAAGACTCAAAGCAAACATCTCTGTAAGTATATCACAGCAATGTTTGTCTCTAGAGGGAATCGAACCTATGACCTAATGGCAGGCTGGTTCTCTACCAACCACGCCAACTTAGTCTGCGCTCACTTTGGCTGCGTTTTCGTACGGATTTCACTCGTGCGTATATGTACGAACACGTACTATGGGAGCGCTCAGACTGCGTATACGTACGACTAACGCCCGTTATTAATAACCTATCCTGATCCGTTTTTACCAAATCGAGATTGAAAAAACAAAATACAATTGTCACTTGTGTACCAAAAACATGTCAAGAACACAATTGTGTTTTGTTTTTTCAATCTCGATTTGGTAAAAAACGGATCAGGATAGGTTATTAATAACGGGCGTTACTCGCACGCAGTCTGAGCGCTCCCATAGTACTTCTAAGGTCGGGATTATTCGTGCGTGTTCGTACGTATACGCACGAGTGAAATTCGTACGAAAACGCAGCCAAAGTGAGCGCAGCATTACAGTATTTTTTTACGGCACTAAATATCTTCACACCTTAGAAGCTTAGTATCTACTTAATAATTTATTTGTTTCCTTAATGCTCATTAGTAAAAATAAGATATCTATATAAAGTAAAGTATACAGTCTAGATTGAAGTGGTTTAAAAACTAGAGTTACGTAGGTAAAAGGTAAAAAACGGAGTCGTGTTAGGTGTTAAGATTTTCCTGTTATCTGTCTTGACTCTGTATCTCATGAACCGTTAGACCCAGAACACAGGGGGAAACGCTACTGCAACTGCTAGTTAGTTACTTTTGAGTTTGAAGCTTGAAACGTTTTAGATTAGTTGCATCGTCTGTGGTTTTCTATAGGAGTCTATAGCAGAAACTTAGATGCAACTCAAAAGTAACTAGTAGTTGCAGTTGCGTTCCCCGTGTGTTCTAGGCCTTATAATTGGTGAATTAAAAATTCACACACATGATCCGACATAAAAAAAGATTTTCTAGGATGTGAAAGATTAATAGTGTCTCAGTACGGAACCCTTCGGGCGTGAGTTCGACTCACACTTTGTCAGATTTATTTAAAAGCTACTTGACATTGATATTTTTTGTAATTATTCATCAAAGCGGTGACTTAATTGTTTTTTGTTGCTAAAATCTCTGAAACCACAACATAGTGTGAATCATCCTATTAATATTATAAAGGTTAAAGTTAGTACCGATGAATAGATGGTTAGACTCTTTCACGCAAGAACCACTGAACCGATTTTAATGAAACTTTGCGAAGGTAATGATTGTAATGATATGAGAATACGATTTGAACACAAAAAACATGCCGTTATCTTACAAAAATGACATTTTATTTGCAAATGAACACTTTTAACGTACGAGTAGGTACTGTATTGATTATACCCCCTTTCTGTTACACCCTGTATAACTTTTTTTTTTTTTCATTTTTGAACTTAATTTAAACAGCTTATCTCTGTTTTTTCTTCGTCTGTTTAAACTTAAGCATGCAGTGTCCGCGAGCCATCAGTTCTTTCCCCGGGTAGGTCGTCAAAAAGGCATCCGCCTTCCCCATTTCAAACGGCCACTGGTACGGGAACCTTTCGATCGCTGGTACCCCGTGAAGGGTTAAATTAAGCAGCTTATATTCGTTCTGAAAAAATAATAAATAAATAAAAAAATAAAAAAGTTTTGGCTAAGACCCAGAAAACACGATGAAACGCAACTCAAAAGCAACACGATGCAACTGAAACGAAACGTTTTAAAGTAGTTGCGTCGTGTGTGGTTTTCTAAGGAAGTATATAGCAGAGACTTCGATGCAACTCAAAAGTAACTAGCAGTTTCAGTTGCGTTGCAGTTGCGTTTCATCGTGTGTTCTGGGCCTAAGGCGCGCTGTTGTTTTGTGTTTTTTGCGTTGTTCGCAGCGTCAGACGCATGTCATCAGGTTACTTCATACAAAATCTATGTAGATAAATATATGTTTATTTATATACTTAGTTTAAAGTATATTCTTTAAATTATTTTGGTTTTTGTTTAAATACTTGTAACTGGCAGACGTAAGTATAAAGCAAACTTGCTCAATGTTTTAAAAGTAAACATAAAACGATATGTTCTTGCTATAACCTAATCAATACAATACAATACAAATATTCTTTATTGCACACAAGGATATAAGGTACAGACACAAACAAGATTATAAGAACCAACAGGCGGCCTAATTCTGCCTACTTATATTATAAATGTCAATGGAAGGATGGATGGATGTTTGTTACTCTTTCACGCAAAAACTACTAAATAGATTTTGATGAAATTTTGCAATATTATAGCTTATTTATCAGAATAACACATATGCTATATTATTTTGAGATATCATGTTTTTTTTTCAAGATATGACGATAAATGCGTACGCAGTCGCGAGCAGCCTCTACTCCTTAATAAATGAATAAATAATATAATGATACTTACAGGAGGTAAAGGGCATATTAATCCGATTCTCTTTAAAAGCGGACTGAAGAACTTCTCCCGTAGAATCATATCACAAGCTCTAAAGCTCATGTTCACGAAACTTGGCTTGTATTCGTTATTGAGCAGCTCGTAGAATACGATGTTTAACTGAAACATTAAATAGATTAAAAAATAAAATAAATTAACGTCATGTCGCATCAAGAAGGCTGAAACACACCGGATGCGTAGGTATGCGTAACGTAGACGCACAGAGCACCCCCTAATAGAGTGTACTTGCAAGGCAATAGACGCGCACCGTACATATGTCTTATTCGGCAGATGTAGCAAAGCGAACTATGTCATTCAAGTCAGTACTGACCAGCTGTCACATCCGTACGCACAAGCTTTTTCGCAATTTACATGGCACTTATTTTGCTTTAAAGCGTAATAAAATGACAGTGTGTTCTGTGAAATTGTGCGGGAAAAATTCTGGGACATCTTGCTTTAAGAAAAATGGAATAACTTTTCACCGACAAGTATAAACAATTTTTGTTTTATATTACGCGGAGTTCATGTTACACTGGACAACAAATTTTGATTTGCCTACATCCCTTTCTATCATTATGCTAATTACTATGTTTATCCTTTTTCGTTTCCGAAATTTCAGTACTAGAGTTGTAACAAATTTATCGACTGAATGTAATCGATTTATTTTATCAAATACAATAATAATATACACTTTTTGTTGAGATGAGATGTAGATTAAGATAACTAATAATTATTATTACGTTGTAAAGAACAATACTTCGATATTTTTTTATTACCTATCATCGCAAATAATAGAATAAAGTTAGTGTTTGTTTTCTTTTAAAGATTTCCTAAATGTCCTGAGCAAAAAAGGTACAGCATATTTATTAGAAGTTTCTAAATAATAACCTAGTTTTGGGTTATTTGGGACACTGAAATTCAGTTTTCGGAAGCATGTATTTATTTCCAAATTAATTTTACCGGTAAGTGTCGTCAATTGTCATGCAATTTTAACTTAACCTCTCTAATTATTTAATTTTGTTATAACATCGAATTGTTCAACAATAAAAAATGTAACACACTTATGTAAATGTTTTATCGATAAACCTAACTGTCGTCACGGCACATCTCTAAGCGATGCGTTGACCTTGATTCAGCAAATCACAGCATAGTTGTCACGTCCCCCGCACTTCATTCTTGCCGCCTAAAGTTGTGAGTTTTGTTTCGAATAAAATTGTAATGATTCGGGCTCTATTAGGGGGTGCTCTGTGCGTAGACGTAAGCACGGCTTAGCCAGGCGCGTAGTTACGGTGTCACCGAGCTACGCGTCACGTCGACGTGTCCGTCTACGTTACGCAAGCGGTGTGTCCTGTCTCATACAATTCCATACATGTTAATGCTCTGTAACTTTGTATTTTTTTATGTATTTGATCAGGTAAAAAATGTGTCTCAAATATTTTTAATAGCCTAAAAGACGGACTAATTATTTTTTGAATGTAGTCATCTTCCCTATTCTACCAATCGCAGCAGTTCTGGAATTTGACATTTCCATATTAGTGGCTGTATTTTCAATAACGGCCGTTTCACAGATAACTTGGTACACTGTAATACAATAAGGAAGGAATATAAGGAGTGGCCCCATTTTTTTTTCATATACAAATGTGTTTATGACAGCGTGCCAAGGTTGCGCCAAGTTTTTCATAGTTTTCTTGGTAGATGACCTGTCAAACGATAAGTAGTACCTTTAGTATAGAATATATAGAGAGGAGCCATATCGTCTGGATCTGCGTGCCTGGTCTGGCGCAAAATGGCTACTTTTTGTATGGTACTACTTAATGTTTGACAGGTCATCTACCAAGAAGACTATGAGAAAACTTTGCGCAACCTTGGCACGCTGTGATAAACTCGTTTGTATATGAAAAAAAAATGGGCCACTCCTTATATTCTTTCCTCATTGACTTGGTAGTACTGTAATATTCATATTTTACCGAGACATAATTGGCGATGGTCACCAGAGTTCTCGCTTCTATATTGACCGAGTATGGAGACGCTCTGCCATATCTACGCACATACACTTTAACTTCGGCCGCATATTTCGGATTAACGTAATCAATGCCTGCCCTTTCCGGTATTACTTCTAAAGCCTGGAATACAAGTTGGTAAATAAAAATCATGTACGGATCAATTTATTCGATTTAAAGGACAACATCGTGAGGAAACCTGCATACACCAGAGAAGAAATTCGAAGGTGTATGTGAATTCCGCCAACCCGCACTTGGCCAGCAGCCTTATCACTCTCTGTATGAGAGTAGGCTCGTGCCCCTCGGTGGGGACATATATGGGCTGATAAAGAAGAAGAAGAATAAAAAAGACATTTATTTACAGCCCAATAAATAAAGATGAAAATGTAAAAAAAAACAGTGGTTTATGCTATAAAATGGCTTCGGACTCAGCACAATGCTGTTTTTCAGCTTTCTTAGTTCTCTTTACATACATACATATCCCTCACGTAGGCCTCTCTTGCTACGATCCAAACACACTTCTTTCGTTTCATCCACATTCATCAGTCGCATTCATTAGTTGCCAGTAATACTAAGTAAGTAGGTAATAGGAATTAAAACCCTTAACCGACTGGTGAATGTGGATGAAGCGAAAGAAGTATGTTTGGATCGTAGCAAGTGGAGGGAAGTGGTCTCTGTTTCCCCGGATGGGAGAGTCGTGACCAGTGGTGGATTTACCAATAGGCAAAGTAGGCCAAAGGGCGGTACATTTACAGGGGTGGCAAATTTTGTCAAATGTTTTTTTCATCTTACGGAAATAAAAAACAAACTTATAATTATATGTATGTATGAATAAGTACTCACAATAATGTAACAAGCAAAAATAACTGCAATCGCATAGTAAAATCCAAAATAAAACTTCATTTTTTAAATTATTAGCATAATTGCTTAAAAAAATATTTTTTTCGTACTTAGTAGGTACCAACTAATTCTAAACTACACTAAATTCTAGGTACATGATCTATGTTCCTATTTAATATGTTTATAGTATACAGGGTGTATGTTTAATTATGCACTCTCTTGCGGAAAAAAAGACATCCACTCGTGAAACTGAACACATGAAACAATTGACCAAAAAAGATGGGTCGAAATATGAAATGTTACTTTTTAAATCGGAATTGTTTTATTTATGTATATTGTATACCTACTTGTCTTGTGTTTGAATAAATAAATTGTAAACTACTTAATCAGAATTTATAAGGAATATCGAAATAATTTTAAGTGTGTGTTTTTACTTATATCTAAGTATTTGTTTTGTGTAATTTGACTTGTAACATTGTTCTTGCTTGAACTTCATCTTTTATACATAGGTAGGTATTTTATTAATTCTGTCTGATCGACATTATGTGTAATTTTTTTATTTCACCCCTGTTTCTTGGGAAAACTGGTTCAGTTTCATGAGTGAAGTGCGTTAGTCTATTTTCGTTAGGGAGTGTATAAACACCCTGTAGCACAGATAGGTCATAGGTAGTTAGATAAAACCACATTTAACTGCATTTTCATGGTATTTCGTTTATTTAATTGGTATTTAATGTTTTGCAAATTTAAATGCTTACATACCTACATACATAGGTACCTACATATCCGTCACGCCTCTCTCCCATTGGGGTTGACAGAGATCACTTCCTTCCGCTTGCCATGCAAACACATTTCTTTCGATTCACCTTAAAATGCTTATTTTTGATAAAATAATAATAATAATGAGGGTCAGTTACCTACCTAGGCTCCTAAATGACCTGTAGATACCCGTAACATCCGTTTAAGTACCTATCGCCCGCGACTCCGTTCGTATTTATCGTCATATCTTGCAAAATATAAATAACATCATGAAATAATATAGCATATATACTTTGATTTGAGTGAAGAAAGAAATAGGTTATAATTTATTCTTTTTTTAGCCTATAGGTACCTTTGTTATTCTGTTGTGTAATCTACTTACAATATTGGAAAGTTTTATTAAAATCTGTTCAGTGGTTTTTGTGTGAAAGAGTTAAGATATCCTCAGCCTCACATCAACCATTCCATCCATCGGAACATCGACATTTATAATATTACGTATTAAGTTCTATAGGTACATAATTAAGGCAATTACGATCGCAAATCGCAATACATATTTTGTTAAATAAACATTTTGTTAAAATTAGGATTTAAAAAGGCAATTTTACAGTGATTAAGTAAGGTAATGGACGAGCGTATGAAACCTAGATAACACTCAGCCATTTTTGAAATAAACTAACCTTTTTAGTATAAAAATAACCTGACTGCGATTAAAAAATACTTTATTATATATTGGCCAGCGTGGTGGATTACGGCATATTCACTCTCTGTATGAGAGTCGGCTCGTGCCCCTCGGTGCGGACATATATGGGCTAACAACAACATGTATTTTGATGTACCCAGTGTCACTTTCACTGTAAATACAAATCTAACGACACCTCTCAACCAAACTAAAATCCATCAAGCCGTTTAGGCTGTATGGCGGGCCAAAGAATTATAGGGTTAAGGAGGAAACAGTTGCTCAGTCGGGTACAGTGACTCACCATCGGTTTGTAAAGAAGGAAAAGAGATATGTTCATCTCTTTTGCACATGCGCGTGCGCATGCCAAAAGCTTTCGAAAAGTGTAAAAGAGATGACCGTATCTGTTTTCCTTCTTTACAAACCGATGGTGAGTCAACTGTTTCCTCCTTAACCATACATACAAACATACATACATATTCTCGAAAAACATCCTTCTGGCGCATTCGGGTGAAAAGAAGAAATAACGTGTCCGTTAAAAAAAAATCTAACCAGCGCACTATTTTTGGACTCTACAACAATTTCGTTCATCAAGGCGTGGCGACCACTCACGAATTGGTAAACCACAAGAGGCAAGACGGACGTTCGCGTCGAACACAGCACAAAAACATTCCACAAAGATCAAAGTTCGATTTTTAAACAAATTGACATTTCGAAGCGGATTCTAGATCCTTTTGGGGATTCCTATGATGAGTTCCCGTAAAACGAATCTTGCGCAAGTTTTTTCACGTTTGTTTGTTACATCCGAGAATCTTTGTAGGTATGCTTTAGCGATTCAGACCATAGGTACATTCTGTCACGCGTCTTTCTCATCGAAGTAAACAGAGACCATTTCGCTGCACTTGCTACGATCCAAGCACATTTCTTTTGCTTTATCCACATTTATATAAACATATAACTCTACCTATCACGGATCCTGAGATCCACAGCCTGGTGACAGACAGACGGACAGCGAAGTCTTGTAATAGTTAGGTACCATTAAGGTAGCTAAGTACAGAACTAAAAAATTGGTACTTTAAAAACCTAAAACACGCTTTAGCTAGCACTTAATATGCTCCATCATCAGATCTGTTCGAAAGTACCATATTATTGTATTGTCAGCGGAACTCAGAGTGTGTGCAAAATTTTATCCTATTCGAAGATCAGGAAGTGGGTCAGATTAAGATTCCAAGATTTGTTGACATACACAGTTACTTACAAGTGAAGCTAATATTAAGCGTGTAAAAAGAGATCCCAATAATAAATACCTAGGTATACTTATACAAAATATAATAAATGAATATATTTAGAAATAAGTTCACGGATGTAATCTTCGCGTCGCTTCCTTAAAAAACAATTGAAACTAATTGAAATCTATTTTTTAAAGCTCGTCATGTCAATTTGTATTTACCACTTTTTTATGTTAAGCTAATGAAGTGAACGGCTAACGGCTACTTGAAAATTGGCAACGTATTGTGTAGTGTTCTCAGAATTTCCGCGATTCAAATCTTTATTGCGATATACCTAAGATATTTTCGTAAGTTTTTAATATAATCAGCAGATATAAGTATTTTAAACAAAGAATCTTACTTTTCGACAAAATAAAGTTTTCAATTTCGAAAGAATATCATCATGGAAGGAAAAGTAAAAAGGTAAACGGAAGATAGGGCGACCATGGAGGTCTTACATAGATCAAAAAAAGGAGGGAATAGAAGTTGTATCGTGTCAGGTGCTTATACTGATGGCAGAGAATAGAGCAGAGTGATGTAGACTCCACATATTAATCCAAATAACGCTAAACGAACTTGCACATTTATTTTTTAATATTAACTGCAAAATTTAATTTATTTTGCCTACTTTAAACTATGTTGACATGTAATGAAAATTATGAATAAATGAGTACGAGTATTGAAATCCTACCTAATTATAGTCAAGCCCTTTGATTAAGAGACAATTATACCTTTCCGTACCTTGGGAAAAATTGTAGTTAATTATATCCTGAATTAAGTACATAAGCTAAGTCATATCGCTTCTAACTGTGACACTTCGTAGCTTCGATCCTAAATAACCATTTTTATGTTTAGCCTAATAAAAACGGACAGCTGTGACGAAAAGCGACTTTTTAAACATGTAAATTAGGTTATAAAACAAACCTTTAAATTCATTCTCAAAAATTCAAGCCAATTCTACTTTCTGTTGCCTAACTCTTAGAAACTAGGTTTCATAATGCTAAAAAGGATCAAAATTTATGGAAATTGGATAATAATGCAACATAATATTTGACTAACATACGCCTAGATACTGAATAGGCATATATCCCCACACAAACTTCAATATTTGACCAGTGGCTCAAATTTTTGGGATATCTTCCTTATCTAATTGGGCTAAGATTCCCGGAACTGGTTGACGCTCGACGGCCACAGAGGTAGAGATCGGCCTAAAAGGAGATGTTGCGACGATCTGGATGCATACTTGGCTGGCCAACTGGCCAGAAGTAACCTGGAGTAGGGAAAGATGGAAGAATTCGAGAGAGACCTTTGCCAAGATATGGGCTCCAGGCTCACACATGTCTCAGTGCTAAGTGTTTATATGTAGAATATTATATTTTTATAGCATATTTAGCACTCGTTAGTTGTGTTGTGTTTAGTTATGTTGTAGTCATAGTTGTATCATGTTGCTACACGCTTTTTCTAATCAAGATATGTAAAAGCTCCGCAAAAATAATGTATCTTGCATATTGCAAACTTAATCTGCATATAACCTTCGTGCTAAAACATGGCTAAGTTATTTGCTAACCTGTTGTAAAAAAGAAGGCATGAGTTTTACCTTTCCCCTTTTACTTTGAGCAGTGTGTTAGAACTTTGACCAGTGTATTAATTTCCTTAAAAATACTCAATACTCAATGGTTTATTGCTCCATAAAAACTTTAGGTATAATATTTAACAGCTTACAGCAAATTATATTGCAAGGATTATGGACCCTGTTATAGGGCACCGCAAATGAAAGAGGGGAGGCTTCTCTTTTTTATATTTACTTTTATAAGTACTTAGGTATATCTATTTAATTACAATCATCCTTATAGATTATAAATATTGATATATTATCTGTTTAATTATCATTTAAAAGCTCAGCCTCATATTACATGCCAGTAGACGTCCATAAGCTGACACAACATAAGTATTACATGTTCTAGATCGGTTTTAACAGTAATCAGCCTACTACATTGACTGTGATGTACAGATATGTTTATCTTGGGGGTTTGTATGTATGATAGGTATGTAAGTATTTATAGTAAACTATATTAATCTTTCACACCCCAGAAAAAAAAGAACAATAGAAAATCTATTGTGTCTGGGTTTATAATGGGTCAGTGGGATGTGAGAGGTTAAATACAATACTTATTATGTGTATACCTACCTTACCTACCTAATTATAGTAGGTAAGCTTTACTTGCATCTTGTATCCTTTCTTTCCTACGCCAAATCTTCCATTTTCTAAAAATCTGCTTAGGTATTTGAGCTCTAAAATAAAGAAATAAAACTCAAGTTCTAAACTAATTTCACAACATCTCTTACAAAACTAACGACCTTTGACAGATTACACTTAATTATTGTTAAAATAAAATACTACGATAAGTTTGCATTGTAAATTCATCAAATCATTGAAGAAATCAGTCGTTTTGCATAGAAATGCCAAACATTTTAACTGACTTATAACCTCCGTTGCAAAAAATCTTCTCAAAATGATTTATCAATTAAACATCGCGTCGTCTTTTTTTAACTTTGGATAAAGATAGTGATAGCTATAGTTTTAATGGGGGATTAGTTTAATTGACCTTTCTTGCAACTTAAAGATACCACGTTGGTGTTAAAAGTGGGGATTTCAAGATAGATTATCGTTGAGCAAAAGTTTATATATTTTATATGCCTATCTATTTCGCTAGTGGGCAGACGCCACTCTTACAATATTAGCATTAGAAAAATATCTAATTTATATAAAAAATATATATCTGTTTTTTTAATAAAGGATGTTTTGTTAACAAAAACTTTTCTGTAGTAATTTTTAAGTTTTTTAGTTTTAAAAACGATACCAAATAATTGAATTAGTGTTGTAAATAAAAGTGATATTAAAATGAAGGAGTTATATTGGATGGTGGTGCTTTGTGCTTGTTTTGGTAAGTTTCTTTTTATTCTAATTTATAACCGACTTCAAAAAAAAGAAGGAGGTTTTTCAATTCGACCGTATACTTATTATTTAAATATATGTACCTAAGTACTAAACTTTTTAACTAACGGCTAAAATGTTTTTTTTATAAATAAAAAAACATATTTCTATGCAGATAAAAATATGATCAGTTAACATATTTCAAAAACAATAGGTACCTATATCAAGTCAGTTAAATTAGATTTTTAGTACTTTAGTTCAATTAATTAAACAAATAAATTAAATTAAATAAATAACAAAATAAACGACTGTTTGTGGGCCTTTTTTACAGAAAAAATACTTTCGTAGATATGCCCACAACCTAAAATAAGAAAATACCTAGAATTATAACGTAACTAGGTATATACTTCAAGTGCTCAAAATTGAAACAAAATATTTAAAAAATGTTAGAAAACCATAAATAAAACAATCATCATTATCATTACAACGAGATTCATCTGCAATCCAGTTCAAGGCCAAATCGTTTCATCTAACACGAATTAATTTGATACGTTCTCACCAAGAGCATACATACAGGTGAGGTCTCAAGTTAAGAATTGTAATATTTCGAAATAAACGATGCGATTTGGAATTTCGTCAAATTATCTAAGAAATATGAACAACTATTAATTTGATGTTATTTATTACTTTTTTAAAAACATTTAATGGCTTGGTAAAAGAAACCTTTAAGCCAAATTATTTTTATTAATTTTTTCTAGCACTGCACTTGACCTACCTACTGTTTTTGTAGGGTGACTATAAAATGATGTTGATTCGGAAAAAACGAATTATCTACTTATAAGAAGGTAAATAAAAATAAGTAATAGATAAAATTTCAATAGATATATATGTACTTAGCATTTATCTGATAATTACTGAACATAGATACAAAAATATAGGTAATTTAAAAATAAATAAGTACCTACCTAAAGGCAAGCAAGGAGCCTAAAATATTTTAAAATAAAAAATAGTTACATATAGTTAAAATTGAATAACATAGTCTTTTTTGGTGCAACGTATTTCACTGGCCATTCAGCGTGGCCATGCTGCTAGTATTCTTGGTGCTTTTTCACCAACTTTGACTCGAGATAGGGATACTTTTTACGACTGCGTAGCCTGATTTTGTGTATTTTTTCTTTGTTTCTTTAGGTAATTAAATTATATACATATGTACCTATTTAATTGTCTAATGTAACTGTAGTTATCAAAAAAACTTCAAAAATCACTAAACTTTTAAACAAATTGATTAAAACAAAAAACGGTCTGTTATTACTTATTCAAATTAAATAGGTAACTAGTCATTCAAATTCCCCGTGAGCGTACTCGTAATTCATAAAATGTCACTTATAATTAATCTTCAGTCGATAAACAAACAATCGAATGGACAAAACGAGTTATTACATCATTAAAATGAAACTTAGATAAAAAAGTTGGTAACTACTAACTACAATGAATCATTACAGTAGTGCCTCTAACATAGGTTGTAAACTAAAAAAGTGACGTGAGTAGCAGGTATCATCATCATTATTAAAGCTTCGCTCTTGTCGGTTTAGTCTACGCCACTCTGCTCTGTTTTCTGCCGTCCTTTTGAGCACCTGATACGACACAATTTCAATCCCTCCTTTATTTGGTCTATGTAAGTCCTTCGTGGTCTCCCTCTCTTTCGTCTTCCTTCTACCTTTCACTCCAAGATGTTTTTTATAAAGCAGGTATAAAATTAAATTAACTGTAAAACTTGAACCTTAAGTATTTTTTTACATTGTTCATAATAGCATGTAACGTTATGGATTCTGACAATGTCAAGTGAAGTTATAACTACATTGTACAATGATCTATTTTACCTACTACGTTCCTGCCTATTAAACTCTACCCTTTTAACTGTCTCCAATTAAAAAAACACGTCAATTTTCGCCCGATTTAAAAAAAACGACCTAAAATTAACACACAGTTTCGCATTTATAATCTTAGTATGGAGTCCTAATCTGTAGAGATAAAACAAATTACTTAAACATTACTGTAATCAAACTGTCAAAATTGCTTAACAAAATATTATAAACAATGAAAAACTAAACTTTCGAAACTATTACCTACTTATTTATTGCAGAGCTACTATAATTGTTGTATGATTCCCATGTTTGGACGTTATCTTGCGGACTATCGATCACATTGTCACCCTACTTATGTAACAATAAAAAACCGGCCAAGTTCGAGTCGGACTCGCGCAGGAAGGGTTCCGTACCATTCACTACGTTAACAATAGCCCAATAATAAAGTCTACTGGCAGTCATTATTGATATCGAGCAAAAAAATCATGTTTGTTGTATGGAAGCCCACCTTAATTATTATTATTATTCGGTTTTAGTATTTGTTGCATAGTGGCAATGGTAATACCTACATCATCTGTGAACATTTCAACACTCTTGCTATTACGGTTTAAGAGATACAGCCTGGTGACAGACGGACAGCCAAGTCTCATTAATAGGTAGGGTCCCGTTTTACCCTTTGGGTACGGAACCCAAAAAAAATTACTTCATACAATATGTAGTATTGTATGTTTGTATGGAACTTGTTCCGTAATAGCGAGTTCATTTGATTGGTAAATAATGAATGATAGACATTTTTATTGATGCGTATAATTGCTCTTCAGTGTACTTTCGTAAAATATTGATGTTAAGAAGAGTGTTTAGTAGCTACAATTGTTTGTCTTTTCTAGATATTTGATATTACAACAAGTAGATACCTATAGAGACGTACTGTATGTGTATGTTGGGAGCGGAGCAAAATATTTTTTGTACATTGTACCTAGGTATATTTGGTAGGCACTGAAAATAGGTTTTTGTCTCTGAGGTAGTAATTAGTAGATGTAGGTACCTAAGACCCAGAACACACGATGAAACGCAACTGCAACGCAACTGAAACTGCTGTGTTGCATCGAAGTTTCTGCTATAGACTTCCTTAGAAAACCACATACGACGCAACTACCTAGTTTGAAACGTTTCGTTTCAGTTGCGTCGAAACTCAAAAGTAACTAACAGTTTCAGTTGCGTTGCATTTGCGTTTCACTGTGTGTTTTGGCGCTAAGTATATTTGTGTGGCACTGTCCTATCATTTAGACATCGGTTAAAATTGAAAAAAAAAACAGTTGAATTAAGAACCACCTCCTTCTTCCTGGTTTGGTTATTTTATTTTTACTTTGAAGTCGGTTAAACATATGCCCTACTCTGCATCTTCTCTGCCTATCTACATCTATTCTGCTTTACTTAAAAAAAAACGAAAAATGACAGAATGAATACTCATAAGTAGGTTCTTTTACCTTTTTACTTGAACCTCCCTTTGTCTACACACCAAAGCCGCCGGCATGCCGCTGGGCTAGGCCAGCGGCTTTTCGTCATACGAATGGCAGCTGTCAAAAAAGCCGGCGGCTTTGGTGTGTAGACAGCATTATGAAACACCTGCTAATCAACCAAACATACGTGTAGGTAGGTACTATTTATTTACCTACCATAATTCATGAATACACCTCGAGGTAAACTTAATCATAAAAGTTTAAAAACAAACAAAGTTTTATAGATGTAAACAACACAAATTCCCTGTTGAATGCCAATGTCAGTTGCATAACGTTTTAATGAAGTGTGCTCGGCGGACGGCGGCACGGCAATGGTACAATGTTATAGTGGATCGTTTAATTTGAAATCACTGTCAAATTCACTCAACTTGGTCTATCTACAGTGTAGATTCTACACAGATCCGGACCGTGGCACGTCAGGAGGGAAAACAATACGTCGTCATGACAACGTAAAATGAAATGAAAATCATTTAATCTTGTAGGTTTTGACAACACCTAAGACGGGTCATTTTTTAAAGTTAATGCTAGATTCGCAAGAGTGCAGTTTTCCCCAGAGAAGAACCCAGCAAGAAACTCTGTAGGATTGCTCTCTTTAATTTAAGTTTTACAAATCTCAGGCATACACAGAAACATATAATAAAATTAATATTTCAAAACAGCTATCCATAAATAAATAATAAAAATTTGACCCCGCAATATGACGCCGCCCAGTTTAGAGAGCATCGAATATCCCTAATAACCTCCTTTATATGCAGCCAATGTAATCGTAATTACAGTACGAGCGAGGAAGAGATTAAATCATCAACTGAATCATCAGCTTTTCAGTCTCCTTGTACTGATATAAACGAGTCACTTATGTCCTGTGATGGCTCAGAGCAGGACGAGACAAAACTCAACGTCAATACGCAACCCCGGCTGAAAGATGTGATCAGTATAAGTTGTGATGCCGACCTTAGCTCGCATTTTGAACCTACAGAACAGAGCAGTCCCAAAAAGAGCAGAAGCGATATTAATACCAAGACTCCTGTCTCCGAAGATACTTCGCCAGCAATGCTGCGGATACAGGAAATGTTTAACTCCATAGCCGGTAGCATAAGTGCGCTTTCTATGTCGGTAGAGGCAACCCGTGAGGAGATAGGTATCGTACGCTCGGAGCTGAATGACTTAAAACAAGATGTTAATAAGCGTTTGGATAAGAATGAAGAGGAAGTACGTGAGCTAAGAGAGGAGATTGCAGTCCTCCGTTCTGAGATCAATCATCGTGATAGACTACAGCTACTTAACAATGTTGAGATATCAGGGGTGACAGAAAACAGTGCTGAAAACCTGAATCAGATTGTTGCAGTCCTCTCGACGAAGTTAGGCGTCAATCTCGATCCTAGAGATATTGATCATGTGTCGCGTGTTGGACGTCGTCATCCCGTTGATGTAGAGCTTGCGCCCCGGCCCCGCCCTATTATTGTGCGCTTCACCCGCCGTGCACCACGTGACGAACTGTTGCGGGCTGCACGAGTTCGCCGCAACCTTTCTACCGACCAGATCGACGTCCCGGGTGAGCGCAGGCCAGTATATGTGAACGAGCATCTAACTAAAACTGACCGGCAGCTATACGGGAAGGCGCGCAGTATTGCGCGTGAGCTGAACTTTAAATACATCTGGAAAAAGAATGGACGTATCTTGATGAAAAAAAATGAAACAGCCAACACGTACCACATCAACTCTGAAAACGATTTGTTTCAGTTTCGAAAACAATAACAACATATTTACTTGTTTATTTGTTATAATAATATTATCTTTAGAACATTCCACAATAACTGTAAATTATTTTAACGTTAATATATTATGTGACCTCTTAAAGGATAAACTAAAAAATAATATTGGTGCCACCCAAATCTTTCTGATGATTAAAATTAATCAACTATTATTATCACTGATTGTCTTGGCGAGTAGATCGTATTCATTAATAAATATTTTTGTCTCTATAACCACTAAATTGTGTCAATACGATGTAGCTCTGTTAATGTCAAATGATTTAATAATTTCATATATTCCCACAAACTGTGTCCTCAAGCAATGTACTGTCTGCCCTGAACTTTTCTTCTACTTCTTATACCTTTATTTATTTAATAATGATTAACAAAAATATGCTTAAAGTTAACTTATATAATGCCCAATCTCTTAACACGTGTGGTGACGATCTTGTTCTAGCAGTAGAGAAAAGTAGTCCTGACTTAGTTGCCATAAATGAATCATGGTTACGGGAAGGGTGCGAGGCACTTGCTCCTCAAATTCCTTCATATAGGTTTCTTATGCAGCCTCGCCCGCAAGACGTAAGGAGAGGTAGGGGTGGCGGCGTTGCCTTTTATATAAGAGACGGAGTTAATGCTAAAAGAGTTAAATGTCCCCCCTCCTCTACAGAACAGTTGTGGATTAGGGTTATCCTAAATGGTCTTCGCCTAGCCATAGGTACTGCGTATCGGCCACCGTGGCAAGCAGTGGATGTGTTTATCGATGCCATCACTGAATCCGTTCTTTACTTTGCAAATTACGATAAGGTTATACTAACAGGCGACTTTAATATAAACCTTCTTGATTCTAGTAGTGCTGGCCTCCTTAAATTTACATCTTTTCTCCAAATCACTGGCCTCACTCAAGTCGTCGATAAGGCCACTCACTTTACGGATAGTTCAGAGACCCTGCTTGATATAGTCTGCACAGATACACCCTCCGCCGTCAAAAAAGTAGAGTATGATAATATGTCAAAGGTCATAGGACATAGTATGATTATTGTTACGTTCAAAATTAATAAGGACAAATATACGCCAAAATACATAACTTTTAGGCCCATCAAAGATATTAACCTTACTCTATTCAATAGGGATCTGCATAGTCTTGATAGGTACAGTTTCTCCTCGCTCACGTCTGTGAACGATATGGTAATTAATTTTACCAATTTTATTATATGTTTGTATGATTGCCACGCGCCACAAAAAACTATATACCTTAGACATAAGCCGACACCATGGGTGTCTAGTAATACTAAATGCATCATTGACCTATGTAATAAAGCTCTAAGCCGCTATCGGCGTACCCGTCGCACCAGCGATAAAGATTATTTTAAAAATCTAAAAAAACATATGGAAATAACCATGTACTCAGAAAAGCGCGCATATTTTAATGAACGTATTAATGGTTATTATAATGATTCCAAAAGCTTATGGAAAAATCTTAAGTCAGATGTTCTTACAGACAATAGTGGGGATAAAGTACTGCCTCCTCACATTGGTGATCCTGAGGAAATCAATAAACATTTTTTGACTCTTCCATGTCCCGATACGGTTCCTCCTGATGAACTTCAGTATTTTGCGCAAAATAAATTCCATTGTAAAATCTTTAGTCTTAAAATGGTAGATGAAGTGACGGTTAGTAAGGCAATTCTTTCCATTAATTCGAACTCTCAAGGTGCTGATGGTGTCAACTCCGACATGATCTTGCTAACTCTACCCTTTTCTCTATCTTTCATTACTGATATCATTAACAAAAGTATTTCAACCTCATCATTTCCCTTTTCCTGGAAGACTGCGCTGGTAACTCCAATCCCAAAAATACCTACCCCTACACAATATAAAGATCTTAGACCCATCAGTCTCCTACCGTACCTCTCAAAAATTTTGGAACGAGTGGTTTTCTGGCAGTTATCCGATTTTATAGAAAACTGTAATATCCTCCCTGAGGTTCAGTCGGGATTTAGGAAGGGTTTAAGTACCGCTACTGCACTTTCCGATGTTGTTGATAATATACTCACTGCACAGGATCAGGGTAAGGGCACTGTCTTGACATTACTTGACTTCTCTAGAGCCTTTGATACTCTCAGTATTCCGCTTTTGCTTGCTAAACTGACATTCTATGGCTTTGATGAACCTACTGTGAATTGGTTTCGCAGCTATCTTACAGATAGATCTCAGATAGTACAGATTAATGAACCCAATGGTAGAGTCAATAAATCATCTGTGGGATCCATAACTAGGGGTGTGCCGCAGGGGTCGATACTGGGTCCGATTCTTTTCATTTTATATACTGCGGATATTCGCCACCAAATAAAAACATGTAAATTCCATCTTTACGCTGACGATTGCCAAGTGTATATTCATACCAATCCACAAGATCTTACATATCACCTTGCCATGATCAACTCGGATCTTGATTCTATAGCGCAGTGGTCTTATCGAAACGCTCTGGTTCTTAATCCTAACAAATCGAAATTTATGATCTTAGGTTCCAGGAAGCAAGTCTCTAGTCTACTACATGAGGAACCAGTAGTTAAAATACTTGATTCACCAGTGGAGCTAGTCCCTGAGGCCAGGAATCTGGGTATTCTTATGGACAGTAGGCTGAGTTTTGAAAACCATATACAAAATTTGGCAAGAAGTTGTTTGTTTCGCATCAAAGTATTATATAAAATCCGTAATCTCCTCAGCGAGGAGGTTAGAGTCAAAATTTGTGAATCTCTCATACTTTCAAGACTCAATTATGGTGATATAGTGATTGGTCCGTGTCTACTCGCGAGCTCGAAGCGCATTATCCAAAGAGTTCAAAACGCGTGTATGAGGTTTATTTATAAAATACCCCCTAGATCGCACATATCCCCATGGTTAAATAATTTGGGCATTTTGAATATGGAATCTAGAAGATTGGTACATTTTGCTAATTCCATCCACTCTATTGTTAGATATAAGACCCCAATTTATCTTTTTTCTAAATTAAAATGGGCTACATATTCTTTTAATTGCCGTAGGACAGACAGTTGTTTATTGGTAACACCGTTTCATAAAACCAGGTCATTCGAGGGAAGTTTTCGATATCAAGCCACCAAATGTTGGAATAATTTGCCACCACCACTTAGAAAACCAATGGGAAAAGCAACCTTCAAAAAACATATACAAAATATAATCTTGGACAAACAAAGGCGGTCTTGATATCGGAAGCTTCTACTGCACTGTTGTAGTATTTATTTTAACTTGAATAGATTTTATATTTTAATGTTATGTTTTGATTCTGTTTTTTTTTTTTTTTTTTTAGTTTTATTTCAAGATTTTATATTGTCTAATTTTAGTTTTATTAAGTTTAATGTTACTCTCGCACATGTAGCTGGCACTCTTGAGAGATGGTAGTCGAGGGAATGAAGGCCCGACTGAAAAACAGCGTCTAGCTCTCTTAGGGTTAGACATAATGCTGAGTCGTGTTCCTTTTCATCGTTGTGCCCCTCTGCATACTTTAGTGTAGAACATTATTACTATTACTTATATACCCGCTTCATCCTCGTCATAACTTTTAACTTGTTCACATTTTAGTGTGTATATGGTCATAGCTGTGAATAAATTATTTTTCTTTCTTTCTTTCTTTCTTTCAATATCCAGGAAAAAGTAAGGCAAGTAAATGGGAAACAGAGAAGTGAAAGGCTTCGTTTGATGGGTTCCGCATGACATGACCGGCCATCACAGCAGCACCTTCACACACCTTCACACAGCAACGTGTGTGAATGAATCCATAGAAAATGTATGGAATGATATTTTTTCACCGACACGGCCCGGACACGGACACATTGTCATGACGACGTATTGTTTTTCCTCCTGACGGCCCGGACACGTTCCGGGCACGGCCCGGATCTGTGGAGATAGACCTCCCAACTTTTACAATGAACGCCTGTTAACGTCATAATTAGAATACTAATGACGTTAATCTGTATTTAGTCGGGTTTCACAGTGATCTTAAATTAAACAATTGACCCGATCCACTCTCTTTAGGTATTTCAGTTTATACCTAAGTCGTAGGTACTAAGGCCTAGAACACACGGGGAAGCGCAAGTGCAACTGCTTTCTGGTATTGACTCCTTCAGAAAACCACACACGACGCAACTAGTTTGAAACGTTTCAGATTGTATGGGGAGGCGAATTTTTTTTTTCGAGTAACGACCCATGTTCCTTGGGGAAAGTTGTTCAGTTTCATGAGGCCTACCACTGTGTTTCGGCTTTATACCCCCTTTCTATTACAGCCTGTATAGTGCATTAAACCCCAGATTCTAATTAAAAACATAGGAAATCTAACTTAAATTGTATCTAATGTACAGGAGCAACAATCGCCAAACCTCGTCACATAGGGTCAACGGAGTTGGACGTATCGGAGAGTCACAGCAGGACGAAACGATCCTACGACAAATGGCTGGACATCATATCACGTTAGTATTTTACTCTATCGATACAATGTATACCTACCTACATACATACATATCCGTCACGCCTCTCTCCTATTGACCACTTCTTTCCACTTGCTACGATCCAAAGAGACCTCTTTCGCTTCTTCCACGCTCATAAAACCTGTTAATATGTATTAGTAGAGTGCCGTAAGGTTTATACCTCGGAATCCAGGGCCAGTCAATGAATCTTAATATAAACCTTGAAAATATGTTTTTAATAGTATATAGAATAATGTTAAAAAAAAAAATTTTCCCGCTCTCAATTTTTTTTTTAATTTTTTTTTTTTTTTAGCCTAATTCTTCCCACTGCTGGGCAAAAGCCACTCCCACGCCTCTCCAAACACTCCTATTATTAGCTGCTTCCCACCAATCGTCCCTAAATGAGCGTAGGTCGTCACTCCATCGTTTTTTGGGCCTAAAATTATTATAAACAATTATTAATTTTTTGGAGTTTTCATTGATTTATATTAGTCAAAAGTCATATTTTAAAAAGAACAACTATTACAAACTTGAAAACTTGATCTTGGATCTCAGGTATACCGATGCACCATTCAAATACTACCTGTTTTGGTCCATTACACTATTTTGCTTTAAACAGCGACTTAGTTTTTGCCTTTATCACTCCCTATTTCTTAGTCAGGCTGAAAAACAAACGCCCTACTAGATTACTTCTCTTAACTACTCGATTTTGTCAATTTAACCACCTTAACTCAACTTCTAAGTTTTTGAAATAATCCGACTTAGGTAAGTCTTCGATGTCTAATACCCCGAATTTATTGTTTTTGCAATACATGTTATACCATTCTGGATTTGGAATAGCATGGCAGTTTTTAAAAACATTTGTTCATTAAGTACCGAGTAAATTTTTTTCGTGGCAGCTGCTCAAAGTCGAGTTATTGTTTTTGGGAGAGAATTAAAGTTAACTTTGACAGTTAATTTGTCGATGTTCCACTTTAATCATCAACGAATTATTTTCGCCATATCATAAGTAACTATCGAAGAAGCCGTTAACGTACTTTTCTTTTTAATTAATTGAATATTAATCTCTCTCTGATACAAAAACCATCAAAAAGTGGTTCTTTTTTCAAAAATCACTAAAACGGGTTTAACTCGATACTCTATGGGCATGTAAGGCTTATTTGTGCACCTTAAGTCCATCGACCTCCGGTGTCAGTTTGCCGGCCTATTTTTGGGATGTGCGGAGATTCCTGCTCCTGAAACCGATACGTATTATTTTGTATCATTGTTTTACGTTCATCAAAGCCTAAATTAGTTTAGCTAAAAAGTAACACGACATTCATTGACTGTTAGGCGGTACGAAGTTCGGGGCCCGCCATGAACAATACCGAACAGCTGCTGTTATCCCCTCTATTTCTCCAACCCGACCTTCATCGGTATACCTGCAGTCCCTAAAGATCCAAGATCAAGTTTTCAAGTTTGTAATAGTTGTTCTTTTTAAAATATGACTTTTGACTAATATAAATCAATGAAAACTCCAAAAAATTAATAATTGTTTATAATAATTTTAGGCCCAAAAAACGATGGAGTGACGACCTACGCTCATTTAGGGACGATTGGTGGGAAGCAGCTAATAATAGGAGTGTTTGGAGAGGCGTGGGAGTGGCTTTTGCCCAGCAGAGGGACGAATTAGGCTAAAAAAAAAAAAAAAATTAAAAAAAAAATTGAGAGCGGGAAAAAAATTTTTTTTAACATTATTCTATATACTATTAAAAACATATTTTCAAGGTTTATATTAAGATTCATTGACTGGCCCTGGATTCCGAGGTTTGACCATTTTTATGCCTTACGGCACTCCACTATATACCTACCTAATTATGATTTACAGTAATATACAGTACTTAATATTTATCACACAAGCAAAACCTATACACAGTAGTATTTATTACACAAGCTCCTTTGTTCAAGTTAAATGACTAAATGGCAGTTTCAAACACAAACTCGTTATTGAAAACTGCATCAAAATCGGATTATTAGTTTAGAAGCTAGGAGGGAACATTAACTTTGCACAAATGCACACACAAACAAACAAACATCTCTCACCCCAAACGTATATACCTGCTCCGTTCCGTCGTGGGTAAATATTACCTAAATGAGAAATATTTTTTCAGAATCAACGCGACCGGACTCAGGTGGACCATTCCAGCCATTTCCTATCAACTTAGCTGTGGGTAAGTACCTAACTATTTCATTCAATAACATTTACAGCCGTTCTTATTATTCAAAGACATATAGCTATCCGAGACCGGCAGTACTTAACTGTCACTTTTGATTTATCCTTCAGAAGAATCCCATACATTTTTTGACAGCGGTAGGTTTATAGGGACGAAAAATTCTAAGACAGATAACTATTTATGTTTCCAGTAGGGAGATAGATAGAATGTAGGGATTAAGGAATGGCCATTAGTTGCAAAAAAGGTCAGTTAGTCTATCGATATAGACGGCTATTAGGTGTAATGGAGACTTCACTTATAGCTGATCAAAATTTCATCAAAAATCTGAATAAGACGGCGGCACAATGTTTAATGGTATTACATACTAACTTAACTTATGTACCTACGGTACTTTTAATGAAACTGAGAGTTTTAAATTTAAATACGTCTTGTGTACCTAATTAAACCGATTTATCTAATATAGATCATTTATCTCAATTTAACACATCACGAGATCCAATCAATTTATCAACAACTAGCAATATTTAACTTGATAACCGATCAGTATTAACACTCATATAACCGGAGTCTCAACTTATTTCGAGTTCTAAATACCCTAAAGCAAAGCTTTTAAGATTCTTATATGTTAATTATACTGACCCAGAATGGTACTAAAGAAATGTCGTAAGAAACATCTTCACGACCACCTTCCTAACCTTCTAAATGTTACGTCATTAAAAAAAAACTTGTCCGGTAACTTACCTTTATGGAAATCAGTATAGTCGGTTGTATAATGACCGTTGAATTAGTTTTGATACTTTAATCTTAAGTTTAAGTTTTATAAGTGCGATTCAGTGCGTAAAAGTTTGAGTTAAGTTTGATTTGCATACTGTAGAGGGCGATTAAGGATGCACATCGATCTCCTACAGTCTCTTCTTCTAATTTAAGAGCCTAGCTTTTCCCGGTGGGAGGCTCTTCCATCCCTCCCTATTCTCTGCCTTCTTTTTAACATCTTGATACGACATGGCACCCGCCTTTTCCTTCACCTGTTCTAGGAACGTCCGTCTGAGTCTTCCTCTCCTACAGTAAAGGTCAATAAACAATGCACATCGATCTTTGGAAAGAGGCAATTGATTAATTTCAAATTCGTATAATAGCTCAACTAATTCTATAATTTGACTCATTTACTGAAGAATAACTAATCCTGGCGCACAGTAGAACTGGATGGAGAACACAAAGGGAGGCCTGTGCCCAGCATTGGGACATGACAGACAAAACAATGGAATCTTTAAAATATAGTTACTTTATCTTCTTTTCTGACTATACAAAGCCAAAATTAATGCGAAAGATGAAACAAGTTGTCACCGAACTTTAAAGGATGAATAAATTAATATTTTATTCAAATATGTATAAGTAGGTACTTAATGGAATTTAGGGTTTGGTCCTATGAATGGTGGGTGATTGTACCAATGGAATTCATTAAAATAACTATTGGTTAAAAAAAAAAATTCATTTATATTTAAGAGGACTCCCTCCGCCCTATGCTTTCTTTTAATAAAAGCTTTGAATAAAAAAACATATTATATTCACCAAGTCAAAACCACAACGACAGTTATATGTATTCGTGTAACTAAACAATGTTCCTAAAAATATGAAAAATGTAGAGTTTTCGTGTTTAATGGTTAAAATGTTTCAGTTTTGAGAGTCATTGTCATTGTTTGGTATAGATTACTCGGTATAAGAAAGCTGTGTCACAGAATTGTGTTTGATAAAACCCAAGAAGTGAAAGTAAAACTAATCTAATCTTAGCCGTTTGTGTCTCTTGCTGGGCAAAGGCCTCTCTCCTCATACGCCATAACTTTCGGCACCTTTCGGTCTCGAGCTACCTCCGCCCAGTTATTTAAGAAGGTGTCCAGCTCATCCTACCATCTTTTTACTAACTTTTTTTTAGTAGCCTATTGTGTCCCACTGCTGGACAAAGGCCTCCCCCGCATTCTTCCATGCCTCCCTATCTCCGGCCACCTCTGGCCAGTTTGCCAAGTATGCATCCAGATCGTCGCGCCATCTCCTCTTAGGCCGACCTCTACCTCTGAGGTCGTCGAGCGGCAACCAGTCGGTAGAAATCTTGGCCCATCGATCCGGGTGCATACGGCAAACATGTTCAGCCCAGTTCCATTTTAGTTTCGCGGTCTTCACCCCTACATCAGTGATGCGAGTTTTTGAGCGCAGCGTGGTGTTACTAACTACCACAGCTTATTTTTTACTAACGATAACCTTTTAACCTGTCAATTAATTAATTCGTTGCATATATTCGTCCGTGACTCCAAATAAAGCAAAAGGATACAAATTGGATGAAGTTGCGCAAAATTTCAATTTAGATTCAGCCGTTACGAAACTTTTGCTAAACCTAAATGGGTTTTCGAAATCTTTAATTTTATTACGAAGATTTTATTTGAGGATGCTGTAAGACTTCCAATTAAATAGTAAATCTAGTTCTTAGACACGTTTTTATAAGACCTAGGGTCGAATGCCAAGTTAAAAGTACCTACCCTAAACCGACGGGCATGTATGTTATTTACTATGCGATTGCAGTTATTTTTGCTTGTTACACTATTGTGAGTACTTGTTTATACATACATACATATCTGTCACGACTTTCTCCCATCGGGGTAGGCAGACACTTCCCTCCACTTGCTACGATCCAAACATACTTCTTTCGCTTCATCCATATTCATCAGTCGGTTTAGGGTTTTAATTCCTATTAAAATCCATAAGTAATAATCCATTTATCCATTATTATTATAAATTTATTTTTATTTTATTATACTTTATTTATTGTTTAATCCATTTTATATATATGCCTGAATATATGAGGCGACTGATGAGTGTGGAATAGTGTGGATGAAGCGAAAGAGGTGTGTTTAGATCGTAGCAAGTGGAAGGAAGTGGTCTCTGCTTACCCCAATGGGAGAGAGGCGTGACGGATGTATGTATGTAGGTTCGAATCCTACCTAAGCTAGGCAGATATTTTAATGATGAGTTTTACCATTTTTCGCTAGCTACGCTCTCTGGATTTCTCTCTCTCTTTGGCTGTATAAGTATAAGTATAGCTTAAAGAAACTTCTTGTGCTGTACTTTGTGACAACTAACTTAAAACTTTTAGGTAAACTTATTCATAAACTTTATTCGTAAGTACAAAAACCAACGGCGACCATACAGGGTGCTCGCCGGTACTAATAGGGATGATGACTACATTCAAAAATTCAAAAAATAATTGGTCCGTCTTTTAGGCTATCTGATCAAATACTAACATAAATAAGTACAAAGATACAGAGCATCAAAGTTACGGAGTGGGGGGTATTGACGTCACTCCTAAGTAAAAATCCTACTTAGGCGTGACGGCACGAGCAACTTTAACCCAGTGTATCTTTGTCATTTTTAGTTTAAGAGAAGAATATTTTAAAATAATCTATGTGATAGGCTAAAAAATTTTTTTAGTCATCATGTCTATTCAACGACAAATTAGCATTGTCGAGTATCTATCTATACCATACCGTCACTTTAACTTTTTAACTTCTTTTGTTCCAGCCGGCAAAGATGGGAAAGTATCACCGGTGCCTATCCTCATTTTACCCGTACCCGTTCCGGTGCAAGGTCCGCAACAAGGTAAGTCTTTGATTAAGTACCTGCCTACTTAGTATTTTTTACCCGACAACGGCAAAGCCAAAACGAAGGGTAGGTATTTTAGATCTAGATATCAATCCCAATGGAGAAAAGAAATAGCTCTCTGTTTCTACTAAATCCGAAGACAAAAACAATACAAATAGTCGTTTCACTTGCTACGATCCAAACCCACTTCTTTCGCTTCATCTACATTCATCGGAGTAAGTGTCTGTTTCAGCATCTACTTACAGATAAAATTTAACTGACAGATAAACCTATGTCTGTTTCATAAAACATGACGTTTTAGACAGAGATGGGTATAAAATATCTGTCAGATAAATTTATCTGTAGATAGTAAAACAAAAAACCAAAACCCCCCTAAACTAAATTGAACTGCAAAATCCCCATAAATTACTCACTAAACATGTCCACAAAAAAAACCTGATACAGCCGGATATAGTAAAGGTTATTGTAATAAATATACCTATAAAAATTGCGCAATCAGCGATTGTTATGTTCGATATTGAAGGCCTAAGATGTCACTGCCTCGGGGAAGGTTGAGACGAGTTTAAAGATGGCCACTGGTTCCGTTAGCATTGGACTGATTTTATCAATGACATGTATTTATGAATGGAAAGTGAATATGCCAATTTGTTGATGTTTTAGTGAGGAATTGGGACAACGAGGTCTTTTCATTTAAGTGCCAGGACACGAGTGTAGCGGCTTACTAGTTAACGAAATCATACTACTACTGTTACTTATTATACCACAGGTTTAACCTAGCTTGGACACCAGTCTCCCACAACAAAAACTTTTACCTGTACCTATAACTTTACTGTACTGTCATTATATTGTTCTGGGAGAAATAAATAAATTTTGATTTGATTTGATTTGATTCTTTCGGCTTCATCGTAGTAGGGTAGAACCAATAGAGCCTTAGGCCGTTATTCCATTACGATACGCACGCACAATACGCACATACGATTCATTCAAGTATCCTGCCAGTCTCAAAGACTAGTCACCACGAAGTATCTCGCATTTGAATGCAGGCTCGTGCACTGCGATACCAGTGTCATGTATGTGAGATACTTCGCGGTGACTAGTCTTCGAGACTTGAATCGCGTATCGTAAAAAGGGCTTTAGGGTATTCGGCGGGGTTGCTGTCTGACGTTTAAATGAAACTGCGTCCAAACTGCGGGTCAAGTGCACACTCGCGATTCACATTTTTCACATCAAACCGCCACTGTAGATGTGCTCTTGGTACGCTTGTGATAGAGGTAGTTATAATGTTCGAATTAATGATAATAACACTGTATGTAATTTCAGAATGCAGCGCATCCAAAACGGAGGGATCAAGAAACTCAGTAAATTACGACGATGACGACAGAGTGAGGAATCGCGTCGCACTTGTATCTAGGACCCAGAAGGAAAAGATGCCTATTTACGAACAAAATATTTATGAAGATGCCAATAATAATGTTACTGGTAAGTTTGCATTTTTAAACTAGCTTTTCACCGTGAGTACGTCCGCGTATAGTTCAGAATGGCCACGGTAACTACTTGTAACAATGAACATTTTGGCATTTGACAAATTGGCATAATTTATATGGTGGTTATTCTGGAATTTTCTCTTTTCTTCACTAAGAATGTTCTGGATGCGTTTTCACTTGAATGGCGGAACGCTACTGGAGACCGTGTTAAATGGAAAGCCGGAGGAGGCCTTCCCCCAGTAGTTTGATCTTAATGTCTAACACAAATAAAATAAGAAAATAACAAAAATAGCATAATCGAAATCGATTCAGCTGCTCTCGAAATTTGAGCTCAGCAACACATTCAGCGATTTATTTTTATAGAGTAGTAGGTATAGATTTTTTACCCGACTGCGCCAGAAGAAGGGTTATGATTTTCGAGCGTATGTATGTTTGTATGTATAATTCTTTGGCACGTCCTGCTGCTAAACAGCTTGATGGATTTTAGCTTGAGAGGTGTCGTTAGATTCGTATTTACAGTGAAAGTGACACTGGGTAGGTACATCAAAATAAATAAAAATGTATTTTTAAACGCAGTCGGTTTTTTTAAATAAAATTAACTATAACCCTTGTTACATTATAGTATCCTCATCATACCTCATCGAGCTCTACCGGAAAGAAAGACCACGCAACCCTGAGCTTCCACCATCAGTCTTCCAGTACGCCCCGGAGATCATCCTTCCAGTGGTGGTACCCAGTCGAGCATACCTCCCAGTGGAAAACCAGACCCCTCCTCAGCCAAGATTTGATAGGTCTTTGCTGATCCGAGGCTTCCTAACTGTGGATAGGGCTGATTATACTGAAGCTTATACTATGTGGTGTGTATATTTTTTATAACTTGTAGTACAAATTAGGGTTGTTATGGATATGAAATTTCGGATACGGATTGGATACGGATTTAGGAATGATTATTATACCGGATACGGTTACGGATACGAATAATAAATTATTTCGGATTATCCGTTAGTTTCGGTTACGGATATTAATTTTTTAAGGAATTTCAAAAGTAAAATACAAATAACGTGTCTCAATTAGGCTCCACCCCTATCCGATACTATGCGAAACTTTTATTTCGGATTCGGTTACGGTTACGGATGATTTTTTATATCGGATATCCGATAGTTTCGGTTACGGTTACGGAGCTCCCTAACATCCCTGGTACAAATAGAGGCTGCACGCAACTTCGTACGCATTTATCGTTATATCTTGGAAAAAAAATCATGATATCGTAAAATAATATAGCCCATGTGTTATTCTGATGTATAATCTACAATAGGGATGATGACTACATTCAAAAATTCAAAAAATAATTAGTCCGTCTTTTAGGCTATTAAAAACTATTTGAAACACATTTTTTTACCTGATCAAATACATAAATAAATACAAAGATACAGAGCATCAAAGTTACGGAGTGGGGGGTTTTTACGTCACCATTGAGTAAAAATCGTACTCAAACGTGACGTCACGAGCAACTTTAACCCAGTGTAACTTTGTCATTTTTGGTTTAAGAGAAAAAAGAAAAAATACGTGTCGATTATTTTAAAATAATCTATGTGACAGACTTAAAAAATTTTTTTAGTCATCATGCCTATTTAGCCAAGTTTCATCAAAATCTGTTTAGCAAGTTTTGTGTGAAAGAGTAACAAACATCCTCACATCCCATCGACGCAAACATGCAAACATGCACATCGGTGTAGGGTACCTTCTCCAGATTTGGCCATACTTACATTAGATTTTTTAGCCAGTTTGACTTCTCATACTAATATCGACGTGTGTCTGTTTGTAGGTATGACGCTGACTCAGGCAGCTGCAAGGTAGATCATCATGATGGAGGAACTCTTTCAGTTCGTTTGGTCACCAACGGCGGGCAAAGAGTGCAGAGATTTGTGGTACCTATGTTATTTTGTTTTCACTCCGTACTTGATGTTGGTTTTGAAAGGTCCCTTCCTTGCTAAAATAATTGGCAAAACTAATATCTCTAAAAATATCTCGATCTCGAAAGCGTAATCTAGTCGGTGTAAAGGAAGAGCTGCCTCTTCGTGATATTCTTTACTTAACATAAAACTACATTTGATAAATTAATGTAATGGAAGTTTGCAAAACTTTTATGGTAATATGAAAGAAAGCTTTGAAAATTGTTACATGTGAACATTTTCAAAGTTCTAAGTATATCTCTGAAAGTAAGTATATATCACTTTCGTCATTTTTCCAAAATACTATCGTTTTATAATATTTTTGTCTATCGATTGACGTTAGTTTCATCAGTGGCCGCCAACTTTTTTTTCTCTATACTAGCTCGAATAGGGGATGTTGAGTGTAAGTAATACCGAAAATTTTTACTATACCAATTAGGTTGGATGCTCTTTGAGTCGTCTTTTGATAATTTTATCACTCAATTTTCTTCAAACTCTGATAATTCGCTGCTGGATAGAAATCATCCTAAAGTATCTCTTCCTCCACTTAATGTATTGAAAGAACTGTTGTGTGTGTAGTTGTACATTACCTCCTAAAAAAGTTCCTTCACTTCCAGCGCCACACAGATAAAACTGGTGAAGATGATGAGATGATCTGCGGGGTAACGGATGTGACTCAGGCGACTGCTGAAGACCGGGCGCCAGTCGCGCTGCCTGACATGAGGGAGTTCACTTTTGCGGGTAAGGAACGCAACTAGCGTGGGTTGTGTCAATTGAAATTTTCTCACTCTTCTACAGGGTGTAAGGAAAAGTATCACTTTCCTTTAAACCAGGTATAGTGTTAGTGATGTAGAAAACATTCCATGAATTTTATTTTAAACTCATTTTTAATCAAGAATTTAATTTTTCGTGGAATTTGTTTGACATCACTAACTCTATACATGGTTAAAAGGAAAGTGATACTTTTCCTAATACCCTGTATAGTCACATAGAGTCATAGTTCTCACAGATTCTAGCCTTTTTAGCGGGTGGCTCATCTGGGGTTATACCCAACTTTGAAAAAAAAACGAGTTTAAATAACTTTTTCTGGTCTGAATGTTTATTAAAGAAGAGGAGAGAGGCCTGTGTCCACCAGTGGGACATTGATAAGACTAGAAATGTGATGATAGATGGACTAGATCACACAAGAATTTTTAGTATGTATTTGTTTTTGTATGTGTTCATGACATCAACAAAACACATAGGAATCCTAGATATTAGGGCTATGAGTGTAAAACCTTGATTAATATTATAAACACTATAATAATTTCCTCTTCCAGGTTACGGCGAAGAGTACGGAGGTCGTGTGGAGATATGGAAGCGCGAGTTAGTGGGAGGTGACGGAGAGCTCGGAGCAGTGAAAGGGGAGCAACTTACATATAGACACGAGATGCTTATCGCCAGGGGCAACGATGGATTCTCTATACCAGTTAGGTAGGTATATATGTTGTTATAGGATACTTACAAAGGCCTTACGTCTACTGCAGACGATTTATGATGCAAGCCTGGTACAGTATTTTTGGTGGCTGAATAATCCGATGCGAAAGCGATAAGTTTTGCCGCAGATGGCAAATGAAATTAGGATACTTATTTAATGTACCTACAGCAATAAAAATAAACTAACACATAGTTTTTTAAAGCAGATTGCGTCTCTTGATTATCAAGCTCGGAGAAAACAGTTCTCAAGTGTGCAAAAACATTCCTTAAGGTCCATTTACACGACGCCAATAGATGAGACAGTCCAGTGGGCCAGGCCAGTGAGAATAGAGCCAATCATTAGCCTGGCTTTATTCCCATGGAACCAATATTAGCTTGGCTTATTTGATTGCTTCGTCTTTTGGCCTCGTGTGAAAGGACCATTATTGCTATGCCATAGAATTGCTCTAACACAAATGGAACATTTCACAGATACACAGTGGAGATGGACAGTTCGCTAGTGGGCCCCAAGATCGACGGCTACAGACATATCTACTCAGAGGTTAACGAGGATGAACATGATCGTAGAGTTTTCAGGTTTAATGTTGGTAAGTTTCTAATCATTTAGTTGTTTAATAAAGTTATCTATCATTTTTATGAAACCATTGAAGTAGTACGAAACCTATTTAAATTAAATAGGTGATTACTTATGTCTATTCGACGCGTTGGCATTTCGATTCATTCATGATTCATTTAAATCACCGTAATGATTACGCACTTTTAAATCCAACTTTATTTATCACTGTCATCTTTAATTTAATTAGGTACCTGCTTTCTTCTCGTCCTGTCTGAGGTTCAATTCGCACTACAACCCGCTACTGCTAGAACATCTCATAATACACCTACTTTATTTACTTAACCCTGAAGGGTTTCCTTAATCTTGATTATCAAGCCCACACCAATATTTCTTCGAATTATCATCATCATAAATTCTCATACGAGAGTGATATCTTCGATTTATATTTCTACCTTGTTATTTACAGACAAACAATGCGACAAACAAGAAAAACTGGACCCTAAGAACTTAGAGCACCTGGCTAGGTTGGAGCCTCTTCGGGAATTCTCACTACCTCGTCGTGATCCAAGATATGACAACATGATGACTGGGTGAGACACATTGATAATAACTTCAATCATTAAGTCTTTAAGCTAGTATTATATATCTAAGAATGAATTACTTAGATACTCTTCCTGGGATTGCCTTTCGCACAAATAATTAACTTGAAGAATCGCAAACCTTAAGTGGTAGTGGGGTGCACATTGCTCGTAGAATTGATGAACGATGGGGCAGAAAGGTTCTCGAGTGACCACGCACCGGACGACGCAGTGTGGTGCGGCTTCCAGCAAGGTGGACCGACGACCTGGTGAAAGTCGCGGGAAGCCGTTGGATGCAGGCACCCCAGGACCGGTCGTTGTGGAGATCCTTGGCTGGGAGGATTTTATCCAGCAGTGGATGTCCACAAGCTGACGGAGGCTTTTGTCCAGCAGTGGATATCCAAGCTGACGTGATAATGGTAATAACAAATATTAAAGTACTTTCCTACATTCTTTTTTTAAAATTCCAGCTACATGGAAGACTACAGCCGCAACTACGTAGACCAAAAAGAAATGGCGCTCCGTAAGACTGTGTTAGTCCAGCACACGCGATTCTCAACCTCCTGCAACAGACAGAGCCCTCCATTCTCAGTGGGCACCAACTACTTCAGCGATCGGATCGAGAATGAACTGGATTTGTTGTTTGGAGCATCGTTTGTTGAGTATACAGGCAGCAACAGGCTTGACTTCCCGCTAAATGAGAATCGACTGGATTCGTTGAAGGATAAGTTGCCTAGGAAGTTTGATTGGAGGAAACACGGAGGCGTTACGCCCGTTAAGTGTAAGTTTTTGTATAAATAGTATTTTGTTTGATATTTGCTTGTATGCTTTTGTTCGATGGCATTGGATTGTTTGTCATGATAAAGATAGACATTGAAAAGTTCTTCGAATGGAAACGTCCACCTGATTTTCTGATCACTGATCATCTTGAGGGCTGCAGTTTCACGATGGATGATTTTCTGATGGAGACGAGTTGAAGTTTTTAAGGGAGACCTATGTCCAGCAGTGGGCGTCCTTGGCTTAATTATTTGTACAAATAAAAAAACAAATAACTAAAAATACGTTGTATGTGGATGAAGCGAAAGAAGTAAGTATGATTGGATCGTAGCAAGTGGAGGGAAGTCTCTGTCTAACCCGATGGAAGAGCGGCCGGCGTGACGGATAAATACATATATATGTTGGTAATTTCTAAAACCATGCCACACTATACAATTTCACCTTATTTCCTTCCAGACCAAGGCTCATGTTCGTCTTGCTGGGCGTTCGCAGTCGTCGGATCTATCGAAGGAGCTCACTTCATTGAAACTAGCAAACTCGTGGAACTATCTGAACAAGCCTTGGTTGATTGTGGTCACTCGTAAGTATCTAATTGGTTACATAGGTACATACGACAAATGACCTTTTTATTTTAAAAAAACCCGACTACGTTTAAAAAACGCATTTTTTTATTTTGATGTACCCAGTGTCACTCTCACTGTAAATAAGAATCTAACGACACCTCTCAAGCTAAAACCATCAAGCCGTTTAGGCTGTAGAGCGTGCCAAAGAATTATACCTACATACATACAGACATACATACTTTGGAAAAACATAACCCTCTTTCTGGCGCAGTCGGGTAAATAAAAGTACAACCAACTAGCAAAAAAAAGAAAGAAGTGATGGCGGCAATGGTATTACTTCAAGTTTTGATAGGGTAAAAAAGTTCTAGAGTAAAAACCACGTACTACCAAGCGCAGCGTGGGGCGGCCACCTGTCAGATGTACCGACGACCTAGTGAAAGCGGGGTCTCGTTGAATGCAGGTGGTAATGAACCGGTAGTTTTGGAGAATCATTGGAGAGGCCTATGGTCGCTCAGCAGTGGGCAGCTATAGGCTGAGATGACGACGATGACCGCCATCCCGATTCATAATATACTTAGAAATGTATTTTATTTATACAGACATGAAGCCCACGGTTGCGTCGGTACTTGGCCAAACGCAGCGTTCAATTACGTAAAGGACAGAGGACTGCCAGCTAGAGACGAATATACTCCTTATGCGGGGAAGGTAAGTCACTAATCACGATTTGTCCAGTCTGTGTAGTTAAGTGACCCCTTGAACGACTTTTTAAATTGGACACATTATACTGTATCGATGGCAAATGTTTGTAATGTCACCGATACAGAATAATGTTGCTAATTTAAAAAGTCATTTAGGGGGTCACTTATCTGCACTAATAGACTGTACTAGCAGTTGGAGCGCTCGAGTGCTCGAGGCTTTGATGTCAAATATCATATTACAAACCGTCAGTTCGATATTAAGGCGCATAACTCATAAGCGAGCTGTAACCGTCTTTTACATACACTGTAACCGGTGTGTACTGCTGTTAGCGCACACCCTGTGTTTGTTGGTTACATGGAATGCAACAGTTAAGGTTACAGCTCGCGAATGAGTTCACGTCCTTAAATAAAGTGATGATAAATACTTATGCTGTTTGTTTCCAGGTCCTGAGATGCAGAAACCGTGAAGTTCCACCTGTCACCCACATCAGTGGATTCTCAGATGTCCCGCCGAATGATATTACTGCTTTGAAGGTAACAATAACGCCTGTATTTTTGGTTGGCAATTTATTTTGCTTGGTTAAGTATCTGAATGAATAGCATTATACAGGATGTAACAGAAAGGGTATATAAAGCCGAAACACAGCGATAGTCCTCATGAAACTGAACAACTTTCCCCAAGGAACATGGGTTGTAACTCGAAAAAAAAATTTCGCCTCCCCATACAAAATGTCCGATCAGCTGATCGAGTAAGTACCTATGGGCAATCCAAAAATTTTTTTCGAGTTACGACCCATGTTCCTTAGGGAAAGTTGTTCAGTTTCATGAGGACTATCGCTGTGTTTCGGCTTTATATACCCTTTCTGTTACACCCTGTATAGGGTGTCTTTAAATTAGTGAACGATAGTAAAGGATATGCATGTACTCGTGATAACAAACAACTTTTACTATGGGACCATGGTCGAAATCGTTCAAAAATTTTTGACCTCCTCATATAAAATGCACCAGCTGATAGTATGGCTGAACAATTTTTTTTGTGATTTCGAACTTGGTCCCATAGTAAAAGTTGTTTGTTATCACGAGTACGTGCATATCCTTTTCTATCGTTCACTAATTTAAAGTCACCTTGTATACTAAAATCTGCTCCGACTTTGTAAATATTTATCGTCGTATTTTGGTGAACACAATATCGTAAAATAATACAGCCAGCCAGTATGTGCTATTCCGATGTGTAAGCTACAATACATCGTGTAAGGAAAAGTATCACTTTCCTTTTAACCAGGTATAGTGTTAGTGATGTAGAATACATTCCACGAAAAAAAAAATTTTGAACTCATTTTTAATTAAGAATTTCATTATTAATCGCGCGATTCGCGCGCTCTAACGCAAAGGTCATTCAACTCTCGGCGAGTAAGTAGACCTACTTACTTCCTATTACTATTAGCTCCCGACCGGGAGCGCGCATACTATACCTGGTTCAAAGGAAAGTGATTTTTTTCCTTACACCCTGTAGTTTTTATTAAATTCTGTTCCGTAGCCTTTGTGTGAAATTGTAACAAACATCCTCAAATTCATCCAACGACAGAAACATAAACATTTATAATATAAGTAAGATCTACTTAGGTACTTACCTACTTTTTTTAACCTATCGTTTCCGCTTCCAGGCTGCAATCCACCGCTACGCCCCCACCGTGGTCGTGATAGACGCGAAATGTCAATCCTTTTTGAAACACAACGGCAAGGGTGTTCTTCAGGATGACAGATGGTAACGTTTAACTTATTTTTGCCATCTTATGACCTTTGAGTATATATAGAATATAGTATAAAGAGGTACCACATTTTTTTTCATATACAAATAAGTTTGACAGTGTGCCAAGGTTGGCGCAAGTTTTTCATAGTTTTCTTGGTAGATAACCTGTCAAACGATAAGAAATTTATACAAAAAGGTAGCCATTTTGCGCCAGACCAGGCACGCAGATCCAGACGGTATGGCACCTCTTTATATATTCTATACTCAAAGCTTAAGACACGTAATCATTACCGAGCTGTAACCGTTCCATGCACTGAAACCTATAAACATAGGACGCTCGCAGTAGGTTCGCGAACCAAAGCGAACAACGTAGGAACCTACACACTATGTTTTATTGGTTTAGCGGGCTATACACGCTAGGTTATGTCTGACGATTATGCTTGCACAGTTGAACTATGCAGCATAACTGAACGTGTGTATTTAAATTTTGCTTGCGCATGCAAAAAAATATATCATTCACACGTTCAGTTATGCTTGCACAGTTCAACTTCGCAAGCATAACCGTCAGGCATAACCTATCGTGTGTAGCCCGCTTTACAGTGATGCAACGGTTATGGTTACAGCTTGCTAATGAGTACGCGCCTTAATATTAGTTAGTAAATATGTCTTGACTTGTAAATAAATACAAAATTGTATTATTAATTTTGTATTTAGGTATTTTAATACAAAATTTTATGACTAATTTTGTATTTCTTTTATATTTTATACTAATTAATCTCCCACTTACTTTATTTATTTCAAAACAGCATAAAATCCCCAAAGAAGAAGCTCAACCACGCAGTTTTAGCTGTCGGTTGGGGCGAAGTGAAAGGCGAGCCCCACTTCATCATCAAGAACTCCTGGGGTGAAACCTGGGGCAACAAGGGCTACGTGAGGCTCCATGCCCCCAGCAACACCTGTGGGGTCCTTACCACCCCCCAGTACCCACGTTTGAAGCGTGAGGATGTAGACAGGTTACCCCCCGGAGCGAAACCTTATTCAGACAATAAAGAGGATGAAGATTAAGTAATATGCCATTGTTTTTAGAATAAAGTGTCATGTATTGTACATAGATAGGTGTTTTGTAATAAAAAAAAGAAAATTTTGTATTTAATTTGTTTTATTTAAGTATACCAAACAAAAATCAGTAGGTTTGCGTATCGACAATCATCGCATTTCCGAATATAAACGACTGCTAATTTCCATGTACCTAGTCAGAATTTGAATTAAGAACTAGGCACTTTATTGTTACACTCTCTCGCATTTGAACCACGACTGACAAAACAAACGTCATGCATGGTGTATGCGACACAGATATCGCTATACGAAGTCGAGATTAGCCGATTGCCTCTTCCAAAGATCGATGTGCATTCTTTATCGTCCTTTATTGCACTTAGTTTTTAGTCACGAGCGACTGATGAGGCAAAGCGTATCGGAATTCATCCCAAAATTGATTAGTTTTCCATTTTACCGTCGAACCGGATTCAAGAAACCTTTTCAGGCCTTCATCTAGATACTTATCTTTGACTGCCTTGTCTATGGTAGTTACTACTACTAATCTAGGCATTGGACTTCCGTGTGCCAGTCCCACAAATATACTTCTCATAATTCCCATGTCTGTTAAATTTTTTACATATTCTTCCGTAGCAATGATGACTGTTCGCCGACTTTCTGAAATAGCTTTCCATACTTCCATCGCTCCTCTATGTCTATCCTCTCCTATGTTGCGGTGGATTTCGCAAACTTTGTATTCTTTTTCCAAAGTTGGGAGTATGTTATATTTGACAAATTCTTTGTCACATTCATGGTAGATTAGGAAAATGTCGTAAATGCAATAGACGTCTTCCGGTACAGCCATCCAGTTTAAAAACAATCGGCGTTTGAAAAAGAACAGTTTTATTTGTTTTCGATAACAATATATTGCTGTACTTAGAAGGAATATTTTGCCGATGATAGACGCTATGACAAGGTTTGATAGCATTTTGGTAGAGTCTTTAAATATACTTCACTTTAATTGATGTATCTACCTATTCACCTATTTATTCCGTTTATTATAAGTATTGTCTGTGGTATTGTTACAATTTAATAGTTTTCTAAATTAAGTTCATAAACTTAAACAACTAAAAATAACGGTACCTATTCAAAGTTGGTACTTTATCTTATCACTGTCCGAACTTTATTAAAAACACATTTTATGATTCAATTAGTTCACAAAATTACACTTATCTGTCTAAAGACAATCTTATAAATGCTCAAAGAACATATGATACAAGGTATATATAATATAACACACTGATATTACCGGTTTCCGCGCTTTGCGATCGCGGAATTTCTGTTATGAACTTGTAACAGGAAAAACTGCTCGCAAAATACGAAAACAAACTCTATTTACACACTTTTATCAACTAATGAAAGTAAAAAGTATTAAAAACAGAAAAGAAGTTAAAAATCGCGCACATTCACTTATAATTTTATTTAAAAAGTCTATTATTTAAGTAGTAAATAAATTGCGGCAGAGTTGCATCATTAGGCGCCATATTTGTTTTGTTTTGTAGAAGGGCAACGCGTAGAGAGTGGGAGGGACACGTCATATTATGTGGCCGTGAAGAGATGACTGTTTGCCCGCCATTTTTAAAAAGGAAAAAAAAGGAAAACATTTTAGTTGATCGCTTCGCAATTGCGCCATTAAGCTGTCTAAACACCAAAGCCGCCGGCTTTTTTGACAGTTGTCATTCGTATGACGTAAAGCCGCCGCCGTCGCCGGCCTCGCCCGGTGGCATGCCGGCGGCTTTGGTGTGTAGATAGCATTAGATATTAAATTCACAAAGAAATGTTCGAATAGGTTTTTGTATTTTACACATTTTTGTATTGAGTGCCTCGTAATTTTATAACCCACTTTCACATCCATACTTCCATACTAATATTATAAATGCGAAAGTAACTCTGTCTGTCTGTCTGTCTGTCTATCTGTCTGTCTGTTACGCTTTCACGCCTAAACTACTGAACCGATTTCAATGAAATTTGGTAGAGAGGTTGTCTAGACCTTGAGAAAGGACATAGGCTATGTTTTGTCGCGAAAAAAGGCTTAAGGGGGTGGTAATAAGGGATGAAAGTTAGTATGGGAGATCGTCATTATTCAAAGATAAAACCATGAAACTTTATATTTAGGCACTTAATACTAAATCCATCCATACTTTCATACTATCCATACTAATATTACCTATATATCCAATATTAAAAAAAAAAAAAAAATATTTGTTTTTTTTAATGCGAAAGTAACTCTGTCTGTTACTCTTTCACGCCTAAACGGCTGAACAAATTTTGATGAAATTTGGTATAGTGATAGATGATAACCTAGAAATGGTCATAGGCTATAAATAATCATGCCATCGTTCTTAGGGGGTAGGCAGTAGGTAGATAACTAAATTGAGTTAGTGATTTTTAGTCGTTTTTGTTGGGACTTTTGCTCTTTCACGTCTAAACGGCTGAACGGATTTTGATGAAATTTAGTAAGGTAATAGATGGTTACCTAAAAACGGATATAAGATCAAAATGATCACGTCATCGTACTTAGGGGGTAGGAAGTAGGCAGAAAACTGAATTGAGTTAGTGATTTTTTTATGGTTTTTGCTGGGAGTTTTGCTCTATCATGCCTAAACGGCTGAACGGATTTTTATGAAATTTATTAAGATAATAGATGGTTACCTAAAAACGGATATAAGATCAAAATGATCACGTCATCGTACTTAGGGGGTAGGAAGTAGGCAGAAAACTGAATTGAGTTAGTGATTTTTAATCGTTTGTTTTAAAAGTTTACCTCATTAACGTCTGAACGGATTTTTATAAGACTTGGTTAATTTAAAGATAGAATCCTAGGCACGGACACAGGTTACTTTTTACGGCGTGAAAATACCTCATTCCCGCGGAAATCTAGCGTGATCGTGTTAAGAAGCGCATGACGCCATAGCTACTGAAATGATTTTGATGTTTTTTTTTTTAAACTGAGTGTTACTAAGACTTCAAGTTAGTATTTAATCACTTTTCTAACTTTGAGGGTAGGTAGGCGCCATAATTTATGGAAATTATGATAAAATTTTGATGCAACTGTCTTTATTTTACTACAGTTTTACTTGGATCGAAACTTAGCGACATTCCATCACACTACTTAACTTATAGGGTAGGAAGGTACCAAAATTCAGACTACTTTTTACTTCGGGAAAATATCTCATTCCCACAGGAACCTATACATAGCTACCTATCTACAATTTTTAAAACTCTGTCTAGAATCACATTACGCCAAAACTATTGATCTGATTTGTATACATCGGGGGTTGGCAGGTAGGTATGTTAGTAGTATTTTAAACCGATTTATATTATTTACTTTTTATATTTACTAAGGAAACCTTCGGAGCTATCCATTATGTGCTTAGGTTGCTTTTGAACAAATTTTGATGTGAAGTTTAGGACCGCGGAACACGATAGAGGGACATTGTTGCAGGGGGACTTACAGCCGGGAGAAAACAAAAAACTTATGCGGACGAAGTCGCGGGTAAAAGCTAGTCACAAATAAAACAAATAGAAGTTTGTTAATCCTCAGCCTAGTATGTTTGTTCAGTCACATTTCTTATAAACATTGTTTAATTAAACACAGGTACTATTAAACGAAACTGTTAAATAAATGAGACATATTTCCTTATTTTACGATTGCACAATAATTTGAGTCTGTTTCTCAGTTTCAAATTCCTTTAGCGATTCATGAGGCAAGGCGTAACGGAATTCATCCCAAAATCTTTTACTCTTCCAGTTAATAACTGCGCTGACAGCTAGAAGTTTTTTTAATTCAATATTGTGGGAACTGTAGTCGATACCGTCTAGTGAAATTGCGATATAACGGTGTATTTGACCTCCATGTTGAATACCAGCGAACATAGCAAGGACTACTCTCATATTCAGCATGTTTTCTGCAAATCCTTTAGAAATAAACACAATAGCCCTTCTGCTTTGTTGTATAGCTTGCGATATTATCGGCCCAGATATCCTATCTAAGTTTTCATTATGCATTTCACAGATTTTATAATCTTCTTCAATGAATGGTGTTATGTTTCTGTTGACGAAGTCCTTGTCAGATTCATGGTAAATTAAAAATGCGTCGTATATACAAAAATCGGGTTCTTTCTCGCCCATACAAGACAGAAACCATCGTCGTTTAAAGAAATACAGTTTAATCGGTTTGTAATAGCAAATTACGCCGATGATAAGTAGTAAACATTTAACTGTTATAAATCCTATTGTAATGCTGGATAGCATTTTTGTTTTATAATGAAAGTTGTGGGTTAAATCGGCGTTGAAAACTGTCACTTATCCATACGTAAGAAGGTATAAAGTTTCTTCAAATAAACACTTTATTCAGTGTTTTGCAATTTGTAAAACAACAAAATAAGTAATAAGTATTTTGCACTGAATATTCTAAGCCAATAAGACAACACGTCTTCCCCTGGCTAAAGTATGAATGACACTACAGGGAAAAGAAAAAAAAATACTGTTTGGTAAAACCTGCGTACTCCAACAGACGAGACCTGTTTTGAGCGAAATTAATGCATGATACGTACGTCTACGTAGGGGGAAGTGGGGCACATTGATACACAAAAATTCAAACTCCGTTTGAATACACAAATGTCAACATATTTGATAAAAAAATTGCCGGGTGCATTGCCTGATATGTTAACTTATAATTAAGTCTAAAAAAAGCTGATAGAAACGAATAGGGAAAAAGTTATGGCGACTTTTATAAAAAAATGGTTTTGTATCATTCTGCCCCACCGGTGGGGCACCTTGATACAGAGAGTGGGGCAGCTTGATGCGTATTTTATTTCCGTAAATATTATAATATTTATTCAGATTAAATCGTTACATTACTTAAATTGACCAAATAAAAAGCAAATAATGCTTGGTATCTAAAAATCACATTATTTGTTAGTTTTTATTCGTATTAACGATAATCACTATCAGCCTAATAATGAAATGTACTAGGAAATAAAATTGTCATCAAAAATTTAGAATTTATCAAGATTTTAAACATCTAATTAAACATAATTATTCTGTAATCAGCCTAGAAGTACTACAGAATTGGACATAGTGAAATATAGAAATAACAAAATAAAATCCTCTATCAAAATTATAGGAACTTTTTCTTAAAACTCATAATCAAAAACATCACAAAACTGATATCCTAAATGATTTTTTCACATTTCTCTGCTTAATTTTAAACGTCCGGACCATTTTCTATAATAAATGAGATTTTTAAGACTTCTTTAAAATACTAACGGGGCACTTTAATGCATTAAAGGGGCACTTTAATACACTAACGGGGCAGATTGATACGTATCATTCTGCCCCGCGTTTTACTGTATCAAAGTGCCTCAAGGGACTATATTCACGAAAAAGTAATTTATTATTTTTTAAATCAATATTGTATTAAATAAACATATTAAATAACATTTATTAAAGTATAAACGTACTTTTGGTAAAATAAAACTATGAAAACCACTAATAATATGGAGCTGAGACATAATCACATTGCTCGTAAAATTTTAGTTGGCGGTCCCAAAAACACATTTGTGCCTGTCAAAGCAAAACGGCGAACAGGCGGTAAGCATCGTCACAACTATCATCCTTGTGGATGTCCTTGAGTGTTCTAATGATGTGTCCGTGTGCGTATCGTTTTTCAGTATTTCAAAACAGGTACTGTATCAATGTGCCCCGAGTATCAATGTGCCCCGCCTCCCCCTACCTACCATCTCTGTTATGTGAGTGGCGTGGCAAGTGTCGTCCTCAGGGCACCGGGAGCCGGTCCCTCTTATCGGATCCTGTAATTAAACGGTTATTCTCGTGGCAGAGCATTCATTCACTGAAGTCTCTTAGCTTATATTAAAGGCTTATAGACTTGGATATACTTACTTTACTTGTCAAATCTGGCTTTCTTTTAAACATTTTCTTTTCTTTTCCTCTCGTAGTAGGCAGTGAACCGGCAGTAGTTTTAGATCAAAAAAGTGACATCAAAAAAGTGTAATGAATTTTGCCTATTTTTGAATGAAACACTTCATTTTCAACTAGCTGTCCCGGCGAACTTTGTCCCGCCTTAGAATGAACTTTATTGTGTAGGAATAAAGTTCAAATTGACTCTACATTTTAGTAAGAAAACATTTGTATGGGAAAAAGAAAAGGTCTGTTTTAGGGCTTTCCCGGCAATTATTCGAATTTTTCTCACCGTTTAGACCTACCCTGGACTACGACAAACATTTTAAAACCAAAATCAGCTCAATCGGCCCAGCCGTTCTCGAGTTTTTATCAGACTAACGAACAACAATTCATTTTTATTTATATAGAAGATAGATAGATCAATTATCAAATTAGCTAAGTACCTATGTTACTTAATCCATCGTCGGACTTAGGTATGTTTACAATTCAATCCTGATAAATACCTAATCAATTGAATGGATTGTACTTATAAAGGTTAATAAAGATAGCGAGTAGGGCATGGATACCGGTATACCGGTATACCGAAATACCAGTATACCGGTAAATATTTTCGGTATTTTGATACCGGTATATAAAGACAAAATACCGGTATTTCGATATTAATGAAATATCTCTTTTTTTCAAAGGAGATAGATAAAATACTCTGCAGAAGCAGAATGCTTGTTTGTATCACGAACCCCGTAAAGTAACATTATATATTTATATTGTTTAAGTATCATTAGTGTACTCGTTACGTTAGATAGTGAGTTTTGTATTCTGATTTATTTTAAAATAATAACATATTATGGGTCCGTCGAAGGGAGATACTATTTTAGATAAGGTACCTACTAGAGATGCGCCGAATATTCGTTTACTATTCGGTATTCGGCATATTCGGCACCTCAACCGAATATTCGTATTCGGCCGAATATTCGGTTAAAATGACCATTTATTCGTTTATTTTGTTTAGTAATAATTTGCTTGATAAAACAAGATATTAACCTCGTATTAAATTATTTAAAACCAAGGAGCAGTCAATCTTATATCCTCATTTTCACATCTAGGTATTACAAGAGGTTATTAGGAGATGATAAAATAAAGATAAGTTAATAAGTGACACTTAAAGATTGAATTTAGAAGCCTAGACATTCTGCTCTATCTAGTGACAGTCAAAGGCGCTTTTCTTTATAAACTTTACCTATTTGTTGTATCAAAATTAGTGTGAAAATAAAACCGAATAGTTCAGCCGAACTATTTGGTTCGGTAGGGTTTCAAACCGAATAGTATTCGGTATTCGTTATTCGGCAAAACCCATATTCGGCGCATCTCTAGTACCTACCTATTTGTTTTTTTTTTTTTATAATTAGTGATGGATACTAAACTAAGACTGATTTAAGTTGCCATTTGATTGTGATATTGAGCTAATGAGACAATTAAAATAATTTAGAGATGCGCCGAATATTCGTTTACTATTCGGTATTCGGCATATTCGGCACCTCAACCGAATATTAGGCCGAATATTCGGTTAAAATGACAATTTATTCGTTTATTTTGCTTAGTGATAATTTGCTTGATAAAACAGGATATTAACCTCATATTAGATTATTTTAAACCAAGAAGCGGTTAATCTATGTATTACAAGAGTTATTAGGAGATGATAAAATGAAGATAAGTTAATAAGTGACACTTAAAGATAGAATTTAGAAACCTAGACACTCTGCTCTATCTAGTGACCGTCAAAGGCGCTTTTATTTATAAACTTTACCTATTTGTTGTATCAAAATTAGTGTGAAAGTGCAACCGAATAGTTCGGCCGAATTATCTGCAACCGTCATACTTACCAATATCATTATTGGAACAATTCAAATGACAAAAAGTAGTATTTAAAAAAATACCGAAAAAATACCGAAATTTCGGTATACCGGTATTTAAAATTTTAATACCGGTATCAATACCGGTATGAAATATGTTCCGGTATTCCATGCCCTAATAGCGAGTTCGTTTACACTGCACTATCCAATGTGGACGGACCTGTTTATTTTTGTTACCTATACAGTGTGTAACATATTGCGAACTCGTCAAACGGCAAACTGAAGAAAAAAAAATGGTCGAAGAAATGAGAAAAGAGATTTCATACAAAATTCATTACCTTAACTCTAACATAGGTACCTGCTTGGATGTTTGGCAGGACTTTATTTTTTTTGCAATTAGATATTTACATTCGATCCATATTCTTTAATAAAGGTTGCTCAGTTTCACAATAAAGGTTTATACCTGTGGATTATATGCACAAATGGTTCAACCGCATCGGCGGCGGTTTGCAGATTTTTTTTTTTTACAAAAATGTGGCACAAACGAATTCTACCCATGTCAGGTGAAGTACTTAAAGAAAGCTTGCTATAAGTAATTGAAGTGGTTACAAATTCTTTGCACATCACATGTTTGTCTCTTGCGGGAATCGAACCCATTACGTACGGCGACATGGCAAGCACAACCACGCCAACTGGCCAGTCTGACTTTAAATCTTAACACCTTTTCTTAGCACAGTAGTATAAGTAGGTATATATTATTATTGTTACAACGTGTATAATCCTATCTGTAATGTTTGGAAATACCCGTCTTTAAAATAATTCGTTTTCCTTCTATCTCTTCGAGTTTTTAGTAACGCTGTTATAGTCTGAGAAGCAACCGTGTTTCTTTTATAATCTTATTTACTATGATTTTTGTGAATGTGAAAGAAAGTTTTGAGTGCCTACTGTGTTCCGCGTAGGTATGTACATATACATACCTACCTATATGTCTAATGAAGTGTAGGTGCATATAAGTAGTTCAATGTTTTTCTTTTACGATGTGTCTCGATAAAGTGTTGTTTACATATTAAGTAATTCCAATGAATAAAGTTTGTTTAGTTATTTATAGTATATTTCGATAGATCGATCGGTAGAGGTACAATGATAATAAAACAATGATTTAATAAATAAAATAATTGTTATAGTGATAGTAGCCAAAAAAAAAAATGTTCTACAATTAAAAAACTCTGAGTTTTCATATAGGTAAAGAATGCATTTATTAGTTGTAATCAGTTTCTTTGCGTCTGTAATTATGGTGAATGGATTTCCGAAACCTCATTGTTATGGTGAGTACCTTTTTTACTTATGCCATAGATCAGTGTTTTTCAATCTTTTGGATATCGCGACCCCTTTCGGGTGGAAAAAATTTGGCGACCCCTAGTGGAATAGACAGACAAGAAAATAATTTAATCAACATGCTGCGTTATAGTTTTTTTCTATTTTGGTACAATCATTGTAGGTAAAACTTTGGCTTTTTCTTTTTGCCGGCGACCCTCCGAGTCTGGTTTCGTGACCCCCCAGGGGGTCGCGACACACAGTTTGAAAAACGAGGCCATAGATAAATACAGGGTCTTATTTAATATGAAACAAAAGAACGCAATTTTGAAAAAAAAACTAAGTATGAAGAGTTAAAAAAATCATTAATGACAGCATATGAACGAACAGCCTGTGGGTATATTAACAGAGACCACTTCCCTCCACTTACTATGAACCAAATACACTTCCTTCGCTTCATCCACATTCATCAGTTGCCTCATACTTACATGTCGCTTAAGGGTAATCCTGACTTGGCCTTTCTTCCAGAAAAACTCTATAAATTAAACGGGCAAGTAATGCAAGTGGTCCGTAACACAATACTATGGCAATCAAACGCTACACACATGTACCTTGAAGGCTGCTCTAATGAGGACCCTGGTGATCTTGAGGAGTTCGACCTGGAGGTGGAACTGGCCAACGCTACCTTCCTCGACGCCAGGTTCCTGCACCTTCCACCGCTGCCGGAATCTTCGAAGCTGGAGACTGTTCATTTAATTGGTAAGCGAATCAAAAGAAACCTTAGATTAGGTGAATAATTGGTCTCCGCGCGCTACGACTAGATACCGTCAGCGTACTTCAAACATGCGACAAAAATACTACGCTCATCGGGGCGTACCGCGCTAGTCATTACGCCGAGTTGCGCCCAGTTGTCATACATACCTATGATTGTTTGACATCGCCACGAAATTGAGTGCGCATTTTGCATGCTGTTTTTTCTTCATAGAGCGATATCTAGTCGTAGCGCGCGGAGACCATTTAAAAATCTTTGAAAAGAAACCTAGCATATTTTTTTTTTCAACTATCATCACTCTTGTTGGTAGAGTCTTTGGCACTCTGCTCTATTCTCTGCCGTCCGTTTGAACACCAACTGCAGATACCTATAAATATTCAATTATTCTACATTCTACAGGGGCTGAACCCCGCACCGTCTGGGGCGGCTGCCGACATCTCCGCCAACTAGACTTTAGCCTCACAACATTAACCGACGTGCATCCAGACTGGCTGGCCAATTGCACTGAGCTGCATGAAATGAGGTTCGACAATCGAATCGAGGAGATCGCAGCCGTCATCAGAACTATACCAGACTTGCATATACTTTCCGCTGTGGTGGATAATTTTCAGGATATTGTTCGGGTGTCGCTGTTTCCTACTGATAAGTGAGTGAAAAAAACTTAATATCTACTTACGTACTTTATAGCCAGAGGTTGGCCGAACAATAGTAGCTAGTTGCCAATATCTCTAAAGAGACTCAATAACTTTCGACAACTGTCATAAACTAGAAACAAAACCGAGATCCAATTGCTCAAGTTCGCGTTATTTATATTTCTATTCAATATTTAAAGACAGATAGGTATCCGAGATAGATACCTACTACTAAAAGCGCGTACTCATTAGGGAGCTGTAACCATGCTCTGTAATTTAAAAAAAACATAGTGTGTACCTTGTTCGTTAATGGTCCGCGAACCTGCTGCGAGCGCACACGCGCTTTTTGGTTACAATGCATGCAACGGTTAAGGTTACAGCTAAGTAATACTTACGCCCTCACATCAATTAAAAATATTCTTAATTTCAGAGGTAGAGAACAATCAATTCGTGAGGTATACTTAGACTACGCGCTTAGCAGTACAGATATACCTGACGGCGAAGAGGCTAAAGTATCAGCAGCACTGGCTTCCCAAATAGCTCACCTAGAGGGGCTGAAGATCCTGTCATTATCTAATGTTCATTGGTTTGATTTGTGTGCAGATGAGCAGTCCTGTAAGTTATAATTTGCCATCAATTTTTTGGCCTACAATTCTGCAAACTTAGGGTGGCGACGCGACACACCTACGTAACGTACCTACCTACCGCGCGGAACGTTCCGCGGCTGGAGTAAATATTATGCGGCGTAATTTCGGCTGATGTGTCATAGGCATAGGTGACTTGAAACACATTGCGAGCGTTTCGAACCGAACGTCCCGCGCTGTACGTTACGCAGGTGTGACCGCACACTTAGGCCAGCGGTAGCTGCTACTGTTGCGTTATGCATCTCCGACTTACGGTAGGCGGTTGATCTACGGTTTTGGCGTGGTTTCATATCAAACATCAATCCGTGGAACGCCCGTTATTAATAACCTATCCTGATCCGTTTTTACCAAATCGAGATTGAAAAAACAAAACACAATTGTCACTTGTGTACCAAAAACATGTCAAGAACACAATTGTGTTTTGTTTTTTCAATCTCGATTTGGTAAAAAACGGATCAGGATAGGTTATTAATAACGGGCGTTAGTCAGGATGGCGGGTGTATGTGTTTTGGTAAATAGTATATAACCGAAACTTGTCTATAACATTTACTTTCAGAGTACACCCGCCATTCAAACTGTCAGAACCACTGCTCACTTTATTTTTGTAATTACTCCGTTTTCAAAAAACACGTCAATCCGCAATCGCAGCAGTTGTTATGGTTTCTGATCTTTGTTACATTGCCGAGATTCATATCCAGGCCAGAGTGATTGTTATTTGGTAATTAGAATTCCCAAGATTTAATTCCAAAATGAATACTCACCACTTTTTACAGTGACCTTCAAGTCGCTAGAAATACTGCAAATATCCAACTCTCACACGAAAAAGCTGTGCTTCAAAAACCGTCGGATTTTTCCAAAAGCGAATTACATCGATCTATCGAGAAATGATTTCGAGGAAATTCAGGTAAATGTTGTGTGATCGATCATAATTATCACGCCGTATTCGGATAAGTTAAGAGTACCCGACGCAGATATGAGGCGACTGATAAATGTTGATAAAGCGAAAGAAGTGTGTTTTGGGTCGTAGCAAGTACAAGGAAGTGGACTCTCCTTTTCCCGATGGGAAGGAGCACGCCTCTTTCCCATCGGGATAATATGTGCAGATATGTAAGAGTATGTACATATTTGGGTATTATAATATAAACACTCCGATAAGAAAGAGGCGTGTGCGTGACAGATAAAAGGTGTGTATGAATGTGTTCGGGCAATATAAACTTGCCCACTTCATAGATGAAACCAAATTTTGAAGGTCATTTCGTAGCATTTTCTTTGCCACCTATAATACATACGTATCCATCACACCTCTCTCCCATTGGGGTAGGCAGAGACCACTTCCTTCCATGTAAAATTAAATGTCGCAATAACATTGTTTTCAGTTTAACGAACTGTTTTCGACTCCCGCGCCGTTTCTGCAAGTTGACGTCGGTGATGGTGGAGATTTTAGTATGAAAAGGATCCGTAAAATTAACTTGGATAAAGATGATTACTACAATCTTTTTGACGTAAGTATTATTATAGTTAAACAAGGTGGCGAGAAAGAGAAAAAAGGGGAAGAATGAGAAGAGGGAAGTAAGTGTGACTTCAGAAACCCAAGTCTGCTAATTAAAAATAGCTTCAGTTGTGTGTCGGCAGAGTGACAATGGCATTTTTTGACACATTTGGTATTCTGCTATCTAAACAATGGCTAACACTAATTGCGAACAAATGTGTCAAAAAATGATATTGAAACTCTGCCGACACACATAGTAACTATTTACGTAGTTATCTGTGACACAACTGAAAATATTTGAAATTAGCAAACTTGAGCCCCTGATTTCCCCAGATTTTCAATTTTAAACTTTCAGGGCACAAAGAGAGGAAATATTACGCTATTAGGGCTGCCGAATAAAGTGACAATAAATTGTGTTTGTCAGAATGGCTGGCTTGTTCGAGCTTTGAGAGAGAAGTTGGTTTCAGCTCCTACTATCGTTTGTTCTGATGGATCCTCACCTGTGGAAATACCTGCGAGGCAAACTGAATGTGACAGGTCAATAAAAACATCTTTTTTATTATTATTAGAGTTTGACTCATCCAGAATAGGAGGTCCTGGCGCATAACAGAAATGAATGGAGAGCAAAGAGGGAGGCCTTTGCCCAGCAGTGAGACGTGACAGAAAAAAACATATTTAAAGATATAGAAATGAAGAGGTATATTGAAGATTTTGCTCCTCGTATTTTCAAGCACAATAAAAAGCAAAAAAACCCTTGATTCCAGGTTTGTATGTGGAATGAACTGCACTTGTGACCAGGATTGGTCTACAAACATGACTATAGCGTATTGCAAGGCAGCCAACTTATCAGCAATACCGACAGACCTCCAATATATGGACAATTTGGTCGAGCTCATTATTCCTAACAACCGCATTTCAAGGTTACCAAAAATTTGGTCTGATCGCCTGCAGGTAACTTTCAAGATTGATGTTATCTTTATCTTTTTTATCTATAAGAGCAGCCGTAGATGGACAGGAGCCCAAGTCTGCTAATTTAAAATCGCCTCAGTTGTGTGTCGGCGGAGTGTCATTGGCTTACACTGATTGCGATCAAATGCGAAAAAATGCCATTGATACTCTGCCGACACACATCCGAGGCTATTATAAATTAGCAGACTTGAGTCCCTGTTCCAAGCAGTTAAGACCCGACTGCTTGAAGACGGTGAACTATAGTCATTTATTCCCTGCCGTAACCGCGACTGTTTGAGCAGTTACGACTGCTAATTCACCACGCGATCACGGCTTCAAGCAGTCGGGTCTCAACTGCTTGAAACATTACTAGTACGGCCGCCCTTAGGTATATGTATTACTATCAGTTACTGTTCAAATCTTGAACTTTGTGTTATGAAGGTTCCACACAATTTCCTCACGGATTTTTTAGTAAAATACAATTTCAAAAGCACAAATATATCTCCTTCTCTTTCCAGTTTATCGATTTATCCAGCAACGCAATATGGCAGTTGGAATCTGAAGAGATTGAAGCTCTTTTTTCTTCACCCTCGCGTCGGTTAAAACTGGCTGGTAACCCGATTGTATGCAACTGTGACAATAGAGAACTGCTTACTGCTATGCAAGAGTTTCATGAACAGGTATGTGATTTTTTTTTGGTTAGGTATACATTAATAATACCTAATCAATTATTTGGTCCAGCAGCTTTTGTCCAGCAGTGTATGTTCAAAGGCTGACATGATGAATCAATTATTGCATTTCCCAACAGTACAGGAGCCCAAGTCTGCTAATTAAAATGTGCTGGGGACATAGGATATACGAAGATGAGTCGTAATAAGATCGTGAAAAAACTATTGTGACACCTAACAAGTAGAGCATTGCAATACTTTTTTTAATTTCTTTTGAAGAATAGGGATTGATGGAATGTGGAAGTTTCTCGAAGAGTCAGAGGGAAGAAGAAAGAGACGCACTCGCAGAGTAATTATTACGAAATTAAATGAAAGTTCTAATAAGGGTTTATTGATGAATGTCTGCCACTTTCCTGTAAAAATGTTATCAATAAGGCCATTTTGTTGCTTCTTCCTTTTTTTTAACATCTTAAAGTACAGTGTTTGTATTCTATTTTTTAAGAGAACTAAGTAGCTAACAACTTATTTCCAACATTTCTATCCAAACAGATAAAAGACTACAGCGACATCAAATGTGTAGGAAACGATACTTATCTCGAAGATTTGGACATCGCAGAAATTTGCGCCGATCGAGACTTTCAAGAAGCATTAAATAGAGCAGGACTTTCTTTAGCTATTACCTTAACTATAGCCATTTTGATCGTCGGTCTTTTGGTCTATTACCGTCGTGAGATTAAGATATTTCTCTTCGCTAGAGGGCTATGCCTCTGGTGCATAAGAGAAGAAGAAATTGACGCCGACAAATTCTACGATGTTTTTTTATCCTTCTGTCACAAAGACACGGTATTCATAACTGAAAATTTACTTCCAATTCTCGATAAAGAATACAAAGTGTGTATTCATTACCGAGATTGGTATCCCGGTGAAATGATACCGACGCAAATTTCTAAATCTGTAGAATTGTCTAGAAGGACTGTTATTATTCTGTCCAAAAACTTTTTAGATTCTATTTGGGGTCTATTAGAGTTTAGAACGGCTCATATGACGGCGTTACAAGAGGGTAGAATACGTGTTATAGTGATAATCATAGATGATGTATTGGATGGTAATTTAGAAGGGGAATTGAAGAGCTATCTGCGGACAAATACGTATGTGAAATGGGATGATCCTTGGTTCTGGGATAAACTAAGATATGTGTTACCACATCGTCCTGTAGAAAGTGGAAATACAGTAACAACCACTTGTACAACAAGTGGTCAATCGCGGTTGGAATTGAGTAATGATGGTATTGCTATGGTTCAAAGTTTTAGTACATAAACTTAAGATAAAAATATAAAATAAAAAGTATTACCGTATCACTGCCATATCGACAATGACTGTACTAAGACCATAAAGAACCTCTTGCAAGAAAAGTCAATGAAACTATTAGAGTCCATTTCACGAAAGAAGTCCCCTAGCCGCGGCGCTGTATTTCATGTCAAAATTAATAATGTTGCCATTTATGAGTACAACATCTGCCTATATTATGTTTATTTCATTTGTAATTTATAAAATAATATTATTGCCTGCATATTTCGACTGTTCTGGTCATTCCATGAGTAGGTTGGAAAGGACTTCTTTCGTGAAAAGCACTTTAGTCTATTATTGTACATCTATAGCTGTCATTGTTAAATATCAGATTAAGTAACTCAGTGTGTAGTTTAATGTACTTATAAGACTGAAATATCGCATTGTATTAATATAAGTAAGTAGTAATAGAGACATTAGTCATGGAGACTTTAAAAAAACAACATTAACAAATGTTCCTCGAGGACTGAAGTAATTAAGTATACATTTTCTGACAATGCCATGCCATCTATTGGGGCTTTTTAATCTATTTTACTTAGTTATATGTTCATTAGTTATATGTAAACGTAAGTTAGTATCTACCCTATTATGGAGCAGTTATTATAATTATGATATTTTGTTTCATTAAAAAAGATTTTATTAACATGCTTTCTTCTGCTTTTTTCTTTAATAATAGTCCAACAAGTCTCAAATATACATCATAAAACTAAATTAAATATTTCACAGCTCATCCTTAAAAGGTATGTCAATAGATCTATTTTTAATCACGTGTTTGTAGTAGTGCGCAGATTTTTTGGGTGTGCGCGTGCGCTTCGGGTCCGTGAAGTCCACTTCATAAATACCGAAACGACTGCTGTGGGGCAAATTAAAAAAAGTATGAATTTTTGTAGAGTCAAGATGGATTATTTAAAAAGTTACCCTGCTTGCCATGCCTCAGGTCGTGGGTTCGATTCAAAGAGACAAACATTACTGTGAGTGACGTACACAGATGTTCGTCTTAAATCTGTGTTTCTGTATATAATATTTACGTATGTACAGTCAAGAGCACATCGAGCTTTACGCAGGGGCATCGTTCTTCATTACAACATATGGGTAATATTAGAATTACCTACTTTGTAAAGATTGTTCTGCTCTTTACTGTACTTACTAAATTACATAATTAAAGTGAGCTTTACTTCACTTGACATTGGCAGAATATAAAACGATAGTTGTCATTTAAAAAAAAACGATAAGTAGGTACTTACTGATATCCATCCATCCATTCGAAGTTGTCTATCATTGTCCAAGCCGTGAATCCTATTACATCGACACCGTCCTCATTAATTGATAGGAGAACCTGAATGATAACAAACGGTACGTTTTAGTGGCCAGCCATTCTGACGTCAGAATGGATGGTCACTCTTTTTATCGACATTGTTTTCGTAAGAATAATATTCAAAATCAGTTGACACAATATTTGCATGTAGTCGCTTCGATACTCCGATGCTCATTTGTCGTGTCAACTAATTTTGAATATTCTAATGAGAACAATGTCGATAATAATATGACAATCAAAAATGCTCTCCGCTGCGCTCCGTCAGCTGTGCGCCGGCCCTAAGAAGTCTGTCTGCATGGAGTCATGTCAGAATGAGGTATGAAAATGTCAGATAATAGCTATAACCCAATCATCATTAATACCTGCTCCAAGTTATCCTTCATGTTTTTCACGCGATTGTAGTCATTGGTGTTAGGAACTTCTTCTGAAGGTAGACCTATCTCCGTGATTAGGATCTGCATATCAGGGTTGTATTCATGCAGCCAAGCGAGCTGCTTACGTACGGATTTTGGGGTTTTCTGTAATATACAAAGGAAAATTTATTTTTCGAGAAGTTTTTCCCGTATTTTTCTGTCTCTTTAATCCAAAAACTTTAACGTTGGATAGGACGACAGCAATTTATAATTTCCCAAAACTCATTGGGGTAGACAGAGACTTCCCTCCACTTGCTACGACCCAAACACACTTCTTTCGTTTTATTCTAATTCCTCAGTCACCTCAATCATGCACGTCAGTTAAGGTACACTAGCAATAGTCATCATAATATATGTCAGGTTTACATTAAGGCGGGTCCGCTACTCCATTTTTTGAACAAACATTTTTTCGAATTAAATGATTTTGAACGAATTGAATGAAATTTTCTTTTCTTTGTCATTCAATTTGAATAAAATGTTCATTCAGTGTTTGTTCAAAACATTAGCAGCGGAGCCGGCTTTACGAAACTAGTTTCATTCATCAACATCACGTGTAAATTAGCACTTTCATGATTGTAGTACTCACAAACACCCAAGACCCGTTATAGGCAGGTTCCCAGTCGTCATCTACCACCAACACGGCTCCAATCTCTCCAATATCCATGTCTAGGAACCCTGGAGGCTTCTCCCCAGAGATGGTCACCAGACGGGAAGTGTAGTAGTTCAAAGCGAAGAAGTCATATGTGCCTGTGAATTGGGATATGTTAAGTAGGAAGGTACATTCGAGTACGTGATAAGGTCGATGTAGTTGGAATTTATTATTATTATTTAACAGTTTATTCTAAGATGACAGTACATAGAGACAGAAAAAAAGAGAAGTTATACAAAAGGTACAGCATATTTCTAAACGCAATTTCTTCCTGCAGACCCCACAGAGAGAGAAATGATAGCAAGAAGGTGGGATAGTCATTTAACCTACAATAAACAATAAATATATAAGTATAAACCTACACATTATATTCGATAAATACACATACATAAGTAAGAATATTTGCCTATTGCTCACAAAATGGACTACTAGGAACTAAAACAGGTCTTAGCTTTGTGATATAGAAAAAGTTAGTAACGTTTAGTGGTGTGTGTGTGTCAGGATGGCGGGTGTATGTAGGGGATGTGAATATCTCGTATCCAACAGAAATATACTTAGTATTAATTAGTACCATCATTTAGGTCCAATGTACCTCTTTGGGAACGGAGCAATTACAAAAATAATGTGAGCCGCGGTTCTAACTGTTTGAATGGCGGGTGTACTCTGAAAATGAATGTTATATATTGTTATGTTATATACAATGTTATATACATAGGTTACGGCTATGTACTATTTACCAAACCAATGTACCTTCAATGTACCTTCCAAAAATATCACGGAAGTCAAATACGATATGTAATTAGCTAAGAAATCAACGAAACATTATTTGTCGCAGAGTATTTTGTCGTAGAGCAGAGTGGCTCCACCACGTAGAGCAGACTCCACCGACTAGAGGGACAATGGTTTTTATGCTACATTTCATTACTTATTTATACTAATAAACTGAGATACTTTTCGTTTGCGCCGGGCTTGGGTATTTTTTGAGCATTCTCTTTTAATGATAACAAATAGACACTGTCCCGTACCTCTAACAAGCTTTATTTCCTCGTCAGTAAACGGCGGCATTCGTGACCATCTTAACCCTTCTTTCTTACTGTTCTCTGCAACTACCTTCTCCAGCTCCCGCGGCCAACCTCCTTCTTTTGTGAATATCGGATGGATGTAGCGACTATTCTGGAAGTCAATGGCAATAAATTAATATAAAATTAGTACATTTTATGAATACATGCTTGTGGATTACTGGCTGCCCGCGACTTCGTAAGCATTTAGGTATCGTCATATTTTAGAAAAACGCAATACTTACCTATCTTAAAATATGCCTACCTAGGTATAAGAATTTATCATCTGAAAATTTACGCAATATGTTAAAATACGCCTACCTGTGTGTTATGTACAAGTTAAAATACAGTTTCATTAAAATCTGTTTAGTGGTTTTCGCGTGAAGGAGTACCAGACATCCTCACATTAATAAATTCATCCATCCATCAGCACAAACAGTAACATCCATACTAATATTATAAATGCGAAAGTAACTCTGTCTGTCTGTTACGCTTTCACGCCTAAACTACTGAACCGATTTCAATGAAATTTGGTAGAGAGGTTGTCTAGGCCTTGAGAAAGGACATAGGCTATATTTTGTCGCGAAAAAAGGCTTAAGGGGGTGGTAACAAATGGGGATGAAAGTTAGTATGGGAGATCGTCATTATTCGAAGATAAAACCATGAAACTTTATATTTAGGCACTTAGTATTAAATAAATAAATATTTGTTCTAGCTTTTTGGAAATATCTACCTGTATAGACGTGAAATAAGGGATGAAAGTTCGTATGGAAGTCCTATCAAAGTTACGCTTCCACACTTAACTCCGGAACTTATTTTCATAAAATCTGTTACAGAGTTCGACCACAGATTACTTAATAGTTACTACGTGTTCGACTAAAGCCTAGGAAAGGTCGCAGGCTATGTTTTATTTTGAGAAAAAAAAAACGGCTTAAGGGGGTGGTAATAGGGATGAAAGTTAGTATGGGAGATCGTCATTATTCAAAGATAAAACAATGAAACTTTATATTTAGGCACTTAATACTAAATCCATACTATTCCATACTAATCCATACTTAATATTATAAATGCGAAAGTAACTCTGTCTGTCTGTCTGTCTGTTACTCTTTCACGCCTAAACGGCTGAAAGGATTTTGATGAAATTTGGTATGGTGATAGATGATAACCTAGAAATGGTCATAGGCTATAAAATAAATAATCACGCCATCGTTCTTAGGGGGTAGGCAGTAGGTAGATAACTAAATTGAGTTAGTGATTTTTAGTCGTTTTTGTTGGGACTTTTGCTCTTTCACGTCTAAACGGCTGAACGGATTTTGATGAAATTTAGTAAGGTAATAGATGGTTACCTAAAAACGGATATAAGATCAAAATGATCACGTCATCGTACTTAGGGGGTATGAAGTAGGCAGAAAACTGAATTGAGTTAATGATTTTTAATCGTTTGTTTTAAAAGTTTACCTCATTCACGCCTTAACGTCTGAACGGATTTTTATAAGACTTGGTTAATTTAAAGATAGGATCCTAGGCACGGACACAGGCTACTTTTTACGGCGTGAAAATACCTCATTCCCGCGGAAATCTAGCGTGATCGTGTCAAGAAGCGCATGACGCCATAGCTACTGAAATGATTTTGATGTTTTTTTTAAACTGAGTGTTACTAAGACTTCAAGTTAGTATTTGATCACTTTTCTAACTTATAAATAATAAACAAAACTCAGTATTCCACGCGGACGAAGTCGCGGGCACAGCTAATTTATTTATAAAGAGGCTGTCCGCGATTTCGTACGCATTTTTCGGCATAACTTGGAAAGAAAAGATACATTAAAATAATTAAGCTTATGTGTTATTCTGATGCATAAGCTACAATACTGCAAATTTCATCAAAATCTGGTCAGTAGTTTTTGATAGAAAGAGAACATCCATCGGCACAAACATTGAAGTACATATAATAATAATAGGATTAGTAGGATTGTTCGAGTATCTTGGCTTGCGATTCTCTACTTACATAATATTGTCTGGTTAATTCTGTAAGTTCTTCATATTCCGGTCTTTGAGGATCAAACCAGAATAACTGGTTGGCGAGGGAAACTTTACCTAAAATTATTCAAAAAAATTGGACTGTGGAGAAAGAAAGTGTGTGATTATACCTATCACCCACTAATCTTATGTCAGTGGCGTTTAGTGTCACTAGTAGTAGTAGTAGTAGTAAATGACCCGTCTTATGTGATGTCAAACTCGTCCTACAAGATTAAATAAACATTTCATTTCATTTCAGGTAGTGTCAGCGTATGAATTTCACTGCTGGACAAAAGTCTCCCCCAAGGATCTCCACAACGACCAGTCTTGCGCTGCCCACATCCAACGGCTTCCCGTGACTTTGACCGGGTCGTCGGTCCACCTTGATGGAGGCCGTCCCACACTGCGTCGTCCGGTGCGTGGTCGCCACTCGAAAACCTTTCTGCCCCATCGTCCATCGGTTCACTAGACTCATTCCGTAAATGCCAAGTCACTCTACATAGCAGATGTTAATATTACCAAAATGTCACTGTATTGAAGTCAGAAATTGAGAAGGTATACGATTAAGTACACGACATTTTATATTAAAATCTTCGCGGAAAGGCCTCTAACAAGGTGGACCGGCTTTTGTCCAGCAATAGAAGTTCATAAGACATGATGACGATGAATAGGTACATATGTAGATAAAAACACCAACCTCCAAACTTATGCCTAAACTCCTCATCATAAATCCTCCAAGCTTTAGCATGGGCTACAATTACGTTTTTAGAACAAATATAATTGCCAAAATCTGGATCTTTGATGCTCGGCGCCAATACCGCCATATTGTATGATGCATCGCACACAGCTAATGGTTCATTTATAGTTAAGAATCTCTTCACACGGTCTCCAAAAAGGGTGTATACTACTCTTGCGTAGTCTGCAAACCATTCTGTGATGAGAGGGTTTGTCCAGCCACCTGGAAGATAAGTAAGACATTGTATAGTCTGTCCAAAAAGAGTAGAAATTAAAAAGTGGCAACACTGTAGTGTCGTCTCGTTTTTGTTAGATTGATTCGAAAAGGACGACGATACTGTGTTGTCACTTTTTAATTTTCTACTCTTTTTGGACAGATTGTATTACTTATTCGAAAAGGTATCTGTGAGGTTGTTATTTATCTTCAAATCTCAATGGACCTATTGAAGCCCCCATTACAAGGACACGAGCATACCGTTAAACTAGTAGGTATAGGTATAGAAAAAGTAGGTATAAAATGAATAGAAAAATAATTTCGAATTTCTTACTTCAACATAAGTACCTACTTTACGTATTTTCAAAAATAATATAGGTATTAAGTAGGTACAGGTACCTACAAATTCATACTTAATCAGACATTTTATCAAGTAGGTAGGAACTTATTTATTCAAGTGGCCGTGTATTTTTGCGCAATTCGCAACCAATTTTAAACAATGAACCCTGAAGAGTGAAGGCAAGATGCAGAAAATGTATTTAGCATTAATTATTCATTAATTGACAACGAAAATGTTAATTAAAAGTTATAGATATTACTCTGCTAAACCGATTAGTCATATAAAAGCGCGTGTAGACGCACCGGACATCCAGCCGGCAAAAAACGCCAGCCATATATTTTTTTGCCGGTTGGATATCCGGGGTGCGTTTACACATCCATTATAAACCATACACCACTGCATAACGGACTACGGGCAACGGTCCGTTGTCCGGTGAAAAAACGGACGTCTACAAGTGCTCCAACGCTAAAAACACGCTCACCTCACCTTAAAAAAACTGAATTAAATCGCTCGAGTTACGATACCACAGACAGACACGTCAAAATAACACCACTCTTTTTTCGTTGTAGGTTTAAAAACACTTACCAAGATTCTGTAGTCTCTGCGGCAGATCCCAATGGTAAATAGTAACTAGAGGTTCGATATTATTCTTTATCAACTCATCTATAAGTTCATTATAGAACCGCTTTCCATCTTCACTGATCTTCGTGGTTAAAGCGTCGGGGAGGAGACGCGGCCAGCTTATTGAGAACCTGAAAATTAAGAATTTGGGTTAAAGAATGTTTCTTTAATCATTGTGTGGTGAGGTCACACTAATTTGGACAGCGAGCGTATCAGACTGGGCTTCTTTATATATATTTTCGTTTACATTTTAATTTGTCAACTAATTTCAAAACCATCCATCCAGTAAATAAATTATCTACAAAGTGAGACCTACCAACTGGGTGGTCTTATCTTATCCATGTCCCATTGGTGGGAAAAGGTCACTCTTTTCTTTCTCGATGATCTAACCTGAACCAACTCTGCACAGCTATCTATGAAGATGTCTAGCTCGTCTGGCTTTTCCATAGCCTGCCGCGAAGCCTTTTAACGTCTCCACTACAAGAGAACAAGCCTACTCTCATACGAGAGTGATTAGGCCGTAATCCACCTTGCCTAATTTGCGGTTTAGGATGGTTTTATCTGTAGCTTGCCTTTTCCTATGCGGTCTCATCATCATTTTAAGGGCGTCGCTCTTATCGGTGGAGTCTTCGCCACTCTTCTCTTTTCTCTGCCGTACGTTTGAGTAGGTACCTAATGCGGTCTAATTACCTATAAAAATCAAGCCCCAACTCCTTAGCAATCTCAACATCCGACCTCCAGAGGTGGTAGGAGTCGCAGGCCACGTCTCCATTTGCTTGACCGTGAATTGCTTCCGGCTTTGTGTGTACTAGGTTGTCCCATATGCTCTCGGATTTATCTGCACAAATTCATATTTGTTAAACACTTGGATTTTGCACAAGTCTGGAAGTCATTCGCTTCGAAGGAAACCAGGGGCCAAAGTCTGCTAAATTACAATATTCGCAGTTGTGCGTCCTATCTAAATTAGACCAGCTTCCATCTAAATTAGACCAGCTTCCATCTAAATTAGACCAGCTTCCATCTAAATTAGACCACCTTCCATCTAAATTAGACCAGCTTCCATCTAAATTAGACCAGCTTCCATCTAAATTAGACCAGCTTCCATCTAAATTAGACCAGCTTCCATCTAAATTAGACCAGCTTCCATCTAAATTAGACCAGCTTCCATCTAAATTAGACCAGCTTCCATCTAAATTAGACCAGCTTCCATCTAAATTAGACCAGCTTCCATCTAAATTAGACCAGCTTCCATCTAAATTAGACCAGCTTCCATCTAAATTAGACCAGCTTCCATCTAAATTAGACCAGCTTCCATCTAAATTAGACCAGCTTCCATCTAAATTAGACCAGCTTCCATCTAAATTAGACCAGCTTCCATCTAAATTAGACCAGCTTGACGTCAACTGGCCCCCAAGTCCGCTAATTTAAAATAGCCTCAGTTTTGTATCGGCAGAGTGTCAATGGCATTTTTGACACATTTGATGGCAATCAATAGCAATCAATGTAAGCCATTGTTAAGCAGAATAAATACCAAATGTTTCAAAAAATGCCGTTGACACTCTGCCTCTTTAAATTAGCAGACTTGGGGGCCAGTTGACTTCAAGCTGGTCTAATTTAGATGGGTTCAAGTTATATACATATCTATCACATCATCACATGTTCCCATCGGGGTAGGCAGAGACCACTCCCATTGCTACGATCCAAACACACTTCTTTCGCTTCAACCACATTCGTCAGTCATTTCATACATACACGTCGGTTTAGGGTATTACTAGTTATTACTAGTTTATTACTAGGTACTTTTGAGAAAATGCTCGGCCAAATAAACTCCTAGTTCAAAATACAATTACTGAATTTAGGTACTTTTAAAAGATAGGGCAATAATATTCAAAGACTTTAATCTGTTGTAGTAATGTATATAATATCTAAGTATATCTAATCTTTTTTATTTGTTACATACGGAACTGGTATTTATTTATATAACCAACACTCTGCTTGTGGTGAATCGCTATCTCATAATCAAACATTTTTATCTAAAAATTAAATACAATTTTTTATCACATATAGGTAAGTATTACCTACTGATTATAATTATTAAATATCATTGTTACTACCTACTTAACAACTTTGTAAGTTGTACAAAAGATCATTATTATAATGGCTCATTAACTCTATAGCTGATTCTTTAATCGAAGATCTGAAAGGACCTTTTCTTTAACTCAATAAAAATTAAAAATAATAAAACCAGCCAATAGCGAGTCGGACACGCGTGCGATGCGAAGGGTTCCATACCAATCATCAGGTTAACAAATTGCAAACAGACAGACAGGCAGACGGACAGACGAGTCTCAGTAATAGGGTCCTCCGTTTTCACCCTTTGGGTACGGAACCCTGAAACTCTTCTTAAGATCTATCTACACACATCCGGGCCGTGCCCGGGACGTGTCGGGGCCGTGGCTCGTCAGGAGAGAGAAACATACGTCGTCATGACAACGTGTGTGAACGAATCCATAGAAAATGTATGGAATGATATTTTTTCCCTGACACGTCTCGGACACAGCCCGGATTTGTATAGACAGACCATTACTTGTAGCTTAAATTGACTTACCACTGACATTCCAAGCACCCTCAACTTGGTATGCGGCAGTGGCGGCACCAAACTTAAAGTGTTTAGGGAACTCCAAGCATTGTGAGCTAACCACTAAAATACTGAAAAAAAAACATAGGCAATAAAAGTTTGTTATGTGTCAAACCAATCGTGTAAGAAAACATCATTTTTGACCACAGACGTGTAAAAAGCTGCTTTAACTTTCACCCCCTTATTGCAAAACGAGGTTTAAAGATAGTCCGATGTTAGTTCGTTTCGGCTATGGACAAAACGTCAAACTAAACGAACTAACGTCGGACTATCTTTAAACCTCGTTTTGTAATAAGGAAATCAGTGTTTTTGACGGCCTTTTCAGCAACGCGAGTGTTTTATATTAGGTAGGTACTTTACTTTTTTTTTTATACAAACAGATAAGATATTAAGACTACTTAGGTACGCGTTACATAATTAGGTATTTGCAAATATTTTGGCATTATTTATTTGCATGTTTTCTTCTTATCTATAATGCTAACAAAGTCATATACATTTATACCTAGGTATACGATTATGATTAAAGTTGGTCTAATTATACTTAACTAAGTATTTAATGAGCATATTCGTAATGACCAGACAATGCGATAAATATTATAGTTTTATTATTAAAGGATTTCCGGGAACAATTACCGGCTTAGAGATAAATAAAAAAGGAATTGTAAATACCTGAACACGACCGCCCACGGCAACATTTTTCAATGCACTGAAAGAAGCCACTTACACACCTTCCGTCTTGTGATAGGTATATTACGTAAAGATGTACGATTAAAGCGATGTACAAATTATTGTACATGCGTCTTGAATTTAATTCGGATATTACGTATGCTAAGCCGAGTTGACATGATAAGAGTATTCTCGGACCGAGTATGCGAGTCGGCGCCATACGAGTGTAGAGTGCGTTTCATGAAATAACCAACAAGACGGCATAAGGAAAGATGGCGTTTACTCTACTGACAGGAGTTTAAATGTAGGTATGAATGAATGAATGTTTAGGTAAGACCCATTTATAAGTAGGTACAGGCCCGCCGTAAGCGGGCGTGCAGCGCGTGCACCGCACGCGGGCGGCACGCCCAGGGGGGCGGCAAATTGAGCGATTTCAGGACGGAAAATTGGGCGAATTCTAATGTACCTTATTCAAGTCATTGTCATAATATTCTAATTAATAGATCATAAGAAAAAAAAAAATAATAGCGTGTAAAAAAGGCTGACCAAATTACTTTAACCACCTTTTATCGGCCTCCGTCAAAACTTAAATGCAATACCAAACGTCGTCGTTTCTCATTCTACGAAAAACAGGACTGGTGATGATAGGGGAATCCCCTTTGAGCTTTCTCTCATTATTTGTTATATTATATATTATATTATATTATATTATATTATATTATATTATATTATATTATATTATATTATATTATATTATATTATATTATATTATATTATATTATATTATATTATATTATATTATATTATATTATATTATATTATATTATATTATATTATATTATATTATATTATATTATATTATATTATATTATATTATATTATATTATTATTATATTTTAGGTGAGTTTTGACTCAGTTTGTTGATATTTTCACTTGTCTTAGACACTAGTGTCTTAGTACCTACTTGTCTAGTGCAGTGGTGGACTAACCGTGGGCGGAAAGGGCGACCCCCGGGTCCCTTTAACAATACTTCATTTATTTATTTAAAAACTCATTGCCTTTATCCTGTCATGCATGTTTCGATTCGCATGCGCAACCCCTAAACCGTACCATTCCATCCATGATTTTTCTGTCATACGGGCAACAACCTCTCGTATCGTAACATGGCAAGTTTTAATACAAAAACATCTTCTGGTGTTTAGTATGCCTTAATACAAGAACTTCTGCGTTAGTATGCCTTAATACAAGAACTTCTCTCGCGCGTTAATGTGGCATTTTAATACAGAAACTCCTCTCGCGTCATTATATTAAGTAGCGTGCAATAGCCTGGATGCAAATCAAAACATAAAAATCCTTTTTTTTTAACAAAACTCATTTATCAGGGGGGCGGCATAATTGGTATTGCACGCGGGCGACGAAACCTCTAGCGGCAGGCCTGAGTAGGTAGGTACCTAACCTAAACATTGTACCTAAGCTCAAATATGGATCTCTCAGGTTGTGTGACGATAATACATAGTAACGGTGTTACCACTCTAGTGTTGTCATGTCATGTCACTATCGCTGATGTTACCAAGATGTCACTATAAGTCTTGTTGGTGTCCAAAATCTGTATTACAGTTATAGAATTATAATAGTAGGTAGTCTGTATTGTCATTGTTACACTAAACTCAAAAATAGTTCCTGCATATGGCATGCCAATGGGACTCACCTAGTGGCAGTGCCGAAAAAATTTAGTTGTGACAGTGTCACCATCTTTGATGTCATGATGACACACAGATTTTATCAAGATGTCACTGTAAGGGTTCGATTTACCACTTACGGATAAAATTTAATTAAAGGAATACCTATTGTCATATTTTATGAAATAGACAAAGGTTTATCTGTCAGTTAATTTTTTATGTCTAAGTGGTGAAATGGATCCCAAGTCTTGTTGGGATAAATTTTTGCTTGCCGCAAAGTAGGTAAAGTAGCTCTCCAATGGGAGAGAGGCGTGACGGATATGTATGTATGTATGTATGCAAAGTAGGTAGGTAGGTACCTATGTAGGCTAGCGCAATAAGTCCTTTATACTCTGAGATTTTTCTAAGTCAATGAATCCCAGCTTTATTTATCTATTTTAGATTTCAAGAAGTTTATTAAAGTAAATAACAAAAGACTCTCAGCTGATTGACTGATAAATCGCATCCTATTCTGTTTGATTAGATTAACTATCATTAGGTTCTTAGTTTATTTATATTTAAGTATTTATCAGTTTATTGTAAGATGATAGTACTTACATAGAGACAGAAAAAAAGAGAAGTTGTACAAAAGTTACAGCATATTTCAAAAAGAAATTTCTTCCTGAAGACACCACAGAGAGAGAAGTGATAGCATGAAGGCAGGATAGTCACTTAACCTACAATAAACAATAAATATATAAGTATAAACCTACACATATATATTTGATAAATACACACACATAAATATTATAATTTATATAATTAAATATTGTAGATACAGCTGTTACGCATTGTAATGTACACTTCCCTCCACTTGCTACGATTCAAACATACTTCTTTCGCTTCATCCACATTCATCAATCGCCTCATACATGCACGTCGGTTGAGGGTAGGTTAGGTACTGACTAAAAGTATTTCCTTACTAAATCAATAGTGGCATTTTTCTGGCTTAGGCTTTTCATACTTTCCAATTATTTAAACCTAATTAAGAATTAATTACCTTAAATGCCTAATTCTTTTAGTTTAAAATTAGTTAATTTATGTTTTTCTCGCAATTGTGATCAAAAGTAGGTACCTATACTTACCTCCAGCTCCAGTCATTATAATTAATCTACTTGTTTATTTCAATGTCGTTTATCAGCCCATCTCCAGCTTGTTTGTGTAAAGCTAATTTTACGCATTTTAATTTAAATAATCGACCATTTATTGTGTAGAACGGACTTAGGTAGGTAAGTATTTATTTTCCCAATAAAAAGTTAGACCGGTTTCGCATTTCATCAAAAACTGCACTCTTGCGAATCTAGCAATAACTTAAAAAAAAATTACCAGTCCTTATTGTTATCAAAACCTACAGGATAAAAAGATTTTTCATTTTCATCCGATCCGATGCGAAAAAGTACCTGCCTATAGGTAGTAAGTACCTACCTGGTAGTAAGTAGGTATCTACCTACTTTGGTAGTGTAGTATTAGATCCGAAATGTAAATTAAAACTATTTCAATAGTAATTCTGATCAGAGGATCGGACGTAGTGCGAAACTGCTCCGGTCAAAGCGAAACGATTGAGGAACCTAGGCACAGTTCTAAAAGAGTACCTAGCGATAGGTACTAAGTACTTATAAGCGCGGCAAAGGCGGCAACGCACTATGCGGCTAGCCGGAATGCGGTTAGCCGTCCGGCTGACTGCAATCAAAAAGTACGATAAATGAGTTTTTACCCGCACTGCGATGCGGTTGCGGCTCATAATGGGGTTAACCGGAATGCGGTCAGCCGTCCGACTGGCCTTATAGTGCGAAGGGGCGTTTATTAGTATAGGTTTAGGTCTTTCAACAGGTATACTATTATCCTTTTGTGTTTATTTGTTCTGTTTTTCTTTATAGTGCTTTTAATTCTGTTCTCTTTTGTCATTGTTCTGTTTAATTTGTGCTGTAGCTGTAGCTGTAGGTATAGGTAGTGAGTGTTAAAAAAGTGTGTTTGTTTTGTTTGTAAATAGGTAGATACTAGAGATGCGCCGAATATTCGTATACTATTCGGTATTCGGCATATTCGGCACCTCAACCGAATATTCATATTCGGCCGAATATTCGGTTGAAATGACCATTTATTCATTTATTTTGTTTAGTACCTAATAATTTGCTTGATAAAACAAGAAATTAACCTCATATTCAATTATTTTAAACCAAGGCGCAGTCAATCTTATATCCTTATTTTCACATCTAGGTATTACAAGAGTTATTAGGAGATGATAAAATAGATAAGTTAATAAGTGACACTTAAAGATAGAATTTAGAAACCTAGACATTCTGCTCTATCTAGTGACAGTCAAAGGCGCTTTTCTTTATAAACTTTACCTATTTGTTGTATCAAAATTAGTGTGAAAGAACAACCGAATAGTATGTCCGAACTATTCGGTTCGGTAGGGTTTCAAACCGAATAGTATTCGGTATTCGTTATTCGGCAAAACCCGTATTCGACGCATCTCTAGTAGATACCTTCCTAATCCGTATCTGGTGTATCAATGATATTTACTTACGTATGATTTTGTAGGTAGGTACCTACCGTTTAATTTAACAACGAGTACCTACTTAATGCTACCATAATATGTGTATTTAATTTAAGGTAAAATGTTAATGATACATCTCGTCTTTTTTGCTGCGGCAACAACATGTTTTACTTGCGTATTTGTAAGTACATACTTTGTTTAATATCTTTGAATTTTTGGGGTTTTAGATTTTCATAAATATTAAATCGAAGTGATTTCAGATATCATCAAAAAAATAATTAATATACTTAGATAAATTATTGAGATACCTATTTATAAAAGTCAATGAATGTGAAGATATTACGATTCTGTTCTCTACACCATATTGTGCAATAAAGTAAAAAATAAAATCTACTTATATGGATATAGATACTAACTTACCTAATACTAGGTATACCTACCTACTTAAAATGTTATATCACTTTTTTATGCATCAACAATCATTTATTTCACAAATAGCGGTGTTTTACCTGAAAATAAAACACTTAAGTATTGAACATACTTACCTTATTCGAAACCCAATAAAACATGAGAACAGCGTCGTTTGTTTCCGCTTTTTTAGTCATGTCGTCCCGTTCTGTCTACTATTTCCTATCTCTTTCACTCTTCCCCCATTCCATTTCTCCTTTGTTAGTCATTCTCCCACCACAGGGCCGAGCAAAGTTAGTGGGATTTAGAATTCTCTGGTTCATTGGTGTCTTGTTTCCCGGAGGGAAAAGTCGTCAGTTCTAAATCCGAACTGCTTCGACTTATAGTGTCGTGTCGTGCTACTAGTATTCGCAGTTGGATTGCTTCATTTAAAAAAAAATTAAAACACTACATGTTGTTTATAAAAATTAATTGTTTTAATCAAGTTTTAATAATCAAAGCTGAATAACATTATATTGTAACATAAAAAAGACATTTTTCGGCATTTGCGCCCTTCAAAGAGTGTCGCCTCTCGTCATGCAATTGTCCAGCTTTGCTGAACAGCTGTTCACTTGCTACGCTAGTAGGCGGCGCAGATAAGAACTTATTTGCTGCAGATTTAAGCATTTTATAAGGTAAATAACGCGCTGCGGCGCGTTGCAGCGCGAAATAAAAAAATCTGAAGCGAACAAAATTTTGTCTCGGCCATGGCCGAAAATCTCGGCACATTTTGGCCAAGAATGCCGAGACAGAGATCTCGGTCAAGCCTTATTGGAAACGAATGTTTTATTCACCAGGCAGTGGTTAAAAGTATTGGGTTTCGAATAAGGTAAGTATGTTTATTAAGTGTTTTATTTTCAGGTAAAACACCGCTATTAAACAACTTGACCGTTATTCGAAACCCAATAAATATGAGAAGTGGTTGTTATCGCCTGGTGGTGGGAGACATCAATGTGAAGGAAGTATGATACGACTATGAGTTAGGAAAGAATGATGAAAGCTTGAATGATTTAATATAGGTATGTGCAGAGTCTAGGAAAGTAATTTTCTAGGAAGAGCAGTTTACTTTTAAAATAAATAAAGAGTAATATTTTTAAGGTATCAATGACTTTTATTTCCAACTTAAAAAGTAGATACCATTCTTAAAACATAATTTTTAAGTGATTGAACGTAAACAAAAAATAAATCAGTCTATCTTGCTTTTCTCAAAACTTTGTAATTAGTTTTGAGAAAAGCAAGCAAAAGAATTGGAGTAAATAAAGAAGTAATCAATGGCGTGTCACGTGGCCGCGAGATAATTTCTCGTCTATAGAATTTGGATAAAGTGTTTACTGTTCGCCAGTTACCGCGAGCAAGAATGTCATTTACCAATAAGTTTTCTGCCCAGTTTTTAGACGCTACCGCAGATCTAAAGCTTCCTGGCGATGCCTTCACATATTAGCGTCTTTAAGCATTCTCTTTAGCCAATTAGAAATGATCCTCCTTGTAGCCGGTTTAGCAACTCCCATTGTGGTAACAAATAAATTATCACATTTGGCTATAGTTCGGCGTGGCTGAGACATTTGTATTAAATGCTTAATCCAGTGCACGGGAATTATCTGATATTATGCATTTTTCAACGGACACTCTTAATAAAGTCAAATCGTGTACTCGTAGCCCTGAACACAAAAGTAAAATAGCGGCAGTTTGAGTGGAAGCTTCATACAGGCTAGTGGTATCCGGATTCCTCGAGGCCAAGTATGGCGTAAGGTCGTCTATGTCCCAAATTGGGGCTCTCGATGGCTTTGGTTTTGCCAAGGCTATGGCCTTCAATACTTGCTTCACCAGTATGTGTGAGCTTAATTTATACCAATTGTTTGGGTCACAAAAAGTAGAGACTGCCGATTTGTGAACAAGTATTGTGCTGTAAGCAAGGTTCTCTTTTTTATGGAGATCAGCTAAAAATCTCGCTAAGTCAGATCCTTCAGGTTTCTTGCAATTTACTTTGTTTGCGCTAGTCCAATTTAACCATCTTTTCCAGGCACCCGCCTGGAACGATATGTGTTTAGCGTTGATTGTCGCCAGCTTGAATTCTGTTCAGTAGTCCAGTCTGTTAAGAGTTCATCCCACCCCCAACTTTCCAAATCTCCAGGGTTATTTGGTCTACTTTGGGGGGTGGGAGACCTGACGTCACATCTACTAAAACTTGGTCCAGGATCCGTATCGTAAAAGGTGCTGCTAAGGCTCTACTTTTCAGGTCTGGTCTCCAATACACCTTCTCCCAGCGTGGTACTACCATGAGGTAAACTCCCCAGGACTTGTTTAGATGAGTTAAGATTCTCGGTATGAGGTATGGTGGAGGAAATACAAATGCGAGGGGGAAGTTCCACGTTAGTCCTTGAGCATCGTGAACCGCAGCTGCTCGGTCGTTCCTGTCCAGCGAGCAGTACCTGCTGACTACATGGACTCTCTGGGATGCAATGAGGTCGATGTCCGGTTGACCCCACTTCTCGAACACAAACCGCGTCGCTGTCGGTAGCAAGTGCCACTCGGGAGATGCTCGATTCCTTGACAGACGATCGGCATCGCTGTTGTGATGTTGAGACACCAATGAACCAGAGAATTCTAAATCCCACTAACTTTGCTCGGCCCTGTGGTGGGAGAATGATTAACAAAGGAGAAATGGAATGGGGGAAGAGTGAAAGAGATAGGAAATAGTAGACAGAACGGGACGACATGACTAAAAAAGCGGAAACAAACGACGCTGTTCTCATGTTTTGTTGGGTTTCGAATAACGGTCAAGTTGTTCAAAACATAATTAAGCAAGTATCTACCTATCTATAAGTATAATATTGAATATACGGGACATTCTCCGAATGAGAACTATTTCAAAATTAATTTAATCGCATTATGCTTTACGAAAAACTTGTCATCTTGTTATACGCACCACAGACGTGTACCTAAACACTTTCAGTTATATGCGCACGCGTTTTATGAAAAATGATTTTATTATTGTAGATGTACACAGAATCGCCATACATCTTTGTGAAATAAAGAACTATAAATACATTTTCACAGGGTGTAACAGAAAGGGGGTATAATGCCAAAACACAGCGATAGTCCTCATGAAACTGAACAACTTTCCCCAAGGAACATGGGTCGTAACTCGAAAAAAAAATTTCGCCTCCCCATATAAAATGTTCGATCAGCTGATCGAGTAAGTATGGGCGACCCAAAAATTTTTTTCGAGTTACATACGACCCATGTTCCTTGGGGAAAGTTGTGTAGTTTCATGAGGACTATCGCTGTGTTTCGCCGTTATACCCTCTTTCTGTTACACCTGTATAACTAAAAGTAAAAGTGATGATGGCGTTTTATAGCCGTCATTTTTTATGGGCTTATTTACATTATTTGAAACATATTGTAATAATAGGCAATGATATTATATTATACTAGGTGCAGATATGTTATATGCGCGCTCATTTTGAAGACTGTAAATAGACCTATTTAAGACAACTTGTAGTTAGTCTCAGTTAGTCTGAAGACATTTGGAGTATGGGTTGAAGTGCTGTCATTCATGTCATTGTAATCATTGTTCGGCACAGATTTAAAACGCCAATCACTATAAAGGTAACATATCTGTAGGTACCTATAAAAAATCATTGATTAATAGGTGTACCTACTTAGCTACTTACTAGAGTCTGGCTAATGAAAGCTGATACTGAAAAAACGCGGCAAATTTAAAAAATATCAGTATAGCAACCCTAAAGTAAAAAGGAAAGTTAAAACAACTCACTTTGATACTTTTTTTCTCTTCATATTTTGAAATCATACAAAACAATAGTTTTCGCACTTCACTCTTTATAGTTTTATTCATTTTTATAGCATCAACACGGATATATCACAATAAAAATATACGCAAGTCAACCACAACGAAACATCAACACGCCATCTTGTTGCGTCAGAGATAGGGATACCATATACTGATTCTGATTTTACCAAATCTTTCGGAAAACAGGTGAAAATAAATTTCTTTAAAATAAAATTGCCAAGTTTTTCTCTAGTAAATAGTGTACCTGATTAATTAAGCTATTTATTAGACCAACTTAAGACTTAGTGTTGCTCTTGAAATGATCCAACACGTACATACGATACTTATTTTTGATGAATACAATTTTAGCACAAGTACGAATTTTTAAAACTCATTTTATAAAATGTTAAAAATGAGTTTGTTTTAAAAATGCCTTTTTGGAATTAATTGTTCCTAAGTACTTTCTGTTTAAAATACCCCAATTTGTAGGGTAAATATCCGATGGTAGGAACACTTTAGTGTTGTCATATAAAAAGTTTGCAAAAAAATCCAGTATCTACTTTCGTTAGCCAGACTCTACCTACTTATGAATGAATGAATGAGTTTATTTGCATTGCATAGGGTACAGTACAGAACATAGTAAGAATAGTATAGTACTTAGTACCTAGCTACTTGGTACATGGACGTGCACCTTTACATTTACCACTAAGAGCCTGTTTTATCATCTACTGATAAAATCTGACAGCTATTTTATACCTGTCTTTGTCTAAAACATCACGTTTTATGAAATAGACATAGGTTTATCTGTCAGTTAAAATCTGACAGCTATTTTATACCTGTCTTTGTCTAAAACATCACGTTTTATGAAATAGACATAGGCTTATCTGGCAATTTAATTTTATCTGTAGGTGGAGAAACACTAAGTATCTAAGTATAATACCTAGATTTATCTATGCTCACAGTGTTTAGAAGTAATACCAGAAAGGGCAAACGTGGAATACGAAAACACTAAATACCTGAAAGATTTAAAAGTGTACGTGCGACGTTTTGGCAGAAACTCTCCTTATTCACTCAATATAGAGTTGGATATTCTTCAGACCATCGGCAATAATGCTTCTGTAAGTAACCCGTCTGTACCTACGAAATGAAATGAAATAAATTTTTATTGATATAAATGTGGTATAAAGATTGTTAATAAAAATAAAGTTTCACACATTTAGTTATCATTATCAGACATGAAGTAATCATTAATTATAATAAATAAGAAATATTTGCTTATTAAAATAAAAACTACTTAGGTATTAAATTAGGTCTCCTCAAAACTCATCCTTACCTACATAATCTACTTAAAGAAAGTCAACCACGTAATGTACAATCAAAAAATCAAAGTGCTTCTATTACAGAAGCACTTTTTTTTTTGTTTTTTTTGCCCCAGGGCCCTTAGTTACCTAGCTAAACCACTGCTCGCACTTGGCCAGTTTTTCCACTTTCTACCATTTTGCTTCAATTTCAGATACACCTCACATTCTACGAGTTGCTACATAACGAGTATAAGGAGAGTTTCATCGACATGGACTTTAGAATCTGTGATATGTTCAAGACGGATAAATTCTTCAGCCCGCTTCTTAAACGGTTCGGGTTGCCTTGTCCTTTGCCTCCTGTAAGTAGGTACAATAGAAAATAAGTATAATAGGCCAGATGACTAAAAAAATACGTAGGTAAATAAGCAGGTATAGGAATTTACCTAATCCATTCGTAAGATTAGATTCATTCATCATATTTAAGATGGATGATCTATGGACGATGAGGCAGACAGAAAGGTTCTGGAATGGAAAGGCGACCACGCATTGGACGACGCAGTGTGGTGCGGCCTCCAACAATGTGGACCGACGACCTGGTTAAAGTCGCGGGAAGCCGTTGAATCTGGGAAGCGCAACAGTGGTCGTTGTGGAGATCCTTGGGGGTTTTGTGTCCGACAGTGGACGTCCATAAGCTGACACGATAATGAAGAGATGTAGAGACACTAGTTAGGTACGCTACTGCTGTGCATAAGAGCAAATTTCTCATTTCAGGACCACTACAAACTGCAAAATCTAACATTAATATCAGTGCCTGCTGTCGAAAACTTCCCGTACCAGTGGCCGTTTGAAAAGGGCAAAGTATTGGCAACTTTGCGGTCCTACCCTGGGAAGGTACTGATGGGGTCTGCGAGCGTGATGATCAGATTCAAACAAAATAAGAAAGCAAGCCGTTAATCTACTACCCAACGGTCTTTAAAATTATATGTAATTTATCTATAAACAATGACTTTCATACCTAAACTGTAAACATTACAGTAAAGGGAGATAAAGAATCCGTAAGTGCAAACATCGCATTTCCGAATAGAACCGAATGCTAATTTCGTTAGGTCTGAGTATACTGGGTGTAACAAAAAGGGGGTATAAAGCCAAAACACATGAAACTGAACTACTTTCCCCAAGAAACATGGGTCGTAACTCGAAAAAAAATTTTGGATCGCCCATACTTACTCGATCAGATGATTACCTAGACATTTTGTATGGGCGAATTTTTTTTTCCAGTTACGATACGATACGACCCATGTTCCTTGGGAAAAGCTGTTCAGTTTCATGAGGACTATCGTTATGTTTCGGCTTAATACCCCCTGTCTGTTACACCCTGTATAACATTAATATAACTTATTATATTTATACACAAATTGTTTATTAATGTCATTATAATACACAATTACCTATCTAGTATTTTTTTTCTTATCGCTTTAAACCTAAAAAACTTAATGTCTAAGTAAGTAAAATGAGAAAATGTAAAAATACAAAATTATAATAGTACCTAGTAGTAGAATAGTAGGAAAATAACCTTGTTTTGATAGTAAACCAAAGTATAACACGTCGGAAATATCTGCGAACCTGGCTTGATGACGTCATGCAAATCGTACGTACTCGTCACGGTACTGGATAGGCGAAAACGGGGGAAACGCGGGGGAAAGCGCATTCCAGCGAGGACCGCAGATATTTCCGACGGGTTATACCTACATATAGACCGGCGTAGACCTAACAGAGCGCAGCGCAGAGCATTTTTGTTTGACATATTATTATCGACATTGTTCTTATTAGAATAATAACTACTTATTCAAAATTGGTTAAAACATCATTAGCTTGTAGTCGCTTCGACGCTTCCAGGAATTAGGTGTTTATTGTTATCTGATTTTGAATGTTATTCTGATGAGAAATAATAATTGAAAAATAATGACAATCAAAAATGCTCTGCGCTGCGCTCCGTCAGGCCTCGGCCTTTATAATTGCTAGGTACTTATAGTTAAATACCTTTCAATTATTATTTATTTAAACCACATAATTGTAGTGTAACTAGTCACATTCATTCATCAGGTAGGTACCTATACAGCGTGTAACAGAAAGGGGGTATAAAGCCGAAACACAGCGAGTCCCCATGAAACAGAACAACTTTCCCCAAGGAACATGAATCGTACTTCGAAAATGATTTTTGGATCGCCATACTTACTCGATCAGCTGATCGGACATTTTGTATGGGGAGGCGAATTTTTTTTTCTAGTTACGACCCATGTTCCTTGTGGAAAGCTGTTTAGTTTCATGGGGACTATTGCCGCGCTTCGGCTTTATACCCCCTTTCTGTTACATCCAGTATATAGGTGTACTTGTTGACAAATGGTTTGGCATAAGTACATGCCTTTAACCTCTCACATCCCACTGACTCATTATAAACCCAGACACAATAGATTATATATACTCTGATCAAACCTATTCGCTAACCACACATTTCCAGGAACAAGTTCCTGACGGAACATGGCAAATATCGGTTACATAAAAATTATATGGACTTGTTCACACAACTCCGTGTCAATCTATAGTGAAACGGACAACTCTGAACATGGAAAGCCCTGACCCGGAAATGTGTGGATAGCTCTTTATCTTTCAATAGTTTTCCCTAATCTATCTCCTATTCCCGCCCCTCTGATGTCCCCGGCCTCCTCCCCGAACGTACGTCTTGTGCGTGTGTTTGTTGTCGAAGCGCTCGCTCTTAACGGCGGGGGCGGGCGCGGTGCGGGCGGGGGGCGCGCCGTTAGCGGGGGGAGGGGGACCGGCTGGCTGCGCGGGGGGCGTGGCTTGGGGCTCGCTCATGTTTATCTGGAAAAGAGAGGGTATTATATTTATGATGATTGACTTGTCAATAACACTTCATTCATATGCTATTTAGGGCATGCACCCGGGTTTACCCGGTTCTCAAAAACCCGGGAAAACCCGGGTTTTTTGATGATCTTGAGAACCGGTTCTGAATAATATGAAACCCGGTTCTCCCGGTTCCGACCAAAATATTAAAATGTAAAGTATTATTTATTTTTGCTGCGTTATTTTAACAAAGGACCATGGGTCTGGGAGTATGGAGTCTGGGTACAAGATTTTATATTTATTTATTTATTTATTTATTTATTTATTTATTTATTTATTTATTTATTTATTTATTTATTTATTTATTTATTTATTTATTTATTTATTTATTTATTTATTTATTTATTTATTTATTTATTTATTTATTTATTTATTTATTTATTTATTTATTTATTTATTTATTTATTTATTTATTTATTTATTTATTTATTTATTTATTTATTTATTTATTTATTTATTTATTTATTTATTTATTTATTTATTTATTTATTTATTTATTTATTTATTTATTTATTTATTTATTTATTTATTTATTTATTTATTTATTTATTTATTTATTTATTTATTTATTTATTTATTTATTTATTTATTTATTTATTTATTTATTTATTTATTTATTTATTTATTTATTTATTTATTTATTTATTTATTTATTTATTTATTTATTTATTTATTTATTTATTTATTTATTTATTTATTTATTTATTTATTTATTTATTTATTTATTTATTTATTTATTTATTTATTTATTTATTTATTTATTTATTTATTTATTTATTTATTTATTTATTTATTTATTTATTTATTTATTTATTTATTTATTTATTTATTTATTTATTTATTTATTTATTTATTTATTTATTTATTTATTTATTTATTTATTTATTTATTTATTTATTTATTTATTTATTTATTTATTTATTTATTTATTTATTTATTTATTTATTTATTTATTTATTTATTTATTAGATAGGTTTGCCAACAGGTTTACATCGTACTTAACATATAGAACATTTTATAATAAGTCTGACCCGATGTAGACCCAATTACAGGCAAACACAGCTTGCAGGGTTATTATTATCTCAAACGATAGAGCTTAAGACGTTGATCACTTTATAGTATGAGGAAAAAGTCGAAAAATATCTATAAACTAATGTTTTGCCAACTTGAAGTATGAAAAACACACCTTGTATGAAAAAATCTTGTAAACATGTTCCGACAGTCATGGGACCTATATCAATCGATAGCTATTCAAACGGCGAGTAGTTCACCCATAGACGCCGTTGTCAAAATCGAAGGCCAACTTGCCGTTAATCGACGACAAAAAAATTGCAAGTATCGGACTAGTCTGTAGATATGCTCCGACAGTCATGCGACCTATATCAATCGATAGCTATTCAAACGGCGAGTATTTCACCCATAGACGCCGTTGTCAAAATCGAAGGCCAACTTGCCATTTAATCGATGACAAAAAAATTGCAAGTATCGGACTAGTCTGTAGATATGCTCCGACAGTCGTGCGACCTATATCAATCGATAGCTATTCAAACGGCGAGTATTTCACCTATAGAGGCCGTTGTCAAAATCGAAGGCCAACTTGCCGATAATCGACGACAAAAAAATTGCAAGTATCGGACTAGTCTGTAGATATGCTCCGACAGTGAAATGAAATGTTTATTTAATCTTGTAGGACGAGTTTGACATCACATAAGACGGGTCATTTTTTTAAAGTTAATGCTAGATTCGCAAGAGTGCAGTTTTCCCCAGAGAAGAATCTAGCAAGAAACTCTGTTGGGTTGCTCTTTTCAAATTTGGTTTACAAATTTTAAGATAAAAACACTTAGATAAACATTAAAATTAACTTTACAATAATTATTCTACATAGAGACAGCTTGACAGAAGAGCAGGTCAATCCCATGGATTTGAGTCATCTAGATAATCGTTGATTTTATAATAACCTTTTTTACTAAGTTTTTGTTTAACAATAATCTTAAATTTTTTGGGGCTTAGTTCACGTATGCTAGCAGGGATCTTGTTGTAAAAGCGTATACATTGACTCACAAACGATTTGTTTACTTTGTTTAGTCGACTGGCATGAGGCACTAATTTATCCCTATTTCTAGTATTAACAGTATGTATATTAGTGATGGGCCGAGTACCAGTTTTACCGAGTAACCGAGTACCGAGTATTACTCGGTTTAAAGTTTACAGAGCCGAGTACTCGGCCGAGTTACTCGGTATAGTTAAATTAGGTAGAATTTCGCGCGAAGAAGCTCGGGAGCGAGTGGTGATAATGGTGTTATAGCTGTCCCTCCGCACCCCGCTAATTATTCATAATGAAAACAATAAACCGCAGCCGTCAAGAAGCAATTTTTTTTTGAAAAAACACTACTTATGAATTTTTCTTCTAAATAATTATGATAGCTATACACAACATTGCTTCAGCTGGGCAAAGGCCTAAATATGTACCATTAGAAGGAATTAGACTAAGATCTACCAAGCAGATCCAATGCTCAAGGTAGATTTATTTGTACCGAGTACTCGGCATTTTAACCGAGTTATTCGGCCGATTACGAGTAGTAAAAAAAGTGCCGAGTACGCCGAGTACCGAGTATTAACCGAGTACTCGGCCCACCTCTAATGTATATCACTTAATTGTTTAAATTGATTTAGATTTTTTTGTGTATACATTATATTTGAGAAGATGTATTGTGATGCTAGTGTTAATATGTCAATATTCTTAAAAACATCCCTTAGAGATTCCCTGGGACCTAGTTTATAAATAGATCGAATAGCTCGCTTCTGCAGAATAAAGATGCGCTCAGAAACAGCGGCATGCCCCCACAGCAGAATGCCGTAGGACATCAGACTATGGAAGTAACTGAAGTAAACTAGCCTGGCAGTTTGAACATCTGTCAGGTTTCTTATTTTTTTTACTGCAAAAGCTGCAGAACTGAGCTTATCCGCTAACTTGTCAATATGGGAGCCCCATTGTAATTTGGAATCGAGAGTAATACCAAGAAATACGGTTGTTTCCACAAGGCACAAGCTCTGTCCCTTCATCCTAATATCTGTATTTACTTGTCTAACATTGGGCAAAGTAAATTTAATACATTTGGTTTTCTTTTCATTAAGCACTAGATTATTGGCAGTAAACCACTCGACTACTTTATTGATAGCATTGTTTACATCGTCATATACATCTTGTTGTCGTCTAACTTTAAAAAGTAAAGAAGTATCATCAGCAAACAATACTATATCATGACAGTTATTTACAAGACTTGGCAGATCATTTATATATATTAGGAAGAGAAAAGGACCAAGAATTGAGCCCTGTGGGACACCCATGCTAACCGCAGATCCACCCGACACTTTACACAGTTTGACAGTTTGACAGTCATGCGACCTATATCAATCGATAGCTATTCAAACGGCGACGACAGTCATGCGACCTATATCAATCGATAGCTATTCAAACGGCGAGAATTTCATTCATAGACGCCGTTGTCAAAATCGAAGGCCAACTTGCCGTTAACCGACGACAAAAAAATTGCAATTATCGGACTAGTCTGTAGATATGCTCCGACAGTCGTGCGACCTATTTCAATCGATAGCTATTCAAACGGCGAGTATTTCACCCAAAGACGCCGTTGTCAAAATCGAAGGCCAACTTGCCGTTAATCGACGTCAAAAAAATTGCAAGTACCGGACTAGTCTGTAGATATGCTCCTTACAAAAACACAAGGTACTTTTACAGGTACGTTTACAGTTACTTTTGTTTTATTTCGCGGCATGTAAATTTTTTCCGTGGTATTATAAAAGAACCGGGTAGAACCGGGTTACCCGGTTCTGAGCTCGATTTGGAACCGGGTTTCAAAAACTCGGAACCGGACTCGGTTCTGCATGCCCTAATGCTATTCTGATTCAAACTCAAATCAATATTAATTTCTTGAGATAGCACTTGAAATCAAAGCTAATGTTAAATTTGCAACATAGCAGTATTCCCTAGAGAAGAATCTGACAAGAAACTCTTTTGGGTTGCTATTTTTTAAATAAACGTTTACAATTATTCAATGCTTACATTCTACGCTAGGAAACATTATTAATTAATATTATAGCTAGTCCTTGTTCTGATGTGTAATTTACAATATTGAAAAGTTTTATTATAATCTGTTCAGCGGTTCTTGAGTAAAAGTGTAACAAATATGCATTCAAACCTCAAATGCGTTCTAAGCAAGAACTAAGTAGTTACCTAAAAAGTTTTTAGTACAAAAGGTTTCATATCACACAAGTAATTTAAAAAAAGCTGTACCTGTTCATTAAATAGCATACAGAACTCGCCAACTTTCTGCAAGTCTCCAGATTTACCAGAATACAGTGTAAGTGTGGCTCGCCATAGTGCAGCGTAACCTCGTGTTAGACGTACTATATCTCCGGGTTGCAGTAGAGCTCCCGGAGCGTCCCATACCGAGAGATTTACGCTTGCTGTTGCATCTGCTACGCGAAGGGTGCGAACCTGAAAAGAGTGGTATAAGGAAAATTAATATTGGTTGCAAAACTTGCAATACAAGAAATTTAACTGGTGCATTAAATCGACATCATGTATGAGGCGATTGATGAATGTGGATAAAGCAAAAGGTGTTTGGATCGTAACAAGTATAGGGAAGTAGTCTCTGCCTATCCCGATGGGAGGGAGGAGTGACGGATATGTACCTATGTTAAAACTGGTCACAAAAACTGTGTCAGCCATGTTTGATGGGTTGTAAGCTATTTATGGTAAAATCAAGGTACAATTATTAACACAAGGTACAACAAAGGTTAGAAATACAATTATTTCATAAACATATCTACTTCTAAAGAATTCTTTCTATATACGTATCACATTCTAAAAAATACCAAAGCATTTTTTTAGATGTCGCCATCTTACCTCCCGTGCCTCTTTCGTTAGTGTAGGAGCCCCAACTTCAAGGACAATAAAAACTGCGTTAATATTCTTCATCCCTGGCTTTAACTCCTTAATTTGAACATATTCCGTCGTACTTGAACTCATTGTGTACGAAAGGTTGATGCAAAATTACAAGATTTTTAGCTCCTAGTTCATAGGGAAGCTTGTGAAAAGGAAGATTTAATAGAGTTATGAAGAAAGTACGTTATTATAATTGGAAAGCAGCAAGATAAAGTAGTTTTTGTTAATTATTATTTGAAAAGATCGCAAAAGCGTAAAGAAAAGCCAATCGGCCTTTTTTGACAATCAGCTGATTTGTCATCGAATAGAGATGGCACACTTTTAGATTGATGATCGATTCGATAAAAGATCGCTTGACTCGAATCAATTTCATAAAAAAAGTAAAAGATGTAAACGTGATAGCAAAGAAAAAATAAACCCACTCCTTGCTCTGCCTTAAAAAATTTCACGCCTATTTTCTTTTATTCAATATTATTATTCTTATTTTTACAATATTATTGGCTACAACAATCTTTTTATTTGTAACATGGCTGAAAAACGTTTGATTCCATAGCCTGTGCAGAAAAAAAGGTAACATAACCTACCTAATCAAACGTCAAACAAAATTTTCAAAATTATTGTCAACTTGATGCTAAAATCTCGTATATCTTTAATTTTTCGCGAAAAATAAGCAAGCATTTGCTGAAATATATTCTAAAGTACAGAAAAGTGACGCTTCAATTGTTAGTTTGTGTTACGTTACACGTGAAGTTGTAATAATCGTGTAAAAATGTTTAATCAGCTTGGTGGCGCCAATCCTAACAAGGATTTGGAAGTAACATCACCGCCTGACGATACAGTATCAGCTTTGGAGTTCTCTCCTGCGAGTATACCGCAGACATTCCTCGTTGCTGGCAGTTGGGATTGTCGGGTAATGTATTTAATATCTTTTTTACTGTAAAACTTAGGTTATTTACCTACATATCCTTAAAGTCGGCTTGATGTGATTCTGTTTACCTTGAAATATTTTATAAAAATGTAATTGCACGTGTTTTTTTTTACTTTACGTCTAATTGTTGTTATCAGCCCATATATGTCCCCACCGAGGGGCACGAGCCTACTCTCATACAGAGAGTGATTAGGCCGTAATCCACCACGCTGGCCAAGTGCGGGTTGGCGGATTTTACATACACCTTCGACTTTCTTCTCTGGTGTATGCAGGTTTCCTCACGATGTTTTTCTTCACCGTTAGCAAGTGGTAATCGAATAAATTGAAGCGGTGGTAGCCCAGTTGGTAGAACGCTTGCCTCGAATTCTGAGGGCGCGGGTTCGAAACCTGGCGCGGGCACGTACCTCTGAGTTTATTTCTCATGTATGGATCAATTTATTCGATTACGTCTAATTATACCAACCGTAATGGATCACATGGTGGATTATTGTCTAAATTCTTCTAACAGTATAATATTAAGCAAGTCAAGGATAATGTTTAACTTAAACCATTGTAAGTACCTAGTGGCATATTAGAGTTCAATTCTTATCTTATCTTCGAGTGGTTAGAATTGTTTTTATACCTAAACAAGTACTTATTTATTATTGAATTAAACTACATTGATCCGAATAAAAACTTGTTGAAATAAAATGTGGATCTATTATATTTAGGTACATTACAAATATTTTAGGTATATTTTAGAAATAAAATTAACATCCTTCCTTCCTTACATTTCAGGTACGATGTTGGGAGGTGGAAGCTTCAGGGAAGACGGTGCCCAAAGCTGTGCAAGGCATGGATGGACCTATACTTGATGTTTCTTGGCATGATGTTAGTATCATTCAAACTATTTTTTTTTGCCTATGTTGTCCCACTACTGGGCAAAAGCCTCTCCCATGCTTCAAACTATTACTTTTTACTATTGCTTTGGACCTATAGTAACATTTACAGTCATATTTTGGCAGAAGACTGTGATAACAAGTTAAGTACCAACATGTAACTGTATAAGTCTGATGATTTAAAAAAAAAAAGATATATTGGACATAACGTAGGGCCCTGTACCGAAGGTTTCTTGCCGTTTTCTTCCTCTCGGCTATAAAGGTAGTGAACTAGCAGTAGTTTTAGATCAAAAAAGTGGCATCTAAAAAATTTAATGAATTTAGTCTATTTTTGAATAAAACTCTTTTCATTTTCATTTTCATAGACAAGACCCTGATTTAATATGATGATGATAATGATTTTCATATCACTTATTTTTATAAAAATCATTATTTTCAGGACGGATCCAAAGTGTTCATGGCATCTACAGATAAAACTGTGAAATGCTGGGATTTAGCTGCCAACCAGACTATACAGGTGACCTTTTATTTTTAAATAGATTTAAGACTAGATAGATTAATAAACTATACATACACACACATATCTGTCACACCTCTTTCCTATTTTATTTCATTTCCCAAATAAACAAAAAGAATCAGTTTTTATTCAAAATTGGAACATATGTTTTGCCTATAAAACTACCACATTTGCTAGGATACAAATATCTTCATCCACATTCATTCACGTCAATGCAATACTATTACGCGTTCTCTTAAAAATACTCTTTATATCACAAAATAAAACGTATTGTACCAACATACATACTAAATTATTTGTTACAGGTAGCTGCTCACGACGCGCCCGTCCGTTCGTGCCACTGGGTGAAAGCTCCCAACTACACGTGTCTCATGACAGCTTCCTGGGATAAAACTATAAAGGTATCATCTTTTTGCATTTTTATACAGCTGCACGATATAAAATGATAGTGTAGGCCCTACACTGTAGGGTATATGAATTTCTGGCCTCCTTAGGTGCTCAAATGTATGATGAACATCTGTGAAAGCCATCTGTTCACTTGTGTTTCAGTTCTGGGACCCCCGTACTCCTGGACCGAGGATGACCATGAATCTCTCTGAACGTTGTTATTGTGCTGATGTGGTAAGTATAATAATTTCTAGATTGATTAGGAATTACTAATGAAACATTACTAGACAACTGCGGATTGGCAAACGTAGTGTTAGTGTGTTAGACATCCTGAAAAAAGAAGAACTAAGTTTTTAAGCTTCGAGACCTCATATTAATTTGCAAGCAATTAATTTAAATATTTCAACTTTTTGACTAAAATCAAGGAACGTAATCTACCCATGAAACTCAACAACTTTCCCCTTGGAATAAGCTCGATATATGACAAAGAATCTGCTGTTTCATCAATTCATCAATTGTTTCTCTTTTCCTATTTCATTTCATTAGGAATGATAATCAGTGTCATCAGTAATTGATGTACCTATAACATAGCTATACCCCCTTATTACAAAACGAGTTTTTTAAAGGTATAGTCCTAGAATAAACTCAGATAAATGACGTTTCGGCTATAGAAAAAATGTCAAAAAATGACATTAGTCCTAGGACTCTCTTTAAAACTCGTTTTGTAATAAGTGGTATAGTGTTTTTAACCCATTTATTATTACCAGGATTATCCAATGGCGGTAGTAGGCACAGCAGACAGAGGCATCTGTCTATACACCTTAGAAGGTAACCCAGCGGAATTCAAACGGATTGAGTCCCCACTGAAACACCAACATCGTTGTGTGGCGATCTTCAAAGACAAGAAGACTAAGCAACCGGCAGGGTTTGCTTTAGGCAGTGTGGAAGGTCGAGTCGCTATACAGTATGTCAACCCAACTAATCCGAAGGATAATTTCACTTTTAAGTGTCATCGGTCAAGTGGGACTACTGGGGGGTATCAGGTAAGATGTATTGCAAATTTTTCTACTGAGATTATGGGCATGAAAATAAAAAAAAAATAGGGTAATGGTGCTCCCACACTGCATGATATAAAATTGTTTGTAAACATAAAGTTTGTCATAAAATGTTTACTAACATTTTAAAACATGCAATGTGAGAGAACCATTGTACATGTTAGGAAAAGTATCACTTTCCTTTTAACCAGGTATAGTGTTAGTGATGTAGAACACATTACACGAAAAAAAAATTGAACCCATTTTTAATTAATTTCATTATTAATCGCGCGATTCGCGCTTTAACGCAAAGGTCATTCAACTCTCGGCGAGTAAGTAGGTCGGGAGCGCTCGCCGCCCGTAGAGAGCGAGAGAGACAGAGCGAGCGCGCTGCGGTGCATCACTTACACTATACCTGGTTAAAAGGAAAGTGATACTTTTCCTAACACCCTGTATACATCCTGTGGTATGGTATGGATTGCTTATTTCTCAAATGGTATTGTCAACAAGACGGTTCGGTATTTGTGTATTTGATAGATAACTCTCGCCCTTAAGCATGAAAGCAATATTTGCAACCCTGAAGTCTTTATTTTATTCCGTTTTGATAAGAAGACAGTCGAGTCGGCGACTTTCGACCTTCCTTGATAGTTTTTTTGGGTATATTTTGCCGACTTAAACTTCAACTTCCTCAATTGTAAATCTGACACAAATTACACCATATACCACATATTTCTCAGGACATTTATGCAGTAAACGACATCGCCTTCCACCCAACCCACGGGACTTTAGCCACAGTGGGCTCCGACGGATCCTACTCGTTCTGGGACAAGGATGCCCGTACCAAGCTGAAGTCCTCAGAGACCATAGACCAACCGCTCACAAAGTGCGCCTTCAACCACAGCGGGCAGATCTTCGCTTACGCTGTTGGATATGATTGGTCTAAGGTACGTATCGATTTCGTTTTTGTTTTGAGTTTTACGAAAGGAGAAAAATGAGAGGTGTGTTTGGATCGTTTCAAGTGGATGGAAGTGGTCTCTGTATATCTCGATGAGTACCGGCGCACAAGTGACGTAGCGCAGTGCAAAGCATTATTCAAAATCGGATAACACAAACAAATGAGTATCAAGGTCTATATGTCGTGCGTGTCAATTGATTCTGAATATTATTTTATGAGAACAATGTAGATATCTCACATCCCATGTAAATATCTGTCACGCCTCTCCCATCAGGATAGGCAGAGACCACACTTATCTATGTTGGTATGGATATATGTGGAAATTAATATTGTTTACCCCACAGGGCCATGAGCACTTCAACCCGAGTAAAAAGAACTACATCTACTTGCGGCCATGCTTCGAAGACCTCAAACCACGTTCCACATAATACATGTTCTTGTAAGATTCTTCACGGAACTTACACAACTTTTAAAATCAGTTGATTTGCATTCCCGGACTTTAAATTCTGTTACTATGTGACTACAATATAGTGTTACGGCGCGTGTACACGATAAGAAATTTTATCGTGCCTGCGGCAGACAAGTTCTTCGTGTACACGATAAGAAATTTTGTCTGTTCTACACGCGAAAAATCGCCGCTCCTAAACGTTCGCCGCGTGTCGTGTCTTGCGCAGACAAGATTTTTGTCGTGCACCGTTGCGGGCAGTGTACATAGTGATTTCTAGTTACGACACTAATTGTTGCGTAGGTAATACATATTACGATTTCGTAAAAAGAATATACTATAAATGGTTCAAATTTTTTCTTCTTACGAATTCGTAAAATAAAAATCAACCAGTTGTTAAGTAGGTATGCATACTTATAAATTGCATTTATAAATACGTACATTAATTAGGATAACAATAATATTAATATGCTTTGTTTTAAACCAAATCGAAGATTTTTCATTCATTTTGTCTATGTTACAAAATATTGTTTTTCTAATTTTGTATTCTTGTCACTTGTGTAATTATATTCATTAAGTTGTTAAGTCAATATACTTAGTAATAAAATATTTTACTATAAATACTGTTTTCTTGTAGACATTATCATGGAGTAAACAGCCAGTTGTGGAAAAGGTATATGGTTAAGGAGGAAACAGTTGCTCAGTCGGGTACAGTGACTCACCATCGTTTTGTAAAGAAGGAAAAGTGATACGTTCATCCCTTTTGCACTTGCGCATGCGCATGCTAAAAGCTTCCAAAAAGTGCAAAAGAGATGAACGTATCTCTTTTCCTTCTTTACAAACCGGTGGTGAGTCACTGTACCCGACTGAGCAACTGTTTCCTCCTTAACCCTATGGTGGTCCCACATTACATGTTTAGTAATAATGTTTGTTAACATTTTATAACAAATAGTATACAAGCAATGTGGGAGCACCAATATGCACCTAGTGCTACGTTCTAGTGTGTCAGCATCCTAATGTAAGGTACCCCTGATGACGTTTGTCAATGTTAAGGCGTGTCTGCTGCTCCGTGTTTAGCTGAACATTTGTTCAAATCGAACGAAATGAATGAAGTTTTTCTCTGTTTTGTTCAGCAAAGTCATTCGATTTGAACACGGTCGTGTTTACCGAAATTTTGGAAAACATCCCCCGCTGTCGCCTGCGCGCGGGGGAATGGTTCAGTTTGAATAATTTTGATGTTTCCTTTTTTTTTAATTCATCCATTCAGGACAGGCATAGATCAGAGACCATACAGCCAAGTATATTTTATTTAATAAATAATGAATAAATACTAAAGAAAATTATGATATTTCCTTCCCAGAGAGGTGTCAACTCACTACGTTGACGTTTCGCTCGGTTATTTGAGGTCAACTTTGAGTTTATGACAAGGCGATGTTGATTATTTCTGGATTTGACAAAAAAAAATCACTGAAGTCGAATTTAATAGAATTTTACTATTGAAGACTGCTCTGAAGACAACTTTAACGGATTTTATACTAAATTGATTATATTGAAGAACTAGGCTGTATGCTCTCTGGTCTTTGCCTGCCCTGAATAAAAAAATCTTGTTCACTAAACATTTTTGTTCACTGAACATTGCTAAAGTAGCAGCGGACGGAAAATGCTCTTGAACACGTTCATGTTCATGAACAAATGTTCAAGTAAACACTAGCAGCAGACACGGCTTTAGTTGTATGTCTAAAGGCGTGTCTGCTGCTCCGTGTTTAGCTGAACATTGAACAAAATCGAACGAAATGAATGAAGTTTTTCTTTGTTTTGTTCAGCAAAGTCGGTCGATTTGAACACGGTCGTGTTTACCGAAATTTTGGAAAACATCCCCCGCTGTCGCCTGCGCGCGGGGGAATGGTTCAGTTTGAATAATTTTGATGTTTCTTTTTTTTTTAATTCATCCATTCAGGACAGGCATAGATCAGATACCGTTCAGGCTAGTATATTTTATTTAATAAATAATGAATAAATATGAGGTACAATTTTGATATTGCCTTCCCAGAGAGTTGTCAACTCACTACGTTGACGTTTCGCTCGGTTGTTTGAGGTCAAGTTTGAGGTTATGACTAGGTGATGTTGATTATTTCTGGATTTGACAAAGAAAAAAATCACTTAAGTCGAATATAATAGAGTTTTACTATTGAAGACTGCTCTAAAGATATATTTAACGGATTTTACACTAAATTAATTTATATTGAAGAACTAGGCTGTATGCTCTCTGGTCTTTGCCTGCCCTGAATAAAAAAATCTTGTTCACTAAACATTTTTGTTCACTGAACATTGCTAAAGTAGCAGCGGACGGAAAATGTTCTTGAACACGTCATGTTCATGAACAAATGTTCAACTAAACACTAGCAGCAGACACGCCTTTAAGGCGCGTCTGCTGCTCCGTGTTTAGCTGAACATTGAACAAAATCGAACGAAATGAATGAAGTTTTTCTTTGTTTTGTTCAGCAAAGTCATTCGATTTGAACACGGTCGTGTTCACCGAAATTTTGGAAAACATCCCCCGCTGTCGCCTGCGCGCGGGGGAATGGTTCAGTTTGAATAATTTTGATGTTTCTTTTTTTTTTTAATTCATCCATTCAGGACAGGCATAGATCAGATACCGTTCAGGCTAGAATATTTTATTTAATAAATAATGAATAAATATGAGGTACAATTTTGATATTGCCTAGGTGATGTTGATTATTTCTGGATTTGACAAAAAAAAATCACTGAAGTCGAATTTAATAGAATTTTACTATTGAAGACTGCTCTGAAGACAACTTTAACGGATTTTATACTAAATTGATTATATTGAAGAACTAGGCTGTATGCTCTCTGGTCTTTGCCTGCCCTGAATAAAAAAATCTTGTTCACTAAACATTTTTGTTCACTGAACATTGCTAAAGTAGCAGCGGACGGAAAATGCTCTTGAACACGTTCATGTTCATGAACAAATGTTCAAGTAAACACTAGCAGCAGACACGCCTTGACATTTGTTCATTGAACATGACGTTTTCAAGAACGTTTTCCGTTCATCAATCGTTCAAACTGAACCATTCCCCCGCGCGCAGGCGACAGCGGGGGATGTTTTCCAAAATTTCGGTAAACACGACCGTGTTCAAATCGAATGAGGTGAACAAAACAAAGAAAAACTTCATTCATTTAGTTCGATTTTGTTCAATGTTCAGCTAAACACGGAGCAGCAGACACGCCTTAAGGCCCAGAACACACAGGGAAACGCAACTGCAACTGCTAGTTACTTTTGAGTTGCATCTAAGTTTCTGCTATAGACTCCTTTATATATGTTACCGGCCAAACCCGATTTCCGGACAAACTAGTTTTGCCTAGGCTCAACTAGTTCTTCCTATACGCGATAGGATTAACTAGTATAGCCTAGTCCAAACTAATTTGTTCTAAGCCCGATAGGACAGACCAGTTTAGGCTAGGCCAAACTAGTTGATCCTAATATCAATACACACACTCTAGGATAAACTGGTATGACCTAGTCTAGACTAGTTTAGGCTAGGCCAAACTAGTTGATCCTGATATAAGTAGGTACGCACACTCTAGGATAAACTGGTATAGCCTAGTCAAAACATATAGATATCTAAAAGTCAAAATAAATAGATGAACTATCAATCAATCAAATCTGCCCGTTTCTCCCCACTGCTGGGTATAGGCCTCCCTTTTTTCGCGCCATTCACTACGGTCCTGTGCCAGTCTAACCCATAGCGGCCCTGTTGATCTGACGATGTCATCTGCCCAGCGAGCGGGTGGTCGGCCCACTGATCGACGTCCCTGTCTCGGCCACCACTCTGTGACTGCTTTCGTCCATCGACCGTCTTTTCTCCTAGCTAGGTGTCCTGCCCATTGCCATTTTAGTGACAAGATCCGCGAACCGACATCTTCGACCTTAGTTTTCCGGCGAATTTCAATGTTTGGTACGCGGTCCATCAGCGAAATTCCTAGCATGGCACGCTCCACAGCACGTTGTGCGACTTGTATTTTATTCATATTTTGCTTTGTGAGCGTCCATGTTTCGGATGCGTAAGTTAGTATTGTCAGAACACATTGATTGTAAACCTTCGTCTTAAGGCATTGAGGGAGTTGAGAGGATGAACTATATAAGTAAATAAAATACTCCGTGTTTAGAAAAATAATCCGTGTTTAGAAAAATAATCATCTTTATCAAACTATAATGATTCGTCATTATGGATAATTGATAATACGAACAATCATACTACATATATGTAGTAAACTAACAAATAATAGGTAAGTTTTTTTAATAGAAGCAATAATCAAATCACAAATTAATTTTTAATTTGCATAATGACGAATCATTATAGTTTAATAAAGATGATTATTTTTCTAAACACGGAGTATTTTATTTACTTAGTTCATCTATTTATTTTGACTTTTAGATATCTATATGTTTTGACTAGGCTATACCAGTTTATCCTAGAGTGTGCGTACTTATATCAGGATCAACTAGTTTGGCCTAGCCTAAACTAGTCTAGACTAGATCATACCTACCAGTTTATCCTAGAGTGTGTGTATAGATATTAGGATCAACTAGTTTGGCCTAGCCTAAACTGGTCTGTCCTATCGGGCTTAGAACAAATTAGTTTGGACTAGGCTATACTAGTTAATCCTATCGCGTATAGGAAGAACTAGTTGAGCCTAGGCAAAACTAGTTTGTCCGGGAATCGGGTTTGGCCGGTAACATATATACTCCTTTCCTCTGCTATAGAAAACCACACACGATGCAACTAATCTGAAACGTTTCAAACTAGTCTAAACTTATTTACTCCTTTTAGAAAACCACACATGATGCAACAAATCTTAAACATTTCTAACTAGTTGCGTCGTGTGAGGTTTTCTAAAGGAGTCTACAGTAGAAACTTAGATGCAACTCAAAAGTAACTAGCAGTTGCAGTTGCGTTTCCCTGTGTGTTCTGGGTCTAAGGGGTCCCTTACTTGGTTGGTGAAAACAGGCATAAGACCAGGAAGTAAACATTAAACCATAAAACAAAATGCCCTTACTAACAATAATACTAGAATCACTATTGAAAACAAATATATTGAACTTTATAATTTAATTCCACTATCACATATTTAAAAACAAATCAATGGTGACCATCTCCATGGCCGTGGCCACCTCCGCCTGTGACCAGGTCAAAGACAAACAGGGTGCCTGCGATGGCTAACCCAAGGGGCATCCCGCGAGTGAAGAGGGCTCTTGCACGTTGACCCCTTGTGCCAAAACCACGGTGGTAACGCCAAGCTTCATTCCTGAAATTTTTTTTTAATTACTCAAGTGGTGTAAGAGTTAGGATGTCTGTTTCGACGTATCGAGGCAGCACTTTTGAAGTGCGAAGTGTGATAAATTTATAAGTTCCCTGATGAGGAATTTTATCTGTTCAAGAAATTGAATACATTTTCTTTATGAAAAACATGACTCTCCCACCGAAATATGCTTGTTATCCTAATCCACTAATGTGGATCAGCTTTAGACTATGATAAAGCTTTGGCCTGATTGTAAACAAAGAGTAAGTAAGAATATAAATGAAAATCATGTACAACACAAGAATCCTACCTAAGCCAAGGATCCTTCAGTCCTTTCTTAGCAAGTGCAACTTGTACCTCTTCCAACTGTTTAATACCCTCAATTTTAAACTCCGTGTATGGCGGAACCCTGTAAGGGGCCTCATGGTGAGGTCCAACCATTGCTGAAAACCGAGAGAACAAAACAACAATATAACCTCCAATTATTACATAATGTAGTCGACAATACAAAAAATATATAGCAGTAAATAATGAACTAGATTATTTGATAGTTATTTCGATGTTTATTTACCTCGAGTTTTGTGATATACTGTTTTTAAAACAAAAATCTAAGTCGAGAAAAATCGAAGATTATTTGGGCTACTAAATACCAGAGACTAAATAATATTGACAGTATTTTTTTCTTTTTTGTAATTTAGAATCGATCTTTTATGAAATTACTCTCTAGTGCGCATGTTCTATAGTTTATGGTTTATTTTGTTTTGACATTTGTAGTGTTGTATCAATTATTTGGATTTTGGAATTTATAGTGAACTAGCTCAGTAAAAATTTCGTCAAACTGTTTCATAATTTGAATAAGTATTTACAGTAACCGTTCTTATAACAACGAACTAAAAGTGATAAAACATTATGATCTCTTTTCACGGATTCCCTAAAAACATATTAAAATGGTAAATATCGATAACCAACCTTTATCGTAAATAATCAAAAACTTTAGATTGTATAACATTTTATTTCTTTTACTTCCACATTATTGATTTGAAAAAGCTAAATAATGTTTTTCTGAATCATAAATTGAATAAATAACTCCAATTGAATTGCGTTCCACCCACGCAATCATCTGCGACTCATTATTTATGCCTCAAACTACCTACAACACTAGTGCAGATTTGCGCTTGCATCGCGGCGCACGGATTATTGTCATAGTGCACAAAGAATTTGTTTTGTTGAAAATAAAAAAAATCGGGATTGTTTTTACTCAAATTCTGTCTCAAATGCAACTGAAATTGTTTATAGATTAAAACTGTAGATCTTTAGCAATTCAGATACGTTATAAAAGTGTAAAAATCGTGGTTTTAGAAGTGTAAATAGAAATAGATCTGCCGGCGTAATGGATTGTTGAATATCGGGATGCGGGGCGCAGGACTAGCGCTTGTGGCTTTAGGCCTCCTGGCCTGGGCCCGGGCGGACTCGGGGAGCACCCCACCTAATCCAGGTAAGCGGCAGACTTAGTGAGAAGATTAAAAAGAAGTGCATAATGTAATGATCCTACTAGTTGCGCTGAGACTCCAGTCGAAATAAAATTAAAAAAAGCTTTTGTTTATCGAAGCTTGAATGAGTCTTTTTATTTATGGTATATAATTTATTACTAAAATTAATATCTTCCTTTGTGAACAATATATTTGAAGTTGGAAGTTGGAAGGACCTTTACCTTTATTTTTTGTCTTAGTTATAACTACTCAATTTGATAATAAAATATTAGGGAAGATTTTAAGAGGCTTACGTTTAGATTTGGTCCACAAAAAAAATTAAAATCTTGTTATTTTTTACAACTGTATTTTAAATAATAATACAAAGGGCTAAAAGCTGAAAAATTTAATTCACTTTAATAAGAGAACATAAACACATGTATAAAAACATCTGTTAGTTCCATGTATTGTAAACAATATGAATTTTTCATAAAAACCTTGGAATCTTGTCTAGTCGTCATAGACTATATTCCACCTTAACTTGCCTTCTAATCTTGAATGCTGAAAAAGTCTTAAATGCTGTATACTGCTTAAGACAAACAGTATTACCCATAGAGGCTGCCCGCGACTTTGTACCCATTTATCATCATATCTTGGAAAATAATCTTGATATCTCAAAATAATATAGCCTATGTGTTATTCCGATGTCGAAGCTAAGTTATTGTAAAATTTCATTAAATTCTGTTCTGTGGTTTTAACGTGATGAAGTAACAAACATCCATCCATCCATCGGCACAAACATTGACATTTATAATATTAAGAGGATAATTAACTTCACATTTATTATTATGCATTAGTAATTAATTAGAAACCATAAACAATATCCTGAGATTATTTTAGAAGTATTATTTTGATGTCTAAGCAACATTATTAAGATTGGATCAGCAGCTTTGCTATTAAAAATAACACACATCCTCACATCCATTCTTCCGTCCATTTGCATAAATATTGAAGAAAAGGTTGTGGGAAAGACAGGGAGAGAAAGACCACAACGTACCTAAGTTCAATGTTCAAAAATAATTTATACGTAGGTAATTTAAATATACACTTGAATTCGTCACAAAGTAAAAAAAAAAAAAAAAACAATAATGAATTTAAAAAACAAAAAGAAAAACATATTAAAGCAGGAGCTACGCTGACTTCGGAAGGCGGATTCCCCAGAGTAGAAGCCAGCAAGAAACTCTAGAGGTTGCTTTTTAAAAAAAATATATTGTCTACAATCATGTGTTTACAAAAGAACAACTTATATTACCTACTACTACTTTTCTCAAGTGAAGGAGAAAGTTAACGTCATGTCGTATCAAGAAGTCAAAGCACTGGCAGAGGATAGGCCTAAATGGCGGATGCTCCCCTAACAAGAGTCTAACTCTTAAATAACACACACATCATAAGTCCATACAATAAATCTGGTACTAAATAATCATAACATCAGTAGCAAATAATTATAACGATACGCGACGCACGCGCACCCGGAATTGTCGCAATAATTTGATAATAGCTGCCTATAGGTACCTACTGATTTACATTATCAGTCAAAATATCAAATTATTATTTTTTATTACAATAGGAATTGTATTAGAAAACTCTTTGAATAATTTAAAAAATATGGTATGGACATACTTAATTAATTATGTACCTACGTAATTAATTCGTAAATTTATCGCCAAAATTTTTACTCAAATTCTGATTTGATGATTCTGATGAATTTGAAAAAACTAGGTGCCTACATATAATCTATCTATCTATCTTCTTCTATATATATAAAAATGAAACCCGTTTTCCGTTGTCACGGCATCACGCCTGAACGGCTGGACCGATTTCTCAAATTCTTTTTTTTAAATGTTCATTGAAGTCCAAGGATGGTTCTTAAGGTGAGAAAAATTCGAATAATTGCCGGGAAAGCCCTAAAACAGACCTTTTCTTTTTCCCATACAAATGTTTTCTTACTAAAATGTTGAGTCAATTTGAACTTTATTCCTACACAATAAAGTTCATTCTAAGGCGGGACGAAGTTCGCCGGGACAGCTAGTCCTAAAATAAAATAGCCTAAGGCGCTGTTTCACCACCCACAGATAAAATTTATCTGACAGATATTTTAAACCTGTCTTTGTCTAAAACGTCATGGTTTATGAAATGGACATAGGTTTATCTGTCGTTTAATTTTATCAGTAGATAGTAAAACAGCCTCTAAGTGTGTTATTCTGATGTACAAAATATTATCTTGGCATTTATAATTAGTAGGATTAACTTCATGTTATTAATTACAATATAGGGTGACTTTAAATTAGTGAACAATAGAAAGGGATATGCATGTACTAGTCATAACAAACAACTTTTACTATAGAACCAAGGTCGAAATCATTATAAAAAAATTGAACTCCTCATACAAAATGCACCAGCTGATAGTATGGGGGAACAATTTTTTTTATGAATTCGATCTAGCTCCCATAGTAAAAGTTGTTTGTTATCACGAGTACATGCATATCCTTTTCTATCATTCACTAATTTAAAGTCACCTTATATACTGTGAAATGCTTGGCGAAATGTCAACCGCAAACCGCAATCTAGGTATCAGGTCGCATATTAGATTACCTACAAGTCTAGTACTATAGTATCTGTTTATCTAAGAGCTTATTGCAGAAAACGTCGTTATATTTAATTGGTGATTTAATATCTTGTTACAATGAGGATGATGACTACATTCTAAAATTCAAAAAATAATTAATCCGTCTTTTAGGCTATTAAAAAATATTTGAAACACATTTTTACCTGATCAAATACATAAATAAATACAAAGATACAGAGCATCAAAGTTACGGAGTCACTCCTTGGTTAAAATCGTACTGAGGAGTGACGTCATGAGCAACTTTAACCCGGTGTATCTTTGTCATATTTAGTTTAAGAGAAAAAAGAAAAAATACGTGTCGAATATTTTAAAATAATCTATGTGATGGACTAAAAAATTTTTTTTTGTCATCATGCCCATTATAAAAGGGTGTTAGAGCTATAGATTTAACAGAACGTTTAAGAGACGGCAATTAAGAAATTGATTACGCATAAATGAAATCTAAAAGTTTTATTTTTGTAATGTGAGATAACACTAAACCGACGTGCATGTATGTGAAAGAAGTGTGTTTAGATCGTAGCAAGTGGAGGGATGTGGTCTCTGTTTACCCCGATGGGAGAGAGGCCTGTCAGATATGTAAGTATGTATATGATGCACGAACTTTCTCCCATCACGTCACTTTTCGGGACTATATCAAAATTAAATGCTAAAATTGCCTTAAAAATGCTCTTCTCTAGTATTAATATTTTTACAAGCTACAAAACTAAAGTTATACAAAAATCGTGATAGTTGAAACTCTATGCGGTCACGTACCTCATTTTTTAAGCTTCAAACAGTTCCAGTCTAAATAAGAAACCGGAATTAGTTTTTATCGACTACTTTTTGTGGGTATATTAGGCAGTCTATTACCTTAGTCCTTATAATTACGATGTTTATCATAATTTGTGGCCGCGAATTTTTTCGCATTTATCTTCATTCAATTACAAAATATCTTTTTAAATAAGTAAAGCTTAACAGTTATTCTAAAGTCAAAGCAATGATTAAAAATATAAAAAAAATAAAAAAAAATGTTAATTTTCAATGATTCAATAATTTTACGCGTGAAAGGGTAACAAGGATCTATCTTTAAATCCTCATAAGTCGCTACAATATATATAGGTCGTTATCATTTTCATTAAAATCTATTCAATGGTTTTATCCGTGAATGGAAGAGTAACAAATATCCATCTTCAAGTCCTCATATCTACTTATAATATTTAGCAGGAAAAAGATGTCGGGAATTTTCAAACGGCAGCCGTTTTATTACTTATATTAAAAAAAACCGACCAAGTGCGAGTCGGACTCGCGCATGAAGGGTTCCGTACCATTCACTGTTGATATCAAGCTAAAAAAAGCGAAAAAATCATGTTTGTTAATTATTATTATTATTCTATTTTTAGTATTTGTTGTTATAGAGGCAATGGTAATACATCATCTGTGAAAATTTCAACGCTCTAGCTACAACGGTTCATGAGATACAGCCTGGTGACAGACGGACGGACGGACAGATAGACAGACGGACAGCCAAGTCTCAGTAATAGGGTCCAGTTTTCACTCTTTGGGTACGGAACCCTAATAAAACTAAGAGAGGTCCTTTCCAGATCTTCGTACATATTAATTGGAGTGAATTTATTTAAATTTCACGCACGCTAATTACTTCGCTACTGTATTTTTTGCGTAGACGCCGTTCGCACGAGGGCGGCGACTTCAACACACAAGATTTAACTTGACTCCTTGATCTTATATGTGGGCATACTAACCTGCTTTCAAAAAAACTCTTGCGGATTGTAGGGACCAAACCGGTCGGGTATCTAGGGACCAAACCGGTCGGGTATTTAGGGATGAGCTTTAATAAGACTTAGTTTTGTATGTAGCTTACTAGGTCGCGTTCGGAATTCTACTCTAGTTTTTATAAAACCTGATTTTAAAGAGTTGATCACTCTATTTTCATTACAATTGCTGTTGATATTCTGAAACTTCACAAACGTACATACATATCTGTCATGTCTTTCTCCCGTCGGGGTAGACAGAGACCAGGGGCCCAAGTCTGCTTATTTACATTAATCTCACTTGTGTGTCGGTAGAGTGTCATTGTAATTTATGACAGATTTGAGTGCAATCAGTGTAAGCTTGGTGTAAGCCATTTGCTTTTGTTAAGCAGACATTTAGCAGAATACCAAATGTGTAAAAAAAATCCATTGACACTCTGCCGACACACAACTTAGGCTATTTTAAATTAGCAGACTTGGGTCCCTGTTCTCTCCACTAACTTGGTACGATCTAAAAACATTTCGTCCACTTTCATCAGTCGCCTCATACAGGCACGTCGGTCGGTAAAACAATACTGGGAAACTAGTAGGTAGGTACTATTATAACAATTAGGTATTCCGTCGGTATTACCATAGGACTAAGTGCGCGTTTATCATCTACAGATAAATTTAACTGACAGATAAAACTATGTCCATTTCATAAATCATGACGTTTTAAACAGAGACGGATATAAAATATCTGTCGGATAAATTTTATCTGAAGTTGGTGTAACAGGCTAAGCCCTAAGGCGACTGTAAAACGATGTTTGACAAGCAAGGTCGCAAAGCACTTTATCCGAAGAACCGGTTTGATAATACAACATGAGGGCACATCACAGGAGTGTACTTAACTCGCTGCCCGTTTGTGACTGTGCAAAAAATACATGGCACCCGCCGCGTGGCCACTAATTAACGGCTATGGGGCTCTGGTTTAGGAAGAAATACACTCGAGAGCAATGAATAATCCAAAAAAACTAGCGATCCAAGAATGCTAGCTTAATTAAATAAATTGTGTTTAATAGACAATTTTATACTCTTTTAATGTAAGTAATAACATCTATGAGTCACAACATTTTAATAACAGAATATTAAGTAAAGAAAAAAAACTGATGATCTAACTTTAAAACTAAAATGTAAAACAATATATTTTTTAAAAACAACAGCATTTTCTTGAATTTTAAAATTTTGCATTGCCTCCCCGTGCTTCTTGTTTGTGCTGATGGATGTGATGTTTGTTTGTTTTATTGCTAAATTTCATCAAAATCTATTCAGTAGTTTTTGCGTGAAAGAGTAACAAAACAAACATCCATCCATCAGCACAAACATTGACATTTATAATATTAGTAGGATTAACATTATTCCGCCATATGTTATTCAAAGGTACCAATGAACAATTTCTTAACCTTACAGCAGTGCGCATACGCACAGCTTCTGAGAATCAGACATCTGGTACCACTTATGTTCGAATTACGACTTACGAGTATTTAAATCGAGCCTCTTAGCTATGTTTACTCTTTGACTGTCTATAAAATTGTTATAGCATGTGTATATGGACAGGGGGGAAGGGGGTAATGTATTAAAGTTAATAGTCAATAGTCTGGCCACTTTTTACCCGACTTCGGCGAAGCCAAAAGGAAGGGTCATGTTTTTGGTAGTCTTATCTTTGCATGTATTTCTTATTGAGACATACACAGAATTAGGTTCAAAATTATCTTTCCTGTTCCTGATGATTAAGGATACTGGAGCAGCCAATCCTCAAAATGTTTATACAGGCCAAAACTACATCGGGCACAGATTATGCAGATATGCATTAAGTTGAGAAATTAGCTCCCAGTATCCTTAACTTTCGGGAACAGGAGACACATTTTTTGTTTTTTATGTCTGTATGACCCATTTATTTCATAAAACATGCCATTCCATTTCATGCATCTTTATCTCCTATATGCTTGTTGGTACAGCTGACGCATAACTGTATTACCTACTTAAAAGTGATACTAATATAATTCCGAAAATGGCAAAGAATCGCTGCTTTTTTTAATTAACGTTGTTTCGAAAGAAAAAGTAGTCTATTTTACAAAGACCAACTGCATTCTGCCAAGCTTAGCTATTAAATTAAAGCGACTATACTAACGCGTAAAACAATAAAAAGCTCTAAACACAACATAGTGATTGAACAGAAAGATTTAATAAAAGCGGTCGTCAACCGCTGCGCGCGCGCACGGCACTTGAGATCATATCCGGCGACTTCACTATGCTCTACGACGCATGTGCGCTAATCATGCGCTATTGAAATTCGTAGAGTTAGGGGGTTTGCTAGATGGAACATTTTCATTAAAAAAATCACTTTTTTTGTAATAAATATTCTTTAAGGCGTTCTTCTCTAACTTGAGAAATGTTAATAGTTATTTTTACAAGGATTTTTCTTTTCCTTATATTAACATTAGATAGTGCTCGCGACTTCGTAAGCATTTTATCATCATGTATTTGAAAACATACACAATATATTAAAAAACCCCACCTCCTATCTACCTATGTAATATTTTGATGTGCAACCTACATTATTGTAAAGTTTCATAAAATCTGTTCAGTGGTTTTTGCGTGGAGTAACAAACATTGATTTTATAATATTAGTAGGATATAATAATATAATGGCAATCAATGTGAATTTTAGTTGCCAGACAAAGTTCAAATATACCTCAAAAATTGGACGCAAGTTTTCCATTGATAAAAATAAAAGACTCTAAAGTCCTTACCCTATCTAGTCTCTCCTATTCCACGCAAAGTCATATTGTGGCTAGTTTGTTTACAATATACACTCGTAGACTTAGTATAGTATTGGCAGAGGGTTACCGTCGGTTATGGGCAGTATTTGGGAGGTCGCCAGTGTATGAAATGATGTAAATGCAATAGCATCTTAGTTTACATAAGCTGTTCTGCAACAATGTAAATTTGGGTAGTTTTGATACTGATTTGCCCTAAATGGTTGAGTGAGGATACACTAGAGAAGAAATTCGAAGGTGTACGCAGTGGGCCAGCATGATGGATCACAGCCTAATCGCTGTCGTATGAGAGTAGGCTCGTGTTCCTGTACGTATACCTGTGGGGACGTTAAAACGGCTGATGAATGATGGTTGAGTTTTAAAGTCTATAATCAAGCGAAAATAGTCTTATGTTCTCTGGGATAAGGGTAAATCCTAAATACCTACTTAAGAATTACTTTTAGCCCTAAGAGCACTTAAGAATACCTAAAACTGCTTCGGTCAAATCGCGTGCAAAAGCAGTACTTGTATATAAATAAGACCATCTGCAGCGGCGATCATAGCAAGCGATATGTTGCGGTCACGGCCGCAATGAGGGACCTTTTTGGGCCTCGTGTGGTTTAAATGCTCGCACTGCAATGTAGAGGTCATGCCAGACGTAATTGTTTTGCCTATTTCGTCCCACTGTTCGACAAAAGCCTCTTCTCCATGCTTCTTCAAAGATTCCTGTCAGTGGCTCTGCCTGCTTCCCACCAATCTTCCCTAATGCGCTTAGGTCGTTGCGTCAAAGCCGTAATCAACTAAAAATATCCGTTTCTACTAATATTTATAAATTTCAATGTTTGTGCCGATGGATGGAAAGATGTGACGATGTTTGTTACTCTTTCACACAAAAACCACAGAACAGATTTTAATGAATCTTTACAATATTGTAGCTGAGACATCAGAATAACACATAGGCTATATTATTTAAATATAATGTGTAAGATTTCCAAAATATGATTATAAATGCTAAGGGAAGTTTAGTACTTATAGTTCTAGGACTTATATCATTTTTTGGCGTTTTGTCTATAGCGTCGTTTATCTGAGTTTATTCTACGACTATAAATAAAACTCGTTTTGTAATAAGGGGTATATGTGGTAGTAGATGAGTATCGCGTCAAAGCGCCAAGGTCTGTAAGATTATATTTCATGGCTGTAATGCGCATTTAAATAACAAGGTTATATCCTGAAAATGCTTTAAAGTTAAACAGATATTTAAACTCATCATTTACAGTCAGGGGCCCAAGTCTGCTAATTTTAAATAGCCTCAGTTGTGTGTCGGCAGAGTGTCAATGGCATTTGTTGACACATTTGGTATTCTGCTAAACAGTAGCTTATACTGATTGCGACCAATGTGTCAAAACGATTTTGAAACTCCCATTGACACTCTGCTGACACACAACTGAAAATACCTATTGTAGATTAGCAGACTTGGGCCGCTGATATTTAAATGATGAATCCAGCAGGTTTCGAACCTAGGACCCTTGACAGTCCTGCAAGGTGATTGCACTAACTGGGTTGTCACAACACATAAAATAGATAAATTGAATATTAAAACTTGTTTATCCATATATAGTTATATCCACCCACCGACTGCATATTATAAGATAAAACCAATGAATAAAGAGTTAATAACATTGCCCTTGAACGTTGCAGTGCGGTCGAGGGAGTAAAGCTTCTTAGGGCAGGCACACACTTGACGGAGCGCAGCGCAGAGCATTTTTGATTGTCATATTGTCATAGTTATATTTACATTGTTCTCATTAGAATAATATTCAAAATCAGTTAACAAATGAGCATCGAAGCATCGAATATAAGAACTAGACTAAGACCCAGAACTGAAACGAAACGTTTCAAACTAGTTGCGTCGTATGTGGTTTTCTAAAGAAGTCTATGGCAGAAACTTCGATGCCACCTCAAAAGTATCTAGCAGTTTCATCGTGTGTTCTGGGTCTAAATGCGAATGTTGTGTTAACTAATTTTGAATATTATTTAAATGAGAAAAATGTCGATAATAATATGACAATCAAAAATGCTCTGCGCTGCAGTCCGTGAGGTCTGCGCCGGCCCTTATACAGTCTTTATTTAGGTCATTTACAATCAATCATTCACTCAAATGAACGAGAGCTTCGCTTGTTTACGAATTGATAACACTTGCCTATTACTTCTAGGCAGTTCTAGTTAACAAAGACGCCTAGACTAATTTGTGTGTATGAGAGTATGTGTTTAAATTGTCTAATTCATTGGTATAGGAATTGGATGTTCTCTGGTTTTCTACTAAGATCTAATGTTACCTGAAAACAAGGTTTTCCGACCGATATTTCTTGTCTAAAATTTCATAGAATAGACCAATCTATGTGGAATAAAATACCTGAAGATTTATTTGGAAAATATATAAATACCAAGGAAAGGTTGAGGGGAAGAGAGGCAGAGGAAGACCGCGACGTACCTACTCCACTCAAGTAAAGTAGAAAGTTAACGTCATGTCGTAACAAGAAGTCAAAGCACTGGCAGAGGATAGGCCTAAATGGCGAATACTCCACCGACAAGAGTCTAACTCTTAAATGTGATGATGATGATAATGATGATGACATATCCCTGGCAAATTAAACTTAAAAGTTCAGTTTATTTACTCAAAATTATCCTTGAATCCAAAGAGAAAAAACTCTACCATTTTGAATACGAAATAAAATTAAAGGCAGAAGTTTAAACATAAATAAACAAACATGTTATTGTCATATTGCCATCTCCGGCGAGGTGAGAGAGGGCAAATGTCATTCAGTTCAATGTACAGTCACGAGCAATATTATATCTACACTGTCTCATTTTCAAAGTGTCGTAACTTCTGTTGTTTCAAAAATATGTGTTCAACAATTTGTTCAATAACTCGACCAACAATCATACAATCATTGAACAAATTGACGAAAACATATTTTGGATGACAGAAGTTACGATACATTGAAAATATCACAGTGTATGCATATTATTGCTCATGACTGTACAACTTATAGCTATAGGTACAGAAACGGGTTTACCTTGCAGGATTCGCGGTTAAAATGCTGTTATAGTATTGGTAAATTTATCGTATTTACTTGTGATTGGGTAGGGTTAAGGTAAACGAGGTAAGAGCAGATATATCTCAGGTCAGAAATGATTTCGTCCGCGTTTTGGGTGCTTGGGTATTACTAATTAAGTTTTTAATTGAATCATGCCTTTAGTTTTGAATTTTTTCATGTATGACTGCAGCTTATTTGTCTTATTCATCGATGAATGGAATGGATGTGAGGTTGTTTTTACTCTTTCACGCAATTATACTTTACTTACAGTATTTTAGCTTCCACATCAGAATAACATATAGGCTATGTATGCTATATATATACCTACTTATTTTGAGAATGCGTACGAAGTCCAAGAAAGGCCAAGTCAAGAGTACCCTAAACCGACGGGCATGTATGAGGCGACTGATGAGTGTGGATGAAGCGAAAGAGGTGTGGTCTCTGCCTACCCCAATGGGAGAGAGGCGTGACGGATATGTATGTATGTGAGTCATACAAAAAATGTCTCTTCTGTTCCCAAAAGTTAAGGACACTGGAAGCCAATTTCTGAACATAATATATATATCCGCATAATCTGTGCCCGATGTAGTTTTGGCCTGTATAAATATTTGGAGGATTATATCCTTCAGTATCCTTAATCATCAGGAACAGGAAAGTTAATTTTGAACCTAATTCTGTGTATGACTCATGTAACATGTGTACGAAGTCCCAGGCAGCTACTAGTTGATGTTTAAAGGAAAGTTTATAAAGAAAGAGCTCATTGCAAGCTAGTAACTATCTATTGAGTAGGTATACAAAGATACGAAGTGAACTCAAAGACCTTTGATAACATTATCTCAACGAACATTAAGATGTAATAAGTGAAAGATGACTAACAGTCAGTTGCAAGAATAGGTTAATTAAGTTAATGCTCAATTATACTACAGCTGTCACTGTCATTGTCAAAATTTAGAAAAAGACGGCGCGATTTTTAATTGATTTTTAACTTAGTGAGGTTTTTATGCAACTGGGGCTAAGATGTCACTAAATAAACTAATCGTCCGACTTAGAGACTGCATCCTTACAATGATCAAATATTTAATCTAATCTAGCCGTTATTGTCCCACTGCTAGGCAAAGGCCTCTCTCCTCATCCGCCATGTCATGATTTTCGGTCTCGAACTACATCGGCCCAGGTATTTAAGAAGGTGTCCAGCTCGTCCCGCCAGCTACCTCTTTTGTGGTCTGCCGCGACGCCGTTCGGCAGTTGGTAGTCATTGGGTAGCTGCCCACATTTATTAATAATTGAATCAGGGTTCAATTAAAGGAATTCCTTATAGTTGTTTGTTATCTATTTGACATCGGCTCCAATGATGCGTCTTTATTGAGAAGGAGCGTTGAACCCGTTTCAATAGCATCTGTGTCTTAAGTAAGTACCTATTGTATTGTTCTAAAGTTTCTTTTATCGCCTAGAAAATACTTACTATTATAATAAATTCTTTATTGAATACCAGGGTAAAGTAAGCCTTTGCCCAGCAGTGGGATCTTAATGGGTAGAAAAAAAATGAATACCAACCTTACAATTGATGTTTTCGAAGGTATATTATTTAAAAAAGAACAAGCTATGTTCCCACCAATCTTCCCTGAATATGGGTAAACCGTCACGCCATCATTTCTTGGTGGGAGAGAAGATTAGTGGGAAGCAGCCAATGACAGGAATCTATGGACAAGCATGGCAAAGGCTTTTGCCCAGCAGTGGAACGAAACAGGCTAATATAAATAGCTATGTTACAAAATTAATTAACAACAGTTAAAGCACATACGGGCGTATGTGACTTTGTAATAGTCATCGTCATATGTTAGAAAAGAGTCGAAAATGTAACTACGACACTCGATTTTTCGACAAAACCTTACTTCGACATTAGTATACCACGACATCATTTTACATCGACGTTACTCTACTCCGACATAATATATTTCCGATGGGACTTTCCTAAGACAGAATAGAACTTCGAAATTACTTATTTCCGACAAAACGTCACTACGACGTCGGGATGTTCAGACAACTTGCAACATGTAGGTACATGAGTACGTAGGTATACATTTTTGAAATTAATAATCATCCTATAAGTTTCCAGCGTACCAAAAAGATTTGAAGCAAAGCCAGAAAAAAACTGTCCGGAATAACTTCGAAAAAACCACAAACCTATTTAAAAAAATAAAAATAAAGCTTATATGAAAAATATAGCCTATTTATGTGTTATTCCATGTGTAAGCTACAATATCATAAAGTTTTATTATAGTCTGTTTAGTGGTTTTTGCGTGAAAGACAAAACATTTTCACATCTATCCATCCACGAGCACAAACATTGACATCCATAAATATAAGTAGGAAGTACTTATTAGTTTATTTTTATTTATCTACATCTGTTGTATTCCTTGTCATTCAAACTACAACTCTAAAATAAGCTGCTTAGATTTCCTCGCACGTGTGACGCATATTTTATTAATACAGAGACTGCTCGCGACTTCGGTCGCATTTATCGTCATATCTTGGAAGAAAAAACATGATATCTCAAAACAATATAGCCTATATGTTATTCTGTTAAATAAACTATATGTCGAATTTCGGGTCCATGTCTGGTCGATACCGGAGACTGTGTTAAATGGAGGCCTTTGCCCAGCCGCTATGGCTAAGAAAAAAAAAGCTACAATACTGCCTTTCAACAAAATATATTCAGTAATTTTTGTGTGAAAGAGTAACAAACATCCATCCATCCATCATTTATAATATGACTAGTGGCTGCCCGCGTCTTCGTACGCGTTTATCGTGATATCTTGGAAAATAATCATAATATCTCAAAATAATATAGCCTATGTGTTATTCTTATACATAAACTACAATATAGCCAAATTTCATCAAAATCTGTTCAGTAGCTTTTACATGATCCATCCATCCATCGGCACAAACATTGACATTCATAATATTATAAGTATAAGATGTGTACGAGCAGATACTTTATGCATTGCGCGTACAAGCACCGTTTCTTTTATGAAGACTATTAATAATGCTGTCTGCTTCTGAGCGATTATTTTATGAAGTGTCAAGAATGTTAATTTTGTATAATGCCGAATGTTTGGGTTAGAGCTTTGAGTATAGAATATATCAAGGAGGAGCCATACCGTCTGGATCTGCGTGCTGGTCTGGCGCAAAATGGCTACTTTTTGTATGGCACTTATCGTTTGACAGGTCATCTACTAAGAAAACTATGAGAAAACTTGGCGCAACCTTGGCACGCTGTCATAAACTCATTTGTATATGAAAAAAAAAATGGGGCCACTCCTTATATTCCTTCCTCATTGGGTTAGATTAGAGGGTATAGTTGGTTAGTGTTGACGAATGAAACTAATTTTAGGAATTTGTAAAAATAATGTCAATTTGGGTACAACTTTAAGGTCAACATCATATTTAAGAGCGTCGCTCTTGTCTATGGTGTCTTCGCTACTGCTATATTCTCTGCTGTCTGTTTGAGTACCTGATACGACACAACTTCTCATCTAATCTAATCTAGCCACTTGTGTTCCACTGCAGGGCAAAGGCCTCTCTTCTCATCCGCCATGACTTTCTGTCTCGAGCTTCCTCCGCCCAGCTACTTAAGAAGGTGTCCAGCTCGCTCGGCCCGCCACCTTTTCCGTGGTCTGCCGCGACGCCGGCGACACAACTTAAATAAAATTACAATTAAAATATTTGGTGCATCAGCCAGTATCTAAATCCCTATCTAAGCTAATTCATTATTCTAAGGATCTGTTTCGCTACCTTCAGATAAAATGTATCCGTCAGATATTTTTTATCTTTGACTGTCTAAAACGTCATGTTTTATGAAATAGACAGGTTTATCTGTCAGATATTTTTTTTCTATAAATGGTGACACATGCCCTTAATCTACTTTTGAAACGCAATTGTGCGTTTAGGAATTTCTCAATCTGCAGTGCCTTATTAAGGAATTTATAGCTTAAATTTTGTAAATACAGCAACGTGTTCCGAGAATTTAATACGAAATGGCATTGCGCCAAATGCTAGTACATCTTTACGGCACGAATAGTATTGTTTTAAACGTACCTTACCTACTTACGAGTGTGTAGACCACGCCAAGTCCTCTTCCTTTTTCGTCCGTGCGTGATGTAAACAGTTGCAAATATGGCTATGTTAGTCCGAATCTTTCGAGATTTGAACCTAAAAGCAATCTTTCTTTACGCTTCTTTTTTGGGCAGTGTCATGTAGAAAAGATATTCTCTGCATTCATATATTTAAAAGCCAGGTTCTTGTCGTAATCACCATCTTTGCGTTCATTCTGCCAACAATTTGATTTCTAGATACGACACGACGTTAAATATTTCTTTCCCTTGAGCGAAAAAAAATTTCTGAGGGAAGTATTCTTCCTGATTAAATGGTCTCTTGCCTTCTCCACAAAACATAAAACTTTAAAACTTAACATAATAACAACACAAAACATAAAATTTAAAACATAAAACCTTTGACTTGTTCCAGGTATACCAGGCGAGGATCTGACTCCGAGCAGCAAGGAGTTATCATGCGGTGCAGGGCTGTGGGCATGCGCAGACCACACGCGCTGCATACCTCTAGCCTGGCGGTGCGATTTGAGGATACATTGCGCTGATGCTTCCGACGAGCTGGACTGCAGTGAGTAGACCAAATACCAAACCTTGACTCCAAGCAGGAAGGTACCATGCAGGGCTGTTGGTGAGCGTGGATCATACTCTACATCCTTCTCGTCGATAGGATTCCTGATCATGACTCTGGTGATTCCATCGAGCTGGTTTCCAGACACTCCTTGCCTTTCATGCGCTTTAGGGTATTAATGCACCCTGATGCCCTTTGTTTCTGTGATCATACTCCCAGTCCCAATACAGAAACTGAATTAAGTAACTGATTTAGGATTATAGGGGACTAATTACAGCGGGTTTTGTCTATTTTGTCTAGCTGTAATATAACCAATGCTTCGGTGGAGTGTCCAAGCAAGAGGAGTAAAGTGGTCTTAGTCTACCCCGATGGGATAGAGCGGTTATAGATATCTATGTTTGTATGTATAAATCCATTCTGGTAAATCCAAGCAATTGTACTAGACTCGTACTATGTTTAGAATACAAAATGTATCCTCTACCTTCCAGCATGGAATACAACATGCAGCACCGGTCAGTTCCGTTGCGCCCGCAGCGGCCTCTGTATAGCGGCCAGTTGGAGGTGCGACGGGGACCCTGACTGCGGGCCTAAAGACGCTTCAGATGAGGATCCTTATATGTGTAAGTTTTAGATTAAGGTAGCATGTTGTTATCCTGGGACGTATACTAAAGTGCAGCGTGGGACGACCACCTGCCCGATGGACCGACGATCTTATGAAAGACGCGGGGTCTCGTTGGATGCAGGTTAAGAGCTATTGGAGAGGCTGAAGTACAGTTGAAGTATACAACTTAACCCAAGAAACATAAGTAAAGAATAGACGTAATTTCATCGTGAGGCGGGGTATGAAACTCCCATCACGTCATTCAATTCTCATTAAGTTTGTCGCGTACTATACCCATCTTCTGTGACTTCAGTAATTAAACATTAGTATTAAATCACAGCTAATATCTTTTCGCTATACGTATAAATATTTTCGTCTCGGAATTCACGCAATTTTTATTCTAATTCTCAGGTGAGAAAGACTTCAAATGTCCAGGCAACGAGGCCCGCTGCGCCACGCCCATAGCCGGTCAGTTCAGCTGTATACCCACAGAGAAGTTCTGTGACGGGTCGCGGGATTGTATCGATGGGAGCGACGAGTGGGATATCTGTGATAATTGTAAGTTGCAGTGTTTGGAAGTGGAGATTGATTATTTTTAAAATTTACGGTGATGAGCAGGTAGCGAACGTTAGCCTAGTTGGTAGAAAGCCCGCCTTCAATCTTTAAGACGCGGTTTTGATCCCCGATATGTACCTCTTGAGATTTATTTCTCATGTACGGATTGATTATTCGATTACCACTCGCTAACGGTGAAGGAAAACATGGCGAGGAAACCTGCATACACTACAGAAGAAATACGAAGATGTAAAAACAAGAGATGTTTCTTTGCAAATATGTTATTACGACATTGTCAAATAAATGTAAAATTTTAGTGTTACCATAATTATTTCATTAATAAATAAATCTATGTTTAATTTAACTGCTCGATCTATATAGTTTCTTTTTCGATGTCTTTTAAGCCCATGCGTCTGAATTTTTGTTAAAATGTGAATTCCAATTCCAGTTACAACAACATCTTGCTCATCTCTGAACTGCAAAAAAGGCTGCAAACCGACTCACGAGGGGCTGACGTGTTACTGCGACAAGGGGTACGAACCGAAGGACGGGAAGTGTGTTGGTAAGTTCATAACATCCCGTAATTATACAGTAGATTACCAAAACTTCATAAAAGTTTTAAAAAGACAAAAGTTTGAATTGTAACTTATAATAATAATTAAAAAAAAAACGAATTGAGAACCACCTCCTTTTTGTGGTTGGATTAATTTTAGCTTGATGTTGGTTGAAAATAGTTTGCGCAAACTGCGCATGCGTGTGCGCTTCTGTTGTTTCTTTTCACTCAGGTTTCAGGTAAAGTGGCCTGAAGTGGCCTGGGTTAGAAAAAGGAACGATGCGGGAAGTCTAAAGGCCTAAGCAGTAGGCTAATAAAAAAAAAAGTAAATTTTATATGAGCTAAATATATCAATTAAGTACACCATAAATGTGGTGGTACCCAGTGGTCTCTGCCTACCCTGATGGTAGAGTCGTGACAGATATGTAAGTATGTATCACTATTTCCGTTTCAGACACCGACGAGTGCGTCCTAGAAGACACATGTACCCAATCTTGTACCAACTCTTGGGGCTCGTACAAATGTCAATGCGTCGAAGGTTACACTATGCTGCCGGATAAACGGACGTGTCGCGCTGTTAATGGTGAGTAGAATTTAATTAGAACATTTGTAAGGTCCTGTCTTTCTTCATCATGTTTTATATTGTGTTCAATTTTTGTCAGTCGCTCAATACACCATGACTTTTATTTTGCCAGTCGCGGTTCAAATGTCTCTAGATTCTAGAGAGACTGCAACAATAAAATACAAAATTCCGAATTCAAATAATTATGAATGATTAATCTTATAATTGATAAACATGAAAATCAGCATTCATTTGTATTCGGAAATGCGATAATTGCCGATGTGCATTTTTGATCTACTACAGAAAAGGGCGATCAAAAATGCATCATTATTATATTTAAGAGCGTCGCTCTTGTCGGTGGAGTCTTCGCCACTCTATTCTCTGCTGTCTGTTTGAGCACCTGATACGAGACAACTTCTTTTCCCTCTTTTATTGTCTATGAAAATCCTCCGTGGTCTCCCTCTCTTACAACTCTTACTCTCTTAGGAGAAGTTCTAATTTCTCCTTACTTCTAACTTCTCCTTAAATGTGTGTTTATTCGCAGTGCCCCCTACAAAACCGATGTCCCTGCTAGTAGTGAGCGAGAGTGAAGTTCGGCACTTGGTACCGTCGGCGTCTACGAAACGAAGTATAGCCGCGCTTTCAGTCCGCGCTATCGACTATTTATTTACTAACAAGTAAGTTGCCTTTGAGTTGAAACAGGGGAGTTTGTGTCGCCGTCTTGGCGTAAGTCTGTCACGTTTTTAAGGACCAAAAAATTAAAATTATAATAGCACGCCGCTTTCTATATCAAAACTCACACCCTATTACCATATTGTACTACTTACATGACACTCGCGTAATAATATAATATATCTAGAAACATGACTGTGTCGAAAAGACAATGTCTACTACAGGAGTAGCGACGTCAGTGTCATGCAATTCCTAATACTATTGGCAATAAAGATCAAATTTTCTATAAAATAAAATTCAAAAATTGAAAGTATCTTCTTGTGTTTTGGGGAAAACTCTGGTTTTACAGGTTGATTTTATTGGAAATCCGTTACTTAGTTCGCAGAGATGTTTATGACAGACACATGACACACAGACAGATATGAAAATACCAAAGCTACCCAAAGTAATTATATGCTTGCTTTTTAACACATCTCTAATTTCTTAGAACGGTCTGCTACTTACACCACAACATGAGTAAAAGCGGTATAATGTGTGCGAACGCTGAAGACTTCTCTATGAGGAGACTAATGCCTATACCCGCGATGTTTCCTGACGTCACTTGTGAGTATTTCATCATTATTCACTCATTTATCATCAGTCATTACCACTTATCATCTTTAGTTACAATGGTTACGTTAGTCATACTTACTCATTATCATACATCATCATGACACATGAGGCATGGGCATGGGCATGGGCATGTACGAGGCGACTGATGACTGTGGATGAAGCGAACGAGGTATGTTTGGATCGTAGCAAGTGGAAGGAAGTGGTCTCTGCCTACCCCAATGGGAGGGAGGCGTGACGGATGTGTATGTATGCATGTATCATCACACATCATCAGTCATTAATATCCATAGACATTGTCTTCATCGCTGATCATCATCAGTTATTATCATCTCACATCAACATCACTTGTCATCATTATCATAACTCATTATCATATCACTCATCGTCATCAATCATTAGTCATTGTCATCGTTATCAATCATCAATACAATACAATACAATACAAATATTCTTTATTGCACAAAAGATATAAGGTACAGACACAAACAAGAATATAAGAAGCAACAGGCGGCCTTATTGCTAGGTAGCAATATCTTCCAGGCAACCTTAGGGTAAGAAATAACGAGAAAGAGGTAATAATGGTTGCGGGTTGTGCAAATAATACAGAATACATACATACATAATCATCGTCACTCATCATCATTATCTTATTTAATCATTAACTCTATCAATTTTATCATAAGTGTATCTTCATTCCATTTAAAAATTTTCTTTTAGCTTGATTAATCACTTTATCAAATTAATCACACATTTTTTCCCCAGCGGTAAGCCACATGGCAATAGACTGGATCTCCCTGAACTGGTACTTTGTGGACGAGGCCCGTGAGGCGTTGTACACGTGTGAACAGAGCCTTACTAGCTGCAGGCTGTTGTTAGACTCGAATTTGAATAAGGTGCATGGATTCGCGATTGATCCTACTCAGGGGTAAGTTTCTCATCAGGGAAAGCGTAATTTTTCTGGTCTAGGACTTTTTATATAGGGTTACTTTAAATTAGTGAACGATAGAAAATGATATGCATGTACTCGTGATAACAAACAACTTTTACTATGGGACCAAGTACGAAATAATTGAAAAAATTTTGAACTTCCCATACAAAATGCACCAGCTGATAGTTTGGTGGAACATTTTTTTTTTATGATTTCCGTTTTGGCCCCGTAGTAAAAGTTGTTTGTTATCACGAGTACATGCATATCCTTTTCTATCGTTCACTAATTTAAAGTCACCATACATTTGCCATTTTTAAATTTACCTATAGTTCTTAAAATCTTACATGATTAGAATGGCAGGTGTCACTAAAAGTAGCGAAGTAACTTTATACTAGCGGCCCATAAGTGTCGTAATTTGCATCAGCAAAAATCATAATCATTTTTACAACTATAACCATTTTAAAATTATGAACTGTATTTATACATACAAGAAAATTAATGTTTTCGACATAAAACATAAAGATACACAAAATATAATACTTAATAACACACATAATACTTATCCAATAATATGAGATTAAATATTTTTACGTTTTAAAAAGGTTATATCATCGCGAAAAAAATTTAAGGATGTGACGAATCGAGTTCTTTAAGTCGATATTTTTTCATTATCATAAAGTCTATGAAAATAGTAATTATAAGACTTTTTTTGCGTTTAGTAGTTTTGGTAGGTTTTAGGAGCTTTTATTAGTAAATTCATTGTTTTTAAAAATTGACGCACGGTGTCACACTCTTTGGTTTTTTAGGGGAACTAATTTTTTGAGCTGTTCTTTAATTACTCGAGCTGTTATTATGATCAGTTGAAAAACATATTGAGCAGTTATGTAATTTTATGACGGTTTATTAAATAAAACGACAGTAAAACATGGACGGTAATAAAAAAATAATTCGTCTGTTCTAAAAATATTTGAATGCAGTCCAAAATCTAAATGAGCGGTAAAAATGGCAACTTTTGAGTCTTTCCATTATTATTATTTTAATTTATAATGAAACTCAAGGAACTACTTTAGCTTCTAAAGTACCGTCGTTTTCCAAGTACTGGTAGTATCGATTATAAATAAGATCCCAAAACTGCAGATTTATCTTCATTGGGTTGGTGGCGTAACATTTGTTTTCAAGATGATCTGATAAATACAAGTAATTACGATTCGGTCCCCTCTCTTCCCAAACGATACCTAAATCTTCCTCGTTAGGAGTGGGATTGCTGAAAAAAATGACAAAATAATGTAAATGATATAAAAAACTTAAAAACAAAATGATACAATAAGGTAAACAGTAAAACACTTACCCAAACCAAATAAAATTGCTTAAAATGGTCGACATAACATTTACCATTCTTTGGTTTCTATAGTCAAGTTCATCTAATTTATGTTTTGTTGCGTTAGTCACAAATATATAACCCTCTTCATCAGCATGAGCTGTTCCAGGGTAACTTACATTGTACCTTTGTTTAAACCAGTTCAAATCCCCATCGAATCCAAATACGTAATAATAAACTTTGTTACTAAGTTCTTTTTCTTTGTGGATGTTGATCCAAGACTCAATACTATATTTAAACATAGTGTCCGATATTAGTTCTATAAAATTATTAATAGTTTCATTTGCAATAATGCCGTTATCAAAGTAAAATTCTTGAATTGAATTTGCCAACTGTGTCGACTCGCGTGATCCGTATGGATATTCTATGTCTGATGGTATACAAAGTTCGAAATTATCATTCAAGTGATCAGTCAGAGTGTTATCTCCATTAATTATTGGCAACCTTTCTATACCTTCGTCACTATTGTATCCAACTATCATGGGAATATTTTGTGGTATGCCCTTTTCAATAATGTCTCTAGGCTCCTCTGTAATAATAGCGTCTTCGTTTTCTATTTCAATGGTTGGAACAAAAGGTCCAAAAGGTCTAAATCCTTTTCGAATATCGTTGTTACCCATGTCTTCTTGAGCCTTCACTATTTCCATTGCATCCACTTCCTTTAGATTGTTTAGAATCTCGTAAACATTGTCAGATTGTATACCGAGCTGTTTAGCTAAGGTCAATGAGTTAGCCTTTGCGTGTCGCGCTAAGAATCTATACCCTAGAGCGCTTCCGCTTAGTATTATAGCTTGGTTAAAGAGGCCAGTTGCTTTGGTCGATAGCAGAAGATAATGAACTGCAACGGCGCCAGCACTGTTACCTCCAAGTGTAATTCTTTGTCGATCGCCACCAAACCTATCTACGTTCGCATTGATCCAACGCAGGGCTTGTATAATGTCCTTTAGACCAGCGTTGCCTGTAGCTTCATCTATATCCAAAGAGAGAAACCCTAAAGCACCAAGTCTGAAATAATAAGTTTGGTGTTTTTAATTTCTTAATTTTATTGAATTTATAATTATTTATTGAAAATAGTATTTAGTTCACCTGTAATTCATCGTTATAAAAATAATCCCTTGTTTCAAAATTAATTGTGGACCATATAAATAATCAGTATTGCCTGAAAGCTTTTTAAATTCTCCACCGTGCACATATACCAATACAGGTAAAAGTTTACGTTCACTATTTTCTGGAACATAAACATTTAGAAACAAACAATCTTCGTTAATTTGATTCCTAGTAGCACTACCTTCTGGTTGCGGACATACGTTCCCGAATTTTGTAGCATTGTAGACTTCCTTCCATGGTGATTTGGGAACTGGTGGCTGCAAAATCACAACCACAATGTTTACTTATAGTCTCGTTATAGACGGACTGGGCGGCAGCAATAACGGTTATCATTGCCATGTTTTAGTAATTAAAATTAAGTATCATAAAGATATGTACATACTCGAAAACGGAGGTGTCCTATAGGAGCTTCTGCATATGGGATCCCTTCATAATATGAGTAGTATCCTGCTCGCGAGTCGAACTTTACTCCTCCGCTTACAGGTCCAGTGGTCGTCATAATTATTTCACCATTAACTGGTGATGAAATAAAAACTATCAGAATTAAAGATGATAACGTTACGAAAAACATGTTTTATCAATTAATACGCTGAGTGTTAAACAATATAAACACATTTATAGTACAGTTAATAGTATAATTAATAGTACTGAACGCTCAGTAAATTATAAAAAAAACTGCGAGGAGTTCGATTGAAGCATTACTTTTATACTCGAGTCTTTTAGTTAACACAGATAAAACTCGATTAAATAAACTTGGCTAATAGTTGTACTATTTGAAATTTTATTTGAGCTCTACTTTACAAGTGGGGCGATGCAATATTTTTGATTTCGTTGCGTGCATAAGTTCTCACTTCGTAATCTTAGGGCCACTTGTACCATCGGGCTAATCAAAATTAAAAATGTGTTTAAATACAACTTTTTATTTAAGCGTAAAACTTGTCTTGTTCCAAGCGTTAATCGTGATTAGTAAGCTGTCAAACTTAAATGCTCCTTGATGGCCAATTAAGGTAGCCTAATCATAATTAGCTAGTTTTAAATGGCGGAATCTCATCAGCTGACTCAGCTATTGTCATTCATTTCTATCTGCCGCAAAATGGATGAAGATTCAATCAATTCTTGGTAATATGGCGGTCCTTCTTTGATTTCGCCAATGTGCAGTGGTGTAGAGTTGATAGCGATGGCGAGGATGGACGGTTGAAAAGATTCTGCTACAGGATATGCCTAGTGATTGAAAAAGGTTTAATACAGACAGAGATTTCTCTGTAATTTTAGAAGTGACTGCGCAGTGTTGACTTATCTAAACCAATACAAACAAACACAACACATAAATTGACTAATCGGTTAGAAGGACAAACAACTTATAGTCTAATATTTCAACAACAATTGAACTGACAATGACATTGACAGAGAGGATCTATTTTTAGGGCATTTTTAGATGTAGGAAAAAAAATAAAAAGAGACAGCACGACTGTATTTCTTAGAGCGCTATCTCTCTTTTAACTTATCTGTAAGTGTCAGAAAAAAGCAACAAATTATAAACGGAATTAGTTAAATATCATCTCAAATGGTGTGGTACAAGAAAGGCCTAAACGTAATTAGCGTAATCAAAATTAGCGAGTTAATTAGTTTTAGCTAATTTTATTTAAGAAGAACTTAAATGTAAAATGGTACAAGTGGCCCTTAATCTTCTAATACCGTGTTTATCTAATTTTAGCTGATGTGACAGTACTCACACGTATTGTTGTAGTCGGCAAATTGAAAAACCGGTCAAGTGCGAGTCGGACTCTCGTGCGTATTGTTCCGTACCATTCACTACGTTAACAATAGCCTATTAATAATGTACCTGTAGCCATTATTGATATCTAACAAAATAAAGGTAAAAACACGTTGGTTGTTTAGGCGCCCCCCTTAATTATTGTTATTCTATTTTTAGAATTTGTTGTTACAGCGGCAATGGTAGTACATCTGTGAAAAAAACGCTCTAGCTGTAACAGTTCATGAGATGCAGCCTGGTGACAGACAGACGGACAGCCGAGTCTTAGTTATAAGGTCCCGTTTTCACCCTTTGGGTACGGAACCCTAAAAATTGAAATGATTTCGTATAATTAATACCTACCTATTTTGTTGTCACAGATGTTTCACGGTGGGGCGGCGTTTAGTCAATATGTTGACGTATGATTACGCCCCGAGTGTTTGACCCTCGGAACAATAACTAAGCTTGACCTTCAAAAAACCTTTCGTACCTTACCTAAGTAATTTACATATAAACATTTTTATAAAAAAATAAGTATTTTTCGCTCGATATTCCTTGTTTAGTAACATAGTAACACATTCCTTGTTTAGTAACATTATAAATATTCCTTGTAAGTTGTAAGACGAAGGGGTGACAGCTATACCTACCTCTATAGGATTTTGTGTTTCTCTAATGGTCAATAATGGTTAAACCTTGTATATGAATAAACTAAACATACTTAGGTATCTACAGTCAACTAGATACGTTGGATGTATAAGATGACAAGTGGACTTTTAGAGCACACTTATACAGAAAGTTATCTGTCATAGAAAGTTACATGGTACGAGATTTTGTGACAAGCCCAAGTTTGTCGCTGAACATTTGTATAAAATCACGTCGCGTGATGCAAGTACCTGTATCGTGTCAAATATATAATCATTTGCCTGCAAATTATCGGCAATAGTCTAATCAATACCGTGCCATTGATAATTTACGGCACTGATTTAAAAATAGCAGTTTTGGTGAGTTAAAAATTATAAATGACGCGTTCAATAACTATTTCAGCAGTTAAAACTAAGCAGTAAAGCAAAATGATAGGTGAATATCTAAATGAGCGGTTACGTGCGGGCAGTAACGAATCGGAATTTGTCGGTAAGAAATCTCATTCGAAGCAATTCTATAAACAATGAGGTGGTAACATATAATAAAAAAATGAGTTCCATAAGTATTCCATAAAGTTCCATACATTACAACTCAGAGGTACGCATGCGTCTACGCATACGCAACGCAAATGCAACGCATACGCAACGCACACGCGACGCATACGCAACCGGTGTGTTTTGGCCTTTAGACCCGATTGGGCTAAACATAATATGGATAACAACAAAACAAATGCAATAATTTAAAACGCGATGTCACGCGGCACGGTTACCTGGGTTGTTGGGCGTTTCGGCCTACAAGATGTTCGGCCCACGGGCCGAAAAGCCCAAGGTCTGTTTTTGAATGGGTCCTTTCGGCCCATGGGCCGAATAGCTCATGATCATTTCTGAATGGGTCGATTCGCCCTGCAGTGGAAATGATAATATTATCACACAATCTCTCATGTACAGTCAGACAAAAAACAACAGGAAACCTGGAAGGCACTCTTCATACCTAATCAAAGTACTTACGAAGTCTTCATTCTATATAATAGGTACTAATTTAATGTATTGATCTATCTATAAGCTAAGTCAAAAATAGTTTTAAACTTTAAATACTAAAATATCTTACATGGATGCACAAGTGTCGGCCAATATACGCGTAAGTACATACATTCTAAGAATCTCAGGTAAAGATTCTTATTAACAAGCGTTACCGGTTAAACAATAGGTCAGGTCAACCCTGGTGCAAGGGGCGCTCCTGATTGGTAGATGCTCCTGTAGTGTTATTTTGCATGAAATGAAGTTAGCGAATAATTCACATTATCTTTTTTTACTTTGAGTGAGAGTGGTGTGAACTCAGATTTTTATTTTATTTTGAATTACCACTTTTCTACTCAACTGTACAAATAAATAATTGGAAATTAAAGTTTTTGATATAAGACGTTTTAACTCTTGGGCCGAATCGACCCATTCCATAAGATCATTGAGCGTTTCGCCCGCTCCAAACATCTTGGGCCGAAAGGACCCATTCAAAAACAGACCTTGGGCTTTTCGGCCCGTGGGCCGAACATCTTGTAGGCCGAAACGCCCAAAAACTCACCTAGCCTGTGATCGGAAGTTTCCGCTACCGTACTAATAAACTCTGCCTAATGAACGAATATTTATTTACCTCTCTTTTCAGTGAATTTAAGTTCATGTGTCACCGCTCGCTAGTAACTGCCGAACTATTTATCGAACCGCTCATTCCATTATTTTTACCGCTCATTTAGATTTTGGACTGGTCTTATATTATTTTTAGAACAGACGAATTATTTTTTTATTACAGTCCATGTTTTATTTAATAAACCGTCATAAAATTAAATAACTGCTCAATATTTTTTCACCTGATCATAATAACAGCTCGAATAATTAAAGAACAGCTCAAAAAATAGTTCCCTTTTTTAGTTCCTGCGAATATTTAACCGAGCTCGAAATGGAGAATTAGTTACGTACTTAATTAGGCTATTTCGTAATTACTCGTTATTTTTAAAATATTTTTAAAATACCGCTTAAACCTCGATTTAACATTTTCATCCCATCACTATTCATTCGGCGAGGATTGGCATGTGTCATTCTAATCATGTAAGATTTTACGATTTTTAGTTATTTTTATTATAAAATTAATTCAGACGAATGAATTTTAATTAATCAAAATAAATATTCAAAACTTTTGGCATTTAGCATTGGCACCCACTATTTAGGCTTGCATCTTGCGTAGGAACAAGCAAATCTATGCTGGCTGACGCGAAGTACGTTGCCGCTTCGTCAAACATTCGTCTTGTAATCGTCATTTGACGAAAACTTGGATATGACGTGAATATACGTGAACAATGGGGATGATGACTACATTCAAAAAATAATTAGTCCATATTTTTAAAAAAATTTAAAAAAAATATTTGAAACACATTTTTTACCTGATCAAATACATACATAAATACAAACATACAGAGCATCAAAGTTACGGAGTGGGGGGTACTGACGTCACTAGGTTAAAATCGTACTGAGGCGTGACGTCACGAACTCACGAGCAACTTCAACCCAGTGTATCTTTGTCATTTTTAGTTTAAGAGAAAAAAGAAAAAATACGTGTCGAATATTTTAAAATAATCTATGTGATGGACTAAAAAATTTTTTTAGTCATCATGCTCATTGGTTTTATTCTCCCCTTTCTCCCCAGCTACATGTTCTGGACAGTATGGGGAGCGGCCGCGCCGACAGTCGGGCGCGCGGACCTAGCCGGTGACAACCGAATCAACCTAGCCGCACTCAAACTAGTCTACCCTTCAGCTTTGACTCTAGACCTAGCCAACAAAATGGTGTATTGGGCTGATACGTATTTGGAGTGTATAGAACGGGCTGATTATGATGGCAAGAATCGACTGACAGTAAGGAGGGGGTATGTGGTAAGTGAGATTTAAAAAATACCTTTTTTTTTCATTTGTCTACAGAAGTTAAAGGCTGTATTTATAAGGGTACCATAAACTGACGTGCATGTATGAGGCGACTGATGAATTTGGATGAAACGAAAGAAGTGTGTTTGGATTTTAGCAATTTGAGGGAAGTGATCTCTGTCTACCCTAATGGAAAAGGGGCGAGACAGATATGTATGTATGTTAAAGTTTGAATCAGACTGTATGCCATGAGATAATTGTCGCGTCACGTATGCCGGTGCTACTTATTTAAACAAATCATGTCAAATATCCTTATTAGCCCTTTTAACGTCCCCACTACAGGGGCACGAGCCTACTCTCAAACGAGAGTGATTAGGTCGTAATCTACAACTGGCCCAATAAAGTTTTACATGTTTGACGGATATATAATATTTTTTTATATTCCCAGACCCAAAAACTGCAACACATATCGCTATTGGAGACCACCCTGTACCTGCCAGTGTGGGCCAACAGCACCATCGCGTTGGCCCAACGGTTCAGCCGGGATCGAAGTAGACAGAGTGAAATGAAGTTAGACTCCCGACCTACTGCCGTGTTGGTTTATCATCGACAGAGGCAGCCGGCAGGTAAACAAGCATTTATACTTTTTTATATTCTGTCCCACTGCTGGGCAAAAGCTTCCTCCACGTTCTTCCATGCTTTCTTAACTCCGGCAACTTCTGGCCAAATAAAAAAGTCGTTACGTTTAAAATTTTTGCATAACTGCACAAGAAACTGTCATATGTTATGACATGAGTATTTATTTTATACAATATTTAGAAAGAAATCACTCTGATGAATTTAAAAAAGTAGGTAGTCTATGAAAAATATGTTTCAAAAACTACATTTCTATAGTAAAATGTCATATTGTCATATAGACAGACACAAATGTAAAAAAAAATTACAAAAGTCAATTTTGTGTGTTCCCATAATTATAAATTTAAATTCTACTAGTTAGCTCTTTCAATCGAATTGCAACATTAATTTCCCTGTCTTCTCTTTTCAGTTGACCACCCATGCGCAATAAACCGCGGCGGCTGCTCACACATTTGCGTGACGTCATACCGCGCGGGTAAACCGCATGCGCGGTGCATATGTAGGCACGGGTACCGCTTGGCTGGACACTCGGAGTGCGTCCGTAAGTAGACTATATCCAGTGAACGAATGAGGTGGATGGAATGGCTGAATGAATGGAATAATCATTGATTTTCTCAGCTGCCCACTGCTGAGCATAGGCCTCTCCAATATCTCCGACGCGACTGGTTCGTTGCCACCTGTATTCAACAAGACCCCGCGACTTATATGCGGAATGAGATTAAAAAGATTGAATGAATGAGGGGAACGAAATAGTGTATCAGTTTGAGTAATTTTTTCTTCGAATTTGGAAGCCTAGAGCTAGAGCCTAGAGCTCTCATATAGTTCTTACAGTTTACGTCGGGCTGGGCCGCTCGTTCGATCTGATTCGGAGACGTGCCCACACTGAATTAAAGAGTGAATGTTAGCTTAGCCCCTTATCTCATTACGATACGCACAGCCTAGTCACCGCGAATTGAATGCAGGCTCTACGATACCGGTATAAGGTATGTAAGATATTTCGCGGTGACTAGTCTTCGAGATTTAACTCGCCCGTGTGTATCGTAATGGGAGAAGGGGCTTACAATTGATATGTGACGAGACGTGACTACTCTCCTCATCGAATTAGTTTTGATTCGATTTCGAGCCTCATAACCACCAACCTACTACCAACAGGAGCGGAACTAGACAGCTACGTAGTGATCTCCCGCGGGTCCCCAGCACTGGTCCAGTCCCTAGGCGCGTCGTGGGGCGCGCGGGCGGGCTGGGAGCCGGTGGCGCCCGCGACCGACGCCGCGCGACCCACCGCTGCAGATGTAGACCTTACAGCAGGATATCTGTACTACTGCGATGTGCATAGGTAAGTGTGCCAACATACCAGCGTAACGTACCTGGAATAAATTTTATCTCATATTCATTGGTTTGATTTGTGTGCAGATGAGCAGTCGTGTAAGTTTTGATTTGCAATCAATTTTCTGGCGTACAATTCTGCAAGCTTAGGATCGCGACACACCTGTTTAACGTACCGCGCGGAACGTTCAGCGGCTGGAGTAAATGTATGCGACGTAATTGCGGCTATGTGTCATAGGTGACTTGAAACACATTGCGAGCGTTCCGCTCGGTACGTTACGCAGATATGACCACACACTAAGTCGCCTAAAAGCGGTTACGCACTACATCCGATCCGAATTAGATTCGATAAATCTAACATACAACAGTTCTCGGATACATAATAATAGGTCAATGGTCATGTACCTACATACAAATGACCATGTATAATAGCTAATTAATCACTTTGGCTGTAATGTATTTATTTATTCATTCAGATACGAGATAGTCCGTCAGAAGCTCGACGGTACAGGTCGAGAAGTCTTCATCAACCAGGATGTGGATAACTGCGAGGGTATTGCCATCGATTGGATGGGTAAGTATTATTATTCAGACCAAGTTAAAAATAACATCATTACTTTTTAGCTATCCATTAACATCTCTTAGTTTGTTTTGAATGCTGCAGGGTCGAAGTTTATTTCGGTGCAAATAAGAATGATCTCAATATGTACAGTCACGAGCAATAATATGTATACACTGTGACATTTATAAGGTATCGTATCTTCTCTCGTTTCAAAAACATGTTTTCGTCAATTTTTTCAATGATTGTATGATTGTTTGTTATATTACTGAACAAGTTAATGAACACATATTTTTAAAACAATAGAAGTTACAACACTTTGAAAATGTGACAGAGTAGATATATTATTGCTCGTGACTGTACACCATCAGACAAATCTAACTTAGACTGATTGGACTTTGAACTATTAGAAGACGCGGATAAACGTGTGAGAGTGTGCGATATATTTTTGTTATTTCTTCTCAGTCATGCACCGGGCACTGAGTTGTATCTTTGACTCTTGCCAACGAATTTTTTTTGATACTGTATTGGGTGAATAGGTTGATGTGTCCAAGAGTGTATCTATGTATTGGCGAGGCAAAGATTCTAACTAGCGCCTCTAGTGTCAAATTTGTGAAGCTATCTAAGAACGACACTTTGACAGTTTTCGTTACAATTATCGTCAGGGAAAAACATAAATAATAAATACAAATCTGACATTGAAGCTACAAATAAACAAACAAATTGTCGTTCTTAGACAGTTTCTAAATTTCGCCGCTAGAGGCGTGCGGATAATCTTTGCATCGCCAATAAAAGAATTGTAAAACTTGCCTCAAACAAAATGCTCGTATTTCTTTCTAAGGTAACAATCTATACTGGACGGACGATGCGCTGGGTCGCGTTAGTGTGGCCCGGCTCGACGACGGCAGTGTGCGACGGGTTTTAGTGCACGAGGATAATTTCAATCCGCGGTCTATCGCGCTACATGTCAATAATGGGTAAGTTGTAAATGGTAATAGGCTTTTCATCATCAATATGTAATTTCTGATTTAAGACAGGAAGGAAAGTGACACTTTTCTGGCCTAAGGTTAAGAACATAAAGACGCGGGTCGGGAGTTGTCGGTACCGATTACTTAGTCTAGGTCATTCGGGCTTAAGTTTGTATACTTTACTTGATTCTTTATGTCAGATACTCCGCACCGATTCGAACTGGAAAAACTGCTTCTTTATGTCCTTACCATAAGGCTTAAAAAAAACTTTCTCTCATTGTGGAACAATGTACTGTTGTCAACCGTGGGAGCGAAACGTTTCAAATGTCAACATTTTTGTATTGATTTTTTTTATTTAAATTTTCTGCAGTTCATAAAATGCTTAATCCATACAATAAAGTAACCCTTCCTTCCAGCATGATGTACTGGTCAGTATGGGCATCAGCAGTGGCGGCCCGCGGTCGGATCGAAGCGGCCAACATGGACGCCAGCGACCGCCACACCTTGCTCGACACCGATCTACATTGGCCCAACGGGTTGGCCGTGCAGATTGAGACTAATATGCTTTATTGGTATGTGGAGAATTTATTTATTACTGTTTATTAAGTTGTGTCGTATCAGGTGCTTAAACGGACAGCAAGAATAGAGCAGAGTGGCGTAGACTCTACCGACAAGAGCGATGCTCTTTAATATGCTGATGATGTTTTTGAACAAAGTGCTCGCTTCATTTACTCAGCTTACATACATACATATCTGTCATGCCTCTTTCCCATCGGGGTAGGCAGAGACCAGTTCCCTCCGGATGCTCATTTACTCAAATTCTAAAAATAAATTTTTACTAAACCTTTTTTTACCCGACGGTATGTGTTTTTTGAAAAAGTAAGTATAAAATGTATTCTCAGTGCTTCTCATTTTAATGTTAAAAAATCAATACTTATAAAAACGTTTTTTATTTAAAAAAAGAAACATTATGGGTAGGTACTTTTTTGAAAGTTATTTCTTGTCTATCTTCTACCGCTCAGAAGAGATAGAAGAGAGATAAGAGAGTGAGAGACAGAAAGGGAAAGAGGTAAGTGAGAGAGAGAGGTAAGAGAGAGAGAGAGAGAGATATAGGTGAGTGAGAGAGAGATATAGGTGAGTGAGAGAGAGAGATATATAGGAGAGTGAGACAGAGACAAGAGAGTGAGAGAGAGACAAGAGAGTGAGAGAGAGAGATAAGAGAGCGAGAGAAAGAAATACGGGAGTGAGAGAGAAGAGAGTGAGAGACAGAAAGGGAAAGAAGTAAGTGAGAGAGAGGTAAGAGAGAGAGAGAGATATATATAGGTGAGTGAGAGAGAGAGATATATAGGAGAGTGAGAGAGAGACAAGAGAGTGAGAGAGAGATAAGAGAGCGAGAGAAAGAGATACGGGAGTGAGAGTGAGTGAGAGAAGAGAGTGAGATTATTAGATCATTTCGTTTTGACCACAAACCATATATTTTATTCCTTTGTTTCTGTTTACTAAGGTGCGACACTTACCTAAACAAGATCGAGCGCCTGAACTTGGTGACCAAACGCCGGGACCTCATCGCTCGCAACACGCCGCAGACACCTCTCATAAAGCCGTACGGGCTAGCTTTACTCGATGGTATCTATAAAATTACCTATCTATAAATGATTTTGATATTGTATAAGTAGTTTTTTTATTATATTGCAGTGCTCTAACAGGGTTTCATGTTGATACTAATTTTTAAGATAATATTATCTAAGAAACACATGAAAGCTAGAAATAAAAGATGTATCAACCAGTCTATGTGTCACTGCTGGGCATTTCGGACAAAGTTTGCTTTACAAAAGTAACTTCTATTAACTTCCGTTGAACGTTTTGTTTTCTATTGCTTCTTATGGCGATTGGGTTGGGTATTCCGTGCACATAATACAGTGATATAGGAGTTGAAATCTGATTGCATTGGATATACAGCGTGTAATGGAAAGGGGGTATCAAGCTGAAACCCAGCGATAGTACTCATGAACCTGAACAACTTTCCCCAATGAACATAGGTCGTAACTACTATCGGTGTGTTTCGGCTTGATACCCCCTTTCTGTTGCATCTGTATACCTTACTTAAAGTGTGATTCAAGCCTTACTTATTTTTTGTTCGCAAGTTCATAAGTCTGGTTCGACCCTTCTTTCTTGCGAAAATTAGTGAGGAGAGGTAACTTTTCTTCCTCAGTGTAAATATTCACAGTTTCTCTAATAAACCTTTTTGCTTTATAGGTGCTGTACTATGGAGCGAGCACGGCACTGGGTTAATCAAACGACTTGAGAATGGCAACGTGACCGTCATACATACACTACCCCCGCCGTTGTACGACTTGAAGCTTATCTCTAATACTGAGAGAGTTGGTAAGTATAATATTTATTTAGTGGTTTATGTATTATTCCTACATCTAACAATATACTTCTGAAAATGTAAACAGCAACTTAAACTACAAGTACAGAATACCTAATAGTAGGTACAGAAATCTCACTCTTAAAACCCGTTCAAGGAAATATCGACTCATGTTCCGATACTCGAATTCCGGCCGCGCAACGCTAAATACCTACAATTTAAGTCACGTACAACTGCGCTCTCTTTCTAACGCGTAATTCGTACCTTTTCTGGAAGTATTAAGGTTGTCCTTTTGACAACACTCTTTTGTTCTTTTTTTAAAAAGAGAGATGATGACAGATATGTATGTAGGTGAAAAAACGTGTTTTCTGTTTCATTACAAGAATCACTTCACGCAAACATAATCGACTGTTAACTTTAAATAATTTCTCAGCAACAATCACTTTAAATCAACCTAAAACTCATTACCAGGTAAAAACAAATGCTCATACGAGAACGGTGGATGCAGCGAGCTGTGCCTAGCTAAAGGCGAGGGCGTGGTGTGCGCGTGCGCCGACGGCAAGTCTCTGCGCGCCGACCGCGTCAGCTGCGGCGCGGGGGGCGCGGTGGGGGGGGCGGCGGGCTGCGGGGTGGGGCAGTTCCATTGTCAGCGCGGGTATGTACTGGAAGATAATAAACTCGGTAGCTCATCACTCAGCCTCATGATCTCAGCCTACAGACAGGGAGACTTTAAATTAGTGAACGATAGAAAAGAATATACATGTGTTTAGGACAGAATGCCAACGGCAACCTTTGCATATTTTTCTTTCTATTATTTTAGGCTGGCAAATATTTTGTACCCAAGAAGGTATCCAGCTCGTCCCGCCACCTTTTCCGCGGTCTGCCGCGACGCCGTTTGGCAGTTGGTAGCCATTGGGTAACTGGGCGGAGGAAGCTCGAGACAGAAAGTCTTGGCGTATAAGGAGAGAGGCCTTTGCCCAGCAGTGGGACACGAGTGGCTAAATAAGATAAGATAAGAAATATTTTGTAGTCCCCTGCCTCCGGCGAGCCACGCTCAAACACATGTGCTCGTGTAACAAACAACTTCTACTATAGGACCAAGTATGTAATCATTAAAAAATTGTTCTCCCATACATTAAATACTACAAGCTGGTGTATTTTTTATGTTTGGTTCGAAAATTTTTAAATGATTTCGAACTTGGTCCCATAGTAATAGTTGTTTGTATTGATATCGACACTAGCACGGTCCCTGATGCTGTGTGGTCTCTTTAAAGCTAATATTCTTTCAGCCGTTGCATCGAAGCATCGTACGTATGTGATGGTGATATTGATTGCCCAGGCGGGTCCGATGAAGATTCCTCGCCTAATGGACCTTGTGGTGAGTTTAATATAAAAAAGACGTCAAAAGACACCCGGGGACTGCCGCGGTAAAGCTATTGCATAGCATTTTGTATCAACTTATGCAATTATAATTATTTATTTATTTTATTTATGCAGTAGGTATTTCTTTTTCTTTGAAATTAATTCAAGTTACACTTTTTGACGATGCCGCCGCCGCGCGCCCGCGCTGGTGTGTCGAAGACTGCCGAACTGAAACGACGTTAGACGATACACGGCCTTCAAGCCACACCTCCGTGCCCGTCGGAGTGGGGAGCGTGAGGTTTTTTCGTTACGGAATTTCTGGATTCGGTACCCGCGCTCAAGGCCCGCGATAGAAGCTATGCAATAGCTTAAAAATATAATACATATATTGAGAATGAAAAACAAAAAAATAGTTGGTAAGGAAAGCCAAGTCAAGTACCTACCCTAAACTGACGTGCATGTATGAGGAGACTGATGAATGTGGATGCAGCGAAAGAAGTGTTTTTGTATCGTACTCGATGTGACAGAAGCGTGGCAGATATGTATTTATAATTTTACATAAATATAATATAAATTATAGTTTTACAAACTTTCATCTGTGGCCTCTTACGTGCCCAAAAAAAAAACAATTATGTAAAATTATACTTAAAACTTGCTAATGATTGTATTGTAAACAGCAAACGTGACATGCAACACGGACTCGTCAATGCAGTGTGACACCAACCGATGTATACCTAAGAGTTGGATCTGCGATGGATATAGAGGTATTTATGGACTATTTCAGTATTACTTATTTCGAAAAGTAACGTAATTTTTTAATTTATGCATATCGATATGGAAAAAAATCAGTAGTTACTGTAAGCCCCTTCTCCCATTACCATACGCACCAGCGATTCAAGTATCCTGCAAGTCTCGAAGACTAGTCACCGCGAAGTATCTCACATACATTTGAATGCAGGTCGCACACTACGATACCGGTATAATGGTATTTACACATCAAAGCCAACATTTTCTATGTCATTTTTGAAAAATGAAAGCCCTTGGTGTGTAGATATCTTTATATGTGTGAGTCTTCGAGACTTGAATCGCGTATGAGTATCGTAATGGTAGAAGGGGCTAACTGTAAATCTTAACTTTGTAACCTTTATCACTAGACTGCGCCGACGGCCTAGACGAGACAGCGGAATCATGCGCGCGCATAGCATGCAACGCGGATCAGTTCGCGTGCAGTATATCGCGGCGTTGTATCCCCGCCGCGTGGCGCTGCGACGGCGCGAGGGATTGCGCGCGTGACGATGATAGTGACGAGAGGGATTGTCGTGAGTTTGAATTTTTAATTTCTGGCCTGGCTACTTGGTTTTTTGAGACTTGGCTTGGTTGATTGGATTTTATAGATGCAATGTCTCATAAAAATTGGCCGCATTGATTGGAGTTTTGAGATGTAATTTTATAGTTGAGAATTAAGTTAATTATTATGTTTTTAAAAGGCGTTTTTTTAACTAGCTGGTCTCTTTAAATACCTGGGCAGAGGTATCTCGAGGCCGAAAGTCGTGACAGATGAGGAGCGGCCAATGCCCATCAGGACAAATAGCTACATTAGATTAGATCATTGTAGACAATTAAATCCGAAAAACAGATATTTAACTCTTTTTCTATAGTATTTAAGGTATAAATAACCTAGAAAATATATATACAGGTAACCTAGAATGCAGCGACACAATGTTCCGCTGTGCATCTGGTGCGTGCATCCCTTGGGAGTACTACTGCGACGGACACGCTGACTGCCCGGACGCCGACGACGAGGCCGCCTGCCGCTCTGTCTCCACGCCAGCTACTGACCAGCACAACAGGTACCTAGATCTGCAGGTGACCTAGGCGATCTAGATAGTGGATCACTTGTGCCATATAACTTATTATATTGTTTGTTTATTTACAGAATCCATTCACATCATACGGGTAGGACGAGACTGTGTGAAGATCACGAGTTTCAGTGTGCTGATTTGGAGTGTATTCGAATGGTAAGTATTCATTTTCTCATTGTTTCATTTGCCTCGCGATTCTCGGAAAAGACGCGGCCATTGTAGTATAAATAACCTTAAAGCTAAAGCTGGGTATACATTCTTAAACCATTAATGAACAACGTATACACTATGTTTATAGGTTACATTACAGTGCATGCAACAGTTATGATTAGATACAGTTCGCTTATGTATACCTGGCTTACGACACTTTGTCATCAGTTAAGAGCTTCGCTATTGTCGGTAGTCTTCGCCCCTCTCTATTCTCTGCATTCTGTTTGGGCATCTGATTCGACACAACATATATTCCCTTTTTTCTTTGATCTCTGCGAACGCCCCCGCAGATCAGAGATTTTTCATTCGGCCCATAGATGGGTTGGCCTGCTGGTACAAATCGGCACAAGTGCGCACTTGCATACATCTACGTTCTAATTAAGAGTTCAACTAAACTATCAGCTGACAGAAAGCCTGTGGTCTGCGGGGTTCTAAGTCCTCAGTGGTCTACAATACTTTTACTAAACTCACTGTGTATCCTTTAGGAATTCCACTGCGACTCGCACGTGGACTGCGTGGACGGATCCGACGAGACAGACTGCGAGTCAATCCGCCCCACCACTACTACCACGCATGCGCCGACCACCGTCGCGCCCGACGCGGACAAAGAGTGCGCGTGGCCGTCTCTACGGTGTGATAACAGCTCTAGGTGTGTCCCGTTGCTGCAGCTCTGTGACGGCGTGCAGGATTGTAGTGATGGAGCGGATGAAGCGGATCGATGCGGTACGTATTTATATACGTATAGAGTTGATAATTATTGTGCTATAATTGTTAGGCTTCGTCCCTTACGATAGTTTTGAAAAATAAATTAAATACTAGAATTTATGTCATTCATTCATCATTCTTTCTTACTTCTTATTATTAACGGGGGCGCGCACGACTTAGTTGCTCGGCAATTTGTTTTGTCTGTTATAAGCTAGTATGGAAAGTTACCAGGAGCCTAAGTCTGTTAATTTAAAATAGCCTCAGTTGTGTGTCTTAGTTGGTATTCTGCTAAACAATGGCTTACACTGATTGAGACCAAGTGTGTCAAAAATGACATTCACAATCTACTGACACACAACTTAGCAGACTTGGGCCCCTGGAGTTGCGTGTACGCGCCCCGCATATCAAACTAATTTTATTTTTTATAACCTTATTTACATTCGTTTACTCATTCCATTCGTTCAATTGACTTTATTCATTTTTTTTTCATAGACGAATACAATAATAAGATCTTAGAAGTAAGATATCTTCAACTTTAACCAATACGATCGTAGAGCCTTACAATCCATTCATTTATTCACTCTCTATTTTAAATGATAATATAGACCGTATTATAGTATTAACGATTTTATTAATGACAATAGGGCATGGTGTGTAAATGCTCTTGCTCCACACGATCATAATATGTTGTTCTTTTGTAAACACACGATTGTAAACAATATTTTTAAAAAGAGCAACCTCTAGAGTTTCTTGCAGGCTTCTTCTTTGGGGAATCTGCCTTCCGAAGTCAGCGTAACTTGCCTCCTTTAATGTTTTTCTTTTTTTTTGTTCTTTAAATTCATTATTATGTTTTTTTTTATAATTTTTACTTTGTGACGAATTCAAGTGTAAATGTAATATTACCTACGAATAAATTATTTTTGAATTTTAATTTGAATTTAATCTCACACTCCAGGTGAACCAATGTGCACTCTAGCAGCGTGCACACACCAATGCCAGCCCTCACCTTCGGGTCCTGTATGTGGATGTCCAGCTGGTCTCCATCTCCAGCGGGACCTGGTCTCCTGTAAGGATACTCATGTCTGCACTGATTGGGGGGTTTGCAGTCAGGTAAGATCTTATTGCTATGTAGTTAAGGTACGTTTTCGTAGCTCATAGGTGTTGGACAAGGGATAAAGTTTGATATAAGTCGTTAATTGTATTTTTTAAGGATTTATCTCTCACTCTCTCCTTCTTTCTCTTTCTCCCTCTTTCTCTTTCTCCCTCTTTCTCTTTCTCCCTCTCCCTCTCTCTTTCTCTCTCTCTCTCTCTCTCTTTCTGTCTCTGCCGTATTGATTACCCGTCCGAATAATATTTATAACCGCTAATTACCTATATATTTTCAGACATGTACACCACAAAAGAACCGCCACAAATGCACATGTTACAAAGGATACAAACTGGCTGATGACGGATTCACTTGTAAGAGTACTGGTAAGTACTTACACATTTTGACATCATATCAAATCTAATCTGGATGCATATTTGACAAGCTGGCTAGAGAAGTTGCCGGAGATAGGAAAGCATAGAAGAATGTGGTCTTTGGTTAGCAGTGGGACACAATAGGAAGAAACGGTGGCTCGTAGAAAAAAGTGTTCATACAGTTTTTGTAGATAATTTTAGGATACAATTTTTGTCTGGGCACTTTTATGGTAATCCTCTTTCTTCTTTTCTCTTTTTTCGCTGCAAATTGCGAAAAACTGATTTTTATGAGGTTTGACCTTGATTAAAAAAAACCATACATCGGAATGATGGGGAACTTTTACATATTAATTTATAATTACATTCTGAACAATATCTGTGATTTTCAGTTTGTTGTGAAATTGTGTAGCACCGAATCGTTCCTTGACTGGGCTATAATGGATTAAGTCTTGCTCGTAAACCTGTTGGCAAGCCTATTAAAAATATACATATTAAAACTCCTTTTCCAGACAAAACAGTCCCGCTGCTAGTATTCAGCAACCGCCACGAAGTCCGCGGCGTGGAGCTACCTTCATTGGCATCGCGAGCATTGATCTCTTCCCTAAAGAACACTATAGCACTGGATTGGAGACGCGATCCTGCCACTGGCACTGTGGATCTATACTGGACTGATGTAGTCGACGACAGTATTTACAAGGGCACTATTATTGGCAACGGTATGTAGATTTTGGCATGATGAATTGTGTCTAATTGGCATATATGATGAGTCTTAATCCTACACATATTATAAATGTCAATGTTTGTGCCGACGGATGGATGGATGTTTGTTTCTCTTTCACGGAAAAACTACTGAATAGAATTTGATGAAATTTGACCATGTTGTAAATATCATAATAACACATTGGCTACTATTATGTATTACTTTGAGCTATCATGATTTTTTCCAAGATATGACGACAAATGCGTACGAAATCGCGGTCAGCCTCTAGTTATGTCATAATTATGTCATGTCGGGCCTATTGATTGCATATATCCTTTAATACAACTATTTTCCCTTTCTTACAGCACTAAGTGGCATCGAAGTGGTAATTCAACAAGGATTGTCAACGGCTGAAGGATTGGCAGTCGATTGGGTGGCCGGCAACTTGTACTGGGTTGAAAATAGCTTGCATCAGATTGAGGTAAACATTTGGAAGTATTGAATAAAGTATGCGTTTGTTGAGAACAGTTAGAATATAGAGGAAAGATGATGATGATAATGATGATGATGGTGGAAATTAGATAGGCCATGACGTACTTTGAAAGAACATCATTGAAGGAAAGGTTGAGGGGAAGACAGGAATAGGAAGGCCAAGACTTGCCTACTTCGTTCAAGCGAATCAAAAAATTTTAAGGTCATGTCGTGTCAAGAAATCCAATCTTTGGCAGAAAGACAGATGACAATTGCTCTACAATTTACATTCATTCATTCATTCGAATGAAAATTATGTGAAACTATGTATAACTTCTCTGTATTTATCATAATAACGCAGTTACATAATAGTAAAGGTATTTATGATAAGTGGTTTTAAAAGTAATATGGTTATAGGTGGCCCGACTAGACGGTCAATACCGTCGTACATTGATCGCCGGAGATATGGACAGTCCGAGAGCTATTGCCGTCGATCCTAACATGGGTATGTTATATTTCACTTTATTTATACTCGTAAATGTCTTTGTATTTTAATATTTAGTTTTGATAGTTATATAAAAATGACGATCAGTGAATATCACCTTTCTACAAATTTTATAAACGTTCATTTGTTTACATTAATTAAAACTGTTTGTTATTATTTCCCCCAAAACAAAAAAAAATGATTTTAAGCAACTGTACGTTATATTTCGTTATTCTGATGTGTTGTGCTGTAGTTTCAGCAAAAATACCAAATATCCTCACATCTATCGGCTCAAACTTTGACATTTATAATATTAGAAAGATATTTCTTAAAAAAAATTTGAATTTTGTATCAAGCGGTCGCTACCTACCCCAATGAGGAAAGAAGTGTGACAGATACATACATACATTTCCGTCACGCCCCTCTCCCATTGTAGGCAGAGACCACTTCCCTCCATCTGCTACGATCCAAACACACTTCGGAAGGTTGGACAGATATGTATGCATGTATTCCAGGCTATCTCTTCTGGAGTGACTGGGAGCACACAGCACCACGTATAGAGCGGTGCTCCCTCGCTGGACAGCGTCGTAAGGCGGTCGTAGCGGTGGATCAGCTGTGTGACGGGGCGTGGCCTAACGGGATCTCGCTCGATTATATGGCCAAGAGATTGTATTGGATTGATGCTAGGTAAGGCCTTAGGGTGCCTTTCCACGTTTGATGCGTTTGATATCCACCAATCAATGTCAGGGTGCCCTCATATTCAATGAATATGATTGGTGGATATCAAAGGCATCCATATCAACGTAGCATAGCACATCTTTGGTGAAAAGGCCTTTACTCCCATTACGATACGCACAAGTAATTCAAGTATCCTGCAAGTCTCAAAGACTAGTCACCGCGAAGTATCTCACATACATTTGAATGCAGACTCGCACACGACGTAAAAAACATAAAAGAAGATAAATATACGTACTTTTTAGATGAAATACTGTTTCTTGTGACTTCCAAGTAACGTAAAGAATTCATGTGTGTTTATAAGAGAATTGTAAAACTTTATTTGAAAAGCAACTCAACAGAGTTTCTTGTTAGATTCTTCTCTGGGGAAAACTCCTACCTTGGGAAACTTGCAATAGTTTTAAAATACGTACTATATTATAAACGTGCTCAAGTCCAATAGATTTGCAGATGAAATAAATATAATTTAACGTTGACTTATATTTTAGACGTGTTTTGTCATGTTTACCAATCTTTTTATCCCTTTTAACACCTTCACAGATCAGACTCAATCCACACAACAACCTACGACGGTACAGACTACCACGAAGTGCTCCGAGGTCACGCGGCGTTGTCACACCCGTTTGCGTTAACAGTCTTCGAAACGCACGTCTACTGGACGGATTGGCGGTCCAATAGCGTGGTGCGAGCTAACAAATGGAATGGTAGTGACGTTGCTGTTGTGCAGAGAACTTTGACGCAGCCGTTTGATGTTAAGGTAAGCAATTTTATAAGCAGTTTTTTTCGCGGCGTAAGGCAAAGCTTTAAAAAAATGTTTCTTTCGGATTGTGTCCTTAGACATGTGAAGGTAATACAGATTTAATTACAAACTATGCTTTAAAAGAAGATAGGCCTAAATGGCGGGTGCTCCACCGACAAGAGTCTAACTTATTAAATAGAATTATGATGATGACTATTTCTATGTTCTAATGCGTCTGAAAATAAGTTTTATGCAATCAAGTCCGGAACTATCGTGCGGTTAATCGCGCGTGATTGCTCGAATAACAATTCAAGTAGTTACCTGCTTGTTATTTTGTTTGGGACATAAATGAAAGCCAAGAAACACGTATACATTCATATCTGTCACGCCTTCCTCCCATCAGGGTAGACAGACAACTTCCCTCCACTTGCCACGATCCAAACACACTTTCTTCGTTTGAATGTGGATATCTTCTTATAATATAATCTTCTTCCCCCCAGGTGATCCACCCGAGCCGCCAACCGCAGCCGAAAACAAACCCGTGCGGCGTAAACAACGGAAACTGTTCCCATCTCTGTCTGATCGACGGAGAGCACACCCGACTGTGTGCGTGTCCGCACGTCATGAGGCTCGCTAAGGATAACGTTACGTGTGAAGGTAAGTGACGGGTGTGACGGGTAACTGTGAGCACTGTGGGGCTGCGGAACCTATGAATAAATTAATAATTTAATTATACAATTATTTATTCATAAATCCACGGGAATGTGAATAGGTAATTTGTTTAACAAGAGCAAGCCACTTGCGAATCTAGGTAACAGTTTAAACCAGAATCTGCGAAAAATAGCACTAGTTTTTTTCAAGTTTTAATTTCAAGTGATGTGTTAGACAAGAATATTAAAAAAAAAAAGTTCGACACGTATTTTTCCTTTTTTTATCTCTTGAACTAAAACTGACAATGATGGGTTAAAGTTCCTCATGACGTCACGCTTCAATACAATTTTTACACATAAGTGACGTCAAACGTCCCCACTCCGTAACTTTGATGATCTATATCTTTGTATTATTTACGTATTTGAACTAGAAAAAAAATTGTGTTTAATATTTTTGAACAGTTTAACAGACAGACGAAACTCAGATAAATTATTTACGAAAATTGAATTTTTACTTTCAAACTTACTCTACAATTATGCACCTACATTATCAAATTTTATAATAAATACATTGTTTACCCCCAATTTCCCCCCTTTAAACCCCCCAGTCCACGAGAAAGTCCTCCTATACGGTCGTCTCGGTGAGATCCGCGGCGTGGACTTAGAGGAGCCGACCGTACATATGATACCGGCGGTGTCCGGCTCACACCTCACCGCGCCGCATGTCTTACAGTTACTGGCTAACGATAGCGCGCTGTTTTGGGCTGATACTGAGGTAAGAAAGAGATGACATATATGTTGTTTCATTTGGCAAAGATTTAGGAATGTAATATACATTTAAAATATATAGGGTGACTTTAAATTAGTGAACGATAGAAAAGGATATGCATGTACTCGTGATAACAAACAACTTTTACTATGGGACCAAGTTCAAATAATTGAAAAATTTTTGAACTCCCCATACAAAATGCACCAGCTGATAGTATGGAGGAACAATTTTTTTTAAGATTTCCACCTTGGCCCCATATTAAAAGTTGTTTGTTATCACGAGTACATGCATATCATTTACTATTGTTCACTAATATAAAGTCACCCTATATACTTAGTTGATTTGTCCCCAAAATACACGGATTGTTTTTTACTAGCCTGTTATATCGCACTGCTTAGTTTTCTGGTAACAAACATAAACCCCCTTATTTTCATTACAAAATGACTGTAAGTGTGCGCTCACACCTGCGTAACGTTCAGCGGCTGAAGTAAATGTTAGCGACGTAATTTCGGCTGATGTGTCATAGGTGACTTGAAACACATTGTGTGTGTAGTGAACCGAACGTTCCGCGCGGTGCGTTACTCGGATGTGACCACACACTAAAAATCGTTCGCCAAATTGAGAACCACATCATTTTGTTTAGTTTGAACTCGGTTAATAAAATCAAAGTTTTTATATACAGTTGATTAATATTTTAGTAATTTAAAAAGTATAAAATATTTTTTACATAATCGATTTATCCTCCCTTCAACAGACCAACGAAATAAAACGCATCGGCATAACGGGCGGGCCCGTGAAAGTAGTGGCCGATGTGGGCGTGTCTCCGCCGCGAGGGTTCGCGCTAGACTGGGCGGGGTCTCTGCTCTACTACTGCAGCGGCTCCTCGCTCTACGTCAGCAACGCTAGGGGAGAGTACACCGCCACGCTGCACACCGACCTGCATAACTTGACCTCGCTCGCTATAGACCCGCTCAGGTATGAGAGTGTCTATATTGCTGGATAGATTATACGGGGTCTCTGCTCTACTACTGCAGCGGCTCCTCGCTCTACGTCAGCAACGCTAGGGGAGAGTACACCGCCACGCTGCACACCGACCTGCATAACTTGACCTCGCTCGCTATAGACCCGCTCAGGTATGAGAGTGTCTATATTGCTGGATAGATTATACGGGGTCTCTGCTCTACTACTGCAGCGGCTCCTCGCTCTACGTCAGCAACGCTAGGGGAGAGTACACCGCCACGCTGCACACCGACCTGCATAACTTGACCTCGCTCGCTATAGACCCGCTCAGGTATGAGAGTGTCTATATTGCTGGATAGATTATACGGGGTCTCTGCTCTACTACTGCAGCGGCTCCTCGCTCTACGTCAGCAACGCTAGGGGAGAGTACACCGCCACGCTGCACACCGACCTGCATAACTTGACCTCGCTCGCTATAGACCCGCTCAGGTATGAGAGTGTCTATATTGCTGGATAGATTATACGGGGTCTCTGCTCTACTACTGCAGCGGCTCCTCGCTCTACGTCAGCAACGCTAGGGGAGAGTACACCGCCACGCTGCACACCGACCTGCATAACTTGACCTCGCTCGCTATAGACCCGCTCAGGTATGAGAGTGTCTATATTGCTGGATAGATTATACGGGGTCTCTGCTCTACTACTGCAGCGGCTCCTCGCTCTACGTCAGCAACGCTAGGGGAGAGTACACCGCCACGCTGCACACCGACCTGCATAACTTGACCTCGCTCGCTATAGACCCGCTCAGGTATGAGAGTGTCTATATTGCTGGATAGATTATACGGGGTCTCTGCTCTACTACTGCAGCGGCTCCTCGCTCTACGTCAGCAACGCTAGGGGAGAGTACACCGCCACGCTGCACACCGACCTGCATAACTTGACCTCGCTCGCTATAGACCCGCTCAGGTATGAGAGTGTCTATATTGCTGGATAGATTATACGGGGTCTCTGCTCTACTACTGCAGCGGCTCCTCGCTCTACGTCAGCAACGCTAGGGGAGAGTACACCGCCACGCTGCACACCGACCTGCATAACTTGACCTCGCTCGCTATAGACCCGCTCAGGTATGAGAGTGTCTATATTGCTGGATAGATTATACGGGGTCTCTGCTCTACTACTGCAGCGGCTCCTCGCTCTACGTCAGCAACGCTAGGGGAGAGTACACCGCCACGCTGCACACCGACTTGCATAACTTGACCTCGCTCGCTATAGACCCGCTCAGGTATGAGAGTGTCTATATTGCTGGATAGATTATACGGGGTCTCTGCTCTACTACTGCAGCGGCTCCTCGCTCTACGTCAGCAACGCTAGGGGAGAGTACACCGCCACGCTGCACACCGACTTGCATAACTTGACCTCGCTCGCTATAGACCCGCTCAGGTATGAGAGTGTCTATATTGCTGGATAGATTATACGGGGTCTCTGCTCTACTACTGCAGCGGCTCCTCGCTCTACGTCAGCAACGCCAGGGGAGAGTACACCGCCACGCTGCACACCGACCTGCATAACTTGACCTCGCTCGCTATAGACCCGCTCAGGTATGAGAGTGTCTATATTGCTGCTGGATAGATTATACGGGGTCTCTGCTCTACTACTGCAGCGGCTCCTCGCTCTACGTCAGCAACGCTAGGGGAGAGTACACCGCCACGCTGCACACCGACCTGCATAACTTGACCTCGCTCGCTATAGACCCGCTCAGGTATGAGAGTGTCTATCTTGCTGGATAGATTATACGGGGTCTCTGCTCTACTACTGCAGCGGCTCCTCGCTCTACGTCAGCAACGCTAGGGGAGAGTACACCGCCACGCTGCACACCGACTTGCATAACTTGACCTCGCTCGCTATAGACCCGCTCAGGTATGAGAGTGTCTATATTGCTGGATAGATTATACGGGGTCTCTGCTCTACTACTGCAGCGGCTCCTCGCTCTACGTCAGCAACGCCAGGGGAGAGTACACCGCCACGCTGCACACCGACCTGCATAACTTGACCTCGCTCGCTATAGACCCGCTCAGGTATGAGAGTGTCTATATTGCTGAATAGATTATACGGGGTCTCTGCTCTACTACTGCAGCGGCTCCTCGCTCTACGTCAGCAACGCTAGGGGAGAGTACACCGGCACGCTGCACACCGACCTGCATAACTTGACCTCGCTCGCTATAGACCCGCTCAGGTATGAGAGTGTCTATATTGCTGGATAGATTACACGGGGTCTCTGCTCTACTACTGCAGCGGCTCCTCGCTCTACGTCAGCAACGCTAGGGGAGAGTACACCGCCACGCTGCACACCGACCTGCATAACTTGACCTCGCTCGCTATAGACCCGCTCAGGTATGAGAGTGTCTATATTGCTGGATAGATTATACGGGGTCTCTGCTCTACTACTGCAGCGGCTCCTCGCTCTACGTCAGCAACGCTAGGGGAGAGTACACCGCCACGCTGCACACCGACCTGCATAACTTGACCTCGCTCGCTATAGACCCGCTCAGGTATGAGAGTGTCTATATTGCTGCTGGATAGATTATACGGGGTCTCTGCTCTACTACTGCAGCGGCTCCTCGCTCTACGTCAGCAACGCTAGGGGAGAGTACACCGCCACGCTGCACACCGACCTGCACAACTTGACCTCGCTCGCTATAGACCCGCTCATAGGTATGAGAGTGTCTATATTGCTGCTGGATAGATTATACGGGGTCTCTGCTCTACTACCGCAACTAGAGCCAAAAACAACCTTCAAATTGCGGAAAAAGTGCCCAAAAGCACAAGGTCTCTTAGTCGGTAAAAAACCGACAAAAACTGAATTCCCTCCCGTTTTATAATTTAAAATTCTACTCAAAAAAATATCTAGAAAATAAAACGAAATAAACAGTCTCTGACCTTCGTTAGAGGTAGAGGTAGACTAAATCGAAATAAAAAAAAACCACTACCCCCTTTTTCATCCTTTGGGCACGGAACCCTAAAACACTGTGTTTAATTTCAGAGGCAAACTATACTGGTCAATGACCCCGTCGAGCGGTGAGCGAATAGAGACAGCAAATGGTGATGGGTCTTTAAGAAGACTACTGGCTGACACTCATACGGATACCTTCCTTTCGGGAGCTACTAGTAAGTAAAACCAGATTGTTTTGTCAAACCTCGACTGACAAAACAAACTTCACGGTGTGTGCGACACAGATATCGCTATACGAAGTCCAAATAAGCTGATTGCCTCTTTCTAAAGATCGATGTACATTCTTTATCGCCAAAAATGTTTGTATGTTCAGGTTTGTGCGTGGACATTGAGAACGAAGCTCTGTACTGGGTGAACATAAACTCAGCTACTATACAGTTCATGGATATACGCTCCGGGAAGATTACCACGGTATGTATTCATTACGTATTTTTGTGTAACCGGCTGCCCGCGATTTAAAAAAAATACTTGTTATCATTAAACAATATGGTCTATGTGTTATTCTGATAGCTAAATTGTAGATTAGCAATGGGGATTGTTAATTTTTTTCAAAAAGTCTTAATATTAAATCCATTTCGAGGAATAAGGTTATTCATCAGTATAGTGCATAAAAAAAATAATTAAAATCACGAGTTGTAATATTTTACGGTAAAAAAAATGACTTTTATTTGCCCTTTAATGACGTCATCATTTGGCTGAAGAGAAAAGTTCCTTTGCCTTCACATATCATTAAAAAGTTACATGCGTGTGACAACTGTCAAAAGTGTCAAGTACATAAACAAACATTATTATAACCTGATTTTTTAACAAATATTCTATTATTTTACAAAGCATTTCACTTAATAGCCATGGATTATAGAGTGCTTCGTTCCTACTTGTAAAAATGACTCGAAAAATAGCCCAGACAAAATTTTTGTTCGTATCCGGGAACTATTTACATTAAAATCTTTGCTCCCCTTATTTCGGCTAAGTTATGTTGACAACATGGTGCCACATACTCTAAAATCATCACATTTTCTACCTTTTACAAAGTTATCTCTCATAATGGTGTAAAGTTTAGTTATTTAACTAAACGAAGATAAATTTATTCCGATTACGACCACGACAAACAATACAATGCAATTACTGACACTACTAATTGACATTTGTCAAACGTCAAAGTAAAACTTTTTTTTTAAAGTGTGAAAATAGGCAAAGGTAAAAAAATAATAAGAAATTGATGACGTCATCGTATAAAGACTACTCAAAAATCTAAATAATTCATAAAAAATAGAAAGACTGAGTTAAATTCAATAATATTCAAATAGGTTTCTCAAAATACTCTATATAACTATGAAATAAAAAGTGAGGGACATAAAAATTGTACAATGCCCATTCTTTATGATTATGATTATTCCAAGATATTATGATAATAAATGCGTACGGAGTCGCGGGCAGCCTCTAGTATTGGATATAATAACCAAAGTCATCACAATAGTAATCTTATATCGCAGCTTCCACTGCGATCCGGCGCCCGTCCCACAGCCTTAGACGTGTACAACGGAGAAGTGTTATGGGCTGATAGCGAGGACAACACTCTACGGGCGTGTAAGAAGACTGACTGCTCGCAGCCTAGGTTACTGAGGAATAATACTGGTAAATACATTCATAAATTGAACATTTCGCGAATTTTATGGACATTTTATGCAGTCTATGATTTAACTAGTTATGAGAATACACTCGCAGAAAGACGCGGCCTGCGGCTTGTATTACATGCTTTTTAGCTACTTGTTTGGCGGCGATAACAACATAAAGACGCGGCCTATGGTGGCACTATTAGCTCTTGAGTCTCATCTGCAATCAAACGTTTGCAATTATGCGTGTGATTTAAATAATTATACTTTTTTATAACCTTTGAATTAGAATTACGCTTTCATCAAATTTTTATCCGTGATTTAACTTCTTGATTACTAAAATAATTACTAAAAGTCTTGATTACTAAAAATAATAAAAACATAAAAAAAATACATGCATGTTCCCGCTTGGATATGCCGCGGCGTGACCGCGTCTAGGCCGCGCGTGTCTGTGTCGTTCATAGAACTTTCATAACATACAACTGTCCGTCACCGTGCTCGCCGCTGCAGACAGCTTCTGTCTACGAGAGGCATTTACTCCACTTTCTTTTCCCAGAGGGCGTACTCTCCCTGCGCGTATACGACGCGCACACTCAGAACGGGTCGCGCAGCGCATGCGCGTTGCGTCGTACGTCGTGCGCGCATTTATGTCTGCCGGTGTCCGCGCTTGATAGCGTTTGTCGGTGCGCCACTGGATACAACAGAGATGGCGCTACTTGTAAAGGTATGTGCTTTTGTGGATTTGTGAGCTAATTTTGTGAGCTTTTTTGACAGCTTCGTTATAAATATTAGAAAATTATAAATGTACAAACGAGTTTAATGAATTGGACATTACACCTTAATCACATCAAAAATTAATTAAACGATTTAAGTCAAAATTTAAATGGGATTAGGTCGGCCATGTTTGACACATGGCTCACGATCTATGGGCCAAAACATCCACCGATTGGCTTCCCAAAAAAGAAAAATTACATCGCGGCAGATCTAAGCGAAGATGGCGATGAACATTACACGTATCAACCATTTTGCTAATATTGACTTAACTTTTTTACTAGCTAGAGTACTTACTAAAAAACGCCTGAATTGAGAACCACCTACTTCTTTTTTGATTGTTTTTAGTTTCAAGTCGATTAAAATTGCGACAATACCATTATCGTCAATTTTATTGACTATTGAATCGATTCTATTCTGCTACTAACTGCCAATTTCTCTCCACAGCTGTAGACGAAGTCCTAGTGTACTCCGGTAGCTGGGAGATCCGCGGGATGTCATTAACTGAGCCGAAGGAAACGCGAAACGTGTTGCCGCCGATAGCGCAGCTGTCTATGGCCTCTGCGATTGATTACTACGCTGGTATGTGTACTTGTATGAGTAGACTGAATGTGGATGAAGTGTGTGCGTAGTAAGTGGACTGAAGTTTTCTCTGCCTACCCGAATGGGTAGGAAGGCGTGACGGATATGTATGTATGTAGAATTTTAAAAACTATACTGGGTGTAACAGAAAGGGTATATAAAGCCGAAACACAGCGATAGTCCTCATGAAACTGAACAACTTTCCCCAAGGAACATGGGTCGCAACTCGAAAAAAATTTTTGGATCGCCCATACTTACTCGATCAGCTGATCGGGCATTTTGTATGGGGAGGCGAAATTTTTTTTTCGAGTTACGACCCATGTTCCTTGGGGAAAGTTGTTCAGTTTCATGAGGACTATCGCTGTGTTTCGGCTTTATATACCCTTTCTGTTACACCCTGTATACAGTCTAGACTTCGTATGCATATATCGTCAAATCTTCGAAAGCTTACACAATATCTTAGAATATTTTAGCCTTTGTGTTATTCTGATTAAGCTACGCTACAATATTGATTGGTTTCCATTAATCTCTATTCAGAGTAACAAATTTCCTCACATCCATCCATCGGCACAAGCTTTGACTTTTTAAATATTAGTAAAATGTATACTCTGACGTAAATCAATACATTCATGAAATTGGAAAAAAACTTTTCATACAAATAATCAACTAGTTTAGTACGGCATTAATTTTACTTTTATATGAAAAAAAATATCGTATAATACTTACCTAATGACACTTTAATATGAATATTTACTCTAGCGTCCGACTGGATATACTGGGCGGACAGCGAGAGCGGCGGTATATGGCGCATGGGACGCGACGGCACCGCGCGGACGCTGCTGCTGCAGCAACCTGATGCTGCTGATGCACAGCCTAAGGACTCACTCGCAGGTGTGTATACTAGAGCCTGTCCGTGACTTCGCACGCATTAACCGCTATATCTTGGAAAAATAACTTGTCATGTTTAAATAATTATAGCCAACTTGAGGCCGCCCGCGACTTCGTACGCATTTATCGCTATATCTTGGAAAAGAACAAAATATCTACAAATTAGCCTTTCTGTTATTCTTTTGTCTAATCTAAGGTAGCTATTGTAAAGGTTCAATGAAAAATTTCAGTGGTTTTTGTGTGCAAAAGTAACAAACATTTCCCAACCATACATCTATACATTTATAATATTGCAGCACAGAACATTTTTGATTGTCATGTTATTATCGACATTGTTCTTATTAGAATAATATTAATTTGCTCCGTCAGGTGTGTGCCGGCCCTTATTCTGATATGTGAGCTAAAATATTGGAAAGTTTGATTAAAATCCGTTCAGTGGTTTTAGTATTAGTTGGATTACACACCATTATAATAAAACACCTGAATGAACTATTCCTCAGGTCTAGCAGTAGACTGGCTGGGCGGCAACATGTACTGGTCGGACCCGCGCCGCAACCTCGTGGAGGTGTCCCGGTTGGATGGACAGCATCGCTACGTGCTACTCGATACTGACCCCTTTGCTGTTACCAGTAAGGACTTGTTTTAGTTTTCTATACCAATGACCAATGGCCAATGACCTCTGCCTTATTATGTACCAATGACGTTAATTGAAAAGAGCAACCCAACAGAGTTTCTTGCTAGATTCTTCTCTGGGGTAAACTGCTACCTTTCGAATCTAGTTAGCTTGTGAAAAAAGTACATTGACATATTTCAAGTGCCGAAACTGCTTTTAAAATGTTGAAGAATGACGATGAAAGCCTTGAATCGACTCTCTTAAAGTGTGTTTGGATTGTAACAAGTGAAGTGGTCTCTGCCTAACCCGATGGGAAAGAGTCGTGACACTCGTGACGGATATACAATCATATCTAAAATAAGTCTTTAATCTTTCACATCCCAGAAAAAAAAAGAACAATAGAAAATCTATTGTGTCTGGGTTTATAATGGGTCAGCGGGATGTGAGAGGTTAAATTATAAACATTATTCACAGCTCTCGCAGTGGACCCGGTTAACGGGTCGCTGTTCATGTCAGGCGGCGGCTGGATCCAGCGCTGCCGGCTAGACGGCTCTTCTAAACAGCTGTTGTACAACGGCACCGCTGTGCAGCATATAGCGCTGGATACGCTGGTAGGTTTAGAGTGGAGGGTTTCAGATTACATGTCTTGACTGCCATGAATATAAACCTACATTAGGCCCATTGTAAAGCTGAAAAACAACATTGTGCTGAGTCCTAAGCCATTTCATAGCTTAAAACACATTCATTTAAAAAAATAGAAATCATCTTTATTGTATCAGGGGGCTTAGCACGGCATGCCGCGACAATTATCTCACGTCATGCTGTCCTTATCACATTTAAAACTATAGACAGAGACATAAGCGTGACAAGCACATGACAACGTCTTGTCACGGAGTGCATGATAAGCTACCAGAAGTAAATACCATACAATGTGTGCCTAGCTCTCTAACTAGGATGCCCTGTGCCCTGTGATTTACATTTTCATTTTCATATTTACTTATTAGGCTGTGAATAAATGTCTTTTTTTATTGTCCACGTAACGTTATACGTATGTTTTCTTTAATTGACGATTTCAATGACGGCCACATGGTATGTAGTTACGTGGACAATGGACCTAAACTTACAATAATACCTAAAAAATATCAACCCAACAGAGTTCCCTGCTAGATCCTTCTCTGGGGAAAACTGCTACTTTTCGAAGCTAGCATAAGGGGCCGTTCAAGTATTACGTAAGCACTATGGGGGGGGGGGAGTCTTTGCTTTGCTTATTTTGGATGACATGGGGGGTAGGGGAGGTAAGTGATGATTACGTCATCGGTAGTTATTTACTTTTTTACACGAATGGCAGCCCTCACATTGTCTTTGCTTGAAAACGAAACGCATTTTCGGGGATTCCCGCAAATAATGAATACGTTTAGGCACTCGCTTTAGAACCGAGTATTTTCTTATTTTTAAAATTATAATATTAAAAAAAAAACAATATATTAATTGAAAAATGTTTACGTAAGCATGGGGGAGGGGGTAAGAGCTTTGCTTACTTTTGCTGACAAGGGGGATGGGGGGGTAAATAATTGTAATAACTCTGCTTACGTAATACTTGAACGGCCCCTAACCTTTAAAGGGCAGCGCAAGACCGGTCGTTGTAGAGATCCTTGGGGGAGGCTTTTGTCCAGCAGTGGACGTCCATAAACTGACATGATATAACCTTTAAAAAACAATTGACACATTTCTAGTGCTATGTGCAAGTTCTATGTTATATTATTGAATTATGCATGCAATATAATATTAACGACTTTCCTCCCTTCTATTTCAGCGAAAAGGTAAATTCAACTTATTAGACCTCACTTTGTGTATAACAATTTTTATGTTCTCCTACGTACTTGAAGGGGATGTTAAGTTAGGCAGTACGTTATTGTGACTAACATTTTCACATAATTTATGAAAATAGGGCACTTTTTGAGCGGATTCTTTGAGCTTTTTGAAAAGATCAGCGTTATCACGTATCTACCGATATGAACACTTGTGTTTTATGTTCCAAAACCTTCACAAAACAAATGACAAACGCATTTAACTCTTACATGTCTTTTCCCCAGCACCAATGGGTATACTGGGCGGACACGTGGGACGTGAGCGTTTGGCGCATGCGCTACGACGGCGGTGCGCGTACGCAGCTCGTGAAACGCGCGCCGCTACAGCATCCCGTCGCGCTGGTTGTTTACAACGAAACGCTTTATTGGCTGGATACGTGAGTACACACTGTAGTATATATAAAGGGTAGGATAAGTAGATAAGATAAGTAAATCTAAATCTTTCGCTTCATCCACATTCATTAGTCGCCTCATACATTTACGTCGGCTTAGACTTGACTTGGCCTTTCTTCAGCAAGCCCAGTCCCAACATTTCCATCCACTCTCGCCTTGTATATCCTGTTGACTGATGAATGTAGATGCAGGGAAGGAAGTGTGTTTGGATCGTGGCAAGTGAAGGGTAGTGGTCTCTGTCTACCCTGATGGGAGAGAGGCTTTTATTACTGTAATCGACCGGCTAAATAACATTCGTGTGCTTTAGTGCCTTTTTCACCATACAGATAAAATTTAACTGACAGATAAACTTATGTCTTCTTCATAAAACATGATTTTTTAAACAGAGACAGGTATACAATCATCATCATCATTTATTTAAGAGCCAGGCTCTTGTCGGTGGAGTAAACGCCATCTTTGCCTTTCCTCTGCCAGTAATTTCACTTCCTGATACGACACGACGCCAATCCTCTCTTTCACTTGAGTGAAGTAAAATCTGTCAGATATATTTTATATGTAAATGGTGACACGGGCCCTTAGTCTTATAACAAAATTCTAATAAAAATAGTTAATAATAACTTCGCAATGTGTATCTTGTCTACAGAATGCTAAACCGAGGCAGTGTGATAGCGGCGCCTTTAAACAACTTAACTAACTACCGGATTTTGAAGGACAACGCTGGAGATAGTCTCAAAGATATATTGGTAAGTCTCCATACACTTATAAACACCATGTTGTCTTACTTGATTGAAGGGCAATTAGTTTACCCAACAAAGGTTCTTGCTAGGTTCTTGCTAGAAAACTGTACTCTTGTGAATCTAGCGTTAACTTTAAAAATTACCCGTCTTAGGTGATGTCAAACCCATACAATAGGATTGAATTTCAATGCTGTAGAGTTAAAAATTATGTGAAATTTCATACTGCGATAATTTAAATACATGTGACTATAATAGGGTTTAAAATTTATGGCCCTGTGTCGTTATGGCGCTCCCACACTGCAACTTTTTGTATGCTAAATGTATATGGGAGCACCATTAGGTTTCTTGCTGTTTCTTTCACTCGGCTATACAAGTAGTGAAACGGTAGTATTTTAATTTAAAAATATCTCCAAAAAGTATTTTTACATATTTACCTAATTTAAAAAATCATTTTATTAGTCTTTCACATCCCAGAAAAAAGAACAATAGAAAATCTATTGTGTCTGGGTTTATAATGGGTCAGTGGGACGTGAGAGGTAAAAGGCTATTTAGTTTCCAAAACTTACCACCATAAATCTTCAGATCTGGTCCCGAGCCCTACAGCAAGTCCCGAAGACACGCGGCCCCCAAGAGCCGAAAAACCCGTGCGCGGTAAACAACGGCGACTGCGCAGCTTTGTGTCTATGGGACGGAGGGAGCGGGCGGTGTGCGTGTCCGCACGGGGACCTAGCGGCTGACGGACATAATTGTACACGTATGTATTTTGTTAATGTTAATGTGGTAATTTGCGAAGCTAGAGTAAGCTTTAACATATTTCTATATACAGGGTGTTTAAGATGATAATCAAAAGACCTAATGAACTACTATTACCATAAGAGTATAGACTTGATGGACCTGTTGCCCTGCAGCCGTGTATTCAGTTTATTGAGTTGAGATATAGTACTGAGAAAAAAAAAGAACTCGATTTTGAAAACTCACCGTATTATAGTAACCTAAAAGTGAGACATCTAGTCAATATTGGGTAATCACAAATCCAGATTCATCTATTGTGATTCTAGTAATTTTCAAAACAAACAAAATTTGTTAACTCCTTGCCTAGTAAATCTATGTAAAAAATGTCGTATATTTATTTTGTCAATCCAGCGTACACGTCTTTCCTGATGTACTCGCGCGTGACGAAGATAGACAGCATTCATCTTGGAGACGAAAAGGATCTCAACTCGCCCTATCCGCCTATACAGAACATGTAAGTTTACATACAAATATATCTATACTGATATATCTATACTGTACTGATTTTATTATTTCATTTAAGATATTATAAAACAGATCAAGATGAACAAATTAAGATTAATATGGCGATTACTCAATTGACAAGACCCTGGCTCTTCTGTACCTATCTTAAAAAATGTACTTATATGATATCTTAAAATAATATAGATCATGTGTTATTCTGACGTGCAAGCAATAATATAACTTTCATTGAAATCTGTAAGTAACTAATATTTAAAAGAGCAACAAACATCCTTACATCCATCGACGTAGGATGATGATTTTTGTTTTAGTGAAAGAAAGCGCCATAAACAAATTGGACAAAAATGGTAAATTCATCAAGACTTTTGATTAATTAAATTAAAGGCATTTAGCTTCTAATTTTATGAAGCTGTGTTAGAATGAATTCAAGTTCTTTCTACATAATTTGTAATCAATTATTTGAACAACAGGGAACTAATGCGCAACGCGATAAGCCTAGCGTACGAGTACGACAAACAACGGATATTCTACTCGGACATACAGCGCGGTGCGATCAACACTGTCCGGTTTAACGGATCCGATCACAAAGCGCTTATCGAACGTGAGTACACTCGCGAGATTATAAAATGACATTCTGTTAACATGGATATAGCTTAGAATCTAAGCTATATTTATTTATTGGTTCACCAACAGATTTACAACTTAGATTATAGATATTATTGTACAGTTATGGTAAAGCAGAGATGTAGATCCAATTATAGGTGAACACAGCATGCGTAAGTAATATTGTCAGTTATCGCTTAAATTACAATAAGTATATTGTTATAGAGGAAACGCTTAATCGGCATTGAGTTTGAAATTCAATGTTAATATATACCAACCTACTAATGGAATGACCAGAACAGTCGAGATATGCAGTAAATAATATTATTTAATAAATTACAAATGAAATAAACATAATATAGGTAGATGTTGTACTCATAAATGGCAATATTATCAATTTTGACATGAAATACAGCGCCACGGCTAGGGGACTTCTTTCGTGAAATGGACTCTACTGTAAGAATTTATTTCATTCACCGATCGGTCCAAACCATTGACTCACTCACTCATTCACAGAGGTGGGCGCAGTAGAAGGTATGGTGTTCGATTCCCACTCCGGCGAGTTGTACTGGACGTGTACCAGCGCGGCGGCCATCAGGTCGGCCAAGATGTCGCTGCTGGAGCAGTCAGACCTGCGGGACCGACCCAGTCTCGTCCGGACCGTGCTCCGGCTGCCGGCCGGGGCGAGGCCTAGGGGGCTCGATGTTGAGCCTTGCGAGAGGTTGGTGGTTTACTTGAATAAACAATGTTACACCTGTCCACATACATACACAGACAGACACACACGCACACACGCGCGCACACACACACACACACACACACACACACCAAAACACACACAAACGCGCGTGCGCACACTTAAATACGCAAACACGCACGCACACATACAAACATATAAACATGAAATAGAGATATCTTTATTACCACTTTGTGTGAAAAATGAAATTAATGAAAAAAAAACAATAACACACCGTTCGAGATTTGGGCTTCTGTCTCCCGCAATATTATTTATTATTTTATTCCCCAGATATGATTATGCAATGACTTACGACTTTGCAGGTTTGTAGAATAAAATAAATCATATTTCAATTTAATGGAATTGTTCCCAGCCGCTTATACTGGACGAACTGGAACGAAACATCGCCGAGCATCCAGCGATCTTACACGAGCGGGTTCGAGTTTCAGAGCATAGTCTCCACTGATATACTAATGCCGAACGGCCTCGCGTTAGACCATAGAGCGAAGAAAGTGTACTGGGCTGATGCGAGGTTGGATAAGATTGAACGAATGAATTACGATGGTTCGCATAGACGGGTAAGTTGGTTAGAGAGTTAGGGCTTTTTAATTTTGCAGAATAATAGAATCCGTGTTGTATGTCTCCGACTTAAAGTACTTTTGTGTGGCAAACGACTAAAGTTTATCCATATAACTTTCTTTTTAGAGTTCCGTGCCCAAAGGTTGAAAACGGGGCCCTATTACTGAGACTCGGCTGTCCTTCTGTCCGTCTGTCACCAGGCTGTATCTCGTGAACCGTTATGGCTAGAGCGTTTAAAATATCACAAAATATTTATTACTGTTGCCGTTATAACAATTACTAAAAATAGAATAATAAGAATAATTAAGGGGCGTCTCCCTTACAACAAACTTTTTTTTTGGCATTTTTGCTCGATATCAATAGTGAATGGTACGGAACCTTCTGCTAGTCCGACTCGCACTTGGCCGGTTTTTGTTACACGCTTTATATTAGCTTCACTTGTAACTAACTATGTATGTAAACAAATCTTGGAATCTTAATTTGACCCACTTCCCGGTCTTCGAATAGGATGAAATTTTGCACTCTGAGTTCCGATGACAATACAATAAAATAGTACTTTCGAACTGATCTGATGATGAAGCATGTTTAGTGCGGGCTAAAGCTTTTAGTTTTTTAAACTAACTATTTTAACAATTGACACTATAACACAAAATATGTTCCATTTATTACCAGATCGTAACCCAATCAAGCACGCAACACCCGTTCGACGTGGCGGTGGCAGACGGCTGGGTGTTCTGGTCGGACTGGGTGGCGCACGGCGTGTTCCGCGCCGACGCGGGCGGGGGGGAGGTGGTGGCGCTGAGGAGGGACGTGCCGCGACCTATGGCCGTCATCGCCGTCACGCCGCAGCATCAGACTTGTAAGTAGGGTTACAGTTCGTGTCATACAAGGTGATAAGACGCGAAACTTGTTTATTTTTGTTGTCAATTTATTTTATGATACTCCCATACTACGTGTTAAAAAATGTTAGTAAACATTTTTTAACAAACTTTTAGTAACTTATTTTTGTTATAAAATGTAAGTAAACAATGCACCATTACATACATACATATCTGTCACGCCTTAATCCCACTGGGGTAGGCAGAAATAACATCCTTCTACTTGCTACGATCCAAACACACTTCTTTCGTTTCATCCACATTATTCACGTCACTTTTGATACAAGAATCCCTTTATTCTATTTTCGAATGTTGATACCACAATTACCTATGTATATTACATATCCAAAATATTTTTGTCGCAAGTTTGTTAAAAAAACGTTTAAAAATGAGTTCTATCTTATAATATTTTAAAGCATTGTTTTTGTCGATAAAGTCTTCGCCATTTCAATCTGTTTTCTGCTGTGAAGTTAAGATTTTTTTTTGTTTTATGTTATTATTTCTTTTGAACGGGAAATAAAGTACAACAATACTTTAAACCTGGTTGTGAGACGACCTGGTGAAAGTCGCGGGAAGCCGTTGGATGTGGGCAACGCATAACCGGTCGTTGTGGAGATCCTTAGATCCTTAAAAGCCTCCCTTTTGTCCAGCAGTGGACGACCATAAGCTAACATGATGATGATGATTACTTTAAAAAATATAACTTTATTCGCCCAGGTTCTCGCGACCCCTGCCTAGTTCTAAACGGTGGGTGCGCGGAGATCTGCACGATGGATGAGATGGCAACGGCGCAGTGCTCCTGTACGGACGGACGAGAGTTGTCAGCTGATTTACACTCGTGTCAGCCGGCTAATAATAGCTGTCCAGGTAAGGGACTTTGAAAAACTCGTGACTTTTTACACGTTTATCGACATATCTTGAAAAAAAAAACATCATGTACGAAAATAATAAAGCTTACCATTCTGACATTAGGAGACATTGTAGACGAAGGTGCGTTTGCGGAGCGTACGCGTTTTTTTCCGCTACCAAAACGTGCCCACGCGTTTTACTCGCGTAGCGTTCGCGATTCTGATATATAAGCCATAATAATGCCCAGTTTCATCACAATTTGTTCTGTAGTTTTTACGTGAAAGAGTAACAAACATCCATCCATCCTTCGGCACAAACATTGACATTTATAATATTAGTGGGATGAGGCTGTCCGCGACTTGGGACGCATTGCAAAATTTACGTAATATTTTAAAATAATGTGTTATTCAGATTTGTAAGTTATAATATTCATTAGAATCGTATTAGTTTTTGGTCGCGGTTTCGCTCAGGTTAAATTCGGGGTTGGAAAATGGGGGGTTAGAAAGAGACAAAAATTAGCCTTTGTCGCTCTCCATCCCTATAACTATCTGCACTTAAAAACACGTCAACTCATCTCTCTTTTTTCGGCAGGAGGTCAGTTTGCCTGCGCCGAAGGTCCTTGCATTCCGGGCGAGCTGGTCTGCGACGGTATTCCACATTGTAGTGATTCTACTGACGCTAGTGATGAAGACTTGTTTTATTGCAGTAAGTAAAATACAAAATAAATAAATATTTTACAGTTATATCCTCATTCCAGAATTATAGCTATTTTGTACGCTGAGAAGCGCTGTTTGTCAAGAAGAGGAAAAATGAAAGGGCACTTAATGCGACGTGACTGTTTCCTGAGAAACGTCATTGAAGGAAATGTTGAGGGGAAGAGAGGCAGAGGAAGACCGCGTACCTACCTACTTTACTCAAGTGAAGGAGAAAGTTAACCTCATGTACTATCAAGATGTCAAAGCATTAGCAGAAGATAAACACAAGTCTAAGTGCCTGTTTAACTAATTACAGATAAAATGTATCCGTCAGATATTTTATACCTGTCTCTGTCTAAAACGTCATTTATAAGAATTGGTCATAGGTTTATCTGTCAGTTAAATTTTTATTTCTAAATGGTAAAACGGGGCCTAACTCAAAAATACTGGGTGTAACAGAAAGGCGGTATAGCTGAAACACAGCGATAGTCCTCATGAAACTGAACAACTTTCCCGAAGGAACATGGGTCGTAACTCGAAAAAAAAATCGCCTCCCCATACAAAATTTCCGATCAGCTGATCGAGTAAGTATGGGCGACCCAAAAATTTTTTCGAGCTACTATGTTCCTTGGGTAAGTTGTTCAGTTTCATGAGGACTATCGCTGTGTTTCAACTTTATACCCCCTTTCTGTTACAGCCTGTATAATAATGATGATAAGCTTTAATAATTTTGACCTCGACTGACTTTCCTTCTCCCGCAGCATCCCGCGCATGCCCGCGCGACTCGGTGTCGTGCGGCGCGGGCGGGCGCTGCGTGTACGCGGGCGCCGTGTGCGACGGACGCAACGACTGCGACGACGGCAGCGACGAGGTGGCGTGTGATTGCCAGCCCGGGCACTTCCGGTAAATATACTGCACTTATAGTTGGTAGTGACAAATGAAGGCTGTGAAAAAAAAAACTATGATAAAATTCTAAAGCTACTGTTATTAATTTCTATGGTTAGAAACTTATCGATTAAGACCCAGAACACATGGTGAAACGCAAATGCAACGCAACTGAAACTTTTGAGTTACATACTAGTTGCGTCGTGTGTGGTTTTCTAATGAAGTCTATAGCAGAAACTGCGATGCAACTCAAAAGTAACTAGCAGTTTCAGTTGCGTTTCACCGTGTGTTTTGGCGCTTAGTGTACGTACTACGTAGCAACTTCTTCCGTTGCGTACGCTCTGATTTAGATCCAGTCGACGCATACCTCAAATTGTCAATTGCAGACGAAAATGTCATGTCATGAAAAAAAGAAGTAACAAAATTGACATTTGCTTTGAGAAATGTTATGACAAACTTGACATGACAAGCATTTTGTTTTTTTTAAACCTTTTTTTCCATAGGCAACTTATTTTCCTTACTTAGCAGAGTTAAAATGGTACATAGATATGTACATACCTACCTGTCACGCCTCTTTCCCAATGGTCTCATTTTCATAATTAATGAAAACAAAATACACATTATTTTATTTTAAATTTTCTCTAAGCATTTACACTAGTAATTTCTCGCCCTCAGTTGCGACGTAGGAATGTGCATAAACGTGACGGGCCGCTGCGACGGTGTGATCCAATGCGCAGACGCATCCGACGAGCGCGACTGTCCGGCGACGTCATGCGCCGTCCTAGGCCCGGCCGCCGTCGCGTGCAAACACTCGTTGCATTGCTACCTACCTAACTGGAGATGTGACAATAATACTGACTGTCCTGATGGTAGCGATGAGGAGGGGTGTCCTGGTATGTGGAGTCAACATACACACAAACACACACGCGCACACACACATACACACATACAAGCACACACACATACACACACTAACACAATAATTGACATTTAGGGCCGGCGCACACCTGAAAGAGCGTTGCACAGAGCATTTTTGACTGACATCTGATTGTCAAATGTTGTGTCAATTTATTTTATTCTAATGAAAACATTGTCTATAATAATATGACAATCAGGCCCTTATATTTAATGGACAATTAACTTATGTTATCTTCTCTGAAACTGGCATTAGTGATAAAAACGCATAATTTTATAAGACGTTTTTTAATACAGACGGGAAAAGAGACGTCTATAGTTTAAATATATTAAAAAAACATTAACTTTATGTCCGTTTCTTTCCACCCAGAACCAGACGACCAAAGCACGGAATCTCTAGAGTCCATCGGCTGTAGTCCGCTGCAGTTCGCATGCGGCGGTCCTACGGCCGCTATAGTGGAGTGCATACCGCTGAGCTGGCAGTGCGACGGCCGGACCGACTGCAGGGACGGCTCGGACGAGACTACGCATTGTGGTAGGTGCTCCTTGGCGAGGTCCTGAGTCAGTTCGTGAGTCCTTGAGTCCCTGGGCGGAGGAAGCTCGAGACAGAAAGTCATAGTGGATGAAGAGAGAGGCCTTTGCCCAGCATTGGAACAAAAGTGGCTAGATTAGATTAGATTATTGCTACCTATATTATAGATATTGCTACCTTGCAATAAGGCCGCCTGTTGCTTCTTATATTCTTGTTTGTGTCTGTACCTTATATCTTTTTGTGCAATAAAGAATATTTGTATTGTATTGTATTAGCCGTCAGTATCCTGGCTGGGCAAAGGCCTGAGATAGGCTTCTTCTCCACGATTTTCTATACTAAGCCACCTTATCTGTGGACTGCCGCGAGGTCTTTTGGCGGTTGGTTGCCATTGGGTTGTTGTGATTTGTACTTTGTGATAAAATGTATAAATAGGAAATAGCAATATTTTCTATTTTTAATTTAAAACTACAGCCGTTTCAATACCTGTATAGCCGAGAGAAAGACACAGTTCATTCACTCATTCATTCAATCAATCATTCACTTATTCATTCAATTATCTCTTCCTCAGCCCACAAAAACGTAACAACCTGCACGAGCTCTCAATTCCAATGCGGTACCCCGACACGAGGTCTCCCACCGACGTGCGTGCCGCTAACTGCGCGCTGCGACGGCGTGGCGCAGTGTCCGCACGCGGAGGATGAAGCCGGTTGTGTGTGCAGCGAGGGGGCGTTTAAGTGCGCGGATAGCGGCGGCTGTCTGCATACGGTACGTGTTAGTGTGCGGTCACACCTGCGTAACGTACCGCGCGGAACGTTCGGTTCAATACGCTCGCAATGTGTTTCAAGTCATCTATGACACATCAGCTGAAATTACGTCGCAAATATTTACTCCAGCCGCTGAACGTTCCGCGCGTAGGTTACGCAGGTGTGTCGAGACCCTTCAATGTAAAAAGCTACTACGTTTACGAAGATAGCTTTAGAAATAACTAGGTATGTTTGTGAAGATAGCTTCAGAAAGACATTATCGATATGTCACAATTTGCGTACAAAATTAATAATACATACATAAATATTATTTGTCACGCCTCTTTCCCATCGGGCACGCAGGCAAAGACTTCATTTTAAGATAATAATAATTCGATTTATAATGTGATACAGTAATTTTTGTGCCAACTTTTAAGCTCGTACGTTATTTAAATACATTTAGTATACAGATACTATTAACTTGTATAATTGTATTTTAAACTAAAATCTTTCAGTGGCAGAATATGCAATTAGCATGAGTGCCAAAATTGAATTAAAATAATCTTAGAAACCAGTTCAAAAACGCTCAAACAAAACCCATCTCTATGACATCCAACAGAGCCTATACTGCGACGGCGACGCAGACTGCCCCGACGGATCCGACGAGCCACCGGGCTGCTCCCCGCGCGTCCCCACTGCGCCTGCGCCAGCCGCGCCGCTGTGCGCGGGAGTGGCTGGGTCGATGTACTGCTCGGGGCGCTGCGTGCCGCGGGACTTGCTGTGTGATGGGAGAGACCATTGTTTGGATGGCGGCGGTGGAGGGGCGGGGTCTGATGAGGATCCTGTTATGTGTAGTGAGTATTTCATTGCCACTGTTCCGGCCAGGATAAAATCGGTGACAAAAAGACGGCGCAGCGTTGTTTCCAGAACTTATATTTGAGGTTATATAGTAACTGTACTGACTGGATGACTGAACTGGAGGTTCTGGACTGGATAATAGCAATGACTTGGAGCTACGCTTATATACTAAGATGCTAGCCGCGCGATGATATGTGCGGACGTGATAGGCTACGTGATTGCTGATGCAGCGGAACCATATCGATGCAGAAATATTTTCACGCTCGCTGTCTTCTATCCGTACTCGAGGTCCGCACAGTCACCATCAGGTTATTGCAGTCCGCTGCTAGACAAAGGCCTCTTCTAGCACGCCAATAAAATCGATCTTCGGCTCCTCCCATCCAGCTCTTGCCAGCCATCCTGCATTCATTACTCAACTTTCCTTGCCTGAGGGCATCCTGCAATACACTTGCCATTCTTTATTATTATCGTGTGTTAGGCCAATTGTTTAGCTGACGCGATGTTGCCGTTTCGTGGACACCGATTTGAATGTGTCCACGCTAGATGCATAACAAAAATAAATTAACTATTAACTGTCATAGTGATGTATTAGCTGTCAGTTGTACTGGATTATTTGTATATTTAATACTACTACTCTATACTACTTTTTTCACTCACATTGCTTATCTTTTCTACAACTACATAAATAAATACTTAACCCTACGATGTTACCCCCAGCGTCCTACGAACGCGCGTTCAGTACGGGCCTGCGCGCAGCGGTAGCGGCGGCCGGCGCGTGCGCACGTGGCTCGTGGCAGTGCGCGAACGGCGCATGCGTGCCGGATACAGCGCTCTGTGACGGCAACGACGACTGCGGGGATTATACTGATGAGTGGCATTGTAGTAAGTAGATACACTGATTTAGAGATGATGGATGGATGTGAAGATTTTTGTTACACTTTCACGCAAAAACTACTGAACAGATTTTGATGAAACTTGGCAATCTACCACCGGTGTTTATTATGGTGTCTACACACCAAAAAGCCGCCTCGGGCTCGTGCCGCCCTTTGTTGTGTAGAAACCTTAAGGAATGAAGGTTACAATACAATACAAATATTCTTTATTGTACACAAAGATTTAAGGTACAGACACAAACAAGAATATAAGAAGCAACAGGCGGCCTTATTGCTAGGTAGCAATATCTTTCAGGCAACCTAACCTAACCTAGCTTAATCTATTATACTTATAAAAAGTATACATTCCTGTTCTTTAAAACACATTATATACCAATCAAGCTAAATACGAGTACATACTTATACAGGGTGTAACAGAAAGTGGGTATAAAGCCGAAACACAGCGATAGTCCTCATGAAACTGAACAACTTCCCCTAAGGAACATGGGTCGTAACTCGAAAAAAATTTTTGTATCGCCCATACTTATTCGATCAGCTGATCGAGCATTTTGTATGGCGAGGCGAAAATTTTTTTTTCGAGTTACGACCCATGTTCCTTGGGGAAAGTTGTTCAGTTTCATGAGGACTGTCGCTGTGTTTCGGCTTTATATACTCTTTCTGTTACACCCTGTATATTTAAAAAAAAAAAGTTAACATATATTCTTCTATCTTGTCTTTAATAAGTTTTACTTCTTTCCCAGACATAAACGAATGCCTTACAATGAACGGCGAGTGCGCACACAACTGCACGGACCTGCCGGTGGGCCACGCGTGCTGGTGCCGCGCAGGCTGGCGGCGCGTCACCGGCGGCGCTTGCGCAGACGTCGACGAGTGCGCCGAGGACGAGCCCTGTGATCACCATTGCAGGTATGTTTATGTCAGGGATTGGCAGCTTTGCAGGGTGAAAAAGATAGGTAAAACGGCATCGAACATATTCGTATGGAGCCTTGTATAGTAAAATTTTTGGTATCAATTACACTACACATCCCTTATTCGAGCTGGTATGGATAAAAAATCGTGGCGGCCACTGATGAAACTAACGTCAATCGATAGAGAAAGATATTATAAAACGATAGTATTTTGGACAAATGTGTGAAAGTGATAATAATATACTTTCGGAGATATAGAACTTTGAAAATATTCACATGTAACAATTTTCAAAGTTCTTTGATTTTCTTTTTTTTCTTCATACTAGCTCCAATAGTGGATGTGTAGTGTAATTGATACCGAAAATTTTTACTATACCATTTAGGTTGGATGCTCTTTCAATTGTTTTTAAAAAACAAAATGATGCCACAAATGTCAGAAATATGTGCGCTACATAACTTGCAAAATATTTGTAAATTGTTCAATAGGCCACAAGCAATTTTAAGTGTAAGTGCCCGTTTCATCACACAGTTAAAATTTAACTGCCAGATAAATCTATGTCTATTTCATAAAACATGATGGTTTAGACAGAGACAGGTATAAAACACCTGTCAGATACATTTTATCAGTAGCTGTTGAATCAGGCCATCGAAATTTAGAAAAAAATAGAAATATTATTGATCAATAGCTAAATTATGTATTTTTATTGTTTGTAGGAACACAATGGGTAGCTTCGTATGCTCCTGCGCAGAAGGTTACAAACTTATGTCTGACGGGATCAGCTGTACGCCGATTTCAAGTAAGTTTATTTAAGTCGTTGTGATTGACTGTGATAAAAAAGACTAAAACTACGTTTTTGTTCTTAATAACTGAGTGCTGAAGATTAGAGATATGCTAAAGATTGCGAGATTGTATGTAAGTATTTATCGACATATCTTAAAAAATGTACACAATAGGCTATTTGACAACATTTGGAAAATAATTTTAAATTAATGTTTATATGATAATAATTACCCTACATTGATATTTCCGAAATATTTAATGTTTTAATGATGAAAAATCAATATTTAAAATTCAAATTTAATAAAACCCGCGAATAACACTGTTTCTGTAATGGCGCTGGTCACATGTCACGCGTGACGTCACATGCGAGTAAACAAACACGAAAAACACTAACGAAGCGCACTATTATGACAGCTGTTTACTCGCGTGTGACGTCACCAGAATGTCAACAAATAACAGGCCGTTCGTGTTCCAGATAAAAATTTAAAAAATATTACAATTTGTTTATTTTATTTTGTTAAAAATAAATATGTTTTACATCAAAATAAAGTGAAATATATTTCTTTATAATATAATCTTTTAGAATGGCCACATTTTGTTGTATATTTTGAATATAGTCAAATACCCTATTACCTACTATTGGATGGATGGTTAAAAATAAACTATGATGTGAGGATGGATGGATGTGAGGACGCTTGTTACTATTCCACGCAAAAAATACTGAACAGATGTTGATGAAACTTGGCATTATTGTAGCTTATATTCCAGAATAACACATAGGATATATTATTTTAAGATTACACGATTTTTAACGAATTTTAAAAAGTTGCATTAAAATCTGTTCAGTGGTTTTCACGAAACAATGTATAATTGTTTTAACAGTAATTTTGATTAATCAAAGTTTCTAATCAAACCAACAGATATAAAAGCAACCCTAATGTTCACAAACCGCTACTACATCCGTCGCACGCCGATATCTAACGAGGCTGCGTCTGCGTCGCTCATAGTGCATAATTTAACCAACGCGGTGGCGCTCGACGTTGATTGGCCGACGGGCTGTTTGTACTGGAGCGACGTGACGCGATTGGGCAGTTCGATAAAGAGGGTGTGTCGCGATGCTACGATGTTGACGCCTACTAGTGATGATTATCAGGTACTTTTTTTTTTAGTTTTGTGCGCTGTATAGTTGTTATTTTTAATCGACTTCGAACTAAAAACAAACGGGTAGCTTTTAATTAGTGAACGATATAAAAAGATATGCATGTTCTCGGGATGACAATTTTTGCTATGGGACCAAGTTCGAAATCATTCAAAAATTTTCGGACTCCCCATACAAAATGCACCATCTGATAGTGTTTTGTTTATGATGACCAACTTGGTCCCATGGTAAAAGTGGCTTGTTATCACGAGTAAATGCATATCCCTTTCTATCGTTCACTAATTCATAGTGTAAATATGTTTGGGAAGCCCCGATCTAGCCTATTGTGATGAACAGTGATCGGAATATCTTAATGCAGGCCTTTGGATTAGTATGGATAAGACTTTTGTTTCGGATATTTTTTCGGATATTAATTTTTACGTCGGATTTTTTTATTTTGCATTGGTATAATGTTTTTTTATGATAGGTAATTTAATTTCGTCGTTTTGGTAACTTAGTCGTTATTAGGTTGCCATTTTTAGTAAGTTCTCTTTGTCAAAAAGATACTTTAAAAAGTATTGTTTATTATTAGGATCGATAATATAACTTTAATAAAAATTAGGTATCCAATATTTTATACTAAATATAATATTAATTTTCGCATAAAATTCACCTGAATAGTATACTCGGACTTCAGGGTTACCATATTTTCATAATATTATCGTATTTCTTGCAAGATTATAATAATGACGATTAGTAATTTGGTTTATTTTTAAAATGTACTTGCTTTAAAATAAAACAAATCATAATAAAAATGCATTTATTTTATTACAAAACAGAAACATGATTAAACACATCAAAATAGGTAAACAAAAAGGTTTTATTTTCAATATTATAATTAGTACTTTGGTTAGTTAAATAATTAAAACCTTTCAAATTCAATACTTTAGTTTATTTAGTTTTGTTTTTCGAGACTATGTATGTATGTATAATATATGAATTTTAACTTGAGATGTGTCGTTAGATTCGTATTTACAGTGAGAGTGATACGGGTACATCAAAATAAAAAAGTATTTTTAAACGCAATCGGATTATATTAAAATAGGTATAATAAAAATTTAGATGCGGGTAACAGAAAACACGCTACTCAATAGTGACGTTATTCTGATTAAAACGCCACACACTACGACGCGCGAGAGACGTTCTTGTATTAAGGCAACCTAAACTACGACGTCGAAAGGTGTTCTTGTATAAGAATTCGCCATGTTGCGAGAGATTAATGCCTCTCGTATAGTACCTAAAATAATAGTACCGACTTACATTTTGGATTTGAATTCTTCATTAAATGACAACTCTGGCTATCGATTAAGGACTCCGATTTTGCTTCTGTGAATTTTATGTGCGTTTGGTGGTCGCTGAATATTTATTTGAAGAATTTTTGGCATAATTGGTAAGTGCTTGATTTCTCATTCTAAAGTATTTAAAACAACGAATGAACTTTTTTCTTTTCTAATGCGCTTACATTACCTACAGATAAATCTAGTAAAAGTTAAACACTAAACATTGTTTTCCTATAGTCTAACTGTCCGAATCAGTAGGATTAATTTACTTCAATTTTTCTATTTAAATACCACACTTTTAGTCTTCGATCAAATTTAAGAAATGTGTGGTGCCGCAAAACGCTATTTAAAATGGTGTACCTTTGAACGTCCAATGAAATAGGTAATCTGTTAGGATTCGGTTTGGTTGGTGTCACTGTCAGCAAAAAATATACATGTTTCTTTTTAAAATTCTCTTGCCTTGAAAACTTTTCAGGAAAACTTTACGTCAGTAATATTATTATTAACGTATTTTTGTTTAATTTAAGTTTATTTAGACATTTTTTTTACAAAACATCTTGTGGAAACATACTCGGCAGCAGTGGTGGATTTACCAATGGGCACAGTAGGCCATAGCCTAAGCCGGCAGATTTACAGGGGTGGCAAATTTTTGCCAAAGATTTTTATCTTACAGAAATTAAAAAATCTTCTAAGTATATGTAATTCACACACACACATTACGTCTGTAAATAAAAGATTACTAAACGCCTGTCAAATATAGGTTGGTAAGTACCTACGAATACGAATTAAAAAAAATCCATTCGTCCGCTCTGCTTCGCGGTCGGGTTGCCGCCTCTGCCGCGCACGGGAACCTAAGACGGGAACCGATGGAGCGACAGAGATAGATGCGGAGCGGCAATTTTTTTTCCGTAATGCTTCTTAAATGACTACATTTATTAAAAAAAAAAATTATTGCCATAAGGGCCTTCCTGTCACGCGTGTTTCGATTCGCATCCGCGGCTACCATACCCCATCATTATGTTACTATACGAGAGGCATCTCTCGCAACATGGCGAATTCTAATACAAGAACACCTCTCGACGTCGTAGTTTAGGTTATCTTAATACAAGAACTTCTCTCGCGCGTCGTAGTGTGTAGCGTTTTAATACATAATAACGTCATTATTGAGTAGCATGTTTTCTGTTACCCGCATCTAAATTTTTATTATACCTATTTTAATATAATCCGATTGCGTTTAAAAATACTTTTTTATTTTGATGTACCCGTATCACTCTCACTGTAAATACGAATCTAACGACACATCTCAAGTTAAAATTCATATATTATACATACATACATAGTCTCGAAAAACAAAACTAAATAAACTAAAGTATTGAATTTGAAAGGTTTTAATTATTTAACTAACCAAAGTACTAATTATAATATTGAAAATAAAACCTTTTTGTTTACCTATTTTGATGTGTTTAATCATGTTTCTGTTTTGTAATAAAATAAATGCATTTTTATTATGATTTGTTTTATTTTAAAGCAAGTACATTTTAAAAATAAACCAAATTACTAATCGTCATTATTATAATCTTGCAAGAAATACGATAATATTATGAAAATATGGTAACCCTGAAGTCCGAGTATACTATTCAGGTGAATTTTATGCGAAAATTAATATTATATTTAGTATAAAATATTGGATACCTAATTTTTATTAAAGTTATATTATCGATCCTAATAATAAACAATACTTTTTAAAGTATCTTTTTGACAAAGAGAACTTACTAAAAATGGCAACCTAATAACGACGAAGTTACCAATGGCCACCCTAACGACGAAATTAAATTACCTATACCAATGCAAAATAAAAAAATCCGACGTAAAAATTGATATCCGAAAAAATATCCGAAACAAAAGTCTTATCCATACTAATCCAAAGGCCTGCATTAAGATATTCCGATCACTGGTGATGAATAAAACACGTCCGTGCGTTGCAGTTATACAGGGTGTAACAGAAAGGGTATATAAAGCCGAAACACAGCGATAGTCCTCATGAAACTGAACAACTTTCCCCGAGGAACATGGGTCGTAACTCGAAAAAAAAATTTCGCCTCCCCATACAAAATGCCCGATCAGCTGAACGAGTAAGTATGGGCGATCCAAAAATTTTTATCGAGTTACGACCCATGTTCCTTGGGGAAAGTTGTTCAGTTTCATGAGGACTATCGCTGTGTTTCGGCTTTATATACCCTTTCTGTTACACCCTGTATAATGACAGAAAACGACTAAATTTCTCACAAAATATATGCTTACTTACAAAAACTTTAATATTAAACTATGTAAGTAAAATACATTACACCTATTTTAGCTGCTCCACGGCGCGACCCTCCAAAACCCGGACGGTCTGGCCATAGACTGGGTGGGCCGCAACATGTACTGGTGCGACAAGGGCACCGACAGCATCGAGGTGTCCCGGCTGGACGGCTCGCATCGCCGCGTGCTGATACGGGCTGACCTCAGCGAGCCTAGGGCGTTGGCTACGCATCCTGCTAGAGGGTATGTACGATAATAATAATTATTTATTTCAGGCATAAAACCCATACCTTAAAAAAAGTACAAAAAATACATATGATTCAATAAATAAGATTAAAATGACGTTGACGACTCCTGACGGGAAACGTGAGGCGTCAATTGACGTCACAAATCATCCTTCATGTTAAAGAGTTTGTAGGATACTGGTGTTTAAGAAATAATGAAGGTTAGAATGACGTTGACGTCATTTGACGGGAAATGTGAGGCGTCAATTTACGTTAAAATCATTTTAGACCTTTCTTTAAATAGTATTAATATATTAGAACACTGCGAAGTATAATTCCCGACCGCAATGAGACAAACGACCTGGTGAAAGTCGTGGGAAGCCGTTGGATATGTATGGACAGCGCAGGACCGGTCGTTGGGGCTTTTGTCCATCAGTGGACGTCAGCTGACATGATGATGAAGAAGTTTTAGTTAGCGACAACTACCTTTACTTCCAATTGTTATACAGGGTGTAACAGAAAGGGGGTATAATGCCCAAACACTATATCAAGAAACTTAACAACTTTCCCCAAGGAACATGGGTCGTAAATCGAAGAAAAAAGATTCGCCTCCCCGTACAAAATGTCCGATCAGCTGATCGAGTATGTAGGTACGGGCGATCCAAAAATTTTTTTCGAGTTACGATCCATGTTCATTGGGGAAAGTTGTGTTGTCATGAGGACTATCTCTGTGTTTCGGCATTATACCCCCTTTCTGTCACACCCTGTATAGCGGTCCTAAAATTCGATTCCAAATGGTATGTATCCTTATATTGTAAAATCTCAAATACTTAATGAGAAAGTGACGCCTTTTGGCCACAAATACCGTTTTTAAGATCATAATTGAACATTATGTTAAAAAATCATTCTTACTTCCAGCACTCTATATTGGTCCGACTGGGGCTCATCTCCACACATCGGCCGCGCGGGCATGGACGGTAGCGAACGCACTATACTCATAAGCAGCGGGTTAGGCTGGCCAAACGCTCTCACCGTGCTACCGGCCTCTAACGAACTATACTTCGCGGACGCCAGAGAAGATTATATAGCTGTCGCTGATTTGGATGGAAAGCATGTTAGAGTGCTGTTTTCAAGAGGTTAGTTCTTTTACTTTTAACGTCCCCACTACAGGGGTACGAGTGTACTCTCATACGATATATACTCTCATACGATTGTACTCTCATCGAATTTCTTCACTAGTGTATGCAGGGGGCTTAGCACGGCGAGCCGCAAGAATTATCTCACGTATGATGTCCTTATCACATTTAAAACTATAGACAGAGACGTAAGCGTGACAAACGCATGACAACGTCTTGTCACGGAGTGCCATGCTAAGCTAGCAGGATTCTCCATGTTTTTCTTCACCGTTAGCGAGTGGTAATCGAACATTCAATCCGTACATGAGAAATATCTTAGAGGAATAAGCCGGGGATCGGAAATACAATGGTTGCCGATTTGGATTCTTTATCGCCTTTTAAAATTTAATGTAAAACCAAACAGATTAACAATACACTAACCATGTTAAAAAAGAAAATAATTAAAAAACCATAGACTTCTGCAAAGGAGATCGTATCATTGCCAAGTTGCCAACACTAGCAAAATTTACATATATTTTTTAGATCGAATGCCGTGGATCCAACTGCACCACGTGTTCGCGCTAGCAGTGTGGGAGGGCCGCGTGTATTGGACTGATTGGGAGACGAGAGCCATTGAGTCTTGTCGGCGGCGGCCTAATCCGCATTATAAGGTAATATACTCATGTAGCTACTTACATACATATCTATCACGCATCTAGTTAAAAAGAGACCACTTCCTATCGTAATATAGCTACATACAAACATATCTGTATTTTTCCCTCTTTCCTCTTGTTTCTTGCCCACCGAGGTAAACAGAGACCACTTCCTTCCACTTGCTACGATACAAACACACCTATTTCGCTCCATCCACACTCATCAGTCGCCTCATACATGCACGCTGGTTAAGGGTACTCTTGGATCGTTAGGTCACTTGTATGCATATTGTGTTTGGATCGTAATCAGTAGAGGGAAGTTGTCTCTTGCCTACCCTGATGGGAGAGGGGCGGGACAGGTACATAAATGTATGTATCGATTGGAAGCTACTAGCATCCACCGCGAACATATATACAGCCTTCGTGAATTAAGTTTCTGTTCATATGTTAAGACTTTATTTGCATGAATACAGTATACAAAATGTTAATTTAAAACATGCTAATTTCACAGGAGACAAATAACACGGACTTGAGCGCAGGTGGCGCGTTCGAGTGCCGCACGATAGTTCACACCGTACACAAACCCATGGACCTCCGCGTGTTTCATCCCGCTAGGCAGCCGCCGCAGCCAGGTTAGATTTAGAATTAGAGCTAGATTTGCAATGTAGCAGTTTTCCCCAGAGAATCTAGCAAGAAACTCTGTTTGCTTGCTTGCTTAGTCCACAGTAGGCAAACTGGCGCACATCTGACGGAGCGCAGCGCAGAGCATTTTCGATTGTCATATTATTATCGACACAATATTCGCATTTAGTCGCTTCAATGCTAAAATGATGTGTTTATTTATTATGTTTAATTCTGTTTTTCTTCTGTGCTTCAAATTCTGTTTTTTTTTCGTGATTATTCTGTTCATTTGTGCTTCATTGTGTGTGTTCAATAAAATGTGTGTATCTACACGTGCTTTTTCTCTACAGAACTAACAGCCCTCTGCGAGAAGCTAAACTGCTCTGGTCTATGCCTCCTAACGCCCGCGCCGCCGGGAGGGAAGGCGGGCGCAAGATGTGCCTGCCCGGAACACTTCGTGCTGAACGACGACAAACGAACCTGCGCTCCTAACTGTACATCCTCGCATTTCGTTTGTAAAACTGCGCTCAAATGTATACCGTTTTGGTGGCGGTGTGACACGCAGGTTGGTAAAAAAATGGTGTTCTATACTCGTTTTTTTGTCTCTCGGTTCCGTCTTAACGTGTATGCTTATTTGAACTATAGCATAAAACAGGAAAGAAAAAAGTTGTAAAAGCGCTGTCGAAAGATTCAAACATTTTAGGCTTATTAAACGTCCTATTGAAAGAGATAACGATATAGAAAATTAATTTATTGATCACGATAATATTTCAACCTTGAGTCAACTGTACGTATTAATCATTCAATTCAAAAAATCGATCTTCAATCAATTAATCAATAACTTATTCAGCGTTTCTGCTCGCGGCCAATCATAAAAACCCGGAGATATATAAATGCCAGCGCAAAAATCTTAACACCGCGTTTTAGGATTCCACCAGCGCCATCTAGTCTTTAATACTTAAAACTAAAGTAAAATAACCTTCAATCAGGACGACTGCGGCGACGGATCCGACGAGCCAGCGTCCTGCCCGCCGTTCAGATGTTCGCCCGGGCAGTTCCAGTGCGGGAACGGACTGTGTATACATCCGTCTCATATCTGTGACGGGACGCAGAACTGTGGCGATGGGTCGGACGAGAAAGATTGTGATGAAGTAAGTACTGTGCTCTCCTTGTTATATGTTTATTAAGCTGTCTTAGGGCCGGCGCACACCTGGCGGAACGCAGCACAGAGCATTTTTGATTCTCATATTATTATCGACATTGTTCTCATAAGAATAAAATTCAAAATCAGTTGATACAATATTCGCAAGTAGTTGTTTCGTTGCTCCGATGCTCATTTGTTGAGTGACACAGGTCAATCAAGTTTTACGCGAGACGCAAGCAAACCTCAATTGACGAAAACGTGCGTATGACGTGCAGTTTCGTGGACAATTGGCTTTAGACTAAATATCATTTATGTCATTCTTAACAGTCTCCTTTTTTTACTAGCCACTAAGATCCCACTGCTGGGCAAAGGCCTTCCCTGCAACTTTCCATTTAACAATTTATTATTCACAATCTTCTATTATTCAATCATCCCTCAATTTCCATTCTCACATAACATTTTCCTCCACAGTTCACCTGCCTATCCACCCAATGGAAATGCTCGGGTAACTCGACCGCGGGTGTGTCTGCGCGTTGTATCCCCGGAGCGGCGCGGTGTGACGGTCGAAGGGACTGCATCGATGGGGGGGATGAAGTTAACTGTCCGCCGAGGACTTGTCCGCAACATCATGTGAGTACAGGGTGATAAAGAATACATACCGATATTTGGAAAGAGACATGCATCCTACTAATATTATAAATGTCAATGTTTGTGCCTATGGATGTTTGTTACTCTTTCACGCAAAAACTACTGAACAGATTTTGATGAAACTTGGCACTATTGTAGCTTATGCATCAGAATACATAAGCTATTATTTCAAGATATCTCTGTTTTCCAAGATATGACGATAAATGCGTACGAAGTTGTGGGCTGCCTCTAGGATATACATATCTGTCACGCCTCTCTCACACCGGGTTAGACAGAGACCCTCCACTTGCTACAATAGGCTATTTGACAACATTTGGAAAATAATTTTAAATTAATGTTTATATGATAATAATTATTACCCTACATTGATATTTCCGAAATATTTAATGTTTTAATGATGAAAAATCAATATTTAAAATTCAAATTTAATAAAACCCGCGAATAACACTGTTTCTGTAATGGCGCTGGTCACATTCACATGTCACGCGTGACGTGCAATGCGAGTAAACAAACACGAAAAACACTAACGAAGCGCACTATTATGACAGCTGTTTACTCGCGTGTGACGTCACCAGAATGTCAACAAATAACAGGCCGTTCGTGTTCCAGATAAAAATTTAAAAAATATTACAATTTGTTTATTTTATTTTATTAAAAATAAACATGTTTTACATCAAAATAAAGTTAAATATATTTCTTTATAATATAATCTTTAGGATGGCCACATTTTGTTGTATATTTTGAATATAGTCAATACCCTATTCAAACACACTTTCGTTTCATCTCAACTCATCAGTTTCCTTATACCTGCACATCGGTTTAGAGTAGGTACTCTCGATTTTGTATTTTTTTTTTGTTATGAGACAATCGACAAATCTCGACTTCGTATGGCGATATCTGTGTCACACCATTACGTTTGTTTTGTCACTCATGTGAATTGAAGGAAAGTGTAGCAATAAATTATTTCTAAATTCAAATTGTGATTAACGATTAAGCTAATAATTGATGTACATGGAATTTGGCATTCGTTTATATTCGGAAATGCGAAGATTGCCTTGATATCGTAACATTTAGTAAGATATTATTATGTACCGTGACAATTATCTTCATCAAGCTGTCCTTATCACATTACAAACTATAGACAGAGACAAAGATCATAAATACATAAAGTACACAAATGATTTTCCAACATGATCTTGCTTCCACCAGTTAACCTGCGGCAACGGCGCATGCGTACCGCTAGTGTGGGTGTGCGACGGCGACGGCGACTGCGGCGACGGATCCGACGAGGGCGCTATGTGTGCTGCGCGCGAGTGTCCCCGCGATCACTTCCGGTGCGCGTCCGGACGGTGTATCCCGAGGGAGTGGCTGTGTGATACCGAGGTGAGTGATATAACGTGTGGGCAGGCCTCCGTCACTCTATGTACTTGCGCGCTATAAATACCTACCGCTCAGCGGGCCGCTTGCGGACCAAGCGAAGCGCGGTTGTCAAAGCGAAGTGCTCGCACGTTGTTCAAATTTTGATAGTTCTATTCGTTTTTTTATTTGTTTTTAAAGTTTTATAATTTTTAATAATGAGGTTTTTTTAATGAAAAATATAATAATAACCGAGAATTTAGAAAGATAAAAAATCATTGAAAATTAAAAATAAAAGCATGTTAAAAATAAATATATTAAAAACAATTTAATTTTAAACTGCCCCTATAAGTCGGAACATATTCATAGTTCTAAATAACATAGTCACAAAACGTTTTGTTAATTTAATTTTATCGAAGAGGCAGCCCCGCGATTTTTACGGGATCGCGCGGTGCGAAGCAATCACAACTATACGCTTGAGTATTTAGGCACATTTTAGCATGCAGTTGTATCTGACGTGACAGTTGGGCTATTGCGCACTGTTAAAGCAGTAGGTATTGGATATTTTCTTCTGAGTGAAGTATCTGTTACGTAGTAACTATTAGGTAATCTGTGGTGTGGGTAAGAATGGTAGGGGGGTAAGAGTGGCAGTTGATTGGGGGTAAGAGTAGTAATTGGTATATAGAGTGACTTTTAATTAGTGAACGATAATAAAGGACATGCATGTACTCGTGATAACAAACAACTATGGAAACAAGTTCGAAATCATAAAAAAAATGTTCTCCTGTACATTTAAGACTTATCAGCTGGTGCATTTTGTATGGGGAGTTCGAAAATTTTTGAATGATTTCAACTTGGTTACATAGTAAAATTTGATTATTTATCACAAGTACATGCATATCCTTTTCTATCGTTCACTAATTAAAAGTCACCTTGTATAAAGTTCAAGCAATGTTTTTCAAGAAAATATTACCTAACTTTTATTTACTTCTACCCAGCCCGACTGCCCGGGCCACGAAGATGAGACAGACTGCAGTGGTCGCGGCGGAAACGCGGTTGCGTGTGAGCCCACCTACTTCCGCTGCCCTAGCGGTCGATGCATCCCCGGTAGATGGCGCTGTGACTTTGAAGATGACTGCGGCGATCGCGCTGATGAGATGAACTGCCAGCCTAGGAATTGCTCTGAAACTGAGTTTAGGTAAGTGTGGGTAAGATTGGTAGGTTGGGTAAATGTAGCAGAGTGGCAAGGAAGAGATAGAATGGCAGTGCGGTTATGAATGGTTTTTGTAGGTAAGAATGGTAGGTGTGGGCAATATAGCAGGAGCAGTTAGGAATAGCAGGAGCTGATAGACAAGAAAGTTTTATTTCTAAAGACCACATTTCTCTTGAAAGCGAGAATGCGACTCAATGAAACGGAATAAGTGAATTTGGATCATAGCAAGTGGAGGGAAGTTGTCTCTGCCTACCCTGACGGGAATGAGACGTGATAGTTAAGTATGTATGTGTTTGTGTGGTAGATGCAACAACGGCGAGTGCGTCCGCGGCGCGCTGCGCTGCTCGGGCGCGGCGGAGTGCGGCGACGGCTCGGACGAGCTGCACTGCGCGCCCACCTGCACGGACGACGCACGCGCTTGCAAGGCCACGCCTGATTGTGTGCTTAGGTGAGTCCACTTGTGATTTTTAGCTATTTATTATCCGTATATATTAGGGACGTTCTGTGTGGGACGAAATAGGCTATTTATTATTAGCCTATTTCGTCCCACACCAAACGTCCCTTAGCTTACAACACCGCTCAAGTCGAAAACTGTTCGCATTCACATTAGAGTCTGTTTCATGAAATTGTTCCTATGCTGTAATGTTGGCAGCATTGAAAACATTGTACTGCCACTGACACCCTCATTGTGTTTCACATTACAAATTTTCAATGCTGCCAACATGCCGGCATAGGAACTATTTCCTGAAACGCATAATTCAATGAGAAAAAAGAAGAAAGAAAAAGAAAATTTATTTATAATTTTCTAATATGTATAATGAAGCTGTTGGTTTTTAAATAAATAAATAAATTCCCCACCAGTGAATGGTGGTGCGACGGCGAGCCGGACTGCGGCGATGGCTCGGACGAGGCCGAATGTTCGTGGGCGTCCAACGCCACGTGCGCGCGCGGCCGGCTCCGCTGCGGCCGCCGCTGCAGTCCGCCCGCGTGGCGCTGCGACGGACGACCTGACTGTCCTGACGCTAGTGACGAGAGGACTGATGTCTGTGCTAATACTGTCTGCCAGCCGCCTATGTTCAGGTAAATGTTATTTATTTATTTATTTTCACTTAATCCAATTACACAACATCATTACAGGCAAGTCCCAATTCGATGACGTTACTGATTTTTTAAAAGTAATAATATTTTCTATACAATCTACTTATTACAAAAATAATTCACTAGGTATGTTGGTTCGGGTGTGGTGATAACGTCACCAAGCTAAACGAACATTCACGAAGATGTACGAACAAATCGAACATGATACGCCAAGCGTGTCATAAGTAAAGTTTATTGTCAATAAGCCTTAAATTTTCGATAACTTGACAAATAAAAATTAATATTGAAAATACTTTCGTCTTGACACGCCTCGCGTGTCGCAGGCATCTTGTGATATCTTAGCATGGCACGCCAGGTGATTTATGTCAGGAATCGTTTAACACTAAGACATGTATTAATAACATTTTGTACAATAGAAAATAATGATAAAGATTTCTGTCTTCCACACCCAACTACTTTTCTCAAGCCATTTTATCATTTTAATCAAAAATATTCACTCACTCATTCATTCATTCACTCGTAGATGCGGCGACGACAAATGCATCCCGCCTAATCTACTGTGCGACTCTTACAACGACTGCGCGGACCACAGTGACGAGAATCCCTATCTATGTAAGTTTCGTATGTGTTATGTATCTTAGAATTACAAGAAAATATACAATATATGTTATTTTTATGTCAATAAAGCGAAAGAAGTCCGTTTTCTTATCAGCCCTTCGCACGCACGCACGCACGAAACGCACTTCTTTCGGCACGAGCGTACTCTCATACGAGAGTGATTAGGCTTTTATCTACCACAATTAGCGGATTTCACAGTGTATTTTGAAATGTGTTTGGATCGTAGCAAGTGGAATGAAGTTACCCATTCATTTGATTGTTTTCAGGTCGCCGTTTCAACGCAGAATCGATATGTTTAATTGACGAGACTATGTGCGACGACGGACGCTGTGTGCCTATCAACGCTTCGTGCGATCTCGGTAAGTTTCGGCTTATTTAGTAAAAACATAGATGGCCTATTGTTTCTAGCCTATGTTGTCCCACTGCTGGGCAAAAGCCTCTCCCATGCTTCTCCACACATTTCTGTTGGTGGCGGCCTCCCACCAATCTTCCCTAAATGTGTTCAGGTCGTCGCGCCATCGTTTCTTCGGCCTACCTCGGCGGCGCTGGCCGTCTTCCGGCACCCATTCTGTGGCTATTCTCGCCCAACGCTTTGTATGCATACGACTGACGTGGCCAGCCCAGTCGAACTTTAATTTGGCCTATTGTTACTTCTTTGTCTATATTTTATTATTTATTTTTATGTATGTGTCATTTGTGCAATAAAGAGCATTTTGTGAATTTCTCGTCGGTCGGGATCTTCAGCCGGGGAAGTATAGCAGAATGAATTTATAATATTTTTTGAAAAACTCGTTTTAAGTTATACTCAATGGCTGCCAAAGACTTGAGCGACTTGACAAATGAGGAGTCAATATAATAGGCTGACAGAGGCTCTATCTAAGATATATTTACTATAAGTTTAACACGTTTTCTCACTTTTAAGATCGTAGGTTTTCTGTAGTTTTAGAACCTATTTTTTAATCAAAAACGTATTTGTTACAGAAACCGGACCCTGTAATTGGCAAACTTGCTCACAGCTTTGTCTACCCAAACATAACCAGAATCATACTTGCAAGTAAGTAGTAACAGCCATGTATTTTGTTTCTATCCCTCTTTTTATATAAAACTAGAGGGCGCCCGCGACTTCGTTCGCATTTAACATCATATTTTGGCAAACTTACTCAATATCTTGGAATAATAAAGATTATGTATTATTCTGATGTGCAAGCTACAATATTGTAAAGTTTTATTAAAATATGTTTAGGTTTTTGCCTGAAAGAGTAATATCCTCACATCTACAGGCACAAACATTTACATTTATAATATTAGCAGGATACTCTATTAAAAATGCTTTTATAGATGCGTCGCCGGCTACAAGCAACGTTTGATGCCTGATGGAAATCACACTTGCGAAGCAGTTGGTAAGCGACTAATTTTCGATTCATGTATATATTTAATGATTCTACTTATCTATTTAATAATGTATAATGTCTATTTAAGCTTATCTATACTATCTATACTAATATTATAAAGAGGAAAGATTTGTACCTATTTTTGTATGTTTGTGTGTTTGTATGTTTGTAATAGGCTCCGAAACTCCTGGACCGATTTCAAAATTCTTTCACCTTTGGAAAGCTACATTCTTCCTGAGTAACATAGGCTATATAAAAATGTCAAAATATTTAGGGTTCCGTGTCAAATATTCGATAATGTAACCCAAGGTATGCAAAACGTATAAAAAATATATCACAATATCGCGTTTGCTGAGAAAACTATTGATATTAGAGCAAAGTGATGTACTACAGTTTTCATGAAGACATAAATATCTGCATAAAAGTCCATAAAACTATAGGTCCAACTATTACAGTGTTGCCACAATAACCATTTTTAAGCAAAAAATAGCGTGTATTTTGTTTTTCATTTTTAATTTCATCTATATGGGTATCAAATGAAAGTACTTGACGAGTAGAACACAGCGGACTTTTCAAAATTTAAATTCAAGATGGCGGCCGCAACAAAATGGGGGAAAAACTTTTTTAGTTTTCAATACAATCAATATGGGTATCAAATGAAAGGGCTTGACGAGTAGAACACAGCGGACTTTTCAAAATTTAAATTCAAGATGGCGGCCGCAACAAAATGGCGGAAAAACTTTTTTATTTTTCAATACAATCAATATGGGTGTCAAATGAAAGGGCTTCACGAGTAGAATACAGCGGACTTTTCAAAATTTAAATTAAAGATGGCCGCCGCAACAAAATGGCGGAAAAACTTTTACTGTTTTCAATCCTATTAATATGGGTACCAAATTCTATTGAATACAGTGCCCTATTCAAAATCTAAATTCAAGATGGCTGCCGCCCCCCATCTATTTATTGGAACGTATAGAGAAATTTTTAAAAGAAATTACAGAGAAGAGACGAGCAGGGGGCGAAGCCCCCCATTCATTTATTGGAACGTACAGAAAAATGAGATGCGGAGGGCGAAGCCCTCCCCTCTTTTAAAATAAATTACAGAGAAGAGACGAGCAGGGGGTGAAGCCCCCCATCCATTTATTGGAACGTACAGAGAAATTAACTGCGGAGGGCGAAGCCCTCCCCTCTATCAAAAGAAATTAAAGAGAAGAGACGAGCTGGGGGCGAAGCCCCCAGTCTATTTATTGGAACTTATAGAGAAATGAACAGTGGAGGGAGAAGCCCTCCCCCTTTTAAAAGAAATTAAAGAGAAGAGACGAGCTGGGGGCGAAGCCCCCAGTCTATTTATTGGAACGTATAGAGAAATGAACAATGGAGGGAGAAGCCCTCCCCCTTTTAAAAGAAATTACAGAGAAGAGACGAGCAGGGGGCGAAGCCCCCCATTTATTTATTGGAATGTACAGAAAAATGAGCTGCGGAGGGCGAAGCCCTCCACTCTTTTAAAATAAATTACAGAGAAGAGACGAGCAGGGGGCGAAGCCCCCCATCTATTATTGGAACATACAGAGAAAGTAACTGCGGAGGGCGAAGCCCTCCCCTCTATCAAAAGAAATGAACAGAGAATAGACGAGCAGGGGGCGAAGCCCCCCATCCATTTATTGGAACGTATAGAGAAATGAGCGGTGGAGGGCGAAGCCCTCACATCTATTAAAAGAAAGTACAGAGAAGCGACGAGCGGAGAGAAGCTTCTCATCCAATCTAACGTCTTTTTACTGAATCTTCCTATAATGGATAGGGGCTTGGCCCCCGTTATACTTTTCGCTGTAATTTCCATTAATGAATGAATCAATTAATATTTCAACTCCTCTTTTTTTGTAGGTACATTTCCGTAATGTATAGGGAGCCGTCGCCCCCCTCACTTCATTTCTCTGTACCGTTCTGTTATGAATGGGGGGCTTCGCCCCCGCTCTTCTGTTTTCTGTCATTTTCATAAATGAATGGAGGGCTTCGCTTCCCTCATTTTTTTCTCTGCAAGTTTCCGTAAAAGACGGGGAGCGTCGCCACCGGACATCGATTCTCATTATATTTCTGTCATGGATATCTGTCATGACTTTACCCCCTCATTTATTTTATCTGTAGTTTTCCGTCATGGTAACTTTCCGTAATGGATGGGGAGCTTCGCCCCCGCACATCGTGTCTCAGTATATTTCTGACATGGATGGGGGGCTTCGCCCCCTCACTTATTTTCTCTGTACTTTTTCATCATAACACAAGGCCTTCGCCCCCGCATATAGGTATTTTCTCTTGACTTTGATGTAAACTTTAAAAAGTTAATTTATGTTATAAATAACTAACCATACTCCAAATAGGTGCATAGTTTGGAAGTAGTATATTTATGGTACTATACAAATACATACCGCAAACGGAGTTGCGGGCGACCGCTAGTATTATATAAAAGGAACGACTTGCTTCTATAGTTACATAGTCAGTTACACATTTTATAACTCAAGAACGGCTGAACAGATTTGGCTGAAAATTGGCAGGGAGGTAGCTAAGAACCAGGAGCAGGACATAGGATACTTTTTATATCCTTAATGCCTCTAAAGCGGAACAAAGTTCGCTGGGCCAGATAGTTATTTATAAAGTGGTCTCTGCCTACCCCGATGGGAAAGAGTCGTGACAGATATGTATGTATGTATGAATGTTTCCAGGTGAAAAAGCTAAAGTAGTGGTAGCTGAATCCGGCGTACTTCGTATTTGGGAGCTGAATAAACATGAACACGATACGGGCGACGATGATAACAGCGCTGAGAAGTAAGTATTAGCTTTATTTAGAAGGTGTTTAGGTTCTTTTTTATGGTAAAAGTTATTGATATATGTCTTTTTGGTTTTAAAAAGATTGAATAAGTGGACAGGGCTTAAAATCGAATATGTCAAAGTCATTTAAGTCTTTTTTGGGAGTAACACGTTTTTGATACGTCGTTTTGGTACTTAAAAAGACTGGAAAAGTGGGCGGGGCTTAAGTATTAAGCCAATATAACGATTTGTTTAATAAATAGGTATTGCAAGTATCGAATTTAAAGTAGATTTAATTTTCAAATAAAAAAATCACTCAAAAAATATTTTATTCAAAAATTCTTTATTACATGCAATTAAACTTCTTGACTTTGATTTTGGACATACAAAGTTAACTAAAATCATTACCCCTCCTTTTGCATTCGCCGTAGTCGGGTAAAGCCTATGCCAATTCGATTTAACAAACTTTATCCACTTCCAGGCCAGAAATAACGGCAATAGCAACGGCACTAATAGACAAGAAATGGTGGGTGTGGTGGGCAGTGGAGGGGTCGTTGCACTGGCTGCAGCTGAATGTGAGCGGGGACGCGCCCAGCACTGTACCTATGCATTTGGGGACTGAAGTTGTAAGTACATGCTTTGAGTATACAATATATAAGGAGGAGCCATACCGTCTGGATCTGCGTGCCTGGTCTGGCGCAAAATGGCTACCTTTTTGTATGGTACTACTTATCGTTTGACAGGTCATCTACCAAGAAAACTATGAAAAACTTGGCGCAACCTAGGCACGCTGTCATAAACTCATTTTTATATGAAAAAAAGGGCCACTCCTTATATTCCTTCCTCATTGAGTATATGGTTTTATTGTGCAACTGGTTGCTAAATCGGCTAGCAAAAAAGGACAATGCAACTTATTGAGCCCTAAAAAAACTCACTGCCCAGAAATTAAACATATTCTAGAGTATAGATAGATAGACTGTCCCGACATTTTATAATATGGAGTCGAAAAAATCGGCTCCGGGAGAAAAAAGATATAGCTTACTGAAGTTAAGATTTAAAGCTGCCATCTTGTTTGATTGCCATTTTGGAAAAAGCGTGGTGTTTGATTTTCACTAAGGCTACACCCATACCTACCCATACATACCCATACACCCATACATATTATCAGACGTGCAAAAAGGTTTCACTCATGTTTAATTTCTAGACAGTGAGTTTTTTTTGGGCGCTGAAGTCTTAGGCGGAGTTTTTAACAAAAAAATTAATAAGAAAATAATACAATGCTCTATTTTTCCTACAGATACGCGATTCCGGCTCAATCCGCGGTATAGCAATCGACTACATATCCTCGCGTCTCTATTGGACGGCCTCCCTCGACGCCACGCCCACTGGGGGCGTGTTCTGTTCAGCTTTAGACGGACGAAGACGGGTGACGTTGTACACTGGCACTTACAGCGAACCGGATGATATTGTTATCTATAACCAGACTAGGTAAGTGGGGGGTTGGGACTTAGCAGTGGGGTAAAGGGACTTAGTGGTGGGGTGATGAGAGTTAGCAGTGGGGTGTTGATATTAAGTAGTGGGGTGTTTGAACATAGTAGTGGGGAGTTGTGACTTAGTGGTGGGGTAAAGTCAAATGTCAAAAATATATTTATTTCATAAGCACAAAAAATGCTCTAAAAACCTTTACATTATTATAGAGGTATAGGTACATTTTTTAAAGCTAGTGCTAGATTCGCAAGGTGCAGTGTTCCCCAGAGAAGAACCTAGCAAGAAACTTTGTGGGGACTTAGTGGTGCGGGGTTGAGACTTAGTGGTGGGGCACTCTGTATCAATGGTGGGATGTACTAGTAATAACTATTTAATTTTTATGTGAGAATATATGAAAACCCTTTTTTATTTGAGAACAACAAAAACAATCCTAATTATCTTTTCCATACAGTCAAGTGATCTGGTCAAACCGCGGTTCAGACCCGGGTATAATGATAGCGTCCCTCAATGGCTCCTCCCCCCGCTGGCTGGTACGGCGGCGCGTGCGCAGACCGACCGCACTAGCCATACACGCGTACACGCAGCGTCTTTACTTCGTGGACGCGTACTTTGGCACTTTGGAGAGCGTGAAGTTGGATGGTAGCGGGAGAGTACTTGTGATGAAGTTTAAACATAGTACGTTTGTACCTGCGCCTGCGACTGATCTATTTGGAAAAGGTGAGTTGATTGTATATTAGCTTTTTATTTGATATGGAAACAAAAATAATGAATCTTTTTGTAATACAATTATTTTAATTGATCACTTGGTAAGTATAATAAATATTAAGTTGAGATATCGATTTTTATGTTCTAATCTATGTTCCTAAAAAAATTCTAGAATACCCGTCGGAAATATCTATGCAACTCGCTGAAATGCGCTTCCACCGATTTTGCTTATTCAGTACCATGACGAGTACGTACGAGTTACGTGACGTCACTAAGTCAAATGCGCAGATATTTTCGATGGGTAATATCTACATAGTACAGCTATATTTCGATCGCCCGTTTCACCACTTACTGATAAAATTTAACTGACAGATAAACCTATGCCAATTTCATAAAACGACGTTTTAGACAGGTATAGAATATCTGTCAGATAGCATAAAATACTGTCAGATAAATTTTATCTGTAGATAGTGACACAGTCCTTAGGCTGGTTGGCTTGGAAATTGACAGATGACAAACGCGCGCGACTTTCGCTGCTGTCAATTTCCATACTAAACTTTGACAGTCGCGCGGCAGTTGCACGGACTGCGACCTAATGTGAAGCCAGCCCTAGGGGCTTAGGTCATTAGGGTGTTTAAATGTGCCCTGAATTTATTTCTAATATCTCAATATCATTATCATGACAGGCTTACACCTAATTCGATAATAACCTAATTAAAACAAATCTTTACCAATTTGTTTCGTAGACACAGCTACAAGCCTCGCGTCAGTCCCAACAGCAGGTCGCGCGTGCAGCCGGCTAGCAGTGTGGGAGGAGTGGGTGTGGTGCGCGTGCGCGCGCGGCCTGCAGCGTCTGCCGCGCCGCACCCGCGCACCCCCCGCGCACTCCCCGCGCCGCGCCATCTCCGCGCTCGCCGTGCTGCATCCCGTGCTGTTTGCTGGAGGGGATGGTCAGTGTTTTATACTCATCATCATATTTAAGAGCGTCGCTCTAGTCGGTGGAATAGACCGACTAGAGCGAAGAGTGGCCCCATTTTTTTTTCAAATACAAATGAGTTTATGACAGCTTGCCAAGGTTGCGCCAAGTTTTTCATAGTTTTCTTGGTAGATGATCTGTTATGTAGTACCATACAATAAGGGAACCATTTTGCGCCAGACCAGGCATGCAGATCCAGACGATATGGCTCCTCCTTATATATTCTATACTCAAAGGTTTTACTATTCATCATCATATTTAAGAGCGTTGCTTTAGTCGGTGGAGTCTACGCCACTCTACTTTGCGCCGTCCGTTTGAGCACCTGATACGACACAACTTCAATTCCCTTTTTTTAAATTTGATTTAATATTATTTTACACAAATTTTCACGTAACTGAATATTGTATTATGTAATACTGCAACGTCGATGGAATGTCTTCGAATTTACCCTATCTTAAATTATCATGGAGTATGTTATATGGCACTACAAATAAAGTAATTTATATTTAAACCTACATTATTACAATATTCTATGTTTTCGTGCCATGTTTTTGTGCAAATTTCTAACAGACACGAAATAATTTCTCATTTTCAAGTCTTCCTTTTCAACAACCAGTACCTACATAGAAGACTAACAGTATAACAATTAATTTAACATTTTTATTAGATACTTAAGTAGATAGGTATATAATAAAATTAATAAATATTATTATTTTCTCGTACACAGGCAAGGACCCATGTATATCATCAAACGGTACCTCAGTATGCGACCCAAGCGCGCTATGTGTGAGGAGCTCATCCGATCGCGGGTACAGCTGTCTCTGTCCCGACCATCTAACCCCCACCTCTAACACTGACGATGTAAGTTTTCAATTTTTTTACCGACGTAAATAAAGGAGGTGGTTTTCTTTTTAACGCGTATACTTATTTTATGAGGTTATTCTGATGTATAAGCAACAACATTGCTAAGTTTCATCAAAATCTATCTAGCGGTTTTTGTATGACCGAGTAACAAATATGACCGAGTAACAATTAATATCCATCCATCCATCGGCGCAAACATTGACATTTATAATATTAATAGGATGTTTGGACCGTAGCAAGTAGAGGGAAGTGGTTTCTGCCTATCACGATGAGAAAGACGCGTGATATATATGTATTTATATTATTTTTCTATTTAGCTAAAACATCTGCTATGATTAATTTACATTTTCATGTTTACCTAACTAATTAGTGAGCTGTGAATAAACGTCTTTTAATTTATTTTATTTATATATGTAAATATACCCCACAGGAACACCGCAAATGCAAAATCTCCCTCCCTCCACCATCAAACGACACGTGCCCGTTGTCGTGCGGTCCCGGCACGTGCGTGCGTACCGAGAACGACGCGCAGTGCGCGTGTCCGCCGCTGTACGCCGGCGCGCACTGCGAGCACTACCGCTGCGCGCATCATTGCATGCATCGCGCGCATTGTGCGCTTGCTAAAGATAATAAGTCGCTTAAGGTATAATTTTTTCTTTGTTGATAGTAATAGTTTTAGATAAAAAAACGTCAAAAGGTACACCTAGGTAAGATGTACCAAGCTTTGTTATTTAATTCATTGCCTATTTTGAACAAGATATTTGTGTTTGTTTCTATATTTCATATTTCATTAGATTTTAATATTAATTACTTCAGAAAATAGCAAACTGATTTAAAATTATAAGTCACCTAAAGAAACAAATATAAATACTGTATGTTGGTTGAAATATTTAAATATGGGCTTAAGGAAATGCTTGGAAAGCTTTCACAATATTCTTAAAAATATACTTTAATAAGTTATTCTGATATATAAGCTACGATATTGCAAAGTTTCATCGAAATCTGTTTAGTAGTTTTAGCGTGAAAGAGTAACAAACATACATCCAAGAATTAACATTTATATATTAGAAGGATACTTAGAATTTAGTTTCTACAGACGTTTTTGTACTAATCCCCCCCTTTCCCCTTTAGTGTCTATGTCCCCCCGGCTACAGCGGGTCGCGCTGCGAGGTGTCGGAGGAGCCGTGTACGCGCATGCGCTGCTACAACGACGCCGCGTGTCGGGTCGTACGCGGGAACGCGCATTGCGTGTGCGCACACGGGTTCCGAGGTCAGTTGTAGAGAATGTTAAGCTTTATTCTTACATACGATTAACCTCATTAAATGAGTGACATGTCTTTTTGGAGTTTGTTACAATTAATTTAATGTTATGTACTCACTAGAGGCTGCTCGCGACTTCTTATAACAAAACATAGCCTATGTGTTATTCTGATGTATAAGCTACAATATTACAAAGTTTCATCAAAATCTGTTCAGCAGTTTTTGCGTGAAAGAGTAACAAACATCCATCCATCCATCGGCACAAACATTGACTTTTAGTGAGATACTAAGATTTATAATTTATGTAGGATACATACATATTTTGCTAACGGTAAAGAGTAGGCTCGTGCCCCTGTAACGGGGACGCTTAAAGGACTGATAAGGATGGAAGGAAGGACACACATATCAGGCACACCTCTTTCTCATCGTGATAGGCAGAGACCACTTCCACTTGCTACAATCCAAACACTTCTTTCGTTTACACATTCATATATCTAATGAAACATCACATACAGGTCCAACCTGCGAACAATGCGAGGGCTTCCCAGACTGCAAGGCGGGTAACATGTGTATACGCGGTGAAAATGGACCGGAATGCAAGCCTGTTGTTTGCCAGATCTTCTGTTTGAACCAGGTCAGTACTCAGGTTCGACCTGTTGTGTGTCGGCAGAGTGTCAATGGCATTTGTGACACATTTTGTCGCAGTCAGTGTACAGGCAGACCAACTTATCTGTGAAATGAAAGGCGGCGCTAGTAGTAATACAAAATTGTATTTCTACCAATCGCAGTAGTTCTGGAATTTGACATTTCCGTATAAGTGGCCGTAGTTACAATAACGGCCGTAACACAGATAACTTGGTAGCTCGGTAAACCGTTGTTTAGCAGAATACCAAATGTGTGAAAAAATGCCATTGGAAATTTTTACTCTCATTGTGTTTTGCAGTACAAATTTTTAATGTTGCCAACATGGCGGCATAGGAACTATTCTATAAAACGCACTATAAAATACCAGCACGTTTAAAAACATGGCGGTTGTATTTTTTTAATTCATTAGGGCAGGCAAAGGATCAGAGACCATACAGCCTTATCCCGTTATTACAAAACGAGGTCTAGGACTAATGTCATTTTTGTGTTTTGTCCATAGCCGAAACGTCATTTAAGACTAAAAATAAAAATCGTTTTGTAATAAGGGGGTAGAGTTTAAATATTTTTATCTGTCGCATAGGGTACGTGCTCGGTGTCCGTGGACGGCCGCGTGCAGTGCGCATGTCCGGCGGGGTGGGGCGGGGAGCGCTGCCAGCGCCCCGCGTGTGTGGACGCCGCCTGCACGCACACCAACGACACGCCGCCGTCACAGCGGGACGAGCATCAGCATGGTAAGTGGGAGATATACCGACGCTGAAGTACTGATTGAGTGAATGAATGAATGAAAATCGATTACAGTGCTCCTATTATCTTTTGGCACGTGGCGGAAATCGGAACTAACGATATCATCTTGTAAATTGTCATTATTTTGACGTTATTTATTCTCCACCCACGCCCTCCTGACAATGTCACTCAAGTACCAATAGATCCTTGTAGCACTGTATTTGCGTATTATTTTAGGTACAGATAGAATACAGTTGTTAATAATTCCTTACAAAATCTGTTTAGTTTACAAGCGTGCAAATGTTAAACCTACGAATAAGTCTTGATTACACATGGACACTAGAGTAATTTAATTGTCATTAAACTGACATCCTATCCTATCCGGCTGATTCCGGCCATGGCGACCACTTCGACTCCTATAGGTCGGTTTGGCGCTCGTGCGCTCTCATGTGGCTTGTATAGCCTATCTTTGAGGCAAAGTTCCGTGGATATTGTGGGCATGTAAAAACGCCGTTGAAATCGTTATATGCGATGGCAGCAGGTGGCCGGGTCTTCAATTGAATTCAAAATCAAAACACAATAAAAAGGTATCAACAGACGGCCTTATTGCTAACTATAATTATCTTCTAGGCGAAAGAACTATTCCTATTTTTATGAAATAAAACATTTAATTCAAGTTTATAACGATCAAGGTTTTTCATTAATATTTAATATGAGTGGGTGTCTCACGTCTGGGCCGGTCACGTCTGCCGCATGCTGAACGATCTCTGGGCAATCCCAATGGCAACCAACCGCCAAAAGACCTTGCGGCAGACCACGAAAAAGGTGGCGAGATGAGCTGGACGCCTTCTTGGATGTCTGGGCAGAGGCGGCCCAGGATAGGGAATCATGAAAGAAGAGGAGAGAGGCCTTTGCCCAGCAGTCGGACAGCAATGGCTGGATAAGAAAAGATTTAATACGTGATAAAAACAACCGTTATCATTTTTTCCGGGAAATTTCAAAAACATTTCATATTCTTATACTTTCCAATAATATAAATAATTTTATCAATACCGATTTAGGTAAATAAATAGCTCATTAGTTTAATGAAAAGCGAACATGTATAACAGGTTTTTAAAGTAATTGTTGCAATATTTTAATGATATTTAAATTACGTCATTTTTCTATACAAATACCGGATAAGTAACGGATAATTCTAAATGTTACCATAATTAATCATACCTTAATTATTAAAAACAAATAATGCTATGATTATTTTTAGCAGCCTTTTAATGGTCTATCACGTTGCAGAAAATATAACAAAAAAATCTTACGTGCCCCTTTCACAACCTAAAGATAAAATTTAACTGACTGATATACCTGTAGCAGAATGTAAATCGGGAGGCGAAGACATGATAATTTTTGGAAATCACTCAGCGTGACACAACGTGTTCACCGCCGGCCGGGTCGCGAATCTAAGGAAACGGAAACACGAACGAACGACCGGTCTGCTGACTGAATGACAAGATGGATTGAATGAATGTATGAGCGAATGGTTATAAATGGACCAATAAGAATCTAGCTTGCAACAACCAATTAGAAACGCCGAGGTCACGTGACAACAACAATTGGAGAACCCGCGCTAATTCAAATTCAAACAAGAATATTTTCCAACATACCTATGTCTATTTCATAAAACATGACGTTTTAGACAGAGACAGGTATAAAATATCTGTCAGGTAAATTTTATCTGTAGGCAGTGAAACAGCCACTTAGCCGTAAAAAAATCATTCCGTTTTTTTACTCTTAATTTAAACTTTTAAACAGACTTAATTTTTAACAGCCATTTCTACAACTGCCATAAGTCTGAAAACGTAATTACTCTATTGTCGATGCATATTTTTTATTTATTTCACATTACAACAAAAAATGCAAATACAGTAGATAGGTACCTACTTGAACACCTTAGCATCAAATACATATAAAAAATTAAAAAAAAAAAAAAAACAGTAAAATTACAAAAAACCCACAAGAGTCATATTGGAACTCGGCTAGTATTAACGCTTGTACAACTCATGTCTCTATTTAAATCTTGCGTTGTATACAGGAAAATACTTAAATATAGCTAGGTGTAATTTCGTAATAAAAAACCCGTCGTGTATAACATGTTGATTAGGGATGCGCCGAATATGGGTTTTGCCGAATAACGAATACCGAATACTATTCGGTTTGAAACCCTACCGAACCGAATAGTTCGGGCCAAACTATTCGGTTGTACTTTCACACTAATTTTGATACAACAAATAGGTAAAGTTTATAAAGAAAGCGCCTTTGACTGTCACTAGATACAGCAGAATGTCTAGGTTTCTAAATTCTATCTTTAAGTGTCACTTATTAACATTATTCACTTATTATTAGTGATATAAGATTGACTGCTCCTTGGTTTAAAATAATTGAATATGAGGTAAATATCTTGTTTTATCAAGCAAATTATTACTAAACATAATAAACGAATAAATGGTCATTTTAACCGAATATTCGGCCGAATACGAATATTCGGTTGAGGTGCCGAATATGCCGAATACCGAATAGTAAACGAATATTTGGCGCATCTCTAATGTTGATGTATTTGTCTGTCTTCAATTCCGGTTGTGTTGACCTCTAATTGCAAGATTGTATGGATTCTTTGAATTATTACAGAGCCGCGACTTCGTAGGTATTATCGTTACATCTTGGAAAACTTACACAATATGAAAAGCACAGAATATCTTCAAATAGGTAATGATGGCTACTAAAGGCTTCCTGCGACTTCGTATGCATTTATCTTGAAAAAGAACATGATATCTTAATTAAGATAATATAGCTTATGTATTCTGATGTGTAGTCTACAATATTGTAAAGTTTCATCAAAATCTGTTAGGTAGTTTTTGCGCGAATGAGTAACAAACATCCTTAAATTTATCCATCAACATAAACATTGATATTTATAACATTACTAGAGGCTGCCCGCGACTTCGTATGCATTCATCGTCATATCTAGTAAAGTTAACTCATTTTCGAATTAGGTAACCTGTAAAGATGATGTTTTTGTAATTTATACAAGGTGTAACTGAAAGGGGGTATAATGCCGAAACAAAGCGATAGTCCTCATGAAACTGAACAACTTTCCCCAAGGAACATGGGTCGCAAGTCGAAAAAATTTTTGGGTCACCCATACATACATACTCTATCAGCTGATCGGACATTTTGTATGGGGAGGCGATTTTTTTTTTCGAGTTACAACCCATGTTCCTTGGGGAAAGTTGTTCAGTTTCATGAGGACTATCGCTGTGTTTCGGCTCTATACCCCCTTTCTGTTACACCCTGTAGAATAAATAAATAAAACTAGCACGACATGAAATCACACAATATCTTTAACCTCTCACATCCCACTGACCCATTATAAACCCAAACACAATAGATTTTCTATTGTTCTTTTTTATTCTGTCATGTGAAAGATTAATATGTGTTATTCTAAAGACTACGTGTTTTTCCAGTGCCCCAATTTAATTTACAATATAACTTATGTACTTACTTACTAAACATATTTTAAAATCACCTAGCCACAAAATAACCCTAATAAAAAAATAAGTCGGTACAGAAAACCGGATGACCTTTATGCCACCGCCACCTTGACCGCGGCAAAGTTGTGCATCTCACATACGAGTTATGTATTATATTGATGCAGAGAGATATCTGTGCCAAATTTTACGTTTTTAAGATGTTGGATTCTTGAGAAAATGTAAATGTGGATGTGTTATAGAATTGTAATTTTTTAAATATGAAGTGTATTTAATTTAGTTTTATATTTTACGACATTTTAACCGACTTCAAACGAAAGAAGATGGTTCTCAATTCGACAGTTTTTTTAATAGTTATTTATGTGTGCGAGTTTGCACTCTCCGACACTTTGTGTAGGTATTTCTAAGGCTAAGGTATGTTTTAAATTAGTTAATCTAGTACGAGTAATTTCGTTTTAAGGCAAGTTCATAAGTAAAGTTAATAAAGTACATTTGGCACATAAATTTATTTATTTAAGGTGTATAAGACAGAATACAGCCAAAACATTACATACTTAAATCTTATAAAATAAAAGCTTAGATCTAGGATGTACCGTTTCAAATATACACATATCATGGTTTAAGGTTTCTTCGAGTGCATATCGATAGCTTTAAAAGACAAAGAACAAAATCTATATAATTATATAAAAATGAAACCCGTTTTCCGTTGTCACGGCATCACGCCTGAACGGCTGGACCGATTTCGCTATTTTTTTTTTAATGTTCATTGAAGTCCAAGGATGGTTCTTACGGTGAGAAAAATTCGAATAATTGCCGGGAAAGCCCTAAAACAGACCTTTTCTTTTTCCCATACAAATGTTTTCTTACTAAAATGTAGAGTCAATTTGAACTTTATTCCTACACAATAAAGTTTATTCTAAGGCGGGACGAAGTTCGCCGGGACAGCTAGTATTATTATAAAAACAAAACACAAAACAAACAGAACCATTCATATATCTAAAGTTTTCTCTAGATATTCTAAATGGCAAAATATAAAAGTTTTCATTTAAAAAAATTGATATTGGAAAGACAGACGAGTTTCCTCCACTTGTTTACGATCCAAAATTCTTACTCTTTATCCACATTAATTAGTCACTCCTTAAGTCCTACTCCAAAGGTTGTCTGGATCTGTCTGGAAGAGATCACTTTTAGTGATAAGACCGCCTTTGCGCACAATGTTGTAGTTTTAAGTTTGGTCCGTATCTGCCCTTTCTTCCTTTAAACATCTGGGGGCACGGTAGTGCCCCCGGCCAAAGTCGAGCGCAAAGCAAACACTGCCGTAACTGCCGTACCACCTTTACAGGAACCATTTCGGCGGATTTTCAGGCCCCTATTTGAGAACCTCTGGATAAAAACCAGAACTCAGAAATATTCGCCATCTAACAAGCTATAATCACATACTTAAAATCCAAAATTTCATGTTTGTAGGTCAATTAGTTCCGAAGTTAAGCGAAAGCAAAGTTTCGCATTTTCGACACTCACTGACTCACTGACTCACTGACTCACTCATGATCATCAAAATAGAACTAGTACTTCCCATGGAGTCAGAGAGCTGAAATTTGGTACAGAGTTAGAGTTTAATAGCCACATAAAGGGAAAACTATCAAAACTAGGATAATCGAAGATCTGGAGTACCTGGTGAACCTCATTAGAAGACACAAGAGCCCAACCAAACTGTTAGAGATCGACATATACCACCTTTACAAAAAATATTTCATTTGGTGGGCCGCTTCTTATGATGTCAAAAAATCTGGCCAAGTGCGAGTCGGACTCACGTGCAAAGGGTTCTGTACCAAAAAAGTCACATTTGTTGTACGGGAGCGCCCCTTAAGTATTATTATTATAATATTTTTAGTGCTTATTGTTAAAACAACCACGGTAATAAATATATCATTTGTAAAAAATTTAAAGCCCTAGCTATAACGGTTCATGAGATACAACCGGGTGACAGACGGATAGACGGATAGCTGAACTTTAGTAATAGGATTCCGCTGTCACCTTATAGTACCCTAAAATACTGGTATCTCAATATGCCTATGTGCCAGAGGCGTGCCTAGAGCGTAAGGACAGGGCAAGCCAGAGATACTAAAATGAACTTTTTTGCTCAATTTTGTAACCGATCGTAAAAAAAGTGTTGTCGTACCTACCTAAAAACGGAACTCGTTTTCAAATTATTATTTTTTACTTTAGCACTCTGTTCTTTGTAGGCGGTTTGGCTGGGTCGTTTCGGCCACATTTGAAACCAGGTTGTGAAACCAGTATAATACGAGTACGATGAAAAAGCACACGAGAAGTATACTAACACTGTCATTGACAAAAGCAGTTTGTTTGATTGAGTGGATAAATAGATAAGCTCACTTCTACTATAGTTTTAAATGCACGAAAATTACTAAAAAAGAAGGCGCGTGAAAACTTAACCGCCTATCTTTCTGTACAAAAGATTTAATTACGTCATCATAAAAAGTTGGTGACTTAAATCCGGGGTTGGCTTTTCCGAAACGATGAACTGCTTCTTTTCATAAAAAGTCAATGAATTATCTTTGCCGTCGTTGATCAAAATTATTAACACATTTCAAACCTTCACAAGGCACTATATCAGCGCTCATTTTCGTAACGAAAGTCAATTCATTACAATAAAACTATAAAACGAGCAAAACTTTTCATACACACAAAAAAAAACAACAACAATGACCGACCGGCCGGCCACCGATAAACTTGAAGTTGGTCTCGTTCCGTGACGCAAAGTAGCGCCGCACACCACAACGCGTTCTGATTGGGTAAATTCGTCTCGCAGATAACTATCCTCATAGGCAAACTCAGCTTAAGTTTTCATACAAATTAATGTGATTAGCCGCACAAATTACGATGGCTTTTAGGTAATTTCTCATACATTACAGTAGTGCAACAGTAAGCCACATAAAAAGGCAATGTATGCGAGCGAAACAGAATATAGACGTAATCGTAAAGGTACAAGTTGGTAGTCGACTATACACAGCACCAGCAGACGACGTGTCGCAACGACACTACTGTTTTCGATGTATTTCTATGCAATTCCCTCCGTAGTTAGCGACATGAAGGTAGCGACGCGTCGTTGAGCGGCAGACAACAGTGTCGGCCGACCGCAGATCAGTCGTGCCACTGACGCTGCTGGCGCCGGAGCAACGAAACGTCGAGCGTGTTACTTTTCAAAATGGATTTCTCTTTCGAAATCATGACTACAGCGACAGAACACAACGACGTGTCGTGACGACATGAAGCGACGACACGTCGTCTGCTGGTGCTGTGTGCAGTCGGCTACCAACTTGTACTTTAATCCGTTAGGTTTTACTTGGTGGTATGTTCATAGATGCGCGCCTTTTTGGCGTGGAGTTTTAAATATAAAATCTTTGAGTATTTTATAACAGTAAATTGGGAAATGAATTTGTATTATGTGATATGATATTTTTGTAAGGCAAACCCGGCTTTTGGCTTGTACGGACGTACTGCCACTGCTTACGTCTCTCTACAAAAAGAAGTGAAATCCCACCAAAAACATTCTGTAAGAACAGGCCAAATGTCGAAGAAGCTGCTTGTTCATCTCTTAAAAGTAATGAAATCTAAACAAAGTCGTGCCAAGTCTAAGGATCCTTACTGCGATTACTTTTTATTATAGTTAATGTTGTGTGACTTGGCCGTACCAATACAAGTATGGTTGTTACAAGAATTACATATATATAGGTAAACAAAATGTAGGTAGGTATCCATTAACGTATAAACATTCTTACTTTTCATTTATTCCGGTGATCGCTGAAGCTTGCTGAATACACTTGAAGTCAACATTTATGAGGTGCACCCCATGAAGTACGGCCAAGCACACAACATTAACTATAATAAAAAGTAATCGCAGTAAGGATCCTTAGACTTGGCACGACTTTGTTTAGATTTCATTACTTTTAAGAGATGAACAAGCAGCTTCTTCGACATTTGGCCTGTTCTTACAGAATGTTTTTGGTGGGATAACATTTTACCACAATTCAATTGACCTTCACACCATAGATCTTCATACAAAACCCCACTTAGTTTCAAAACCGTCGCATCCACTAGATGCTCTGAAGTGTCTCAAGCGCCCTTGGCTTGTATTGTGTGAGTCAGCGTGGGGAACTCTGTGACGTCATAGCGAGGTTGGTCGATGGGTGAAGGCTGGTACACATTATGGAGATATTAAATTAAAATGTTTTATTGCTGACATGGCCCATATTTTTGATAAGTAGATTACAATAACTTTTAATATACGTTATGATCTTTATTTACTATTTGCAAAAAGATTATAAGTACATAGAAATTATATGTTCCGTGATAGAAATAGGCAAACAAGGAAAAATAATATAAAATGTAAAATTTTCATAAAACATTTAAAAAAAACATTTCTTGGTGCAGACACCAAAATCACAGAAGTGCAAGCAAAAAGACAGGATAGTACCTATCTATCTACTAAAACTATAATAAATTAACATAATTAATATACGTTTAGTGGTTTTTAAACCTCATTTAATTTAATGCAACTTTACAATATTGCATAAACATCAGAATGAAACAGAGTCATCGCAATAGTGAGACATCGCTAGCCACTAGTCTTATACAGGGTGTAACAGAAAGGGGGTATAAAGCCGAAACACAGCGACAGTCCTCATGAACCTGAACAACTTTCCCCAAGGAACATGGGTCGTAACTCAAAAAAAAAATCATCTCCCCATACAAAATGTCCGATCAGCTGGTCAAGTAAGTATGGGCGATCCAAATTTTTTTTCGAGTTAGGACCCATGGTCCTTGGGGAAAGTTGTTCAGTTTCATGAGGACTATCTCTGTGTTTCGGCTTTATACCCCCTTTCTGTTACAGCTTGTATATATTTTAATATATTCGTGTGTAACACACTTAATTGTATGCGATCGCTTGGGCCTTCGGACTTTACGTTCTTCTCAGAATTTGTTTAAAAAGGAAAATAGCATTATATGATGTTAAATAAACTATCTTATTTGTTCAATTTCGAGATAACGTAGTAGGAAAATTAAAGGAAAACGTCGTATGGGGAAGTTTTTGGTGTTAAGAGTTGATGTGATTAAGTCTATTTAAATATTTGTTTATTTTATGTACTGTCCATGTGTTACATTACGCGAGATTTTCACACATTTTTTCGGTATTTTAAGACATACTGTAATTTTTGGCTTACCCAAAACACGGCTCTTTCACATCACAATAACACATAGGCTTGATTAAAATCAGTTCAGTGTTTATTGCGTGGATGGGTACCAAACATCCTCACCATCCTTCGACACGAATATTTACTTTTATAATATTTATTTATTTAACAGTTTATTGTAAGATGATAGTACATAGAGACAGAAAAAAAAGAGAAGTTATACAAAAGGTACAGCATATTTCTAAAAGAAATTTCTTCCTGCAGACCCCACAGAGAGAGAAGTGATAGCAAGAAGGCAGGATAGTCACTTAACCTACAATAAACAATAAATATATAAGTATAAACCTACACATAATATATATACAGGGTGGCCCGTCGATTGACGTCCAAAAGAAAAATTTGGATTAGTCGTGTCGTGGAGTATCCAAATCACCCCCATGTATGTTCCGCGATTTTTTACGGTTTCCGAGTTATGACGTGTTTTATGATTTTTTGAGATTTTTCAACCAACCACCCTAAAAAGGTTCGTAGAAAAAAAAGTACAACACTTTTTAATAATTTTATTTATGCATCAGATGCTTCATGACCCGTATTTTTATGCATAAAATATTCGGCTTCGTAACTTTTATTAAAGTTGGGGAAATGTAGGTCGGAAGAGGAAAAATTGTATTGACTGAAAAATAATCGAAATCTTGAAACTTAAATTAGGAGCCGTGCCGCTTCAAGGCCGTTTCCTTGTGCAATCCCTTACAAATGAGGCATATCTGCATAATTTTCTCAAGGTGTAACTCATCTCTTAAAGGTGCTCCAAAACCCAAATGTGTCAATCTTGGCTCCTTTTTTGTACTTTACGGTAAGATAACACTGTCTTTAAACCTACTGAGGCTTAGGTGATCACAAAATATGAAAGAAAAAAAAATTTACTCAAACGTCCAATTCTGAAATTTTTCGACCTTGCTCTCTTTAAAGGCTGATTCTAGCAAAAGTACCCCATTAAGTACCAATTTTTTTCGATGATTATGAAAGCTGAGAAGTTGGCGCATTTTTTAAGCTAGTTTAAAATCCATAAAGTCATCGTTTTAACCTCTTAATTTAAGTTTGAAGATTTCGATTATTTTTCAGTCAATACAATTTTTCCTCTTCCGACCTACATTTCCCCAACTTTTATTAAAGTTACGAAGCCGAATATTTTATGCATAAAAGTACGGGTCATGAAGCATCTGATGCAAAAATAAAATTATGAAAAAGTGTTGTACTTTTTTTTCTACGAACCTTTTTAGGGTGGTTGGTTGAAAAATCTCAAAAAATCATAAAACACGTCATAACTCGGAAACCGTAAAAAATCGCGGAACATACATGGGGGTGATTTGGATACTCCACGACACGACTAATCCAAATTTTTCTTTTGGACGTCAATCGACGGGCCACCCTGTATATTAGTAGTAGTTGAATAGGATACTTTATTTTTAAATTACATAGACTTCAACAAAATGTAGAGTTACGTCGACACACCTGAGATACATTTTTTTAGTTACATTGTTACTATTAGGTATTCTATTTAAAACAGCATGTCATTATCTATAACTACCTAAAAAATATTTTCCCATATTAATAATCAAAAAACACTACATTGTTAAGCAAAAATGACTACGTAAAGTTATTATTTCTCTATACAGCCAATTTTATACATTCAAACAAAAAACGGAAGGTGATGTGTCGGTCAGTATTCGCTAGTCGTTCAAAGCGTACGCACGTTTGAATCGTCATTCGCTTTTTATAAATAAAATTTCGATATTTATTTCGACGATTGTATATTTATTTTGTCTAGTTTTTTTGTGAAGTTAGGTAGTTCTTTTTGAATATATTTCTGTTAATGTTTTAAGAAGATTGATAAATGTGTGAAATAAAATGAGTTAAAGAATATAAAGGATTTAAAGTTTTTGTTTTAGTTACAAAAAGTCTTGTTTTATTTGTGCGTTAGTGAAATGTTAAGTTTATAATGTGAATTAATAATAATGCGGTGATTTGTGTTTAATTTATAATCAGCTATTTGTTTAATAAAGCGTTGAGAGATAGTTAATTTAGTTCATCATGAAATTGGGTAGAAGAAGGCGACGTAGAGATGAAAATTTTTATGGTTAGTAACACTCAATCATTATGCAAGTTTGAAATGTTATCTCTGGTCAATTTGACTTCTTATTTTATTTACATAGGATAATTCCGGGGAAGATGGTCCTGTCCTTGTAACTTGAATTGTGATAAATAAAGCAATGATTAATATAGAAAATGTAAATTTTTAATAATTATTCTTGTTGTTATCAATTAAGTACCTTCTTTAAACAATGAAAAAACACGTAGGTTCCTATATTGTTTGTCACGGCTCGTTACCATAGGGTACAAACGTTTCAATTCCACTTGTTACGTTACATACAGTATCATCTACATTTATAGTTATATTTAGATAGATTTTCTTAAACCGTGGTCATCTAACCACGTACTAGTTACAGCTTTTTTAATAGAACTACCCCGAGCTCTTAGCGTATCCGTGCGACTATCGCGCAATAGACACGCACTTGTATTAAAAATGCAGTCGCAACTATTAGCGTCTACCGCGCTTAAAACGCCGTCTGCTATGGCTATTACCTGCTTACTTTCGCCTCAAGTATAATAATGAAGTATGTGAAAATACTATGTTATATAGGTACTAGTAAAAAGTTTTCATAAATACTCATATATAATATGCCTTTCCCCCCCAGAACCACCATCAGAATGCTCCCCCGGCGAATGCCTGCACAGCGGGCGGTGCGTGGCGACGGCGGCGGGCAACGTGTGCGCGTGCGCTGGTCCGTGGGGCGGCGCGCGCTGTGAGTCGTACGTGGGCCATGACCACGCGTGTGTCAACAAACAGTGCCCGCCGCCCAGCGTCTGCGCTTGGAGGGGACAGAGTTAGTATTGCTTTTAAATGAAGAGTATCATCTTCAGCCCTTTTAACATCCCCACTACAGAAGCACGAGCCTACTCTCATACGAGAGTGATAAGGTCATAATCGAATAGTGAGCGGTAACCTAAATGGCCTCCTAATCTGGGAGATCTGGGGATTTATATTTGTCATGTACGGATTGAATATTCGAGTACCACTCACTTACGGCGAAAGAAAACATCGTGAGGAAACCTGCATGTACACTAGAAATGAAATTTTAAGGTGTGTGTGAAATCCGCCAACCTTTTGGCCTAAGGCCAGCGTGGTGGATTAAGTTACGGCCTAATCACTCTCATATGAGAGTAGGCTTGTGCCCCTGTAGTTAAAGATTAGTAAATAGATGAACGTTAAACGGCTGATAAAGGGATTTTTAAGCTCGTATCTACTTACGAGGTCGGCTATCCTGTTAAGTTATTATTGTTTACTAAACAGTGCATATTTTCTCATTTCCAGCGAGCTTAGACGACAAAGGCGTCCCGTTCTGCGCGTGTCTGCAGGGCGCCCGCTGCACGCCGCCCGCCGGGGCCACAGCCACGGGGGCCTCGGACGGCGGGGGTCACGCTGGGGCCACAGCCGGGGCCGTCATCGCTATTCTAGTGCTCATTGCGGCTGTGTTAGGAGCGTTGTATGCTATACATCGGAGGAGGCAGTGAGTAATTTTCATCATTATCTAGCTGCCCACTGCCGGGCATAGGCCTTTCCATTGCTCTAAAATGCGGGCGGTCCATAACTACAAGTTATTATGAATAACTTTACTTATAGGATTTGTAGAAGCGTCCCTTACAAGGAAGCTGTATAATATCCAAATACCCTATATATTCGAGTAATTTCTTAATACATCTGTAACGCCTCTTTCCCATTAGAGTAGTTCCCTATCACTTCCTTCCTCTTGCTACGATCCAAACTCACTTCCTTTGCTTCATACAAATTCATCGGTCACCTCATACATGCTCGTTGGTGTTCATAACTTCCAAATGTTTTTGTTTCAGCGGTGCATTCGTCCACGCTCGTCTGGCGGACAATGTCGAAATAAACAACCCGATGTACCTCGCCGGGGAAGACGACGCGGACCCTAGATCTAATCACACGCATACTGTGAGTATACTAATATATATATATCTGGAGGCTAACAGATAGTTGGAAAAATGGTTAACTAAGCTAATGCTTCATTCATTACGCATATAGCTGTCATTGTGGAAAGTTATTGGATGACACATTGTTTAATGGACTTTTTTGTCTTCATCTGCTTAAATGTGCCTAATTAATGTTCAAACATAATAAAATAGGACATCGTCTAAACAGATTTCCCGAGGCATTGTTTTCAATGCGCTAGCCACATTGCCCCTCTGTACTGCCAGGTTAATTCTCCAACTCTTGGGCCTCCAGTTGCATCGCGGAGACGCCCCGAAATCTCAATTATGATCTTAATGAGCCTTTCAGGGGCCTATAAGTTGCTTTCATTCATTAATATTAGTAGGTTGTAATAAATTGTTATTGTTTTATTATAGAACGGCGGCAACCACTTCGCGAACCCCGTGTACGAGAGTATGTATGCGCCTCAGCAGAACAATCCACCCACTGAGGTATTACTCAATATAACAAGTAACAATGATAAGAGCCGTAACACACGGTATCTTTCAAGCGTTAAGAAAACGCCGCCGTACATGCATAAATACAAGTTTTTAAGTTGTTGAAAGTTTTAGCCAATTTGAGACTTTAAATGTTTTATAATAATATTATTAAGGTAGTGAAAAATTTTGAATATGGGTCTGTTGTCTTGACTTTTGACTTTCAAGTCATTACCTAAATAGGTATTTTGTAATAGGTAAACAATATTCTAGCCATAGTTTCTAATATCCTCCTTCTTTAAGGAATAGATACTAAATCTTAATTAAAACCTGTCTAAATCACTCTCAATTTCCATATATTACAGGAACACGCCAACCTCCTCGACGGATCAGCGGACGGGTCGCCACCGCCGGCGGAGAGAGCTGCGTTATTATAAGTACCTTATTTACTTACCTATACAAACTTATTTTAATATAGTCGAGTACTGACTTGTAGGGGAGGAAGGGAATGAAGAGAGAGAGAGAGGATGGTGGATTTTAGATAAAAATCAAAAATGTTTTATTCCAAAATTGGTACATGTAGAAGTACAGTCAGCATCATAAGTTGATGAACACATTCAAATTTTCTAAAGTAATATACACCATTATTATACGTAAAACCTTACTTATTTTCCTTATTTTTGAACCATATTTGATGTTCATTTAACTCTGGAGTATTTTTTGCTAGGCTATTTTCGACCAATAATAGTGAATTTTTACATTTGAAATCTGAATGTGTTAATCGACTTAATGATGCTGACCGTACACTTTTTGAATGTTATTTTTTATCGAAAGCTATTACCGCTTGATCTTGGTTTTCTATGTTGTCATGACAGATGTCACAAAATACTGTACCCATATTTGTGTCAAATACGTATCAAATACAAGACTTTATAACACTTTTTAACTTTTAACCTTTCGTATGTGTACTGTCAAAAAATTCATAATGGCAGCCATCCCGTATCTGTGGCGGAACATAGCCGAAGACGGGGATTTGAGCACAACAATAAATGCTACTGACTATTTATCGTGACATCATGAGGAAACCTGCATACACCAGAGAAGAAATTTGAAGGTGTATGTGAAATCCGCCAACCCGCACTTGGCCAGCGTGGTGGATTACGGCCTAATCACTCTCTGTATGAGAGTAGGCTCGTGCCCCTCGGTGGGGACATATATGGGCTGATAACGAACGACTTTTTATCTTATACGAGGAAAACTTAACCAAAGAATTTTTGAAAGTTTTTAGTAAATTCCAATTTTTTGAATGATATTAAGTGTCTATCCCCTACATATCTTATTATCCTATACTGTGATTTTTCTCCTAAGTCAGTACTCGACTTATTCAATGGCATTAGAAATCAAAAAGGATGTAATTGAGTCTTTTCTGAAGTCTTTTCGTGCCAAACTTTTATTTTTAAACCTTAGAAAAGTTGTAAAAGACTAGTCTTAACAGTTGTAGAAAGGAAAGGACCGTTTAGTTAATTCCCCGTTAAATTTATAGCTTACCTTTTTCTTGACAAACGTTAGAAGAAGATAGCACGATAATTATTTCAACCACCGTAGATTTATTTATCACTTTCAATTATTATCTTTGAGTATAGAATATATAAGGAGGTGCCGTACCGTCTGGATCTGCATGCCTGGTCTGGCACAAAATGGCTACCTTTTTGTATGAAAAAAAAAAAATGGGGCCACTCCTTATATTCCTTCCTCATTGGTCTGACATGATATTTCATTATATTTCTTGCTGTTGACAATTTTAAGTGTTACCATAATAATCTTTGAGTATAGAATATATAAGGAGGTGCCACATTTTTTTTTCATATACAAATGAGTTTATGACAGCGTGCCATGGTTGGCGCAAGTTTTTCATAGTTTTCTTGGTAGATGTCCTGTCAAACGTTAAAAAAATCCATACAAAAAAGTAGCCATTTTGCGCCAGCCCAGGCACGCAGATCCAGACGGTATGGCATCTCCTATATTCTATTCTCAAATGCAGAGTTATTCCCATGGTTATTCCAATGGGGAAGATGCGATATTTTTATTTTTGTGTTTATTTCAAAGAACTCCATGTAGAATAGACCACAAGTATATTAAAAAAATGAAAAGACTGTAATTTACTGCAAAAAATGGGGTTTAAAATTGTCAATTTGAATTTTCGCGCGAAAACGGATCTATAGTTCGTATGACGTCACTCCTGTCTGTCACTCACTGGCCCACGTACTGTACGTCCTCTATGTATTTTATACTTTTCCATTTTTCTCGACCAACGAGACATTTTTTTGTAAAAATTTAAAATGGACTATCCATCAACATCAGGCGATCATAACTATACTATAGATACTCCGAAAAAAAGCCGTGTTGACGTATGTTTTGTGCCAATGTGTCCATCTACTTCAAAGAAGTTTCCAAATAAATTGTTTTTGACTGGACCTTCTGACCCAAAACTGCGAAAAAAGTGGTTTCAAGCTGTGAAGAGGAATGACAATTATTCCCCAAAGACTATCATTCGATGCTGTGAAGACCACTTTGACGTAAGTCGGCGGATATATTTGATAAAAGCTTAGTTTAATCTGCTTGTATGCAAAAGAAACATAGTTATTATACCTACCTAATTACTTATCCAAACTTGTCAATGACTTTTGAATGAATGAAATACAAATTTAACTAATGATTTACACATACCGTAGTAGTTTAGTCCCTTTCATTTCTACACTTGAAAACTCTGCACTTTCGACAAAAAAAGTCACTACCATGTCAACACTAACTTTTGGTAGATTCCTGGAGTCTGCTTTGACAAACCCAACTTCCATTTTTATTCGAAAAATGCAATTAATTCTCGTTATAATGTTCACTTTTTTACTACAACTATAACCTCAAATACGTTGTCATAACAGGAGTGACGTCACTGAACGCTGATTGGTGTTTTAAATCCGTTCCGTTTCAAGCTACTTTAAATTCGTAATTATTGTTGAAAAACAACATTATATAAAATATAAACCTTGCAGTGGCCCTTCTTTTATATATTTTTAACATTTTAATAACAAAATTTTCATAAATATTGTATTTGCATCTTCCCCATTCTAGTTTATTTCACTTACCTTTCTACAACTGTAAGTTAATGAGTTTTAATTTAATTCCTCGTGTCTCAATATTGACGTATACCAAAACGTAATATCATGAGTTTTTTTAAATATGAATTATTGTAAAATCATGATAAATCGCTCACTATGACGACCAAAAACATGACATTGCTATTTATGTAAGCGTATTGATGTGATCTGATTAACTTGGCGCGTTTGAAATATTTTGTGACTAAATTGAATGACAAGGTAAGAAACACTATACTGCGCTCTAAAACGCGTATTGCTGATGTGGCAAAAACGGCTGCCAGGCTGAAGTGGGATTGGGCCGGCCACATCTGTCGCATGTCAGAAGACTTATGGGCTAAAACAGCTACCCAATGGCTACCAACTGCCAATCGGCGTCACGGCAGACCGCGGTGGCGGGACGAGCTGGACACCTTAAATACCTGGGCGGAGGTAGGGGGCCGTTCAAGTATTACGTAAGCACTATGGGGGGGCGGGGGGTCTTTGCTTTGCTTATTTTGGATGACATGGGGGGTAGGGGAGTCTAGATGATGATTACGTCATCGGTAGTTATTTACTTTTTTACACGAATGGCAGCCCTCACATTGTCTTTGCTTGAAAACGAAACGCATTTTCGGGGATTCCCGCAAATAATGCATACGTTTAGGCACTCGCTTTAGAACCGAGTATTTTCTTATTTTTAAAATTATAATATTAAAAAAAAACAATATATTAATTGAAAAATGTTTACGTAAGCATGGGGGAGGGGGTAAGAGCTTTGCTTACTTTTGCTGACAAGGGGGATGGGGGGGTAAATAATTGTAATAAATCTGCTTACGTAATACTTGAACGGCCCCTAGCTCGAGACAGAAAGTCATGGCGGATGAGGAGAGAGGCCTTTGCCCAGCAGTGGGACACAAATGGCTAAATTAGAATTAGAATTGAATGATATTTAAGCTACAAAAAAATAAATAAAAAAGTTAATATAGACTAGCTAGAGGTTGCCTGCCACTCCGTACGCATTTATAGTCATATCTCTAATAATTTACGCAATATTTTAATTGAATACAGCCTACGTGTTATTCTGATGTGCATCCTGTATATTGTGAAGTTTCATTAAAATCTGTTTAGTAATTTTTGAATGAAAGAGTAATATTAATCATCACATTCACAGTCACAAATATTAGTAAGGATTTAGTACGTAACTATTGTATTTCCAATCCCATTGCTGGGCAAAGTGCTCTCGCTTTCCATCTAGCAAGGTCTACAGTTGTATTCCGCCATTTCCGTGAGAATGAAAAATCGTATCTTAATCAGTTCAGTAGTTTTTGAGATAAAATCGTCAATAATATTTTAGTCACAAAATGATTCAATCGCGTAAATTATATTGTAGGTCTAATTAGATAGGGATGTAAAGCACTTGACTGTATTATGTTTAGATACACTTTATTATAATAAGTTATTATTTTATTGTAATGAATGACATATCTAATTGACGTACGGCGTCGAAAGTACAGCGGCTGGAGTGTACGCAGCGTAAAATAAAGAGCGATAAAAAAACGCACATCGGCAATCATCGCATTTCCGAATACAAACGAATGCTAATTTCCATGTACATCAATTATAACATTAATCGTTTACACAATGAATTAAGTACTTTATTGTTGTTTTATCTTGATTTGAACCGCGACTGACAAAACAAACGTCATAGTGTGTGCGACACAGATATCGCTATACGAAGTCGAAATTAGCTTCCTTCTTTCCAAAAATTGATGTGCATTTTTATCACCCTTTACTATCATTTTAGCTGATGTGTCATAGAGGACTTAAAATACACTACGAACATATTTAACGGAACGTTCGGCGCCGTATGTTCTGCAGATGTGTCGAGTCACTTATCAAATCAACAAGACTAGCAAAGCTCACGTGATCAAAGGCTATGTCAACCATTTTTTTTTAATATGGTAATACTAAAATTGGCATATGCATTATGAAATGTCAACCAAATAAATTTTCATTTTTTAAAACATTATTAACAGCAAAAAAACTTACAATTGGTTAGTGAATTTATGTAGATAGTTAATCGGTTTTTTACTAATTATTATAATTGTGATTTATTATTATTATTATTACAATTAGTTGTAAATACCACACGATACTCTTGCCTAGAATCTAGTTATTCTTTAAGTACAATTTGTAATGGAATATTTTTTGTAATGTAATTTAAAAATTTTAGACGATTTTTTTTGCAATAATTATTAATCAATTATTCTGTTTAAGTGAATACTCTATAGTTTTAAGTTTAGGAAATTTAGTGCCATAATTATTTTGATATTTTTAATATTGAAGTTCCTTCATATTAGCACGGAATTGTGTTTTCGTATTTTCTCAAAGTTATTTACAAATACAATAATATCAACTGATTATGAGAAAACCTGTAGTTTTTCAATTTGGCAGTATAAATCAAATAAATAGCTTTTGGGAAAAAAAAAACTAAAAATTAAATTAGTTAAACAGAAATAAACTTTTTATATAACTGTCTCTCTTCAACAAGTGACGCAACTATAGTACAAGAAAAAGACAACTATAACACTTCCGTGCTTCTACAAAAGTACACTAATTATGTAAACGTTGTGATCTGGCAGCTTATTTTATAGGTTATGTAACATTATTGTAAGAAAACGGACACAGAGCACGCGGGTCCGTGCAGGTGATTTTAATTCGGTAAGAACGGTTACGCTCTACATCCGATTCTTATCTGATCCGAGATATTTAGTACCTATAGAACTAGTTATCGGGCCCATACTACAGTGCTACAAGGATCTATTGACATTTGAGTGAAGTTGTCAGGAGGGTGTGGTTGGTAGGTAAATAAATAACTCAAAATAATGTCAATTTACAAGAAGATATCGTTAGTTCCGATTTCCGCCACGTGCCAAAAAATCCTTGTAGCACTGTAAATATCTCGGATCGGATAAGAATCGGATGTTGTACGTAACCGCTCGAATTCATTCTTTCCATTCAAATTCGGGTTTAAACCGAATGAATGATTTAAGCCTCGTTCCGATAGAGTGCGTTTCATGAAATAGTACCTACGCCGCCATGTTGGCAGCATTGTGTTTCGCAATACAAAACTGCATAGGAACTATTTCAAGAAACGCACTCTATCTGCTCGGCCCCGCTTTCAGTGCGGTCTCCAATTTAACTTCGATGTGTTCTGGTAGAAAAAATTCAAATAATCACATTTATATAATCACAAATAATTATTTTATCTTACTTTCAGAATTCGATTTTATTGTCGATTGAATTAAGTACATATTCAAATGAAGTAGAATTTAAAATGTGAGCTTGTTTACGAATTTGATCTACACATCAAAGAATAGAAATATCAATGACTAATACAAAATCTTAGCTTTTCTATCCAACCTTCTAGATTTTTTGTCTTTATCACTCTGTCGATGTTAGAAAAGGATAGCGAATGTACAATCTCTTTTATTTTGTAATCTGTAGTTTAGGTATAAGTATATCAAAAGAATGAAATAAAACAATTTAAATGAAGGTAAATAATTTGTTTTATTTACAGTTTAAAATAACCATAAATAAATTATTTTGTTGTTGACAAAACATAATCGAGACTTCGATACAATCGAGACTCCTATACAATCGAGACTCCTATACAATCGAGACTGCAGTACAATCGAGACAACATAATCGGGACAACGATACAATGGAGACAACATAATCCAGACTACAGTACAATCGAGACAACGATACAATCGAGACATCATAATCGAGACAACTTAATCGAGACTGCAGTACAATCGAGAGAACATAATCGAGACATCATAATCGAGACTGCAATAAAATCGAAACTGCACAATCGAGACTACGATACAATCGAGACAACACAATCGAAACTTATTCGTATTTATAATTATTCATAATTTGAAATCTATTCTCCAGCCTTTTGAATTAGGGTTATAACATTTCCCTGTAACAAAAGTTAGCTTTCTCGCTATTACACCATTACTTACACACTATTTTATAAGAAGTTTGTTAATAAAAATCGTCTACATTAGCGACTTTGGATCCGGTATTCTTAACCTGGTCTTGTGATAGGTACATCTCTGCTATTTGCTGGGCGGATGTCGCCTGTTCCGGGGTCTTGTCGTCGCGGACGCGAATGAATCTGAAAGGAAGTATTTAGTAAGTATACAGACTGGCCCTACCTATTGCAACATACGCAATGCAAGACAATCGAAATATTTTATTAAAGGCACAATGCGGCGTTGCGTGTTGAAAGTGTTTCTAATAGGCATGATGACAAAAAAAATTTTTTGTCCATCACATAGATTATTTTAAAATATTCGACACGTATTTTTTCTTTTTTTCTCTTAAACTAAAAATGACAAAGATACACTGGGTTAAAGTTGCTCGTGACGTCACGCCCAAGTACGATTTTTAGGTACCTAGGAGTGACATCAATACCCCCCACTCTGTAACTTTGATGCTCTGTATCTTTGTATTTATTTATGTATTTGATCAGGTAAAAATGTGTTTCAAATATTTTTTATAGCCTAAAAGACTACTTATTTTTTGAATTTTTGAATGTATTTATTATCCCTATTCTACGAATAAGAATACTATAAAAAAATAACTCTCATACAAACACGCTTTGATTGTGCATTACATTGACACATAAACAGCAATTACTTTTACGCGATTGGTCGTGTCTGTATTTTAAGCCCCGCCTACTGCGGTTTATATCTTGCGAAACCATTTCTTTTGACATTTCCATACTACATTTTGCGACAAACGACGAACTTACTACACTCAAGTAAAAGAGAAAGTTAACGTCATGTCGTATCAAGAAGTTAAAGCACTGGCAGAGGATAGGCCTAAATGGCGAACACTCCACCGACAAGAGTCTAACTCTTAAATTAAAGATGATTTCTTTTATTCGTTTACGTTTCTACAGTATTGTTATTCGTGGTTCATATTATTTCTATGGACCAGATTGTCATAATGCATTGCACACGTGGGATAAGTCAGTTTCTAGCTCTATCGTTCTACATACCTGGGAAACCTCAGTGAGATTCCTTTATCAGGGTCGACGAGTCCTATCGCGGCGCGGTGAGCCGGAGACAGGGAAAGGTCGGCGCATCTCACCTCCCACACACAAGCCGGCTCTAGCCACACGTCTGGCGTGTGGGAGCTGTCATATCTGGAATCAAAAGAAAGAACAGATCATTTTAAACACTGCTAAGAGTGGTTACGCACTACATCCGAACCGAATCCGATCCGAGATGTATAGAATAAATCCGAGAATTATTTCTATAGTAATTGTATCGAATCGGATGTAATGCGTAACCGTTCTAAAATAACAATTATTTTTTTTGTATTATTATGGTAACATTTAAAATTCGTCATTTGCATAGGAATGTCTTTTTTTTGAGCAAGCATAGTTCTTTCATATTATTTTTAAATCTATATATATAAAAATGAAACCCGTTTTCCGTTGTCACGGCATCACGCCTGAACGGCTGGACCGATTTCGCTAATTCTTTTTTTTAAATGTTCATTGAAGTCCAAGGATGGTTCTTACTGTGAGAAAAATTCGAATGATTGCCGGGAAAGCCCTAAAACAGACCTTTTCTTTTTCCCGTACAAATGTTTTCTTACTAAAATTTGAACTTTATTCCTACACAATAAAGTTCATTCTAAGGCGGGACGAAGTTCGCCGGGACAGCTAGTATTTATAATATATAGGAATGTTGCATTAAATTAAGCTTAATTATATAATGTATCAATGCAAATGAATTTTTTTTAGTGTTACCAATATTATTTTAAAAGTAAATAAACCTACGATTGTTTTCGCAGTTATAATGTTCTGTCTTTACAATCGAACTCCGAACATCAACTTTTATTAAAATTCCTTATTTCTTCCTATTCTTACCTATAATAACTCTTCGGACACTCCACAGCATGAGCTTCAAGCTGAGCCGTCAAAGTCTTGAGGTCCTCGTCCGAGAAGCCAGTGCCGAGTTTACAAAGGGCCTGGTATTCCTCGCCGGATGCGTCTACGCAGGCTAATAGGAACCCCCCGTATGTGCCTGCGCGTTTGCCTTTACCTGTAAAAAAAAGTGGGTTATTATGCCAGTGTAAAAAAAAAACATGATGGACCGACGACCTGCTGAAAGTCGCGGGAAGCCGTTGGATGTAGGCAGCGCAAGACCGGTCGTTGTGGAGATCTTTAGGGGAGGCTTTTGTCCAGCAGTGGACGTCCATAACCTGACATGATAATGATGATGAAAAAAAATAAATTTTATTCTACATTTAAAAAATGGCATTACATTTTTAGTCCATCTGTTAAGACTGTTTAAAAATATTGGACACATATTTTTTGCTTTCTCAAATACATAAATTAATAAAAAAGATACAAAGCATCAAAGTTACAGAGTGGGGGCTTTTGATTTTCACTTCTAGGTAAAAATTGTACTTAGGCGTGACGTCACGAGGAACTTAAACCCAGTGTATGGTTGTCATTTTTAGTTCAAGAGAAAAAAGGAAAAAAATGTGCATCCATTTTTTTAAATTATCTAAGTATTGGACTAAAAATATTTTTTATTCATCGTGTCATATAAAATTGTTGATGAAATATGTCACATTTAGGCTAGTTAAATAAAAGCTATTATAATTGAGTAGAATATCTTACCTAAGTAAGCTCCTATAACTACAGCATCGATTGTGTCTCCTATACCATCTAGGTAGTCTTTTTTCAGCTGAAATATTAAAGTCAAATTACATAATTAGTAGATAGATAGATAGATAGAAATACTTTATTGCACACAAAGAAATACAAATAAAACATTGTGCGCAAAGGCGGCCTTATCACTAAAAGTGATCTCTTTCAGACATACATACATATCTGTCACGCCTCGTTCCCATCGCGTTAGGGACCACTTCCCTCCACTTAATACGATTCAAACACATATCTTTCGCTTCATCCACATTCATCAGTCTCCTCATATATGCACGTCGGTTCAGGGAACGACTTTCTTTAGTAAATGCCCAGTTTAATCGAGGTACATTCTCCTTGGCCTTCCCCTTCCAACATTTCCAACCACTTTCATTTTATATCAGTACCTATATTAGTTTATACCTCTTTATAGATCGGTTTAGGGTAGGTCAAGAGTACTCGATATCGACTCGATAATAACATAACATACATATCACCACTCTTTCCCTTCCCATCGGGGTAGGTAGAGACCACTTGCTATGAACCAAATACACTTCCATACGCACCTTAAGCCAATTATGCGACCGCCTAGCGATATCATATCGAGCGTTTTCTCCTTCAAGCATCTTAACCATAAGTCCTTCGCATGACCCTTTGATAGATTCGTCCAAAAACTGTTGCACTTCATCCATCGATGTGCAGTCTTTTGAAGTCGCGAAATGCCATTCACCTAAAAAAAAGGTATTAATTATTGTTTCTTGGGAAATGTTCTCAGTAGCTAGTAATAACTATTCCTCTTAATTATTTAAGGCACAGGGAGTCAAGGAATAGTTACTCAAGGAATAGATACTTAAGGAATAGTAGCTCTAGGAATATTTACTCAAGGAAGTAATACTTAAGGAATAGTCAAGGAAAAGTGAGTCAAGAAATACCTAGATAAATTAGTAATAGTTAGTTGAGAAATTGTACCTCCAGGAATAGTTTGTTAAGTAATAGTATCCCATAGCATAGAGAGCCAAGGAATAGTGACTCAAGGAATAGACACTTGAGGAATAGTATCTCAAAGCATAGTTAGTCAAGGAATACATGCTTAAGGCGTACTTAATCAAGGAATACATATTTAAGGAATAGTAACTCAAAGCATATCGAGTCAAAAATAGCCACTCAAGGAATTTTACTTAATCCCCCCTCACTAACCTTCCACCTCAGTAAAGTGCTCCCTCAAAAGCCTCCGTCGTTCGACGAGCGGTTCGCGAACGAGCGCGCGTCCGTTTAAATACAACAAGTCGAACACAAACACGCACACCTGTACTTTTATCTCGGATTCTACCGCGTCTTTACGTTTGCGGGTTGATAGGATCTGAAACGATTGTAAAAAGTTGGCTATTTGTTTATTTATAGGGTCTTTAAAATAGCAACCTCACAGAGTTTCTTGCTAGGTTCTTCTCTGGGGGAAACTGCACCTTGCGAATCTAGCGCTAGCTTTAAAAGAAATACCTATATATAATAATGTAACGGTTTCAAGAGCATTTTTGTGCCTATGAAATAAATATATTTTTGACTTTGACTTTGACTTTAATAGATGGGAGAGAGCAATTAACAAAAGCTTTAGAAATAATTTGAATAATAACCTGGCAAGAAGGTCAATTTGGATAAGACTTCATACTACTTATATGTAGGTACAAATAATAGCAGGTTTTAACTCTCTATTTTGAAACTATTTTATTATGAATTTCGTGGGATAAATTGATCGTAGTTTATTGTAAGGTTAGAGACTATCCTGCCTTCTTGTTTTCACTTCTCTCTCTGTGGGATAGGCAGGAAGAAATTTCTTTAAAAATATGCTGTATTGTACCTTTTGTATTCATATATCTATAGCAAGAGGGAGAGCGAAAGAGACAGAGAGAGTATACTCTTCTTGCAATTAACTATTACATGATTCAAGCCCTTTAAACGTCCCCACCACAGGGCACGAGCCTACTATCATACGAGAGTGATTAGGCCGTGATCCGCCACGCTGGCGCAATTACATAATTATTATTTTTATACATACCTGGAACGGCAAAATCTGCTTCTTCTCAACATCATAAGCGACAGCCTCCGTATCAAGAACGCAATTTAACACATTCTCTTTCAACAACTTAGGTAATCTCTTCAATATGTCCGGGTATTTAGACGTATTGTTTTCCTGGTTGCGGCTAAATACGCTCGTGTTGTTAAAATCCGGGGTATTATCGCCCGGGACGTGTATTTGCGCCCGTTCGCCGTCGTATTTGTATTCGCATGTGAATTTTTGGTTTTCGAATCTGAAATGTATTTAGAGTTATAATAAATAGGAAAGTAGTAGGTTATCTTATCACGGGAGTAATTGTGGCAAAAGGTAAAGTTGTTGTTAAATTTTGTTTTGAAGGCAAAGGCGAAGAGGTGAAGTGCGGAGTCCCAAGCCATTTTATAGCTTAAATTATATTGATTCATTAACATTTTCATGTTTACCTATCTAGTATAGTTGGGCTGTGAATAAATGTCCTTTTATTTATTTATTATATTACGGTTATGTTTCATTTACCTAATCATGTTAGGTAATTGCGACTAGGGGGTAATTGTGTCCAGCGGGTATAAGTAACCAAGAAGGTAAGAGTATCAAGTGTGTAATTATATTTTCTGATAGCTTACCTATTAAACACTTCATCAAGTCCTTTAGTAGGATGCGCTAACATAGGTTTGAGCGGTATACCGGGGGTCAGCTTACAGTGGTCCGGTAAAGCAGCCACCCCGTGACGCAGTAGCGCGGGTATGATCAGGTCGTAGTTCGGACACTCGCAGTATGTTGTCTTTATTAGGAGGGCTTGTTCGTCTATTCGGGACTGTGAAAAAAAGTACAGTTGGAATGTTATAATATCCTAATAATATTATAAATGTATATGCCGATGCCGACAATGTTTATGCCGCTAGATGGATGTGAAGATGTTTTGTTACTCTTTCGCGTAAATACCACTGAATCAATGAAACTTTACAATATTGTAGCTTGCACATCAGACCACATAGGCTATGTTATTCTAAGATATTGTGTAAGTTGATATTTATTTATTTATTTATTTATTGATAAATCTTAACAGCTCATTATTATGTATTACCTTAATTAAATGCAACACAGCCAATAACAAAGAACAACAAATTACAAACTGAATGGTAGGTATCTTATTTAAAACATGATAGATATGACGATAAAGGCAGCCTAGTATTTTATAAATAACCTTTACTATTAAATAGTTCATTTGTGGTTTCTTTACTATCGTGATAAGTAAAGCACTGTTACGCCTTGGGGACCAAGCATAGTACATTGGCTTCCTTGTCAACGAATTCAATATTAGTCTCAAACTACTGATTCTTACCTTAAAAACCTCCGGACTGACTCCTTTAGAAGCATCAAGCACCCCTGCATCAGGTCCCGGCGGTGTCATAGTCGTAGCTACAGCTAAAGCTTGAAGCACTGACTGTTCAGCTAGGCCTATACGCAGTTTGCCTTCTAGGGATCTGTGATAGCAAAGACAAATATGTTTATTTTATTTTATTTATTAAGGCGCAAGGGCAGTTTACAGATTTAATCATACATATATAAATTTAAATATTATAGTTTTGAGGCTGTAGACCGATGACGCTTACGCACAACATTCGATAGAAATTGCTTCAGTAACAGGTATATTAATATTGAGATAAAAAAATTAGAATTTAAAAAACAAACAAACAAATTAGTAACTACATATAAAGATACTATTTAGTTGCAGATTTTAAATAACAGTGTGAAGATGGGGCAAAAATATCTAAAGATTTACGAAAAATAGACATCATCAGCCCTTTTAACGTCCCCACTACAGGGGCACGAGCCTACTCTCATACGAGAGTGATTAGGCCGTAATCCACCACGCTGCTGGCACAATAGACGTAATCCTACTGAAATTACAAATGTCAATGTTTGTGCCGATGGATGGGTGAGGATATTTGTTACTCTTTCACGCAAAAACTAACGAACAGATTTTAATGAAAGTTAACAATATTGTAGCTTGCATATCAGAATAACACAGAAGCTATATTATTTAAAGATATTGTGTAAGTTTTTTAAGTTATGACGATTAATGCGTACGAAATCGCGGGCAATCAAGTCTGTCTATGAAACTAGGCAACTTTTACTGAAAAAAATTTTTTTTTTTTTCATATACAAATAAAAAAAAAAAAAAAAATAGTCGTTTAAATTAAAACATCACTTACCTAAATAAATATTTAGATTCAGAGTATCTACATGCGACGTATAACGTTTGTATCTTGCTTATTTTCTTATTTACTGAAGCTTGTCCTGTAAAAATAAATTTAAAAAAAAAACATGCATGTGGGATTAACGGCCCGTTTCATTTACCTACAGATAAAATTTAACTGACAGATATTTTATACCTATCACTGTCTAAGTGGCCGTTTTACCACCAAATTTTAACAGCCAGATTAACCTTTGTCTATTTCATAAAACATGACGTTAGTCAAAGACAAATCTGTCAGATACATTTTATCTGCAGCTTGTGAAACGGCCACTTATGCTGTCTACACACCAAAGCCGCCGGCATGCCGCCGGGCTAGGCTGGTGGCTTTACGTCATACGAATGTTAGCTGTCAAAAAAGCCGGCGGCTTTGGTGTGTAGATACCATAAGACAGTGATAGGTATTAGTGTTGCAGAACAATCGATAGTTAAAACAATCGATTGTTAAACGTCATTCATTCATTCATTCATCGTTGTAAAAACATGTACCCTATCGATTGTGTTTTTTTTTTTTGTGCTTTTTTGTGATAGTATCGATAGTATTGCTGTTAACCGATACTATTGCAGCGAAAGCACAATCGATAGGGTACATGTTTTTACAACGATGAATGAATGAATGAATGACGTTTAACAATCGATTGTTTTAACTATCGATTGTTCTGCAACGCTAATAGGTATAAAATATCTGTCAGTTAAATTTTATTTATAACAGGTGAATCGGGCACTTTGTATTTCTTTGTTTGTGCCTATTATAATACCTATCTATTATTCATTTTTTATAAGTATATATTTCTTCTTGCTTACCCGTCATACTAGCAATTTCCTTCAACACACCAAAAACTTTCCTGGCCTTCAACGGAGGCGGTTGAAACATGGTCCTTTGCGTAGACCGTGCTTGTTCCGCCACTGTACCAAGGTCCCCGGCTTTCTGAGCCGCGGCCTTAACTTGGGCTAAAGTACGACCCGTGGACTGGCCTATTGCTTTCATTAGGTACGTCTCTGCAATCCCTGGAGAAAGAAGTGTCAATTAATAGTGGAAGAAGATAAAGAAGAAGAGAAGATGGAGAAGAACAAATGAAATGAGACAGAGAAGATTAGAAAAAGAAATGAAATGAAAATTAAAAGAAGAAAAAATGGAGATGTAAAAGAAAGAAGATGGAGAAGAAACAAAAGGAGACAGGACATTTATTTTAGAAATATGCTGTACCTTTTGTATAACTTCTCTTTTTTTTCTGTCTCTATGTACTATCATCTTACAATAAACTGTTAAATAGTTTAACTGTTAAAAGGAGAATATGGAGAAGGTGAAGAAGATAGAGAATGAATAAGAAGAAAAAGACGATCGAAGAGAAGAAGATGGATAAGAAGAAAGAAGGTGGAGAGGATAAGATGAAATTAAAAATTGAAATAAGATGGAGAAGGTGAAAAAGATGGAAAAGAAGAAGAATATGCAGAAGTTGAAGATGGAAAAGAAGAAGAATATGGAGAAGCTGAAGAAGTCGAAGAAGATGGATAGCATACCTAACTCCACACTATGATAAGCAGGTGCCAGCTGATTTAAACACATGTAGACACACGGCAGCAAGTCCTCAGGAGTTAAAGCTATGACCGACCGGAAGAAGTTACTCAGGATCTCCACGATCTTCAGACGAGCTGATGTTCCTTCAATAGCTTCCAGGGTCTTAGCTAATGCCAAGTATGGGACCTCTTCGCCATTGGACCAGCAAGCATCGTTGATTGGGTGGTATTTTGGTTTCGATGGATTGTAGTTTTCTTCTGTAAAATAATCAAATGTTATTAAATTTTTTTAATAGCCTAATGTGTCCCACAGCTGGGCAAAGGCCTCCCCCGCATTCTTCCATGCCTCCCTATCTACGGCAACCTCTGGTCAGTTTGCCATCTCTTCTTGGGGCGACCTCCACTTCTGTGGCCATCTAGCAGTTTATTTAACAAAAAATCTTATGACTAGGCTGTGTGGTTTTTGATCCTTGCCTGTTTTGAATGGTCAAAAAACAAATTTTTTGCCCATTCCAGAAGAATTGAGGAATCATCAAAGTTCAGCAACTATTGATCTTTAAAATACTAGGTGAACATTTTTTTTTACCAAAATTATTTAAACCTTTGTGCAGCAGAAGGATTTCTTAAACAACCCTTTTTCCACTAAACAACACATTAAAAAAGAGACAAAACATTTACCTGAAACCTTTCCTTCACTCTCTTTATCACCAGCATTTCCATTAACACCATTCTCTTTCTTGAAAAACGAATTCATTGTTACCACTTTTTTCTCTTTTGGGGTTAGTTCTTTTTTTATCTTCTCTTCTTTAATGGGAGATTTTTTAGTGGGAGTTTTGACGGGAGAGGGAGATCTTTTTTTGGCTATAGGAGTCCCTTTCTCCATTTTAATTTTAGTTTTCTTAGTTTTCGGTGATTCGTAAGTTTTAGGTGTTGTTTTCTCGACTTTGATTTGTGGTTCTTTAGTTGGGGATTCTGTGACTTCTTTCGATTCTGATTCGCTGCCTGAGCTTTCTATTCTTTGACGTTTCGTTTTCTTTGTCTGTGGATAAGAAATCACTAATGGACTATTGCTAAATAAAAGTAAAGTGAGACAATACTGGCCATACATGGCAACACAAAAAATGTTGCATAGTCTGGCTGGTATTGCTGGCAATGTGGATGGGCCACTAAGTTGCAGCCACATATTGCACGAAAACATGGCCCGTTTAAGTGCACCTTTATTTAGAATTTAACTTTATTCTTTGTTTTTCTTGATTATATTCTCTTAATATTGATGTAAAATTCAAGAATAAGTCATCTGACTGATTTTAGGAGTGCAGAAGTAAAGATTTGAGAAAAAAAGGAAATAAGTTCATACCGTCTCAGAAGAAACCGGTGAAGACTTCCTCTTTGAAGGTTTTGGAGACTGCGACTCCTCATCAGAACTCTCAAGTCTTTGACGTTTGGAGCTTATCTGCAATATGGAAACAATCTTTAAGTACAAACATAGGTATACAAATAATTAATGTATTACTTATTAATAATTATTAATCATTATTTATAATTATTATTTTTTATATTATTCTTCATATTATGAAGACTTTGAATATACTGCATTTTTATTTTGTGTAACTTTACATTAGATAGTTTTGTTCAAAAAAGTGGTAAAAAGTTACAAATGGCATAAAATGGTTTTCAATATGTAGCAGCTAAGAATATACTTAGGTAATTGACTAGGCATCTGTAAAATAGATTTAAATTAGATAGGAATACCTTATTTTTTCCATTTTTGATAGGTGGTGAAGTTGCTTCCTCTTTTATAGACTTTGCTTTACTGTCCTGAAAGAAAAAAAATGAAAGATAATAGCTGAGTAGCAATATAAAAATGAGTTACCTTCCCAAATATGACTGAATTCATTTTTATTAGCCTATTTATGAGTGTAGGTTATTTATAGTCATTTTTAAGTATAATAAGCCGAGGTTGAACCTCCAGTACCAGATGAAAGGTAATTATGGTTGATGTAAACAGTAAATTAGAATGTAAACAAAGATATTTACCTCATCAGGTTCTTTGACTTTTTCAGGTGTTTTCTTAGGAGCAACCGTAAAAAACGACGTTATACTTTTCTGGGACATGTTTGTTACACGAATAATATTAATATTATGTACAATAATTGCTTTTTTAGGTCCACAAAGTATATGTTTTTGAAAAATTGTGTTACAGATATTTCGAGACACTGTGACTAAACTAGGACGTAAAAAACGATTGAAATAACTCATATGTCGAGACACAAATAAAATTAAATATACATCATTGAATTACATAAAATAATTTGCGAAAAATAAGTAAATCATTTTGATAACCTCTACTACCAAAATCAATCAGTACATATTGACTTTTCTTTTGGCGGGAACATTTTTTTATAAAAAAAATATCAGCTTGAGGCAAAGTAATAAATCCTATTCTGGCTCATTATACTGCGTGCTGCGTCGAGTCGTGCCTTTGTGCCTTTGTCACTCGTTCTACATTCAAAATTATTCCAGAGGTATGTTGTAATCCGAAGTCTTTTTTTATTTGATCAGTTTTTATTAAATTAGAAAGCTAGAAAATAATATCAATCATTGATTCCTGCCCCAGATGATAAATTGAAAACTGAATAGCAAGAATCCTTTGCCTGATAATCCCAATTAAAAGTAACAAATCCTTTTGTTAAATAACTTTTTATTTTATTTTATTGTAAAACTACCGTAAAATAATATTTCAATGTAACTTTTAAACAAAAATAAATAGGAAAATAATTTATAATATTGATTTAATTTAATTTGATGCTAAAAACATAAGTTCCAAATATGAATACTTGTAATGACGCAAAATCTAGAACTTATTTTGCAAAGATGGCGCCCTCTATCTATTAGTTGATCTGTCAACTTTACGCGTGTCGTCCATGTTCCGAATGTGGAGTGACTTATTTTTGTTTTGTGATAATTTTCAATGTAATTTTATAAATATAAATGTGAAATATTGCAGCATGTGTCATTCCATATAGTGGAACCTAGCTCCGGCTGAATGGATCCCGCCGTCGCGTGGTATCAGCCCGAGCAGGAAGGACCAGCGAAGCGCCTGTGGCTTCGAATTTGGGAGACTCAAAGTGAAATAGAAAGAATGAACTTAAAAAATTTAGAGAATGCTAATCCTAATGCAAATAAAGCGCAGGACTTTATACCTATAAATGATGTGAATGGTGAAAATAGGAACAATAATTACTTCAATCCAGCGCGGAGGAAAATGAACGACAATCGCGCGTCAACTTTTAACCTAAACAAGAACCACGATGCACTGATAGGAGAATACGGAGGGTGTCCGTGGAGGATACCTAACTATAATTACAAGCCTGGAATCCTGGGGTAAGTGGAAATTCATTAAGTTACAAGTCCTAGTTCGTGCAGTGATTAGCTGTCAACGTGCTTTGCGCGTTGTTCGAGGCTAGGGCATCGGTGCACAGGCTAAAATAAGCACTAGATGTCGAGGTATAGGTGTTTTCGTCATTACGCTGCTTGTAGTGACACTAGACACAAGATTTAACCTCTATCCTGACCGTTTTTTCGTACCCTCCTGACATAACCAAACTCGGGAAAAACTGAGATTTTTCGCGCAGTTTCATCTGTACCTGACTCTAAATGCTATAGAAACTCGAAATAAACAAGATTAGTTGTAAATAATAGTTTATTTCGTATCTTGTGAAGTGTTGCTAAGGTTATATGACCTAATTGCTAACTTATACTAAAACTAAGTCTGATAAGAAATCCTATTACATTTTAATACTAAGATTAGTCTATTATGCATACAATGTTCTAGAATGTAAAATCTTTAAATATGAGCATTGTTTGTTTTTATAAATAAAATAATAGTGACTCACGTATGTACCTACTTTTCATTTTTATGAAATCAATAATGTGTTGCACAACATGCATAAACTACTAATTTATATTTTATTGTTAACATAGAAATTTAATTATTATTGTGACAACACCAATAATTTAATCAAATTGAATTAGACAAATATTGTGAGATAGATTTCATATTCATAAGTGTTCCTTATTTAAAACTCCTATTTTCCATTTCCTAATTAACTCCTACTTTAAAACTTTTATTATCATCTATAACTATGTGTGTGTGTTGAAGTAGTAGTACCTCATTGGTGCAAAGGGCCCTCGTAATAGCTAATATTTAAAACTTAATGTTTTTGTCAACGGATGGGTGTGAGGATGTTTATTACTCAATTCTTAACCTACAGGTTCATACTCGTAGTTCTTAACTCTTTGCTCATAGTTAAGATTAGTTAGGTTAGTTGATTAGTTGGTTCTATAGTTGTTAGTTTAGTTGGGTTATAGAATTCCCGAAGAGGAGACTGTAATGAAATAATTGTGAATTATGACTTTTTTTTCTCTTCTGTGCCTGTATGACCCATGAGCAGAGCTTATTTCTGAATTTGAAGTAAATCTGCATAATTAGTGCCTAAATCTAGTTGGCCTCCATCAATTTCGCATATCAGTTGATCAATCATCTTAATTCTGTTAAGAATTCAAAAAGTATTATCAATAGTTGACTATTCCAACACTTAACAAATAACAGACACCAAAACCTATTTAAAAAATAAATTAATTTAATTTAAATATCAAAATGGCCAACTTTGATAAATTATATCAGCAATAAATTGCCTAGTAACTTAGCTACTTATGAATTTATGTTATTATAAAGACTTTAGATAAATATTTAATTGATAAAGTTTTTTTTTATTAGTATCTGTAGTGTAAATAAACTTCTTATTTCTTCTATTTTATTTTTCATGTGTCTTAATTATGTGATGGTTTGTTTCTCACATAGTCATATGTGTACTTTTTTCTATTATTTACTAACATATCGGAAAATACTTCATATACATTTATGTCTTTGTAAACATGCACAAAAAAAGCTACAAGATATTGTAAAATTTAATTAAAACCTATTATTATTGCACGAAAGAGTAACAAATACCCTTTGACCCATTCAAGCTATCTTCAATTGTCAATTTCTGTGTCAGTTAATAAATTAAAAGGAGAGTTGGCTTCTTTAATCACCTTTTCTACAATGGTCAAATGATGTGTATAAAAACCAAATGAAAAGTGTTTATTCAAAAATAGGCAAAATTCATTACACTATTTTTGATGTCACTTTTTTGATCTAAAACTACTGCCAGTTCACTACCTGTATAGCCGAGAGGAAGAAAACGGCAAGAAACCTTCGGCACAGGGCCCTACGTTATGTCCAATTTTTTGTTTTTTTTAAATCAAAATAATGAGAGCTTAATGAAATAGACACATTGAACTGTAATGAGTGTCTGGGTGGGTGGTTGGCGCCGATCCAGGGTATGTCAACAACCGTACTTAAACATTTTAAATCTTTATACTAGGAGTAAATAGTGGATTTGGGTTTTTTGTATTAAAAAAAATGGTGGATGCTCCACCAACAAGAGTCTAAATCTTAAGTATATGATGATGGTTGAATAACTTCGCATAGGATTGATTCAAAGTCAAAGTAAAAAATATATTTATGTCATAGGCACAAAAAATGCTCTAGAAACCGTTACATTATTATATAGGTAATTTTTTTAAAGCTAGCGCTAGATTAGCAGGCGCATTTTCCCCCAGAGAAAGACCTAGCAAGAAACTCTGTGAGGTTGCTCTTTTCAATCAAGTTTTACACTGCAATGCTCAGATATCTACGTTTTACAGATGCAAATGCAATGCTCAAATATCTACCAACTTAACATGAATAAAGCGCGAACGAGAAGTACATGTTCTTACGTGTTTCCCTCATATCTCAATTCTGTTCCTAAACACACACTTGTGCAAAGGACCACCGTCTTCTAACTTACCAGTTAGGAATAAAACATGTCTATTTATATTAAAGTATTGGTCCTTACTTACTTACCTTTTTTTTTTCCCCGTGTGGGTAGTCTTTGAGAAAGGTTGTAGATTGGAAGCTCCGTCGTAATTTAAAGATAAAGTGTGCAAATTCCGAGTTATCCTATGCAAATTGTGTGTGTAATCATTGTGTAAACTCCAAGGAACTTGAATAATTATTGAACAGTGAAAATAAATAGTGAGTTTCGAAGAAAAACAGTGATAAACCAAGGGAGGACTATATACAACTATATCTACAGATATACGACTTAGCTTTGGATTGACATCACATTGACATTTTATCTGTCACTTTGACACAAGTGCTTGTTTGTGTTGCTATATCAAATATTTGAACCATAGAGTAGTTTGGGGTTACCATACACAAATTAGTATTGCCACTCATAAATAAAAATTACCACATAGTAGAAATTGGCAAAAAATGGATCAAGCCCAAATGAAAATTATTCTTGATAGATTAGATAAAATGGATGAACAAATTCGGAAACAATCTGATATTATAACAGAAAACATCACCAAAAGCATCGAAAAAACTATAGAAGAGAAAATGAAATCCCTCTCTACCGAAAACCAAGTATTGAAAACGGAAATAGAAAACATGAAAACTAAAGTACAGAGCTTGGAAAGGGCCGCTAGAAAAAATAATATAATTCTTCACGGAGTACCAGAGAAGGAAAAAGATAACAGCGAGCTGTTAAAATTAACATTGGAAACATTGGACAAATTAAGTATAGCAACTGAAACGGATACTTGGGATAAGTGGGAACTCAGTAAATGTTACAGAATGGGGAAACCAAATAACAAAACAACTAGACCTATTCTTATCTCATGTACACTGGAATGGAGACGCGGAATGGTTTTAAAAAACAACAAGATGTTTCCAGAAGGTATATATGCCACCGAAGACCTCCCTAAAGAAGTTCTCAACAAAAGGAAGGAACTCTTGCCTAAACTAAAAGAAGCAAAAGAGAACGGAAATATTGCCTTCTTTAGCTACGATAAATTAATTGTGAAGCAGAAAACTAATGAAAAAAGGAAACGGGCACCGTCAGATTCTCCAAAAGCTGAAGGCAACCATGGGAATATCCAAAACCCAAGCAAAATCAACACTATGAGTAAATACCTTCGTATGAAAACTAACGAACAATAACAACAAACAGGCAAAGGCACCCACTATACAACCAACACTGACAACAACAAACAAAATAAGAAAACACAATTAGAAAAACAGAATAAAATACAACATGTTTGTCTCCCAACCCGGCCGGTCCCCGTGGGAGTACTAGACCACCACCCCCTAGAAGAAAAGAACCAAAATTTTAATTTAAATTTAAAATCCTCAAATAATCAAAAACAAAAGAAACTCAAAAGAAAAACAGAATTTATCAATATATCTACACTCAACACAAGAACACTAAGAACCGATGAAGCACTGGCTGAATTAGAACAGGCACTGGAAAAAATCAACTGGGATATAATTGGATTAAGTGAAGTCCGAAGAATAGGTGAACAAATAGAAGAACACGAAAAATACATCCTTTACCACATTGGGAAAATACCAGGGATGTATGGAGTCGGCTTCCTGGTTAAGAAATGCTACAAGAAACACATACAAGACTTTATAGGAATATCAGATAGAATAGCCAAACTAAACATACAACTGCCCGGTTTTGAACCAATCTCCATCATACAAATATATGCACCTACGGAAGTCGCCAAAGAAGAAGACAAAGACTTATTCTACGAACAATTACAAACAACAATAGAAACGTCTCATAAATCAATTTTTTTAATAGGTGATTTTAACAGCCAAATAGGAAAAAGGCAAATAAATGAAGATAATATATTGGGATTACATAGTACTGGGAAAAGAAATAACAATGGCCAACGACTCGTAGAATTAGCCCAAAGAAATAACATTAAGATAATGAATAGCTTTTTCAAAAAATCTAAAAACAAGAAGTGGACATGGATTTCACCCAATGGAGATATAAAAAACGAAATAGACTTCATACTTACAAATAGACCTCAATATGTTTCCGACATTGATACAATAAATCAGCTTAATTTTAATACAAACCACCGAATGGTAAGAGGAAAAATATACAGGAAAAAGCCAAGGAATGCAAGAAAACACATCCAATCTAACAGTAAACACAAAATAGTACCTACACCACTACCAGATGAACTTTTAACACCACTAAAAGAAAATCTAGACTCAAAAGTTCAAGACCAAAAAAATATACAAGAAAAGTATAATTTATTAGTGGAAGGGCTGAATGAAATAACAAAAAAGATAAACTGCATAGCAAATAAAAGAGATAAAATAGGTATAGAAGCAAGAAAGTTGATAGAATACAGGAAAACATTATTAGAAAACAAGAAATCAAACAGAAGGGAAATAGAAAACATAAGCAAACAAATAACAGTAGAAATAAGAAAACACAAAAAAGAAATTAGAAAAATAATAATTCAACATCACATAGAAAAAACAGGAGGAATCAAAAAAGCTCTCAAACAACTTAAGGAAACTACAACATGGATACCAAGTATTAAAAATAAGAGCAAGAAAACAATAACAAATAGAACCCATATTACAGAAACTGCTACTCAGTTTTACAAAAATCTATATCAAGACTGTGATCAAGACTCTGAAATCAATGACAAACATCAGGAATTTCTTAGCAAGGAAGAAACAACTCCACCCATCATAACAAGTGAAGTCCAAAAAGCAATTAAATCACAAAAAAACTGTAAGGCACCTGGAGATGATCAAATTACAAATGAAATCATTAAAGGATGTCAAGAATCAATAACAAAGTTTATCACAAACTTATTTAATGAGATTTTAGAAAAAGAGAAAATACCAGAAGAGTGGTCAAAATCTACAATTGTTTTACTCCATAAGAAAGGTGACAAAGATGAAATAAACAACTATAGGCCAATAAGTCTGATACCAAACTTATACAAACTCTTTTCTAAAGTGATCCTTAACAGGATTAGCAACATTTTAGAAGAAAACCAACCGAAGGAACAGGCTGGATTCAGAAGTGACTACTCCACATTAGATCATATACATACCATTAGACAAGTTGTGCAGAAATATAATGAATACAGCAAGATATATTATTTGGCCTTCATTGATTACAACAAAGCCTTCGACTCCATAAAGCATAAGTATATATGGGAAGCCCTAGAAAACCAAGGTGTTCCAATAAAATATATTAGGATCATTAGAGAAATATATAAGAATGCTACAGCTAAGATACAAACAGAAAAAGTTGGAGAAGAATTCCGTATTGAAAAAGGAGTAAGACAGGGAGACCCATTATCACCTAAGCTGTTCTCAGCTGTGCTGGAACATATATTTCGAAAGCTGGACTGGGATGAGTATGGATTGAATATAAACGGAGAGAGATTGCATCATCTGAGATTTGCAGATGACCTAATAATATTGGAGGAGGAACCGGGAAATCTGCAGATCATGATACAACAGCTGGCAGATGTTAGCATAGAAATGGGCCTAATAATGAACACGGAAAAAACAAAAATAATGACAAATGGGTTCCAGAGAATAATTGAAGTAAGCGGGAAAAGTATAGAATATGTAAGTGAATACACATATCTAGGCCAAATAATCTCACCTGAAGACCAAATGCAGAAGGAAATAAATACAAGAATAAATAACTCATGGAAAAGGTACTGGTCTCTAAAGGAAGTTATGAAAAACCCTCAGTTTTCAACGAAAGACAAACAGACACTGTTTAACACTTGCATACTGCCTTGCATGTTGTACGGCTGCCAAACGTGGTCACTAACAGACAAACAAAGACAATCCATACAAGTGTGTCAGAACAGGATGGAGAGGAGTATGCTAAGTGTGAAACTAAAGGACAAAATAAAACTTATTGCTATAAGGGCAAAAACTGGATTAGAAGATGTAACAACTAAAATGAGACAGCTAAAATGGAAATGGTCAGGCCACACAATACGAAGCCGAAAGAATAAATGGGCAAAAGATATCACGGTATGGTACCCTCGTGACGGGAAAAGAAGACGAGGAAGACAAAGGAAAAGGTGGGAAGACGAAATAATGGCTATCGCAGGAAGAACATGGACAAGACAGGCCATGGACAGAGAGATGTGGAAAAAAATAGGGGAGGCCTTTGCCAAAGGGCAAACAGATTTAATAATAAGTCAATAGTAAATAAGTACCAAAAGTTTTGTAAGTAGCTTAATCTGAATAAAGGCTCTTTTTATTTATTTATTTATTTATTTATTGGTCCTTACATCTATAGACAGCAACTAAGGAGAGCAATAAGGTCTGCAGGAATTTCTTTTAGAAATATGCTGTACCTTTTGTATGTATGACTTCTCTGTTTTCTGTTTCTGTGTACTATCTTCTAGCAATACATACACATCCGTCATGCCTCTCTCCCATTGGGGTAGGCAGATACCACTTTCTTCCTTCTTGCCATAAATTATTTCTAAGAAATAGACTACTTATCGTCGTTTGAAGATAGAAGTTCTGTCGTATCAGGTCCTCAAACGGACGGCAGAGAATAGAGAAGAGTGGCGCATACTCCACTGACAAGAGCGACGCTCTTAAATTTATGATGATGATCGTCGTTTGTTTTATAGGGACAAAACAATAATTTAATTTATTTTTTTTGGATTGAATAATAGGAACTTTTAAACTCCTATAGGAGCGTTATCTCTAACAAAACAAGGAGTCTTCTCTTATCAAACGTGTACGCGTCTCATGTCGTAGAAAGGATGATATAATCGCCATATGAGGGCACTGACTGACGCACGCAAGGTCACGCCGAATTCTTCGCTGTTTTATTATGAGTGATGTGTTACATCGTATTTTATTAGGTTAGTTGGTTATTGGGTAAAGAAGTTTTTTCGTGATCTTAGGACTTGGAAATCTTAAGGGTGTATGAGGTATAACTGCGAATCGGTGGTTGATTTTTTTAGGTTGTTACTGATGGTTTTTTATTTTATGGATAAATAGAGGCTGCCCGCGACTGAGTACGCACTTATTGTCATATTTTGAAAAAAATACATGATATTGTAAAATAACACAGCCTATTGTGTTATTCTAATGTCCAAGCTAAGTTATTGTAAAATTTCATTAAAATCTGTTCAGTGGTTTTTACGTGATGAAGTAACAAACATCCATCTATCCATCCATCGGCACAAACATTGACATTTATAATATTAATAGGATAGGTTTAAATAAATAGGAATACCGGCTCTTTTTAGACACTGCGATGTCATTCTCATTGTAAAAATCTCCATTTCTTAGCATACTGTAGGAAAAAACAGCAGCCTATAAAAAAAACCTAGCAAATACTCCAAAGAAGCTCCGGAATCGAGGTCGCGCCAAACCTATCTAGACATACTAGATTTTATTAGCCTAGTCTAGACTGGTTTCCGCTAAAATGGGAACTTATAGAAGCACGTTTTTTAACGTGTGTGACACGAGAAAGTTGGGTTGTGTCGGTTTTAAATACTTAATTTAAAACCGACACAAACGAACGGTTTTAAATACCTAATACTATAGTAGTATTGATTTCAGTAATGTATTGTGTATTTTTGTAAGTTACGTTATTTTGTAATCTAACTAATTAAAAAAGTACAATAGGGATGATGACTACATTCAATAATTCAAAAAATAATTAGTCCGTCTTTTAGGCTATTGAAAAATATTTGGAACACATTTTTTACCTGATTAAATACATAAAAAAATACAGAAACAATAAATACAAAGATACAGAGCATCAAAGTTACCCCCCACTCCGTAACTTTGATGCGGAGTGGGGGTTATTAACGTTACTCCTAGGTTAAAATCGTACTGAGGCGTGACGTCACGAGCAATTTCAACCCAGTGTATCTTTGTCATTTTTAGTTTAAGAGAAAAAATAAAAATACGTGTCGAATATTTTAAAATCTATGTGATGGACAAAAAAATTTTTTTTAGTCATCATGCCTATTTAGTTTGTTAAAGTGTGGTTGTCGACTAAACACTTGAAAAAAACAAGTTTTTGCTATAAAATGGTAATTATTTCGTTGTCTCGTTAGTCCTTATCAGTTAACGAGATTTAGTGATAAAGATAGACGTCCGATCTATGTCTTTATTAAAGAATTCAACACCGCCATGCTCATTCATAGAAGATAATGCTACTTACGACTATTGACTTCTTCCCAGTTATCGGAAGTCATCATGAGGAAGAATAGTTGACAAATAGCCGCCGCAATTCGATTTTTCACAATTGCAAAACTTAGTTCGCTTAAATATTAAAGACATTATTTTTCATTTTACTCTACTCCTCTCTCTCTCTCTCTCTCTCTCATTCATAAGGGGTACCTATTGTAATAAGTATGAGTAAGGAATGTACCTAACCTTCCTAGAACAGTTGAAGGAAAAGGCGGGTGTCATGTCGTATCAAGATGTTAAAAAGAACGCAGAGAATAGGGAGGGATGGAAGAGGCTCCACCGATAAGAGCTAAGCCCTTAAATTCGAAGAAGAAGAAGTATGTACATATTTAATCTGTTGTTACACTAAAAGTGAATACTTTCGTCATCAAATAGAGACACCTTGTAGGAAGTCTGCCCACGCGTTGTCTTCCGGAATACGGAAGTTTAAAACATTAAACCGTGTTAAAATATTTAAAAAAAGAACATATTGATAGATTGTTAAAATATAATAAATCATAAGACATTAAGGAATTTTCCTTAAAAGTCATTGAGAATGTAATTTTGTAAGTAGGTAAGGTGAAAGGCAAGTATGTGAGGACGACGAGTGTGTATGTAGTTTTGTATCTTAATAGAGGGCTTGGTTACAATAAGTAACTTAAACAATATATGATTAGGTTCTTTTTGTTAAAATCTTGCGTTGTTGGGATTGAATTGGGAACTATACATCACGCTTTATTAAACCAATCTAAACTTCCAAAGCTATCAAGTAATTTATGTTTGTGTTGAAGATCTAAAACTACTAGGTATACATCCTATTAATATTTATAAATGACAATGTTTGTGCCGATGGATGGATGGATGTTTGTTACTTCATCCCGTAAAAACCACTGAACAGATTTAAATGAAATTTTACAATAACTTAGCTTGGACTTCAGAATAACACATAGGCTATTTAATTTGTAGATATTTCGTGTTTTTTTCAAAGATATGACGATAAATGCTCACGAAGTCGCGGGCAGCCTCTAGTAATATAATATAAATACCTACATTCTTTCAACTCATACCCCCCTCCTTATTAAAAAATAACTTTTAAAGATAATTCTAGGATTAATGTAATTTTTTTTGACGTTTCGGCTATGGACACCTTTTAGTCCTAGGACTATCCAACTCATTTGGTAATAAGGGGGCTAGATTCAAAACACAGTTTCGCTCATCACTATTTTTTGTCTCTAGAAGGCTTAGAATCGTAGCCACGGCCGATATGGCATTGCAGACAGGTCCATCAAAACTATAGTGCTGTCTCAACTAACCCTTTTGCTTTTATAAATTAGTAGAAGACGGCTAGATTTTCAAAGACTAATTAACTTCTGTTAAACTGGAGATTTGCCAACATTGATAAAACTAAGTGCATAGGAAGTAATCGCACTATAATGTCCTTGATATTACGTTTCATTCACAACTGACATTCCAACGAAGGTGAACTAGGCTTGCAGTGCAATAAAAACCATGTCAGTCACTGGTAGTATGGTCCGGCTATACTGTCAGCGGGCTTTACAAGTTGAGCGATGGGGGCTTAGCACGGCGTGCCGCGACAATTATCTCACGCATGCTGTCCTTATCACTTTTAAAACTATAGACAGAGACATAAGCGTGACAAACGCATGACAACGTCTTGTCACGAAGTGCCATGCTAAGCTAGATGTTTGTAGTCCGTACTAATACACTCGAGAGCAATGAATCCGGGTCACTAAAGAATCCAAAAAAACTCGCGATCCAAGAATGCTAGCATAATGAAATTAATGTTTAATATAAAATTTTATACTCCTTCAATATATAAGTAATAACATTTATTAGTCACAAGATTTTAATGACAGAATATTAAGTAAAGAAAAAAAAAACTGATGATCTAACTTTAAAACTAAAATGTAAAACAATTTTTTTTTAAACAACTTTCATTTTCTTGAATTTTAACATTTCCCATTGCCTCCTCGTGTTTCCATTCGATATTTGGCATGCTTTAAACCAAAATCCGCAAACGACGATTTCTTTGTATTGACATTAATATACCTACAAGTAACTAAGAAGTTTTATATTTTAATTTAACAAGTATTTATTGGTCTCTTAAACACATTTTATTTCATACTAGCCTCATAAAATTAAATGTGTTTAAGAGACCAATTTTTCGAGATTCCTAGTTCTCGAGATATTTTAGTTTTTTGTTTACCCGACCCGGATTCATTGCTCTCGAGTGTATTATTACGTCAATGTTTGTGCCGATGGATGTGAGGATGTATCGATGGATGGATCCTTTCGGGCAAAAACCTCTAATCAGACTTTAATTAAACTTTACAATATTGAAAAATTGCTGGCAGAAGGAAGGCAAAGATGGCGTTTACTCCACTGGCAAGAGCCTTGCATAAATGTAAATGAAAAACGCAAGAAAATCTAATTTAGTCATTTCTGTCCCACTGCTGGACAAAGGCCTCATTTCTCATCCGCCATGACTTTGGGTCTCAAGCTACCTCCACCCGGGTATTTAAGACGTGCAGCTCGTCCGGCCACTTTTTCCGTGGTCATTTCTTTACAAAGAGTTATCGACTACAAATCATCTTTAGGATAAGTATTTAGGTGTCGAAAAATGTTACAACAACTTTATTTTATTTAACAGTTTATTGTAAGATGATAGTACATAGAGACAGAAAAAAAGAGAAGTTTTACAAAAGGTACAGCGTATTCACTTTCTATGTACTCGGTTCTTCAACTTACTACTTTTCTATAAAAAAGCTTACACTTTACTTACTCCGATTTCATCACCCACAAAGATGAATGAACAAACCTACTGGTAACGTTACGTTACGCAATACCGCGTAGTAAAGTAACGTGTCTGATCGTAACGTGTGATAGCGGATTAATTGTGTGACCGATTGCGATCGTGGTTGGATTTGTGTTGGTTTTCATGTGTTGTTATTAAAGCGGGGGATACTAAGACCCAGAACACATGGTGAAACGCAACTGCAACGAAACTGCAACTGCTAGTTACTTTTGAGTTGCATCTAAGTTTATGCTATAGACTCCGTCACGCGTCGTGTGTGGTTTTCTAAAGAAGTCTATAGCAGAAACTTCGGTGCAACTCAAAAGTAATTAGCAGTTTCAGATGCGTTGCAGTTGCGTTTCATCGTGTGTTCTAGGTCTTAACCTAAAGCCTGTACTCGATTCGCCGATATTAATTCGAACTTATCGTCGTAGTTTAATCAAGCCCCCGTGGTTACACTGGAAAACGGAATACGCTTAAGACTCCACCGATACGAGCAACGCTCTTAAGTATGAAGATGATATTATCGATTTATATCAAATGTTGTTTGATCAAAGTTAAATGTTAGGTTTAATTAGAGGGGTATGCAATGCACATTTTTAACTGAAAGTTGTATTGCAGGGTAGCTCTACAAACGTCGGGCATACTTTTTCGGCTTTTTTTTTAAACCGCAATAACCAACTTCAAAAGTTAATATCGACTAAAAGTATCCTTTTCCTTTTTAGTTAGTAGTTTATCGACATTTATTTTAAACATCTCATCCGCAGGCTCCATGAAGAGATAGAACACTTCTACATGTACATGTCGCCGACGGAAACGGAGCACCTCGTCCGTACGACAGTCGTGAATAGGATCCGTCAAGCGATCCTCACTCTATGGCCTCAAGCGCGTGTGGAAGTCTTCGGGTCGTTCCGCACTGGGCTGTATCTGCCTACCAGCGATATTGACCTTGTTGTTATAGGTGAGTCCTGTTATAGCATTAATCTGTCACATTCCAGGAAACCTAGAACAATAGAAAATCTATTGTGTCTGGTTTAATTATTGGTCAGTAGGTAAGAGGTTAGGCTGGCCATCGGTCAGTCAAACTGAAAACTAAATGCCTCAGTTTTACGTCAAAACTGATCGGTTTAACTGTTCGTCAGTGGCCAGCTTTACAACGGTTGAGCACTACAGATATGTTTAGTATAGATCCGAGAAACTATTTCTATGGTTTTTTATCGGATGTAGTGCGAAACCGCTCTTAAGAGTAAATAAACGCTGTAGGATGAAAATAAATAGTCTTTAAAAGACAATGCAACTCCGCCTAAGATTTTGTTTCTGGGTCCAAAACAAAAATTAACGGCCCAGAAATGAAACATATGCCAGAGTATAGACCTAGTCTACCACTACATTTTATTATTTATAAATATGGCGTCAAAAAATCGGCTCCGAGAGAAAGAAGATAAGCTTACTGAAGTTTTTAAGCTGCTATTTTCTTTGACTGACATAATAACTTCAGTATACCTTTTTTTCCGGAGCTGATTCGAATATCAAATGTAAATCGGAAATACTTAAAACATAGGCCCCACTCTATAGACGAGTGAAAAAACCACAGACATTTAAAATACTGGAGAAAACCAGATTGCTCCAGTTTTTAATATCCAACCTTGATGTAAACTACATCCTAATTCACTTAAATATTTCTCAGACTGGTTTTTATCTAGATATTTTGGACATCTGGACATTTTTTTATTCATACAGTTTTAGAAACGTATTGAATGACGAAATAAAAGTTCTTTTTTTAAATATTTAAACCTTGATCTTTTGGAAGCTAGAATTTTGGTGGGTGGGGCAAAGATGACCCATTGATCTTTCAAAGAGCAATTGTGCATTCCACTTAAAATGTAACTTCTACGGGCTTTTTACACCTCACTCTCTCTTCTGTCTCTATTTCTCTCTCTGTCTCTCTCATCTCTTTGTTCTCTTATTAATTCTATCAAAAAAGTTACCTCTGCACTTTACAATAATTAAAACGTAAAATATTCTATAATTTGTCTGATTTCATATATATAGACTATGGTCATGGTTTACAAATATAATTAACTGCGCAAAAAGTTAACTACCTATTAAATAATTTGTGTACGGTACTGATAATATTTCACCTGTGGCATTTCGCTATCTATGTATGTTATGATAACGCGCGGTATTACGGGTGCTTGTTATTTAAAATATGTTGCAGAAAGCATCATTACGTTACGTTACGTTATCAGCCCATACATGTCCCCACCGAGGGGCACGAGCCTACTCTCATACAGAGAGTGATTAGGCCGTAATCCACCACGCTGGCCAAGTGCGGGTTGGCATACACCTTTGAATTTCTTCTTTGGTGTATGCAGGTTGTTTCCTCACGATGTTCTCCAAAGCATCATTAAAGATAACCCTCCTATCGTTGCAATTTTCTCGCTTGTGACGTACCCGGCCTGCACACATATGACGGAGCGCAGCGCAGAGCATTTTTGATAGTCATATTATTATCGACATTGTTCTCATTAAAATAATATTCAAAATTAGTTGCTACAACTAATGAGCATCGAAGCGACTAAAGGTCTATCTACATACATTGGCAGTGCAATTTGTATGGAGCTGTTCACATTATGAGACTGATGTGCCTAAAGATAGATAAGAATGGTCTCCTGCATACGCATATCACTCATTCAGTTAATTTAAACCAGTGTTTTTCAAACTGTGGGTCGCGAAGCCCCACTCGGGGGATCGCCGGTAAAGAGAAAATGAAATTCTTAACTATGTACAATGAAAACACAATTTTTGTGCTTAACCAACTAACCTCGTACTTACTTACTGTCAAAACCTTCACTCATGTTTTTTTGCAGAAGGAAGGTCGTAATCTTGGCAAATAATGTATGGCCCAATATAGAAAAAAGGGGGTCGCCGAAATATTTCAACCCGTAAAGGGGTCGCGATACCAAAAAGTTTGAAAACCACTGATTTAAACCTTTAGCATAGTATTCGATACGTTTATCACACATTTACAATAAATCCGGGAAGATAAGTTACCTAGTAAATATTGTAAACAAATAAAATAGCCGAAAGGTAATTATCAAACACGCGCTGCCAAGGACAAGCGACCTTGTCTATAAATATACTAGGTGCAGATTAGATTAACCGTGGGTGTGATTTTGGCTGTTACGTTGTCGAGTTAGTCGGTTTTGTCTTTTGAAGAAAATGGGTTAGATTGACTATTTTTATATCAGATTATAATAATATAATAAAACTTGAACTATACTTTTGTCCGCGACGTCGTCTACAATAAATAGGATAATAATAATAAGTAGTTTATTTCTAAAACAGTAAGGCCTAGAACACACGATGGAACTGAAACGAAACGTTTCAAACTAGTTTCATCGTATGTGGTTTTCTAAAGGAGTTTATAGCAGAAACTTAGATGCAACTCAGAAGTAACTAGCAGTATCAGTTGCGTTGCAGTTGCGTTTCACCATGCGTTCTGCGTCTTATAGTAACTGTGTACAACAATAATTAAAGTTATAGAACTACGTTTCCGTTATTAAATCTAAAACAGAAATATCATATTCAAAATACCCTTGGCCTTGACAATATCAGGAAAGCAAAAATCCTTGTTATTTTATTACCATACAAACACATGTCCATATTAATTTAAAACACATTTAAATAATTAATTTATAGCGTACAGTTGTAAATTAAAACATCTGTACAATCATGGTTTGGTTACAAAAGAAAACTCAAATTGTTTTATCATTTTGTTTTTAAAGCTAACTCTAGATTCGCAAGGTAGCAGTTTTCCACAGAGATTAATCTAGGAAGTCTGTTTAATATCTTCTAATTGATTCTAAAGGGACGACGCTACTGTGTTGCCACTTTTTAATTTCTACTCTTTTTGGACAGACTGTATATTGCTTTGAGTATAGAATATATTGGCGCGAAATGGCTACCTTTTTGTATGGGATTTTTTATCGTTTGACAGTTCATCTACCAAGAAAACTAGAAAAAACTTGCGCTAACCTTAGCACGCTGTCATAAACTCAAAAAAAAATGCGGCACCTCCTCATATTATATTCTATACTCAAAGGTATACTGCGCGCAGAGCAGATAATCAAAGACTGTTTAAAATGCTTTTTTCCAGGCCAATGGGAGAAGCTGCCGCTCTGGACGTTGGAGCGCGAGCTGGTCGGCCAAGATATAGCAGAGAAGGAGAGCATCAAGGTCCTGGAGAAAGCCACCGTGCCTATTGTCAAGATGACTGACAAATATTCAGATGTTAAGGTATTATATTATATTTACTTACTACTTAGATGCTGCCCGCGACTAGTACGCATTTATTTTCCAAAATTGACTCAATATCTTAAAACAATCTAGCCTATGTGTTATTCTGATGTGCAAGCTATGTACAATATAGTAAAGTGTTGGAGTTATAAAATTTTACTTTTAGCTAGTTTGAAAAAAGAAAAGAAAAAAACTTACCTGTCAAACTTACCGTCTTTTGTTTTTTTTGTTCTATCTGCGTCGCTGTGTCGAATCACATTCATTACTTAATAAAACTACTATTTTTGAAGAAATCTCAACTTTTATTTCATAGACAGCATTAACCTGTTGAGTGGTTTTTTGCGTGAATCTGAACGAATAAAATAACATGTAAGGCTGGTGAATGTTGGTTGATAAAGTGAAAGGCCCTGCTCCGCTACTGAAATGCTCTTTGTAACATTTTATTTTACATACATACATATCCGTCTCTCCTCTTTTCCATCGGGGTAGGGAGAGATACCACTTCCCTCCACTTGCTATGATCCAAACAAATTTCTTCTTTCTTTCTTAGCTTTTTGTCAAAATCTTTATTTCTCAACTAGACGCTGTCCGCTACTTCGTACACATTTATCGTCATACCTTGGAAGAAAAACATGCTATTTCAAAATAATATAGCCTATGTGTTATTCCGATATATTAGCTACGATATTGCCAAATTTCATCAAAATCTATTCAGTACCTAGTTTATCCGTGAAACAACAACAAACATCCATCCATCTATCGGCATAAACATTGACATTTATAATTTAAGTAAGATTTGTATTTTTGTAGACATTGTAAACAATATTTTTAAAAAGAGCAACCTCTAGAGTTTCTTGCTGGCTTCTTCTCTGGGGAATCTGCCTTCCGAAGTCAGCGTAGCTTCCCTCCTTTAATGTTTTTCTTTTTTTGGTTCTTTAAATTCATTATTATGTTTTTTATTTTATTTTTTACTTTGTGACGAATTCAAGTGTAAATTTAATGTTACCTACGAATAAATTATTTTTGAATTTTGAATTTTGAATTTTTAAAAGAAATAATCATTTAATATCAATCTAATGAATGAATAACAATTCGCAGGTGGATATTTCATTCAACATGAGCAGTGGCGTGAAGAGCGCTGAACTTATCAAACAGTATAAGGTCAGTGTCATTTGATAATAGTTTGTAACTAGTTGATACGAGGTAGCTTGTAGATTGTATTTAAGTGGCTGTTGTCACGTGTTTGGTACTTTACTTTATTCTAAAACGAGGATTAGGCCGTGGCCCATGTAGGCAAACTGTTAGCGGCTGACTAGGTTGCGGCGAATCAATTTAGTACGCCCTTCCATATATTTGAAATGGAGTGTCCACAGTCAGCTAGTTTTCGCTCACTGTACGCAGTTTGCAGCGTTACGCGCGCTGACTATCTCAGACAGCGGCCGACTCCCACCAAAACCGGTGATTTCATTGATTTGAGTTTGCAGCTAACTCTTTCAGTTCGCCACAAATTTGCGGCTCACTCAATCGGCCGCTAACAGTTTGCCTACTGGGGCCACGGCCTTAATCTTTCACATCTCAGAAAATAAAGAACAATTGAAAATCTATTGTGTCTGGGTTTGTAATGGGCCAGTGGGATGTGAGAGGTTAAATAACTTCTAGAACTTTATCCCCCTTATTACAAAATTAGTTTTAAAGATTCTTTTTTAAAGTTTTTAAGGTTTTAAAGGTTCTAAGTCTAATGTATTTTTTTGACGTTTTATCTATAGCCGAAACGTCGTTTATCTGAGTTAGTCCTAAACTATAAAATAAAACTCGTTTTGTAATAACGGGGTTAGGGGTTAAAGTCCACGTATTGGAATGATGTTAGAGAGGGTAGATGCTTTTGCCCAGCAGTGGGATTAATAAGGCTACAAAAAGATTTGTATAATCAAGATGCATCGATTTATCGTAAACGTTGCGTGCACTGTAACCAAAAACATAGTGTGCGTGCACGCTCGCGATAGATAGATAGAAATACTTTATTGCCCATAAAGAAATTCAAATAAAACTTAAGACTAAATCATTGTGCGCAAAGGTGGCCTTATCACTAAAAGTGATCTCTTCCAGACAACCTGACAGAGCGAACAACGTACGGTTTTTGGTTACAGCGTACGGTTACAGCGTATGGTTACACCATTGCATGCATTTATTGTCATATCTCGGAAAACTTACAAAATATCTCAAAATAATATAGCCTTTGGATCATACAGACACTGAAAACAAAAAATATCTCTCCTGTTTCTGAAAGTTAAGGACATTGAATGCTAATTTCTTAACTTAATTGAAATCCGCATATTCTGTGCCCGATGTAGTTTTGGCCTGCATAAACATTTTGAGGATTAAGATGCTCCAATGTTCTTAATCATCTGGAACAGGAAAGACTATTTTGAACCTAATTATGTGTATGACTCCTTTATGTTATTCTGATATGGAAGCGATAATATTGTAAAGCTTCATTAAAATCTGTTCTGGCGTTGCGTGAAAGACTAACAAACATCTTCACATCTATCCATCGGTACAAACATTGACATTTATAATATGACTAGAGGCTGCCCCTGACTTCGTACGCATTCATCGTCATATCTTGGAAAATCATGGGATTGTAAAATATAGCCTATGTGTTATTCTGATGTTCAAGCTAAATTATTGTCAAAGAGCATCGAACCTAATTGGTATAGTAAAAAATTTCGGCATCACTTAGGCTACACATCCCCTTTTCGAGCTAGTATGGAAAAAAAAAGTTGGCGGCCACTGATGAAACTTACGTCAATCGATAGAGAAAAATATTATAAAACGATAGTATTTTGAATAATTACAAAAAGTGATATACTTCCGGAGGTATAGGACTTTGAAAATGAAAAAAATCACCACCTTCTTGCACCAGTTCGTCACTATAGTCTTTTCATTTTCCGATGATTTTCGTGACAGCTCTGATTTCCGTGTCATGCATACCTGTTCAAAGTAGGTAATGAAAAATAAATTGGTGCAAAGAACTGGTGCAAGAAGGTGGTGATTTTTTTTTATTTTCAAAGTCCTATATCTCCGAAAGTATATCACTTTCGGCAATTATTCAAAATACTATCGTTTTATAATATTTTTCTCTATCGATTGACGTAAGTTTCATCAGTGGCCGCCAACTTTATTTTTCCATACTAACTCGAATAGGGGATGTTTAGCCTAATTGATACCCTTTTTTTACTATACCGGGCTCCATACATATATGTTCGATGCCAATTCATTAAAATCTATTCAGTGGTTTTTACGTGATGAAGTAACAAACATCCATCCATCCATTTGCACAAACATTGACATGCATTTGTATTTATAATATTATTAGAATTACAAAAACATATAATTTTATTACTTTATAATTATTTACAGGAAAAATACCCCTGTCTCTCTCGCCTAGTGATGGTCCTAAAGCAATTCCTATTACAACGCGACCTAAATGAAGTGTTTACGGGCGGCATATCTTCCTACTCGCTCATACTCATGTGTATAAGCTTCCTCCAACTACATCCGCGACCGGAGCGACTGAGACAGCCACATAATCTCGGTGTACTACTCGTAGAGTTCTTTGAGCTGTATGGACGGAAGTTTAATTATGTGAAAACTGCAATTAGGGTGAAGAATGGAGGGTCTTATCTTTCTAAAGATGAGATTTCTAAGGTGGGTGATGTTTTGAGTGTTTGTAGATGTTTAAGGCCGTGGCCCCAGTAGGCAAACTGTTAGCGGCCGACTGAGTGAGCCGCAAATTTGTGGCGAACTGAAAGAGTTAGCTGCAAACTCAAATCAATGAAAGCACCGGTTTTGGTGGGAGTCGGCCGCTGTCTGAGATAGTCAGCGCGCGTAACGCTGCAAACTGCGTACAGTGAGCGAAAAATAGCTGACTGTGGACACTCTATTTCAAATATATGGAAGGGCGTACTAAATAGATACGCCGCAAACTAGTCAGCCGCTAACAGTTTGCCTACTGGGGCCACGGCCTAAGAAAGGTCTTCTTTAGGTAAAAACGTAAAATAAAACTTTTAACTAATCCATTTAACTATTTAACAGTTTATTGTAAGATGATATGTACATAGAGACAGGAACAAAAGAGAAGTTATACAAAAGATACACCATATTTCTAAAAGAAATTTCTTCCTGCAGACCCCACAGAGAGAGAAGTGATAGTATGAAGGCAGGATAGTCACTTAACCTACAATAAACAATAAATTAAATATAACTATACTACTATTACTATTTGTTGAATGACTACAGGCTGCCCGCGACTTCGTACGCATTGATAGTCATATCTTGGAAAAAAATGGAAAAAATCATGATATCATAAATAGCCTATGTGTTATTATTATGTGCAAGCTACAATATTGCCAAGTTTCATCAAAATTTAGTTTTCGTCTGAAAGAGTAACAAACATCCATCCATCCATTGGCACAAACATTCAATTCAATAAAGATTTATTCATAGGTAACCCAAAATTACACTTGAATGCGTCAGAAATATAAAACAAAAAATATAACAAGTTAACAAAAGTAAAAGCAAATTAACTGACTGAAGCTACGCTGACTTCGGAAGGCATTTAAAATATAATATAAGTAGGATGTAAAATATTACTTTTGTTTTCGTAGGAAATGAATGACGGGCACAGACCATCCTTACTATGTATCGAAGACCCGTTAACGGCTGGCAATGACATCGGCCGGTCCAGTTATGGTGCGATACAGGTTAAACAGGTAAATATTCATGCATTGTTTGATTTATATGGGTACCTATCATAATTTATACTGTTTTTTTACGTTTTGTGATAAAGAATATTTTTATACTAAGTGCCTAATGTATATTTAGACCTTAGAAGGTAGATCTGCGTTAGTTTTTTGTTTCATTTGAGAAACACTAGCAGAATGCTACACCAACGCTTAAATAAAGCTTAATTATATTGAACGGAATTCAGTTCAAACCAAATATTTGGAGATCTTGAATGCGAATATAATATTTATTTAATTAATGTAATAAGTTATTCAATTAAAATTACCGTTATTACGGTTATGATGCTCCATTTGAGCACCATTAAGAAAAGACTACATAAGCAATATTGGTTCGAATTTCAAAGTATAAAAACTTATGTGTTGTTCTAATTGTATTTTAACTAATCGATCGGTCAATCAGTATAAAGACTCAATATCGTCCATTTATTAATTAAACTAGTTCATCAAACTAATCCACCAACTTCCAGGCATTCGACTACGGCTACATAATACTGCAACAAGCGGTGGCCCCCCACAACGTGCAATTCCTCGCGCGTCACAGCGTGCTCGGCCGGATCGTGCGTGTCACGGACCACGTGATGCAGTACCGGCGGTGGGTGCGAGACACCTTCGAGCCGTATTTCTTCCCGCAGCGGCTGCCGAGAAGAGTGCGCAGGAGTCGATCCCCGTCGCCTTCGCCTAGTGATAGTGAGAGGGTGAGTGTGTTATAGGCCAGTGTTTTCCAAAGTTGTCATTAACGCCTCCTTGGGGGTGCTGTAGGCCTAAAGGGTGATAAGAGACCCTGAAAATAATTAAGGTGTTTTGTACAGGCTTAGGAATTTTAAGTAGGTGAAAAAAGGAGAGGGTAAAAATAATTTGATGTTTTGGAACGTTTGTTAGAAAGTTTGGGAACCCTGAAAACAAAGAGTACAGAACAGATAAATTTATAGAAAAACACTCGACCTCTTCATCGAAGAAGTAGCAACGTCGCTTCTTCGTGGACACAAATTTGATTGTTTCTACGTAAGAATTTTTGTCATTAGATGATTGTGAGACGCATACTTGACGAATGCATGCCGTCAAGCAATCGTCAAATTACAAAAAAGTTCATATGACTTGCGGTTCCATGCACAGTTGACCTTAATGCGACAGATAATACGCTTGACGCATTTTTCTTTAGACTGGTTACACACCAAGGCAAGCCGGGCCGGCGGTTTTGGAACGCAGATAGTTTTAAAAATGTGTTGTGTCAGCTTATGGACGTCCACTGTTGCACAAAAGCCTACCCCAAGGATCAGCACAACGACTGGTCTTGCGCTGTCCACATATAACTGCTTCCCGCAACTTACCTTTGTCTCCCCGCCCCCAGGAGTGGTCAGACGGCGGCTCCCGCTCGCCGGGCGCTGCGCCGCGCACGTCGCCGCCGCCGCTGTCGGCGCTGCAGTGCTCGTCGCCCACACCGCGCCGCGTGTCCGCGCACCAGTCGCTCATCATACACCACATCACCTCCAACTCCGACTTCAACAACATACCCTCCGGTTAGTACTATAAGATCAGTTAACACAACAAATAAGCTTTGAAGCATCGAAGCGACTACAAGCGAATGTCGTGTCAACTGATTTTGAATATGACAATCAAAAATCCTCTGCGCTGCGCTCCGTCAGGTGTGCGCCGACTCTTTAGCGAATTGATAGCCCATATGCAATTACCCTGGTGTTGGTATGACCGAGTCACACAACATTAACTATAATAATAAAGAAATTGCAGTAAAGAACCTCACACTTGGCACAATTTTGTCTTTTTTGTTCAGATATCATAAATTTTTGGAGATAAACAAGCAGCTCCATCGAGATTTGCTAGTTTTTTACAAAATGTTTTCGATGAGATTGGTATTGGTATTAATGGAAATATTGGTAGGAACCAAAAGCGAGGTTTTGGTGGGGAACATCAAATTTCATAAAACATGAATTTTGTGACAATGAAAGGTGTAAAATATTCCTATAAAACTAAAATGTTTCCCCCCAGGTGTAATGCAGTCCCGCGGCGGTGGTGGCGGCGGCGGCGGCGCAGGCGGCGACACGGCCAAGCCCCGCCCCGCTGCGCGCGCGCTGCCCGCCGCCAAGCAGCGCCGCTACTCGCCGCCCGCGCCGCCGCCGCAACGACACAACAAGAAACGACGCCAGTTCCAGCCGCAGCCGCAGCGATGACGGACCTACGGTTACAACCAACCGGTTAATCAAAGCCTCAAACCGGTTAATCATAATGTTAAACCGGTTAATCATAATATCGGACCGGTTAATCACAATAGTAAAGCGGTTATGCAAAATAGTAAAGCGGTTAATCATAATATTACACCGATTAGCTCTATAAACAAAACCGCTTAATCCTACTTCTGGTGACATTTCAACAAAATGGTAATCTACAGCGATAGTTCATACACCCCTTATTTTAAATAGATTATTGTATAGCTTCAATAGAAAAGCAACTGAAGCTTTGACAGTTACGGCCGCAACTTCTGCAATGATACAACACGATTACCATGTTTCCGAAAGGTAATTACGACAAACCGGGTAACTATTTAACCGGTTAACATTTAAAAAATCCGGTTAACCTTATCGCAGATTCGGGTAATACACGCTCTTATTAGGCAGCTTTCAAAGGCTCAGTAATTGATTTATTACCTACATTTACGAAACCTGTTTTCATTGCAGTTAAATAATTATGGCTCTAACATCACGGCGACTGACAAAAAAGTATGGAAGGCTAAGAGCGATTAAATTACCATAGAAATAGTTCTAATTTCGGATCGGACTGAAACCGCTCTAAGGCCTAGCATCTTATACTTTTTTGTCAATCGCATGTTACCAAAACATGTGGACTAAAGTCGCGTCTACACAGCATAAAAGGCCGTGCCAGATCTGTAAAAGTCCAGGTACTTACCTATACTAATTCTCATTCAGTTTTTGTATGGGAAAGTGCCTTGTACTAATATACCTGTATGTCACGTGCTGTATGACCGACGCTTTGAGGTAGGGACAGTCTGATCCCACGTTGCGTGTGACGAGTGTGCTTATATAGGGTGACTTTAAATTAGTGAACGATAGAAAAGGATATGCATGTACTTGTGATAACAAACAACTTTTACTATGGGACCATGGTCGAAATAATTCAAAAATTTTTGAACTTCCCATACAAAATGCACCAGCTGATAGTATGAGGGGAACAATTTTTTTTTTGTGATTTCGACCTTGTTCCCATAGTAAAAGTTGTTTGTTATCACGAGTACATGCATATCCTTTTCTATCATTCACTAATTTAAAGTCACCTTGTATAGCAGGGGCTCAAGTCTGCTGATTTCCAATATTCTTAGCAGTGTCAATGGCATTTTTTTACACATTGGTCGTAATCAGTGTACAGGGGGCTTAGCATGGCGCGCTGCGACAATTATCTCACGCATGCTGTCCTTATCACATTTAATACTATAGACAGAGACGTAAGCGTGACAAACGCACGACAACGTCTTGTCACGGAGTGCCATGCTAAGCAAGCATAGCTACAAAGTTATCTGTGAAACAGCCGTTATTGTAACTACGGCCACTAATACGGAAATGTCAAATTGAAAAACTGCTGCGATTGGTAGAAATACAATTTTGTATTGCTTTGCTACTAGCGCAGCCGTTCATTTCACAGATAAGTTGGTCTGTCTGTAAGCCATTGGTTAGCAGAATACCAAATGTGTCGAAAAATGCTATTGCCACTACTGACACACAACTGAGGGTGTTTTAAATGAGCAGACTTGGGCCCCAGATATAATGCATTTGTTGCGTACGAGGACTAGTCTGTTACTACCTTCCTGAAATATTCCGTTGTATCAGTGTCTTATACTGTGATAGAAGTGCCTACGGCGAGGGGTGCGGGGTGCGATAACTAGTCTTAAAAATAACGCCTAAGTTCAATAAATCGTTGTTGTACTTTATGGAAATGTTTTAAAGGAATTGTATATGGGGTGTAACTGTGTGTGTATTGCGAGCTGTAACTGTAACCAAACAGATACAGTAACGAGGTTCTAGTGCAGTGGTTTTCAAACTGTAGGTCGCGACCCCCAGGGGCGTCGCGAAGCCCGGGGGGTCAGCAAGGAAAAAATGGCAAAATTCTCAACTAAGTACAATAAAAACACAATTTTTGAGAATAACCAAGTGACCTCGTACTCACTATCAAAACCCTCAAGGTTTTTTTGCAGAATGACAGTCGTAATCTTGATAAATAATGTATGTACCAAATTACCAATATAGAAGAAAGGGGTCCCCAAAATTTTTGAACCCATAGAGGGGTCGCGTTATCAAAAAGTTTAAAAACCACTGTTCTAGTGTGTACGCGTGTTACAGTTACCCTTTGATGCGCGGAAAAAACCGACAATCGTCGGCTCGCTGCGAGCCGCTCGTGTCGCGTTCGTCGCAGGCTCGCGAACCACGTACACACTATGTTTTTTGGTTACAGTGCATGTAACCTGCTTATTACGATTTAGTCGCCCGGCTAACTTTATTCCGCCTTTGAGGCAATAAACATTTGTATGGGAAAAAGAAAAGGGCTGTTTTAAGGCTTTCAGAAAAATGTATCGATTTTTTCTCACCGTTAAAATCACCATTAGACTGCAATGAAAAAAAATATTATAAAATAGGTCCAAGCGTTGTTGAGTTATGCACTTAGCAAAACATTTTGCGATTCATTTTTTTATATTATAAATTCTGCTAGGCAAAGACAACCGCTAGTATTTTTTTTTTCATATATCCACTAGTGTTTCCTGGGAAAAGTCCTTAAAGTTCTATCACTTATAATCTCTTTGTTTCGAGTTTTTTTAAAAACGCTTCCATAAAGTAAAGCTTAGTAAACGATTAACGACAAAAGTTATAGAACCCCGGTAGAAAATCTATCCCATACAATACACATACATAAAAAAATATTTCATTTAAAAATACGTCATGGCTCTATGATAACTTGACTAGGCCGGGAATAGTTCCTTTTAAACTAGTATTTATTAGTATAGCTAGGTATTTTTAAGTCGCGTGATGATAATGACGCTTTTACCCAGCTGTGGGACATGATAGGCTGACTGTATTTGTGACGGTTATATACAGGGTGTTAGGAAAAGTATCACTTTTCTTTTAACCAGGTATTGTGTTAGTGATGTAGAACACATTCCACGCAATCGCTCGCCCTCTACGGGCGGCGAGCGCGCCCGACCTACTTACTCGTCGAGAGTTGAATGACCTTTGCTTTAGAGCGCGCGATTAATAATGAAATTCTTAATTAAAAATGAGTTCAACATTTTTTTTGTTTTTCGTGGAATGTGTTCTACATCACTAACACTATACTGGTTAAAAGGAAAGTGATACTTTTTCTAACACCCTGTATTTTTCATCTTACAAACATCCTGTATTATCATGCGACTTTTATTCTATCACTGCCGCGTTAGATTAAGGATTTACAGAGCTAGTAATTAGGTATAGGTATCGTTTAGGTGTCCTATGTTTTTTGGAAATGTTACATACTGGAAGTCGTTTCGGAGGTACCTTAGAAAAAGTTCTTTTTAGGTTAAACAGTTGACATAACTCGTTTAGTATGACATCGCTTTTGTACGAAATCTAGTTAAAGTCAGCACGGTATTCTTATAGCTGTCCTTTTCTGTCATTCGGTAATTATAGTCTTAGAGCAAGACAGCATGATTATGATAATGAAGTAAAAATCTTTTAAAAGTCAGCACGGTATTCATATAGCTATCCTTTTCTGACATTCAGAAATTATCATTTTAGAGCAGGATAGCATAATTCGATTTAATGAAGTAAAAAATCTCGCGTGAATATGTACGCCCATATGTATGTAACGCAGACATATTTCTAAGAGCATAAAGCTATTACCTACGTATAATCACGCGCGAATGCCCGAATGATAGACCGTGCATATCCGTCATACTATTCGTGTTATTAAAATAGACTTTAAAAAAAAAAACAATAAAATCACAAAAAAAATTGACGTGACGTTTTAAAACGTTTAGAAAAAATTTAGATTTTTAATGAAGTCGAAACTTTTTTACTTTAAAATATACTTTAAATAAATTGTCTTCAATTTCACAGTTAGATATTAATTATTAAACTCTATTAAATTACTATCGGTCATACATAGAGGTACAATCGCTCTTTCGCGTTGACGCACGCGCAACGCTATCCCACGTGTGCGTGTGACAAGTGTGTTTCTAATCATAATATTTTTATGGAGCAGATTTTCATAATGCGTTGCGTACGTGGGATGACTTGGTTTCTTTCTACGTTTAGGCTGCGCTCACTTTGGCTGCGTTTTCGTACGAATTTCACTCGTGCGTACACTTACGAACACGCACGAATAATCCCGACCTTAGAAGTACTATGGGAGCGCTCAGACTGCGTGCGAGTTAGTCGTACGTATACGCAGTCTGAGCGCTCCCATAGTACGTGTTCGTACGTATACGCCCGAGTGAATTTCGTACGAAAACGCAGCCAAAGTGAGCGCAGCTTTAGACGGTAATAATTTATCAAATATGGCCGATAAAACAATAGAATAAACAAAAAAATAAATTAAAAAAGAACTTGCCCCCGCACCCCAGCGAAACCATGGCAACACGCTTTTGCAATATTTTGAAACTTCGAACACCAGTTGACTGTTTTGTGTATTAGAAAAGCTGTTTAGGTTATGCTACAAGTGAAGCACTTAACTGAGACCTTTAGGCCGATTGTACGGCCTAAGTGACATGAACGGATTTTTAAATTAGCCGCATTATACTATATGGATGACATTACAAACATTTTGTCATCGATACAGTATAATGTAGCTAATTTAAAAAGTCAGGGGTTTTACTTATCTACACTTAGGCCTTTGCCACCCTAGACGGAAACTCCGTCGCCGAACTTCCGCGGCGGAACGCCAATACATGGCATTTTTGACCTATTTTGCTACTGGTTGTCGATGCTTTGATATTTTTAAGTATCAAACAGAGAGTTTTTCTCTTATAGCTCTTGATATCTCTTGTCATCTCTTGACACCGTTCTATGCCGCTTATGTACCGCATAATCAATCTCAGTTAAGTGCAAAACTTGCAGTGTAATACGCGAATATATTCTAATATATATAATAATTTTATTAACAACAATAGTGCTGTGAATGTAGTATAGATTTTAGGTTATAAATTTTATAGGGTGTAAGTTTTAGGTGTACTAAATATAGGTTTTAAAAATATACAAACATATCTGTTGTGCGTTTTACCTATTGGGGTAGGTTACCACTTCCCTCCACTCGCTACGATCCAAACACAATTTCGCTTCATCCAATGTAGCCGGGTCCACAAGGACCGAGCCTGCCACGCAAAGCAGCTAGGTCTGTGTGGACGCGGCTAATGAAATTAGTTGTTAATAGTGATCACAGTAAAGATTTTTATCTTAGACCCAAAACACACGATGAAATGCAACTGCAACGCCACTGAAACTGCTAGTTACTTCTGAGTTGCATCGAAGTCGCTATAGACTTCTTTAGAAAACCACACACGACGCAACTAGTTTGAAAAGTTTCGTTTCAGTTGCGCCGTGTATAACTCAAAAGTAACTAGCAGTTGCAGTTCCGTTGTAGTTGGGTTTCACCTGGTGTGGTCTTAATTATTGATTTTATTGTTAACTATTTGTATTTGATGGTCTTTTCTTCTTATTTAAGAGCTTAGGTGGAGCCTCATCCATCCCTCCCTATTTTCTGCCTTCTTTTTAACATCTTGATACGACAAAGGAAAGGAAGACTCAGACGGTCGCTCCTAAAACAGATGAAGGAAAAGGCGGGTGTCATGTAGTATCAAGATGTATTTGATGGTAGCATAGATAATAATATTCTATATCAATTTTATGATTTTTTGTTTTATTATTTTATCTCTATTCTCTGGCCCAGTAGTCCTATATTATTTATATAATTTTATGATTAATTTTCTATCAAATCCTGTCAAAAAGTACACCTATCGCTTACACCCTATTTAAAAAATAGGTTAACGCTTATTTTTATACATTTTGGTAGCTAAGATAACGGTTAATAATATGAACTGTGTGTGACTTATTTAAAGAAATACTTTAGTATTAATTTATTTTGGAAATTTAAGTGTGTATATTTTTAAATATTATTCGATTAGTTTGTATGTAAGGGAATATAATTAAATAGGTACTTGTAAAGGTTTTGAAAGACTCAATTCACTTGTTAGCAGTTTTGTAGTTCTGTCAGAAAAAAAACAAAAAAATATCTTGTCAGAATTTGACAGAAGTAACGTATAAAAGAACTTCTAGATGTGAAATGATTTCAAGTCTTATAAGTTATGTTTTAAGACTTGTATTTGAGCAATGTATTACATTTCCGTGCTATGATTGCGATAATTTTACTTTATCTGACAATCAAAAGAATAATCGACTTTTTAATTAATGTGGTTAAAATAAAAATGTGTTAAAATTGCGTCAGAAAAAAAATATCGAATACAATTGGGGTTCCAAAATGACGCGAAATTTTTATACTGCGGTATTAACTTTGAATTAGTAGAGCAAGGAAATAGGTATGGCTAAATAATATATAAATAAATACATATAAGGGCGTTTTCAGACCTAGCGTTTTAAACGCGCGGAGACGGTCTTTTTCAGCATACTCACGTACACGCGCGCTACATACCTACTTGCTTCACGCGCGTATAAAGGTCTTCGCACATTATAACAACTCCACGCCAACGCGGCAGCAACTCTACTCACACTCTCGATGAGTAGTACGTGTCGGGGTTGACCTCTAGTGTACGATGCGTAGGCCACTCGTTGTACACTACTTTATAATCATTTTTTGAAATTGAACCTTGAACATATGATACAGGGCTTAAATTTCAATGTCTAGCATAGAGTCGAGTCGCCGGTGAGTTGTTATAATGTGCGAAGACCTTAAGGGTGTATACGCTCGAACCGGTGGTGTCATGTCAGTATCAACATGGACTACACGAGCTTAGAAGCACGTCAACGCTCGTACGAGTAAAAGACAAGCGTATACGCGCGCATAAAACGCTAGTCTGTAAACCCCCTAAATGTGGAATAAGTAACACTCATAAAATGTTAAGTGACTTGTAAAAAGCAATAAAAAATTAATTAATTCGTACAAATTAATGTAAGCAATATTTTACATCGATAAAAATTAATTATCAATTAATCGAGATTCTGTTAAAAAAAATTACAACACACACTTAATAACAGTTTCTTGAGTATTTTATAGGTATTAAAAAAAACTAAAAAAAATTGCCTTAGAATTTAAAATTGGTTTTTCAAACAACTATGTCCCTTAAATGAATTACAAAATATTTGAGGCCCCTAAACAAGTGGGTCCTAAAATGGGGGACCGTGGGTTACAACTGATATATAACTTGCATTTAGTCTAAAAGACTGTTTCAAGATTAAAATATCATTTTTCTAAAATCATATCACTAATTTCAGTCAAAATATAAAATTATTGAATAAAAATTCATTGGCACTTGGAATCGAGTCATTTTTCAAATAAACACTGAAAAATCCGTCTCATATTAAATTGTAGCTTTTGCATTAATTTAACTGTTTACTATACTTACTTCTGAGTCACGAATGCATGTTTTTATTTAGTGTTTTAGAGTCGGCGCTCATCTGACGGAGCGCAGCGCAGAGCATTTTTGATTGTCATATTATTATCGACATTGTTCTCATTAGAATAATATTCGTAATCAGATAACACAACAAATGAGCATCGGAACATCGAAGCGACTATATGCGAATATTGTGTTAACTGATTTAGAATTTTATTCTAGTGAGAATGTCGTTAATAACATGACAATCGAAAATGCTCTGCGCTGCATTCCGTCAGATGTGCGATTATTAACTCACAAGTTCAATTTTAAGCGTAGTTTCAAACTATAAATTAACAACTATCGCCTTACACTCGTTTGATAAACATAGTTATTAATAAGTAGATCTCTCGTTTTTATTAACTAACTTATTTATATTGCGTATTTATTTTAATTTTATTACTGGATTTGAGTACAGTTAAAAGGGCCTCACTTGTTAATTGAGGGCCCACTGGTTAAAGTGAAAAAGGGCCGCACCGGCTAAACAGCAATATAACGAATCAAAGACGTTAATTAATTAATTTTAATACAGTTAAAAACCAGGTGGCACATTGCCCTGTACTGTATGAAAATATAAATAATTTTTCAAATTCTATGACGTATATTGACAACAAGTTTATTACTTTTTTACAGTAATATTGTTTTGTTATTCCTTTATTTAATACTATGTTAAGATGACACATATCCGTCACGCCTCTCTCCCATTGGGGTAGGCAGAGACCACTTCCTTCCACTTGCTACGATCCAAACACACCTCTTTCGCTTCATCCACATTCATCAGTCGCCTCATACATGCCCGCCAACGCTAAGCCAATATGCTACATGATTAAAAAGAAGAGTTTAACTACGCTCTACGTTTGAACAAACTAATCCACACACAGAATTTGAAATGCCAGTCCGAAAATCAGCTTAACTTTAAAAAAAGAAATATAATTTACGACTCTCTTTTAAGCGTGCACTTCTAAAAGCTTTTTTAAAATCCATTTGCTATATCAAAGTGCATCTGCTGGTTTGATATATGGGATGATGAAAATATGAAAGACATGGTTTAAAAACTCAATATATTAACACAATTGGAGGTAGGGTATTACCATCTCACCTTACTAGGCTGTCCCTCAGGAAAGGCAACTAATGCAAGTAAAAAATCAATTTGACAAATAAAAAATGCACACTTAACTGCACTGAGATAACGGAAATGTGTGTGAAACTACAGATGACTAACATAGATCAAATAACAGAGGGAATAGAAGTTGTGTTGTATCAGCTCAAACGGACGGCAGAGAATAGAGCAGAGTGGCGTATACTCCACCGACAAGAGCGACGCTCTTGAATATAATGATGATGGAAACATTCTGTATAACCGAGCGGTTACTGCGAACAGAATGAAGTTAGCCGTTAAAAGTGGGCGCTTGTGACAACCTAACTTCATTACGCAACGCTGTGATGGCTTTATAAAAGCGGAATACGTTTTTGGTTACCATGTTTTACGTGTAGGACTATCTACACATTCCCGGGTTAGGGCTACCTGTGTTCAGAGTTGTCCGTTTCACTATAGACGCTCTCACGCGAAATTGTGTGAACAAGTTCATACAATTTGTATGTAGCCGATATTGGCCGTGTTCCGTCAGGGACGTGTTCCTGGAAATGTGAGGTTAGCCCTTAACTGGAGTATGGTTGGGGAAATCGTTATCGAACAGTGTAAGATAGATTTTGATTTAACCTCTCACATCCCACTGACCCATTATAAACCCAGACACAATAGATTTTCTATTGTTCTTTTTTTTCTGGGATGTGAAAGATTCATTACCCAAAGAATGTTGCACTCTGTTACGAATTTTGGGGATTTGTTATTTGTCTATGTCACTCAAAAACTGCTCCATTATCCGAATTTACGGCACATCTATCTCCCATCGGGGCAGACAGAGACAACTTCCCTCCACTTGCTACGATCCAAACACACTTCTATCGCTTCATCCAGATTCATCAGTCGCCACAAAATATCTGAAATAGATATTTAAATAGAAAATAGATATTTAAGTCGTCATTTTTTTAGCCTATGTTGTCCCACTGCTGGGCAAAAGCCTTTCCCATGCTTCTCCACACATTTCTGTTAGTGGCGGTAGTCATTTATATAGTTATACCCTGCTGAGAATCGAACCTTAGATCTCTGAATGGCAAAACGGTATTTTAAACATTGTGTCGTGTGAGTCATTTTATCTCTAAGAATCTAACCAAAATATTTCAATACAGTTTAAATGTTCACCCAGCTGAGATTCGAACTAAGGACCTTTTAATGTGGCTAAGTAAATACTGACCATGCCGCCAACTAGGTCATGTAATCGCTAAAAAAAGTAATAAACTACAAAACGCAATACCTCTATTACAGAAATGTGGTGGACTGTAAAATCGTACCATTAATTTGTAAGACAGACTTTTATGGGCGACTGTTCATAGGCACGGCTTTGTCGTCGCCAGGGAGGGAGTTAGTAGGGGCTTGGGGGTCTAGTTTTGGTTAATGATGAGAGATGAGATTTGAGAAATGGTTTTTTCAAAACAAAGTTTGTTAAATGTTTAAATTTTATCATTTCGATAGCAACAAAACTGTATAGTCAATTTCGTAAAAAAACATACAAAGCTGATAACTGTCTTTTTAAATGATAACATTTTTAAAGCCACTCCATTTTGTAGAAGTTCTTTGACTACCAATAGATTTCCATATACAACTATGAGACATGCATGACCCCCATCATTAAAATTGGGTGCCCCCAACCTAAATACGTCCTACATTCATTTGTCGATGGAAATGACAGCACGAAGCTAACACGTTTTTGATTTATAACACATTTATATTCCATTTTGTTGCCGTACGTGCATTACTAAAGCAAAAGTAAGGAGGAAATTAATATCTTGTATCTAGAAATGATTGGGCTTATGGAGTTATAATGAGGATGTTTGGATTGAAGTGGAATTAGGGTTTAGCTAGTAGTGTACCGCGGTTTTTCTTGGGAGTTGTTTTAACTTCAGATTAAAAATCGGTTAGTTTCTAAATAAATCATTTAAAACGTCATTATACGATCGATAGACAAAATGCTAAGTTTTCACTCGTAAGTCATTTTGAATAACAAGGAATAACAAAACGAAGATCCAAACGCGTTCGCTTAAAAATAAATTTAAAAAAGCAATAATACCTACGATAAATATGAATATCTAATATAAATTAAAGCTGTTGGTTTTCCAATAAATAAATAAATAAATAAATAAATAAAGAGTGCATCTAAAATACAGAATATAGAATATAAGTTGAAGAACGTAATGTTTTAAACGCTGGTAAAATTTCTGGCAAACTTTGGTTTTTCTTATGATGTGGGTAGGCTCGTGCCCCGGTAGTGGGGACGTTAATAGGCTGATAAGGTAGGTAAATTCGCTACCCCACTACAATCTGACCTTGTTACAGTCGACGGCACACAAAGCTTTACACAGAGGCACCTTATAAGTGCTATATTAGAACTTGTTTTGATCTTGACTGTAAAGACATTGCGTACACTGCATAATATTTGACTTTAGTATCGAAACTAGGAGTGCCCTAAAGCCGCGCGTACTTAGCGAGCTGTAACCGTAGGTCTATCTACACAGATCCGGGCCGTGCCCAGGACGTGTCCGGGCCGTGGCCCGTCAGGAGAGAAAACAATACGTCGTCATAACTGTATCCGGACCGTGTCCGGGACGTGTCAGGAAAAAAATATCATTCCATACATTTTCTATGGATTCGTTCACACACGTTGTCATGACGACGTATTGTTTTCCCTCCTGACGGGCCACGGCCCGGACACGTCCTGGGCACGGCCCGGATCAGTGTAGATAGACCTTATCTGTTATATTCAATGTAACCAGTGTGTCGTTCGAGTTTTTGGTTGTAACCAAAAAGACTTGCACTAGAAAAAGAGCACTGTAGTGCTTGAACGGTTACATTTACAGTAATGAGTACACGCCCTAATGGCATAATAGACGCGAGTACGGGGACACACCAATACTTTCCGTCACATATTCAGTGTCGCGACACATCAGCAGAACGTACGGCGCGGAACGTTCGGTTAAAAACGCTCGCAATGTCTTTTAAGTCTTCTATGACACATCAGCTGAAATTACGTCGCATACATTTTCTCCAGTCGCCGAACGTTCGGTTCAATACGCTCGTAGTGTTTCAAGTCACCTATGACACATCAGACGAAATTACGCCGCGTACATTCACTCTTGCCGCTGAAATTTCGGCTTTCGAGATTTTTGGTATAGAAATAGTTCTCGGATCTATCACGGATCCATGCTAAATGTCTCTGATCGGATAAGAATTAGATGCAGTACGTAACCGCTCTACAGGTAACAGAAAGGGGGTATAATCCCGAAACACAGCGATAATATTCATGAAACTGAACAATTTTCCCCAAGGAACATGGGTCGTACGTAACTCGAAAAAAATTTTCGGATCGACCATACTCACTCTTGGGGAAAGTTGTTCAGTTTCATGAGGACTATCGCTGTGTTTCGGCGTTATACCACCTTTCTGTTACACCCAGTATAGGCGAAAGTACATTTTCAGATTCGTAAGGTGTTTCAAATACCATGAGGTCACATTGACATTGATTCCTTGATATAAAGAAAAGGTCGATAAAGAATGCACATCGATCTTTGAAAAGCAATCGGCTAATTTCCACTAATATCTGTCTCGCACACACCATGACGTTTGTTTTGTCAGTAGTGGTTCAAATGCGAGAGAGTGCAATAATAAAGTACATAGTTCTAAATTCAAATTCTGAAGAAAGATTATTGATGTAGGTACATGGAAATTAGCATTCGTTTGTATTCGGAAATGCGATGATTGCCGATGTGCATTCTTTATCGCCCTTTACTGTATGTCGTATTTATTTATCAAATCATATGACTAAGCGTTAAATATAAGACGTTTATAATATAAGTTATACTTGCGTTCATAGAAGTCGCCAAGCTTTGAAAATGTATTCTTAATCGGCACGGATCGTGTTCAAAATAGCAATATGCATTTGATAAAATTATTAGATTAATGTAAGACGACTTTTTTGACACCAAGTGTAGTAATTGGGTCATATTAATCAAGAAAATGTCTTTTAAGTGTGCGATCACATCTGCGTAACGTACCGCGCGGAACGTTCGGTTAAATAAGCTCGCAATGTGTTTCAAGTCACCTATGACACATCAGCTGAAATTACGTCGCATATATTTATTCCAGCCGCTGAACGTTCGGTTCAATACGCTCGCAATGTGTTTCAAGTCACCTATGACACATCAGCTGAAATTACGTCGCATATATTTATTCCAGCCGCTGAACGTTCGGTTTAATACGCTCGCAATGTGTTTCAAGTCACCTATGACACATCAGCTGAAATTACGTCGCATATATTTATTCCAGCCGCTGAACGTTCGGTTTAATACGCTCGCAATGTGTTTCAAGTCACCTATGACACATCAGCTGAAATTACGTCGCATACATTTACTTCAGCCGCTGAACGTTCCGCGCGGTACGTTACGGAGGTATGTCGTGACCCATAAGTTCCCGATAGTTAAGGCTGATTTACACGTATTTAGTCGTCAAGTATATAACTAAATTTTGAACTTAATTAGTGACTTAATGAATTGAAACAAGTTGCAAATTATTACTAAACTAGCTGTCCCGGCGAACTTCGTCCCGCCTTAGAATGAACTTTATTGTGTAGGAATAAAGTTCAAATTGACTCTACATTTTAGTAAGAAAACATTTGTATGGGAAAAAGAAAAGGTCTGTTTTAGGGCTTTCCCGGCAATTATTCGAATTTTTCTCACCGTAAGAACCATCCTTGGACTTCAATGAGCATTTTAAAAAAAGAATTAGCGAAATCGGTCCAGCCGTTCAGGCGTGATGCCGTGACAACGGAAAACGGGTTTCATTTTTATATATATAGATAGATTCTTTGTTTACATGCATGTCACTAAAAACTAAGTTAAAATTTAGGTAAACACTTTACAACTTAATACTTAGTTACGTGTAAATCAGTCTTTAAGGATAGTAGAAGCTAATGTATGAACTTGAAGAATATTGTAAAAAAAAATTGGATGTAAAATATAGGGTGTGCTCTTATTAGATGCAAATACTTAAATAGGTTATTAGACTCGTGAACGCCAATAACTTTTATTATCAAACCTATTTATTATTTATTTATTTAACAGTTTATTGTAAGATGATAGCACATAGAGACAGAAAGAAAGAGAAGTTATACAAAAGGTACAGCATATTTCTAAAAGAAATTTCTTATATTAAAACCTATATTAAAATTGCAAAAAGAAATAGTTTCTCCATAGTAATATAATAGTTAATTTTAACCTAGTTAATTTTATATGGAATGCTTATTTTCAAGATTTTGCTTTAGGTTCTATAGTAAAAGTTGTTTAGTATTATTAGTCAAGTCACCTGTTTAAGTACACCCTGTATAAACTGTAAAACTTAGCCCCAAAAATGTAATAATAATAAAAAAAACTAATACGACTGTATCGCAGTTCAAAAACATTAACTTAAGTGCTTATATCTAAGTATCTAAAATATGAAACATTACTTAGTCTTTAATTATGTTTCTTAGTATATTCAGACGGTTGCAGAAACGTATTTCAAAGTTAAACCTCCATTAACACTCACTTCATGTTAAGACTTTCTGTTTAATGGCTAGTTAGGACTTTAAAGCCCATTTCTGCAACAAACGGACATCATTAAAAAAGATGTACATAGATTAATTAAGACTGTACATACAAATTGTACATACTATGTAAATACACTCAAAATATATTATTATTATTATATTTAATATTAATATAAAATTTGATTTAAAGAAAAGTTTTAATAAAAGTAAATTGATAAAAACACAAAAAAATAAAATAAAGACTTACCTACAGTGAGTATGAAACGGAATTCTTGGCTTTTATTTCTTATCCTTTAAGGGGGGGGGGGGGGGGGGGTTCACGTTTGGGAGGTATTTCAAGTTGCTAAAAGGTCAATTTTTACTAGCACATCGCATGCAAACGCAGTAATAATGCAGAAAAGCAAGTGTGTAACAGAAAGAGGGTATCAAGCCGAAACACAGCTATAGTTCTCACGAAACTAAACAACTTTCCCCAAGGAACATGGGTCGTAACTCGAAAATTTTCTTTGGATCGCCCATACTCGATCAGCTGATAGGCCATTTTGTACCCCCACACAAAATGGCGAATTTATTTTTTCGAGTTACAACCCATGTTCCTTAGGGAAAGTTGTTCAGTTTCATGAATAGAATAGAAAAAGCTTTATTCGGTATCACTCAACGTACAATATTTTACTTAACACTAATGAGGACTATCGCTGTCTTTCGGCTTGTTACCCCATTTCTGTTACACCCAGTATACTTACTGCTTATTATATACCAACCTATGTATAAAAGTCCCTTACACCCAAATCAACCATGACGGGTTGCAACGTCCCGGACTTTTCGGACCCCGGAAGCAAAACGGGGAACGGCAATATAGCCTTTGTTCATGTGATTGGCATACCGGGATGGCGGGAAGTTAAATGCTCATTGTCTATTTAAGTTTTGATTTATTGTAGTTCGGAATTCAGGGTGGCTTGACAGTTGATATTAATGAGGCTTTATAAATCAGATTGTTTGAACACTAAACCTGGCTTGTAGGCACTCGCATATAAGAAGTTATTGTAAAAAATCTTATCTAGCCGTCGCTGTCCCACTGCTGGGCAAAGGCCTCTCTCCTCTTCCATGATTCCCTATCCTGGGCCGCCTCTGCCTGGACATCCAAGAAGGCGTTCAGTTTATTTCGCCACCTTTTTCGTGATCTGCCGCGAGGTCTTTTGGCTGTTGGTTGCCATTGGGTTGCTGTGATTGCCCAGAGAGCGTTCGGCATGTGGCAGAAACAATATTTTTTAAAGAGTGGCCTACAATGTATTGTATAGATAGTGGTATTTGTAATTGATATAGCGTAACATATGCCTATGTGTTATTCTCATGTCTGAGCTACGATGTTATCTTTTCAGTGGTTTTTGCGTGGACTAAAAAATAAGTAAAAAGTACTCTAAACCGACGGGCATGTATGAGGCGACTGATGAGTGTGGATGAAGCGAAAGAGGTGTGTTTGGATCGTAGCAAGTGGAGGGATAAGTGATCTCTGCCTAACCCAATAGGAGAAAGGCGTCACGGATATGTACTAACATCCGCAAATCTATCCATCGATACAAACATTGACATGCATGCAAGTATAATATTAGTACGATAAGATAGGATTGTTTAAGTTTTATTAGGTAGGTAAGAAGGTAGTGTGTTTTCGTAATTGCTCGTCGTAAAATAGCATTAAAAATAGATGTATTTAGTAACTACTTACACAATTCTGTTTGTTAATTAAATTGAATTACGATGTTTTGTTAATAAGGTAAATTAAAGGCGATAATTGCTTCATTACATTTTCATGTTCAATGTATTTCCACTTAGGTATACTTATTACTATTTTACAAGTTAATTATTAAAAAGTCATCCGAGAACAGTAAACGTGATGTACGGTTTATATTTCATACTAATTATCCCAGTAATGGGAAGGTATACAACAGAGAATGGCTTCCTCGACGATTACTATTTTCAAAGAATATCATTGGACAAAGATCCGTACACTTTAAAGCATAAAAATCAAAATCAGTACGTTGATCCGTATATTATAAAACTAAAACATCAAGTAAGTAACTATAATGATAACGCCAAAATAAATGACTTGAATAAGAAATCACGTATGCCGCATGTCAGATGAGTAATGGGCTAAAACAGCTGTCCAATGGCTACCAACTACCAAACGGTGTCGCGGCAGACCAAGGAAAAGGTAGCAGGATGAGCTGGACACTTTGAATACCTGCGGAGGTAGCTCGAGGCCGAAAATCATGGCGGATGAGAAGAGAGGCCTTTGCCCAGCAGTGAGAGGGACAATAATGGCTGGATTAGATTAGAATAAGAAATAAATATCGTCATTTATTTTGGCGTTATTGGCGTCAATGACAACGCTAATGATTCAAATTATGTTAAATCAGATTTTAGCAACGATTGACCGTAATAAACTACGGGACAGTCAATTGATACTAGAAGAATATCCACTCTACGACGAAGATGACCTCACTGCTGACGAAAGTAAGTTTTATCTAAAACGTTATTTTAACAATGATAGAGACGTAGAGGCCATGCTTTTTCAACCCAAGAATAGAGTACCTTTCGAAACAGTTGATTACAATTACAACTATTACTTAGCGGCAAAACCTCCTTCAGATCTTGGTGACGATAAAGACAGCGAAGAAGCTCTTAAAGACAACATAGACAACTTAAACGCTGGTAAAGACAAAGTATACGGAATGTATTCAGATGCTAAAGTTGCGTTTGTAAACGCATACAACAGTGCTAGATTTTGGACAAAGAAAAATTATAATGAAGTACGGAAATTGATTGAAGATAGGTTCCCGTCGAGCCCTCAGTGGGCTAAATGGGCTTATGAGAAGGCAGCGAAATGGTTTGAAAGCTGGCGAGCTGAGAAAGAAGAGGAGAAAATAACCGGAGAAGTGCCGCAAGACTGGGTATGGGGCTGGTGGCATCTGATCAATAATGGAAAATAAAATTTTGTTACGAAGGTCATTTATGTCAAAAAGTTTCTCTAACTAAAGTAAGCTTTCCAAACTGTCATCGTGTGTCTTTATTTTTCGTTAAAAATTACCTAAAATAAAATCACTGTACAAATAAAAATAATATTTTGTTCGTCCAAAACAAATTAAGGATCGATTAAAAAAGAAAAATACTAACATTTCCGTTAGGAAGATACCTACATTAGGTACCTACTACTTAGATACTAATTTCAATGTGTTTGCCGTGGGAGGACGTTTGTTAGACCCAGAATACATGGTAAACGCAACTGCAACGCAACTGAAACTTTTTAGTTGCATCGAAGTTTCTGCTATAGACACCTTTAGAAAACCCACACACGACGCAACTGAAACGAAACGTTTCAAACTAGTTGAAGAAAATCATTGAATGATAATGATAATTTACAATACCTATTGTAGCTTGCTCTTACCTACTTCCATCAGAATAACACACCTAGGCTAGGTATACTATTTTTAGATAGGTAGATATTGCGTAAGTTTTCTAAGATCTTCGACAAACTGCAGGTACCTACCCCCGGCGGATCGTCCTGTCGACGAAACATTCTGTCGACGAAATGTCCCACCGGCGAACTATCGCGCCGGCGAACTGGGCCCAAGTTTGCTAATTTACTAGGAGCTAGAAGCCGGTCGGGCCAGTGACGAGAGGATATTATCAGTTGTTTGTCAGTAGTCAGCTTAGCGTGTCAATGAGAGTGTCAATATCATTTTTTTACTAATTTGGTCGCAATCAGTGTAAACCTTTGAGTATAGAATATATGTATAAGGAGGTGCCATACCGTCTGGATCTGCATGCCTGCCTGCAAAATCGCTCCTTTTTGTTTGTACGGTACCACTACTTATCGTTTGACAGGTCATCTACCAAGAAAACTATGAGAAGCTATGAGATGCCTTGCGCCAAGCACGCTGTCGTAAACTCATTTGTATAATATGAAAAAAAAAAATGGGGCAACTCCTCGTATTCCTTCCTCATTGGTGTAGGTAAGCCATTAATACCAAATGTGTCAAAAATGCCATTAACACTGACTCTTGTAGACTTGGGCCCCTAGCTGTCGGTCGGCGAATGGTTCCGGATTCGACAAATATGAATACGCGCGAATCGCGGGTTATCTAAAATTATCTAAAATACCAAATTGGATATAAATCGATTAAAACTACAGTAGTTTATCTAGCCTCGGTATCCCACTGTTGGACAAAGCCGCTTCTACCCAGACATTATGAAGACGTCTAGCTCATCAACAAGTCGGTATCTACCCCCATTTATTTATTTAAGGGCCAGGCTCTTGTCGCCGGAGTAACCGCCATTTTTCCCATTCTTCTGCCAGCAATTTGACTTCCTGTTACGACACCCAGGTAGGTAGATGGGTGTGTACCCTAGGTAATATTATTTAAAAATAGGCATGATGACTAACAAAATTTTGTTAGTCCATCACATAGATTTAATTTTAAAATGTTCGACACGTATTTTTCCTTTTTTGTCTTATACTTACTAAAAATGACAAAGATACACTGGGTTAAAGTTGCTCGTGACGTGACGTCACGCCTAAGTACGATTTTTACCTAGGAGTGACGTCAATACTCTATATACTCCGTAACTTTGATGCTCTGTAGGTATCTTTATATTTATTTATGTATTTGATCAGGTAAAAAAACAAAATGTGTTTCAAATATTTTTTGTAGCTTAAAAGACGGGCTAATTATTTTTTTAATTTTTTTGAATGTAGTTATCATCCCTATTCTTCCCTTCTTTAGAAAAAGTCTTCTTTCCCCAATCTAACTACTTACTTAAGTAAAATATTAATCGGGGAGACGACGACGGCGAGAATTTCGCGGACATCAGCAAGGGACCGTAACTTAATCAAACTTTTTGGACATCACGGACTTAAGTTAAAACTTGCGAAGTTAGGAAATCTGTTTGTAATAAAAATCAGAACAATTTTATTTAAAGATGTGATGTAATTTTCAAATGAAGAAGTTAGGACAATTAGATAGGTAGGTATCTACCTATTGAAGCCTGAACAAGGGCTGTCACAAATGTCAATTTGATGCAAATGTCTATCAACCTATTCAGGCTTTGATATGCAATTGTATTCGTCGATGCATGGATAGCATAATGTTTCAACTTCTTACTTTTTTTAAATGTTCAGAAAAAATTGTCATTTGTCAAAACCAGAGATAGAATATTGAGTGGGACCAACATTACCAACTTAACAGCTGTCAATGTCATAATATTCAAACCACTGGCATTGATTTCTATTCTAAAACCTACATTAATTGAGCTGCATCATGGTGCGGTTGACAGGTAGGTAAGTAGGTACGTTCATCAAAGTACGAGTAGGTAGGAACGTAGGTAGCTAGAAAAAGTACATAAAATAGAATAAAAATAATCTTCGTAAACAGAAAAGCCAGAAATTTTTATGGATACCTTTAACGGTTGATACCTACATTAAATATATTTAAAGTTTTATTCTACAATTCGGGTTAGTACCTACCATAAACGACTTCGGTACTTTAATGTGATCTTAATCCATTCAAAGTGACGGAACACTGAAAAACCACATTTGCCGTAATCAAATCACTTATGCCAAACACGTAGAGTCGAATTTTCATTGGAAAACCAACGGAGGGTAGTTTCAAACAAAGGTGTTTGTTACGCATGCGCGGTTTACAAAAACACACGCTCGCACGTCAGTTGTACGACGACCGCCGACGAGGGTAGTCGTCTCCGCGTTACGTTTCACGCAGTCGCGAGTGTTATGTTTTAACAGCATATAAAAGCAGTTTATATTTTGTGTGCGTGAGTGACTAGTAAAAAGAGGTTTTTTACGGTAAGTGTTTTCTTTTAATTTTCGAAAAGAGATCGTGCCTTAACTATTCGTCTTTCACGCCCCGGTGTGGCTTTCCGAATTGCTTTTTTCAGTTGGTAGGAGGTAGGAACGCTTTTTTCCGTACGCAAAATTAGAATACGTTATGTTTAGGTTTTTTTGCATACGATTTGCGTTACAAAAGCCCTGTAATTTCCATATTCATGGCTTCATGGTGATTCCGTATGAGGCGCTTGTGGAATTTTTATGGGGCGGCCGCCTCTTTTTCGAAACTGGCGCCCGACATGGGTCTGCTACTTTGTGTCAGTAATGGTATCTACACACCAAAGCCGCCGGATTTTTTGACAGCTGCCACTCATACGACGTAAAGCCGCCGGCATGCTGGCGGCTTTGGTGTGTAGATAGCATTATGTAGGTGCATATTTAGATTTTTCATTGTCTCTTTTTCTAACATTTGACGTGAAGCTTTCTATGTACCTACTTACAGGGAATATTTAGGTACTTATTATAAAGTATTTCTGCATTAATATACTGAGAGTGTACCTATAGCTACCTATATCTAACCACTTATTTTTAGTTTTAAATAGTTAGTATGTATGTCTAATACCCATAACACACGGTGAAACGCAACTGAAACTGCTAGTTAATTTTGATTTGCATCGCAGTTTCTGCTATAGACTTCCTTAGAAAACCACACATGACGCAACTAGTTTGAAACGTTTCATTTCCGTTGCTTCATGTTTGGTTTTTTAAATAAGTCTATATAGTAGAAACTTCGATGCAACTCCAAAGTAACTAGCAGTTTCAGTTGCGTTGCAATTGCGTTTCACCGTGTGTTTTGGCGCTAAGATATAACGCAAGGAAATCTTTTTTTCTTGCTTGGAAAAGAAAACTTGGTTACTAAAGCATAATCGTAGCAAAACAAAAATAATATGTGAGAACGACGTGTGCTAATTTTTCTCGACTTTAATAAATCATCAAACAGACTTTGAAAGATTATCCTAATTTTCATACTACCATCCTTCTACCACCTTAAAAAAAGTTTATAATATTGTAGCTTGACACAGAACAGAATATACCTTAGGTATTCTTTAGCATAATGAGTAAGTAGCCGAGATATGACGTTAAATGCGTACCGACGCAGCCACGAACGGTCGCTATTAAAATTCTAAGCCATTACACGGCCCATATTATTGGCATCTTAATCAAAAACACATTGCCGAATTGCGAAAATACTTTCTAAAGTTTTAATATTAGCTAAAAGGTTTTCGCTATTGTGTTATGAAGTGATAATGCTGTAGTAGGTGCCTAAGGTTAGTGACCTGAATCGCTTAATATTTCGCATGATAAAATAATATTTTACTACACAAGGGGTGAAAGAAAGTACCTACCTACTACTTAGGTAGGTACTTATGTAAATGTAATATAAGTCCTGCGATATAAGTAATGAGTATTTTATGGATATATATTTGTCGGGGCGTTAATAATTTATACTAAGGTTCGAATAAGGTATAAAATAAATACCTACTTAGGTACCTACAGGGTCGTAAAACCCAGAACACACGGGGAAACGCAACTGGAACTGCTAGTTAATTTTGACTTGCATCTAAGTTTTTGGTATAGACTCCTTTAGAAAATCACACACGATGCAACTAGTTTGAAACGTTTCAGATTAGTTGCATCGTGTGTGGTTTTCGTCACGAGCAACTTCAACCCAGTGTATCTTTGTAATTTTTACTTTAAGAGAAAAAATTTAAATTAAAAATTTCAAAAACCCCGACTATAAAAAGTTACAAATAAATTAAGTAGTATTTTGTCTACTGAACATATCGCTTAATATTTCATACAAATTGACAACTTTCATACAAACTTCATTTCGTCGGGGGACCGCATTCTATTTTACTTATTACTTACGAATATATTAAATTACATATACTTATCGATTCAATTTAAACGTTTCACAGGTATTTTTTTAAATTTTGATATCACATTATGATTATTTATGATACGGCGTACCTACCTAGTAGACCAAGCTAGGTATAGCTACTTAGCGGTCCCCCGACAAAATGAAGTTTGTATGAAAGTTGTGAATTTGTATGAAATATTAAGCGATATGTTCAGTAGACAAAATACTACTTAATTTATTTGTTACTTTTTATAGTCGGGGGTTTTTTAAATTTTTAATTTAATTTTTATTTTGAAGTTTTTAAACCTTTATTATATTATTATAATAAGCTCCTCCTGTTGTCAATATTGCATTATTTTAAGAATTAAACACTGTTCAAAACGAATCCAAACACGACATATCTGCTGTTACATTTTTCAAGAATGGGTGGAGAGCTGGACTCCATCATTAGCTCCTCATCTGCTGGCATCATTGCATTATATTGAGAATTAAACGCTGATCAAAACGAATCCAAACACAACATATCTGCTGTTACATTTTTCAAGAATGGGTGGAGAGCTGGACTCCATCATCAGCTCCTCATCTGCTGGCACCATTGCATTATATTATGAATTAAACGCTGATCAAAACGAATTCAAACACGACATATCTGCTGTTATATTGATTTTACAATCCTACCACAGCCGACAAAAGAGCTGATGACCTTGAAATGGCTGAACCGATTTGCATATAATATATCTAAGAACACTCCCAGGATTACCAGCTTTAAATTAAAAAAAAAACCGCATCCAAATCCGTCCACGCGTTTAGGCGCTACAGTGCCACAGACAGACAGACACACAGACAGACACACAGACAGACACACAGACAGAGGGGTCAAACTTATAACAACCCTCTTTTGGCGGCGGGGGTTAAAAAAAACAAAAAATGTCTAATATTTTAAAATAATCTATGTGATGGACAAAAAAAATTTTTTTTAGTCATCACGCCCATTTTTTTCAACCCTCAAGTATACCTGGTAACCCTCGAATGGCAACACCAAAGAGGCGATAATCCTCTTGAGAGGCTTTTATTCCCGTAGGTAAGTATATCTGTGAAATCAGAGCGTAGGTAATACAAATTCAATTTGTACTCGATACATAACCTCACTTTTTTATTAAAATGCTCGTAATTTTGCTTGAGATCTACCAGGATGTTTCTTCGGAAATAACCATTTAAATAGCCTTTTAACAGTTTTTTAAAATTGTTATTATCGTTAATTAAAATGATGTCAAAGATCGAGACATTGTCAAACAATTATTTTTATTTTATTTTAATTGTAAAATTTTACATCATTAACATTCATCGTCAGCCCTTTTATCGTCCCCACTACAGGGGCACGAGCCTACTCTCATACGAGAGTGGTAATCACTGGTAATCACTCTAAGCCCCCGTTCGCACGAGCGCTTCAATTCGAAAGCTTCTTCGCTTCTTTCGCTTGAACAAATGCTTTCCCATGAATCCGTTCACACGATGCAGTATGAACAGATACCAGGGAATGCTAGGGATACAACACGAACGAACGGGGACTAACTTCTGACTATTTCTTCTTCTTCTTCTATTCTTTACTTTTTGTACAGAGAACCGGCCACTATTACGGAAATGTCAAATTCCAGAACTGTGATTGGTAGAATTACAATTTGTATAATTACTGCTAGCGCCGCCGTTCAGTTCACAGATAAGTTGGTCTGTCTGTAAAAAGTTGACAATGTCTCAACATTTCGTGTCAACGTGACATTGTTTTCACAAGTTTTCAAGTCGCACTACTTGGACAATGAATTCTAAATGACAACTTATTTAATGCAATCTTTTTATTATACGGCTGTCAATAAGTCAAAGGAAAATTATCATCATTTCGCATTTGAATTGTTATAAGTATTTTTTAAAGCTAACGCTAGATTCCCAAGTCAGCAGCTATCCCCAGAGAAGAATCTAGCAAGAAACTCTGTTGGGTTGCCCTTTTCAAATATAGTTTTACAATTCTTATAAACACATGGGTACCTATATAAGATACTTACATATTTAGATTATTATAATTGCACCTAAATAAGCACCCTGAAGCATCCAAAACAAACTACAAGATGTTGGATGGCTACAAAGTATAGATCTCAGTAGCTTTTTTTTGTTAGCTATTAAAATGTCACGGCTGGGCAAACGCCTCCCCCGTGACTTTCCATTTAACACGGTCTCCGGTAGCGTCCCGTCGTTCCTGTAAAATTGCATCCAGATCGTCTCACCATCTTTTTCGAGGTCTATCTCGGCGTCTGTGACCATCTAGTGGCGCCCATTCAGTTGTTATTTTTACCCAACGATCTGGATGCATTCTACAAACATGACCGGCCCAAATCAATTTTAATTTGGCAGCTTTGTTGCCCATGTCAGCGATTCCCGTCAAGGTGCGCAATGTAGTGTTAGTCTTTCGGCCGTTTCCAATATTCAAAGAAAGATAACTGCCTAAGATCAGCATGAATGGATGTCACGTAGCTGTCACTTCTGACCTATCCTTCAGAAGAATCCCATAGACTGTTTGACACCGGTAAGTTTATAGGGACGAAAAAGACAGACAACTATTACTATCTCCAGTAGGGTAAAACCAGAGATAGTTATTAAAATATTGGGAACAGACGTTAGTAGCTAATATATCAATATAAACCGCTATATAAACCTTAATTGAAACCAACCTATCATTGGCTGCCAGGTTCGAGTCATTACTTAACGATGTATGTCCCAAGGGCGAAGTTCGTATGGACTTTACCTCATTTGATTTCAACGTTTAAAACCTTTGGGAGAAGTTCAATTTCAGTTAACAATCCTGTTATCTAACTACTTAAAGGGGAGGTATATAAAGAAAGGGAATATTATAGGTTTTACTTAACAGGAGCCCACGTAGAATAGAATAGAAAATATTTTATTCAGTACCAATCAAAACAGATTATGTAGTACATTAAAAAACTTAACACTAGATGGTCTCGATCGATACTGAAAGGGCCATCCAGCTCAGTAAGTCTGCTAATATTAAAAAGTCTGCAATGAGTGGTCGCAGTCAGTGTAAGCCATTGTTTAGCAGAATACCAAATGTGTTAAAAATGCCATTGACACTCTACTGACACACAACTGAGACGGGCCCCTGAACGGAATGGAAGATCCACCGACAAGAGCGTAGCTTTTAAATGGTTTATGATGAGGGATGAAAGATTTACACTCATCAGTCGCCTCATACTTGTCCGTTGGTTTAGGATATTCTTGACGTCGGTTTAAGTGTGTTTGGATCGTACCAAGTGGAGCGAAATCTCTGCCTACCCCAATGGGAAAGAGGCTTGAAAGATATGTATGTGTATTTATCGAATATATATGTGTAGGTTTATACTTATATATTTATTGTTTATTGTAGTGACTATCTTGCCTTCATGCTATCACTTCTCTCTTTGTGGGGTCTGCAGGAAGAAATTTCTTTTAGAAATATGCTGTACCTTTTGTATAACTTCTCTTTTTTTTCTGTCTCTTTGTACTATCATCTTACAATAAACTGTTAAATAAATAAATGTCGTCTGGAAGAGATCACTTTCAGTGATAAGGCCGCCTTTGCGCACAATGTTTTAGTTTTAAGTTGTATTTGTATTTCTTTGTGTGCAATAAAGAATTTCTATCTATCTAAATATGTATGTATGAAACACTAATCACGAATTCCCAAATTACATACATATCTGTCACGCCTCTCTCCCATCGGGATAGGCTGCAGAGACTTCGCTTCACTTGCTACGATACAAATACACTTCTTTCGCTTTAATTTCATCAGTCACCTTATACATGGCATTCATACGTGGGTTCTCTTGACTTGGCCTTTTCCTTTACAAATACAAATATTCTTTATTGCACAAAAGATATAAGGTACAGACACAAACAAGAATATAAGAAGCAACAGGCGGCCTTATTGGCCTTTCTTCTTTTAAAAAAAAAAATATGTATATTTCACATAACGTAGGGCCCTGTGCTGAAGGTTTCTTGCCGTCTTCTTCCTCTCGGCTATACAGGTAGTGAACCGGCAGTAGTTTTAGATTAAAAAAAGTGATGTCAAAAAAGTGTAATGAATGTTGCCTATTTTTGAATAAAACACTTTTAATTTTCATTTTCATTCATTACAAGTCCCCGATTTGATCGAGATACGTGATTGAAATCGAAAGGGAATATCATGGTGGATTAATGAGGAATAAAACTTTTATTTTGTTTCTACTTGCCGTCGTCGCCTATAATTAAAACGGCACTTATCACGCATATTGTAAACATTTTTGCTATCTGGGCATTTTTACTTTTTTGCCCCCCCGTTGGAAATTTTAGCATTATTTTTAGACATGCGTTTTTTGAAAGATTTTTCATGTTAAAATATTCTTAAAAGCCCTATAAATTGGAAAATATAGCTTGTTCCAGAGATATTACTGGATTTTTATGTAAAAAACATTAATAAAGTGGACAGTATAGTGAAACAGTGGTCAGTTTGATGACTTTTCAAAAGTGCTTTAATTTGAGAATTAAAAGCATTTTGAGTTAATTTTTAGTTTTACGAGATTCTAAATTAATGAAATTATTTAAAAAAGACACAATAATAAGCTATAATAATGTATTTTAAGCTAAAAATCACGTTTTACTTTCAGTTTGGTGACAAGTGATGCTATTGCTATATCAATTTTCTCTTTTTTTATAGTTTTGAAAGCAGTTAATCAATGTTATTTATTAAATTATTAAATGAGTGTCTAATACAAGCAATATAAGGAATAATTACTAAACAGAAAACTGGAAACAAATGAATAAATGAGTAAAATATACCCAAAAAAAGTGTGACAGTCACCAAACTGACACAGCAAAAATTCTTAAGGTAGGGACACATGATGATAAAAACATTTGTCCATTAAAACGAAATGAGTGATTGACCAAGGCCATATGGCCTTTTCAATGGAAAAGCGTTCAAAGTCTTCCCTTGTGAGTATTTTGTCTATATCATGAAATATCACCATGTTTAGGACGTTAAATTGTCAGGTATCGGACAGTCAATAGCAAATATGTAGATAGTTTTAGTGAATTAATCTGTAACAAAAAGAAACACTTTAGTAAAACTGTTGCGAATCGTAAAAGATAAAAGATAATTTAGCTATCAATAATTATCTAATAAAACAATATCCTTTAATAAAGGTAGGTACATAAAATTAACTTACCGCTTGTTAATGGAAGACAGTCGTCTATGAGTGATAGTATTTAACGTAATCCTAAAAATAAAAATATATGTGTGTCAGAACCGTATTATTAAACTCATTTTAAATAACAAAATTACTAAAAGTCATATCATACTATGCAGACCTAGCCTTAGGCGTCAGTTTGGTGACTTTGGTGGTCAGACCTATATGTGACGAACTAAAAGTCACTAAACTGACGTCACATTTTCACACCTAATTTTACTTTTATTCAAATTATAACCAAATGTATTAATAATTGTGTGAACTAAATACAAAAAACGTTAGCTAAATAATGTATGAATCGATTTAAAAAAGTTTTATGTCAAGATGTATACAACAAAATAAGATAACTTGATTCAAACCTGACCTCAAAAAACGTAACCTGGGACTAGCACCAACAAAACTTGCTTCTCCCGTGGAAATGGACAACAAACTAACGATTTCAAAATGGCAGATGGGATCCTTTGTAGATAATGTTGCCATTTTTAACAACATAAATCGATTTAGTATAAAATTTAATACCATTTCGGTCGTCACTGTACTGACTTGTCAGTCCGACTCGATTTTGAGGACAAAATTAAAATCTATTTTACGCTTAAATGAATAGAGTTACATTTATAATTTTGATTTGATGAGATAGAAGGCATTTTCTTCTACACGTAGACATAAACATTAGCAGGTATGTGGAAGAATTTTTTTTGGTAAATTCAATAGTTTTGATGCTGGGTAGCCGTGTGACCTGTCAAAAACAGCTGTCTTTTTTATTTCAAATGATCATAATTCTTAAATTATGTTAATTACGTAAGGTTTATTGATTTAAAGTTTAAGTTAAATAATGTAAAAATACTATGTAGTCCTCAAAATATCAATAGGTGTTCAAATTAATTCACAATTCACCTTCAAACTCGTGGACACGGTCAAAACCCAGGGGGGGCACTTTTTTTGAAAATGCCCATCTACTTTGTCACAATGTACGTTTTATTGGTGGCCTTCATCATGTTAGTTTATGGACGTCTACTGCTGGACAAAAGCTTCCCCCGAGGATCTCCACAACGACCGGTCTTGCGCTGCCCACATCCAACGGTTTCCAGCGACTTTAACCAAGTCGTCAGTCCATCTTGTTGCCGGCCTTCCCACACTGCGTCGTCCGGTGCGTGGTCGCCTCTCGAGAACCTTTCTGCCCCATCGTCCATCGGTTCTACGAGCTATGTGCCCCGCCCACTGCCACTTAAGGTTTGCGATTGCGATTACGGTCTACGGTTGGTGGCCTTGTTAATAAATAAATAAATCTTTTAGAAGTCGTCCAAATATAACAGATAGACTGATTATGTACGGATGTCGCTTCCAGCAAATTAAAATGCGAGAAGCGATTGTAATTAATCCATCTCTATTATTAACGAGAGTAACCTCTAATTGCGTAAGCTAATCATTGAGTAGGTATTACACTGTCATTTGATTTGCGATAACGAGTAAATCAATTAAATTGAACGATAAGCTTGTTTACTTTTCCTGCAATGTACTTTTGTAGAGATGCGTTATTTTTATTTATTTCAGGCATCATATTTATCATATTTTCAGGCCCATATTGATACATAAACAACAATACAACTAAAATCTATGAATAATATGAATAGAATATAAAATAAAAACTTAAAACTAAATCACGATGGCGTCACATTACTTCCGTCGCGGCAAGCTACCTCTGAAGCGATGAAATATGACACCTTTCGGTCAGAAGTCCGGCGAGTTGAAGACTCCCAACAGAACCGTCGGGACTCCCACCACGTAGGTCTTGAAAGGGACTTGGTGACGCGAGTCCAAGGGGTCCACACTCACCTGGAATTGCGGCATCGGCGACACATCGGTTAAACACAAGATGCCATTAACTAATTCTGCCGTGAGATGAAAAGCGACGACTTTTCAGGCAATAGCTAAGCTTTTTCAACTTATCTAACTGCGTCCACGCTACACAAACTGAGCAAAAACCTACCACGGTCTCACTTGCAACCAGGATTTTCAACTAAGCTAAAGTCGAAGCAACAATATGTCATTTCTTAATGAAGGATATATTTTAAACAATGGAATTTCCGGTATACACCCGGAAAAATGAAAACCCTATCGGCTGTACCTACTAAACTGGGTTTTTAATAAAATATCAAGACAGGAAATGATATTTTGGATTTTTATTAAATTTTCTGATGTGACCGGTTGTAAGGATCCGTTTCACTTTTCACAGATAAAATTTAGCTGACTGTTTCAAGCAGCGACTGCTTGGAGCTGTGACCGCGCCGTAAACAAATTCAAGCGGTAGTGCATATCCAGCAGCGAATTAATGTCAATAGGTCACCGTGCGGTGCCGGCTTCAAGCAGTCGGATCTGGACTGGCCCTTAAAAAGATAGTTATTGTCTTTCAATCTCGTATAACAATGATGTTCATTAAAAAAGTGATTACAAAAGTTAATTAACTCATCGAGTTATTGTATTTCACGATACCATGTTCGTATTGGTGTCAGTTAATAAAGAACAGTTAACGCGATATATATGTATTTCTATTACCTGTTTCTCATATTCCCAGTATGGGGACGGTGTACACCCAACGATGAGTTTTATCAACTTTTGTTTGGAACGAAGCAAGATTTCTACTTGAAAAACGAACCACTGCGCACAAAAGTAAAACATCAATCGGAATTTGATTTGGACAAGTACGGAAATGATCATGATTATTCAGTTGACGACACAGAACTTAAATGCAACGATGTAGATGAAGTTAATGAAATGGTACAACAATACGGCAAAAACGAGCTTCAACACGAGCGACGGACAAATAAACATGTTGACGGAGAAGTTGTAAGAAATGTTGATTTGAATTACGGAGATCAAAATAAACTAGATCACTTCGATCGATTAATACGCAAAAGTAAATATATGAAATCGTCGGATGTAGATGGTAACGATCAAAAAGCTCAAGGAGGTATTCCTGTTGGACGTATTACTCCTCCTCCAAGAGAAATTCGTTTTGAAAAAACAGATCCCGGTGTCTTAGATAGCGTGGGATATGTTTTAAGAAATGCAGCCAATAATATAAAATATTCATTCAAAGACGCTTATCGTACAGTAAAAGGTGTTGTCGTAGATGATCTGGGAGGTGTCGCCAAAAAGACAGTCAATGGTATAACAGATTTTACCAAGAATGCTTATCAAACAGTGGTAGGTGCCCCAGAAAAGGTAGTCCATGATGTAGAAGATTTTTCCAAGACAGTATATGATGCGAACGGTGCCCCGTTATATAGTATTGCAAAAGCAAAGCCAAATCCAGAGGGCTGGTTTCAAAATTTCAAACGTTATTATTATGGTAGATAATGATTAAAAAACACTTGATTTAAATATTCGAAAAAAAGTTCTAGACACACGAAAGAAGATCGGGCAATATTAAAAAACATATTAAGGAAAAAGTAGCTTGAGTAGGTATATGAACTTACATTTTCACTTAATGTGTTTTGAATTCGGCTATTTACGTAGGTTTTAGCAGCTGAGTATTCTAATTCAAAATGACATGCATGAGAATATGTTTGTAAGTACCTATTTAACATACTACATCCAGATTAAAGTTGAGTATGTAACACTACGCATTAGTGTTAGTTTAAGAGTTTTTATAACTTGGCCAAGTGGCATCTGTTTTGTCTTTTTGTCTTTGGCTTTGTTTTTGAATTTAAAAATTGTGATCGTTACAAAATGTCTTCGGTTTTGTTTTGTTGTTCGCTTAGCTTCACAAATTGGCACTTTAATCTGGATGTAGTATGTTAAATAGGTACTTACAAACATATTATATTGGTATATGACGTCATTCCTGTAGATTTCTAGACGACAAAGTAGCTGTCAAACGTCTGTCAACATTTTTGTAATGGAACTGTTTAATGTAATTTTGTAGTACGGTTGAACGGCGAGACGCGGCGCTAGTGTAGTAAGATCGATGTTGCGAATAGAGTCGATGCTTTTGATTATTGTGGGACACGTTGTATTCCGCTTCTCATGTTATTATTTCTGTTTGCCCGCGTCGAGTGAAGGTCCTCCATCAAAGCTATCATGTTCACCGTACAGTTAATTGTAATATTTGCAAGCCTGAAATAAAAAGCAATTGAATCAACTTGATGTGTCTTATTGTTTTAAATACAAAAACTGAAACTCAAATAACCTATTTACATAACACTTGAAATATGTCGATGTTATCTTTTTAAAAGCCTACACTAGATTCGCAAGGTAGCAGTTTTCCCCAGAAAAGAATCTCGCAGGGAACTCTGTTGGGTCGCTCTTTTCAAATGAAGTTTGCCTTAGCTTCCCGCCATGGAAGACATATATGTCAAGATGATGACGAGCTCGTCCACACTGTTTCAATCACGGCGCCGTCATGTATATTGTATTATATAACCCATTTGCGCAGGCGTCTAGCAAATAGTTCCATTGTCGATGAGGAATGCGAAGTAATTAAAAAGAAAATGAGAAAAATAATTGCGTTTCTATAATTTCTATTGTCGTTATCGTCTTCCAATCTCTTAAAACGATGATGTTCATTAAGTAGGTAATTACAAAAGTTAATTAACTCATCGAATTATTGTATTTCACGATACCATGTTCGTATTGGTGTCAGTAAATAAAGAACAGTCAACGCAATATGTATTTCCATTACCTGTTTCTCATATTCCCAGTATGGGGACGGTGTACAGCCAACGATGAGTTTTATCAACTTTTGTTTGGAACGAAGGAAGATTTCTACTTGAAAAACGAACCACTGCGCACAAAAGTGGAACATCAAACGGAATTTGATTTGGACAAGTACGGATACAATCATGAATATTCAGTTGATGACACAAAACTTAAATGCAACGATGTAGATGAAGTAAATGAAATGGTACAACAATATGCCAAGAACGAGCTTCAACACGATCGACGGACAAATAAACATGTTAACGGAGAAGTTGTAAGAAATGTTGATTTGAATTACGGAGATCAAAATAAACTAGATCAAATCGTTCGTTTATTACGCGAAAATAAATATATTGAACTAGATGAAGAAGTGTTTAAACGTAATTTCTTTGAGAAATTAAGGGACGACTTACGTTATTTTTTCAGAAGTAATTTTGAGAAAATTAAAGACGTTTTTAGGGGGTGATGATTAAAAAACATGTTTTAAGTATATGAAAAATAAAGCAATGAAAAATAAGAATATTAAGGGAGATAAACTTGTCGTGATTCGTGTCCAGGAAATAAGAGCTCCTGAATTTTATATGAAGCTATTTATAATTGACGACTCTAAAGTGATGGCATTCATTTTAATACTCATTTAAAAATGGAATCCAGCCAGAAATAGAATATATTATGGTATTACAGTATGAATATGGATTGATGGATGACTCTACTGCACAAACAAAGCATAAGATGGTACATAAAATCTGGCTTCCAAGTCTGCTAATTTAAAATAGCCTCAGCCGTGTGTAGATATAGTTGTAATGGATTTTTTTGTCATATTGGGTATTTTTTTTTCGATTACCACTTGCTAACGGTGAAGGAAAACATCGTGAGGAAACCTGCATACACCAGAGAAGAAATTCGAAGATGTATTTGAAATCCGCCAACTCACACTTGGCCAGCGTGGTGGATTACGGCCTAATCACTCTCTGTATGAGAGTAGGCTCATGCCCCTCGGTGGGGACATATATGGGCTGATAACGATTGGGTATTTTGCTAAACAATGGCTTACACTGATTGCGACTAGATGTGTCAAAAAATGACATAGACGAAGTCATTGACTTGGGTCCGTGCCCAATGCTCCATATGAAAAGGAGAGTAGCTTTGAAGTAAATCCTATATTTATATATGTCGGAGATTACTTTCATGAAGGATATTTTGGAACCATTTGCAAACTCTTTACTGCTAAAATGCAAGAACTGGCATGTTTCTAACTGGTTGTCAAGTTGGCGCTTTCATATTTGAAGAGGCTGTCATGTATGATGGATTCTGTTAAATGATGGATTTGAACAGATATCGGGAGAGATCACGTTCACCTTATTATTTGATAACGATAAATTGCAAACTACCCAATAAAGCCAGTTTGTTCGTTACACGCCCACTGTCTTATTTTAACTAAAAGTTTAAACACCACTTCTGATGACTCCTCTCGCCGACATATAATACTTTAAGTAGGTACGAGTACTTTTAACAAGAACCTTCAAATAGCATATTATAAGATTGTAGTGGACTAATGACAAGGGTCCCAATTCTACTAATTTACAATGTTTTCAATTGAGCAGAGTGTCAATGTATTTTTTTGACACATTTGGTCGCAATCGCAATCAGTGTGAGCCATTATTTAGCAGAATACTAAATGTGTCAAAAATGCCACTAACACCCTGCTGAAACAAGCTGAGGCTATTTTTAACTAAAAGGCTTGTGACCCAGTAACAGTTTTTTAAAAATAGATGCACTGATATACCTGGTACATCCGTGCATACAGTTTCTTTTTTATTTAGCCTACCTACTTATTCTGTTTTATATACACCTACATACTCTATATTTTGTTTTTGTAACTTAAATTCTTATTCGCTAAGACCCAGAACACACGGTGAAACGCAAGTGTAACGCAACTGAAACTGCTAGTTACTTTTGAGTTGAGAAAACCACACACGACGCAACCGAAACGAACCGATTTAAACTAGTTGCGTCGTGTGTGGTTTTCTAAGGAAGTCTATAGCAGAAACTGCGATACAACTCAAAAGTAACTAGCAGTTTCAGTTGCGTTGCATTTGCGTTTCACCGTGTGTTTTGGCGCTAACTGTTTTAAGTAAGAATCCTAATTTTTATTTCGTTTGTAATTTGTTATTTCCTGTGTTGAATTTAATTAAGGGAATACAGTAGAGAATGAGTTGTATTTAGTATTTATTAATATTTATTTATTGCAAAAAGTTACATTAGTGCAATACAGTATAAAATAGTAACTACCCTACTATATTTGCTTTTTATACGATATTAAACTATGTGTGTTATTTGTTATCAACTTCTTAAGAATGTTGTTAAAACACTTCATCAATCAATAAATAAATACTTGTTTAGATCTATTATTTAGTTGTTATAACCATTGTCTAGTTACATGAACTGGTGATCTACAATAAAAAATAAAATTTCATTTGACACAAACTGTCACGTTCCGAACAACATTGTAGATGAAAATGTTTTTCGTATAAATTCCTAAAGTTTGTTTAAATTATTATCTAAAAACAATATAGGAAAAACCTTTATTTAGAATATTTATTGCGCATTTAATTTTATAATTACGGACCTTATTTTTATTACGGATCGAATTTTGTTTATAAGTAGAATTTGGAGATATGACGTAAACAATTGTATCACATCAGATGCGAATTTTTGATGTGTCCTAATCCGCGGATGTTTAATAAGAATATCAATGTAGAATATGGGGTCTAAAAGAACATTGTTTAGTAAGACCCAGAACACACGGTGAAACGCAACCGCAACGCAACTGAAACTGCTAGTTACTTTTGAGTTGCATCGAAGTTTCTGCTATAGACTTCCTTAGAAAACAACACACGACGCAACTAGTTTGAAACGTTTCGTTTCAGTTGCGTTTCACCGTGTTGTCGCTAACAATCAGGGGTCCAAGTCTACTAATTTACAATAGGTACCTATTTTCAGTTGTGTGTCAGCAGAGTATCAATGGCATTTTTGACATATTTGGTCGCAATCAGTGTACAAGCCATTGTTTAGCAGAATACCGAATGTGCCAAAAATGTCACTGACACTCTGCCGACATACAACTGAGGCAATTTTCAATTACAGACTTGTGTTCCAGTAACTGAACTCAATATAAATGTACTGATAAAGTATCTAAGTGCTTAAAGTATTAAAAGTCAAAGTCAAAAAGATTTTTATTCAAAATTAGAATACTAGTACATTTTTTTACGTTATTTTTTTTTCTTAAACTACTACCGCTTGGCTATCTGTAAATACTTATGGTGTCTACACACCAAAGCCGCCGGCTTTTTTGACAGCTACAATTCGTATGACGTAAAGCCGCTGACCTAGCCCGGCGGCATGCCGACGGCTTTGGTGTGTAGACAGCATAACGGGAGGAAAAAATGACAAGAAACTTAATGGCACAGGGCCCTATGTTCACGTATTTTTTGTTATTTTCTAGAAATCATATTGGAAATCCATTAAACAAATAAAATCCAAAAGATCCTGAAGATTAGGCAGTTTAAAATTAAAAATTCCATAGTTGCATTAAAAGACTTATTCAATTAATAATCCGTTAAACATTGTGCCGTCTTATTCTAATTATTGATAATGACAGGGACAGCTATAAGTGTAATGCAGCATTAACTTAATTGGCCTTTCTTGCAACTAGCAATTAACTGGGTAGTGCGGTATCTACCTAGTTAATTGCTAGTACTACTGCTGGCATACTACTGGCATAAAGCCAAAACACAGCGATAGTCCTTATGATACTGAACAACATTCCCCAAGGAACATGGGTCGTAACTCGAAAATAATTTTTAGATCGCCCATACTTATGCTATCTACACACCAAGGCCGCCGGCATGCCGCTGGGCTAGGCCGGCGGCTTTTTGTCATACGAATGGCAGCTGTCAAAAAGCCGCCGGCATACCGGCGGCTTTGGTGTGTAGACAGCATTACTCGATCAGCTGATCGGGCATTTTGTATAGGGAGGTGAATTTATTTTTAGAAGTTACAACCCTTTCCTTGGGGAAAGTTGTTCAGTTTCATGAGGACTATCGCTGTGTTTCGGAATAGGCATGATGACTAAAAAAAATTTTTTAATCCATCACATACATTATTTTAAAATATTCGACACGTATTTTTTCTTTTTTCTCTTAAACTAAACATGACAAAGATACACTGGGTTAAAGTTCCTCGTGACGACGTCACGTTTGAGTACGACTTTTACTCAAAAGTGACGTAAAAATCCCCCACTCCGTAACTTTGATGCTCTGTATCTTTGTATTTATTTATGTATTTGATCAGGTAAAAAATGTGTTTTAAATATTTTTTAATAGCCTAAAAGACGGACTAATTATTTTTTAAATTTTTGAATGTAGTCATCATCCCTATTATAACCCCCTTTCTGTTACACCCAGTAGATAAACCAGGATAATTCTGCGTTAACAACCGTTTCTAATTTACGTGACAAACATCTTTGTCATGGCATTTTGCTATGCAAATAACAATTTTAGACGTTAATAATGTTGTTAATTTTATGAACTAATTTCGTTTATATTCGGTTGTGTAAAGGCGGGTCCACATACAGCGAACAGCCTCGCGAGGCAACCGTTTGGCCAATTAAAAGAGGCCCCCAAGAACTACATCATCAATAGGATAGCGAGGTCTTTCCTGATCGGCCAAACATCTGCCCCCCGAGGTTGCTCACTCTATGTGGACCCGCCGTAAGGATTGTTACACATTAGTACCGTGACAGGGCATTTTATAGGAACTTTTTCAGTTTCCTTATAAAATTACAAATTAATATTGGTAAAATTGTGAATTTAATTACTGGTAACACTGATATGAAAATGTTATAATAGGAGTGGCGGGAAGCGCCTTTGAGTATAGAATATATAAGGAGGTGCCATACCGTCTGGATCTGCGTGCCTGTTCTGGCGCAAAATGGCTACCGTTTTGTATGGAATTTCTTATCGTTTGACAGGTCATTTACCATGAAAATTATGAAAAACTTGCGCCAACCTTGGCGCGCTGTCATAAACTCATTTGTATATGAAAAAAATGGGGCCACTCCTTATATTCCTTCCTCATTATTTATTGGAACATAATAACATTATCAGTAAAAGAACGCTGTAATATTTCTTTGGATAAAGTATTTTTATACACACTTCACTGGGTCTTAACTCCTGAATTCCTATAGTAGGCGCTGTAACCACGAGCGAGAGAATCGCGGCGATGTTATCGACGAATCACGTATTTCTATACACTGTCTATGGAGCCGTCTCCAAACGACGGTGATATTATCGCCGCGATGCGACGAGTGGCAACGAGTGTGCAAAACATCATTAAATTTTCGCGAGTCCGTCGCGACTCGGGCCTGCTGTTAAACGCAGCGTCATTCCAACGTTGCCTGCAGGAAACGCGTCGATTCCGTAATGCTGTCTACACACCGAAGCCGCCGGCTTTTTTGACAGCTGTCATTCGTATGACGAAAAGCTGCCGGCCTAGCCCGACGGCATGCCGGCGGCTTTGGTGTGTAGATAGCCTGACTTGCGACGATACGCGGCGGAATTATCGCTCGTTCGTGAATATTCTCCGACGATACTAGGGCGGGCTCGCTGCGATTCTCTCGCTCGAGGAGGCAGCGCCGTAGATATTACATGGTGGGACACTAAAAAATTTAATGAATAGGTACGCACGTGTCACCAACACGTAAATAATTCGTTGGACACTTATCACCAGTTAAGGCTGATCCTAATTTGATTTGTCCAGATCTAGGCACTTCTTCTCCCCTTTTAAACTTCCTATTAAATACCGTCCTTAAAAAATCTTTTAGTAGACGATTCTTCAAATTCTCCTTTTCCTTTAAAGTTAGTCCAACTTGGTATCTATTCCTTAATTGTTTATGTTTTCCTTTTCTCGCCAATCTGTTGCTGCGCATATGATTGTCAAAAACAACTCTCTTTTTGAGCCCTCTTTTATAAATATCAGGATCCATGAAAAATTCTCCATATATCGTTTTTATTATCAGATTTTCAGCTTTTCTAATTTCTGATTTTAAATGTCTTTTAAGTTTTATTTTGCTATGGTGGTCGTTGCGTAACCATTCAACATCACCTGCTCCACATTTTCTATGCAACTTGAAAATTTTGTCATTTCCATCAACTGTTCTATCTGCATTTCTTTTTATCGGTTTCAAATTGACATAATTTATACTTCTGAAAATATGTATTTGCGATAAATTATCGTCATCAAAAGCTGATGCAAGTTTCAAAAAGTCATTTTTAACGTTGCTGGTTACAAGTTTAGCGTTCGCCACAAAAACTGTACTTAAAAGCAGGAATTGTGGATACATTTTATGAATTTTAAAGAAAATTTTTGTAATTTTTCCGATTTCACCACTTGCCACTAAATTGTACTTAATAGCATGACTTGCGAATACATTTTAAAAACATATCTGAGTAATTGCTTGTTTGATTGAACATGTCACCGTGAATTTCACATAGGTAATTAAATTTTACAAACATTGTTCATGAGTTGATTTTATTGCTGTGAGTTAGTGTGGTGTTAAGGCCAAAACACACCGCTTGCATAACGTAGACGTATACACAAGCGGTGACAGTTCCATACATTACAACTCAGAGGCACGCACATATCTACGCATACGCAATGCATACGCATCCGGTGTGTTTTGGCCTTTAATTAGTTCGTTTTCAGACTAGCGTTTTAAACGCACGTATACGGTTCTTTTCAGCAGCGCTACATATGTGTTTCAAAAAACCAGACGCTCGTATATGATTGAACCGGTGTCAGTATCAACATGAATTATACGTGCGTACACGCGTCATAAAAACGAGATTATACGAGCGTCGAGCGTATCAAACGCTAGTCTGAAAACGCCTTTAGTATTTTTGGGAGAGTTAGAACGGCCATACACGGGCTCCTTTAAGCAGTTAATACCAGATTGCTTGAAGCCGCGACCGCGCGGTGAACTTAACGGTATCTACACACCAAAGCCGCCGGGCTAGGCCTGCACTTTACGTCATACGAATGGCAGCTGTCAAAAAAGCCGGCGGCTTTGGTGTGTAGACAGCAATAGACATTCATTCGCAGCCATACACTCTCGAGCAGTCGCGACCGCTTCAATAGTTAGCAGTCGGTCTCAATTGCTTGAAGTAGTCCGTGTACGGCCGCCTTAAGGTGACAGAGCATTGCTTAACTTAATAAGTAATTAATAAGCATTAATAAGCATTGCTTAGCATTGCGTAAAGACAAGAGCATTGCTCCTAAATTGGATGACGACATGGGCATATCCAGCTTCTGACTATGGGGGGGAAATCAGATTTTTAGGTCGGATCGTCTGCGGCTATTTTGTCATACACCCTATGCTAACACACCTAAATGAAACACTAAGTAATAGTAGTGTGGTGTTTAAGCCAAACAGCAAATGATCCTGTTTCATAGGTAGTTAAAGAAATTCATATACAGGGTGTAACAGAATGGGGGTATGACGCCGAAACACAGCGATAGTCCCCATGAAACTGTACAACTTTCCCCAAGGGACAGGAGTCGTAACTCGTAACGGGAAAGTTGTTGCGGGATTTCCAGAGGAGGTTTATGCTTAACTATGTAGGTATACGCAATTTAAAAATAGAAACTTTTAAATATATTTTACGAAGTCGATTATACGTGTGTTTCATAATTAAACCTATGTTTGAGGAAAAATGATTTACGACATACGCGACATTATTTAGAAGCGACAAGCTAATTCATGTTTAAAAAGTCAAAAAATTAATTTAGAAAAAAATTATGCGTTTATGGAAAGGCCAACTTTAAGGCGGCTCAAATGGCTAGGTATAATGGCTATGTGGTTCAAATCCAAAAATTTAAAAAAGTTTTATTTATTAATTACCTAATTGCTATCTACACATCAAAGCCTTATTATCGGAGTACCGTCATTTTTTTTAAATGTTACGCATAGATACCTATTTTTTTTTTTATAAGTTATAAACTAGTGCTATTGTCTAATAATAATAGATAGCAACAAAAAACTATTATACAATTAACACGACCTTCTTAAACTCGCTAGATGAAGTTACACTAACATAAAATTCTAAGAAACTACCCTGTATTTCTCTAATAAGTGAATTTGTAATTCTTTCTGAGAAATAAACTTATTAAACCGTAAAGCCGCCGGCTTGCCGCCGGGCTAGAGCGGCGGCTTTACGTGATACGAATGGCAGCTGTCAAAAAAGCCGGCGGCTTTGTTGTGTAGATACCATAACTGTTGAGAATTGCATCTATTTGTAAACTTTTTGGAAATATTAAATTAAAAGTAATATTGATCTTGATTTTTTAATTATTCTTATTTATTATTTAACAGTTTATTGTAAGATGATAGTACATAGAGACAGAAAAAAAGAGAAGTTATACAAAAGGTACAGCATATTCCTAAAAGAAATTTCTTCCTGCAGACCCCACAGAGAGAGAAGTAATTTTTTTTTCTTAATTAATATTTAATACTTATGTAATACAGGGGTGAACCTAGCTCAGGCTTCAATATTAGAGATGAAACGGATATCCGGTAACTATCCGGTATCCGGCCTATCCGGCCTAGTTTTCACTATCCGGCCGGATACCGGATAGTAGGTCACTATCCGGCGGAGGCCGGATAGTAGAATTCACAAAATTTAAATTATTTTACGAAGTGAAAATCAAACAGCAATAGATTTATAGATACCCTTTATTTTTATAATCACACGGCAAATACGTAAATGTTTTAGTTTTAATAGTCAAAATTAATAAGTGGCAAATTATGATGAATAAATACCAAATTTTCCGCATTTGTTTGTAAGAGGCGACTCCGCTTAGCCTATAATATAGGTATTAGCTATAGCGCTTATATATAGGCCCTATATATAAGCGCTATAGCTAAAAAATAGGGCCGGATATTCGGCGGCCGGATATCCGGCGCTCCGGCCTACAAGCTTGCCGGTTATTCGGTATCCGGTATCCGGCCAAATCACTATCCGTTTCATCTCTATTCAATATCCCACAATATTAATTTAAGCAGCACTTATCATTTAGAACTTAAATTATTTTATGTTATACAAGAGACTGCCTGCGACTTCGTACGCATTTATCGTCATATCTTTGAAAAAACACGAAATATCTGCAAATAATATAGCCTATGTGTTATTCTGATGTCCAAGCTAAGTTATTGTAAAATTTCATTACAATCTGTTCAGTGGATTTTACGTGACGAAGTAACAAACATCCATCCATCGGCACAAACATTGACATTTATAATATTTATAGGATTAGGACTAGGCGCTGCCAGTGACTTCCTTCACATTTATCGTTTTATTAGCTACAATATTTATTGCCAAGTTTATTCGGTAGTTTTTGCGTGAAAGAGTAACGAAATATCCTCACATACATTCATCCATCGGCACAAACATTGACATTTATAACTTAGTAGGTAGTAGGTATTAAATAAATTGGTGTGTAAATGATCTTGCTCCACACGATAGTAAAATATTATAAGTTGTTCTTTTGTAAACATATGATTGTAAACAATATTTTTAAAAAGAGCAACCTCTAGAGTTTCTTGCTGGCTTCTTCTCTGGGGAATCTGTCTTCCGAAGTCAGCGTAGCTTTCCTTTAATGTTTTTCTCTTTTTTTTTTGGTTCTTTAAATTAATCATTAAGTATGTTTTTTTATAATTTTTACTTTGTGACGAATTCAAGTGTAAATTTAATGTTACCTACGAATAAATTATTGAAGTATAGGTGAGTAGGTAGGTATAGGTATAGGTATAGTAGAATAGGGTAGGATTTGGATAAGATAGTAGGATAGGAGAAATGAATGAAACGAATACACCTCCTGTATCTCCCTCACACATTGAACTTGTTTATTGCCAAACGGCGTCGCGGCAGACCGCGGAAAAGGTGGCGGGACGAGCTGGATACCTTCTTGGGTACCTGGGCGGAGGAAGCTCGAGACAGAAAGTCTTGGCGGATGAGGAGAGAGGCCTTTGCCCAGCAGTGGGACACGAGTGGCTAAATAAGATAAGATAAGAAATGAAATGAAATGTTTATTTAATCTTGTAGGACGAGTTTGACATCACATAAGACGGGTCATTTTTTTAAAGTTAATGCTAGATTCGCAAGAGTGCAGTTTTCCCCAGAGAAGAATCTAGCAAGAAACTCTGTTGGGTTGCTCTTTTCAAATTTGGTATTACAAATTCTAAGATAAAAACACTTAGATACAAACATTAAAATTAACTTTTCAATAATTATTCTACATAGAGACAGCTTGACAGAAGAGCAGGTCAATCCCATGGATTTGAGTCATCTAGATAATCGTTGATTTTATAATAACCTTTTTTACTAAGTTTTTGTTTAACAATAATCTTAAATTTATTGGGGGTTAGTTCACGTATGCTAGCAGGGATCTTGTTGTAAAAGCGTATACATTGACTCACAAACGATTTGTTTACTTTGTTTGAAGATTTGTCACATGACGTTGACAGTTATCGATATTGTGTCTTGTTACACCCACACACAGCCTGTTTACGTGATTTGAAAATTAATACCACATCAATATACGCTGAGAGAAGATTTCTCGGGAACAAAGCTTGGTAACCAACCTTTTATTTATTTTTAGGGTTCCGTAGGTACCCAAAAGGGTGAAAACGGGACCCTATTACTGAGACTCGGCTGTCTGTCTGTTTGTCTTACGAACCGTTATAGCTAGAACGTTGAAATTTTCACAAATGATGTATTACCGTTGCCGCTATTACAACAAATACTGTTATAATTATAATAATTAAGGGGGGCTCCCATATAAAAAACGCGATTTTTGCCCTTTTTGTCTCGATATCAATAGCTGTGCTCTACCCAGGGTCCATACATACCTGGTACTCGGTACTTACTTTTAAACTACTTTGTAATACCTATGGTGTGCTAATAAACATTAGAATTTGAATTTAAATGCTACGGAACCCTTCCTGCTTGAGTCCGACTCGCACTTGGCCGGTTTTTTATTTTGTATCAGCGTTATTTGGGTAACGTAGTACGTGAGAGATTTTTGTTTCATTTACCTTGTTGCAGAAAGAAGCTTTAGATGTATTTGTTTAAAGATTTACTTAAATTACCTATACTTATAAATACTTACGAGTAGGCCTTACTTTTAAGGTCTATTTACATAGATCAGGGCCGTGCCCGGGACGTGTCCGGGCCGTGGCCCGTCAGGAGGAAAAACAATACGTGTCGTCATGACAACGTGTGTGAACGAATCCATAAAAAATGTGTGAAATTATATTTTTTCCCTGATACGTCCCGGACACGTTGTCATGACGACGTATTGTTTTCTCTCCTGACGGGCCACGGCCCGGACAAGTCCCGGGCACGGTCCGGATCTATGTAGATAGACCTTTATATTTACTTTGTTATATGTATTATATCTCTTTAAATACTTAGGTCGGTCAAATTGTAAAACTTTAAAAACTAACTTTGACAGGAGCAACCCAACCGAACTTCTTGCTAAGTTCTTCTCTGAAGACTGCTTACGAACCTAGCGTTAGCTTTAAAAAATATGTAGGTACTTAAGTATTATCATGTTTTCATGAGCATGTACTTAGGTATTTGCTTATGAAATAATTTGATATTTTGACTTTGACCAGGTACAAAACTCCACATCTTGAGTAAATTTATTGGTATCTACACACCAAAACCGCCGGTTTTTTTGACAGCTGCCATTCGTATGACGTAAAGCCGTCGGCCTAGCCCGGCGGCATGCCGGCTTTGGTGTGTAGATAGCATAACAAAATACAAAAAGAAATAAATCAAACTTAAACATTATAACAAAAACAGGATATTACAAATAGCAATTACATCAAATTATATACCTATCATCTCGATCATAAATTAACTCTGGTCCTTAAGTCGTTATCAAGTATCCATCTACTTGCACGTGTAAGAAGAATTAATTCGAGACTCTATTTATTACTTTGACGTAACAGAGTGATAAAATTAAGTAGGAACTCATATGTAGGTAGGCACTAGATTTGACGTACCCAAGCCTAGTCTGCTATTGGGCTTGATAACTAAAAAATTTTTTTAGTCCATCACATAGATAATTTTAAAATATTCGACACGTATTTTTTTTCTCTTAAACTAAAAATGACACAGATACACTGGATTAAAGTTGCTCATGTCGTCACACCTTAGTACGATTTTTACGTAGGAGTGACGTCAATACCCGCCACTTCGTAACTTTGATGTATTTATTTATGTATTTGATCAGTTAAAAAACGTGTTTCAAATATTTTTTTATAGCCTAAAAGATGGACGAATTATTTTTTGAACTTTCGAATGTAGTCATCATCCCCCTCAATTGTGTGACTATTGAGTGTCAATGGCATTTTCTGACATTGGTATTCTGCTAAACAATGACTTACACTGATTGCGATTAACATACATACATATCCGTCACGTCTCTCTCCCATTGGGTTAGGCAGAGACCGCTTCCTTCCACTTGCGATTAAATGTGTCAAAAATGCCATTGACACTCAATAGTTACACGGCTGAGACTATTTTAAATTAGCAGACTTTGGCCTATGGACCTGGAGTAGGTAGTGAAAAGTGATTCATCAACATCATCATTGGCCACAGCATCTGAAGTAGATGTTTGTTGCAGCGCATGTAGGTTTAAGGGTTGCCACATCTCCATTTGTGAATGTGAGTTCCTATTGCGACGAGGCATTTTTTGCCACATCGAAAAGTGATTAAAGATTAGGGCATCTTAGCCTGTGTGGAGTATTCGGAAAGCATTTTGTGTTATTTGAGGCACCGTCAAATGACGTAAATACTCGGCTATGTGCTGACTGCTGCGTTTCCATGACGCTGAAGCTATTTATTTATTTAACAGTTTATTGTAAAATGAAAGTACATAGAGATAGAAAAAAAAGAGGGCAGGCAGCCTACACATATATCTTCGATAGCTAGCTTTCTTCGCTATCTTGGTTTTAGCTCTACGTCTCTAGATAGATACAAGTAAATACGACTATTTATTTATTACTTTGACTTAAAGGGGCGATGATATTAAGTAGGTACTCGTAGGTAATAGATTTGACGTATTCGATTAGTGAAAAGTGATAAATGATTAGTCACTTAACACAAGGTTCTGCTTGGTCTCGTGTAGTAGGTAGGTACTTACGTTATTTGACTTCAAAAGACACCAAGTCCCTCCCAAATACTCCAGACAGGCTAATGGTACACACCAAAGCCGCCGGCATGCTGCCGGGCTAGGCCGGCGGCTTTACGTCATACGAATGGCAGCTGTCAAAAAAGTCGGCGGCTTTGGTGTGTAGATACCATTAGCCTGTCTGGAGTATTTGAAAGGCACTTGGTGTCTTTTGATGTCAAATAACGTAAGTGCCTACCTACTAGGCTAGACCAAGCAGAACCCAAGCAATTTTAGTTTTATTTTTCAACTATTGATACCTACTTGTAAGTAGGTAGGTACCTAGATATTTTATGTACCTAAGATCTATCTACTAAACATGTATTAACAGCACAAATGCCTTCGCAGATTGACGTTTATTAACAAGCGAAACGTGTTCGAAGATAAAATAAGTAGATTTGTAGCGTTTTCTTAATAAACGTAATCCACTTGAAACCACAGGCCCGTAAAAGCCACAAAATCTCTCACAATGAACTGACAAGTACACTCTGAACCTCGCTCGCATTCTCCGCAACCTGCTCGCACTTCACGCCGGTGTTTCTGCTCCTTAAACACGTTGCCTTCAAAATGTATACAGCGGAGAGTTCCTTGCATAATTAATTATGGAAAAATATGTTAGTTTTAGGGATTTTCGGAGCTGGGTCTCTTGCAATGTGGCGAAAAAATACACTTCTCTTTTGTAATATGTCGCATCTAAATAATATCTAGGTTAAATCTGTTTAGTAGTTTGTGCAAGAAAGAGTAGAAATCGATCGTTTTGTTTATAATGCTATCTACACACCAAAGCCGCCGGCTTTTTTGACAGCTGCCATTCGTATGACGTAAAGTCGCCGGCCCAGCCCGGCGGCATGCCGGCGGCGTTGGTGTGTAGATAGCATAAGTGTTTATAAATTCATATTTATAAACTCATTGTTTGGCTTGACATTTCTCAATGTAATTATAAGTTTTACTGTACCATTAATTAAAAAGTTTATTCTGACAAAGTCGGTTTCGCATACGTTCTGCGCTGTCATGATTTTCCCATGATTACTTTCTCTGTCTAAAGTTTGAATATGATATGGACAGAATGACACGAGAGATAACTGTCACAGCCCGCTTAGGCTGTCTACACACCAAAGCCGCCAGCATGCCGCCGGGCTAGGCCGGCCGCTTTATATCATACGAATGGCAGCTGTCAAAAAAGCCGGCGGCTTTGGTGTGTAGATACCAAGCAACAGTCTGATCTCTAATAAAAACTGAAAGTATTTAAACAATAATACATGTGTAATTGCAATAGATTTGCCTATGAAATAAATATAACTTGCGTCTGTGAAGCAAAAACAAAATATCGAATGTGATACATACTTAATACCTATCCATTATTCATAAAGATTCCTAGTTTATGTTTTTTATTCTTTTGACACAAAGAGTTGCTGGTAAAAGCGCCGCCTAGAAGCAACTGGGGACGCGTTTTGCTTTCGTAATTGAGTCACTGAGATTGGGATAAGGGCTCGTACACACTAGTGGTTGTCGTGCGGATGCGGTTTGTTCATACACACACATACATACATATCCGTCACGCCTCTCTCCATTGGGTAGGCAGAGACCACTGGACCCGTTTGTAATTTGTTATAAAGCTACGCATAAACCTCGTGACAGGCGTGTGGCAGCCGCGTATCATAGGTATCCGCGTACATTCGTCAGTTAGCCGATTTTTCAACCGCTAAAGGTCTATCTGCACATATCCGGGCCGTGCCCGGGCCCGTCAGGACGGAAAACAACTCGTCGTCGTGACAATCGGACGCGCCGGATATGTCTAGACAGACCATAAAAGGCTCCACATATTCAACAAACCCAAGGCGAAAATGAAACTCGGATTTGAGCATGTATACGTAATTGGTACCCAAAAAGCTATGTACATAACGTAAAAAATGTAAAAATACAACGATACCGCGTTTTGGTATACATGTAACGCCACCTATAAAATAAAATAAGTGAAGTAAATTCCGAAAAGAGTTTATAAACAAAAACATGGAAAATATTTTAAACACATGTTAACAATTCACCAGCAGATAACAGCCTGTCAGTTGATCGGAAAATATCACAGAAACGCAGTCCCCTGACGATTTTGTATCGACGGTTAATGCGAACTTTGCACGATAGGCCGCCTGTCATCAGAGATTGCAGGCGGACTGTGTGTAACTTTGTGTAAGGGACACTTTGTGCGTAATGGTATCTACACACCAAAGCCACCGGCTTTTTTGACAGCTGCTATTCGTATGATGTAAAGCCGCCGTCCTAGCCAGGCGGCATACCGGCGGCTTTCGTGTGTAGATAGCATAAAATACCTTATCTTATCTAGCCATCAGTGTCCTACTGCTGGGCAAAGGCCTCTCTCCTCGTTCTCTACGGTTCTCGAGCTGCCTCTGCCCAGGCATCTATGAAGGTGTCATAAAATACATTATTAAGGAAATACTTATTAAAAAGCTAATACTATTACTGAAGGATAAATAATAAGCTTTTGCTTCTTGAACCAAATGTATTTTTTAATTAGATCGAAGGTGAATATTGTTATTTACAGAGTGTCATCAAAATAGACAGTGACAAGAGAGTTGTCAAATAGAATATAATATACTTCATATTTAAAAAAATATTTAAATAAGAAGTGGCGGCCAGGATGTTCTTAGTGAATAGAGAACAGAGTAGTTTTAACAGCTAATTGTGTTACAGTTTTAAGTTTTGTCTTGTAACGTGGTTTCCCGTGGGAAGACCACGTGCAATGCTTTTGCTAGCCCACAGTGTGTCACTGGATGTGCTCGAGGTCCAGCGGCTCGTCTGAGGGTAGCGAGGGAGAGTTCTTTCATTTCGCCTCTGACGCCTGTTACAACTCTCCCTCGCTACCCTCAGACGAGCCGCTGGACCTCGAGCACATCCAGTGACACACTGGGGGCTAGCAAAAGCATTGCACGTGGTCTTCCCACGGGAAACCACGTTACAGTCTGTTTCTCTTTGTGGGCAATAAAGTATTTTTATCTATCTAATTGTTATTGGACAGTGCTTACTAAAATAAAAGCTAAAAATAAATTTATTTTATTACAAAGACGTCACGCCACAACTGCACTGCAACCACGTGTGCGTTAGCGTTCTTTAGGTAAACTACATAGTATCGTAAAATATACAAAACATGTAATTAATTTTAAAAATATAAGTAGGTATTATTTTTACTAGATTTTTCAGTACAGCAGCCATTTTCTTTACCACAAAAATAATAAAGTTCAATTCGGTCTTAATAATATAACATTTTGATAAACAGGGCTACCTCTTCGAGATAAATCCACAAATGGCTCATTATTCGAGACACCTATCTTCTTGTTATACAAAACTTCTATTAAATCCTTTAACGCTTTCTCTACATCTTCATCTAAACTTACATTATTTTTATCATTTTCTGATTTATCGTTTAATTTTTCATTTGCTTCTGGTGTCTCGTTATCTGTTTTTTTTTCTGGTGTGGCATCTGTTTTTACGGAAACATCATTACTGTTATTCGATTTTAGATATCCCGATTGAAAACCTTTGGCACTGCCGATTTCATCTTTTGATTTAAGCAAACGAGTGTTATTGATTGTAGTTGAGTTTGCAGCACCAATACCTTTATGTATTTTGCTTTTATGATCCATAAAAACTACACTAGCGGTTTCGTCTGATAGTTTTCCATTAGATAGTATTTCTTTGACCGATTTCTCATTTTCCAGTTTCATGTTATCTGGATTATTCTGACTTACAAGTCCAAATCTTCGTTTATAATCATTACCACTGAAAAAGTTATTCAGAAACATGTCTCTGTAATTAAAAATGTTGTATTTTTCTTCATATTTATCTTCGTCAATATATTGGGCATCATTATAGTCGTATTGGTGTTTTTTGAATTCAATTACAGGATTTCCTATTCTCGCTACATTTGTGAAATATTTATTATTTTCTAACCTTCTTTGAAAACTTTTACCTGGTATATTAGTTAGAAACACGAAAACTAGTAAAACCGACACAAAATACATGGCACTAGTCACTTCAAGTTTGAGTAATAGAGTTATTGAAGTTTTCCGTTTATTCCAACTTTCTAATTTAATTATAAACGTCGATGTTTGTGCTGATGGATGCGATGTTTGGATGTTTGTTACTTTAACAAAAACCAATAAACAGCGGATCAATTTCTTTCATTCAAAATCACTGTCAAAAAGTTAAAACTAACTTTTTTAAGGAACGCCAGACGATGTCATAATTTTCATAGGGCCCAAGTCTGCTAATTAACAATAGGTATTGTCAGTTGTGTGTCGGCAGTGTCAATGGCATTTTTGACAGACTTAGACGTAATCAGTGTAAGGCATTGTTTAGCAGATTACCAAATGTGTCAAAACAGACAAAAAAAAAACAGTCTCTGCCGACATACAACTAAGAATAAGTGTTTTAAATAAGCAGAATTGTGCACCAGGAGAATTGTTATCGCTAATTTTAATAAAACTTTACAATACTGTAGCTTACAAATCAATTAACATATTTATAGGTAAGTACGTTATATTTTTATTGTGTAAGTTTCCAAGAATGCGACAAAGTAACAGGAGGCCGCTAGTGTGTAATGAATCAATTAACGTTCGATTGTATAACTTTGTAACTTAAGTTGGAACTAAGTACAATAGTTAATCGACTTATTAATAGCAACATGGTTTTAACATTTTGGTATTTTCATTATAAACTACGCATTTTTCGTGAAATCTTGGTAACAATAGGTATCAAAATATACATACATATCCGTCACGCCACTCTCCCATTGGGGTAGGCAGAGATCACTTCTTTCCACTTGCTTCGATCCAAACACACATCTTTCGCTTCGTCCACACTCATTAGTCGCCTCATACATGCCCGTCGGTTTAGGGTACTCTTGATTTGGCCTTTCCTTAAGTAAATCCCCGATTTGATCGAGGTACGTATCAGAATAATTATACAATATCATAAACAAAGTTTAATGTAGGTATCTTAAAATGTTAAGTAGGTACTCTTCAACATAAAGGTTCTGTTGACTTGGCCTTTTTTTACCAAGTTTTCGATCAGGGGCCCAATTCTTCTAATTTCAAATAGCCTCAGTTGTGTAACGGAAGGAAATTAGTGGCATTTTTTCACACATTTGGTATTCTGCTAAACAATGCTTTTGTGTTTTTCTATCTTATTGACATCACGACGCCTTTCGGGTTGAAAAATTTTGGCGACCCCCTTGTTCCATAGACAGACAAGGAAATCATTAAATCAACATGCTACGTTGAAGATTTTTTCTATTTTGGTAGGTTTTCTATAGGTACATACATTCATTAGTTGGACTGTAAAGTAGAACTTTGCGAGAAACGGAACAGGTGTGATTGGATCGTAGAAAGTGGAGAGACGTGGTCGGTCTTGTCTTTACCCTGATGAGTAATGGTATCTACACACCAAAGCCGCCGGCTTTTTTGACAGCTGCTATTAGTATGACGTAAAGCCGCCGGCCTAGCCCAGCAGCATGCCGGCGGCTTTGGTGTGTAGATAGCATAAGAGGCGTACAGATATTTATTTATGCAAGTAATAGTACCTTATAACTCAACTTGTTCGATAAACGCCTTGTATATTACTAACAGCAATTTTTAAATGAATGCTAAAGAATGAAATATACAAATTATGTCAGGCGTTCATAATCTATCCATCTTGTTGGTGGATGTCCGATGCCGCGCTTGATGTTTGTTCCATTGCCTCCATTTCAGAAATTTCCGTGTAATGGAATTATGGCAAAGAAATAAATTATCTAAATATAATGCCTTTTTTACACAGTAGCCTATATGTATAGGGCGACTTCAAATTAGTGAACGATAGAAAAGGATATCTATGCATGCATGTACTCGTGATACCAAACAACTGTTACTATGGGACCAAGGTCGAAATCATTGAAAAATTTTTGGACTCCTCATACAAAATGCATCAGCTGATAGTATGAAGAAACATTTTTTTTTGTGATGTCCATAGTAAAAGTTGTTTGTTAGCACGAGTACAGGCATATCCTTTTCTATCGTTCACTAATTTAAAGTCACCTTATATAAGAATCTTCAAAATAATAAAACAAAAATGTTTAATTGAACGTTTTATTTGCTCTTTTACATTCATTAAGAATGTTTTTTTTAATAATACTGGGTTAAGGACACTGATTCATCTGCGGTTACGTCGCGGTTGCGTGTGTCGTTTGATATGAGAACGCCAACTACGGCAGGTGGTAGACTCGCGGTTTTGTCACAGATCGCGGCATAACCGTAAGTGCGTTAGTGTCCCAGGCGCGGTCCTAAGGGGGGGGTCACAGGGGACATGACCCCCCCCAAAATCTAACGTCAAATTGAAAAATCTCAACAATAATAAAAAAAAAAAGGAAATTTCTAGCTATCCCCTAACAGCGATAGATTTATAATTTGCTGATATCTAGTGGTATTTTTATGAACTACGTACGATGGCCAAAAGAACTTGGAAATGACATCTAGTTTATAGTCTGATCCTTAATCCGAGTCACAAATTGACAAGTGCAACTGTCAATTATACCAAAAAGGGTGACCAGCTACAATAGTGATGTTCAGCAATCTATAGATTTAGATGTTTAGTCGAGCCTAATTTTATTAGGTACCTAATAAAAAAAAAATAGTAAGTATGCAATAGGTTTTTATTTAATAAAAAGATTAGAGGAATATAATAGCATACTTATTAAAATTGCTCACTACAAAATTATTATAAAAGATGGAAAATTTATTAAGAGATTTAGAGAAATTAAAATAAAACATTACAAGTTCTTTTATACATTTTTACACGACTACGGCGAAGCCAAAAGGAAGTGTGTTTGGCAGTCTATGTATGTATGTATGTTCCACCGTAACTTCTAAAATACTGACCCAATTTTGATGAATGAGGTGTCAAAAGATTCGTAATAGGCGTGTAAAAACATGGTTGAGAGCTAACATGTTAAAAGAGCGATTAACAGGTTTAGCTCTTCTAAACATTCACCCGGAAATAGTACCAGACATCTCAAATATTATCACCCGATTCGCAAATACAAAAAGACGACTTCCATTTGTTTTATAAGTAATGTATAAAATAAAATTGTGTCTTGTGCAATAATGTTTTTTTTATTCCAGATACCTATTTTTTATTAGTGTAGTGAGTGACCCCCTCCAAAATTTCAGGCTACGACCGCGCCTGTAGTGTCCTAAGGGCTCCTATACATAAACACGACACGACGTCGTGGAAATCTACGACACATATCGATAGAATCTTATTTTAAAAGGTAAAGGGGGTTCAACGACGCAACGTCGTGTCGTGTTTATTTGCGGGGAGCCCTAATAAATTGCTTTGTGTCTTATGGTAGAGTCCATTTCACGAAAGAAGTCCCCTAGCCGCGGCGCTGTATTTCATGTCAAAATTGATAATGTTGCCATTTATGAGAACAACATCGACCTATGTTATGTATATTTCATTTGTAATTTATTAAAACATATTATTTCCTGTATATTTCGAGTGTACTGGTCATTCCATAAGTAGGTAAGTATACATTTTGAGAAAAATGTCTATTTAGCTATATTTCTGTAATGTAAAAAGTATATTTTTATTTAGATAAGTAAGGGGTTTTCTACCTACTATCAGGGAAAAGGTCAGAAAATAGGGAAAATAGACCTGTCAAATTGAGTTCCAAAAATATCCGGGGGACTTGTTTCGTGAAATGCACTCTATCTACACACCAAAGCCGCCGACTTTTTTGACAGCTGCCATTCGTATGACGTAAAGCCGTCGGCCTAGCCCGGCGGCATGCCGGCGGCTTTGGTGTGTAGATAGCATTATAAAACTAGGTTTTTGCCTCACAATACATCTATTTATAGAGAATCCTTGATAATTTTCCAGTACCTACTTAATTGTTACTTATAAGTCACGACGCGTGACGTCATTGTATATTGGTTCGCAAGATCTTATAAACCGATATTCGAATCGAAGCTTTAAGATGCAATTTATACAAACATAACTAAGTAGGTAGGTAGGTACACTTATTTTCTTGCATATTTAATTTGTAAAGTTGTATGAAAACTTTTTGGTAAAAACTTTTTCCCCGTTATTACAAAACGAGTTTTAAATATAGTTCTATGTCATGTCATGTTCATGACGTTTTGTCTGTAGCAGAATCATTATTTAGCTAAGTTAGTTCTAGAACTATATGAAACTCGTTTTGTAATAACGGGGTTTGTGTTGATCCAATCGAAAGATTATTTTCACGCTATAATATAAGCTCTTTTACAAATTGCAGATAAAAAACCAAATCGGATAAGTATACGACAATTATGTAGATCTTAATTAGCAACATAACATTATGCCAATAAAAAAAAAACTTAACATTAACATCTGACAAATTACTACTTTAAAAAAACGTCTTAAAAGATAGTGGCAAATACCCGAACTGTCATTCGGTTGCAATAAAAATAAATAAACAAAAAAGTTGTTTGTAAATAAGCCGTGTTAAGACGTAGAAACTAGTTTTTTTGACGTCACAGTACTCGGAATGTCACTTATTTTACAATTTTAACTGTTGACACATGAGTCACATGACCGATATTAATCCAGAGGCCCAAGTTTGCTAATTTACAACACCTTTTCTCAGTTGTGTGTCATCAGACTGTCAATAGCGTTGTTGACACATTCGGTCGTAATTAGTGTAAGCCATTGTTTAGCAGAATACCAAATGTGTCAAAAAATCACGACACGCATCTGAGGCTACCTATTTTAATTTTGCAGACTTAGGGGCGAATCTGTTTTACCTTATTACATTAAACTACTTTTGACATGATGACATTAAACTACACTGGCCTAATGTTAATCGATAGATTTCACATAGGTGCTTGGAATTATTGCTTTGCAAAGAAATCACTATCACATTAAAATATCATCTAGCCATTTTATTCTTTGACAAAGAAAGAGGCAGTTTGTAAGATGATGGATCGTAAATTATAATTAAATTTTCTTCAAGTATAGCTGTGTTGTAAATTATACTTTTGTAGTTTGTTATTTTTAAACGAATATCTAAGAACTTAAAATTAAGACATTGGTATTTTTTCTAATTACTAACTTAACTAAGCTGTTTTTTTTAATAATGAGGTCTAAATAATTATCGCTATTTAGAAATAATTATAGTAAAGTTGCCTCTTAATTTAAATCACTGAACATAAATGAGAACTAAAAGTCTGGCTTAAATTACATAATTCATTATTTTTTGATAGCAAAACTAAAAAGTCCAAGGTTTTTTGCATTCTTTTTATTTTGCTGTCAGTTTTTTTTTTGACAATTAACGGAAGAGACTTTAGTAAAAAGGTTTCATTAGTTTTTTTTAAATAAAAACATTTTAATGATATAGCTTTAAGATAACAAATTATGTACCTACTATTTACAAAACCTTGCAAATAAAGGCCAGACTATGATAATTACATCCAACGAATTATCTCTATGGTAATTAAATACGTTCTAACCTTAAAATTATCTATGGTACTGTATTATTTTAAATTAGAATAGTAAAACTTTTTTGTAAAACCTATTTCGTCTATGTGCGTGAAAAAATGAGTATTCTTTTATTTGTAAAGGCCATTAAATGGCTGCATTTTAAAAAGTTCTTATTATTTAATTGCATTGCGTTTTTCAGTTAAAAAATCTAATTTTTGTCTTTTTAGGAATGGAACTTACGCCGGGTTACCAATTGTTTGTCAGTCCGGTTTTTTACCGGAAGACAATTTATTTTTATGATAGTTTTAAGCTATATTTGTCCACTACACTACACATCGTGCTGTCTTATTCTGACAATAACAGTAACGGAGAGTAAGCTCAAAAGACCAGGGTCCCAAGTCTGATAATTTACAATATTCTCAGTTGTGTGTCGGCAGAGTTGCAATTTATTTTATTCACAATTTGGTCACAATCAGTGTAAGCCATTGTTTGGCAGAATACCAAATGTGTCAAAAATGCCATTGACACTCTGCCGGCACACAACTGAGGCTATTTTAAATTAGCAGACTTTTTGTAACTAATTTAACAAAAAATACAGTAGGCATGTCTGTATTTTTCATACAAAATGTGTCACAAATTGTCATTGACACTTTGCCGACACACAACTGAGGCTATTTTAAATTAGTAGACTTGGGCCCCTAATTTGCAAATGTGTACCAAATTAAAAGCTAATGAGTTTCAACACACATATTCCCGACTCTAACTTTACCACTAGGACATTTGTCACCATTGAAAGCAGCGCGGTTACCTAAATCCGGTGTCACCGGTTCGACTGTCGTAGTTTCCATCCCCCATACCCACTTGTCACCCTCTTCATTCGTTTTCGGTTGAATCTCATTGTTTTTATCCCCATTCTGATTTGTGTTGTCTTGTTGTGGGAATTTCGGACGATCGTCTTTTGTTTCTTCGTCTGTGTGTTGGTTGGTTTGTGTGTGTTCTTGTGCCTGTGTGTGTCTATTATTTTCTTTTTTGTCAAGTTGGTAGGTTTGAGAGTCCCCATTGTTATTTCTATTTTTATTCATATCTTCTTGTGCATTACTACCACGGTTGTAAGCATGTTGATCCCCATTGTTTTGATTATGAAACGCTTGACCGTTGCTCTGTATATTGCCATTACTTCCTTGTATAGTTTCTTCATTTTCCCTATGTTTATTTTCAACGTGGTGGTTTTGTCTATTGTTTTCATAAATTTGCTTATTAATAGACGATGTTTCATCTCTACGTCTTGCATTTTGCGTTCCCTGGGGATGAACGTTTTGTTCTTGTCTGTTTTGGTTTTGATGTAAGTTCCTATGATTGTTTATATTACTATCTAGACGTGGAGGTTCATTAACTGGCCTGTTTCTTTCAAATTGTGCGTTTTCAGGTCTATAATCTTGCTCAAATCGGGAATTTTCAGGCTTATGCATCCTCTCAAATTCTCCATTTTCAGGTCTACGATTCTGCTCATTTTCAGGCTTCTGATGATGATCATATCTTCCAACGCCTTGGTCTTCAGGATTGTCTCCACGCCTCATATCAAACATACTTCCGAAATTCTCACTTTCTACATTTCTATGATCAGTATTCCTATCTTGGTGAAAGTTATGCTCTCTATTTTGGTTATCTTTGCCACTATTCTGATATTTATTTTGTTCACCTGAATTCCTAATGTCTATACTTCGAAATGCTTGGTTCGAATGTGATCTTTGCATTCCTGCATTAAGGTTTATATTTCTAGCGTTTAGTTCTGAATTTCTTTGGTGTATATTTCTATTTACATCTTCGTATTCATCTCGAATTTGTTCATGACTTTGGTGATTATTATTAATAGAAACTCTTTGATTAGAACGTTCAAATCCCTCTGCAAACTCTTTGTTATCGCTTCTATGTGCACTTTCTACATCCACGAATGTTTCCGGCATGTAACCATCGCGGGCATTAGTTCTTTGCATATGTCTTGCCGACACTGTCACGAAAGTCAAAATTATTATTTTCCGATACATTTTCACTTATATTTTCACCTCATTCTTTAATTAAACATACACTCTTGTTCACACATCGACTGTTCAACTTTAAATGAAAGAGACATCAAAATTTCACGCTTTTTAAACCCACTTTTGGTTTACTTAATTCAAAAATTTCCAGAATTAAAAGTTGTCTGGAATTTTACGCGCAAACTCGCGCAGCTTTTTTTTTATTTGCGCGCTGATAGCGTGCGCGCTCGATTGTGTTTCGCGTCACACTGGTCGAGTTTATACTCCGTTACTGGAATCGAATTTAAATAAATTAATGAATGACTTGATCTCGATGACGCTTATGTCAATGTCTCACTCATTATACTTATTAATATATTTCGTGATATGAATGTTATTAAGTACTAAGTATACACGACGATTTACCAGAATCATTGAACATGATTTCATCCTCTAACGCCCGTTATTAATAACCTATCCTGATCCGTTTTTACCAAATCGAGATTGAAAAAACAAAACACAATTGTCACTTGTGTACCAAAAACATGTCAAGAACACAATTGTGTTTTGTTTTTTCGATCTCGATTTGGTAAAAAACGGATCAGGATAGGTTATTAATAACGGGCGTTAGTAGTAGCGCATGTGCTAGTGTCATGGTCGAATGATTTAAATAAGCTAAGTGTTATTTCAAAATGAGGTTTAATTAAATAAGTTCAAGAAAAAATTCAGCTTTTTGTCATGGTACGTCATAGACATGACAGAAACCTCAATTTGTTCTAAAACTATATTTAAAAACCTATTTTGTAATAACGCTTTCTAAGTTCTCTTACACACTAGCGGTTGCGGCCTGGTTGCAGTTTGACGTTTGATACGCAAACCGCGGTTGGCGATTGATTGGTATTGTTACTGTCTCTTAACAAACTTTAAACAAAACCGCTCAACAACCGCAGACGTATAAGGTCTATCTTCTTCTTTATATTTAAGAGCGTCACTCTAGTCGGTGTAGTCTTCGCCACTCTGCTCTATTCTCTGCCATCTGTTTGAGCCCCTGACACGATTTCTGTCATTAAAAGGTTTTTAGGAGATTATAATACAAACGTCAAAAATAAACAAAAAATACTTTTTCGTTTCAAAACGGAAAAAAAATAAACATCCGATATTATGATATCTACCAACAAAACACAACCTTAATTATATGTTAGTATAATTCTAAAGTCGGCAACTAGTTTATTTTTAGCTTTATCTAATTTTAGAACTGTTTTGATTTACGATAGCCATTTTTGCTGCTATTAAATATATTTTGATCAGTCTCGCGATCCCACTTATAAACTACATAGTCCGACTAAATAAAAATGTGTTCCTTGTATAACTATTTTGACGTTGTCAGGTGGTCATTTTAAAAGTTGGGTTTAGTATTTGAGTCAATTTTGAAAAGAGAAAATTGTTATGGTATGTAGAATGCGTTTCGTGAAATAGTTTCTATGCCGCCATGTTGGCAGCATTGGAAAGTACCTACTGAAACATGGGTAAACAGGTACCCTTGATGATGTTACGCATTAAGTATAAATTTTCAATACTGCCAACATTGCGGTATAGGAACTATTTCTTGAAACGCACACTACACACCAAAAATTATTTTAACCTTCATTTGTCCAGCCGCCTTCATTTGTCAAAAATGGCGGCATTTATTTGTCAAAAATGTCATCGAAAATATTTGAAAATGACGTAAGCCGCCGGGCCAGCGTCTTGGGTGTGTAGACAGACACTATTAGATTGGTTTCATTCAGAGAAGCCACCTCATCCCCATTTATCGTGACAGGTACATTTCCATAAAAAATCCAGGGATTCTTCCATCAACTTTTTGCATCCCACATCACCCTGGTTTCCCCATGACTCACTTTTCATTGCGTCACAATTAACTACATCTTCAGCCGCCTTCCGTCGACAAAACCGAGGTCAAAGGTAATACGAGTTAAGTTGAACCTTTGTTTATATGGCAGCGTGTACAAATAAAATGCCAACTTAAATCTTGCGGGTGATATGACTATGCGGTGCGTATTTTTCGAAATAAGTTGAAACTTTATTTGTATGACAGAGTATATAAATAAAGCGCCGAGTTAAGTTTTGCCGTTGATTACTATGCTATGCCAGTCACATCTGTAACAAAATATTCCATTCAGGTTCGAATTCGGTCGATTTGTTTGGTTTTAGGGTTCTGTAGGTACAGTATAGTTCTGTAGTAGTTTTAGATTTAAAAAAAGACGTCTAAAAGATTATTTGGTACCAATTTTTGTATAAAAATATTTTTCGTTTTCATCAGAAATCACAAAGAGAGATATGTAGATAGAAATACTTTATTGCACACAAAGAGATACAGATAAAACTTAACATTGTGCGCAAAGGAGGCCTTATAACTAAAAGTGATCTTCCAGACAACCTTTGGAGTAGGACTAGTTTAAAAATACTGTAGAGTAGAGCATGACATAAATAAATATATAATGTAATTGAAGGATGTAAACCCTATACCTCTACTTCTAAAAAATACATGATAAAAGAAAATTGGCATCTAAAGCTATCTACACACCAAAGCCGGCGGCCCGGCGGCACGAACCCGGCGGCTTCAGGTCGGCGGCCTGTGCCGGCGGCTTTTGAATGTTGCAAGTTGCAAAGCCGGCGGCACGGGCCGCCGGCACAGACGGCGGCACGAGAGTCGCGGCATGTCAGTCGTGACGTGGTCGTGACATGACAGTGATGGCATTGACATTCATAACATGACAGACGAGCTTGGCATACATAATATCTATCATTCTGATATATTTAAAAAATCCAAGCGCATCAAAATGAGGTCTATAACAATAAAATGTTTGTCTATGTTTATTTCGCTTACACATTCGTAGTTCTTTATGAAGCGGCATAGTGATGTGTGTAAGATGATTAAAGGCTCTTATCGATAAGAGTAAAAATTAGATAGAAAAAATGTTGATAGTACTGTGGTAGTGTATACCTAGGTACGTCTAAAAATCATCTTTTTTATTGAATGTTAATAAACAGCTTTTCTTCAGCAGTAAACGTCCATAAGCTGACATGATGAAATAGCATTTATTCTTTCTCATCAGAATCTTCTTGTATATTTATTTATTGATAGTGATTTTTGATGTTATTTCTAAGTTGCCGTTTATGTTTACCAACATTACAATGGAGCCTTGTATATAGGTATTTATAAAATTTGCTGGGCACTGACCATAGGACACACTGAAATGTGAAAAAACTTAGATCCTACGACCATTCAGGAGCTTTCGACAGGCAAGCCTTAGTGAGGGTCAAAATGATGTATTGCACTTGCAATATAACATAATTCAGCGGATTACTAGGTAGCGACCTAGAGGGTTATCGATACTGTGTATGTTCCGACAAGTAGCATATTCCCATTGATAGTCAGTCACTCAATATATTCATCTATGGTCACGTCACTCTGTTGGTAATGCGACAAGGGCAAATGCGGGTTTGCTTTTTAGTTTAAAAAGTTATCGATAACGATATCGATAAAAACTGCACACGCAACCCTACAAAAAGCGCCTAATTTTGTACGTCTATCAGCCTTCTTTTTATATGACGTGAAAAGTCACGTCATGTTAGCTAGATATAGGGAGTGGCCCCATTTTTTTTCATATACAAATGAGTTTATGACAGCGTGCCAAGGTTGCGCCAAGTTTTCTCATAGTTTTCTTGGTAGATGGCCTGTCAAACGATAAGAAATTCCATACAAAAAGGTAGTAATTTTGCGCCAGACCAAGCACGCAGATCCAGACGGTATGGCACCTCCTTATATATTCTATACTCAAACTAGCTGGAAGCCAAGTTCATAGACAAAAAGTGAAAAAGTTTCAATAAGGTCAAAATTTCAAAAATAATGTATTCGTAGGTAACATTTTTACACTTGAATACGTCACAAAGAAAAAAAAAAGAAAAAAAAACATAATAAGTAATGAATATAAAGAACCAAAAAAAAAGAGAAAAACATTAAAGGAGGTTTTACTAGATTTATTAACCTCCGTCTTTTTCGTGTCTTTTTCTATTTTATAGCATTTAGCTCATTTGACACTTTTGTTCAGTGTTTCCACTTCAAATTCAAGAATTTACCTTTGTTATGAAAAAAAAAGAACGTATTACTAACTAATCGAAATTGTATTTTTCTCACTGAATATGTTTGATATTTTTTGAATGTTGTAAAATAATCTATGATAAAATTGATTGAATAGATTGAATAGAGATAAGATTGACAGTGATGATTTTTAAACGACTTCAAAAAAGGAGGAGGTTTCTCAATTCGACCGGATAATTTCTAAGTTCAAGTTCCTTGCCGGCGGGCAACTGAAGGAGCGTCGCGGGCAGTATGACCGTTTCAAAATTTACAAATCTACCAAGGAAATCTTCAAAGGAAACTCAGCTAAACTAAAATGTTTACTTCACATTTTGAAAATATCGCAAATAAAATACATTTTTGAAATGAAAATTGTTGATTAATTGTAGTAGCTGTATGAAGGTGAATTATATAATAATATCTATACCAAAAAAACAGCATGTGTGGTGTGACATTTAAAATTGTACCAATATTATACCGAAAATAATATACTTAGATACTAAAAATATAGTTGGAGTCTCAAATATATCAATTTAGTACTTAATACCAAAAACGGTCACATTGAGCGCAGGTTTGAAACCTGGCGGCTTTTGACATCTGCCATTCGTATGACAGTATGACAACAAGCCGCCGCCGTCGGGTTGTGCCGCGCATGTGCAGTGCGGCCAGGCCGCTGGGTTGTGCCGCGCTGTAATGCCGCCGGCATTTGCCGCGCGGCACAAGCCGCCGGCCTGGCTGACGGCTTTTGACATCTGCCAGTCGTATGACAGTATGACAACAAGCCGCCGCCGTCGGGTTGTGCCGCGCATGTGCAGCGCGGCCAGGCCGCCGGGTTGTGCAGCGCGGAAACGCCGCCGGCATTTGCCGCGCGGCACATGCCGCCGACCTGGCTGACGGCTTTTGACATCTGCCATTCTGCCCTCTCATGACAAAATAACGTAACCCAAAAACTGCTGTTTTGACAAAATCGAGATTAAGTTTTTTGAGTCGTATTTTTGATTGCTCAGTTATTCTATGTCTTGCCGAACGATTTTTATAAAATCTTGCTTGTTGCCTTACCTAAGCCAGAAAAAATAAAATTTTGTTAAAAACAATAAAAACATTGTACGCACATAAAATAAACTTTTCAGCCACGTGACAAGATTGTCTACCTTCGTAAACTGGCACTCTAGAGACTTAACCAAGAGTTTAAGTATTTAAACCGTAAAAATCGGCTCAAATCTCTTTCATGGGTTAATGTATTAAAACTTAAAGAAATGATAACAGCTCACATTTTCGCGTGGAAACAAATTTGCGTTGTATCATAGACGGACGTTTAATGTCGTGGCAAAACAACGCAACCATAGCTTACCTACGTTATTCTTTCATGACACATTCGGCAATTTTAGGTCGCAAATAGTACGTGATTTTGTTTTTCTTATAGAGAGGTTAAAAAAATATTTTAACTACTTATACAGATAGACCAAGGTATAAATAATCGATTGAGCATGTGCACGACAAAACAACGTAAACCGGGTTGCGTTATTTTGTTAAAAACCGCCGACATGCCGCTGACATGCCGGCGGCATGCCCGCGGATCGCGGTACAAGCCGCCGGGCTGGGCCGGCGGCATTTAGAGATGAGTGATAAATGACGTAACGGTGAAAAAATCACCGTGATCTGGAGTCGCATGTTATGACTGTGACTGGTCACGAAATAACAACATCCAAAATAACATATTAAGTTCCTTCTCAACTTCGGAAAATGTTCAGTCAGTAAATTTATAAACAGGAGATACTTATTAGAATCTTAAAAAGACAGTCCCAAGCCTGTGACAGTGTTGTTAAGTAATATTTAATCACAGGAATCATTAACCAATTCCATTTCATACTTAGTGATCGGAGTGATCGACGTGACAAAATCACGGTGATTTTTCACTGTGATTTTCTTGGAACTGGAACAACAGTCACAGTGATAACAAAATAAAGTTTTATCCCACTTCTAGTGGCTTTTGACATCTGCCGGCCTAGCTCGGCAGCGTGCCGGCGGCTTTGGTATGTATGTAGTGGCCTAGGCCGGCGGGTTATGCCGGCGGCCTGCTGCCAGGCCGGCGACATTGCTGTGCCGCCGGCATGCTTGTAGCAACATGAGACCGCCGGCCTAGCCCGGCGGCTCGTGCCGCCGGGCCGCCGGCTTTGGTGTGTAGATACCTTAATTATTTTTTGGGAAATTCCATTTAAAACACCATAAACACAACTTTGTACGTGGTTTTTTAATTAGTTTTTTTACTTATCAACCTTGAGTAATGATTATACAGTAAAAAGTATACAATGGATATCTTAACTAGTTAAAAAGTATCTAAGCAGGTATAAAGGGTGTTGTTTTGCTATTTGGTCGACGAGAATCGACGAAAGAACTCCGCCCTTAACACTCATAGAAAAAATCTATCCTTTCAGTACCTAGTATGAAATAATTTTGTGATTTTTAAAATAAAATTGTTAAGTATTTAATAAGTTTAGGGGAAGAAATGGAGAGTAAGACCGCGACGTAGGTGTGTACTTGACTGAAGGAGAAAGTTAAACGACATGTCGCATCAAGAAGTCAAAGCAGAAGATAGGCCTAAATAGCGGTTGTTTCACCGGCAAGAATTTTACTCTTCAATATAATAATGATATTATGTGACGATGATGAATATTATGTATACTTATGCTATCTACACACCAAAGCCGCCGCCATGCCGCCGGGCTAGGCCGGCGCCTTTACGTCATACGAATGGCAGCTGTCAAAAAAGCCGGCGGCCTTGGTGTGTAGATACCATTAGGAAACAATTTTGTCTTTCAATTTTTGTTATGGAATCAATGACATGACAAACATCACCCTATAATCTATGTTGTATATTTTTCCCTAAACATTTAGCTGTCGTAGGTACAAAGCTCAATTAACAATAGTCGTCATTAGCTGTATTCATTTTAGTCTAGTCATTTTCCGCTAACAACTACTCGGTCAGGAGTACTCTAAACCGACGTACATGTATGAGGCGACTGATGAATGTCGATGAAGCGAAGGAGGTGTGTTTGGATTGTAGCAAGTGGAGGGAAGTAGTGTCTGCCTACCCCAATGGGAGAGAGTTGTGACTGACATATATATTTTGCTAGAAAATATACAAAGCACTTGAAATACTTAAATATGTTAAATCAATGTATTTTTTTGAAAAGCTGACGCTAGATTCGCGGGAAAGCAGTTTTCCTTTTTTTCAGAGAAGATACTCTGAGAAGGTATTAATTAATATTCTGTTTTAAAAATGTAATCTTATGGTATCTACACACCAAAGCCGCCGGCAAGGCCGCCGGCCTTCATTTTGTCAAAAATGTAATCGAAAATGTTTAAAAGTGACGTAAGCTTTGGTTTGTAGATATCATAAACTTATCCATAGGTCCTGACCTGACTCCCGTATATTTTTTCATATCTTTTATTTCTAACGTATTATAAAATGTAGAGAACCCTCTTTCCACCCAACTAACACTAGACTGAATCTTGCAGACGCGACGACCGTTCGAACATAAACTCATTCTATTTTAGGTCGCCTAGGCGATGACCTATCTCAAAACCTATCTCTGAAAACTTTGAACATTATATTGACGTTTTTGTATTAGGGTCTAATGATATTTTGGAAAACTAGAAACCTAGGGCTTTAAGGGCTAAAACATAAATTCACGACGCGACGCGACACGACGCGACGCGACGCGACACGACGCGACGCGACGCGACACGACGCGACACGACACGACGCGACACGCCATCTTAGATTTTCACGATGCCACGTCGTACGGCGTCGTGTCGTGAATTTATGTTTTGGCCCTAACGCATCGGCGGTTCGCGTTAGGTCCCGTTCACACAGCATTGTCCTGCACGTTTTTTTTGCAGTTAACGCCCTTAACTTATAAATAGTGACCATACAACGTACGCAGATAGATCAATTCACGCAAAAACTAATAATAACTATAAGATAATGATATTATAAGATAACATGACTTTTTTTTAAGATATGACGATGAATGCATACGAAGCCGCGGGCAGCCTCTAGTTATTTATAATTCAAACTTGACCTAAATGACACATAGAAACGATGACACATGTCTTCTTTGACATAATACCTACTTGGAAAAAGTCATTCTATTCTACACTCTTCATAAGATTTCCATAGAAAACCAGTTTCATACCTACATCGTAACACTAAATGACGCATGCGCCAGTCCTTGATACACTTTACAGTTGATGAGCATCCAACCTAATTGGTATAGTAAATGAAAGAACTTTGAAAATTGTTACATGTGAACTTTTTCAAAGTTCTATATCTCCGAAAGTATATCACTTTCGACATTTGTCCAAAGTACTATCGTTTTATAATATTTTTCTCTATCAATGGGCGTAAGTTTCATCAGAGGCCGCCAACTTTTTTTCTCCATACTAGCTCGAACTTAGACTCAACATCCCCTGAGTCTAATTGATACCGTTTTTTTTTACTATACCAGGCTCCATACAAATATGTTCGATGCCATTTATAGTGTTTCTAGATTTACTGTTAGCAAGAAAAAATAGGGCTGTTTTTGTTACATTTAATTTTTTTTAAGAGTCAGACGCTTGTCGATGGATCATTCGCTATTTAGGCCTTTCTTCTGCCAGTGCTTTGACTTCTTGATACGACATGACGTTAACTTTCTCCTTCACTTGAGTAAAGTAGGTACGTCGCGGTCTACCGTAAAATAAAATGTAACTGACAGTCTATTTCATAAAACACGACGTTTAAAGGCCTATCTACACACATCCGGGACGTGTCCGGGCCGTGGCCCGTCAGGAGGGAAAAAAATACGTCGCCATAACAACGTGTGGGAACGAATCCATAGAAAATGTATGGAATGATATTTTTTCCCTGACACGTCCCGAACACGGCCCGGATGTGTGGAGATAGGACATAAGACAGTGACAGTTTAAATCACTAGGAATAAATTTTATATGTAAGTTGGTGAAACGTGCTCTAATTCTCACGAGCGTAAATTACCAGAATATGTTTGCAACATATTATATTCTAAAATGTACGATGCAATATTCAGTTATACAACGCCCGAAAACAATGTTGCAAACGTATGTGTCGTAGCTTTCTCTTCAGTAAGATTGTCATTTGGTTCTGCCATATGTTGCTTTAGAGGTGGGATAATATCGATATATCGATGTTGTAATATCCCTAAATTTTGAGATAAAGATTTTGATTCAAGGGACGATATTCGAGAAAGATGTTTTAACACCGCTTACAAATACAAAGAAAAATGACGTCAAACCACATTTTGCTGGTTTCAAGCTTGCATTTATAGATTGAACTTTAGATTTTATGCTTTTACTAAAAACATATTATCACCTTAGAAAGCATATTTAACTTATCTATGAAATGTATAATAAATTAAAAGATAGAATAATGTTTAAAAATTCCGAGTAACCCACTATTAGTGAGCAAGTTGAAGTGACAGAAGTGAAGTGAGTGGTGTGTAGTGTGTGTATAGGCTGGCATGAAAATCTCTGTTTAAAAAAAAAGGTAAAATTAAGATTAAGACATACACTGCTAGACATTGGTCTCTTTTAAAAAGTACATAGTCCTCCTTCCATTTTGATCTCGTTTAGAAGCGGCTTACAAAAAAGTGTAGGTAACATTTTTTTTTCGGATAATATATCCGAACATGAAGTACATCACTAGTCAGACAGCAACGTACCGTGTGTTTCAGGTTCGGTGTTGCAAAATGTAATTTACTTCCTGGAATATAGAAGTAGTTTTCAGTTCGCTACGAATAGTGTTTTTGAATAGACACTACATTCAGTTCTTTAGTGATTTTAGACAAAAAGGACATTCAGAGAGCACATGAATATTGGTTCCCCGTGTTGTAATAAAGACCCATCAAATTCATAAAATAATGAGTTGCCACAAAAACAAAAGATGTTGCTTGAAAAGCTTTTAGTTTTTACGGGATTAAAAAACAGGTAGCGAAGCTATTAGTTGATTAATGTCAAACAAAATCGTAAAAAAAGTATGCAAATTTTCCAATTTTGAATGAAAATCTTTTAATGTCAATAAATTTTAAATGACAATCTTTTAAAAATCTATTATAAATGTAAAAGTTTATGCCAATAGATGAATATGACGATGTTTTTGGCTCTTTCTGAAATTGCTAGTTACCTACTTTTGAGTTGCATCGAAGTTTCTACTATAGACTTCCTTAGAAAACAACACACGACGCAACTAGTTTGAAACGTTTCGTTTCAGTTGCGTCGTGTATAGGAAGTCTATAGCAGAAACTTCAATGCAACTCAAAAGTTTCAGTTGCGTTGCAGTTGCGTTGCAGTTGCGTTGCAGTTGCGTTTCACCATGTCTTTTGGCGCTAAGTAGTAGGTATTTAAATAAATATGCAGGTAGGTATATAAGTAGGTAGGTTTAAAAACATTTTGTTTTGAACATTCCGTGTCTCTAATCATCGGAAAACCAATACTTTATGAAGCCAGAGCGTTTAAGTAACTCGACACTGAAATCATTAATTTTATGGAGTCTTTGTTAGGGTATCAGTACACTGAGGCCGTGTTAGATAATTATAAAAAGGGTAAAAAGGGTTTTAGGTTGTAATGTGGGATGTTCTTTAGAATACTTTAGGCCCGGATTTAACTGACGGTTATTTATAGGTACCTGTCACTGTATAATACGTCATGTTGGTTAAATTTTATCTGCAAGTGTTGAAACGGGCCATTATTGTATCAGTTTGTTTTTCATCTTCCACACTCACATTTTGTCTGTTAGTATTTTTAAATATTTATTATGTGTTTTTGAGATATTTTAAGTATCTGTCGCGCCTAATTCGCAACGATTTGCAACTAAGGATTGCAAACAAGAGCTCAAGTCTGCTAATTTAAAAGAGCCTCAGTTGTGTTTCGGCAGAGTGTTAGTGGCATTTTTTGACACATTTGGTATTCTGCTTAACAATGGCTTACACTGATTGCGAGCAAACGTGTCAAAAAATGACATTGACACTATGCCTACACACAGCTGAAAATATTGTAAATTTGCAAATTCTGCTAATAAAGTCTGCTGACTTAGGCCCTGCACTGTTGCAAATCTAGCATTAACTTTAAATCATTACTTGTCTTATGTGATATCAAACTCATCCTACAAGAATGTATGTAGACTAAGGAAGAGGAGTTCTGACCCCCGCGCCGAGTCATTCCTACTGCAAAGGCTATCCATCGCGATCCAGCGCGGTAACGCTGCTGGAGGGTTGGGTACCTTTGCACCGGGAATGACAAGGGGCGGCTTTTTCGACTAGTTAATTAAGTTTATTATAAGTTATAAATAAAAAATACATACATTTATATAAATTATAACATTTATGTAGGTATGTGTATTTATCGAATATATATGTGTAGGTTTATACTTATATATTTATTGTTTATTGTAGTGACTATCCTGCCTTCATGCTATCACTTCTCTCTCTGTGGGGTCTGGAGGAAGAAATTTCTTTTAGAAATATGCTGTAACTTTTGTATAACTTCTCTTTTTTTCTGTCTCTATGTACTATCATCTTACAATAAACTGTTAAATAAATAAATACAATGTTTAATAACAGCTATAATTTTTAATTAATATATATTATATCCTACAAGAATAAATTGTTTTTTCATTTTCGTTTACATACCTACTCAAGGGTTAAATAAACAAAACCGAATACAAAATGGCAGGCCTTTTGATCAGTGATGTGGATACATCGTAACCGCTCGAAACATAATATTCAAATATAATGATAATAACATGTGTTTAATTTATCAAAGGAGCAATTAAACAGATTGTAGATATGTTATTTATCGCGTAATTACTTTTTTCAATGGTAACAAATAAGGATGATGACTACATTCAAAAATTCAAAAAATAATTAGTCCGTCTTTTAGGCTACTAAAAATATTTGAAACACATTTTTTACCTGATCAAATACATAAATAAATACAAAGATACAGAGCATCAAAGTTACAGAGTGGGAGGTATTGACGTCACTCCTAGGTACCTAAAAATCGTATTTAGGCGTGACGTCACGAGCAACTTTAACCCAGTGTATCTTTGTCATTTTTAGTTTAAGAGAAAAATGAAAAAATACGTGTCGAATATTTTAAAATAATCTATGTGATGACTACTAACTTTTTTTTAAGTCATCATGCCTATTTGAATTCTGCCAATGTCAAGTGAAATAAAGCTTATTGACGGTGAAACGCAACTGCAACGCAACTGAAACTGCTAGTTACTTTTGAGTTGCATCGCAGTTTCTGCTATGGACTTCCTTAGAAAACCACACACGACGCAACTAGTTTGAAACGTTTCGTTTCAGTTGCGTTGCATTTGCGTTTCACCGTGTGTTCTGGTTCTGGTTCAACCTATCTACATTCATATACACAACACCTAGACTTTAGTGGGAATCGAACGCACGATCTGCAGCATGACATGGAAAGTAGGGTCAATGATGACGATGATGATGAGAATAATGATGCTTAATTTTTAAAGCGAACATGCTAGATTATCAATCTAGCATGTTCGCTTTAAAAATTGACATATTTCAAGTGATTGTAAGAAAATCTACGAAATAAAAATTATTTGATTGTTGACTATTGAAGATGATCATGGTGATGTATTGTTCCAGATGCGGGCGTCCGGTGGCGTGGCGTGACCACGGACGGGCTGCTCAGCGCCCTGGCCCGCCTGCGCCGCTCCCCGCACCCCGCTCACCCGCCCCACACACGTCCCGTGAGTATAAATAAGTACCTACATAATGCACATTATTGGGCCACTTTACACCAATAAGGCCCACTTGCGCAGCCAAATTAAATCAAGATAAATCAATACGAATAATTTATTTAACCCTGTGTTAGCAGCTAACTCCGGGTTTATTGCGTTAACTCTTTGATGTGCAAGTGGGTCTAAGCCATAACACATACACAATAAGAGAATATTTAGAAGATAAAAATATTAAATAACGATTAAGATTAAAGTTACCTAAATATAAAAAATACATATACCTAAATATATAAACATAGTTTAAAATAAGATTCTATTTTAAAGTTAAGAACATAATACCTAATATACTATAAATACATTATTAATGTTAAAAGACTTAAATGTTATAAATTTTCAACTTTGATCTCATTAGTGTACCTAGATATAAGTTTATATTATAACGTAGCTGCGCTACATAGCCTAGCCGTGCCCTATTCAGGGTCCATACATGGTACTGGAATACTTTTATTATAAACTACTTTGTAATACCTATGGTGTGCTAATAAACATTTTGAATTTGAATTTGAATCCATAAAACTCATGCTAAAAAGCTTATTACTATTACATTAATAGTATAACGCCTGTAAACAAAGCCCCACGGTGTGACTTTCAGGGGCCCAAGTCTGCTAATATTAATATCAGTTGTGTGCCGGCAGAGTGTCAATGTCATTCTTTGACATATTTGATCGCAATTAGTGTAAACCATTGTTTAGCAGAATACCAAATGTGTCAAAAAATGCCATTGACAGTATCAGATATTTGACACTGCTGACGCACAACCGAGGCTATTTTAAATTAGCAGAATTGTGTCCCTGATTTGTTACGAAATCGTATGTAAATCCACTGCGTAAAGACCGTAAGATTGAAATAAGAAAGAAATCAAAGTACAAAATTAGATAGGTATCTGTATAATTCAAAGGTCAAAACTCATCCAAAATTGGTTTATTTAATATATCCGCGGAACATTCTCCCGATTACCATCAAATTTAATTTAATCCACCCATCTCACTTCGTATAATTACTTAACAAGTACATAACACAAAGTGTACAGTCACGAGCAATAATATGTATATACACTGTGACATTTTTAAAGTATCGTTACTTCTGTCGTTTCAAAAATATATTTTCGTCAATTTGTTCAAAGATTCTTGATTGTTTTAAGGTCTATCTACACACATCCGGGTCGTGCATGGGACGTGTCTTGATTGAACAAATTGATGAACTTTCAAAAAAGAAACTTTGAAAATGTGCCAGTCAAAGATTTTATAATGGTTTCCGTGCGCTACGACTAGATACCCCTCTATGAAGAAAAATCAGCATACAAAATGCGCAACTCAATTTCGTGGCGGTGTCAAACAATCATATGACAACTCGGCATAATGACTAGCGCGGTACGCTCCGATCGGCGTAGTATTTTTGTCGCATTTTTGAAGTACGCCAACGGTATCTAGTCGTAGCGCGAGGAGACCAAATCATTCATTTAAGGAGACAGTGTATGCATAATTATTGCTCGAGACTGTACAATGTAAGATGACGCAATATCTCGAGCGTAATGAGCTGTGGCCTGTTGAGCCCGTAATTTGGACCAGCGAATACCAAGACTGCTCGTTCCACCCTCGTGTACGCTGACTAATGAATTTTGAGAGTTACTGTGCCCATTTTTTATGGGAAAATGTGAAGTTTGTGTGAAAAATTGTAAAGGGAGTAAGAAACTGCGTACAACCTCGCTGGAATGCGCTTCTTCTGTTTTCGCTTATCCAGTTGTCACTAAGTCGCAGTTTATACCGAAGTGGCGTGGCGGAGGCGCACGGCGAAGCGTCCTGTCAAGAAAATCTTAAAAGTAATACAATAGAGTCGTATTTGCCGTAATTTCGTCCGCGCTACCTGGCGGCGCCGTTTAACGCGCGAGGCGAGTGGCGCGCTCCGAGGAGCACGGACGAAATTGCGGCAAAACTCTATTCTAATACTTTTAAGAGTTTTTCTTGACAAGACGCTTCCGCCACGCCACTTCAGTATAAACCGCGCCAAAGCCAGGGGCCCAAGTCTACTAATTTACAATATTCGCAGTTGTGTGTCGCCAGAGTGTCAATGTCATTTTTTGACACGTTTGGTATTCTGCTAAACAATGGCTTAGACTGATTCTATGTTGTTCGCTAGTTTAAAACGTTTGTTGTGTCAGTTGCGTCGTGTGTGGTTTTCTAAAGGAGTCTATAGCAGAAACTTCGATGCAACTCAAAAGTAACTAGCAGTTTCAGTTGCGTTGCAGTTGCGTTTCACCGTGTGTTCTGGGTCTAATGGTTCGCAAACCTGCTGCGAGCTCACATCCAATGTTTTTTGGTTAAAGTGCATGCTATAGTTACGGTTACAGCTCGCTAATGAGTAACCAGCTTTAGAACCTCAGTCGGCTGTAACAAGGTTCTGTTTTCTTTACGAAACCCTAAAAAAAAACGGTAACCCGTCATACACAATCAAAAAATTCGCGGCCATATTGCAAGTTTCGTTGTTTTTAGCGGGATTTGGCACGGGCTCCATTGTGTTCTGCCAGAGGCTGTATAAAAGTGGTTGCCTTTGCCAAATGTCGGCTACTTTAAAGCTTGATATGGATTACCTAGGTTTGCTCTAAGCCTAGGTGTTTTGAAAATAAATAGTAAGTATGTATTTATATTACCAATTTGATAAGTAGAGTGGATAGATACGCTTAAGAGAAAATTAAAAATAAAGCCAAATAAAAAGAAATCCTATTATTATCTTGCACGGCGCTCGCGTCGCTTTTGCTTAACCTGCGCTATTGAAATCAAAAGTAGCCTATGTCCTTTCTCAGGCTATAGCCTATCTGTGTGCCAAATTTCGTTTTAATCGGTTAAGCCGTTTTAGCGTGAAAGCGAGACAGACAGACAGAGTTACTTTCGTATTTATAATATTAGTAAAGAAGTTGTTTTGACAGCTATCCTGGGCGACCTTTAAATATCACATTACGAGTATATTTAACTAAAATAATTTCGATACCTACATAAACTACATCTTTTGCAAATAAAATGATTTACTTATTTTTCTACTTCAATAAGTCTTTTTACACATTTTATAACATCTACTGAACTTTTTGTAGATAAAAGTCTACAGCTAGCAATACAGCCTTTAGAAATATTCCCCTTTGACGTCCAATGAAAAAGGTATTGCCAGACTGAAAAATTGTTTGCACTACACGTAAGCAATTTATGAAGTTATTAAGTTATGTAATTGCTTTTTCTGTTGTGTAAAAACTAAATTAATATAAGTAAATGTTATACAGGGTGTAACAGAAAGGGTATATAAAGCCGAAACACAGCGATAGTCCTCATGAAACTGAACAACTTTCCCCAAAGAAGATGGGTCGTAACTCGAAAAAAAAATTTCGCCTCCCCATACAAAATGCACGATCAGCTGATCGAGTAAGTATGGGCGATCCAAAATTTTTTTTCGAGTTACGACCCATGTTCCTTGGGGAAAGTTGTTCAGTTTCATGAGGACTATCGCTGTGTTTCGGCTTTATATACCCTTTCTGTTACACCCTGTATATGATTTTCAAGGCAAATATCGTAGTATCGAAGAACTATTAAAAATGGGGCCCAAGTCTGCTAATTTACAACATTGTCAGTTATGTGTCGGCAGAGTGTCAATGGCGTTTTTTGACTCATTTGGTCGTAATCAGTGTACAAGCCATTGTTTAGCAAAAATCCAAATGTGTCAAAAAATGCCATTGACACTCTGCCGACACACAATTTGCAGAGTTGGGCTCCTGGAAACTAAATCCCATTAAAAAACGGAATAAAAAACTATTGTGAATCATGCTTCAGTAAGTAGCCATTTTATATCATAAAAATATTTTAATTAAAATAGTAAAATATGGAGGCATGTTATGCTTGCCAGTTTATCGCTTAAAAATTTATTCAAAATAACATTTTTTACACAAAATTTGAAAACCAAATTTCGATATTGAAAAATTAATATTTTTCTTCACAATTCTGTAAATTCGGGCAGACATTCAGTAAACGGGTTTAGGAATAAATAATGAATGCTGTGGAAACGGTTCGTTGGAGTACAGCGGCGTGGTATTTACGATATTTTCAACAGGGGCGGATTTAGAAGATATTTCACTTTTTATTTACCTACGCAAGGACATCTTGGCCTACTATGAAATGTTGTGGACCAAGTCTGTTAATTTATTTGTGAATTTGACACATTTGGTTGCAACTCGCAATTTTAAATTAAATCTAAAGATTAAATTAAACTACACTTTAAATTAAATCATCAACATACATTCATATCTGTCACGCTTCACTTGCTACGATCCAAACACACGTGTTAAACAAATTATCTTCAAAATGCTGTTAAATTGGCTGTTGTAAAAATTCAAGTTCAGCCCTGCTCGCCATTGTTTTTAGCTTGTTCAAGCTGTTCAACGCAGCGCCTGCTCGAATGTACCGTTCAATGTTTTGTACGGTTTCTGAGAAAAACGTTTTTCACAGTCAAAGGGCGTTTTTTTATTCATAAAAGTTTCGATTTGTGGAGTTAAGATTGGGTTTTTAGAATTTTAGTTTCGGTTAATAGGTAGGTAAGTATTTAGAAGTGGCAGTGGGCGGGGCACGTTGCTCGTAGAACCTATGGACGATGGGGCAGAAAGGTTCTCGAGTGGCGACCACGCACCGGACGACGCAGTGTGGGAAGGCCTCTAACAAGGTGGACTGACGACTTGGTCAAAGTCGCTGGAAACCGTTGGATGTGGGCAGCGCAAGACCGGTCGTTGTGGAAATCCTTGGGGGAGGCTTTTGTCCAGCAGTGGACGTCGATAAGCTGACATGATAATGATGATGATGAAGTATTTAGAAAAGTAACTAAGTTTTTTATCAAAAAAAAAGAAATAGAAAAGGGAAAATGATAGGGCACTTGATCATGACGGTTTCTTGAGAAACATTTTTGAAGGAAAAGTTGTGGGGAAGAGAGGCAGAGGAAGACCGCGACGTACTTACTTCAACCAAATAAAAGAGAAAGTTAACGTCATGTCGTATCTAGAAGTTAAAGCACTGGCAGAGGATAAAAGGCGAACACTCCACCGACAAGAGTCTAACTCTTAAATTAAACGATGATGAAGTTTTTTTATAATAAAGTACCTAATTTTCAGACTTGCTTTGAATTGATGCTTAAATGTTTGCCCTTGCGTTTATTTATTTACTAGCTGACCCGGCGAACTTCGTACCGCCTCAAAGTTCTGTATGTGAAAAAAGATTTTCCCGCTTTTCTGTTGAAATTTTTCCTGAATTTTCTTTGTTATAAACCTCACGGAGCCCGAGACCTTTCCAACGAATGCAAAACCGTGGAAATCGGTTCGTGCGTTCTGGAGTTATAGCGTCAGGAAGGAAAACCCGACTTATATTTATATAGTAGATTATTAAACAGTTTATTGTAAGATGATAGTACATAGAGACAGCGAACAAAAAATAGTTATACAAAAGGTACAACATATTTCTTAAAGAAATTTCTTCCTGCAGACAGACCCCACAGATTATTGTAATAATGTTCTGATTTAATACATCTTTCTTTACTTCACAGGATTTTTTCTTGAAAACTTTGAAAACTAAGTAACATTTAGGTACTTAATGAACCAAATAACAATTTACAGGCAACAGTTGAAACTTTTTAACAATATGCTCTTCATAACTTCTCAGGCACTTTTAGACCTTTTTCTCCTTTTTGCTGATATTAAATCGCCAATCGGGATTTAATCTAAAAAAGCGCTCACACAAAACAGGGTCCAACAAGGCGTAAGGGCGTGTTTAGACTAGCGTTTTATACGCTCAAGTTCTAAAGCGTGTCTTTTACTTGTACGAGCGTTGACGCGCTTCTAAGCTCGTATAGTCCATGTTGATGTTACAGTCAAAACTCATAACCAGTCAAAACCACTTTTAACAGCTAAAATCAGTAAAATGTAATTTTCGCCATCTTACCTTATTGATGGTCATTGCAGTCAAAAGTGGTTTTGACTGATGGCACCAGTCAAAACCCCTTTTGACTGATTTTGGCAGTTGAAAGTGGTGTTGACTGGTTATGAGTTTTGTCTGTAATATTGATACTGACACGACACCACCGGTTTGAGCGTTTAGGCGGCGTACAACACTTTAGGAGCTGTAGGTATAGCTACCTAATTGGTATTTTGGGTAGTAGAAATCAAAGGCGTGTTCTATAGTAGAATATCGGATAAGAATAATTTATTTACAAAATGTACATAGTCTTATTGGAAATATTAGGAACGCAACTAGCGTATATCTAAGCGAGTGACGAAATCCGAGAGAACAAGTTCAACTTAGGCGGTTCCCAGTTGGCGCGTGGTGGGGATGAGGTACGCAACTAGCGGGTGTTTCGTCGAGTGACGATTTGCAGCTACAAGCGTATACGCCCGTATATCACCAGGTTTTTTGAAGCGCGTACCTTTGCTAAAAACGAACGTATACGCACTTATGAACACTAGGTCTGAAAACGCCCTTTAATATCTTCGCATAAAATGCTGAATTTCAATAATATACCTAGTCGTATCTCTCACATCCCACAGACCTCAGCAAACACCGCAATATTTCCGCAAGAGTAACTATATATTTTTTCCCACAAAGAGATATTTAAATCCAATATATTGAATAGTCCTAACATTGACTATAAAGGGAGGTAGCGAACCGTAGGTAAGCGTGTTTGCTGGTCGCCTGACCGCCAACCTACTGAAACAGAGATGGATTAAGGGGTTTACTGAAGGATTTCCACATTTGTCGCCCCAAAGCTTTTGTATTGACGCTTCTCCTAAGTAATTTTAGCGGTTTGAACTCTGTTATAAAGAACACCGCGCCTTCAGTCTCGCTTTGATTTTATGACCTATCAAATTATAGGCCACACAATCGTTAATGCCTAAGTCATCATAACTGGATATTCTTCATTTCAGATTCTAATACAAAACTTTGTAATAACAACGTCAATTTTATTACAACTTTTACGTTACTTTTGACGAATTCGAAAAATATTTGTGGTAAAATCAGCGGTTATTGTTTTTATTTATTAATTGATTTAATAGCTTAATCTTATATCTACGAAATTTTGGATACATAGTCGAGGTAGCAACGACAGGCCCCACTCCTATTTCTCAAATACTACGATTGTACAAGGGGCGATAAAAACACAGAGCCCTCACTAAGTCCATCCCTGTCACCCTACCGACCGATATACCTCTACGGAACACGCCTGAACAGTCACGTGGAAATTAGAAAAGGGATCTATTGGTTTAGTTATGTACACCCATTGTTATTAAGTTATTCAGGTTTAAAGATAGGAAATAGAACTTTTTTATGTGATAAACTGTTTAAAAAAGAAAATAAGAACCGTTGCTTAAAACATGAATTTAAAAAAATGATAATTTTTGATAAAGATTATCCTTCACGCCTCTCTCCCATTGGGGTAGGCAAAGACCACTTCCTTCCACTTGCTACGATCCAAACATACTACTTTCGCTTCATCCACATTCATCAGTCGCCTCATACACACACGTCGTTTTCGGGTAGGTTACCTATTCATGATTTGGCCTTGGTAAAATTAGGTTTTTTAATAAACTTTTCTATAAAAGCTGAGTAAAACACAAATAACTCATAAAAAGGTCTTTCAGATTTCAGAATACAACTCAAGCATTTTCTTTTTAAATGTAAATGAAAAATGCTTTGGAACTACATAATTAAATTAAGAAATCAATACAAATGCAACCAATAATGTCTTAATTAAACGTATAATTGAATGAAGGAAACTGTGCCGTTACTACAGCCTGGCAATTTCTCTATTTTAAAGTCATTAGGAATATAAATAAACTAGGGATGTTACGGATATGAAATTTCGGCTACGGATTGGATACGGATTTAGGAATGATTATTATACCGGATACGGTTACGGATACGAATAATAAATTATTTCGGATTATCCGTTAGTTTCGGTTACGGATATTATTTTTTTAAGGAATTTCAAAAGTAAAATACAAATAACGTGTCTCAATTAGGCTCCGCCCCTATCTGATAGGTACTACTACTATGCGAAACTTTTATTTCGGATTCGGTTACGGTTACGGATGATTTTTTATATCGGATATCCGATAGTTTCGGTTACGGTTACGGAGCTCCCTAACATCCCTGAAATAAACATTAGGAATAAGGTTTATGCTATTTATGCCTTCTTGCTTTCACTTCTCTCTCTGTGAGGTCTGCAGGAAGAAATTTCTTTTAGAAATATGCTGTACCTTTTGTATAACTTCTCTTTTTGTTCTATCTCTATGTAATATCATCTTACAATAAATTGTTAAATAAATAAATAAGGTTTTTGTATTACTACTTAACATTAAATATGGATTATTGGTCCGAAAAAACCTTTATTATTATTGTTAAATAATTTCTATCTATTCATTATTTAACCTATGTTAAAGTTACAGAATGGAATCGAAGTAGGTAAACAGGAAACCCAATGAATAATAGATCGAGAAATAAATTGGTTTGAATGGAATTTCTGCGGTATTAGTGCTTGCTTAGTACCTACCGTACTATAAATTTATTGCTCTCGACGTATTTGTAAGGCTGTATGTTATTAATTATTTAGGTCATGGCTTATTTTGTTTTTTTTAGAGCAATGGTTTATTATACCTGACCCCCTTTTTTGCTTTTCTACGCATTTGTAAGTAAAAAAAAATACTTAATTGGTATTATTTAATTAATTAATTTGTTTGTATTAAAACTAGAGGTGCCACGAATATTCGGCTACTATTCGGTATTCGGCCTATTCGACCACTTTTTTTGGTATTCGGTATTCGGCCGAATAATAAGTACTATTCGGCCGAATACCGAATACCTAAAAAGTGGCCAAACTGTGGACAAAAAAGACACATCATATGACTCAAGAGTTGTATTTATTACCAAATTACAATATTTTAATAAGTAAAATTAATCAACGGTAAGTTGTGATGGATAAAAACAAGCTTTTCAGCATAAGATGAAACAAACATCAAATGACCGCACGCCGCACGCCCGCACGCGCTCGAGTGAGACAGGTCGCGACACGATTTTGCGTTCGACAAGCATGTTCATGGTGCCGAATGTTCGGCGGCCGAATATTCGGCGCAACGGCCGATAACGTGGCCGAATATTCGGTATTCGGCTAAATCACTATTCGTGGCAACTCTAATTAAAACTATCAGACTCGATTGAAGTATTTTATTGCGTAAGCAAATACAGAACTTGAAATATGTCAATGTTTTATTTTTTAAAGTTAACGCTAGGTAGCAGTTTTCCCCAGAGAAGTAACTAGCAAGAAACTGTGTAAACAAAAATGTATTTAAAAATGGAGCATTAATGTCTATCTACACAGATCTGGGCTGTGCCCGGGACGTGTCCGGGCCGTGGCCCCTTAGGACATCAATACGTCGTCATGACAACGTGTGTGAACGAATCCATAGAAAATGTATGGAATGATATTTTTTCCCTGACACGTCCCGGACACGTTGTCATGTCATGACGTATTGTTTTCCTTCCAGACGGGCCACGGCCCGGATATGTGTAGATGGACCTTTAGCTTATTTGATCTTTCTGAATGCTGTTATTTTGATGTATTTGTTCTCGTAGCAGCTTTATATTAATCTTAAATCAATACTTATCTATAAAACCGATATTAAAAACCTATTATTCTTTTTAAACAGTCATAAAATAAACCAGTAGGTAATATTAAAATGAGCTTATTATATTTATTTTTTAATCTTTCTTCGCGAAAAGGAAAGAAATAAACATTAAATTCTCCTTAAAAATTGGGGAAACTCATCAGAAACAAACTTTTTAATTAATCATTTAGAATGCTTCTTGTGATTTAGTGATGGGAATCACATACAAAAAGATTTGGATAAATATCCGTTGAAACGGAAATTCGGATTGTCTTCTCTGCCTGTAAATTTATTCTAAGTATATTCTAAAACTCGATTCGTTCGTATTACTATTTTGACTGAACAAAATTCCCTAATTATTTAATTACTGTTTTTCCTTTTCAAAAGATACTGTTGGACTAGCATCGAGAATAAAAAAGATATATATAAAAAAAAGATAGAAACAGAAAATAGAAACAATAGAAACTGTTGATGAATGAAACTAGTTTCATGCCACTTGTTTCATATTGGAAATACGAGATAAACTGAAAAAAAAAAGATATTTCGAAACAAAAGATATAACGTCCAACTTAACAAATGCTTCAACGTTATTCATAGGTGAAGATTTGTAACTGGCATTGTTGCACATAGAAATCTATTTAAGCACTTTATTTTGCTGTAAATCTTCCATAAATAAATAAATAAAAAATCTACTTTTCCAATGGTCAGTTTCGGATACTCAAACAAAAGGTACATCACTAAAACTGGACTTTCGAAACTCGGATAAAAACTTGGTAATTGGTTAAGTTTCCACGTGTTTAAGAAGCACCTCCTTGAGTCTAATTTAAGTACTTTCTAATTGACGTAAACTGGATTTTTTTGCTATTAAATAGGTATTTAATATTACTTCAAAGGTTTTTATTTCTCTACCTTTTTAAAGGTGTCTTTGTGAGTCTATTGAACTTATTTTTGTAATACTGTCTACACAACAAAGCCGGCGGCTTTACGTCACACGAATGGCAGCTAGGTATCAAAAAAGCCGGCGGCTTTGGTGTGTAGATAGCATCAGATTTTTATTTTATAGCGTTTTATGAAATAGGGGACGTCTGCTAATTTAATATAACCTCAGTTGTGTTTCGGCAGAATGTCAATGGCATTTTTTGACACACAACAAAGGATTTCACTGATTGCCACCAAAGGTGTCAAAAATGCCATTGACACCGCCGACCACAACTGAGGCTATGTTAAATTAGTAGAATTGGGCCCCAGATACAATGCACTATTTATTATTATTTTTTAATAATAATTTTATCATTGTGTGTGTACACTGAATATATCAAAATTACAATTAATGTTAATTACGTTATTTAAAGCACATTTTTCTATGATGATAAAATTTTCGAGTGTTACCATAGGTCCAGTCATAATAAATTATCCAGCCATCTGTGGACTATCAAAATTTTCAAAATGGCCGTCGAAGTCCTTTTTTGGGACTCGCCACGGACGACCAAAGAGTAAAAATAAATATAATATATAATGTTAGGTATATGTTATTATATATTATAAGACCCAGAACACACGGTGAAACGCAAATGCACACACGACGCAACTGAAACGAAACGTTTCAAACTAGTAGCGTCGAGTGTGGTTTTTTAAGGAAGTCTTTAGCAAAAACTGCGATGCAACTCAAAAGTAACTAGCAGTTTCATTTGCGTTTCAACGTGTGCTTTGGCGCTAATACATGTTACTAAAAGAGTGAAAATAAATAGAATCTATTTATAGTTGTTCTGATAGAGTAATCTTGGTCGATCTCTATACCCAATCAAGAAAGCACTTAAAGAATGAAAGAGAAGTAAGTAAGTAGCAATCAGAAACACTTCCCCATCCTTTGTGGAGATATTGCAATCAATTGAATCACTGAGCAAGATGGAAGATAGTTAGGGTTGCCAGGGTTGAACAAAATAAAATTAGTTCTTGATAATAACTTATTTTGTATTCATTTCAATCGAGAGATCGAAATACGATGGAAATCGAGAGATCACCATCGTATTTACTTGAGTAAAGTATGCTTAGATATTCGCCTTCGTCTCATAATCTCAATTATTTTTTCAAAGATTAATTATACACGAACCACTTCCCCTCCACTTGCTACGTTCCAAACCCATTTCTTTCTTTCCATCCACATTCATTAGTCGCCTCGCCTCATACCTCATAACTACACTCATTGTTTCCTTCCAAGATCCTCTATGATTTTTGTTCTTTTGTCTATGGTTCAATAAGTACCGTTACTTATTGACCATGATAATCCTCCCACACATAAAATTTCGCCAAAATCGAATCATCTGGCAACCCTAATAATAGACTAAGGATTCTAACTAGAAGATGAATATAATAGCAAATAATACAGAGTTCTTTGATTGTGTTTATTTTCCATTAGTAGTTTCAATTTATGTTTCATTGTTGATATAATTTAGTTTACATTTCAATGTTGTAGACGTTTGCGAGTATTTATTGTATTTTCTTTATTAAGCGTAAGCGCCAAAACACACGGTGAAACGCAATTGCACCACAACTGAAACTGCTAGTTACTTTTAAACTGAAACGAATCGTTTCAAACCAGTTGCGTCGTGTGTGGCTTTCTAAGTCTATAGCAGAGCTGCGATGCAACTCAAAAGTAACTAACAGTTTCAGTAGCGTTTCACCGTGTGTTCTGGGTCTAATAGGTCACATAATACTGACAGGAGTCTTTGGAGAAGCATGGGAGAGGCTTTTGCCCAGCAGTGGGACGAAACAGGCTAATAAAAAAGTACTAAACCGAAAACTTGAAACTGACGTGCATGTATGAGGCGACTGATGAATGTGGATGAAGGGAAAGAAGTGTGTTTGGATCGGAACAAGTGGAAGGAAGTGGTTTCTGCCTACCCTGATGGGAAAGAGACGTGACATATAAGCATGTATGTTTATATCAGGGTCCCAAGTCTGCTAATTTAATATATACTCAGTTGTGTGTCAGCAGAGTGTCAATGTCATTTTATGACACATTTGGTCGCAATCAGTGTAAGCCATTGTTTAGCGCTATTGATATTACTTAGGTATATGTACTTTTAACTTTTCAAAAATAATCTACTTAGTGAACATTTTGATAATAGATTTTTGGTGAATGGATGGACTAGAACTGCTTAATTCTGGCTCAATACTTAATAGCAAGCAGAAACCAAATGCCAACTACTTTTCTATAGGTCTTAGATTAGTAAGAAACGACAACTGTGTGTGATTGTTTATTTTCTGTACCTGAAAATATAAACCTGTCAAATTAAGAGATTAACAAGTTTGAGATTAACGGCTCAAGGTGCTGCTGCCCCACCCTGAGCCCAAAGCTGGCTACGCCCATGGTTTAGCAAAATACCAAATGTGTCAAAAAATGCTATTGACACTCTGCCTACACACAACTGAGACTATTGTAATGGTATCTACACACCAAAGCCGCCGGCTTTTTTGTCAGCTGCCATTCGTATGACGTAAAGCTGCCGGCCTAGCACGGCGGCATGCCGGCGCCTTTGGTGTAGATAGCATAAGAGTTACGATTGTCATGCAAAATGCTTGATCGAATGACATAAGTATATGAGCGTCTTTGGTGTGTAGATAGCATAAATAAGCAGACTTGAGCCCTAGTTATTCTATCAAAATGCTTTAAGCAAATACCTAATTGTGCTAAAATGAAGCATTTCGCCCACTTACGTCTAACCCAACCAAACCCACTTTAGTTAAGTCGTCAAATAACACAATACTCGGGTGCTGTATAAATATTCAAGAGGCCATCAGATACGTTCAATTAAGTCTAAATATACAAATGGGAAGGGAGGATCCTTTGCAATATATCTCTAGTAGAGACCGCCCCCGTGATGTCGTACCTACTTACGCATTAATCGTCATATCTATGTCGCAGCCAACTGGTTAAAATAGCTGTTCAATTTAACAGCTAGTCCTTTGATTAAAAACGAAATTCAATCACACGGCAAGCTTTTTAATTGAATATTTGAGGCGCTTAAAACGTTCAACACTACAGCTGATTTAAAAGTCGCCGGGTAATTGAATGTGTGTGGGGTGTAACAGAAAGGGGGTATATTGCCGAAACACAGCGATAGTCCTCAGGAAACTGAACAACTTTCCCCAAGGAATATGGGTCGTAACTCGAAAAAAACTTTTGGATCGCCCATACTTACTCGATCAGCTGATCGGACATTTTGTATGGGAAGGCGAATTTTTTTTTTTCGAGTTACGACTTATATTCCTTGGGGAAAGTTGTTCAGTTTCATGAGGACTATCGCTGTCTTTCGGCATTATGCCCCCTTCCTGTTACACCCTGTATACTAGTCGATTGTGTACTAATAATCACTCTCGTATGAAAGTAGACTTGTGCCCCCTGTAGTGGGGACGTTAATGATCTATCTACACACATCCGGGCCGTGTCCGGGACGTGTCAGGGAAAAAATATAATTCCATACATTTTCTATAGATTCGTTCATACACGTTGTCATGACGACGTATTTTTTCCTTCCTGACAGGTCACGGCCCGGACGTGGTAGATAGACCTTTAGGTGATTAAATGTCCTAGACAAAACCCCTTCTTTTGTTTGCAAAATAAAAAAAAGCGTAATTGGGTTTACCTATGTGTGTGTATTACCCCACAGTTTTACCTATGTATGTATGTATGTACACTCGCCTACCCCGAATTTATTACAAGTAAAGCCGCGGGCAAAGCTAGTCGATAATATAACACAATAAAAATACTTGTCATTGTGAAAGGACACAAAAACAGTACAAATCCATAATAAAAAAGCAGGAATGAAGACTATTAGTAAAAACTATAGAAAGGCAAAGACTAGCAAAAACTAAAAAGGCAGTTTCAACAACAAAAAAATTTAGACCTATCTAATCTAATCTAATCTAATTTAGCCATTTGTGTCCCACTGCTGGGCAAAGGCCTCTCTCCTCATCCGCCATGACCTTCTGTCTCGAGCTTCCTCCGCCCAGCTACTTAAGAAGGTGTCCAGCTCATCCCGCCACCTATTCCGTGGTCTGCCGCGACGCCGTTTGGCAGTTGGTAGCCATTGGGTAGCTGTTTTAGCCCATAAGTCTTCTGTCATGCGGCAGACGTGGCCGGCCCAATCCCATTTCAGCCTGGCAGCTGTTTTTGCCACATCAGCAATACGCGTTTTAGAGCGCAGTATAGTGTTTCTTACCTTGTCAGTAAGTTTTACACCAAGCATACTGCGCCCCATAGCCCGTTGGCAAACCTTGAGTTTGGACTTTTGAGCTTCAGTCAAAGACCTATATCAAGGTATAATTAAATAAAAGCCTACTTTAAGCCCAATTTAGTTTCATTAACCCAAATGGAAAGAAAAGAGATGTTTAACGGAAAAGTGCTTTAGCCTACTCGTAGTAAAGCGTCCTAATTAATTGTGCGCGATAGTGAATGCTATTTAGTTGCGGAAACAGCTTTTAAAGTTAAATTAATGGCCCTTTATCCATTAAATACAGTGTTGTCTTCTTGGTGTGTTTGGATCGTAGCAAGTGGAAGGAATGGTCTCTGCCTACCCCAATGGGAGAGAGGCGTGACGGATATGTACATATTAATTTATCTTATCTTATCTTATCAGGGTGGTCAATTTAGACGCGACTGACAAACAAAATCTCTGTAGTATAAAATATATAAAAAAAATTAAAACCTCATTACATAAAATGTTGAAAAAAAAAAGCTGATACCCTAAGGGCCCGTTTCTTATTGTATGTTGTCTTCTTTTAATTTGTGTAAAAGAAAGTGTCAGTTAGAGGTTTTATGGACATCGCTTTAAACTTTTATGAAACTCCCTAGTTAAAGTGCGTGTCATGAAAAAGTTCCTATGCCGCCATGTTGGCAGCATTAAAAAAAATTACTGCGATATTACCCTTGATGATGTTTCGCAGTACCTACAAATTTTCAATGCTACAAACATTGCGGCATAGGAATTATTTCATGAAACGCACTCTATCATTGTGGAGTCTGCCAATAAGTAAGTATACAGGGTGTAACAGAAAGGGTGTATAATGCCGAAACACAGCGATAGTTCTCATGAAACTGAACAACTTTCCCCAAGAAACATGAGTCGTAACTCAAAAAAAAATTTGGATCGTCCATACTTACTCGATCAGCTGATCGGACATTTTGTATGGGGAAGCGAATTTTTTTTTCGAGTTACGACCTATGTTCCTTGGGGAAAGTTGTTCAGTTTCATGAGAACTATCGCTGTGTTTCGGCATTATACACCCTTTCTGTTACATCCTGTATAGGGTGACTTTATATTAGTGAACGATAGAAAAGGATATGCATGTACTCGTGATAAGTAACAACTTTTACTATGAGACCAAGGTCGAAATCGTTCAAAAATTTTTAAGACTCCCCATACAAAATGCACCAGCTGATAGTATGGGGGAGCAATTTTTTTTTGTGATTTCGAACTTGGTCCCACAGTAAAAGTTATTTGTTATCACGAGTACATGCATATCCTTTTCTATCGTTCACTAATTTAAAGTCACCTTGTATAAATAAATAATGAAGAAATGACACCAAGTAACTAAGCTACCATAGAATTAGGTATTATCATAGATTACAGAATACGGGGACTTACGCAAGAAAGGCCAAATCAAGAGTAGGTACCCCAAACCGACGGGCATGTTTGAGGCGACTGATGAGTGTGGATAAAGCGAAAGAGGTGTGTTTGGATCGTAGCAAATGGAAGGAAGTGGTCTCTGCCTACCCCAATGGGAGAGAGGCGTGACGGATATGTATGTATGTACAGAATACTAGGTATTATGTTAAGGTAGTACCTAAATAAATACCTATTTACCTATGTATAGGTATTGACATTGTTTTATGCTGCATCTATCTCATTTAACACTTATTATAGTCAATTATCACTTTAACAGCTAAGTAAAACAAATTAATAAAGTTCTTAAACATCAATAGAACCCATCAAAAGTTAACCCTTTATAACTTTGAGTATAGAATATATTATAAGGAGGTGCCATACCGTCTGGATCTGCGTGCCTGGTCTGGCGCAAAATGGCTACCCTTTTCAATGGAATTTCTCATCGTTTGACAGGTCATCTACCAAGAAAACTATGAAAAACTTGCTCCAACCTTGGCACGCTGTCATAAACTCATTTGTATATGAAAAAAAAATCTAGCACCTCCTTATACATTCTATACTCAAAGCCTGTAAAAAACAGCTAAAACAAATCAATAAAGTTCTTAAACATCAATAGAACCCATCAAAAGTTAACCTTAGACGTGTCGAAGCAACCCTTTGAAGAAACAAAAGGAGGAAAAGGTTATTAGTAAACAAGGGCGCCTTTAAGGGACCGTTATGAGAGATTTAAGACGAGTACTGCCTTCTACGGCCACTTTAATTCAGCTTTAGGGATGGGAATGTTTTGAAAATACTCGTTACTTTATTTTTAATACATAAGGTCAATCTACACACATCCTGCTCGTGCCCGGGACGTGTCCCGGCCGTGGTCTGTCGGGAGTTTTTTCATATCTGTCAGTGGCCCGTCAGGAGAGTGATAAAACTCCTGACAGGCCACGGCCCGGACACGTCCCGGGCACGGCCCGGATGTGTGTAGATAGACCATTAAATGTCACATCTCTTTCGTATCGGGGTAGGCAGAGACTACTTCCCTCTAATTGTTAAGAACATTAGTACTAGTTACTTCATCCACATTCATACAGGGTGTAACAGAAAGGGTATATAAAGCCGAAACACAGCGATAGTCCTCATAAAACTGAACAACTTTCCCCAAGGAAAATGAGTCGTAACTCGAAAAAAAATTTTGGATCGCCCATACTTACTCGATCAGCTGATCGGGCATTTTGTATGGGGAGGCGAAATTTTTTTTTCGAGTTACGACCCATATTCCTTGAGGAAAGTTGTTCAGTTTCATGAGGACTATCGCTGTGTTTCGGCTTTATATACCCTTTCTGTTACACCCTGTATAAACACTAAATACTTGACTCTGAAGCAAATCACGCAACTTGAATTAGGAAAATCACATTTACCAGTAAACAGTTACAATACAATATTAACAACTAAAGTCAATCCCTATGAGTGAAAAATATCAGCATCACATCACATACACCTAGTAACAGGTACAAAAATAACAACTAGGTACGGTACATCACTAGTAACGTAACTAGATTTGGGTCAATCACTGTTACTGCGTCACAGTGACCCGACGATAATCGCGTTATCAAGAAGAGCTTTCTGACTGTTATTGGAAGGGTCTGGCCGACTTGTATTGCAAGTGCAACAAGTTGACAGATTTGTTGGTAGTGCAACTTGGCAGTTGGATTTGTTTGATGAATTTATCTGGAATCTGGCAAAACAATATCTACACTCGGCTTCAAAAAAATCGCACCTTTTAAGAAATCTATTTTAAACATCTTTCAATCGTATTTGTATTATGAAATATTGGTAATGTTCGGTATCATTTGAAAGGTAAGGAAACAGAGAATGCAAAAACAATAATTCATTCAATGTTTTTTATTGGAACTGAGAAAAATTTACAAAACAATAAAAATCCTTAAAAAACCCTAATGAAATCTGATTAATTTTTCAAAACAAAGTTGCTTAAAACTAACCTAAAACCTAGTGTTACCCCCCCTAGCCCTAATGACGTCTTCCATGCGCTCCCTCATGGATCGCACCAACTTTAGGACCTCTTCTTGAGGTATTCTGTCCAATTCCTCAATAACGGCGTCTTGGAGCTCCTGAAGAGTCGCGGGAGCGGGATCACGGGATCTAACCTTGCGTTTCAGCTGGTCCCAGAGGTGCTCTATCGGGTTCAGATTTGGACTTCTCGCTGGCCACTGCATGACAGGGATCCCAACCTCTTGAAGGTAGCCCTGCACAATTCCAGCAGTGTGCGCGCGAGCGTTATCGTGCATTAATGTGAACCCGTCGCCAATAAATCCAGCATAGGGGACCACATGTTCTTCCAGGATCTCTGTGATGTACCGGTGAGCAGTCATCGACCCTTGCCCGCGAGCACCGCCGGTCCGAGAGACGCAAGAAAGTTCAGTTTTGCCGTCGGCAGCTATGCCGCCCCAGAACATGCAGGAACCGCCCCCGTATTCTACCGTCTCTTGGATGCAGGCTTGGGCAAAACGTTCCCATTGTCTTCTGTAAACTCTTTTGCGTCTATCGTTGCAGAAAAGGCATACTCTCGTTTCGTCTGAGAAGAGAACAGCTCACCATTGGTCCAGGGTCCAATTGACGTGGGCGCGAGCAAATTGCAGGCGTGCTCGCCGATGCGCTGCGGTTAATTTTGGACCCGTGGCAGGTCTTCTAGCCACAATATTTCTCTCCTTTAGTCTTCTTCTAACTGTAGAGACACTCACGGCCCTTCTACGAACTGCTTGAAGCTGCTGTTGCAACTCAACAGCATTAGAGAACCGATTTCTCAAAGACTTAAACGGCGAATCGGTCATCTCTCGCAGAAGTGCAGCGATTTCTACCAGACCCACGCCTTCGGACAAAGCCACCGGTCTGCAGGAACCGCTGGTACACTCTTCGAACAGAAAAGCGACTCAAGTGCAATTGCTGAGCAACATCACACTGACGTAGTCCTGATTGCAGTAGTGCGATAACTTGGGCGGCTTCAGCAGCAGTAGTGTCCATCTTCAAGGACGTTTTTCTGATGAAAGATATTCTTCTGTGTCTTCTTCGACTGTTGGTAGCAAATTTATCCCCCAATAAGCTGTATCGACCCTTTTATACCCAAAAAACAAAACAATACAAACAAAATTTGAAGAGGAGAATCAGTTCCATTGTCATTCACAGTGACTTAAAGTGTAAAGCTTTTTCTTTAATCAAATGAAATGGATATTTTTTTAAAGAGTTTTTATAGGGCTCTCAAATGATACCAATATTGCTACGAATAACTGCTTGTCTTAAGGATTAACAGTGCTTAAAGCCTATTTTTACGGACGTGCGATTTTTTTGAAGCCGAGTGTATATAAATGATATTAATAATGTAGCAAGGAGATTACATGATATTTTAATGTTGATTTTCATTTCCTCATTGTTTCGTTTTCTTAAGAAATGAGGAAACCATCGAAAAAAAGTGAACTTATTTTAAATTTAAAACGAAAAAGAATAAGTATGAAATTGCATTTATGCTAGCTCACATACTGTATAGAAAAATGAAATAAGAAATAGAATTATGCAAAGGACTCCATTTAGCTGTCATGTCATTGTGTTTTTACAATGACTCACTGATTTTCAGTAGAGCCAGGAAGAAAAAGGAAAAATAAAATTTATGAGAGTATACGCACTATGTCTGATTCGATTAAATTACCACAGAAATAGTTTAATTTCTATTTCGGATCTACGAGTATACTACATATTACCCAAATATTAGAGCGAAGATTGGAGCGGCGAGAAACCGCGGTAACGCACTATGCGGCCAGCTGAAGTGCATTCAATTTGTACGATAAATGACTTTTCATCCGCACTGCGATGCGGTTGCGACTCATACGGTGGTTAACCGGAATACGGTCAGCCGTCCGACTGGCCGCATAGTGCGAAGGGCCGCTTCCGGCACGGATAGCCACTTACACAACCGTAACATCTCTCAACACTGCAAATCAACCCTTAAGGGTCGAAATTATGTAAGGTCACAATTTTAACGGGGTTCTAAAAGTGGGGCAGCTAATGTCTGAGTTTCAATACCGATATTTTAAGGCTTTAGGGGTGCTTTCAACGGCTAATTAGCGAAAGTGGGTGTTTAGTTTCAGGAAGGGTGGCAAGGGTGGATGTATTTATACGGGGTTCGTTTTTGTGTGATAAAAAGTGTTTTGTGTTTTAAAGTGACCCTTTTTTACCTTTTTATGTTCAGTAGAGGTTTGGGTAGGTTATATGATATTAAAGGTCAAGTCAAGAGTATCCTAAACCGACGTGCATTTAGGTATAAATCGAGTGATGAATGTGGATGAAGCGAAAGAAGTGTGTTTGTATTGTAGCTAATGGAGGTAGTCTCTGCCCACCTTGATGGAAAAGGGTTTCTTGTCGTTTCGTTACCGCAGAGGCTAGTCTACCGCTTAATAGTATCTACACACCAAAGCCGCCGGCTTTTTTGACAGCTGCCATTCGTATGACGAAAAACCGCTGGCCTAGCCCGGCGGCATGCCGGCGGCTTTGGTGTGTAGACAGCATAAGGCTGTATACGTAATCTAAAGAGTCCTTTACTGATTTGCATTGCTTGTTTCAGGCGGATGGGCGTCACCAATCTCCCAAAATCCAGTCGCCTCGACCCTCTCCCGACATCGCCACAGGTAAAAACATATCCTACATCAATCATAAATGTCAATGTTTGTGCCGATGGATGTTTGTTACTCTTTCACACAAAAACTACTAAATAGATTTTGATGAAACTTGGCAATATTGTAGTTTGCACATAAGAATAGCAAATAGGCTATATAATTTTAAGATAGCATTTTTTTTTGAAGATATGACGAAGTCGCGGGCAGTCACTAGTACTCAATAAAATTACAATAAGTAAGATTATGTTATGAAAACTTTTCGCGAGTTACATGAGGTACCTACCTATTTAGTAAAAAATCTTGCCTTTCATACAAAGTGTCCAATCAGAAAGGAAGATGGAATTTTCTCTCCTCTATGTCTCCACCCGTCATATCTACTTTATGCATGTATTTTGATAGATTTAAAGTTTATTTATAATTATTATATCTTATTTATTACTATATTTTTTTCATTTTATATTTTACTGACTGTTTAAGATATCTTGTTTTATTTTTGATAATCTACCTAGCAACACCGCCCATTTTGTTCTTTATTACCGATAACGTGTATTTCCCTGACACTGGCAAAATTGTCCTCGATGACAGAAGCCATGTTATAAAATAATAATAAGATGGAATTTCTTAGAATCCCGGATCATGTTACCTTTTCTAACTTGGCAACAGACTCGTAAGTTAGGTTACTCATACTAATTTAAGGTAGAATATTATGACACACTTGTCCCATGTTGCGTGTTTCTATAGTTTGGCAAGTTAGTGCGCGACCATCTTGCGGGGTGACAGACGTTGGCGGGGACGAGGTAGCACGCCATAGTGACGTCATTCTAGTGAACGGCTATACACGTAGAAAAAATTGCCAGGATAAATCTTGCGGATAATGTTTTGACGAGATATAAGAGTGAATAAAAATATAAAACTATTTTTATTGTGCCTGAAGATAAATTATTAGGAAAAATAAAATAAAAAACTAAGAATCATCATCATCATGTCAGCCTATGAACATCCAATGCTGGACAAAAGTATCCGCCAAGGATCTCCCCTACGACTAGTGTCATTTGTGTATTCGACAATGTTTTTTAATTTTTTAGACTTTAAAAAAAATAATTTACAACTTCCTTAAGTTGTCCTGAGACAGGCTTATTCATCTCCGGATAATAATCTCATGTGCGTCGAACTCAAAGAAATACAGACCAACTAGCATGTGTGGCCGCTTCGACAGCGCGGCCGAGACTGCCGTATTTGGCGCGCAAATGCATGCGTTTCCCTTTTCCGCTACACCTCCCGCTACTCGCTGACTTCGTGGCTACCTCGTCCCCGCCAACGTCTGTCACCCCGCAGGAAGGTCGCGCACTAACTTGCCAAACTATAATCATGATTATTTCTATTCAATTCAATAAAGATTTATTCATAGGTAACCCAAAATTACACTTGAATGCGTCAGAAATATAAAACAAAAATATAACAAGTTAACAAAAGTAAAAGCAAATTAACTGACTGAAGCTACGCTGACTTCGGAATGCAGATTCCCCAGAGAAGAAGCCAGCAAGAAACTCTAGAGGTTTGGAACTATGGAACAGATTGTCATAATGTGTTGCGTACGAGGCCGTGGGATCAATCTGTTTCTAGCTTCACGCCTGTCTAGTCCTTATGTCATGAGTTGTGTGGTCTTATGTCATAATTTGTGTGGTCTTATGACATAATTTGTGTGGACTTATGTTATAATTTGCGTGGTCTTATGTCATGACAGGTGGCGACGGCACCATGACAGTAGCGCGCGGCGACGGCTCCCCCGAGCGACTTGGCGGCGCGCTCCGTCGCTTGCACTATAAAGCGACGCGACGCGCACACTCCGCCCGCCATCACAACTCCAACACCCCTCCTAAGGTATGATAGTAGCTTCTGATATCATGACAAAATGACCATTTCATGTCGAAAGTATCATTTCAATGTCAATAACTACTAATAACTACAAATAACTACGCATAACTGCACATAACTACAGATAACTACGCATAACTACACATAACTATGCATATCTACTGACAACTACTCATAACTACTAATAGCTACAAACGAATTACGACCCACGTTCCTTGGGGAAAGTTGTTAAGTTTCATGAGAACTATCGTTGTGTTTCGGCATTTTACCCCCTTTCTGTTACACCCTGTATAGTGAGTGTGTACGCAGGTATGTTAAAAATGCCCTCAGTGGAAATTGGTTGATTGGCCGACATTACAATACCTTCGATTCAATACAATGCAACCAATTGTGATAAACAAAATCAATCTCGGAATACAATAAACAAACCCGGAGGCCATTTTGAATTTTAATAATTAATTAGCGCTTGTAATATTCCATTTTGTGACGACGTGAATGATTAAATTTATAGTTTATTACCTTAATTGGAAACATTCAATTTTAAATTCATTTTCGCAATAAATTGAGGAAAATGTATTCTGTTGTGATGGAAATTGGAAGCAATTAAATTTATTTTTTAATAAAATACAAAGCTTGTATATTTAAATTGCTGTATTTATTGGTTTTACGTGCCAGAGCTTACCTATTCCCAAATTAACTTAGCACTCTGCACTAGTTAGCGGTTGTGGTGTAATTACGTTTCGAACAAAATGTGATGAGCTTCAAACTCAAACTCAAATAATATTTGTTTTGTAGGTAAATATACCTACATACTGTTTCCGTTTGAATGGTGGGTGTATTTTTTTTTGTCACCGAATAATAAAGTAACTTATCTTAAAAAATAGTACCTAAATAGTACTAAATTGTACCTTGCATTAATTTCTTAAAACTTATATTATATTTTTCAGAGGTACTATTTTGGGTACAATTTTTTGATACCTATTCCAAGAAGCAGTTCAAATGCATTTAGTAGATATGGTTACTACACCCGCCGACGTGACGTCAAAACCACGGGTGTATGTGCTTTTTCCTTAAATCCTTGGGGTACAATTTAGTACTATTTAGGTACTATTTTTTAAGATAAGTTACTTTAATATTCGGTGACAAAAAAAAAAATACACCCGCCATCCTGATAGACACTACATACTCGTAGTACGTAAATATAGGTAAGTAGAGTGCTACAAGGATCTTTTGGCGCGTGGCAAAAATCAGAACTAACGATATCTTTTTGTAAATTGTCATTATTTTGAGTTATTTATTCACCACCAACGCCCTGATAATGTCACTCAAGTGCCAATAGATCCTTGTAGCACTGTAAGTAAACATAGCACTTGAAATACTTATGTCAATGTTACATTTTAAAAGCTAACGCTAAATTCGCAAGGTAGTAGCTATCAAAATGCTCTGCCACTTAAGTTTGCAAAAGTAACTGATCCAATATGACAAGTGGTAAAAACCTTATTTCAGAAATCGCAGCTAAAATACCAAGAATCCAGTCCAGAAATTGCTTTTAAAAAGCATCCAATAAAATAGATTACAAGCGACGTAATGCTAGTATCGGAATCAAATTGGAGGCGGACTTTGCCCCGGCGAATTCAATTAATTTTACACTGAAATTTATTTTGCAGTGAGAATTTCAGAGGGTTTGCTCTTTTTTTGGTTTAGGTTATTTAAAGTTTCATATAATATGTTCCTATGTATAACGCGATAGTGGCTGGAAAGCCAAGACGAACTCTCAAATTGGAAAAGAAAGTCCAAGTGAAGAGTACCATAAACCAAGGTGCATGTATGAGGCGACTGATGAATGTGGATGAAGCAAAAGAAGTTTGGATCGTAGCAAGGATAAGCGGTCTCTGTCTACCGATGGCAGAGAGGCGTGACAGATATGTATATCGGGTTCCCCTTATCTTGCATAATATTGATTGTTCGAAATACACTTCGCATAACCAATATCGCAGATTTTTAAATAATCGAATTATAATTTTGCATAAATATATACTTTCCATAACAGTCAGCAATCATAATAACAATTTGGCAGAATATGATATTGCATATATTTAGTACGCCGAACTTCATTTGGCAGAATTTAATGTGGCATAATAATCTTGTAAAATTCAAATACAAAATGCCCGATCAGCTGATCGAGTAAGTATGGGCGATCCAAAAATGTTTTTCGAGTTACGACCCATGTTCCTTGGAGAAAGTTGTTCAGTTTCATGAGGACTATCGCTGTGTTTCGGCTTTATATACCCTTTCTGTTACACCCTGTATAAGTTAATTTAGCGTAGGTACTTTAAACCCTGTAGGTACTTTTATACTTATCTATAACTAGCTGTCCCGGCGAACTTCGTCCCGCCTTAGAATGAACTTTATTGTGTAGGAATAAAGTTCAAATTGACTCTACATTTTAGTAAGAAAACATTTGTATGGGAAAAAGAAAAGGTCTGTTTTAGGGCTTTCCCGGCAATTATTCGAATTTTTCTCACCGTAAGAACCATCCTTGGACTTCAATGAACATTTAAAAAAAAGAATTAGCGAAATCGGTCCAGCCGTTCAGGCGTGATGCCGTGACAACGGAAAACGGGTTTCATTTTTATATATATATAGAAGGAATACCAACACCATACATAACAATAGGTACACAACAATAGTTCGTATTACATATCAGCTACAGAAATTGTGTACAAAACATGAACATCACATTGCGGTTGTGCTCTCACAACTTGATGTATTATTGATACAGCTGAAATGACCGATCGGTGTAGTTAATTCAATATCAATCAGCCTCTAGTTTGTGGTTTATGACATGTTGGTAATAAGGTACAGGGAGGGAGTTAGTGTGGGACGGTTATGTGGCCCTGAAATTGTGACACGAAAATGTGGACTGGGACTTGAACATCACTAAATGAATAAAGAAAAAAATAAAGGGTAAATAATTAATTGGGTATCATTCCACTGAAAATAAATGATAATCACAAAGTACATTTAAGGCAAAAAACTAGTATCTAGGATATTGGACAAATAGATTTGCGACATGGCACTTGGCCGTAGCTAAATGTCTTTGATTAAAATTTTAATTTGAGAAATCAGTTAACATTGCAAAGTGTACAAAGCATATTAATTAACAGAGATTATTTCCTTCTTACACTTCTACCTACATACCAATTTTAAGGCAAGTTTTCGTATTGGAATATTTGGAATATCTTTCTCACGAAATATAAAGCACCACAGTGTTGGCAACTAAAACATTTTAGTGTAAACATTTTCTTGTGCTGGTATCACTTTTTGTACTTTTCCTTCTTCAGTCCCTATCAATTATATATTTGTACAATTTAATGCTATCTACACACCAAAGCAGCCGGCATGCCGCTGGCCTTGCCCGTCATGCAAATGGCAGCCGTCAAAAAAACCGGCGGCTTTGATGTGTAGATAGATACCATAACACACAGGAACTCAAAACACAGGTCCTCAAACTCTAAATCCGTCCCTGGTGACTTCAAAGGGTGCCCGGCAAAGCGGTGAGGGTAATGTTATTTGAGGACCAAATTGGTTCCAACTTATAACTACAAATGATCTAATATATTAAATGGGAGACCACAAACTAACTTCTTACCTAAATGGTTATAGTCTTGATTCAATAAAGTACCTACTGTATGTATGTGTTTCCTGATTAGATGCAAATATCCTTCTTATATTATAAATATAATGTTTGAGGTTGGATGGATGGATGTGAGGATTTTTGTTAGACTTTTACGCAAAAACTACTGAACAGATTTTGATGAAACTTTGCAGTATTTTAGGTAACACATCAGAATAATACATAGGTTATTTAGTTTTATGATATTGCATACATTTTCCAAAAAAAAACGACGATAAAAGCAAATGAAGTCGGGGCTGCTGTATATGTGTACATACTAGAGGTGGGCCGAGTACTCGGTTAATACTCGGTACTCGGCGTACTCGGCACTTTTTTCACTACTCGTAATCGGCCGAATAACTCGGTTAAAATGCCGAGTACTCGGTGCAAATAAATCTACCTTGTGCATTAGATCTGCTTGGTAGATCATAGTCTAGTTCCTTCTAATGATACATATTTAGTACTTTGCCCAGCAGGAGCAATACAATAAGCTGCTATTATCACAATTATTCAGGAGAAAATTTCATAAACAGTGCTTTGTCTATATTTTTTTTTGCCACTGGACGCGCGTTTATTGATTTCATTCGAATAATGATTAGCGGGGTGCGGAGGAAGTGACAAACACAATTAACACCACTCGCTCCCAAACTTGTTCGCGCACAATTTTACCTACTTCAAGTTAACCGAGTAACTCGGCCGAGTACTCGGCTCGGTAAACTTTAAACCGAGTAATACTCGGTACTCGGTTACTCGGTAAAACTGGTACTCGGCCCACCAGTAGTACATACCTACTTAACTAGTATAAAACGGAATTTTGACTAAGACATGTGGCCGCATACATACAGGGTGTAACAGAAAGGGTATATAAAGCCGAAACACAGCGATAGTCCTCATGAAACTGAACAACTTTCACCAAGGAACATGGGTCGTAACTCGAAAAAAAAATTTCGCCTCCCCATACAAAATGCCCGATCAGCTGATCGAGTAAGTATGGGCAATCCAAAAATGTTTTTCGAGTTACGACCCATGTTCCTTGGGGAAAGTTGTTCAGTTTCATGAGGACTATCGCTGTGTTTTGGCTTTATATACCCTTTCTGTTACACCCTGTATAAGTTAATTTAGCGTAGGTACTTTAAACCCTGTAGGTACTTATATACTTATCTATAATTATACCTATATCGCTATATCGTGCTCATACATATAAAGGTACAATTGTAAAGTCACGGTTTCGATTTAGAATCCATTTCATTAAGGTGTCGCGAGTTTAGCAAAGCTTTGTGTGACATAGAGATAGAGAGGTCTTATAGATAGTTGGACTATGCGGATTCACATTTGCCTGTGAAGTGTCATACATGTACCTACAACTAGAAAGGTACAAGTGAAGAAAGGAGCCAATTAGGAAGTACAAATTCTTTTTCGAAAATTAACCAATACTTCATTAAACCTTTTCTGCATTTCATAGAATTCACTTAAGTGTCACATCATGCCCTTTGACGGAATATTTGATTTCTTTGAAAACATTTTGAATTATGTATGTCGCTCAGTTTATCATAGGTATTTATCAGATATTTGCTGTATAAAAGTATCTAAACAAATATATATTTTCAAGTAATTGTCGTAATATAAAGTATATCTAAGCTAACACCGCAAAATACACCTCTAGAGCCCACATCCTCACTGCAGAAAGTTCCAGAAAGATCGAAGGAATGACTAAACTTCTTCAAATTAAAACGAAACTTTCGAAGCAAACTTCGTCATTGAAAATTGAATGAGATAATGGACTAAATTAAATGGTTTCGGAATCCGGCTAGCCTATTACCGGTTGAATAATTACGAATTTGTGGCAGCCTCAAACTTTTGCGGCTAAATTGATAACTTTTGGAAGTGCCTGCGAGTTTTGTCAACGCAAATAAGTTTCGGTAATGTTTGCCGTATTTTATATGCAGGGGCTGTTATTAAATTGTTGCTGGTTTTTGGAGTGAATCTAACCGTTACATTGGCGACCAAGTCTGCTGATTTAAAATATTCTCAGTTATGTGTGTCGACAGAGTGTCTATGGCATTTTTTTACACATTTGGTATTCTTCTAAACAATGGCTTATACTGGTTGCGACCAAATGTGTCAAAAATTGTATTGACACTGTCATTGACACTCTGCCGACTCACAACTGTTAAGTTATTTTTAATGACCAGAACGCCCCTGAACTGATTTCATTAAAATTATATAAACACGCTTTTTATTACCAATTCTATTTGGTTGTTGTAATTATATTGGTGAAAGAAAAGACCTATTGATCTACGAGTACAAAAGGGGTTTTTAATGAGTTTTTTTTTCGTGTTGCGAAATGCCGAATTGTTTTTCGCAGAAAAATAACGAGGCTCACAATTTCATGTTTTTTGACATGTCAATTCTCAATTCAAATTATAATTTTGAGTGTTACATAAGTTCTACAGTTATTTTAACATTTAACTACCTACTTGATATATTTTGACTGAGTTATACCTATTGGTTGCCTTCTGGTGAGCATCAATCACATGATACTATAATTTATTTTAAAAATTCGTTTCTAAAATTAACTTCTGCATTCAACAGATTTACTGACTTTGTTTACATTATCGAAAACAAAACGAAACTAACATATTTTACCCATCAATACCACAACGGCAACCAATCTAAAACAGAACACGTGCCATTAATACACCAAAAAAGCTACCTGCGCTAAAAAAAGCTCTGCAAAAATAAATTCGCAAATCTACACAAAGCGGTGACTAACGAAATGATAAATTTTCGCCCCTCCCTCTCCGCTCCGCCCCATGTCACCCCTGAAAGCCTTTGACCGCAAATATGAGGGATTTATACCTCAAAAAGTCCAATGATGGCAACAATTACGCCTGATATTTTGTTAAACGCAATTTGTTTTGTGCGCGTACGAGATTTTGCTTTTATCTTTTTTCAGGCGCTTAATGATATATCTAGTGAAAGTAACAGATAAATACTAGGTCGTTAAACTTGATTCATATCTTTACGAATAAAAAATATGTATGAAGTATGTGTTAATTAAGGGGTTTGTTTCAACTTTATTACTGAGTAAGACGTTAGCAATAATTTATTGTATTGTAGTGGTGTAATTTTAGAACTTACCTAGTATTATTGTGGATTAAATTGTTCAAGTTGTAACAGAAACAAATCATTCAATAAACCCAGAGGATTTTTTTATATTTTCCAACCTAAAAATCAAGGGACGTAGGTAATCTGCTGTATGCTATTCGATCAAGCATTTTGCATGACAATCGTAACTCTTACATTGGAATGGATGTTTCTTGGGGGCAGAGTCGGGGTAGGCAGAGACCACTTTTTTTCACTTGCTGCGATCCAAACACACCTCCCTCGCTTCATCCACATTCATCAATCGCCTCATACGTGCTCGTCGGCTTAGGGTACCTAACTGCTGACTTGGCCTAAAGATTACCTAGTAGGTTACCCTTGATTTTTTTACATAAAACATTTCATTTAAGAATAAGCTTGCCTACTTTCCGTGGGTATATTTATTTGGAAAACAGACCTATTTGGGTAAAAGATGAGTTTTTTTGCGTAGAAAAATAGCATTTCCGAACCACAAACAGAATTTTCGCAGTTACCAAAACAAAATAAGAACGATTGAGGTTAAAAAATGCTTGCAAGTTAACTTTGTTATAACATTCATTATTCAAATACCTCGTAAGGGCGGGCGCACACCTGACGGAGCGCAGCGCAGAGCATTGTCGATTGTCATATTATTATCGACATTGTTCTCATTACAATAAAATTCAAATTCAGTTGACACAACATTCGCATTCATTCGCTTCGATGCTTTGATGCTAATTTGTTGTGCTAACTGATTTTGAATATTATTCTAATGAGAACAATGTCGATAGTAATGTGACAATCAAAAATGCTCTGCGTTGTGCTCCGCCAAGTGTGCGCCGGCCATAAAAGTCGTCGTTTCCTGAACCAAATTATTAAAGTTCGCCACACTGATTTAAAGAGGCATCTGCTGTTCTTTGAAGTTTTTTATACAATGACAGGATGGGGGAACGAATACTTTTTGAATATTTACGAAACTTGCATTTTTCTGAGATAATACAGCCACAGACTGGGTAATTGATGGCCAACATCGCCGAGGTAGGCCGAAGAAACGATGGCGTGACGAACTACGCACTTTCAGGGAAGATTTTTGGGAAGCAGCGACTTACGGGAATCTATGGAGAAGCATTGGAGAGGTTTTTGCCAAGCTTTGGGTCGAAACAGGCTAATAATTTTAAAAAAAATACAGCGCCTGGAAAATAAAGAATAATAATGAATTAAATGTTTTTGCTATTTTTATTTTTCAGGGGCTCGTATCAATTCCTTGTCCATAGCTTGGTCCATAGAAAGCTTAATTTGACAGGCCAGTTAGCGTAGTCGGTAGTGAGTCTGCCTCCTACGCACGGGTCGCGGGTTCGATTCCCGCCAGTTAACAAACATTTGTGTGATGAGCATAAATGTTTGTTCCGTGTTTGGGTGTTATATATCTATGTATGTTTATCAGTCCCTGATATCCATAGTACAGGATTTGCCTAGTTTGGGGTCAGTTGACCGTGTGTGAAATGTCCCCCAATATTTATTAATTTATTATTTATTTATATCATAATGTAATGCGTACCTATTATGTTGCAAAACTATTTAATAATCTGCGACATGACGTTGTCTAATTGATAATTAACTTTATAGTGAGTGCCCTTCTATTAAGAATATATTATTATGATTATAATCACAAAATAACAAATAACAGCATAAATAGTTTAAAATACGAGTATCAACCTAACGCCATTATAGTGTCATTAGTTTACCGGAAGTGTAGAGGGAGGGGAAGTCGTTTGGTGACGTCATAACCGGGTATAGCCTCTAGGAAACCGGATATTGGGCACTGATGAACTATATTGAGGCTTTATTAAGGCTGTTTTGTTCCCTTACGGGTCTGTTTATGGGGAAATTGGGTTAAATGCATTGATTTTATAATAAAAGTGTTTTCGTACGCATTTATCGTCATATCTTGGAAAATGTATGCAATAGGTATCTTTAAATAATATAGCCGTGGCCCGTCAGGAACGTAAACAATACGTCGTCATGACAACGTGTGTGAACGAATCCATAGAAAATGTATGGAATGACATTTTTCCCTGACACGTCCCTGACGACGACGTATTGTTTTCCCTCCTGACGAGCCACGGCCTGGACACGTCCCGGGCACGGCCCGGATCTGTGTAAGATAGACCTTTAATGGATAGCTGCATACAATATTTTAAATGGAGATCTAATTAACCTAGCAGTGTCAATATAATTTTTTGGGTTCCGTACCCAAAGGGTGAAAACGGGACCCTATTACTAAGACTTGGCTGTCCGTCCGTCCGTCTGTCATCAAGCTGTATCTCATGAACTGTTATAGCTAGAGCGTTGAAATTTTCACAGATGATGTATTATCATTGCCACTATAACAACAAATACTAAAAAAGGATAATAATAACAATTAAGGGGGGCTCCCATACAACAAACATGATTTTTTCGCTTTTTTTTGCTTGATATTAATAGTGAATAGTACGGAATGGTACTGCGCGAGTCCGACTCGCGCTTTGCTGATTTTTTGACATATTTTGTCGTAATCAGTATAAGTAATTGTTTAGCAGAATACCAAATGTGTCAAAAAATGCCATTAGCACTATGCCAAATCCTGCTAAATTAGCAGACTTGAGCCCCTTTTTTAAGAACCACTTGATGTGCTCACAATAATTGGATGTCTGCTTTATCTGTCTTTGGTGAAATAATAACGAATGCTTTATTTTGAGGAGGTTTTCTTTGATCATATCTTTGTGGTGTGGCGTTACGCTTTTTCTGTCATTGAAAAGTTTGAATTAATAAACGAATACAGACAGCTGCTGAAAATTGATAAAATTAGAAGTAAGTAGGTAGTGTTATGCTGACTACACACCAAAGCCGCTGGGTTTTTTGACAGATGCCATTCGTATGACGCAAAGCCGCCGGGCCTAGACCGGCGGCATGCCGGCGGCTTTGTTGTGTTTTTGTTGGCTTTGTTGTTGGCTTTGTTGTGTTTTGTTATGTTGTCGATGTCTTCATTCAAAACCACTTTTGACTGATTTTAGCAGTCAAAAGTGGTTTTGACTGTAACATAGATACCATTACATTAGGATAGTAACTATTTAGTAATCTGTGTGTGGTACCAATAATAAACAAAAAAAACTATGTTTTAACAGCTCTGTATACTTACGTTTATTATATTTATTGAGATAAACAAGACCTTTCTGCATTTAAATAACGAATGATAAGGTAACAAAATAGTGGAACAGAGAAAACGCTCTACGAAACCGAATGTAGCCGATTATCTCTTTCTAAAATGCGATGTGTAGGTTAAATTACTAGACAAGGTACTGTATAGCAACCAAACATACTATCCTACTTTTTTTTTGTTAGCCAATAAGATCCCACTACTGGGCAAAGGCGTCCCCCACGACTTTCTGTTTAACACGGTCTCCGGTAGCGACCTACTACTGATTTAAGTGTCAATGTTTGTGCCGATGGATGTAGGTATGTGAGGATGTGTGTTAATCGTTTACGCAAAAACCACTGAACAGATTTTAATGAAACTTGAAAATATAATAGTGTTGTGTAATGAAGAATAGTGTAGTTTATCACATAGGCCAAGTATTTTTTTAGCTATCACGTTTTTTTTTTTTTCAAATTATGCCTATACATGCGTACTTAATCGCGGGCAGACTCTAGTTCTTACATAAAATATATTTATACCAACCTTTTAACATAAAACCTACTTAAACAGTTTTCCTCCTTTTCCGAAACCAACAAAAGCCAATAACAAGAATTCCCTTTGAGCCCAAACAAAGGCTCGACCGTACTAAAGGATAATGATGTACATCGCTTGCTTAAACCGCAGCCTTTTGATCTTTACCCTAATAAGGCTGCGATGGTTCGCTACTTCAGGTTTTTACGACTGAAAGCGTAGAAGGGGGAATGGTAAACGATATAAACTACAAGAGTGATGATTGAATTGAGTTTTGTCGAGGGAATATAACATAATAACATAATAACATACATACATATCTGTCACGCCTCCTTCCCATTGGGATAGGTAGAGAGAACACACGGTGAAACTGAAACGAAACGTTTCAAACTAGCTGCGTCGTGTGTGGTTTTCTAAGGAAGTCTGTAGCAGAAACTTCGATGCAATTCAAAAGTAACTAGCAGTTTTAGTTGCGTTGCATTTGCGTTTCACCGTGTGTTCTGGGTCTAAAGAAAAGAAAAAAAGTAAAAACTTTAAATTTAGTCGTTTGTCGAGGAAATAACTTATATACATACATATCTATCTGTCACGCCTCTTTCCCATTGGGGTAGGTAGAGACGACTAAGGAAAAGAAAAAAAGTAAAAAACTTTGTGCGGCGTCGTAACACGTCACGGTTTTCGCACGCTTGCGTCTCTGTCTAAAGTTTGAAATGTGATAAGGACTGACGGGAAATTACTGTCACATCACTTGTTATACATAACGAGTTCTTTTTCCGTCGTTCGCTAATTAAAAGTCATTTATTTGCGTTTTTTTAATTAAAAAGAATTCGCTAGATCGCTTGTAGACGTCCGTTTTTTCACCATGGTTTATAATGGACGTGTGTACGTACATGCATCGGACATTCATCTGACAAAAAATATATGGCAGCATTTTTTGCCAGATGGATGTCCTGTCCGGTGCTTCTACAAGCGTTCTGAGACTGTGAAGACTTTGTAGCACTCCTAAGTATAGCCACTAAGGTTAGTTCTATCCAGGTATTTAAGGGAAAAATAATAATGACATCTGATCCGTAGCACGACTTTATTGAAAGAGAAAGTATTTGACAGCTGACAACCAAATGACACTTGTTTAAAAGAATGACACAAACTACCCTCTAAATATTCATAAATTACAGACTGTTCAACTGCTAATTTATACGAGCACTTATAAGATAATTTATAAGGGTCGTATTTAAACGCACGACAAAAGAAAACTTTATTGTTTTAATTAAAAGTGTGACAGACATCCTACTAATTCTGCAAATATTATAAATGTCAATGTTTTTGCTGAAGGATGGATAAGTTAGCTAATACTTACAACGTATTATATTGCATTATAATACCAATAAACTCAACTAGAAACATATACAAAGTCAAACCTAACTCGAAGCAAAACAATACTCTTTCGTGTTGTTTAGTTTAGTCCTAATTAACATGAACGTGTTTAGTTGGGACCTAGTTTGCACTTTGGAACTAGAAATGAAGCCCAGGTAATAGGTAAACAAGTTAGAACTTTGTTGCGATCCTAGAAAGTTTCATTATTACCTAATACCTAAGGTTGCCTAGGTTTCAAGCGTGTTATATCGAATCGAATAGGCCTTGTTTCCATTTGTTGTGAGCTACAGAGGCAGAATATTTTAAACTTATTAAAGAATAAAGCTTGTTATGTTATGCTATCTACACACTAAAGCCGCCGGCTTTTTTTGTATGCCATTCGTATGACGTAAAGCCGTACTCCTTATATTCCTTCCTCATTGTAAGTAAAACAGATGGGTTCGTGGGTTACGCCCCCGGTGTGTTTTGCACCCGTGGTGTTGTCCCCCGATTTTCAATAAAATTATAATAGCCGATTTCGTCGGAATAAAACTGACTTGTACTTAAAACACTCAAACAGAAAAGTGTTTTAGAATTAAATAAGCAAAAATATTACTTTTATAATTATTAGGTAGTTATTATATGTAGATACCTTTTCCAAACGTGCCAGCGGACGAAAACCGGTTTTAGGCAAGTCAGTTCGTTTTCCTCAACTATCTCTTTCGTGCAAAGGGTTGAAAGCAATAGAGCTCAGGTAAACGGACATCATAAACAATAGCGAAAACAGAGGTGAGTGCACAAATTCTATCCTTTAAGCACAGAAGTCGTAATTTTTGCAATAAGTTACTGATATGAAAGCTTAGTCGGCCATGTCATCCCAAAATAGCAAGTCCAGGTCCCTCGCAGGGCTTTGTCAAAAATAATTATAAAATATTTAAATAAATCCGGTGGACGCTCATTTTTAACCCCCGACGCCAAAAGAGGGGTGTTATAAGTTTGACGTCGATGTCTGTCTGTGTATCTGTCTGTGGCACTGTAGCTCCTAAACGCGTGGACGGATTTGGATGCGGTGTTTTTACACGTCGGATTTGCGTATAATTTCCACAGAAAAAAATAAAAGTCGAGTGTGTGGACAATGTGGACATGTGTTATTATAAGACGTGGCAAGTGTAAGGGTTCCGTGAAACTAAACGAAGACAGTGACAATGTGCAAGTGCAAGATTTTCTACCCGACTGTACTTTGGATTAAAATATGCAACAAATATTTTTTTTGGCACTAAAACAAAATCGGGGGACAACACCACGGGGGCAAAACATACCGGGGGCTTAACCCACGAACCCAAACAGATTAGAAAAAACAACAAACAGACATTAAACATTAGATTTAAAGTCGCGGGAAGCCATTGGATGCAGGTAGCGCAGGATCGGCCGTTGTGGAGATCCTTGGGGGTGTCCCACTGCTGGGTAAAGGTCTCTCTCCTCATCCGCCATGACTTTCTGTCTCGAGTTTCCTCCGCTAATGTACTTAAGAAGGTATCCAGCTCGTTCCACCACCACACCCACGCCAACTGGGTCATAAAAAAAAATGTAACTTAAAAATCTTTAAAACCTCAAAATCTTAAACAAAAATCAAACTTTTCAATCCAATTCAGCATTCTACTATCTTCATAAGCCAGCATTGTCTGCGTGACCCAATTTCCGCGATCAATAGGGCAATGAACTCTCGATTATAGCCCGCTGACCTTTTTAGTCTGTGACCTCCTCAGAATAAGTAGGCACTTGTGTTTGGGTTGTCAGTTGTGTCATAGTTATGTTTCATGTGACGTGGCAGACAATTTTTTTTACCTTTGAGTATTGGCTCTGTGCACGATTACAGCGCCAACTAGCGTCCACAACTTTATGGGCTCTGTCACATTGTCATTTAGGCCGAATATTGGTGAAAAAATATCGAAATGAAAAAATAACAAATATTTTCGACTAATTTCGTGGTGATACCACGATTTGGGTGGAAAAAAGGTGTTGAAATTATTTTGGTCATTCAAATCAAATGAGGTAAGTCCAAAAAGTGTCAGGGTTTGTTTACTTCTAAAATGTATTTAAGTAGAATCACTCTGCAATTGACAGATACATCTGATGACAGAGCTTAGATTATTTCTACTTTTGACCACCATGAGCGCTGCGATAGATTATGTTACCCCCACCTAATACTTCGCAACCAGCGAATAGAATATATAAGAAGGAGCCATACCGTCTGGATCTGCGTGCGTGGTCTGGCGCAAAATGGCTACCTTTTTGTATGGTACTTCTTATCGTTTGATAGGTCATCTACCAAGAAAACTATGAAAAACTTGGCGCAACCTTGGTACGCTGTCATAAACTCATTTGTATATGAAATAAATGGGGCCACTCCTTATATTCCTTCCTCATTGGTTGTCAGTTGTGTTATAGGTTATGTTACATGTGACGAGGCAGACTGTTTAAGGTATGCCGAAAAACAAAAGAAAGTTGTCTATGGAAGAAAATAACATACATATACATATCCGTCACGCCTCTCTCCCATTGGGGTAGGCAGAGACCACTTCCTTCCACTTGCCACGATTCAAACACACTTCTTTCGCTTCATCCACACTCATCAGTCGCCTCATACATGCCCGATGCATGTAACATTTAAACTAAACAATATCCCCTTTATACAAAACGAGTTTTAGGTAAACATAGTTCTAGGACTAATGACATTTTTTGACGTTATGTCTATAGCGGTTATTTAATATTTATTTAATACTAGCTGTCCCGGCGAACTTCGTCCCGCCTTAGAATGAACTTTATTGTGTAGGAATAAAGTTCGAATTGACTCTACATTTTAGTAAGAAAACATTTGTATGGGAAAAAGAAAAGGTCTGTTTTAGGGCTTTCCCGGCAATTATTCAAATTTTTCTCACCGTAAGAACCATCCTTGGACTTCAATGAACATTTTAAAAAAAGAATTAGAGAAATCGGTCCAGCCGTTCAGGCGTGATGCCGTGACAACGGAAAACGGGTTTCATTTTTATATATATGTTACGGGCAATGTGATTAATGCGGGCAGTATACATAATGCCCGGGCATTATGAATAATGCCCAGCTGTTTTGGGCAATGTGATTAATTACTATCAAAACTGTGCTATTTATCACATTGCCCGGGCATTATGAATAATGCCCAAAGACCATTGGGCAATTTGATAATAATAGTTCGTTAACTTGATAATTGTAGGTTGCGATAATTCTAAAGTCGCCAAATTTTTGAAACGTTGTCAGAGACATATTAGTGGTCAATTTTTTTTGAAATTTTAGGTCATTGCTTTAGGTAGAATTTAGGTTTTTGCATTTTAAGCAACTAAGATTATTAAAGTAGAGTAGAAAAATAATTTGGATTTGGCATCTCGTATGTTATGTTATTAAGTACTTCAATACAATTAAGTTTTTAGGAACTTTACGTATGTGCTGCATAGGTACCTAGGACAAAAATGCTCATAATTTCGGCATTATAAGAATTTTTTAACTTTCTAAACTAAAATTAGAAACTCAAAATTCTTTTAATCCTGTAGGTTAGGTTTGACAACACTTTGGACGGGTCATTTTTTAAAGTTAATGCTACATTCGAAAGAGTGCCCCCAGAGAAGAACTTAGCAAGAAACTCTGTTGGGTTGCTCTTTTCAATTTAAGTTTTACAAATTCTTAGGCTGAAACACAGAAACAAACATTAAAATTTAATTTACATTTCAATAGAGCTTAAATCAATAAACAAATAATAAAAAAAAGAGAATGCTCAAAAAATACTCAGGCCTGGCGCAAACGAAAAGTATCTCAGTTTATTAGTATAAATGAGTAATGAAATGTAGTGTAAGAACCATTGTCCAAATCGGTGGCTAAATGTCAAAAATTGCTATTTGTATTTTCGTACAGGTTAATTTTTATGACTATTTTCTTAAACTAAGTAATATCTCATTATTTTATTCAGATTAACAATACAATTGAAGCATTAAAGCAATTAGATTAAGTGTAGTTTCAAGAAAGGTTAGATATCAGGTTAGGTAGCATGAGGGTTAGGTGAGGTCCTAGGTTACCCAAGACGTCACCTAACCTAATCTAAAACCTTATCTGACCTAACTTAAAATCTCACCTAACCTAACCTAACTTGATATCTAACTTTTACTGAAACCCCACCTAACCTAATTGCTCTAATGCTTCGATAGTATGTCAATCTCAATAAAATAATGACATATTACTTAGTTTTATTTAGGAAAATAATCATAAAAATTAACCCCTATGAAAATACCAATAGCAATTTTCGACATTTAGCCACCGATTTGGACGATGCCGCCAATGTGACATTTCATTACTCATTTATACTAATAAACTGACATTTTGTTTGCGCCGGGCCTAGTTATTTGTTCCATACTTCATGAGAAACACTTTTGCCCCAGCAATATCCAGAATCCAGAACAAGGTATAGGTAAGTAAATGGGAAGCTGAAAAGTGAAATGCTTAGCTTGATAGAATCCGCATAGGTACATGACCGGCCATCACAGCAGCACCTTCTCACAGGTCTCAACTCTCAACGCATGTGCCAACCATCAACCCTTTTCACATATTTTAGGGAAGTAGTATTTTAGGGAAACCAGCGCATGTCACCCTTTGACCAATCAGAGTCCGGAATGGCCTAACCTAAACTAAAATCCAACTTAACCTATGAAGAAATGATGAGAATTTTAAGTTTCATAATACCTACACATTTATTTGACTTTCAGTTAGGTTTAGGTGAGATAAGGTTTCATTGTAAAATAAAAAAAGTACTGAAACAAGTTTATTATCACTCTGCCCAATAGGTGACGGGCATTATGCATAATGCCCGGGCAATTTGATTAATTGCATTGTATTTATCACATTGCCCGCTTATATTGGGCATTATTCATAATGCCCGGGCATTATGCATAATGCCCAATTAATCACATTGCCCGTAACATATATATAATATAATATAATAATAGAAATAGATAATATATTAATATCAAATTGACTCTACATAAAATGTTAGGAAACATTTGTATGGGAAAAAGAAAGGGTTGTCCATCCTTGGACTTCAATGAACATTAAGAAAAAAAGAATTGATAAAATTTGTCCAGGCGTTGTTGAGTTAGCGCCAAAACACCCGCCATAGAAAACCACACACGACGCAACTGAAACCAAACGTTTCAAACTAGTTGCGTCGAGTGTGGTTTTCTTAGGAAATCTATAGCAGAAACTGCGATGCAACTCAAAAGTAACTAGCAGTTTCAGTTGCGTTGCAGTTGCGTTTCACCGTGTGTTCTGGGTCTTATGCGCTTACCAACTCATTTTCTCATTCATTTTTAAAAATAGATTATAATACTCCGTATGTTCAACTCTAGTATAAACATCTAAACACTAGCACCTACCTACATACGCCGAAATCAATACTGTGTGTTTTGGAGGCCTGCCAAATTACACCTTAAAGTTTTGGGAGCACTGCCGCTGAGAGTTTCTCAAAGTTTCGATCTCTATTTATATCCGGGTATTATGGAAATAGGGGCGTAGAGACGATTTGTAAAATTTTAGGAAGAAAGGTCTTCGTTTTGTCGTAGACTTACCTACATACATATCTTTCACTTCTCACTCCCTTCGGGTTAAGGTCTATCTACACAGATCCGGGCCGTGGCCCGTCAGGAACGTATCAGGTTGTCATGATGACGTATTGTTTTCCCTCCTGACGGGCCACGGCCCGGATCTGTGTAGATAGGCCATTAGACAGAGACTTCCCTCCACTTGCTACGATCCAAATACACTTCCTTCGCTTAATCCACATTCATCAGTCGCCTTATACGTGCACGTCGGTTTAGGATACTTCATTTCGTTTAACTTTGTCCTGGATTATCTGCTAATTTTCATTTTTAATCCATCCATCGGCACAAACAATAAATTGTTTATAATATACTAAAGGCTGCCCGCGACTTCGTATGCATTTACTGTCATATCTTGGAAAATTTACAACATATCTTAAAATAATATAGCCTATGTATTATTCTGATGTATAAGCTACAATATTGCCAAGTTTCATCAAAATCCGTTCAATAGTTTTTGCGTGAAAGAGTAACAAACATCCATCCATCGACATAAACATTGTTTAAAATATTAGGATAAAGTAATTTAAACAAAAAATCAATACATAATTATGTAATACAATACAATACATGCTCACCCAGACAGCCTTGCATTTATCTTTTTTTATAATTTAGGTATTAAATTAATACCTAGAATTAATACCTAACATACACGTGTAAGAAATATCAGACAAAAACTAGTATTTAAGCTACAAACTGGTTTTCATTTAAAATTCTACTAAAATTGTAAACGTCCATGTTTGCGCCGTTAGAAGTGAGAATGTTTTTTAATCAGGCAAAAACGAATGAACAGATTTTGATTGAACTTTACAGTATTGTAGCATAGACATCAGAATAATGTTGCTGTTGTTAGCCCATTTATGTCCCCACCGAGGGGCACGAGCCTACTCTCGTACAGAGAGTGATTAGGCCGTATTCCACCACGCTGGCCAAGTGCGGGTTGGCGGATTTCACATACACCTTCGAATTTTTACTTTGGTGTATGCAGGTTTCTTCACGATGTTTTCCATCACCGTTAGCAAGTGGTAATCGAATAATACATAAGCTATATTGTTAGATATTGCGTATCAAAATTTTCGAAAATATGATGTCAAATGGGTACGAAGTTGCGGGCAGCCCCTAGTAGGCTATTAAGTAGTATTTTAAGATATTGATAAGTATTATCACAAATAATGTAAGTTTTCGAAGATTAATTTGTACGAAGTCGCGGGCAGCAACTAGTAAACTATAAAAATAGTTTTTATTTTAAATACGCACATAATTAAAGCAAGGTCAAGAAAAAAACAAGTTCGCTTAAACATATAAAATAATTAAGTAGATATTTTTATTAAATTAACCACTTATCGCTTAAAATAAAGTTTTTTCGCGTTTTACTAATTTCACGGTTTAAAACTTGCGGATCCTTGATTGTGAATATGGATGAAGTGAAAGAAGTGTGTTTGTATCGTAGCAAATGGAGCGATGGTCTCTGTGTACCCTGATGGGAAAGAGGCGTAAGAATAGGTAGGTGCCCAAGTTTACTAATTTCCAATATCAGTTGTGTGTCGGCAGAGTGTCAATGAGAGCGTTAATGTCATTTTTGACACATTTGGTCACAAGCAGTGTAAGATATTGTTTAAACAAATACCAAATGTGTCAAAAAATGTCAGTGACGCTCTCATTGACACTGACTTGGACCCATGAAATATGTCACTTCTTTTTTAAAAAAAAATCTGTTAACAACCTGTATAATATACATAGATTAAACTGTAACAGTTAACAAGTTCCAAAACAACTATTACCGTAAAACGAACCCTTAAAGCACATTTACTATGGGACCTGCGTACAATTGTACGAGATTAGGGTAAATTACGTTAGTTTACGAGTTTCTACGACAGACTAAGGTCAAAAGGTCAATGTGATATGTTTTTACCACATGCTAAGGTTGATGGTAATGGTATCTACACACCAAAAACTGGACGCCTTCTTGGATGTCTGGGCAGAGGCGGCCCAGAATAGGGAATCATGGAAGAAGAGGAGAGAGGCTTTTGCCCAGCAGTGGGACAGCGCCGGCTAGGTAAGATAAGATAAGGAAAAAAAGAGTAATGGTATCTACACACCAAAGCCGACGGCTTTTTTGACAGCTGCCATTCGTATGACGTAAAGCCGCCCGCCTAGCCCGGCGGCAAGCCGGCGGCTTTGGTGTGTAGATAGCATTAGATTTGTATTACAGTAAGAGTGACACTGGATGTATCAAAATAAGAAATGTCTTTTTTTTAAACGCAGTCGGGTTTTTAAATAAAAAGATTTTTTTGTCATAGAGTACAATAAAATCCTGTATGTAGGCATTTCTCTTTGCTACCTAGTTAGTAAAACTACCAAACTATGTTATCTTTTGTACCTCCTTACTATCTAGTGTGTTTTACATAAACTTACCTATTTTCCATATAATTTAGATTCAGCAATTTGTAGACGGAGGTTGGATAAGCGAGTACCTAATGTATTTTTAGAACTTACATAATGTAGTTGAGACTTATTTTGGTTAAGTTTGAACTGGTTTAGTGGGCAAACGAGCGGGCGATCATGATATACTTACTTACTAATCCTATTAATATTATAAATGTCAATGTTTGTGCCGATGGATAGATGTAACGATGTTTGTAAAAGTCTATCTAAACACGTCTATCGGTCTGTCTGGGCCGTGGCCCGTCAGGAGGGAAAACAATACGTCGTCATGACAACGTGTCCAGGCCGTGTCCGGGATGTGTCAGGGAAAAAATATCATTCAATATATTTTCTATAGAATCATTCACACATGTTGTCATGACGCGATTTCGTAAGCATTTATCGTCATATCTTTGAAAATAGACATAGACATAGACATTTATTTTCTTACAAACACAGTACAACACACAACGCAAACTCAACAGTTCACAATTACATGTTTAAAATAACAACCAGATTTATTTACACACAGTACACACAAAAAAAGGGAAAAAAACAAAAAATAAAAGAAAATATACCTAAAATAACAGAAACAAAGACTAAAATAAACAGAAGAAAGAGGTACGGTGTGTGTTGTAGCGCGATGTAAGGGACACAGTATCTTAAAGTAATATAGCCTATGTGTTATTCTGATGTCCAAGCTAAGTTACTGTAAAATTTCATTAAAATCTGATCAGTGGTTTTTACGTGATGAAGTCACAAACATCCATCCATACATCCATCGGCACAAACATTGACATTTATAATATTAATAGGATCGCTACGCTTTGGTACCTACGCACCTATACAAAGTCGATGAAGGTAAAAATATCTTCATTATTACTCATTTAAGTCACTGTTTACAAATAAAGACATATCGATATTATCCTGTTTACCTTACTATACGGTACCAAGACCTTAGGTATAATAATACCTATTCAAGGTGTTTTATACCTAAGTGAGAATAGAGTACTTAAACTTACTTTGAGAAGTATGAGTGACATTGTAAGAAAAAGTGTGTAAGCGCCAAAATACACGGTGAAACGCAACTGCAACGCAACTGAAACGAAACGTTTCAAACTAGTTGCGTCGTGTGTTGTTTTCTAAGGAAGTCTATAGCAGAAACTTCGATGCAAATTAAAAAGTTTCAGTTGCGTTGCAGTTGCGTTTCACCGTGTGTTCTGGGTCTAAGGGAACAATGTGGGATGAAAGAGGATTTAGTGACAAGAATTGAGAAAGGGATGATTAGATCGTTTGGACATGAAGAAAGTATGAGCGAAAGGAGACTAACGATGGAGATATACAAGGTAAGAGTGGAAGGAAATGTTGGAAGGGGAAGGCCAAGGAGAATATACCTCGATCAAATCCGGGAAAGAAAGAGACCATGTCAAAACAAAAATCCATTCCAACTTCCTCACCTTTATGATATAACTAGATGCTACCCGCGGCTTCGTACTATATTTATTGTCATATCTTGAAAAAAAAAAAAATCATGATATCTTAAAAAATAGTGTTAGCAACTCAGCGGTGATGCGACCTCCGTCGCGTTTTGTCTATGTATTTTTTATGTTTTTGACTTTTACTTTTTTATGACGTTTTTATTATTATCAAATGTTTCCTATGGCTGCTGGTTTGTTTTTGTTGGTTGGTCGTGTTAATTAGAAGAATTACGAGGCATATACAATAGTTTCATTTATACAGTCCACTACATTGCCACCCGTAGTTATCATTTTGGTCATTCGTCGCCTTAGTACCATTTAGTTACCATATTGCAACTCACCGTAGATTTTCATTTCGTCGCTTACGTTTCATTTCATTAGTTAGCATGGTAAATACACGTAGCACCACTAAAATCGACCAACCCGCAAAGGCCGAGCCGGTGCAGCGCGACCAGCGAGAGCGGTCACCGCGCGGCACCCAACCGGCCACAGCAACACAAACCAGCGAGCTCCCTTGCAGTTCCGGGAAATCCGTCTGCAGCGAGCAGCGCCTCTCTCACTCGTCGCGGTCCTCAGCCACGATCCGGGCCCAAAAGTTGGCCTTGGAGGCAGAAGCCCTGCGGCACAGAGTACAAAGGGAACGCGAACTCGCACGGCAGCAGGCGGAACGGGAGCGAGAGATCGCTCGCCTCGAAGCCGAGGCGGAGCAGTCGGAACTGCAAGCAAAGCTGGCTGCCCTGGATGCAGATAAATCTAGTAACGCGTTCTCAGATTGTGACTCGCTGCATCGCACGACGTCGTGGGTACAACAGCAAAATGAGAACTTGCCTGCAGAGTTGCCAGCTGCCACTCTGAGCGCCCCTCAGAGACGCCCTTCGCAGCTAGCGGCACTCATCAGTAGCGACACACCGCGACACGCAGCTGACGTTGGCACCACCGAACCTCCCAACGCGACACCACCGTCGCGCCCAGCCGACGTCGGAAACACAGCAGACTCTTTCACCCAATTAGCTCGAGCCATAGCCTCCCTGTCTAATAGGCCAAAAAAGCCGGAACTGGTTACCTTTTCTGGTGAGGCCGAGCAGTGGATGGCCTTTAAAAGCAGCTACGAAAGGACTAAAACTAGTTTCTCTCCCGCAGAAAACCTAGACCGTTTAAATCATGCTGTCCGCGGGCCCGCGTACCAGTCTGTTGCGTCTCTCATGTGGACTTCGAGCAACCCAGACGACATCGTCGCGGTGTTGGAGCAGACATACGCACGACCCGAGCTGCTCGTGGCGCGCGCGATGGCCGACCTGCGCAACGCCCCGGCGAGGATAAGTACACCGGAAGGTCTCAACGACCTAGCGAACAAGTTGCGTAACTTTATTTCTACGCTTAGGTTGTTGAGTCAAGAAGAGTATCTGTCTTCGCCGGAACTTTTTCGTGCTGTAATCACGAAACTCGGAGACCACACGAGAGCGCGCTTCACAGACTTCGCGGCGCTACAAGCACAATTACACAGGTATAGTAAACTAGAAATGCTATCGTCCTTTTTATTAACAGAAGCTGACAAACAACTCAAATATAATTTTTCAACTGACTTCCCCCAATTTTCGATCGTTTCTTCAAAATTTGCAGTAAAGAAAGAGTCTGTGCACGCTTCGACCAGCGGCACAACCGGCAAAAAAGAAAACTGTCAATATTGCCAACAAGGCCACCACAATATAAAAAGTTGTAAAAGTTTTTTAGGTCTGTCAATAGAAGATCGGTGGCAGTGGGTACGTGACACTAAAGTTTGTTACCGCTGCCTAAAAGGTAACCCGCACACTTGGAACTTTTGTCGTGCAAAACGCTGCGGAGTAGATGGATGTCCTAGACGTCACCACACTCTACTCCACGGGAACAACACGGCATCCAGCGGGCGCCCCGTAAACGAGAGTGGGCAAATTAAAAACGAAATTATTAATGTAACAGGTGCATCGCCACACGCTCAGCGACCCCGGGGGTTGCTGAAGGTGGTACCAGTGATACTCGAAGGCCCCGACGGCGAGTTCGAGACGACTGCACTCCTTGACGAAGGTAGCACGTCCACACTGATCGACGGGGAGGTGGCAGCACGTATCGGCGCGAAGTGCTCCGGACGGGAGCGCCTTTGCATACAGGGTGTCGGCGGCATGTCAAAGCACGTAGACGTGAGTTTTGTAGAGTTCTATATTCGCGGCCGATCCCAACCTGACCGATATCTTATTTCAAACGCGCGAGCTATACAACCTTTAGGCCTCCGCACTCAAAACAATAACGATGTTAATTTAACGAACTACTCCCACTTATCCGATTTAATCGACGAACTCTCTTACCTCACTGACACTCCACCGACAGTCCTCATCGGCGCTCCTGACTGGCACTTGTCCGTCAGTCGTGAAGTACGTTGCGGCAACAGAAACGAGCCGGTAGCGTCTCGTACTTTGTTAGGTTGGGTACTTCACGGTGCGCTTTCGGTTTCATCGAGGCCACTAGAGTTCATTAATCATACTGAGAGCAATTTAGACGATCTTATTAAGAGCCAATACGATATCGATAGCTGGGGAGTAGCGGAACGTCCGCGTCATTTGTGTGCTGACGATCAGCGGGCGATAGATATCGTCGAAGCTTCAGCTCGCCAGCTGGATAGCGGTCATTTTGAAGTTGCCTTACCGTGGAGGCAGAAACTTCCGCGCTGCATTCCTGATAGCTATCCACAGGCGCTTTCTCGTTTTAAGGCCCTTGAGAGGCAATTTACAAAAGATACCGCGTTCGCTGAAGCGTTTTTTAAATTCATCGACGATATCATAGCAAAAGGCTACGCCGAACTGTGCCACGCGGACACCCATCACCGACCGCGCTCCCCCGGCACCTCGTGCGAAGATGCCAATGGCTCTATACGGTGGTACCTGCCCATTTTCGGTGTCTTTCACCCCCAGAAGAAAAAACTGAGAGTAGTGCACGACGCGGCCGCTACTACCAAAGGCGTCAGCCTTAATAGCCTACTACTGCAAGGCCCTGATATTCTCAGCTCTTTACTGGGGATATTATTTCGCTTCAGAGAGGGCGCTGTAGCCTTAAACGGGGACATCAGAGAGATGTTCCCACAGATACGCATCCGAGCGGAAGACAGAGACGCACAGCGTTTTCTATGGCGCGGTAAAGACGGGGTACTTAGAGAATACCGCATGTCATCTATGATTTTCGGCGCTGTCTCTAGTCCTTTTATTGCTCTTTATATTAAAAATAAAAACGCTAAAAACTTAGAAGCAACTTACCCCGAGGCCTGTAAGGCGATTGTTGACGATCACTATATGGACGATTACCTTGGCAGTGTCTCAAATGTCTCCGACGCAGCACAGCTGGCCGCCGACGTCGTCACTGTGCACAATGCAGGTGGCTTTGAGATGCGCTCCTGGACATCGAACAAAGCTGAAGCACTTTCGCTCGTCCCTAGGGAACTTCGGAGCGACGCTTCTGACGACGTTCACCTTCCAAGGTCACCACAAAATAGTGAAGTAGGTGTTTTAGGGATCAAGTGGAACCCACAACAAGATTGTTTAGGGTTTCGCGCCGTCACCCCACCGCTGTCGCAGGCACTCACTAAGCGCATACTGCTTTCCCATGTCATGAAAGTCTATGACCCTCTCGGTCTTTTAATGCCCGTCATTATCTGGGGACGTATTCTTATTCAAAGGTTGTGGCGTGCTGGGATAGACTGGGATGCTCCGATGCACGAAGAATACGTCAAAGAGTGTAACGATTGGTTCCAACAGTTACAAATCGCGGCTCAGATTAAGATTCCTCGTTGGTACATGACAAGTTCTGTTGTTACAGATATTCAGCTACACATAGTTGCCGACGGTGGCGAGCAAGCCTACGCTTGCGTCGCATACTGGCGTTTTACTTATGCAGATGATTCGCTATCAACTTCTCTGATAGGTAGTAAAGCACGCGTGGCTCCTTTAAGGCCCATCTCGATCCCGCGTTTGGAGTTACAAGCAGCGTTGATAGCGTCTCGTTTCGCACGAACCATCCTGCAATCACATCGCTTTAAACCCTCCGAGGTGACTTATTGGACGGATTCCACGACCGTTCTTAAGTGGCTTCGGAGTGATGCGCGTAATTTCAAGCCCTTCGTGGCGCACAGGTTGGGTGAGATAGCGGAAAACTCCAATCCAGCAAGCTGGAGGTGGCTCCCTACCTCAGCCAACGTTGCTGATGACGCGACTAAGCCAAAAAGAGACATTTTTAATGAATCGCACCGTTGGTTTCGTGGTCCAAATTTCTTATTGGAACCGCCTCACGCTTGGCCGACCGAACGTGTTGGCGGCGTGGAGGAGGGCTCACCCGATCCCGAGCTCAAGGCTGATCAGGTAGTTCTTCTCCTCGACACCCCGCCGTCGGACCTGGTTCCAGACCCGTCGCGTTTCAGTTCTTGGCTGCGTCTGTTATGCACCACCGCACGTGTCCTCCAAGGGGCTCGCTTATTTCGGCTCAAGTTGTCTCGGCCTATATGTGAAAATTCAAAATTATTTTTGAACGATACCACATCACCCTATCTGCTACACGCGTCGGATATCGAGGAAGCAGAGAAGACGGTACTACGGCGAGCACAATTTGAGAGCTTCAGTGAGGAAATAAAGAATCTGAGATTATCGCATCCTGTTGCCAAAAACAGTCGGGTGGCTAGGCTAGCACTCTCAATAGACGAAGATGGTCTTTTACGTCTGGATTCGAGAACGAAATCTGCTAACGACATCGATGAATTCACAAAGTCACCGATTCTTCTCGACGGAAATCATCATGTCACGCGTTTGTTGGTTTTTGACGAGCACATAAAGGACGCGCACCAATTCCACGAGAGTTCTGAACGAGATTCGTCAGCGGTTCTGGATACTCAAAGCGCGATCCACAGTTCGAAGTGTCGTTCACGCATGCCCATCGTGCAAACGGCGGGAGAAAGAGCTCGACCCGCTACGCCGCAGATAGGCGAGTTGCCGCGCGAGCCTCTTGACCATCACCGCAGACCTTTCACTCACGTCGGTCTAGAATATTTTGGCCCTCTTTTGGTCACCGTGCTACGACGGCGGGAGAAGCGCTACGTGGCGCTCTACACTTGCCTCGTGTCCAGAGCGATACATTCAGAAATAGTCAACTCCTTAAGCTCAGACGCCGCCATCATGAGCCTGAGGCGTCGAGGATCACCAGCGACAATTTTTTCCGACGTGAAGGAATACTTGCCCACACTACGCCCAAGGGGCCCGCAACCAGGACGCCCAACGTCGCCGAGGGTGATGTGGTGATCGTCGCGGATGCTGCTCTGCCTCGCGGCTTATGGCCGCTAGGTAGGGTGGCCAAAGTTTTTATCGGACCTGACGGGACGGTCCGCGTAGCAGATATCCACACGCGGGGGGGTCTGCTGCGCCGACCGGTCCGGAAATTGATTGTATTGGAGGCCGCACCACCGCCGGTTGCTACCGATGATGTTCAGCGTTCCACTCGGGGTCCGGAATGTTAGCAACTCAGCGGTGATGCGACCTCCGTCGCGTTTTGTCTATGTATTTTTTATGTTTTTGACTTTTACTTTTTTATGACGTTTTTATTATTATCAAATGTTTCCTATGGCTGCTGGTTTGTTTTTGTTGGTTGGTCGTGTTAATTAGAAGAATTACGAGGCATATACAATAGTTTCATTTATACAGTCCACTACATTGCCACCCGTAGTTATCAAATAGCTTATGTGTTGTTTAAGCAAAAATAATTCCGAGTTTCATTAAAATCTGTTTTTGCGTGAAAGAGTAATGGTATCTACACACCGAAGCCGCCAGCTTGCCGCCGGGCTAGGCCGGCGGCTTTACCTCATACGAATGGCAGATGTCAAAAAAGCCGGCGGCTTTGGTGTGTAGACAGCATCAAACATCTTCACATACAACCACGCATTTTCATCAAAATCTGTTTAATAGTTTTCGCTTGAAAGATATTTTACACCGTGTATAACGATTTATGACATTATCCGCGTAGCCTGCCTATTCAATGCTCGTTGTCCCGTATCGACTTCAATACAGGGTGGCAATTAAGCACGCCTCATTTACTTTCTGGAGCAGGTGTTAAGGTCGCCCTAAAGTTTGGAGATGTTTTGTGGGTCGAAGAGCGACTTTAAATTTTAGGCCTACAAATATTAAAAATGATCGATGTTTCTTCCGATAGATAGTGTTTCACGTAAGTAGGTATCTGTTAGGTACACCTCTTCACCATAGATGTAGACAGAAACTAAGCGCCAAAACACACGGTGAAACGCAATTGCAACGCAACTGAAACTGCTAGTTACTTTTGAGTTGCATCGAAGTTTCTGCTATAGACTTCCTTAGAAAACCACACACGACGCAACTGAAACAAAACGTTTCAAACTAGTTGCGTCCAACTGAAATGCTAGTTACTTTTGAGTTGCATCGCAGTTTCTGCTATAGACTTCCTTAGAAAACCACACACGACGCAACTAGTTTGAAACGTTTCGTTTCAGTTGCGATGCAACTCAAAAATAACTAGCAGTTTCAGTTGCGTTGCAGTTGCGTTTCACCGTGTGTTTTGGCGCTTATTCTCTCATTTGCTACTATCCAAACACACTTCTTTCGTTTCATCCATATTCATCAGTCGGCCGGTGACTTTTAGGGTTTAAAATAAAGATCAAAAAATACATTATTTGCCAACATTAAAATTTATCATTCGACAAAACAAGATTCGAAAATCCTTCTTTTTCAAACAGGTTTGCAAACATCACAAATCAAATCGAAGAATAATAATAATTAAAGTACTCTCTATCTTACATATCCAGGCCGTGTCCGGGCCGTGCGGCCCGTCAGGAGGGAAAAACGTCGTCATGATAACGTGTGTGAACGAATCCATAAAAATGTATGGAATGTTTTTTTGCCTGACACGTCCCGGACACGGCCCGGACATGTTGTCATGACGACGTATTGTTTTCCCTCCGAACGGGGCACGGCCTGGATCTGTCTAGTCTAGATAGACCTTTAAGGGGGGCTCCCATATAACAAACGTGATTTTTTGGCCTTTTTTGATCGATATTAATAATGGCTACTGAGCTACTGGTAGACATTAGGTTACTAGGCTATTGTTAATCTAGTGAACGGTACGGAAAACCTTTGCGCGCGAGTCCGACTCGCACTTGGCAGGTTTATTTTTAGGTTTATAAAACTGTCATTTGCAGGTGACTCGCTGAATCGCAACTTTGGTCGCGGAAGTGCTCTATCAGTTTATTAATTCCATTTATTAGACGTTTTGCGACTTGGCATTAGCAAAAACATCGATTGAAAAAAAAGCAACAAAAAATAGCACAAACGAGTTGAAAATATTATACAATGACGTCAATAAATATGTATAAGAAATAAATTAACTTTAAAAAGAAAGATTCGTGGGAAGCAGCCACTGACAGAAATCAGGGGACCAAGTCTGCTAATTTAAAAATAAAAAAGCCTCAGTTGTGTGTCAGCAGAGTTTCAATGGCTTTTTTTGACACATTTGGTATTCTGCTAAACAATGGCTTACATTGATTGCGACCAAATGCATCAAAAAATGACATTAAAAAAAAAAATAAAAAAAAAAAAAAAAAAATAGACATTAAAATAGACATTGACACTCTCATTGACACTCTGCCGACACACAACTGAGAATATATAAATTTTCAGACTTGAGTCCCTCTTTTTACTTTTAACCAGCAGTTGGATGAAATATGCAAAAAAAAGTACGGTCAGCGTCATAAGTCGATTAACATATTCGGATTTTCATAAGTAAATACTAGGGATGTTATGGATATGAAATTTCGGATACGGATTGGATACGGATTTAGGAATGATTATTATACCGGATACGGTTACGGATACGAATAATAAATTATTTCGGATTATCCGTTAGTTTCGGTTACGGATATTAATTTTTTAAGGAATTTCAAAAGTAAAATACAAATAACGTGTCTCGATTAGGCTCCGCCCCTATCCGATACTATGCGAAACTTTTATTTCGGATTCGGGTACGGTTACGGATGATTTTTTATATCGGATATCCGATAGTTTCGGTTACAGTTACGGAGCTCCCTAACATCCCTGGTAAATACACCATTATTAGACAAAAATCGCTTAGCAAAAAATACTCCAGAGTTAATTGAACATCCAGTAAAGTTCAAAATAAGTAAAATAAGTAAGGTTTTTTTATCTAATAATGGTGTATATTACTTTTGAAAATCTGAATATGTTCATCGACTTATGATGCTGACTGTACGTACCTAATTATTTAAATTTCCAGTCAAATGACTATCTCAAACCGCATAAAAATAAAATAAAAGACTATATTTTTTATTATTTTCAAGGTTATTTATTAACAATCACAGTTTAAACAATACTCACAGCCACTCACAATAAAGAAATACTCCATTACACCTATAGCTGTCACTGTTATTTACAAAAATAAGAATAAAGCACTATCTACACAGATCCGGGACGTGTCCGGACCGTGGCCCGTCAGGAAGGAAAACAATACGTCGTCATGACAACGTGTGTGAACGAATCCATAGAAAATGTATGGAATGATATTTTTCCCCGGACAGTCCCGGACGCGGCCCGAACACGTTGTCATGACGACGTATTGTTTTCCATCCTGACGGGCAGCGGCCCGGACACGTCTCGGGCACGGCCCGGATCTGTGTAGATAGACTTTAAGGCGGTACGATGTTTAATGGACAATTAACTTAATAAGCTTTTATGCAATGGTTTCATACTATCTTCATTACCAATAAGTCCTACAACATTAAATAACAAAATAACCTAACCTTTTTATTGAAAAAAAACCCCGACTGCGTTTAATGCTGTCTACACACCAAAGCCGCCGGCTTTTTTGATAGCTGCCATTCATATGACGTAAAGCCGCCGGCCTAGCCCGGCAGCATTCCGGCGGCTTTGGTGTGTAGATACCATTAAAACGCATTTTTATATTTCGAAGTACCCAGTGTCACTCTCACTGTAAATACGAATCTAACGACATCACTCAAGCTAAAATCCATGAAGTACATTAAGCTGTAGGGCGTGCCAAAGAATCATACATACATACCTACTCTCGAAAAACATAACCCTCCTTCTGGCGCAGTCAGGTAATAACACTTACAATCGAGAGCATATCAAGCCTTACACAGTACCTTATTTCATTGTAACATAAAGACGATTTTGCAAAGATTTTGTAAAGGTCAACCTTCACTCAATTAATGTGTACCAACTTAATTTTATCGTTCAGCTTTTGACATTGAAACTGGTCGATCACCTCACAAATTCGACATGCGCGTGCGCATAATCCAAAAAAATCTAGAAATAACCAGTTTGCAAGTGTCTAGATGGTACCAAATTTTATTATAACTGGAAAAATCTAGAAATTACCGGTTTTCAAGTGTATAGATAACTAATTTTTCTATAACTTGTAAAAATTTAGAAATTACTGGTTTTCAAGTGTCTGGAAATAAGATTTTTATTACAAACTGCTTTAGTTTGGAATAAAGCTACTTACATACAATAACATTTTTAATTGTTCCAAAATGAAGATGCAGATAGACTCTTTAAAATTCCCTTTAAAATTATAACTGATAATTTTCATTGTCAAAAATCAGAAGAAGAAGCTACGATATTTTATGCTATCTACACAACAAAGCCGCCGGCATGCCGCCGGGCTAAGCCGACGGCTTTACGTCATATGAATGGCAGCTGTCAAAAAAGCCGGCGGCTTTGATGTGTAGATACTATAACTGGTAAAAAGGTAAGTAACAGAACTTATAGGTTAAACCACACTGCCACAAACCTTTAAATTAAAATATTAATATCACAAAACAAAACCTAATAAAACTAACATCAAAGACCTAAGTAAAACTATATTTACGTAAATAATCATTAATTTTAGGTAACAACAGTTCATTTCCGTATCGACTATATGGAACGTCTAAATGGTTCCACAGGGGGTCTTTCACTTCTTCCGCTTCAACCACATTTGGTAACCTTTTGATTAACCACTTCACATCTATTGGGTCCACTAAATGATCGTTTAATCCATACAGAAGTAGGGTAGGCACTGTCACTGCTGTCAAATTATATAAAGGAGGATGTTCACTGCCGTATAGTTTCAAATTTTTCGCTTTACCAAAATTAAATTTCTCAAATCTGGGTGATCTCATGCTTTGACCGTATCTTGCTAAACTTTGAGTAGAAGTTCCAGCTGGGAAATGTGAGAATAGGACTCCCGTTGTCGTGTTTGTAATAGAACCAGAATGCGAAGAATCCAATACAGCTTCAAATAAGGTACAAACGTGGTTTGTGATCTCAGTCCATTGACAGAAGAATTCCAAAAACTCTTGGCTTAAAGCGCCTTTAGGAAAAATCTCCCATACCCCAATTCTTTCCAATATATATCTAAAGTTATCTACAGCTATTACAAACGTTCTGTATACTATAGATTTAGTGTGAGTCTGCCTTGCTGCCGGTGCCAAACCTATCTGAAAATTCACTTTGTTACAATACCCTGGTCTTTCCGAACACATGATATAAAAAGTACCAGAACCTTGCGAATATCCGATGTAATTCAGCTTTTTTGATTCAGTGTGGTTTAAAACGTAGTCAATCGTCACTGGGATATCGTAATAACCAATTTCATCTACTGAAAACTGCCAGAATTTCAAATCTTTATCAGGATTGAGAGTTTTATGTCTTCTAGAAAGGTAGTTTCCTCGTTGGTTTCCAGTCCAAAGATCGTAGCACTCATCTGCTAGTAAATAAGCTAATCCAGCATTAGGTCCAGCATCTAACCACACATCTGAACTTTGTAACAAACCATGCATTAGAAGCACAGGAGGTTTCTTAAACTTTCCATTGCATTTTTTCCTGTTTTGCATTCGGAATATCCTTAACAAATATCCATCTTCAGTTTCAACTACATGCTCTTGAGAAACATATCCATATTTATCAGATAATTCCGTAAAGTTTAATAAACCATCTTTTGGGTAACCTAATGATCGTTTAGTTTCATGTTTCAGGGGTAAAACCGGCACGTTTATATAATAACTTAACACTACAATAACGCATGAAGCGAGAAGGAAGTTCACGGTATATCCTTTCGCGGCCATATTTGCAACTGAATCTGAACTTGATTTCATATAGCATTTAAGGATTCGATCGCGGGCGATAATTTTATAAACATGTTTAGTGAACTAGTCTCCGCGTTCGACTGAACGCTACATTGCCTGTTTTACGAAAGTGAGTAATCAAGGAAATAGAAACTGTAATATTGAGTAAATTAATTGGCAATTCATTTGCAATTGCTTTGTTATAGTTGTTTGTCATGATTTATTAATTGCGAATTGAAAGGTTGTGTTTCTGTTTAATATTCAGTTAAAGGTAGGTGAAATGAGTCATTTTATTTTCAATCGTGATCGGCAATTGGATGGCAATAAATTTATTGTTTTTAATAGTAATTGTTGTAATTTACGACGATGCTGAGCTTCAAAACGTACCCGTACCTAAATCATTCATCTTCAAAGGATTATTTAAAAAAATGGTTTTATTTTTTCCTTGGTCAAAAATTCTCTTTATTGATTTTTTTTTCACAACAATATTTGGAGACTATTGTGAACTTAGACTGATCTAATTTTCGTTTAATTTTCATATTTTATGAAAAGACAACACACGAGATATCCCTACTTTATTTTAAAATGAACAAAAATGCAGATTTTTTTTTGATGCCAACTACCTTCTACGTTTTTTGTCTCTATTGGGAATCGAACCCAAGATCTACAATGATAAGCAAGGTCACTACCAACCACGCCTATTAAAAGATGTTAAAATTAAAGTAGGTATAACAAAAAAGATTTCATACCTCTTATAACGCTAACTATACTAAAATCACTATAGCAGAATTAGATTCTTATTGTATTTACATAAATAGGTATAGTATGATACACGCGTAAACAAGTTTACCCACGAGTTTATCTAATCGTTCGACGTCAGTGTCAAGTCCAAGGTATCGAGCTAGAATTATTATACTTAGCTAACTTAGTACCTAATGTTGTTTATTTATGTTGTTGTTAATGTAAAATAACATCATCGAATCGAGATTTTCTCCTGTAAAAGTGATGTTTTTGACTGTGTAAATTATGAATAATTTTATTTTTTATTTTTTTATTAGCCTATATTTAGGGAAAATTGGTGGGAAGCCGCCACCAACAGAAATGTGTGGAGAAGCATGGGAGAGGCTTTTGCCCAGCAGTGGGACAATTAATAAATAAATAATAATAAATGTGTGAGGCGGCCCAGGATAGGGAGTCTTGGAGGAAGAGGAGAGTGGCCTTTGCCCAGCAGTGGGACACCGATGGCTAGATAAGAAGAAGAAGAAGTTCATCATAATTAGGGGCCCAAGTCTGCTTATTTACAATATTTAACAATTTTATAAGATAGGTTTAATATTTAATTATAAATAACATACCCACCTAGTTTTCAAACCTTACTGTACCTACACACAGTACAGACATGCACATAATACACATATTCTTATCATATAAACTCACACCCCCTTATTCATAGATTTCTACATATATAATCACTAACCTACTAACATCAATTTTTCTCTATACTGGTATTATAGTTTTGGTTAACCAAGTGCATATTATAAAGACTATTTTCGCGCGGGGAAGAACATCTGGGGCCCTGGTGCCCTGAAGCACAGACCACCGTCTATTTCAGGCACCAGTCTCCACTTGTGTCATCCTCTTATATTGTTCCCTATACCTAAGTCCCTATACTCTGTAATAACACAATAATGGAGAAAGAAATAAAGATATATTATTATTATTATTATTATTATTTACAGTTGTGTGTTGGCAGAGTGTCAATGTCATTTTTTGACACATTTGGCACACCTACATTATTGTAAATGAGAGCTATTTGACCTGTTGATTGAGATAGTTAAACCAATGATTTAGCATTTACTAAGAAAATACCCTGTTCACCTGGGGCCCAAGTCTGATACTAATTTAAAATAGCCTCAGTTGTGTGTCTAATGACGGTCAATGTTTTTGACACATTTGGCCGCAATCAGTATACAGGCAAACCAACTTATCTGTGAAATGAACGGCGGCGCTAGTTGTAATACAAAAACTGATTTTCTACCAATCGCAGCAGTTCTGGAATTTTATATTTCCGTATGAGTGGCCGTAGTTCCACTAACGGCCGTTTCACAGATAGCTTGGTAGCACGGTAAGCCATTGTTTAGCTGAATACCAAATGTGTCAAAAAATGCCATTGACACTGCCGACACACAATTGAGGCTATTTTAAATTAGCAGCCTTGGGCCCCTGCAGCATGTTAAGGGTTACTTTGGCGTCACTAAGTACCAACTGTTAATTAGCAGACCCCTGCATCATATTTAGGGGCACTTTGAGTCATGCCAACAACATGCCAACTGGGCTTCTCGGTTTAAATAGATATCTACACACTAAAGCCGCCGGCTTTTTTTACAGCTGCCATGCGTATGAAGTAAAGCTGCCAGCTTAACCCGGCGGCATGCCGGCGACTTTGGTATGTAGGTAGCATAATGATATGTAATGACATTTGAGTTCTAGCGAGCATAGCAGTTTTTTCTTATCAAATGTCACGGTTCAGCCGCTTTAGCATATTTATGTCTATTTATGTCATAATAGTCCCCCTATAATCGCTATCTCAACGCGATCTAAGAAAAAGAAAAGGATGGCGCTATTGTAATTCTGCGAAGCGTGAATATCTTGGTTTTAAATCGTCTGGAGATGTGGTTCTGAAACTGTGAAGTTCAAGTGGGGGTTATGTAATGTGGGGGGTCAAACATAACTAGAAGTAGGTAAAGTTGATTTTTGTGATACTGATAATACATTTTTTTGGTAGGTACAGATTTATTTATTAATTTATTAAACATACATAATGCTATCTACACACCAAAGCCGCCGGCATGCCGACTTTACGTCATACGAATGGCAGCTGTCAAAAAGCCAGCGGCTTTAGTATGTAGATACCATAACAAATTATAGTTACATATCTGTCACGCCTCTCTCCCATCGTGGCAGGCAAAGACCACTTTCCTCCACTTGCTACGATCCAAACATACTTCTTTCGCTTCATCCACATTCATCAGTCGCCTCATACATGCACGTCGGGTTAAAACTTGTAAGATATCATAAAATAACATAGTCTATTCTGATGTGCAAGCCATAATATTGTTATTGCCACAAAATTCAAAGATTTTTCGTAAAAGAGTTATGCTGTCTACACACCAAAGCCGCCTTCATGCCACCGGGGTAGGCCAGCAGCTTTACGTCATACGAATGGCAGCTGTCAAAAAGCCGGCGGCTTTGGTGTGTAGATACCATAACAAACATCTATCTTTATATTCTAACATACATCGGCACAAACTTTGACGTTTATAATATTAATTGCAATTAGGCCGGGCATTTATTACGCTCTTACCAAAACTAACAAAGGAGCTTGCTCAAACAAATTAGTTATTGAAGTGTTAGTTAATCAGAAAGTTTGAGAGCCTCTGACCTAGCAGTTTACAAAGAGCGTCATCATCGCCATTGAGGAAAATAAAACAAAAAATTATACGCACTTACGTACTTAATAATAGACTTCGAAAATTCTATATATCACAGCGATCCTAATATTATAAATGTCAATGTTTGTGCTGATGGATGGATGGATGGATGGATGTTTGTCACTCTTTCACGCAAAAACTAATGAATATATTTTGATGAAACTTTGCAATATTGTAGCTTGCACATCAGAATAACACATAGGCTATATTATTTTGAGATGTTGTGTAAATTTTCCAAGATATGACGATAAAAGGAAGTCGTGGGCAGCTTCTAGTTTTCAATATAACATCATTTCCTACATTATAACTGAACATCCTTTTGATACCTATCTCTTTTCCCCTTACAGAACTTTCATTTACTGCAAATCCTTGGAAGCATCTATCTCTTGCGGTGGTAGCCCAGTTGGTAGAACGCTTGCCTCGAACTCCGAGGGCGCGGATTCGAATCCTGGTGCGGGCACGTACCTCTGAGTTTATTTCTCATGTACGGATCAATTTATTCGATTACCACTTGCTAACGGTGAAGGAAAACATCGTGAGGAAACCTGCATACACCAGAGAAGAAATTCGAAGGTGTATGTGAAATCCGCCAACCCGCACTTGGCCAGCGTGGTGGATTACGGCCTAATCACTCTTTGTATGAGAGTAGGCTCGTGCCCCTCGGTGGGGACATATATGGGCTGCTATAGATGACGATAAAAGGAAGTCGTGGGCAGCTTCTAGTTTTCAATATAACATCATTTCCTACATTATAACTAAACATCCTTTTGATACCTATCTCTTTTCCCCTTACAGAACTTTCATTTACTGCAAATCCTTGGAAGCATCTATCTCTTTCTCGCTCATGGAAACTAGAATGGTCTCTTTAACTAAAATACCTGCATTTTCTCATTTCCTTAAGCGGAATGTTTGAGATTTTACAGTAGGAATACTCGTTTATGAACACACTAGAGGCTGCCCGCGACTTCGTACACATTTATTGTCATAATATTGGAAACCTTCCTCATCTTATCTTACCTGGCCAATTACAGGCCAGTTAGCGTAGTCGGTAGTGAGTTTGCCTCATACGCACGGGTCGCGGGTTCGATCCCCGCCGGTAAACAAACATTTGTGTGATGAGCATAAATGTTTGTTCCGTGTCTGGGTGTTTTATATTTATCAGTCCCTGATACCCATAGTACAGGATTTGCCTAGTTTGGGGTCAGGTGACCGTGTGTGAAATGTCCCCCGATATTTATTTATTTATTTATTTAATTAGGTGCTACTGCTGGGGCCCAAGTCTGCTAATTTTCTCAGTTGTGTGTCGGTCAGCAGAGTGTCAATGTAATTTTTTGACATATTTGATCGCAATCAGTGTACATCTTTGTTTAGTAGAATACCAAAAGTGTCAAAAAAAGGCCAGTTCAATGATTTTTATAGGTGTGTTACCTTGGGTATGTTACCTTTATAGTGATTGGCGTTTTAAATCTGTGCCGAACAATGATTACAATGACATTAATGACAGCACTTCAAATCATACTCCAAATGTCTTCAGACTAACTGAGACTAGCTACAAGTTGTCTTAAATAGGTCTATTTATAGTCTTCAAAATGTGCGCGCATATAACATATCTATACCTATAAAAATCATTGGCCCAGTTGATACACCGCTGACACACAACTGAGGCTATTTTAAATTTGCCGACTTTGGCCCCTGGGCAAAGGCCTCTCTCCTCATCCGTCATGACTTTCGGTCCCGAGCAACCTAATATAGCCTTTATATTATTCTGATAAGCTTATTTATTGTCAAGTTTCATTATAATTATGTTGTGTGGTTTTTGCGTGAAAGAGTAACAAATATCCTCACATGGTGTGATGTTATGATGTGATGATATGATGTGATGATATGATGTGATGATATGATGTGATGTGATGATATGATGTGATGATATGATGTGATGATATGATGTGATGATATGATGTGATGATATGATGTGATGTGATGATATGATGTGATGATATGATGTTATGATGTGATGATATGATGTGATGATATGATGTGATGGATGGATGTGAGATGGATGGACATCCATCCATCGGCACAAACATTGATATTTATAATATTAGTAGAATGTAGAATTGTTTGAATTCTTGCTGGTTCCTAGCAAATAATTTTATTGTAGAAGCAATTCTTCTTTTACGACGTAGGTAGTAAGATAGTTGGAGTATTTAAACTATTTATAATAATATAGTAAAATAAAGAGAATTTTACTAAAATCTATTGATAATAGAAGAGGAAAGATGCTAGGACATTTGATACGACATGATTCCTTCATAAAAAACATCATAGAAGGAAAAATTGAAGGGAAAAGGAAGAGAGGAAGACCCAGACGGACGTTCCTAGAACAGGTGAAGGAAAAGGCGGGTGTCATGTCGTATCAAGATGTTAAAAAGAAGGCAGAAAATAGGGAGGGATGGAAGAGGCTCCACCGACAAGAGCTAAGCTCTTAAATAAGAAGAAGAAGAAGATAATAAAATGAATAAAGTTATCTACGAAAAATAACATAGAAACATTTTCAAATGGGGAATATGCACGTGACTTAAATATGGACAAAATATTTTTTTTTGTAACATTTATTGCTACTGAAAACACACTATACAATTATTTTTAGAATTTATTTTAATTTAATAATGAAATTTAATCATCAAAAAGTGGCTGTTTTGAAATTACCGCGCAAATTTTCGAAACGCAACACTATTGGTGGAACAAAGCGTGACGTCAGTTTTACACGAGACGTCTGCTGTCAACAAGCTATTTGTATGGTTTCTTTTTTGAGGAATAATTGTTATTGTATTGTGTCGCTGTTTTTTATCTTAAGTTAATAGTTTTATGTGTTCAAAGTATTAATTAATTGTGAAGAAGGACTTAGAGAATGACTGAAACCGGTTTCGTAAAAGCGCAGTCGGATAATCTTCCGAAAATCGACGTGTTTATGATGGCCACGTATTATTTATAATTTAGTTTAGATGTTTTTATTCATGAATAATACTTATACATACATAAAGATAAATTTAGAATATCGAATAAGAATTTTTAATAATATCTTTACAACTTTTTGTAAACTAGGTTATGTTTTTGTAGAGGTTTGTAAACAAAACAAGTAGGTAGGTAAAAGTAAGAATGATTTGTATATGTATTTTACTTTTTTAATATCCTTACTTACATTGAAATGATCTTCACAACAGTATAAACAGCTCAAACACGATACATTGTCTCTTCTCATCGCCTTGCACCACTTTTTCCTTAGATTTTCACCTTTCGGCATAAGGAAATACACTTTGTCAGGTGCAGTGTTGATGTTATTTGGACACATAGGAACGACACAATATTTATAATACGGTTTTTTGTACTTTTCCATGGTAATTAAGTCGATATTCACTCACTTTATTTATTTTTTGGTAATTTTGTAAACCAAACACTTTGCTGTTGACATCGAAGTCGTGTAATGGTGACGTCACGAGCAAGCGCGCCAAAATGGCCGCGTTTAAATTGATCGCGATTTTAATATTTAATTTTTTGCATAATAGTTTATATTTTGGACGTGATATTTGTATGTTTGGTAATGTAATAACTAGTAGAAACATATAAAGAATAAAAAAAAAATGCATATTCCCCATTGTATTTTTTTAATGGCTGCTGCCTTATAGTAAATACAATTTAACACTTGACATTGGAAGGATCCACCTTTCGATGTGTAAAATTGTATTTTGCATACAAAAATGTCATTTCAGACAATGTTACGTTGTTTGACAAGTCAGAGGTAGAGGGGCCCTAGTCTGCTAATTTAAAAAAGTCTGGGTTCTGTGACTTTTGAGTGTCAATGGCATTTTTTGACACATTTGGTCGCAATCAGCGTAATCATTGTAAGCAATTGTTAAGCCAGAATGTGTCAAATAATGCCATGGACACTCAATAGTCACACAACTGAGAATTTTAAATTCGTAGACTAAACCCCTGGCCGGGGATCGAAACCGCGTCTCCAAGATTGGAGGCGGGTGTTCTATCAACTAGACAACCGCTCAGGTAGCTTTGACAGTAATAAGGTAAAAAAAAGTTTTTCAATGATACGGCAAGCGGTAACAAGGTCGTCTCTACGACTTAAATTAAGAGTCAAGAGTGTATGTTTAGGTCCTCAGGATAAGTGCTTGAATCTCTTAATTAATCCAACCAACCCGAATTTCAGTGAAATGTGAATGTAATTGAAATACGATCATCCTTGAAATTAAATTAATGTTTATTTTGCTATCGAGATATAAATTACGTTTTGGCAATGTTTTTTTTTTTGTATTTTATTTTAAGGCCAAAACACACCGGATGCGTATGCGTTACGTATGCATTGCGTATGCGCTTATGCGTACCTCTGAGTAGTAATGTATGGAACTGTCACCGCTTGCGTAACGTAAACGTACACTTCGACGTGACGCGTAGCCCGGTGTCACATCGGGTTACGCTGTAACTACGCGCGTGGCTACACCGCGCTTACGTCTACGTTACGCATACGCATTCGGTGTGTTCAACCTTTCATGTCTGTTTTTTTTTTTATATTTGTATTTAAATACAGGTTGTCCATTTTTTTTAATACTAACGTGTTTGGATTGTTTTAATTGAAAATTGGGTAAGTTTTAAATGCCAAAAATTTTATTTGTTTACAGTTTTACACATATTTACATTAAAATGTGTAAAATTTAAATTATTATGTTAATTTAAAAAATAGGTTGATCCTTTAAAACAAGGTTCTCAGGTTACAATGGGGACCTTTTTTTCTTTCTTTTTTTTGACACTGCCGCCAACGCTTTTATCCTAACCAAATATAAGATTTAAACAAAAATAATATTTTATAAAGATTTTTTTTATTTTATTTAAAAAAACTCTATTATTTCAAGTAAAACGTTTTTTAATCTATTAATCTCAATAAGCTATTATTCTCATAAATATTTATTGTTTATTGTAGGTTAAGTGACTATCCTGCCTTCATGCTGTCACTTCTCTCTCTCTCTCTCTCTCTCTGTGGGAATTTATTTTAGAAATATGCTGTACCTTTTGTATAACTTCTCTTTTTTTCTGTCTCTATGTACTATCATCTTACAATAAACTGTTAAATAAATAAATAAGCTACTAATTATTTTATTGAGAGTTCGATTTAAGTGGCAGTGGGCGGGGCACATTGCTCGCAGAACCGATGGACGCTGGAGCAGAAAGGTTCTCGAGTGGCAACCACCGGATGACGCAGTGTGGGAAGGCCTCCAACAAGGTGGACTGACGACTTAAAGTCGCGGGGAGCCGTTGGATGTAGGCAGCGCAGGACCGGTCGTTGTGGAGATCCTGGGAGGCTTTTGTCCAGCAGTGGACATCTATAAGATGACAATAAAAAGTAACTAAGTGTTTAAGTGACTATCCTGCCTTCTTGTTTTCATTTCTCTCTCTGTGGGGTCTGCAGGAAGAAATTTCTTTTAGAAATATGCTGTACCTTTTGTATAACTTCTCTTTTTTTCTGTCTCTTTGTACTATCATCTTACAATAAACTGTTAAATACATTCATACTAATATTCTAAATGCGAAAGTAACTCTGTCTGTCTGTCTCGCTTTCACGCTAAAACGGCTGAACCGATTAAAACGAAATTTGGCACACAGATAGGCTATAGCCTGAGAAAGGACATAGGTTACTTTTGATTTCAATAGCGCAGGTTAAGCAAACGCGACGCGAGCGCCGCCAAACTCAGTATTCCACGCGGATGAAGTCGCGGGTACAGCTAGTAAATAATAATAAAAGCTAGTTTCTTACACGCCTTTGTTCTAAATTATTAAAAAGTGAATATAATAAATGGCGGGAGTTATTTCTGTCGCACGTAGCTTTAATTAAGTAGTCACGTCACTTTATTAGCGCCTTTGAAGATGTAGGGGCCCCATGATTTGGTGGAACTCGCGGATATTTCAGGGTAAAATTTTCATCGTTTTTTTTTGTCTTGTGATATTTATAAATAGGCTAAATTTATGTTCTTTACATGAAACTAATTTATTTTCTAGTGTATGCAGGTTTTCTCTCACGTTGTTTTCCTTCACCGTTAACATTTACCTACCGTTCACTGAAACGTCACAAAAAGCAATGACTGACGACGTTAAAAATATTTTTGATAATGTTTTAAGAACCGTTTTATTAAAAAAAAAAAAACTTCCGCATTTAAATGTAACTTTTTGTACGATTATCATTTGGTGAACTTAAATAAATAAATAAAATTAAGGGTCCCATGTCCCAAATGGACGCTGAAAACTGGCTACCATAGTGTCAAATAAGGGAGCGTGGGTAAGATAATAGTTTTGGCACGTGCAAAGTGAGACGGGGACAGAAAGCGAAATCATCTGCACTACGTATAAGAATATTTATACTAGCTTTTATTGTAAGTCAAAGAAATTGGAGAAAGAAGATATGGACGGCTTGTTTTATTGTTTACAATAGTCTTTTTTTTATTTTTACCTTTCTATGAAAGGATTTTGAGACATAGCATTAAACTATATTTTTCAAAATAAACGATTTCAGCAAAATCTAAACATTTTTAATGTGCTGTATAGGGTTTGCATTCAATATTAGTTAAAACTTTTGATTGACTTTACAGAAATTATAGACAAAAATAAATGGTAAGAAGGAACTTTTTCAAATATTCGTCTCAAAATAATTAAATTTCAAGGTATCAACTACAACTATCTACTCATATCTAAGCATCTCGCAAAAAAAGAAATTTAAATAAACTTTTAAAACGAAATTACCCAGTACTAAAATATCCACATAAATTAAAACTCATCAACACCCTACTCCATATAAAATTTTCACCGTAAAATCTTTGTAACAAAACAATTATTCTGTTCAAAATTTGACATAAATTAAGTACTTTATTGGGTGTAACGGCGAACATCACACAAAGTCACTTCGGTGATGTAAAACTCGACTATAAGTTTAATGTGGTAAGGTTTAAATTCATATATTTAAGAGCCAGGCTCTTGTTGGATTGCCATCTTTGCTTTTCTTCTGCCAGCAATTTGACTTCTTGATAAGACATGACATGACGTTAACTTTTTTTTACATACATATCTGTCACGCCTCTCTCCCATCGTGGTAGACAGAGACCCCTTCCCTCCACTTGCTACGATCCAAATACACTTCCTTCGTTTCAGCCAAATTCATAAGTCGCCTCAAACTCGTACATACACATCGGTTTAGTCTTGACTTGGCCTTTTTTAACAGGTCTCCGAATTGATCGAGAAATGTTCGGCTTGGCCTTCCCCTCCCAATATTTCCATCCCCCTCACCGTATTTGACTTTTAAACCTACTCAAAAAAAAAAAAACAAATAACAAAATTAAATTTTAAATAAAAAAATTGTCTTCATATCCTTTTATACTTATAGGTACTAACCGATACGTTTATGTTGTTTCAGGTACGTACATACAATGTGACATGAGGAAGATAGAGACAGCCACACAATAGAACTTGTCTCTCGCATTCGTTTGCAATCAAGTGACATGTCGAAGACACGCACAGGGTAAATATTATGTATACAGGGTGATATTAAAAGTATAAGAGCGCTTATAGACTTCCTTTTTTTCAACAGATAAAGATTTACTACTAAATAAAATAGAAAAATTATTAATGAAAATGAAAAGTGTTTATTCAAAAATAGGCAAAATTCATTACACTTTTTGATGTCACTTTTTTGATCTAAAACTACTGCCGATTCACTACCTGTATAGCCGAGGGGAAGAAAACGGCAAGAAACCTTCGGCACAGGGCCCTACGTTATGTCCAATATATCTTTTTTTTAAGAGGCAGTACCTATTGTAATCAGTAATAAGTCCGTTATCCGATGAAAATTTACATGATATCTTAAAATAATATACCCTATATCCCAGAATACCAAATAATGGGTACAGAAATCTCACTCCTAAAACCAGCTAGCTTAGCATGGCACTCCGTGACAAGACGTTGTCATGCGTTTGTCACGCTTACGTCTCTGTCTATAGTTTTAAATGTGATAAGGACAGCATGCGTGAGATAATTGTCGCGGCACGCCGTGCTAAGCCCATTCAAAGAAATAACGCGCGAGTGGGACAGGCCTGCTTATGTGCTATTTTGATAATCCAACCATTTTTAAGTTGCATTAAAATCCGTTATGCCCGATTTACACTTTAATAACTACAGTAACGAGTTAAGAACCCAGACAGTTGAGTAATAAGTAGTAATTTGTAAGTAGCGTCCTAACGGGTGGACTGAGTAGTGATAAGTTGCCAAAAAGAAGACCAGTCGCAAATTGTGGACTGTACTAAATTCATCTGTCTACATGCCGGCCAGTTAAGAAGGTGGGGCGCGGGAGACGCGAGAGGGGGCTACTTCACACTTGACTCGTCAAAAAATAGGATCGCGATCTATTGAACTCAACTTAATCAAAAACTTACTACATACTTAACTCGCTTTTGCCGTTCAAACAACATTAACAACTTAACTCGCCGATGACACTAGTTAACTCGCTACTGTACTTATTGAAGTGTCAATCGGGGTTTATGTGATTTTTGCGTGTAAACATACAGCTAGGTACTTAGGTATAAGTATTTCATTTTTAAAAAGATGAGGAAATTAGAACACCATGTATGTAACATTTTCAGAATGTTATACAATACAAACATATGAAGTAAATAGACAGAGAGTAAATAATCAGTTATAGAGGGTGTGAAAAAGTGCGTTTGACTCGGTAGGGGGTGATTCGGAAACAATATCGCTTACGTAAGACGTAAAAAACCGGCTAAGTGCAAGTCGGACTCGCGCAGGAAGGGTTCCGTACCATTCCCTATTGACATCGAGCAAAAGGCAAAAAAATCACATTTGTTGTATGGGAGCCCCCCTTAATTATTATTATTATTCTATTTTTAGTATTTGTTGTTATAGCGGCAACGGTAATACATCATTTGTGAAAATTTCAACGCTCTAGCTATAACGGTTAACGAGATACAGCCTGGTGACAGACGGACGGACAGACAGACAGACGGACAGCCAAGTCTCAGTAATAGGGTCCCGTTTTCACCCTTTGGGTACGGAACCCTAAAAAAACGAATATAGTTTAGATACTTACTATTATATACTTCCTTGTTATAATGTTTGTGCCGATGGATGTGAGGATATTTTGTTATTGTTACTCTCCCAGGTAAAAACCACTGAACAGATTTTAATGAAACTTTACTATATTGTAGCTTATGCATCAGAATAACATAATAGGTTATATTAATTACAATTATTGTGTTTTTCTCGAAGATACATAAACGCAAAGGAACCAATAGGTACTAAGTTTTTGACACTAGTGCCACTTATACCTTTTTGACAGTATTCATAACATTTCCACAAAGAAAAGCTCGCAAAAGCATCGATTTTCACATTAAAAAAAAACTTCAACAAAAAGTATGCTTTAGAGCTCCTCTACATTTTGTCTCTTACTTTTTAAATTTTGTTTTTAATTCCGATTCAAACTTTTTTGTACTGACATTTCGTTTTCAACTTCGAACACTCCAAACCAATGAGGAAGGAATTTAAGGAGTGGCCCCATTTTTTTCATATACAAATGTGTTTATGACAGCGTGCCAAGGTTGGCGCTAGTTTTTCATAGTTTTCTTGGTAGATGACCTGTCAAACGATAAGAAATTCCATACAAAAAGGTAGCCATTTTGCGCCAGATCCAAACGGTATGGCACCTCCTTATATATTCTATACTCAAAGCTCCAAACTTTTAAATGAGTACACTTTTGAAAATCGAAACATTCTTTCGTATTCAGTTCTGTTTTTAAAAACACATTAAGGACCGGCGCACATCTAGCGGAGCGCAGCGCAGAGCATTTTTTGATGTCATATTATTATCGACTTTGTTCGTATTGGATTAATATTCGAAATCAAACTCAACAAATGAGCATTGAAGCGACCAAATGCGAATATTGTGTAAACTGATAATAATCAAAAATGCTCTGCGCTGCGCTCCGTCAGGTGTGTGCCGGCCCTTAGTGTCTTTATAACTAATGGAATGGAAACTTTTTAAGCTACTTCGATATGAAAAAGTTTTAAACAAATTAATGTTTTAATTACCAACTTGCTATATTTACTAATTTATGTGCTATCATTATTGTATGCCAATTAAAATGTAATAATAATTTGTATACTTTTATAAAACTTAAAAATGTTTTTTTAATAACTTTTCCGGTGTAGATACTTACAGATATAATACATATAATTATGTAGTATAGATTCAGTTACTCAATACTCAATCATTTATTGCACTCCACAGGTTTTTACAGATCTTATAAACAACTTAAAGTACCAAATGTCGACCCTGATTAGAGCACGGCAATTTGTGTAGCAAAAGTCATGTCCCACTGTTGGGCATAGACCATCTTCCTTTATTATTATATATATTTGTCACTATTCACTGAATTCGTGAAAAGAGTAAAAAAGAAAGAAAGATAAATCGTTATACAGTTTAATTGTTTTGAAAAACATTTTCAACACGAAGAATTAACCGACTGCAATCTATTTCAATAAATCCTTAACTGATTTCAATTAAAATAGACAATAATAACAATCACTAATTCAAAATGTTCTATTCGAAACTAGAAATTCGAAATTCAAAATGTAATTTGCAGTTAAAATCCAATCACAACGCTTTACGCAAACAATCTCGGACCGTGGACCAATTAGAGACGCCCATTTGTAAATAGAATTCCATTCGAACTTGTGTTTGAATTTAGAAGTTTAATATTTGAAATATGGAAGTGCAAAGTTGATGGCGTGTTTTGAACAAGCGTCGTTATTGCTTTTGACACGATATGTTTTGTTCTATCGAAAGTGAGAGTGGATGGAAATGTGGAAAGGTCAAGGCGAGCGTTTAATGCAGTTGGGGAGCTAAAACAAAGAATACTAACTTCTTATAAAGGACAAAACACACCGGATGCGTATGCGTATGTGTAGACGTATGCGTACCTCTGAGTTGTAATGTATGGAACTGTCACCGTTTGCGTAACGTAGACGTACACATCGACGTAACGCGTAGCCCGGTGTCACATCGGCTTACACCGTAACTAAGCGCGTGGCTACGCCGTGCTTACGTCTACGTTACGCATACGCATCCGGTGTGTTTCTGCCTTAAACTGTCGGAAATATCTACGCACCTAGAGAGTTTTCATATTAGTGATTTAGAGGCGCGTAATCAATGAGGAAGGAATATAAGGAATAGACCCATTTTTTTCTCATATACAAATGTGTTTATGACAGCGTGCCAAGGTTAGCGCAAGTTTTTCATAGTTTTCTTGGTAGATGACCTGTCAAACGTCAAGAAATTCCATACAAAAAAGTAGCCATTTTGCGCCAGACCAGGCACGCAGATCCAGACGGTATGGCACCTCCTTATAATATATTCTATATAACTGAAACGAAACGTTTCAACCTAGTTGCATCGTGTGTGGTTTTCTAAGGAAGTCTATAGCAGAAACTGCGATGCAACTCAAAAGTAACTAGCAGTTTCAGTTGCGTTGCATTTGCGCTTCACCGTGTGTTCTGGCGCTCAGAAATACACAACTCAATAGAATACCGAGGTCTTTTCTGAGCAGCCAAACATCTGCCTGAGTACTCACTAAACCCATAAAACCTTATGACATCCTACCTTCAAAACCGATACATTGGCGTCAAAAATATCTCGTTTACTACGTTTTTTGTGGACTCATTCGAATCGATGACGACTGGAGGTGGTTATGGCCTTCTGTTACTGTTATTACTGCCCTAACGACTTCGTATATCGATACATTTTGGTGGGTTTTAGGGTTCCGTACACAAAGGTTGAAAACGGGACTCTATTACTGAGACTCGGCTGTCTGTCTGTCTATCTGTCACCAGGCTGTATCTCACGAACCTTTTTAGCTACAGCGTTAAAATCACAGATGTTGTATTACCATTGCCGCTATAACAACAAATACTAAAAATAGAATAATAATAATAATTAAGAGGGACACCCATACAACAAAAGTGATTTTTTTGCCTTTTTGCTCGATATCAATAGTGGCTACTGGTAGACATTATTATTAGGCTATTGTTAATGTAGTGAATAGTAGGGAACCCTTCCCGCGTGAGTCCGACTCTCACTTCGCCGGTTTTTATAGTTCTGAAAGGTCGTAAGGTGACTTGTGATGTGATATTAGGATATACATTATATTGATATGTACTTATGTGTAGGTATAGTTCGATAATGTCATAAATGTATAGTGATAACTTGGTAGTTATGACGTTTTAACATTGTTGATTTTGAAAGTTTAATATCGCAATATCTATAATTCTAAAAGGATATAAGAGCAGTAAATGTTAATGGTAGTTACTGCATATGAGATTCAGTGAAAGAATGTACTTTAGTTAGAAATTATCGCGTTGATTTTCTAATAAGCCAAGTCAAGAGTACCTTAAACCGACATGCATGTATGAGGCGACTGATGAATGTGGATGAAGCGAAAGAAGTGTGTTTTGATCTTAGCAAATGGAAGGTAGTGTTCTCTATCTTCGCCGATGGGAAAGAGGCATGACAGATATGTATTTCTCAGATTTCGTAATGAAGGACTCTCACATATAAACACGATGCGACGTCGCGCCATGGAAATCTACGACACATATCGGTAGAATCTCAATTAAACACCATAACTTTTTATTAACCTGTCGTGAAACAACGCCGCATCGTTGTACGACGCCGCATCGTGTTTATGTGTGGTAACCCTAAAGCGGGCCACGCTAAGTTATGCCTGATGGTTATGCTTGAATAGTTGAACTGTGCAAGCATAACTAAACGTGTGTATAATATTTATTTTTGCCTGCGCAAGCAAAATTTAGCTACACACGTTCAGTTTAGCTACAACCGTCAGGCATAACCTAGCGTGTGTGCCCCGCTTTACCTATGCTTTCGATGGTTTGACAATATACTATGTATGTATGACCAGATCAGATTTGATCAGATCTCAATCTAATCAGTTTCATCTGATTTCAACCCAAGGGAGTTAAAATTTTCTACAACTCGAGAGAGTTGCAAACTTTGAAATTTAGTAATTCAATCTGGAATCTTAAGCGATTTAGTTTTCAAACTTTTAAGAGCCTAAATCTAGACCTAACTAGACTAATCTAAGATACAGGTTTCTGGATAATAAAGTTTTGAGCTAGGTATCATCAATTAGGTATCATTAGGCAATTTATTACTAACCTATTTATTTATTTAACAGTTTATTGTAAGATGATAGTACATAAGGACAGAAAAAAAAACAAGTTTTACAAAAGGTACAGCATATTTCTAAAAGAAATTTCTTCCTGCAGACCCCACAGAGAGAGTAGTGATAGCAAGAAGGCAGGATAGTCATTTAACCTACAATAAACAATAAATAAATAAGTACACATTATATTCGATAAATACCCATACATAAATAACAATTTATATAAATATGGGTCAAATTTTTATTATTTACTAGCTTTTACCCGCGACTTCGTCCGCATAAGTTTTTTTGTTTTCTCCCGGCTGTAAGTCCCCCTGCAACAATGTCCCTCTATCGTGTTCCGGTCCTCAACTTCACATCAAAATTTGTTCAAAAGCAACCTAAGCACATAATGGATAGCTCCGAATGTTTCCTTAGTAAATATAAAAAGTAAATAATGTAAATCGGTTTAAAATACTACTAACTATACCTACCTGCCAACCCCCGATGTATACAAATCAGATCAATAGTTTTGGCGTAATGTGATTCTAGACAGAGTTTTAATGTTGTAGATAGGTAGCTATGTATACGTTCCTGTGGGAATGAAATATTTTCCCGAAGTAAAAAGTAGTCTGAATTTTGGTACCTTCCTACCTATAAGTTAAGTAGTGTGATGGAATGTCGCTAAGTTTCGATCCAAGTAAAACTGTTAAAAAAGACAGTTGCATCAAAATTTTATCATAAATTCCATAAATTATGGCGCCTACCTACCCTCTAAGTTAGAAAAGTAATTAAATACTAACTTGAAGTCTTAGTAACACTCAGTTAAAAAAAAAAACATCAAAATCATTTCAGTAGCTATGGCGTCATGCGCTTCTTAACACGATCACGCTAGATTTCCGCGGGAATGAGGTATTTTCCCGCCGTAAAAAGTAGCCTGTGTCCGTGCCTAGGATTCTATCTTTAAATTAACCAAGTCTTATAAAAATCCGTTCAGATGTTAAGGCGTGAATGAGGTAAACTTTTAAAACAAACGATTAAAAATCACTAACTCAATTCAGTTTTCTGCCTACTTCCTACCCCCTAAGTACGATGACGTGATCATTTTGATCTTATATCCGTTTTTAGGTAACCATCTATTACCTTACTAAATTTCATCAAAATCCGTTCAGCCGTTAAGACGTGAAAGAGCAAAAGTCCCAACAAAAACGACTAAAAATCACTAACTCAATTTAGTTATCTACCTACTGCCTACCCCCTAAGAACGATGGCGTGATTATTTATAGCCTATGACCATTTCTAGGTTATCATCTATCACCATACCTACCAAATTTCATCAAAATCCGTTCAGCCGTTTAGGCGTGAAAGAGTAACAGACAGACAGACAAACAGACAGAGTTACTTTCGCATTTATAATATTAGTATGGAAGTATGGATTTAGTATTAAGTGCCTAAATATAAAGTTTCATGGTTTTATCTTTGAATAATGACGATCTCCCATACTAACTTTCATCCCTTATTACCACCCCCTTAAGCCTTTTTTCGCGACAAAATATAGCCTATGTCCTTTCTCAAGGTCTAGACAACCTCTCTACCAAATTTCATTGAAATCGGTTCAGTAGTTTAGGCGTGAAAGCGTAACAGACAGACAGACAGACAGACAGAGTTACTTTCGCATTTATAATATTAGTATGGAAGTATGGATTTATGGATAGCTGTTTTGAAATATTAATTTTATTATATGTTTCTGTGTATGCCTGAGATTTGTAAACTTAAATTTAAAAGAGCAACCCTACAGAGTTTCTTGCTAGGTTCTTCTCTGGGGAAAACTGCACTCTTGCGAATCTAGCATTAACTTTAAAAAATGACCCGTCTTAAGTGTTGTCAAAACCTACAAGATTAAATGATTTTCATTTCATTTCATTATGTCGGAGATTACGTTCATGAAGGCTATTTTGGAACCATTTCCAAACTCTTTACTGCTAAAATGAAAGAACTGGCATGTTTCTGACTGGTTGTCAGTTTGGCGCTTTCATATTTGAGATGCTGTCATGTTTGATGGATTCTGTTTGATTATTGATTTGATATCGGTCAAGAAGGAACATCGGAAGACATCACGTACATCTTGTAATTTTATAACGTGATTGGAAACGATGCAATAAAGCTAGTTTGTTCAGTACATGCCCACTGTCTTATTGTAACGAAAATCCTTGTTATGGACGAGCATCAAGTTTCATAAACACCCCTCCTGATGACTCGTCGTCAAATATATATTGTATAAAAAAATCTTTTATTTTATAAATATACAAATTAACTTAAAACTATTTAAACTAAATTAAAATATTTACAAACTTAAACCTACTTATTTACATTAATCCCTCGATGTCCCTTCGCCTTCGGGCGCAAAGGTGCCCATAACGCTCGCCGCGTTGCCGCGTTGGACGGCCAAGGACATTCTTTGCACCAGAAAAGACATCAAGCGAGGTTCTGCGTTGCTCTGTGGGCTTAGCACGGCGTGCCGCGACAATTATCTCACGTATGCTGTCCTTATCTCATTTAAAACTATAGACAGAGACGTAAGCGTGACAAACGCATGACAACGTCTTGTCACGGGGTGCCATGCTAAGCTAGCTGGTATAGCCTCCGTCCCAGTTCTCTATGATAAGGAAAGATATTACAATTGTACTTACATAGGTTGGTACGTATAAATATCCTATTGTTTTAAAATTAACATCTTAAAGACTTTCAAAAAATTATTTACTTTTCACAGTTATAGCTAAAAAATGACACTGCAGTGTCACTACTTAGACACTATGATGACATAATAGTGTTACAAAATAGAGACTTTTCATTCTCCGTCTACGGACTATAACGACTCTGAGTGACAATAAATGACACTAAATGTTTTGTTCGCGTGATGGTGTCGATATTTAATGAAAATGCTGGAGAAATCTACTGATTTGATGTATTGATTTACCATTAATAAGTACCTATTTCTCGCTATTTCTTACCCTTAGGTTGCCTGGAAGATATTGCTACCTAGCAATAAGGCCGCCTGTTGCTTCTTATATTCTTGTTTGTGTCTGTACCTTATATCTTTTTGTGCAATAAAGAATATTTGTATTGTATTGTATACATGTTGGTTGGTACTTATTGAAAGTTTAATTAACCTAACCTCTTTACATAGTAAAGATTTTAGAATTTTCTTCAAAATACCCCTATTTTAGGGACAAAGACAATCTTAAACAAAAGCAATTTAAAGTTTGCTTTCAATTCCAAAAATCTCTTTAGAATACCTATTTAATTTCAGAATACCTTCAGACCGCTTTAATAAGAAGTAGGTAGGTACCTACTTAATTTATAACTTACGAAGAGGCCTTTAGGTCGTTTTCAGATTAAAACACAGATCCAGGCCGGGCCCGGGACGTGTCCGGGCCGTGGCCCGTCAGGAGGGAAAACAATACGTCGTCGTCATGACGTGTCCGGGCCGTGTTCGGGACGTGTCAGGGAAAAATATCATTCCATACATTTTCTATGGATTCGTTCACACACGTTGTCATGACGACGTAAAGTTTTCCCTCCTGACAGGCCACGGCCCGGACACGTTCCGGGCACGGCCCGGATCTGTGTAGATAGACTATACGCGTGTATACGCTCGTTTTTTGAAGCACGTTTACGCGCGTCTTTTGTTCAAAGCTGCTGAGCTTTAAAGCTTTAGCTCAAGTGCAATAAAAAACCGTTTAAGTGTGTGTCGTAACCGGCCAAAGAGGTTCCGTAGGTACCAATGTCCTACTAATGTATATAGGTATTTATTTATTTATCTTTTTTCGGTAGATCGCCAATTATAATGCCAATGTAGGTTAAAATGTAATGTTATGTATTAAAAATGTCAATGCTTATTCCTATGGATATATGTGAGTATGTAGGTAGGTATGTTTGTTACTCTTTCACGTAAAAATCAATGAACAGTTTTTAATGCAATTTTGCTGTATCCGTAACTTATAAACATTTCGGAATAGCCCAAAGGCTGTATTATTATAATTTATTAATACTTAGTTTCCGAGATCTCCGAGCCAAACGCAGAATACATACATACATATCCGTCACGCCTCTCTCCCATTGGGGTAGGCAGAGCCAACTTCCTTCCAATTGCTTCGATCCAAACACACCTATCTTTCGCTTCATCCACACTCATCAGTCGCCTCATGCATGTCCGTCGGTTTAGGGTACTCTTGATTTGGCCTTTCTTTAGTAAGTCCCCGATTCGATCGAGGTACGTTCGTCTTGGCCTTCCCCTCCCAGCATTTCCATCCACTTTTGCCTTGTATATCTCTTTTGTTAATCTCTTTTTGCTCATTCTTTCTACATGCCCAAACCATCTAAGCATCCCTTTCTCAGTTTCACTAATATGGTACCGTTTTACACCTTTTTGACACTGAACCCTAAAAACGTTTTAATTCAGAATTAAAGTACCTTGCTCATATTTTATTCAATTATCTATCGCGCGAACGTATTTCTCGGTAAATTGTCTCCATTTGCAAGACACACTAACTGAATAAAGTGAGCAAAGGAGGGTAATGGCGCGATGTAACTGCCTTTACCCCCATGGGAGAGGGGGGTTTTAACCACCCTATGTGATTCCCTAAGGGTACAAGGTTCACATGTATTTTGTCGGGTGATTTACAATAACAGAAAGTATGTTTAAGTGCTGCAGGTTTAAAGATTCATTAAGCGCCAAAACACACGGTGAAATGCAACTGCAACGCAACTGAAACTGCTAGTTACTTTTGAGTTGCATCGAAGTTTCTGCTATAGACTTCTTTAGAAAACCACACACGACGCAACTAGTTTGGAACGATTCGTTTCAGTTGCGTTTGCGTTTCACCGTGTGTTCCTGGGTCTTATGGACAATAATTGTAATAATGTAAATGTAAACTGTTTATAAGAATTGTAAAACTTTATTTGAAAAGAGCAACCCCACAGAGTTTCTTGCTAGGTTCTTCTCTTGGGGGAAACTGCACCTTGCGAATCTAGCACTAGCTTTAAAAAAATGTATATTATAATAATGTAACGGTTTCAAGAGCATTTTTTGTGCCTATTAAATAAATATATTTTTGACTTTGACCTTGACTATGTCACAATAAAGGCCACAACACACCGGATGCGTATGCGTAGACTTATGCGTACCTCTGAGTTGTAATGTATGGAACTGTCACCGCTTGCGTAACGTAGACGTAGACGTGTGAAATCCGTGCTAAAGAATAATACATACATACATATACATACTCTCGAAAACATTACCCTCCTTCTGGCGCAGTCGGGTAAAAACTCATACTACAAGTGGGAAAAAACTGTAATGAAACTCAAAGTCGTACCACAGAATGTGTGTGCAAAGCTGTGGAGGGGGGTGATGGCTACCCCCACCCTTTTAAGAATGCATTATGCATGGCGATAGTGCTATGTCATCGGTTTAAATCGTTTAAAGGTATTCTAGTTTACGGTTATTTATCTTTCTGTACTTAAAGATGCATCGTTTTATATCCCAATAAAATTATAAATGTCAATGTTTATGCCGATGGATAGATGGATGTATGTGAGTATGTTTGTTAAGGTGTCTACACACCAAAGCCGCCAGCCCGCCGGCATAACCCGTCGGGTAAGGCCGGCGGTTTAAGGTTTACCTACACACATCCGGGCCGTGCCCGGGACGTGACCGGACCGTGGCTTTTCAGTAGGGAAAAAATACGTCGTCAACGTGTGTGAACAAATCCATAGAAAATGTATGGAATGATATTTTTCCCTGACACGGCCCGATTTTGTGTAGATAGACCATTTAACAACCATGCCGGCGGCTTTACGTCATACGACCTGGTTATGCCTGGCCTGGTTATGCCGCCGGGCCGGCGGCTTTGGTGTGTAGGACACTATTACTCTTTCACGTAAAAACCACGAAACAGATTCGAACACAGAAGTGTTTTTTTAATCAACGTAAGTAGGTAATAAATCGTTATTGGATTCGGTTTATGTCAATGCTAAACTAAAACCCAACTTAACCTATGAAGAAATTATGTGAATTTTGAGTTTCACAATACCTACATTTATTTGAGTTAGGTTTAGGTTAGATAAGGTTTCATTATAAAATAAAAAAGTACTGAAACAAGTTTATTATCACTCTGCCCAATAGGCATTATGCATAATGCCCGGGCAATTTGATTAGTTACATAGTTATTTCACATTGCCCAATTTATCACTTGGTCCATAACATATGTATAAAGAGGCACCTAAATTGAGAACCTCCTTTCTTGATGTGATTATTGTTTTAAGTCGGTTAAAGCTGGATTAGACCCACTATGTGTATTCCATAAATAAGGTTCCTAACCCACATTAAAGTCAAGATATAATGTAAACAATGCCTAACCGGGGTGAACAAACGGTGTAAGGGGGTGTATACATTGTTTTGCACAATCCTAGGTAAGTAGGTACGCATTTTTCGTCATAAGTATCTAGAATTTAAACCTTATTATTATAGCCACATACCGATCATAATAACACATAGTTAGACCCAGAACACACGGTGAAACGCAACTGAAACTGCTAGTTACTTTTGCGTTGCATCGCAGCACAACTAGTTTGAAACGTTTCGTTACAGTTGCGTCGTGTGTAGTTTTCTAAGGAAGTCTATAGCAGAAACTGCGATGCAACTCAAAAGTAACTAGCAGTTGCAGTTGCGTTTCATCGTGTGTTTTGGCGCTAAATCTGATATGTAAGCTACCATATTGTAAGTAAAAATTCATTAAAATCTGGGTTGCGAGTTGAATATGAAATGTGTCAAAAAATGCCATTGACACTCTGCTGACACACAACTGAGGCGATTTTAAATGGGAATGATGACTACATTAAAAAATTCAAAAAATAATTAGTCCGTCTTTTAGCCTATTAAAAAATATTTGAAACACATTTTTTACCTGATCAAATACATAAATAAATACAAAGATACAGAGCATCAAAGTTACGGAGTAACGGTATTGACGTCACTCATAGGTTAAAATCCTATTGAGGCGTGACGTCACGAGCAACTTTAACCCAGTGTTTCTTTGTCATTTTTAGTTTAAGAGGAAAAAGAAAAAATACTTGTCGAATATTTTAAAATAATCTATGTGATGGACCTAAAAAATTTTTTTTAGTCATCATGCCCATTAGCAGACATGGGCTCCTGTTCAGTGGTTTTTGCGTGATAGAGTAACATCCGCATTATCCATTAATTTTATCGGCACAAATATTAACATTTATAATATATGTAGGTTTATAGTATAAGTAGGTAAAAAAAAGCGGTGGTAGCCCAGTTGGTAGAACGCCTGCCTCGAACTCCAAGGGCGCGGGTTCAAAACCTGGCGCGTGCACGTACCTCTGAGTTTATTTCTCATGTACGTATCAATTTATTCGATTAACACTTGCTAACGGTGAAGGAAAACATCGTGAGAAAACCTGCATACACCAGAGAAGAAAATCGAAGGTGTATGTGAAATCCGGCAACTCGCACTTGGCCAGCGTGGTGGATTACGGCCTAATCACTCTCTGTATGAGAGTAGGCTTGTGCCCCTCGGTGGGGACATAATATGGGCTAACAATCATAAGTAGGATTAGGTTAGTATGAAAGTGTATGAACCGCCTAAACCCCACTACAGCCTAATACTAAACACGTGAAACCTAAAACACGATATAATCTATAATAAAGCTTTTCACCCAATATTGCTACTTAAAGGGAGAATAAGAAACAGAGTTACCTTATTATTTATTCATTTTTAGGGTTCCGTAAGCTACGTAACTATTGCTAAGAAAGTGCCGTACCTATAATCTAATAGTAGCTATTACTACAATGTGTACTACTACAGGGGTTCCCAACCTTTTTTTGTCTATTGCCCACTTTAAGAATAAATTATTTTTTAACGCCCCCCTTTTTAAACATACTTAAAAACCGCTAAGTACTTATAACTGATTATTGAAAAGCAACTTTATAGTATTCGGACAGAGTATCTTTTATTGAAAATAAAACAAACATAATCAATTCTTAGCGCCCACAAGGGGGCGTTATTGCCCACGTTGGGAAAGACACATGGCAGTGGCGCATTTCACGATATGAAACTGTGATTCGCTTTTGAAATCGCTTTTTCATAATAATCAAACGTCAAAACGCTAGTGCGAAGCTACTAAACTAGGTAAAGAAAATCTAAGCGTATATACCTACATACTTATCCGTCAGGTTTTCCTATCGGTGTAGGCATAGACCACTTCCCTCCACTTGCTACGATACAAACACACTTCTTTCGCATCATCCGTATTCTTCATTCGCCTCATACATACACGCCGGTGTGGGGTAAATACCAAATTAAAGTACCTATCAACCTATATGGCTTTTCTTTTACCAAAAACTCATTTTAAGCTTACATCAAAAGAAATATTGAAATAAACATTATTACACGCTTTCATTGCAGAAAAGGCTGTAAAAATATTTCATCCATTAAACATCATCCCGTTTCCTTCTAACATTTTGTAAAAGACAGTGACAGCTATAGGTTCTAATGGAGAGTTAACTATTGATCTTCTCTGCAACGAGATGACAGGCGTTTAAAATATAAACAGAATATTTTATACGGAGATTAGCACGTCTTAATACATCATTCACAAAGGGATTATAACTGACTAAAATCCGCTTAGATACATACATATAGGTACTTATACAAATTCTTTTTATTTAATGTTTTGATATAATAAGTAAAATAAAATATAACTCCTAAACTAAATTAAATTAGATTATATTAACCTTAACTAACACTAATCCGGGAATAACCCGCCCCTGGTCTCTCCCGGTGCAAACGTGCTCATCACCCCAGCTGCGTTTCCATGCTGGATAGCGATTGACAACCGCTGCAGCCGAAAAGACCCGGAGCGGAGATCACAGGTCCTCTCCCTCAGTCTACCAGCTAGTTCTTTGGTAAACATTTTGCCTTCCTTACCAAAGCAAGCAGCATATTTTCTATTACGCCTCTTTCCCATCAGGGTAGACAGAGACCGCTTCCTTCCACTTGCTACGCTCTTCTTTCGCTTCATCCACGTTTATCAATTGCCTCGTACAAGCACGTCGATTTAGATCCAATTTAATTACACTTTAACGTTATTTATCATCATCATCATTAATTAACGTTATTTATAAGATCTATAAAAACCTGTGGAGTGCAATAAACGATTAAGTATTGAAAAACGTGGAAAAAGACTACCCTGTTTCCCCGTGTTGTTACGTTACAAGGTTTCAGTCGAAGAATTTGCGTTTAGAAAACGCCTTGTGCTATTGTGGCTGCAAGCTGTTTTCCAACAACACCCTACACGTCTTATGCTACTCGTATCTGCATACCAAAGCCGCCGGCTTTTTTGACAGCTGCCATTCGTATGATGTAAAGCCACCGGTCTAGCCCGGCGGCAAGCCGGCAGCTTTGGTGTCTAGATAACATTATGCTAAGGCTCTAAGAACGTTTCAAGCTGTAAATTTTCTAATAAGACACTAAAATATAATTCTATCCACTTCTGAAACATTCTAAATAACACCCGAACAAAGAAGTTATCACTCCAATGTAGCAACAGTTTTAAAACAAAAGTTAAAACTTACAAACAGTAGTAACAGGAAACCAACTATGACTTTTAAGTTAACAGTGTTGTTAACTGTGGTACCCCTGGGATCCCGTACCGTACCCTTGTCGGGATCCTGTACCAATTTCAGCGAAGGCCGTACCATCCCAAAAGAGCAATAATTTTGTCCTCAAATCAAATGTTTGGCGAGTAATTGTCGTCGTCGGTTCGCTTGTAAAAATTTTAGTGTCTTTTTTAGGCAGGAGTGGATTTGGGAATATGGCCTGTCTTTATTAAGTTAGTAGGTATTTCCAGTGTAAGTAAATGAAGAATATAGATAGGTAAGTACAAAACAAAAGAGGAAATGTTACTTCTTCTTCTTCTTTTTAACCCCCGACGCCAAAAGAGGGGTGTTATAAGTTTGACGTCGATGTCTGTCTGTGTGTGTGTGTGTGTGTCTGTGGCACTGTAGCTCGTAAACGCGTGGACGGATTTGGATGCGGTTTTTTTAAATTTAAAGCTGGTATTTCTGGGAGTGTTCTTAGATATAAAATATGCAAATCGGTTAAGCCATTTCAAGGTCATCGGCTCTTTTGTCAGCTGTGGTAGGATTGTAGATCCAATATAACAGCAGATATGTCGTGTTTGGAGTCGTTTTAATCAGTGTTTAATTCTTACTATAATGAAATGGTGGCAACAGATGAGGAGCTGATGATGGAGTCAGAATTTCCAGCACTCCATCCATTCTTGAAAAATGTAACAGCAGATATGTCGTGTTTGGAGTCATTTTAATCAGTGTTTAATTCTTACTATAATGCAATGGTGGCAACAGATGAGGAGCTGATGATGGAGTCAGAATTTCCAGCACTCCATCCATTCTTGAAAAATTTGACAGCAGATATATCGTGTTTGGAGTCGTTTTGATCAGCGTTTAATTCTTTATATAATGCAATGGTGGCAACAGATGAGGAGCTGATGATGGAGCCTGAATTTCCAGCAATCGATTTATTCTTGAAAAATGTAACAGCAGATATGTCGTGTTTGGATTCGTTTTGATCAGTGTTTAATTCTTAATATAATGCAATGCTGACAACAGGAGGAGCATATGATGAAAGTTTAAAAACTTCGAAATAAAAATTAAATTAAAAATTTAAAAAACCCCCGACTATAAAAAGTAACAAATAAGTAATATTTAACTTTCATACAAACTTCATTTTGTCGGGGGACCGTTAAGTAGTTTGGTGGGTACGCGAATGTAACTATCATAAATAATAATCATAATGTGATAACAAAATTTAAAAATACCTGTGAAATGTTTTAAATGAATCGATAAGTATAATTTAATATATTCGTAACAAAAATAAAATGCGGTCCCCTGACGTAATGAAGTTTGTATGAAAGTTAAATATTACTTATTTGTTACTTTTTATAGTCGGGGGTTTTTTAAATTTTAAATTTAATTTTTATTCGTATTCTTCTTTGCTGAGGGTTGTGTCCGTCTTGAAACGCCTAATAGAGTCGTTGACGATCCTCTTCCATATTACTATTAATACGTTACTTAAACTAAATAACAATTATCCTATAAAATAATTCTCCTATAAAATACAATACAATACAAAATATTCTTTATTGCTAACAAGGATATAAGGTACAGACACAAACAAGAATATAAGACAACAGACGGCCTTATTGCAAGGTAGCAATATCTTCCAGGTAATCTTAAAAAAAAGGATTGAAAGGAAGACAAGCTAGGAAGTGGTCTAGGTAGTGCCATGTTACTGGTTCAAAGATCCTTAACCTGGGTTACAGCCTACCACAACTTTTCATTTAACTACTCTGTCTGTTTTGAGAACGCATCCTGTCTGTTAGAGGCTCAAAAATGAGACAATTTACTGGTATCTGTTAGGTTAGATCATTTTTAAAACAAATGAGGCCCCCATTCCCTAAATACATGTCTGTAGCCACAGCCAATGGTGGGTGGGCGTGATAAGCAGTCCCAGTTTTGTTGTTTGTCCGTATTTTTATGTTGTTACGGATTGAGAGTGTCCGGATTTTAGGATTTGACAGGATTTTATGGATCTCAGTCGTTCAACTGAAGGAGTAATAAAAATAGGATAAAGAGTACTGAAGGTACGGATTTTCGTAAATTTATTGTTCGTAATGCTGCTGATGTTGGGGAAAGTTATTGTCTTTTTTATTGTTGGTTAATATTTTTGGTTTAATGTTTTCTCTAGTTGAGTTATACATAGAGGTCTTATGGAATCTACACTTTGGGTATAGAATATATAAGGAGGTGCCATACCGTCTGGATCTGCGTGCCTGGTCTGGCGCAAAATGGCTACCTTTTTGTATGAAATTTCTTAACGTTTGACAGGTTATCTACCACGAAAACTATGAAAACTTGCGCCAACCTTGACACGCTGTCATAAACTCATTTGTATATGAAAAAAAATATGGCACGTATATAATATATTCTATACTCAAAGCTTCGTAATATTCGATTTTCCAACCATTACCACCTACTAAACATCACAGATGCTCAATTTTGCGCATGAGTGCTTTACTATGACTACATTAGGGGATTAATATGGAGGAGGAATAAACACAATAATAGTCGTGTTTATATACGAAAATCATGAAAATCAAAGGACATTGACTCAATAAACTAAACAACTAATATCAAGAATTATGGGTTGATATATTATGATAAATATTTTACATACATACATATCCGTCACGCCTCTCTCCCATTGGGGTAGGCAGAGACCACTTCCTTCCACTTGCTTTGATCCAAACACACCTCTTTCGCTTCATCCACACTCATCAGTCGCCTCATGTACGTCGGTTTAGTGTACTCTTGATTTGGCCTTTCTTGAGTAAGTCCCCGATTTGATCGAGGTACGTTCGTCTTAGCCTTCGCCTCCCAGCGTTTCCATCCACTCTTGCCTTATTATCTCTTTTGTTAATCTCCTTTCGCTCATTCTTTCTACATGCCCAAACCATCTAAGCATCCCTTAAATATTTTACATTTTACCTTACCCTTAACCGACGTGCATGTATGAGGTGACTGATGAATGTGGATGAAGTGAAAGACGTATGTGGAGTGATGTTGTCTCTGTCTACCCTGACAGGGGAAAGACATAGATACATACATATCCGTCACGCCTCTCTCCCATTGGGGTATGCAGAGACCAGTTCCTGACTAACTTTTTCTTGACTTGGGACGGATATATATGTATGTATGTAATATCGACAAGAAACTATAATAAAAAGGAAATGTTCGGTCTGTTTCTTTTAAGTTTTGTGTGTATCTCTTTGTGTGCATACAGGGTGACTTTGAATTCAGTCGACAAAATTTAAGGCGATGTTGTGATATCGATTTAGAATAATTCTTCATAATTTTAAAAAAATATTGTTTTTTTAATTAAATGTCAGAAAAGTGACATTAAATGTCAACCAAACAAAATCTAAAAGAAAATGTAAAAATATTTTAACTTACTAATTGTCACATTAATAAAAAACATAGCAAAGATTACGAGTAGTACACTCACGCACAAAAGTCACTCAAAATTTGTATTTTTTTTTCTTTTACAAAACTTTTTTATTTTTTATTAATTTCGCATACCTAATTTTATTTTTTTCTTAATCACCGAAGTAAAAATAGCCTTCCTTGAATTTTGTCGATCGAATTCAAATTCAGCCTGTAGTATTTCTTTCTACTTATCTTGTTATTGAGTCCAGGCATCACGTCATTAGATTTTTAAGACGCTATTTGTCAATAAAATCTTAAATCACGAGAGGGAATACCGATTTCAATGAATAGATTGTTAAAACATATTTTTAAGTAAAAATATTTAAACACGAAAAACCAACGCAAAAGAAAAACGAAATCACTCAGTCCCTTGCCGCGGAAAAATCGCAATTCGTCCAAAATTTTATTCTTAATACTCACCATTGTCATTTTATTCTGACATTTTGCGGTTTTTTCTCAGAAATTAAATTAAGCAAGTTACGCAGTTACGTCTCTAATGTGACTTTAGTCCGTTGCATAAAAAGTCATTATAAGAAACACACCATTAAGCCTATATCTCTGTCCCTTTCGTTCTCATATAACGGAAAATGACGGTATAATCTTCATTTGATTATTTTAAGGATCTTTTCTGCAATAAGGAGCGAAGGAAATTGTAAGTTGATTGTGATTTTTTTTTTCTAATATTTTTAAGAATGTTTCTCATTAGAGTAAGATTTAAGTAAAGGTAAATTTACGCTATGGAATAATTTATTTCATTTCTTTTGAAGATTGTTTTTTTTTTGCTAGATATTTAAATATTAAATTGAGTGTTATTATTGTAGAATCTAAAAAAAAGAAACAAAAGAAAGAAGCGAAAGAGGTGTGTTTGGATCGTAGCAAGTGGAAGGAAGTGGTCTCTGCGTACCCCAATGGGAGAGAGGCGTGACGGATATGTATGTAAGTATGTTGTGGAATCTAAATTGTATCTCGATCAAATCGGGGAATTATTCAAAGAAGGTCAAGACAAGAGTACCGACGAGCTTGTGTGAGGCGACTGATGAATGTGGATAAAGTGAAAGAAGTATGTTTGGATATTAGCAAGTGAAGGGAGTGGACTCTGCCTACCTCGATGGGAGAGAGGCGTGACATATATGTATGTTAGTACATACTCGAGCTCCGTTCAATGCTATAATGAAAACTTATAATGACCGCTTTATCGACATAGACATATTTAATAATTCTACTTATAGTTATAGGCAACGTTTTTTACAAAAACTTAAAGACATTTAAAAAATAAAATAAAAATAAAAAACATTCAAATTAAATATAGAACATGTTAGTATGTATGTACTTATGCATAAACTGCTTGTTAAGATTACTTTCTCTCTGAATGCTTTGTAATATTTTAAGTATAATCTGGGGACAATGGGGTTGGTTGTACTTTACATATTTTTAAGTTTTATAACACATTACGTTTTAACCATTGTACAACTGTTTTTTGTCCTTAATAAATAAAAATAAAATAAAATAAATATACTCGTACATACTCGTGTGTAAACCGTAGGACCACGTGTTGATTAAATTTTCCGAGATATCACATAAATGCGTACGAAGTCGATGGCAGTCCCTAGTCTATATCTAAGTATAACTCTTAACTTAATCTGTCTCATGGAGCGATGCTTTATTGAACGACATGAATATTTATGTCCCGTTCCAACGCATAGAAATTAGCATAATCGCAAACGGGATAGACTATGTATTACTTAATTGAAATTGGCTGGTGTTTTGATTATATAGAATGTTAAAGAGTACTTAGTAGAATGAACAATATCTTAAAATAATATAGCCTATGTGTTATTCTGATGTGTATGCTACAATATTGGAAAGTTTCATTAAAATCTGTTCAGCTATTCCGTTCAATATCTAATAAATATAAGTTTAAACTTCTCATTGGCAGAATCCATTGTGGTAGTTACCATAAAAAAATTAAAAGCAGAATTCTACTAATATTTATAATTATAAGGGCAATGTTTGTGCCGATGGAGAGATATGCAAGGATGTTAATCACTGAACAGATTTTGATGAAATTTGACAATATAACTTATACCATGGAATATCTGATAATACAAATACGTCAGAATAACGCATAGACAGACTATTATTATGTAAAGATATTATGATTTTTTTCCAAGATATGACGATAAATTCGTGCGAAGTCGCGGGTAACCTCTAGTTTTTCATAAAACGCTCGTAACACGTTTCCTCATAACAAAGTTCAATCAATAAAGAGAATATGAATTCGACAGCGAACACAAGTAAGCATAAAATCTTCATACAAATTCATCGTATTTGAAGATCCATTTGAGTGGTTTTCTGTATTGGGGGAAGCGTATTAAATCGGTATGAGATGTTTTGTCTCGATTTTCTTTTACGTTTCGTGAGGAGGGTGGGGGTAATTGATTCTGAGGTGCTTTTTGGTTGTGGTCCGAGTTTTACGATAAATTATAAGACTCTTCTTATAATTATACTAATATTAATAATACCTAATATAAATGTCAATGTTTGTGCCGGTTGATGGATTGGGATCTTTGTTACTCTTTTACGCAAAAATGTCTGAACAGATTTTAATGAAAACTTGCAGTATTGTAGTTTGCACATCGAATAAAATAAAGGTTTTGTTATTTTAAGTTATTGTGTACTTAAGTTTTCAAAGATATGTCGATAAATGCATACGAAGTCGCAGGCAGCGTCTAGTTACCTATAAATGTGCTTGTGCATATGGATGGATTGGGATATTTGTTACTCTTTCACACAAAAATTACTAAACAGATTTTAATGAAACTTTGCAGTATTGTGGCTTATACATCTGAATAAAATATGTTTTATTTTATAATACAATACAATACAATACAAATATTCTTTATTGCACAAAAGATATAAGGTACAGACACAAACACGAATATAAGAAGCAACAGGCAGGCGGCCTTATTGCTAGGTAGCAATATCTTCCAGGCAACCTTAGGGTAAGAAATAACGAGAAAGAGGTAATAAAGAGGTATATTATTTTAGATTATATTGTAAGTTTTCCAAGATTTGACAAAAAATACGTAAAAAGCCTATTTCTTTTATTATTACTGCTTGAAAATTCTTAAAGTAGCTGCGTCTAAACCAAAATTTTGCGTAAAAAGAATAAAAATTTGACCAAGTAAAACCTAGTAAATACCAGCTTAAAACCTTATCTCCCTAAACGACTTAACCAACTTAGATAAATTAAGTAATAAAATAAAAGCGAACAGCTTATCTCTTTCACCGTAGCACCCAAATTGTAACAGGTAAATTGCTGACGTGAATAAGTATTTGAAGGGTTCCATTCTGCCCCGTTGTCCTCTGATTCCGACCAATGATTGGGCCAATGATTGGCTCAATGTTGACGATTGTTTGCAAAAATTGTGCTTCGTATTGCGTATTTCGGTTACATAAAAGTTTTGAAGCGCGGATTTTTTTTTTGTTGGTTTTTTATTTAAATGAAGATGCGTAGGCATCAGTAGAGTAATAAGAGAAAAGCAAATACTTTTTATCATATTTTTGCTTTATTGTGCACTAACAAACAACAACAACTACCTACTACCCTTTTTTCTGTTTCTGTGTTTTCTTTTTTCTTCTTTTATTAAACTACCTATTAAATAAATAAAAAAGCTAAAGGCGTTTTCAGACTACCGTTTTACGCGTGTACCTATAGTCCATACACAACACCACCGGTTTGAGCGTATACGCGCGTCTGGTTGTTTAACTACCGTATTGAAAGGCGGGCCGCGCACTATAAATTTTCCTCACACGGCGAAAATGCTTTGCGGCATAATCGCGCACAGTTTCTAATATTATTGCGCGCACTTAGCTACAAAGTCGAAAAGTCTTTAACAAATTAAGTACTACAATAAGTACTGCGTTGCGATTTTATTAATACAAAATCCGTATCCATCTTAAAATTCAATCGAATTTCAGATGACAAATAATTATGTAGACACAATTTACAAACAGATGTCGCACAACATTATCTTATAAAAATATATTTTCACGAAAAATCTTTCCAAATTACCTCTCTCTTTCGTTCCAAGACCATTTAAATATCTCCATACTCTTCGCACCTTTTACTTCGACGCATATTTTTAAATCCAAAAGGTATTATGTCCTATGAAATCACGTAGATTATAATCCTTGTTGATTCTGAGTAAATTTCGGGCGAAATAGCGTAGATCAATTTTCTCCTAATAGGGTTCCCGTTAAAATATGCTTTCATTTTGAAAATCTTATTACACGGTTATTTTGACTTTCATATTCATATTTTATGAGATTTACGGCCGAATACTGAAACGTCTCTCAAAATTGAGCAGTGCTTAAATATGAAAATGTCACTTTCAAACGTCTAATCTAACGGCATAAAAATGTCATTTTCATATTTAAGCACTGCTCAATTTTTAGAGACGTTTCAGTATTCGGCCGTTAGTCATCTTTTTTAAGACATGTTATGGTGTTTTTGATGCTTTTTCATGGGAAATAGGTACTTAATTTTGACGTAGTAATAATGGTATTAATATTATATGAAAAATTTTAGTCGTTTATTTACGTTAATAAATTGTATGCGTGGGTGTTCAAGTTTTGCATTCTGCAGAACATTGTCATAGTTAATTTTCGGTACGGTAAAAATTGTTGTTATCAGCCCATATATGTCCCCACCGAGGGGCACGAGCCTACTCTCATACAGAGAGTGATTAGGCCGTAATCCACCACGATGGTAAAGATTATCAAATTAAAAATAAACAAATATATTTCAATAATTCGGCACTGGTTACGTCTCATAGTTAGTTAGTTTCATAGGATCTAGCCTATTTTGATTTTGACATAAGTTTCGTGTCTCTACTTTCTAGTAATTATTTTTGCTTGACACTTTAGTTGTGTCATTGATCAGGGGCCCAAGTCTTCTAATTTAAAATAGCCTCAGTTGTGTGTCGGCAGACGATCAATGGCATTTTTTGACAGGTCGCAATCAGTGTAAGCCATTGTTTAGCAGAAGACCAAATGTGTCAAAAATGCCATTGTCACTCTGCCTCAGTTGTGACACACAACTATTTTAAATTAGCAGACTTCGGCCCCTGGTATTCGTAACAATCTTAGGCCGTGGCCCCAGTAGGCAAACTGTTAGCGGCCGACTGAGTGAGCCGCAAATTTGTGGCGAACTGAAAGAGTTAGCTTCAAACTCAAATCAATGAAATCACCGGTTTTGGTGGGAGTCGGCTGCTGTCTGAGATAGTCAGCGCGCGTAACGCTGCAAACTGCGTACAGTGAGCGAAAACTAACTGACTGTGGACACTCCATTTCAAATATATGGAAGGGCGTTATGTAAAATCGATAAATCGATACGCCGCAAACTAGTCAGCCGCTAACAGTTTGCCTATTGGGGCCACGGCCTTAATTATCTTATCTTTGCTAAGATACAATTACAATTATTTAGATAATTATATTTATCTAAATAATTGTAATATAATTAAAATTAATAAAAATCCTCAAATTTTTCACAAGTTTCTTTCCCTAAACATAAAACAGAAGCCTCTTCACAAAGTAATATCTAGCTTGTTTATCCAGATCCTGTAAATAGCTCATAAAACAAAATGAGCAACGTAAAATCTTTTGAAGAACGAATAATTACTTCTTAATGACGGAACGTCTACAAAGAGTTTTTATAACCGACTTTATTGTAGGATTTAAGGCTTTTCCTTGTAGTTATTTGAGTTTCGTGTGATTCCGAAACCGACGTGTATGTATGAGGCGATTGGTGAATGTGGAGGAAGCGAAGTGTGTTTGGATTGTAGTAAGTGGAGGGAAATCTCTGTCTACCTCGATGGGAGAGAGGTGTGACAGATATGTATCTAATTGTATGTAGGTCACTACGCACCTTCGGTTTTGTTATAGTTATAGTTAAACATACGCACCTTCGGTTTTGTTATAGTTTGACGTTTGATATGAAATGTGTGTCTATGTATAAAGAGGCGACTATATGACTTCCTGGCTCAACTGGACTTTCATACTTTGGTCCAATTGGATCTTATTTATCCCTTGAAATTAAATAATATGTGTGTGCGTATGTGTGTGTAACGGGCTATTTGCATAAACACACAACATAACAACATATCCCTTCCCTCCCTCTTGCAGTTAAAATCTATGATTACAGAGACTTACTTACGGTTGAAACCAAACAGACTAAAAATTAAATAATAATTAATGAAGAATTCTCTTGTCCACAGGTAGTCGTCATGGGAAGCAGCACGACCTCAGACAAAACCATCAACACAAGTACAGATTCCGCTGCTACCGCCCTCACCTCGATCACAGGGACAGATGACTCTATGGACGCCGAACCTGACCCCCCAGACCCCCCACCACCACCTGCCAGCATCCTCGACGACCCCCCAAACCAACCAAACCCGAACCCCCCAAACACAGCCCCCCCACATTACCACAGAACGCAAAACAGCTGCGAAATAGATTCCCCAGCGTACACCAAACCTCAATCAGCAACTGATGTTATTGACTCCCCACGGCCAGGCCCCGCCAGGTTTATATTCGACGTCCCAATGCCAGAACCGAAAAAAGAAAAAGCAGATAAAAAAGAAAAACTGAGAAACAAAACACAAACGCAGGTCAGTCAAACAGAAAGAGCATCTACATCATCACAATCACCGTTTGATGCTAAACTGGAAACACCGAAAAGTCCAAAGGCGCCGCATTCGAAATACGAAACACATTTCAAATTTGATCAGGAGCCGGTGAAAAGACGAGGTAGTGAGCCAAGAATGAAGAATAAACAGAAGATAGAGAAGCAGGAATACTATAAAGATGAAGTGGCTAAATTAAGAAGGCAGCTGGAAGGCACAGAAGTATTCAAGACGAATAGACGACGGTCCTCGGCACATCAACATTCGGTGCCACCTCCGTCTTCAAGGAGACAATCTACAGGTAAATTCCTCATTATAAGGAGCTATCAACACATTTCCGGGTCAGAGCTATCCGTATTCAGAGTTGTCCGTTTCACTATAGACGCTCTGACACGGAGTTGTGTGAACAAGTTCATACAATTTGTATGTAACCGATATTTGCCGTGTAGGGATGTGCTCCCAGAAATGTGTGGTTAGCCTATATTGCGTAAGAGTGGCTGTGCACGGACTGCTACAAGTAGTTGAGATTCGACTGCTTGAAGCCGCGACCGCGCGGTGAACTGTAAGTAGCAATTCATTCGTTGCCATATACACGCAACTGCTCAAGCAGTCGCGGCCGCTTCAACAATTTACCGAGCGGTCGCGTTTTCAAGCTGTCGGGTCTCAACTGCTTGAAGAAGTTGGTATACGGCTGCCCAATCTTTTAGGGTTGCCCCCGCATTATGCGGTCAGCCGTCTGGTTAAATGCAGTATTAGCCGAAGCTACATCACAGTGCAGATAAAAACTACTTAGGCCCAGAACATACGGTGCTATAGACTCCTTTAGAAAACCACACACGACGCAACTGAAACGAAACGTTTCAAACTGGTTGCGTCGTGTGTTGTTTTTTAAAGAAGACTTCTTCTCAGATAGCAGAAACTTCGATGCAACTCATAAGTAACTAGCAGTTTCAGTTGCGTTACACTGTGTGTTCTGGGTCTTACTACTTACCTACTACGGTTAGCCGGACGGCTGACCGCATAATGTGGAGGCACCCTTAAATCTCTTTCTGTACCATAGCTCAAAAGCCAGTTGGCAACAGAAACAACAAACACAATTCCGATATCCTGTCACAAAAACATCTGTCACCATTCTAACACCATCAAAACAAGACAAAAGATAAAAGATATTTAAAACAAAATATAACATTGAAAATTTAATCCTAAATGGAGGTACAAAAGGTTGATTAATTAAAATGATGTTGTTCATTCTCTCGTAAACGAACAATGCGAAGTTTATAAACGGGAATTTACTGAGTTTGTTTGAGGGGATCTTTAGATAAATCAGCATTAATTTTTTGTGTTTCTAAAAGTATAATTTGTCAAAGCAAAGAATGGAGAAGAATGGAGTATTAATGATGGCGAGGGATTTTCTTTGAAGACATTACAATGGCGTATTCATTAAGGTCTACCTACACAGATCCGTACCTACACAGGGTCCGGAACGTGTCCGGGCCGTGGCCCGTCAGGAAGGAAAACAATACGTCGTCATGACAACGTGTGTGAACGAATCCATAGAAAAAATATGGAATGATATTTTTCTCTGACACGTCACACGGTCCGGACACGTTGTCGTCACGACGTATTTTTTTCCCTCCTGACGGGTCACGGCCCGGACACTAGGTAGATAGACCTTTAGTCGAGCATTTTCACGAGTCAGTCCACCATTTTAAGGGAACCTTGCTAAACTTGTAGGTAGTTCTTATGACCTTTTTTAATTGGCCAAATCTTTGATTCGTCAGCTGCACGCCGAATAAATACACGGCTAATGACAAAGAAAGAGGTACTCTTTAAGAAATATGGTGTAGGTACCTTAAATGTGTACTTGTATGTGTAATGCTATCTGCACACACCAAAGCCCGTATTTCGTTAGCCCGTATGACGTAAAGCCGCCTGGTTAGGCCGGCGGCTTTACGTCATACGAATGGCAGCTGTCAAAAAAGCCGGCGGCTTTGGTGTGTAGATACCATAAGGGACACATCCCTTGCATTCCCTTAAACAACGATATGGTATGGCACACATACCATTGCAGCACAGTTGCATCTAGACGATTATGTCATACCAAGTTAAAATTGATAATAAACCATTTTGAACTTGATAGAGATCGTTTTGCTCCACTTGCGACGATCCAAACACACTTCTTTCGCTTCATCCATATTCATCAGCCGCCTGAAGACACTTTTCTCTCTTCATCCTCATTCATTGGTCACCTCAATCAGGGACTTAAAGAAAGACCAAGTCAAGAATACCACCGACGTGCATGTACGAAAAATTGATCTTAATATCCCGTTTCATAGCTCAGCAAGCTTCTAAAATACTAATTACTTTATCCCTTTGATAATCTAGTTGGAAAATGTCGCCCTTGTTACGCTAACTCGAAATAACGATAGTTTAAAGTTGGACCGAACTAGTTTCGTTGTAGTTAAAAACTTTGTAGTGTTATCATGTTTTAGTAAAGTGGTTTGAGTGCTTCTTTTAGCAGAAGTTGTTAGTTAGTAAAAGTATCTTAAGGTTAGGTTCGGATACAAAATGGTAAAGGACATTGGGACCCTTAGGGCTCCGTCAAATAAACACGACGCGACGTCGCATTGTTACAAGACGCGACGTCGTGGTTTACGACAAATATCGGTAGAATCTTAATTAAAACCTAAATAAAAATCTTAATATTTTTTTAATTTATTAAGCCCTTATTTATTAATTTATTCTTATTTATTAATAAGAAGTTATGGTGTTTATTAAGATTCTACCGTTGTGTCGTAGATTTCCACGACGCGGGTTGTTTATGTGTTTACGTGTGGGAGCTCTTACTATCGAAAATTTACCCACAGCGAACACTGTTGAAACATACCTTATTTTAAAACCCGAGACGTCTAAATGTACTGGCTTAAAAGGCATTACTGTGGGATATGGGAAAAAAATTACAAAAAAATATGAAAAAATGTGTCTATCGTCTGCCTTACCGCATTCCACGCCCATTACCTATACGATGTCTTAGACTCAGTGTGTTATTATCTTTATTGTTTACTAATATGAGCATTAAAACTCTATACCTCAATATAATTACCTATATCTCCATATCCCCATTTCTTTATGCCAAAAAAATTACACAGTTATGAAACTTAAAAGGCTATCTAAAAACTAAAATAAGTTTCAATCGTGTTTGCAAAGTAGGTCAGAAAGTCCCAATGTCATTTTGACGAGTCTTTTTAGTGGTTCTTGCGTGAAAGAGTTACAAACATCTTTATATCCATCCATAATTGGCACAAACATTGACATTTAAAATATTAGTAGAATAGGTCTGAATCAGTCTTCGTAATAATGTTCTTAGGTACTACTGGGATTTCTAGATATTAATTTAATCGAGTTATAACAGTTCAGTGGTTCGAACAGTGATTTTAAACAAGAGAAACTGTCAGACAGAAATTTTGGAGAAACGAAAGTGACCTACAATAGATATAAACTTAATTTACATACTTACATATCCGTCACGCCTCTCTCCCATCATGATAGGCAGATACTTCCTTCCACTCATCATGTCAGCTTATGGACGTCCACTGCTGGACAAAAGCCTCTCTCAAGGATCTCCACAACGACCGGTCTTGCGCTGCCCACATCCAACGGTTTTCAACGACTTTAACCAAGTCGTCCTTCCACTTGCTACGATCCAAAAACACGTCTTTCGCTTCATCCACATTCATCAGTCCTCTCATACATGCACGTCGGTTTAGGGTACTCTTAACTTGGCCTAATTTACAAACTAATAGTATCTCTTTTCCCACAGCAGCCCAAGTCCACGTAACTGCCAACCCGCTAGACACAGCTTCAACAACCATACCAGCAGGAAGAACGACAATAGTGGTACAGCAACCGTCTCTTTCACTCGACTACGGCGGGTGCTCCACGATCCTCGTGCGAGAGGGAGAAGAACGGAGGAAGAGCAGGGTCTGCACTGATCATATTCAGCAGTTGCTGGATGTGACTAGTCAGTTTACTTCCGAAGATTTACATGATTTTGATAAGAGGTGAGGTTTAATTATATTTTTTATATTTTTCATTTGATCTATGTAAGTCCTTCGTGGTCTCCCTCTCTTCCGTTTTCCTTCTACTAGAAGGAATAGAAGTTATGTCGTATCAGGGGGCTTAGCACGGCGTGCCGCGACAATTATCCTACCTATGCTGTCCTTATCACATTTAAAACTATAGACAGAGACGTAAGCGTGACAAACGCATGACAACGTCTTGTCACGGAGTGCCATGCTAAGCTAGCAGGTGCTCAAAAGGACGGCAGAAAACAGAGCAGAGTGGCGTAGACTCCACTGACAAGAGCGACGCTCTTAAATTTAAGATGATGTTTTTTTCACATGTTTTCATGGAGCTACTAAGAACATTAGTACATAATAGAAGCTGGCGGTAACTTGTACGCTTTTATCGTTATTTCGGAAAAATTACACAATATGTGCCAACTACAACATTGTAAAGTTTCATTAATTATTAAGCTATTGCATAGCTTCTATCGCGGGCCTTGAGCGCGGGGACCGAATCCAGAAATTCCATAACAAAAAAACCTCACGCTCCCCACTCCGAAGGTCACGGAGGTGTGGCTTGAAGGCCGTGCATCGTCTAACCTAACGTCGTTTCAGTTCGGCAGTCTTCGACACACCGCCGCCGCCGGTAGGTCACCACGCTCGAAAAGTGTAACTTGAATTAATATCAAAGAAAAAGAAATACTGCATAAATAAATAATTATAATTGCATAAGTTGATACAAAATGCTATGCAATATTTAGCTTTACCGCGTCAGTCCCCGAGTGCCACACGTCTTTTTTTATTATTAATTAATTAATCCTTTATTTCGTAAAACAAAAGCATGTGGTTACAATCAAGTTTACGACATAGATTGTGAGAGGTATAATAATTGTTGTGACCCTACTCCTTAAACTAAGATTAACTCTTGTAACTTATTTATTAACATCTGTTCAGCGGTTTTGCGTGAAAGAGCAACAAACATTCTCCCATTTATCCACCAGTAGGATTTATTATCCGAAAAGATACGCATATCATTGTGATATTAAGAAATTAAAATCAATAAAATCTAGAAGAATCTAGCATCCCCTTTTATAAGCCCTTTTAACGTCTCCACTACAGGGGCATTATGGTATCTATCTGCACACCAAAGCCGCAGGCTTTTTTGACAGATGCCATTCGTATGACGTAAAGCCGCCGGCCCAGCCCGGCGGCATGCCGGCTGGTTTAATGTGTATATAGCATTAGCCTACTATTATAAAAAATAAAAAAAGGCAAATTGATATTTGGGTATTATTTTTTTTAGGGATTCAAGGAATATTGTATGAAATATTAGAAAACCATTGAAATAGACAAAACGTTTGCAAAATATAACAATTCTTTTCCTCATTGCAAGCTTCAGGAGGGAACAATTTCCTCTTCCATCCCAAGAGGGAAATGACAAATTAATTTCCGAAAATAAGATGACTTTTTTAGAATTCATTCCGTTTTATGTGTTTTTTTTTTTATTATGTTGCAGCTATAAGGCCGCCTATTGCTATTCCATTTATTTACTTTGCTTTGTTTTTGTGCAATAATAAAAAGCAACATCGAAACCTCGTTAAAACCGTGAAACCGTTCAAAAAAAAAAGATATAATATAATAATACATAATATTATATATTATTGATTATATAATATATAATACATTATTGATTCTCTTATGAGAGTAGGCTTGTGTCCTGCAGTGGAGACGTTAAAAGGGCGGATGGTGAAGATTGACAAGAATTGACAAATACATATATTTGAGAGCCATATCAAGAGGTTAAGCCAAAATGACGGACGCTCACCGACATGTCCTCTTAAATATAAGATGCGATGATATCCTTTGTATACGATGTATAAAGCCAGATGCTCATTAGCAAACTGTAACCATAATCGTTGCATACACTGTAACCAAAAAATACAGGGTGTGTGGTCGCAGCAGGTTGGATGCGATCCATGAAGGCCAAAACACACCGGATGCGTATGTCTGTAACTGTCACCGCTTGCGTAACGTAGACGTAGACGCCAGCGGTGACAGTTCCATACATTACAACTCAGAGGTACGCATACGTCTACGCATACGCATCCGGTGAGTTTTGGCCTTTAGCGAATAACGTACCTACACACTACGCTTTTTTGGTTACAGTGCACTCGACGGTTATAGTTACAGGTTACAGCTCAATAATGGGTACCCAGCTTAAGACAACACATACGACAAAACAAATCTATGCCCAAAAATAGCACGAGAGTTATTTAGTGGGATTAAGAAAGGACTATCTAGGATTTAAGGCTTTGATATAGATTACTTTATCTGGAATAGGTTACACGTGTTTTAGCTGAAGCAATTACAAAACTTGGTAACATAGAATATTAGTGAGCTTTCGCACCTGCAGTTTTTCTTTGACGGTTAATAGGAAACCGCAAAAGTACCGCTGTTCAAACATTGTATAAGCGCCAAAACATTTGAGTTGCATCGCAGTTTCTGCTATAGACTTCCTTAGAAAACCACACACGACGCAACTGAAACGAAATGTTTCAAACTAGTTGCGTCGTAATTAGCAGTTTCAGTTGCGTTGCATTTGCGTTTCACCGTGTGTTCTAAATCTTATACTTACCTGAAACAAAACTCAAACTCCAATTTATCTTTTTTGTACGTAGCATTTGAAATATGTCCGCTGAAAAATGTATCAAATCTGTTCATTTATTCACTGCTAAAGAAGTTATCCGGGAATCTTACTCCCAACGTATAAGTAGTATGAGGCGACTGATAGATGTGGATGAAGCGAAGCAAGTTGAGGGAAGTGGTTTCTGCCTGCCCCGATGGGAGAGAGGCAAGACAGATAGGTCTGTATGTAAGGATATGGGTCACTTTGACACATAGACACCTGCACTTGCGGTATGGGTTGACGTTGGCAAAGGCAAGAGACAGATATGTATGTACAGTGCTACAAAGATCTTTTGGCGCGTGGCGGAAATCGGAACTAACGATAGCATCTTGTAAATTGACATTATTTTGAGTGGAAGGAAGTGGTCTCTGCTTACCCCAATGGGAGAGAGGCGTGACGGATATATATGTATGTATGTATTTTGAGTTATTCATTCGCCACTCACGCCCTCCTGACAATGTCACTCAAATGCCAATAGATCCTTGTAGCACTGTATGTGGGCATACTCTCGAAACCCTGTCATGACGTCACACGAGTGGCTCCATGTCATGACGTCACAGGAGCGATTGCCCCCATAAAGTATAATACAGATAACTATAAAGTACACAATGTAAAGGTTAAAGCTGCGACCTGTAAAGTGAAGCGTTTACCGCGGGGATTCGTGATTGATAGGCGGGGTTGTGTGGCTTTGGGGCTAGGGAGACAGCGATCGTATTTTTATAACGTTTCAAGTACAACTCGACCAAGCTCAGTTTGCACCTCGCGTCTCGCGTCACATACACGTTTTTTTTTACTTTTTGACTCGCTATGACTAAAAAAAGTTAACGAATATTTGTTACAAAATGTCGGCTACAATGATATTATATTATACTAGGTGCAGATATGTTGTATGCGCACCTATTTTGAAGACTGTAAATTGACCTAACTATGACAAGAACAAGAGAGAAAGAGCGATTGATTTTGACGCGAGAGCGATAAGGATGCGAGACATAGATTAGTTTTGAAGCATATTAAAGTGCTGTCATCAGCTGTCATTTTAATCATTTTTCGGCACATATTCAAAATGTCAATTACTATGAAGGTAACATATCTATACCTATAAAATATCATTGGTCGGCTAGATCAACTTTGTGTAATAATTGAAGATTACAATACAATACAATACAAATATTCTTTATTGCACAAAAAGATATAAGATACAAACAAGAATATAAGAAGCAACAGGCGGCCTTATCGCTAGGTAGCAATATCTTTACCTTAGGGTAAAAAATAGCGAGAAATAGGTAATAATGATTGCGGGTTACGTACCTACTATAACTAGGGACGCCGGTAATTGAAATTAAGTAGGTAATACTATAACTTTAATGACTAATATGGTACTTTTTCATCGCATATTGCGTACGACAGTCGAAAAATGTTTATTGTTAGCAGTTTTTCTGCTTCATCTTGGCCTTCAGCTTAGCTAAGTGACATTGTGAAATGAACATAAACGTTAAACGTGTTTCAAGTCGCTGGTAGCATCTTGTTTATTATAAATCCTTTGGAAGCTCTACAAGTTCACTCCATAAGCGGTCTCCCTCAAGTTTTATAGCCCCAAAACTGTAAAGCGTACGACGCAATCCCTAGATTGTATTTACTGAAACGCCACTGAAGCATTGTATAAGTCAAATTAATTAACAACGCTTACAAATAGCTATGTGTTGTTATACTAAATTATGTTTTAAACGCTGTATTTATTTAGCTTAAAGATTTAAAGGCCTTTACGCATTCGCTGTTGAAACGTCGTGGTTTAACGTCTGGGGCCCAAATCTGCTAATTTCAAATATCTTTAGTTGTGTGTCGGTAGAGTCCAATGGTATTCTTTGACATATTTGGTATTCTGCTAAACAATGGCTGACACTGATTGCGAACAAATATGTCAAAAAAAATACCATTGACACTGCCGACACACAATTTAGAATGTTGTAAATTAGCAGACCACGAAGGACTTACATAGACCAAATAAAAGTGGGAATAGAAGTTGTGTCGTATCAGGTGCCCAAACGGACGGCAGAGAATGGAGAAGAGTGGCGCAGACTCCACCGACAAGAGCGACGCTCTTAAATTTATAATGATGATGATGGGCCCCTGATGTGAAAACGCGGTAGAACCGCGTTCATAAAACATAATCTAAAATAACATAACCTAAATCAACCCCAAAATTAAGCTCATATTGTTATCAAATATCAATGGAATTTTCCCACCAAAAAAGATAAATTCGCGAAAACAAATGGTCGTTCATTAAACAGGATTTGTTACAACAGTTCATTGTGAAGAGGGACTTTAAGCCAGTGATTATAGACTTTGTATTCGGTGTTCAGATAATTTGTAATTTAGGGCGTTTTGATTATGGAATAATAGCGGGTTTTGATGGTTATCGCCAGTTTAAACATTTTACCTATTAAACATTTCAATTATTTATTTCTTAGATGACGTGTTTCATAAAGGTCAAAACACACCGGATGCGTAGACGTATGCGTACCGTAATGTATGGAACTGTCACCGGTTGCGTAACGTAGACGTACACGTCGACGTGACGCGTAGCCCGGTGTCACATCGGGTTACGCCGTAACTACGCGAGTGGCTACGCCGTGCTTACGTTTACGTTACGCATACGCATCCGGTGTGTTTCAGCTTTTAATGTGTGTTGGATACAGATTTTTATAGCGTAAAAATGTACTAGGTATTATAACTTGGCGCAACCTTGGCACGCTGTCATAAACTCATTTGTATATGAAAAAAAATGGGGCCACTCCATTCTATATTCTTTTCTCATTGCCCTTTGCAAAAAGTATCTCGGGACATGACATACTTGACATAAATGACATACTTCCACCCTGTGTGTAACAATGTAGGTACTAGGTAACAATTATACGTAATAACAAATCTGTCATAAAATATTTCGTACTGCGTAGAAGTTACGCGGCAAATTATTCAGAAGTTGGATTAATTATGAAGTAAAATTCGAAGTTATTTCGCGAAATTATAATTAATTCGGAAGCGGAATGTCGAGATGTGTGGAATGGAGTGGATTTCTGAAATTACGATAAAGTTTTAATTATTATTTTTTTTTATTATAAAAGAAATGGTTTTATCAATTAATTCAATTTAAAGGCAAGAGTAAACTGACGTGTATGTATGATGCGACTGATGAATGTGGATGAAGCGAAAGAAGTGTAGCCAATGCAGAAGTGGTCTCTACCTACCCCGATGGGAGAGAGGCGTGACAGATATATGTATGTAATGCTGTCTACACTCCAAAGCCGCCAGCATGCCACCGGGCTAGGCCGGTGGCTTTACGTCATACGAATGGCAACTGTCAAAAAATCCGGCGGCTTTGGTGTGTAGATACCTTAAGTATGTAAGTCGGCCAATTTTTTAAAATAATTTAATCATACACTCATAACTGTCATTTGCTTTAATACTAGTACATGTCATGTAAAAACAACTTGACATTGTCAAACATGACTTCGCAAATGACAATTTCAAATACCAAATTCTATTTATACACTACTTTTTTTTAAGCAGACCTTAAAGGTCTATCTACACAGATCCGGGATGTACCCGGAACGTGTCCGGGCCTAGGCCTGTCAAGAGGGAAAACAATACGTCGTCATGACAACGTATGTGAACGAATCTATAGAAAATGTATGAAATGATATTTTTTCCCTGACACGTCCCGGACACGTTGTCATGACGACGTATTGTTTTCCCTCCTGACGGGCTACGGCCCGGATACGTCCCGGGCACGGCCCGGATCTATGTAGATAGACCTTAAATGACCCCACAACACGTAGCTATTATCCGACCATATTGCAATGTCACGCCCATTCAGTCCCAACAATGAAAAGATGGACGTCGTAAATTATGTCGGATTATACAGCTCGTGGTATGTCCGGCAAGCTTACAGCTGTTCGGACAAATTTGATAGATTGATGACCTTTCACCCTGTTGTTTGTTAACAGGACTTTTTTATTTAGGTGTTTAAAGGCTAAAGGGTTTTGTGGTGTTGGTTTAAAAGCTTTACTATAAAATATATTCAGTCTGTTATTAAGATTTATTAATAAATGGACACGTATCTTTTTCTTTTTTAAGCATTTCAAATGTCAAATGACGTTACAGCGCGTCAAAGTTTCACGTGACGTCACGCCTCGCCACAATTTTTACTTAGAAGTGACGTCTCAAGCTCACCCACTCAGGAACTTTGCTTTGGTGTTCTCATTATTTTTTAATTGTGACCACTATTATTGAACTGAACACGGACCGACTAAACTAAATTCCATTTTTAAATGAAGTCGGCGTCAATTATAGTTAAAACTGACCAGGGGGCTTAGCACGGCGACAATTATGTCACGTATGCTGTCCTTATCACATTTAAAAACTATAGACAGAGACGTAAGCGTGACAAACGCATGACAACGTCTTGTCACGGAGTACCATGCTAAGCTAGCAGGTGTGATGGTACGTGAAACTGAAACTTTAAAGCAACTGCACTGAGTACTCTAATCGTCTAAGAAAATATACGTATCTGATGGACATTTTTTACCGACTTAAAAAAATTAGATTCTCAGGTTCTCGGTTGACCTGGGGCCCAAGTCTGCTAATTTACATTACTATTATCAGTTGAGTTTCGGCATAGTGTCAATGTCATTTTTTGACAGATTTGATATTCTGCTAAACAATGGCTTACACTGATTGACATTGACACTCTCATAGACACTCTGCCGACACACAACAGAAGCTATTTCAAATAAGCAGACTTGGGGGCCTGTTAGTACGTAGGTATGTATGTTTTTTCCGCGATTATCTCGCATTTTTGCTGTCACGTCTATTTAGTGTACAAAACTGTCTAAATTTAGCATGACACATTTCCCAAGTTAGACAAGACTTAGATAGATGGTAGTTGAGAGTTCGCAACTTGAAACTTTAGACATTTAGTAAAGTGAGGACTTAAGATCACTTGTTGAGAGATGCTTTAGTATGGCACTATGGTGTGGTCAAGACTTAACCTTTATGTGAAGTATGCATCTAACTTATGTATTGATCTAAGATTAAGTACATGAATTGATCGATAACCGTGCCCTATTCAGGGTCCATACCTGGTACTGGATACTTACTATTAAACTACTTTGTAATACCTATGGTGTGCTAATAAACATTTTGAATTTTATGCACTTTATGTAGGTACCTAATACTACTCCCTTCTTACTAGGTATATTATAAACGTCGATTTTTTAACGATGGATCTGCAGAAACCACTGAACAGATTTTAATGAAACTTTACAATATTGTAGCTTGCAAATCAGAATAACATATGGGCTATATTATTTTAAGATATCATGATTTTTTCCAAGATATGACGATAAATGAGTACGAAGTCGCAGGCAGCCTCTAGTGTATAAAAGTTGTACTTAAAACTATATTCCAAAAGAACAACCCAAGAATCGCTTTCAATTTCTTACTAGATTCTTCCAATGACATTCTAAACTTATTTTTTAAACAACCTAAAAACTATCTTCCATAATTTTCTCAGGTATGGAAGCCCGCACCATTCGCGGTCTCAGTCAGTCAAAGCAGCAAGGTCACGGACGGGAGAGAGACAGCTGCTTGGTCTACCGCAGCAGAGAGCCAGGGTAGCGTCCATGCCAAATACAGGAGTGGAAGAGGAGTATTATAGGCTGCGGCATTTTAGTATTACTGGTAAGATTTTTAATCGACTTTAGACTAAAATGAGATACAGTTCTTCTGTGCGCCAGAATTTACTATTTTTCACTAAATGAGTCGAGCTCGTCTCGCCATGTTTGCCTAGGTCTGCCGTGATGTTGTTTTCCGTTTTTGGGCAGCCAATCGGTGGATAATATGTTTTTCTTGCGCCAAAAACTGAAATATCTCGACCAAGAAACTAAATTTTGGGATCTTTGGAATTAGTGAACTTCATAGAATTAGCTACTGTGTATTTTGGTATTCTGTTTTGATTATTCTCTCTCTGTTCTGTCTCTCTATTTACTCTCTTTGCATTGATCACAAGTCCCAAAAAAATATGACATTGTAAATATGTAGTTAGATACCTAAAGGAAAAAAAGAATTATAAATTAATTAATACCCAAAATTACTTTCTAGCCAAAATTCTTCCAGAATCTGGCCCTTTATTTACGAGATAAACCACCAAAACTACCTGTCTCGTTCCTTCCACAGGCAAAGGCGTTGTAAACAGAGGCGACTCTCTTCGCTCAAGAAGATCCCGATCTAATACGTCTGTGGCATCCAGTGCATCTAGTACTGAAGCTATTACTAGAGCATCTGCTCCTTGTTCTTTGGCTTCCTCGAGGTATTTTAGTTCCTTTTTTTTTCAAGAATTGCAATGGGTTTAAGATATTCTGCCAGTCAAGATTAAAAGATATTTATTTAGGATTTGCTTATGAAGTGTGACTGATATGCCTGGGTATGTGCATTGGCAAATGAGATGAGTCTGCAACTCTGAGTTTAAAGATTTTTTAAGAGACTTTTTTAAGCTAATGCTAGATTTGACTTACCTACAAGGATCTATTGGCAGTTGAATGACATTGTCAGGAGGGCGTGGGTGTGAATAAATAAGTGATAAATAATGACAATTTACAAGATTATATTGCTAGTTCCAATTTCCGCCACGTGCCAAAAGATCCTTGTAGCACTATAACTTAAAATATTTTTTCCCTTTTCCAGAGACTCCTCAGCAGGTCTCAGTGCGTACAGAGTGTTGGTGATCGGCGCACCAGGAGTTGGGAAATCCAGCCTCGTTGGACAGTTCATGACGTCAGAGTACTTACACGCGTATGATACTAGTATAGGTTAGTGTGGTTTATTTATTTATTAGAAACCAACAGCTTTAATATACATAATATCCATAACGAGCCAATTACAGGTTTTCACAGATAGAAACATAATGAAAAGATATTTAATGTGAACCTAATAGAACAATTGAAATTGTCATAATGCGCACATAGTCGCAAGCGCTATGGATTAATGTGAGGATGTTTGTTACTCACGCAATAACAAATGAGCAGGGGCCCAAGTCTGCTAATTTTAAATAGCCTCAGTTCTATGTCAGCAGCGTGTCAATGGCATTAACCTCTCATCTGTGGCGCGTCCCACCACAGGACTTGACAGCTTACTGTCAAATATGCCCTATCTGTTGAAGTCCCATGACAGGACACTTGACAGTTTTTTTTTTGCTTACTATGAATTTGTCGATTTTTAAAGCCGTTTACTCACTAAGAGAAAACCATAAAGAGTGATGCCATTGACATTCTGAAGACACACAACTGAGATTGTTGTAAATTAGTAGACTTGGGCCCAAGGTTTAAATGAAACTTGACAATATTGTAACTTAAACATCAAAATAGGACATAGGCTATATCATTTTAAGACATCGTGTAGTAAGTTTTCCAAAATATGACGATAAATAATTACGAAGTCGCGCGAAGCCGCTAGTTCATTATAAAGATCAGGGATGTTAGGGAGCTCCGTAACCGTAACCGAAACTATCGGATATCCGATATAAAAAATCATCCGTAACCGTAACCGAATCCGAAATATAAGTTTCGCATAGTATCGGATAGGGGCGGAGCCTAATTGAGACACGTTATTTGTATTTTACTTTTGAAATTCCTTAAAAAATTAATATCCGTAACCGAAACTAACGGATAATCCGAAATAATTTATTATTCGTATCCGTAACCGTATCCGGTATAATAATTATTCCTAAATCCGTATCCAATCCGTATCCGAAATTTCATATCCATAACATCCCTGATAAAGATCTAACAATCATAATTGTCTTTGCAGATGATGAATCAGGCGAAAGATCAGTCTGCGTGTTACTAGCTGGTGAAGAATCTGAAATTACGTTTTTGGATAACCCACCGGATCATGTCATAGTAAGTATCTGTTTTGGTTATTAAAATTGGGCAATAGGGATGATGACTAACATCAAAAATTAAAAAAATAATTAGTCCGTCTTTTAGGCTATTAAAAAATATTTGAAACACGTTTTTTACCAGATAAAATACACAAATAAATACAAATATACAGAGCAAAGTTACAGAGTGGGGGGTATTGTCGTCACCCCTACGTAAAAATCCTAATGAGGAGTGACGTCACAAACAACTTTAACCCAGTGTATCTTTGTCATTTTTAGTTTAAGAGAAAAAAGAAAAAATACTTGAAATAATCTATGTGATTGGATATGGACTAAAAATTTTTTTATTGTCATCATGTCCATTAACGTCCGACAACCAATATGGCCAAAAAAATTCTGGAGTGGATACCACGCACTACCAAGGGCAACGTGGGACCTCAACCTGCCAGGGGCCCAATCCTGCTAATTTACAATAGTCTAAATTGTATGTCAATGAGCATAGTCAATGGTATAGTTACAATGATAGTGTCAATGACATTTTTTGACAAATTTGGTCGCAATCAGTTTAAGCCATCGGTTAGTAGAATGTGTCAAAAAATGCCATTGACACGCTGCCGACACACAACTGAGGCTATTTTAAATTAGCAGATTTGGGCCCCAGATGGAGCGACGACCTATTGACAGCTGGATGCAGCAATGAACCGGCCGCGTTGGAGAATCATTGGAGAGGCCTATGCTCAGAAATGGGCGTCAATAAGCTGAAATGATGTTGATGTTTATAAGCAACAAGTTTGAACGAGATGTCACACGTTTCATATCATTAATATTAAAGAAAAGGCTACAAAACATTTGCGATTACCTTTAAAAAGCTCTCGAAGAGAAAATGAAATGGATATTTTATTCCCATAAGAGTGTGTAAGATTAAATTGCGTAAATGTTCAGGAAATATGGCCTGTATGAATGATGGATTACAAGAAGCATTTAGGGGAGTTTTCTTTGTTAAATTACAGCCTTTAGTAAATATTAACTTGCAAGCAGTTTGAACCGCCATTTTTAGAGTTTCGTACCCAAAGGGTGAAAACGGGACCCTATTACTGAAACTTGGCTGTCCGACTCTCTGTCCGTCTGTCACCAGGCTGTATCTCATGAACCGTTATAGCTAGAGCGTTGAAATTTTCACAAAAGATAAACTACCGTTGCCGCTGCTAAAAATAGAATAATATTAATAATTAAGGGGGTCTCCCATACAACAAACGTGATTTTTTAGCAGTTTTTGCTCTATATCAATAGTGAATGGTACGGAACCCTTCCTGCGAGAGTCCGACTGGCACTTGGCCGGTTTTTTAATCAAGAAGGCTCTATTTATATAGCCTGTAAGCCCAAAATTAGTTTATTCATGCAAATTTTACTTATATGTAAATTAAGTTGGCCGGCTTCAATATTAAGTCATAAAATAATAAAGGAAAGAAGGCTGTGTTTGTTTAGGTTCGGGTCGTCCTAATTTAATGAACGGCGACGTGAAGTGGCTCTAAGAGATATTATTTAATAAAGAATATGAATAGAATATTAAATAATTACTTGTATAAGATAATATTATGGTATCTACATACCAAAGACGCCGGCATGCCATCAGGCTATGCCGGCGGCTTTACGTCATATAAATGGCAGCTGTCAAAAAAGCCGGTGGCTTTGGTGTTTAGACAGCATAAGGGTGGCCGTACACGAACTGCTTCAAGCTGTTGAGAACTAGGGTCCAGGTCTGCTAATTTAAAATAGCTTCAGTTGTGTGTCCGCAAAGTGTCAATGGTATTTTTGACAAATTTGGTATTCTGCTAAACAATGGACAAACAATGGACAGACTAAATTGTCTGAGAAATGAACGGCGGCGCTAGTAGTAACACGAAATTGTATTTCTAACAATCGCAGCAGTTCTGGAATTTGACATTTCCGTACTAGCGGCCGTAGTTCCAATAACGGCCGGTTCACAGATAACTTGGTAGTACTGTGCAATGATTGCGACCAAATGTATCAAAAAATGACATTGACACGCTGCCGACACACAACTGAGAATGTTTTTGAAAAATAAAACTTCAGACTTATGACTTAATACCGTCCCTCCCACTTTTCAGTCGGACGGCTGCGCACACGGCTACTGCGTGGTCTACTCGACAGCAGACCGGGGTAGCTTCGTGGAAGCTGAGAGGAGACTGCAGGTCCTCTGGGCAGCAGGTCACACTTCCAGAAGGGCTGTCATCCTGGTCGGGAATAAAGCTGATTTGGCAAGGTCTAGAGCTGTTCCTACTGATGGTAAGTCTCTAAAATATAAGTCTGCTTCGTGTTACGTGGTGTTACACGGAAGCTTCCACCGCGGGGTAAACTATTGTAGCGGTCGCGACTGCTTGAGCTTCTTGAGAAGAGGTATTTCAAAAGATTTGAAATCTTTGTGAAAAATCCTATCCCCCTTATTACAAAACGAGGTTTAATGATAGTTTGTTCGTTTCTTTTGATCTACATCGTTATGGACAAAACGTCAAACTAAACGAACTAACGTCGGATTATCTTTAAACCTCGTTTTTTAATAAGGCGGTATGAATTTAACCTGTGGCTTTAGCGAGGTTTTATATGAAACAACGAACCACAGGTAAGACGCAGACAATCTAAATGTTAAGTCAAGGTCAGAAAAAACAGCAAACGAAATTAGCCAGAACAAATTGTCCTAACAATTAGCCAGTCGTATGAAGTCTGCGAAATTGTTGGCCGACCCTCTGCGCTACGGTTGTCTAATTAAACATCTGACGAACACCAGACCCCCCTTTTTTATACAGGGTGTATCTAATACACCAAGATTAAACATAGACACACGTTTAATAAACACTCACAATTAGGAATTAAAAAGCACAAAAAAACATAGTTAATTTGGTAGTAAAGAGTCTATGCTATGAAGTTTTATTGAAGAGACCACTTACCTCCTTTATCTGTCACGCCTCTCTACCATCGGGGTACGATCCAAACACACTTCTTTGAGTGTGTTTCGTAGCAAGTGGAAGAGTGGTCTCTGCCTACCCCGATGGTAAAGAGGCGTGGCAGATATGTTGGTACGTAAGATGGCGTCAATTGTTTGTTCGTATAATTATGTTTAGTGTATGTCAATATTTGAAACACCCTGTATTTCTCACGTTGAAGGTAGAGTCGCTACAATTTTATCCCTTAATTAAATTGCCAGATAATTTGTGTATTCACGAATTTGAATAAATTCGGCTATTTTACAGCCAATTGCAGTATTGTCCATTAAATATAACGTTCTATTTAATTTCACTCTTTATTTAAATTTAAACTGACATTTTCACTGTCAAAAATTTTAAAACGAAATGATGATTAAGTGCTCTTATGGTATCTACACTATCTACACACTAAAGCCGCCGGCTTTTTTGACAGCTGCCATTCGTATGACATAAAGCCTCCGGCCTAGCCCGGCGGTATGCCGGCGGCTTTGGTGTGTAGATAGCATTACACACTATTGGTCGCGGTCGCGCGGCCACGTCGCAATCGCTAAGTGCGTAAGGGACAATTTTCTGAAAATATCCTGTAAGAATGACGTCATTATCACTTTTAGTTATACAGGGTGCAACAGAAAGGGGGTATAATGCCGAAACACAGCGATAGTCCTCATGAAACTCAACAACTTTCCCCAAGGAATATAGGTCGTAAGCGTAACGTAAATCAAAAAAAAATTTGGATCGACCATGCTTACTCGATCAGCTAATCGGGCATTTTGTATGGCGAGGCGAATTTTTTTTTCAAGTTACAACCCATGTTCCTTGGGGAAAGTTGTTCAGTTTCATGAGGACTATTGCTGTGTTTCGGCATTATACCCCCTTTCTGTTACACCCAGTATATCCTGTGATAATGTATTGTAGGTCTTTATTTCACGAAGATGTATGGCGATTCAGTGTACATCTACAATTACAGATATACCAAGTTATCTGTGAACCGGCCGTTATTGGAACTACGGCGACTAATACAGAAATGTCAAATGCCAAAACTGCTGCGATTGGTAGAAAAACAATTTTGTATTACTACTAGCGCCACCGTTCAATTCACAGATAAGTTGGTCTGCCTGTATTAAAATCATTTTTCAAAAAACGCGTGCCCGTTACAAAATGACAAGTTTTTCGAAAAGCGATGACGATGAGAATAATTTTTGTCTTTTTTCTCATCCGGAGATTGTCTTGTAAACGCCCTGTATAAGTCCAGAACGAAATGAAACTCTGAACTGAAATTTCGAACTTGTAATTGGTACCCAAAATTTAGCTACATAATATACATAACGTAAAGACACAACAAAACCGCGTTTTAGCGTACATGTAACGCCATCTATGAAATTAAAATATAACTAAAAATGAAGTAAAGAAATATAACAATAGATAAGGCAATTGTGACGTTAATGTGCGTATTTATATGTCTATACAAACAATCAATGCATAAGTGATTTGACAGTACCTTTTCATTATATTTCTATCTGTGAAAACCTGTAATTGGCTCGTCTGATAATTTATAATTTTCTAATGTAAGTATATTATAATGAAGCTGTTGGTTTTCCAATAAATAAATAAACACAAAAAAAGATGTTTATAAACAAAAATATAGAAAAGAGTTTAAACACGCCCTTACAGTCTCTCATTACATTTTAAACGGTTTTTGATTAGTTTGAAATCTTTGATGGTTTTAGTTTTAAAGTTTCGTTGAAATAAATTTAAGTTTTAGACGCTTCTTCTTAGAAGTTTATTTATTTAATTACAAACAAACTTAATAGTTAAAGACAAAGGATCTAATGGCAAATTATTTTCTTTGAATCTTGTTACAGTTTTATAAATTTTATGACAACGCTTAAAAGAACCGTTGTCACTACCCCGATACCTACTTGTCGGATCCGAATTTATTTGCCGTGATTTATATACACACTAAGAGTTAAATGGGATAGTTTTTAATGGGATAACCTTAGCCTCCAGCACAAAAACGGATAGGACAAGACTCGTCATGGCCTGGCAGCCTAAGTTTATTTGAACGTAGAAAACGTACATACATCGAATCCAGTTTTTGCCGGTTTACGCGCTGCCTCCTCGAGCGAGACAATCGCAGCGAGCCCGCCCTAGTATCGTCGGAGAATCTCCACGAACGAGCGATAATTCCGCTGCGTATCGTCGCGAGTCGTAATTGAATCGCAGAATTTCTGCGGCGACTCGTGATTATATCGCCGCGTTTCCTTGACGACGTGTTGTGAATGAAAAAAAACAGGAAATGACGGTGCGTTTGGCAGCGGGCCTGCTGCGAGTCGCGACGGGCTCGCGACGATGTTATGACGTTTCGCACGCTCATGGAGGCAGCAATTTAGACAACCAACAAGCAAGAACTAACATTCAGTGAATCAAACATACATATCCATCACGCCCTCTTCACGCCTCTTTCCCATTTGCCACGATCCAAACACTTCTTTCGCTCTAAATCGAAGCTCTAAATTAAATGAATCAAAAACCGCATAAAACATAAAATTCACAACAAACATTTCCAAAATACGATCAACTGGAAGATATTGCAAGTCGTAATTAATCGCCCGTGAACGATTAGTCGCAAAAATTGAAGGGAAGCCCAACGGCCTGGAAGTAATCGATGCCGCGACTCAATGAATCCGTCTTATGTACTTATGTAACCAGTTTTATAATAAAGCTTGCGAGATGAGTTTTCTTATCTTAAGTTTTCTTATTGGAAATTATTTAAGCGATTTCATGCGTAATGGTATCTACACACCAAAGCCGCCGGCTTTTTTGCCAGCAGCCATTCGTATGACGTAAAGCCGCTGGCATAGCCCGGCGGCATGCCGGCGGCTGTGGTGTGTTGATAGCATAAGACCCAGAAAACCACAAACGACGCAACTGAAATGAAACGTTTTAAACTACATAGTTGCGTCGTATGTGGTTTTCTAAGGAAGTCTGTAGCAAAAACTTCGATGCAACTTAAAAGTAACTAGCAGTTTTAGTTGCGTTTCATCGTGTGTTTTGGCGCTTATATGTGAATAACCCATTAAAACAGCCGCTCGACGATTCCTTCACCATAACCATTCCTTTGGTCTTTCCTCATACTGCAACATCGAAAATTCCAGAGGGCAAAATCCTGGCGACGTCATACGAATGCAAGTTCATAGAGACATCGGTGGGCATCAACCACAACGTGGACGAGTTGCTGGTCGGTCTACTCACGCAGATCCGGTTGAAGCAGCAGCAGGCTGAGAGAGTCAGGTATAGGTTTATTGATGTATTTATTCATTCGGTTATTCATTCGTTCATTAGCTCTTAAGGCGGGTCCGCTGCTCCTATTTTGAACAAACATTTGTTCATGAACATGACGTGTTCAAGAACATTTCCCGTCCGCTGCTACTTTAGCAATGTTTAGTGAACAAAAATGTTCAGTGAACAAGATTTTTTTATTCAGGGCAGGCAAAGACCAGAGAGCATACAGCCTAGTCTTCAATATAATTAATTTAGTGTAAAATCCGTTAAATATGTCTTCAGAGCAGTCTTCAATAGTAACATTCTATTATATTCGACTTTAGTGATTTTTTTTTTGCCAAATCCAGAAATAATCGACATCACCTAGTCATAACCTCAAACTTGACCTCAAATAACCGAGCGAAACGTCAACGTAGTGAGTTGACACCTCTCTGGGAAGGAAATATCAAAATTGTCTATAATATTTATTAAATAAAATATACTAGGCTGTATGGTCTCTGATCTATGCCTGTCCAGAAAGGATAAATAAAAAAAAAGGCAACTTCAAAATCATTCAAACTGAACCATTCCCCCGCGCGCAGGCGACAGCGGGGGATGTTTTCCAAAATTTCGGTCAACACGATCGAGTTCAAATCGAATGACTGCTGAACAAAACAGAGAAAATTTCCATTCATTTCGTTGGATTTGAACATTTGTTCAGCCAAAACACGAGCAGCAGACGCGCCTTTACTTAAACCGGGTCACCTGCTCCATACAATTTACACATTTTATACACTCAATTTACTCACTCACTCATTTTACTCACTCACGCATTTTACTCACTAACAATTTACACATTTTATACACTCAATTTACCCACTCACTCATTTTACTCTTTTCCCCAGAAAACGCAACAACTCTCGCAAGAACCGCAGCAGAGCGAGGTCCCCGTTGGACTCGGAGCGAGAGAACGGACCGGCATCAGCGCCACCTACCGCCATATCCACAAACAGCACGCCGAGGAAACGCACTCGGCTTTCTGCCAGTGTAAAAGTAAGTAATTATAGGTCCACGGAAATGTAGGAGAATTTCCATTTTCACAGGTACATGTGATACAGACACATAGTTAAATATTTTAGAAAACTCACACAGTACCATACAATGATATATCCTAAATATGTGTATGCAAGCAACCATATTGTCAAGTTTCATTAAAATCTATTCAGTTTTTGAACAAACATCGTCACATCCGTCGATCCATCCACCAGCACAAACATTGACATTTATCTATAATTTTGATAGTAAGTCAAGGAAAGGTGCAATCATATGGTACCAAGAAAACCAAACACATTACGGTATTCTCCTGTCCTCAGGTCCGCGGCCTCCTCGGTCGTGTCTGGGCCCGTGACTCCAAATCCAAGTCCTGCGAGAACCTCCACGTGCTCTAGCACTCCGCCGCCGACTCCGTCGCTTGCTTCCCGTTCTTCGATTGCGCTGCTAGTTACACTTAAACCGGTTTAAATTAAATGGTCTAAGGCCCACTTGCGCAGCCAAATAAACCCGGAGTTAGCTGCTAACATAGGGTTAAATAAATAATTTGTATAGATTTAACCCTGTGTTAGCAGCTAACTCCGAGTTTATTGCGTTAACTCTGGGCTGCGCAAGTGGGCCTATATACTAGTTAAGCGGTTTACGTTAAGCGGTTTAAAAGTTCAGGCAAATATTTTGACCATTAAGAGCTCGTTTCACCACTTATAAGAGATAATTTAACTAACAGATAAACCTATGTCTCAGAATTTCATAAAACATAACGTTTAAGACAGTGACAGGTACAATGTATGTCAGTTAAATATTTGTAAGTGGTGATACTTGTCCTTAGTATTGTTCATCAAGATTATTTATCTAATAATTAAATATCCAATTCCAAAAAATATACAAAACATAATTAATTACCTAAAATGCATATAAGATAACCCCTAGTAGCGTTTTTCAAAAACAATCCTAAGCTATGTTACGGTTAAACCTTTGAAATAGACTTTTCAAAAAACACCCAATCATAGGTACTTGCACAAAAATGCACGTAGTACTTACTGCAAAGACACAAATAGAAAATAGTAAGTAGAAAAAATATGAGTATAATTTACTTTTTTTTTATTAAATATTCTACACTTTGTATGGAAAATATTACGCTACGAGCAACGGCAAATATATTTTAAAAATATGAAAAGGGAAGCATTGGAGTCGGCGATGATAAAACAATTTTTACTTTTATTTTCAATTAAAAAATATAAATTAAAAAAAGGAACGGAAAAAATCCGTTTCTATAAAAAGACATCGATTTAAAAATGTCAATATTTTTTTTCAAGCCCTTTTTGTGATATAAAGTTGTTAGTAAATAAATACAGTCTTACATTTTTATATTATTAATATTATTATTATTTTATTATTATTTATATTTGAATCAATTATATTAACATAATTGATAATATTATTATTTATTTTATTTTTTTAATTTTTTTTTTTACTATTTTTTTTGGTTTCGCATTTTTTAATGTCAGTACTTAAAATTCGAAAGAATGAAAATTTTATAGCAGTTTTTTTATTATTATGCTCCTTATGTGTGTTCATTCATTTCTGGCTTTATATCACAAAATGGCGTTTAAACTTAAATGAAATCTAAAAAATATTAAAACAAGCAGTTTAATATTATAATTACTCGAAAAAATGTACATTTCGAGTGACGTTTTGATGTCGTGTTCGTAAAAAGTTTGAAAAAGAATATTTTTAAACAAAAATGTAAAATGTTTGTAGAATAGCTTTATGAACACGTGTTTTTTTTAAGCTACGCGTCCTATAGCATAGGAGCGTACGGAGCACAAGGATTCGTTGCTTTGTATGTATGGTACCTACAATACAATACAATACAAATATTCTATAATGCACACAAAGATATAAGGTACAGACATAAACAAGAATATAAGAAGCAACAGGTGGCCTTATTGCTATGTAGCAATATCTTCCAGGCAACCTTAGGGTAAGAAATAGCTAGAAATAGGTAATAATGTACCTACTTTACTCAAGTAAAGGAGAAAGTTCACGTTATTTAGTATCAAGAAATCAAAGCTTTGGCAGAGGATAGGCCTAAGTGGCTGATGCTATACCGACAAGAGTCTTATTCTTAAATGTAAAGAGATGTATGGTACTGCATACACAAGATCGGCATTTCTACGCCATAGAAATCAATAAAAAGCAACAACTCCTTCCACTACGTACACTCCGCTTCTGATCTTACGCGTAGCTTTAGCGTCAAAACACACGGTGAAACGCAACTGCAACGCAACTGAAACTTTTGAGTTGCATCGAAGTTTCTGCTATAGACTTCCTTAGAAAACAACACACGACGCAACTAGTTTGAAACGTTTTGTTCCAGTTGCGTCGTAAGGAAGTCTATAGCAGAAACTTTGATGCAACTCAAAAGTAACTAGCAGTTTCAGTTGCGTTGCAGTTGCGTTTCACCGTGTGTTCTGGGTCTTAGTCGTACCCAATCCACACCAATTATAATTACGGTATTTATAAATTAAAATAAGTAGAAATAGTTTTAGAAAATATTTGCTTATATTATTTAATTGTTTATAATTTATAAAAAATATAGTTATACATCTTTATTCGTATTGTAGTGAATTTTTCGTCTATAGAATATATTTTTAGAATAGAAAAAGGTAGTTTTAAGGAGTTTTGATATTTTTCGTTAATTTCAATAGGCCATCTCATTTTAATATAGGCATAATTTCTATGACACCTTTGCTGCGCGTTTTGTTATTTCAAAGTAATTTTAATTACCCACAAAAAAATACTAATTAAAAAAAAAAGATTTTTTTTAAAACGAATTGGTTTACCATATTGATTTTAATTGTATACTAATGAATCAAAATTTGATGGGTCTTTATTGTATTAGAGATAAAAAAAAACTAACACTGTACATTATTTGCAAAAGAAGAGACAGACAAAATAGTGATTGAAATCAGTATTGTAAAAAGTTTTAATATTAATTTCTAAAAAGTATTTAATACAATTTACGTAGTCTTCTATTTATCTTCCATTATTGAAATATTTATAACCGCAATATATACTTAAAATTAGTGAACGATAGAAAAGGATATGCATGTACTCGTGATAACAAACAATTTTGACTATGGGACCAAGGTCGAAACCATTCAAAAAATTTTGAACTCGCCATATAAAATGCACCAGCTGATAGTATGGGGGACCAATTTTTTTTTAGATTTGGAACTTGGCCCCATAGTAAAAGTTGTTCGTTATCACGAGTACATGCATCCTTTTCTATCGTTCACTAATTTAAAGTCACCCTATATATTTGTAAAATATGAAAATAATTGCAAAGCTCTTTTCATACAAACTTTTAGCTGATTTTACAGTTTAAATTACATTCTCGTTAAAATGTAAAAGTAATTTAAAAGTTGTATAATTTTTTCCTTTTTACGAAGTCGTTAAATTAGTGCAACAAACTATTTTTTTTAAATCTTTAAAAATTACAGTTTACCCGAGTAAGTTCTTAAACAAAAAATTAAGAAACTTTTGCACTTTCTATCAATCTCTTCGACCTTCTCAATCTATAATATTGAGGTGCAATATAATCGGGTCCAGAGCCTCCAAAAATTGAGAGAAACGAATTAAAAGTAAGTATTACATTTTTGTAAGTAAATAAAATACAAGTAGAGTACCTATTAAAATATGGCAAATTGGCAAATGTTCGAAATTTCTTCTGTACCTACACATTTTGATGTATGACTAAATGTAACTTACAAAAAAACAGAGCGGTTTCGTACTAAGTCCGATCCGAAATAGTAGATATACCTAGCTCAGATCCGAAATACTAGAAATAAAAAAGTAAGTAAATATTTATTTCCAGTCCATTAAAATATAAGAACAAAACACAAAATAACAAAATTAAACGTAAAACAAAATTAAACACAAAATAAAATGGAACTTAACTTTTTAAACTTAGGACAAAAAATAAACCAGAGACAAGAATGAGAAAGAAGATAGTAAATAAGAACGATTTCTAAGGTAATTTTATCGGAACGGATTTGGATCGGACGTAGTGCAAAACCACTAAAAGGCGGCGTCCTAATTGGCGAAGATTTCATCAGGGTATTCTAATTGAGGCTCGCATGTAAACGTGCGAGGCGACCGAACGATACGTTGGATCTTGAAATGCGTCTTGAAGATCTTGATGCTAAACGCCGAGTACGGAAAACCAAGCTGAAGCCCTCCTACTCCTATACATTTAACACGTCTGGTCAGCTGTATTGTACCCCCTGTGATCGCATTTTTAAGACCAAGTTCGACTTTGCAAGCCACATCAGAGCGCACTACCCACTCCAACAACAATCATAAATGTGAACCTTTTTAGAGTCGCCGTCGCCGGACACGGTATGGACGACATGATGATGATAATAATCTTACGATGAAAAACGCATCGCACCATAGTACGATCTTCGCCAATTGGGACACCGCCTTAGTGTGACGAAGAACCAAAAAATGGCATTTAAAATTAAATAATGTTTCATTAAATCATAAACAACATGTCTCCTGTAATTAAAAAGATCAAAATGTGTATGAAACACGAGTAGATTTATTGGGCAGCTAATGAACAGGGCGAAATTGTAGGAAGGAGTAGATTAGAGATAGACTTAGTCGCGCTGAATTGAGGAAATTACAATTTAATATTATACATGACAAAAAAAGACAGGATTTAAAAAAAATAAACAAAAATCAAATCCATCCAGAGAAAAAGAATGCAAAAATTGTGAAAAAAAGAAAATAATGTTCCTCGATTATTGAAAACGTAGTTTTATTAACCTTTTTTTTTTAAGATTAGAGCCCTTAGACCAGTAAGCGTTTAAAAATTGTTTCAATTTGAGTGCCTAAAATTTTATGAAAAAGAAACAATTATTTGATCCCCGCGTGATTCCCATGCCTTATTTTATTAGTGATCTTTCATTTGTAGCAAAATGCGTGATTGATAGAAGCTAGAGTGCTTATCTATAAATTTAAGAAAAAATAATGTATTTATAATAAATAGGTACTCTTTGTGTTAAAAAAAAACTAGCTTCATTCATTCATTTTATATAGATTATAATTGTGTCTGTTTAAGTTTAATTAGTGTACAGTACAGAGCTACCAAGTTATCTGTGAACCGGCCGTTATTGTAACTACGGCCACTAATACGGAAATGTCAGATTCCAGAACAGCTGCGATTGGTAGAAATACAATTTTGTATTACTACTAGCGCCGCCGTTCAGTTCACAGATAAGTTTGTCTGTATGTCTGATTATTCAAGAATGATTAAAAAAGACGTATATAATTAATTTTACTTTTTTTATTAAAAATGGTACGATCTATTAATTAAAAAGATCAGCAAAGGCCAACATTTTTAATTGAATATATGAATTATTAGTCGGTAATGTAGTATATAAGATTTAGATGTATTTCAGTCTTCTTTACTCGATGTTATTATAGGTAATTTATCAGTGTTGATGTAAAATTAATTGAATTGTATATTTAGACAGAAACAAGCACATTTCGAAAATAAACTTTTAATTTACTCAGATACGTATTAAGTTAAAGCACAGTTTTTACTACAACTTAGCGCCAAGACACACGGTAAAACGCAACTGCAACGCAACTGAAACTGCTAGTTAACCAACTAGTTTGAAACGTTTCGTTTCAGTTGCGTCGTGTGTGGTTTTCTACGAAAATCTATAGCAGAAACTGCGATGCAACTCAAAAGTAACTAGCAGTTTGAGTTGCGTTGCATTTGCGTTTCATCGTGGGTTCTGTGTCTGAAACAGTCTAGCCAAAAAGAGCAGAAATTTAAAAAAACGTAAAATGATATAGGGTCATCCCTTTCAAATCAATCTAAGAAAAACGGACGTCACTACAGTGTTACCACTTTTTAATTTCATCTCTTCTTTGCCAGACTGTACCATAAACAAACAAGCATGTCTAAATATATATTCAATTAATAATAATTGTAAAATTAACTTTAAAAAATTAAATAAAAAAATATATCAGAAGCTTTTTAAGCTTCGAACACGTCGTGCTTCAACCCAGGGTCCAAAGAAACACCAAATTCACTTGTCACCTGGACTATCCTGGCTCATCCTAGAACTTGCTAGCCCATCAGCAGTAGATCGTAGACTAACACGTTTCACCACCTAAAGATAAAAATTAACTGACAGATAAGCCTATCCATTTCATGAAACACGTTTAAGACAGAGACATATAATGAATTATAAAATATCTGTCAGATAAATTTTATTTGTAGGTAGATGGTGGAAGAGTCCCTAACAGTTTACAAAAAGATCAATTTATGCTAATACTTTCACCACAGTTGTGACAGCTATAGATATAGCTGACCCTTTCTTAATATTGATCTTTTTTGTAACTGAAGATACCTAAATTATAGAATTCTATAAAACTTTGAGAATCCAAAGGAATTTTAAAAAGCTGTGTTTACATGCTTGATATTTTTTTTGTAAGTAGCAAAATGCATGACGCTGACTTTATCCTGATTAACTGTCACAAATATTTAAATCTTTGAATTCAGAATTCTGGAGGCCTTTATACTCGAAGGTCTATATTTTGAAATCTAGTATTCAGAAGCATAAAAAATATCAATTTATTGGTGTCTTCACACATCATGCCGGCGGTTTTACACGAATAGCAGCTGTCAAAAGCCGCCGGCCTGTTATGCCGCCGGGCCGACGGCTTTGGTGTCTAGAGACCATGAAGAAACCACCATGACATCTGCTTACGAATTATAGAATGACAAAGTAGCTCCTGATAAAATTATAATAGCAATTTCTTTTTTGAATGAAATAGTAGGCACTATGATGAATGCTGATAGAAAAGCATATCGTTATATTAAACAATTAATCAAGCATGTAGAAGGCAGTGTAAGCACCAAAAAATACACCAATTAAAAATAAAATAAGTACAACGGGTTCCAATCACTGTAATGACTTAAAGATGACAACCAGGGAATTGACAATAAGTCATTTTATTAGAAAAATCATGACTATTACGCTATCTTTTGTTTTACGTCTAAAGCCAAGGCTTCTTAACAAGTAGTATGCATTTATTGTGAGAAAAAAAAATGGCGGTTAGATAATTTGGGCTTAGAAGTCTAAGGGCCCGTTTTAACACTTACAGATAAAATTTAACTGACAGATAAACGTAAGTCTATTTCATAAAACATGACGTTTTAGACAGTGACAGGTATAAAATATCTGTCAGTATTTTTTTTTAACTGTAAGTGGTAAAGCCCTAAGAAGCAAAGTAATCTGAAAATCATGCTTGGCTTTGCTTTTTTATTTAAACGAACATTATTTAAAAAAAGAATTGCTAACGGTTCTACTGCTGCTCCTTCCTTCCTTCTTCTTTTAAAATGTTCTTTTTAAAGAACAAATTTCTCCTTCCCAAATATTAGGCGTTGTTGTCGCAAAGAGTATTTAATTATTTTATTAAATAATTATATTTCTTCGCGACTGTAAAGCCTCAAAGCCTTCACATAAACCTTACAACATAATATAAAAAAAAATGTTTTATAAATGTTTCTTCATTTGTATTTTTAAAAATAAATAAAAGGGTTATGAAAGCAAGAATACATTTCGGAACGACTGTTTTTTATTTGTAAAAATAATGATTTAATTTTATTACTTTTTAAAATTATGGATACTTACTTACCTAAATACCTAATTTTTCTGAGGATTATGTGAAGGAAACCCTAATTTTAAGTTCATAATTCATGCTAATTATAATCCCATTGGACCACGATAAGCAATATATATAATTATTATATAATATATCTATATTTGATAGGCCCATAGAAAATTTCATAGTTTTTAGTAGACGTAGATTATTGTAGAATTTTATATAAATATAAATTATAGAAAATAAGTATTAAATAATCAAAATATTGGTGTGTCCATGTGAATAAAATATGTTCAGTGTGGTCTTATTAAAAGTTTTTCTGATAAATTTATGCGTGTTAAGCTATCTACACACCAAAGCCGCCGGCATGCCACCGGGCTAGGCCGGCGGCTTTACGTCATACGAATGGCAGCTGTCAAAAAAGCCAACGGCTTTGGTGTGTGGTAACATTATAGTGAAATGTAATTAATGTAGATGTATTTATTTGTTTAGTGCGATTTCACCCATTTTTCAAAATTTTATTTCACGTTCTTTATTGAGCCGTCTTTCATTTATTTTAAAAGTTGCAAGCTGCGTATTAGATAACGTTGCAATTTGTAAAAAATGACTGAAACTTAATTTGTATTGCCTTATTTATATTTTACTGTTACTTCAAGTTTTTTGTTTGAAATATTATGTGGTCATAAATCTTCATACACAAGTAAAAAATACGATTATTTTAGATTTAAGTGTATAACAGTTCATTTTCATACTAAAACTGTAATAATCACGTCATTTTAGAGGATTCAGTACATTATAATAAAAATATAATACTTAAATAAAAAAAATATCTGCCAACGGACTGTAATCATCGGAATATCATTTTGAATATTTAAATTAAATAGAAATTTAAACAACATATCTATAAATTATACACAATTTTTCTGAAAATTTTTGCGCACAAATTTGATAAAATTATCACAATATCGTAGAATCCGTTTAGAATAAGCCCAAAATTTGGCTTTTGTAATAAAAAGAGGTTTCTTTAATCTATTTAAAAAGCAAACAAAAAACGTTAGTACCTACATATTAAACAATCTGGCAAAAAGAGCAAAAATAAAAAAGTAGGAACACTGTAGCGTCGACCCTTTCAAATCAATCTGAAAAAAACGGGACGACACTACAATGTTGCCACTCTTCAGTTGAATAAAAATCTAACTGTTAATAAAAATATCTCCCAAAGTGTTTCTTTTTATTTATAAAGCTGAAAATATTTTGACATTCCTATTTTCCTGTTTTTCGTAGATTTTAGTAATTCGCCGATAATTTGTAAGTCGACACTTTATTTGTTGTTAAATGTAACATTTCGAAATATATTCTGATGTTTCTAATATAAAAATAAATAAATTAACGTTTGTTTTATTTGTGTAAGCCCAAAATAATACAAAAAGTCTAAGTGTTGCTATTTTATTTATTTTAAAAAATATCACTTAATAAAAGTACGTCATTTATTTAAATACAATTTATAAAAAATATAAAAATACAATACATTTAAAATGTATTTTATGGTAACTTTTAAAATTTGTATAGTTTTATGAGCTTTGAGTATAGAATATATAAGGATGTGCCATACCGTCTGGATCTGCGTACCTGGTCTGACGCAAAATAGCTACCTTTTTGTATGGAATTTCTTATCGTTTGACAGGTCATCTACCAAGAAAACTATGAAAAACTTGCTCCAACCTTGGCACGCTGTCATAAACTCATTTGTATATGAAAAGAAAATGTGGCACCTCTTTATATATTCTTTACTCAAAGTTTTTGAGTATCATGCCACTATATATTTTTCTCTTTCTCACTTGCATTCATTTTAAATTGCAAAATATTTTTCTTCTTTATTTTATAAACAGGCAAGCACTGGAAGCATTTACAATTTTTACGTTACTCTTTTAATAAAATCTCTTAAAATGAGATCTTATGTTATAAATAATTATATAGGCTGACTTTGAATTAATGAACAATAGAAAAGGATATGCATGTACTCGTGATAACTAACAACTTTTACTATGAGACCAAGGTCGAAATCATAAAAAAAAATTAAGTATGGGGGACCAATTTTTTTTATAATTTCGAACTAGGCCCCATAGTAAAAGTTGTTTGTTATCACGAGTACATGCATATTCTTTTCTATCGTTCACTAATTTAAAGTCACTCTGTATAAAATCCATGAATTAGACACTTCATGAAAAGTCGAAATTCACATTCTCGCTGCGACGTGAATTAAAAAGTTTCATTGTCAAACCACTGCCACATTTTCGGTTTTGTGTAATCCAATTCGTACTCTTCGCATTTTTGGCCGGTTATTCTGAAATAAATTAAAAAAATAATTAAATTGGTTAAAGTCGCTAGGAACCGTTGGATGTGGGCAGCGCAAGAACGGTCGTTGAGGAAATCCTTGGGGGCTTTTGTCCAGCAGTGGACGTCCATAAGCGGACATGATGATGATGAAATTAAATATACTTAGACATTAGTTTTTTGATAAACAAAAAATACTCAGGTCCCGCACCATTTACAAATATAAAATTTCAGGAAATTTCGTAATTACAGTTTCATAAAATAAGACGTTTTAAACAGGTATAAAATGTCTGTCAGATAAAGAGCATCCAACCTAATTGGTATAGTAAAAAATTTCGTTAGGTATGTTGTTGTTCGCATGTAACCATTTTCAAAGTTCTTTCATTTTCAAAGTTCTATATCTCCGAAAGTATATCACTTTCAACATTTGTCCAAAATACTATCGTTTTATAATATCTTTCTCTATCGATTGACGTTAGTTTCATCAGTGGCCGCCAACTTCTTTTTCTCCATATTAGCTCGAATAGGGGATGTTGAGTTTAATTGATACCGAAAATTTTACTATACCAGGCTCCATACAAATATGTTCGATGCCATTTTGTGTGTGAAACCGGCCCTGAGGGCGCGTTTTACCACTAACAGATAAAAACAGAGAATAAACATTATATCTTGTCTATCTGTGACAGGTATAAAATATATATGTCAGTTTTTTATTTTTAACTTGTGAAATGGGCCCTAACCTAAGTTTTCTGTTTTTTTTTTTTCAAATGGCTGCTACCATTTTGCATTCTGCCAATGTAAATTAAAAAAAAGCTTATCTTACTTACCTAGTCTTCCGAACGCATTTAACAATCGGATGGGCCTTCCTAAAGCACTGAGGTCCTAGAACATTGAAGTAGGTGAGCCCTATCTGAACAGATACCAAGGAGTTGGTCTTTCTGAGGCACTCCCGGAACTTCGCGTCGCAACTGCAGTGGGATCTGAAATTAAACAATAAAAAGTGAAAAAAGAAAGAAAAATATTGTCAATAAAATAAAAAGTGGTGGGACCTGAAATTTAAAAAGCTACGCAAACGCGCCTACGTCTGCAGGGTACCTAAGAACATAAAAAAAACCGGCCAAGTGCGAGTCGGACTCGCGCAGGAAGGGTTCCGTACTATTCACTATTCATATCGAGCAAAAAAAGTTATTGTTTAAAAGTTATTGTATGGGAGCCGGGAGCTCACCTTTAATTATTATCTATAGCCCGATTAAATACAAATTAATATGAAATTAAATATTCTAAAAACGATTAAATATGTTTACCGTATAGGTAATGTTAGTGCATCTAAGAAAGGACTATAAAAGCAAGTTTATGTAGTAGAATGTACACTATGACATAATTTAAACTGGTTTCTTATCTAATACATAGAGTATATAACATAGAGTATCTATAATTAACTGAAATTAAAATAATTTGTGCTATAATATGACTAAAAGTCTGTTTCATCATCAACAGATATAATTTAACTGACAGATAAACCTATGTCTATTTCATAAAACGTGCCGTTTAAGACAGTGACAGGTATAAAATATCTGACAGATAAGCCTATATCTATTTCACAAAACATGACGTTTAAGACAGTGACAGGTATAAAATATCTGACAGATAAATTTTATCTGTAGGCAGTGAAACAGAGTAAGAAGATTCTGTCAATGTTAAGCGAAGTAACGCTTACGATAATTAGGTATATAATTGTATTAAAAATCATTATAGTTTACTTTAAATACTCGTACATACAATAAATCTAATCTAATTTAGCCACTCGTGTCCCACTTCTGGACAAAGGCCTCTCTCCTCATCCGCCATGACTTTCTGTCTCGAGCTACCTCCGCCCAGGTACTTAAGAAGGATCCAGCTCGTCCCGCCACCTTTTCCCTGGTCTGCCGCGACGCCGTTTGGAAGTTGGTCGCCAATAAATAAACAAATAAAAAAATATACACAAATAACCACCCAGACTTAAGACATCTCATCTGTGAGATCGAAAAAAAAACACACTTAAACCACTATTGGCATATCTAGGCTATTTGACAACATTTGGCAAATAATTTTAAATTAATGTTTATATGATAATAAATAATTACCCTACATTGATATTTCCGAAATATTTAATGTTTTAATGATGAAAAATCTATGTTGAAATTCAAATTTAATAAAACCCGCGAATAACACTGTTTCTGTAATGGCGCTGGTCACATGTCACGCGTGACGTCACATGCCAGTAAACAAACACGAAAAACATTAACGAAGCGCACTATTATGACAGCTGTTTACTCGCGTGTGACGTCACCAGAATGTCAACAAATAACAGGCCGTTCGTGTTCCAGATAAAAATTTAAAAAATATTACAATTTGTTTATTTTATTTTGTTAAAAATAAACATGTTTTACATCAAAATAAAGTGAAATATATTTCTTTATAATATAATCTTTTAGGATGGCCACATTTTGTTGTATATTTTGAATATAGTCAAATACCCTATTCACTCTAGATAATTCCAAATTGATCAAGCAATAAGGGTTCAATCACACTTATTGTCAATCGATATCCGTCAACCTCTACAAAATTATTTTTGCATAACCTATAAGGCGTTACGCCATACGAAACTACTATTAAGTTACAAACGCTATGCAATATAATTGCATAGACTACACCGTTGCAATGGCTTCCTATAATGTGTGCAAAGATGGTTATGGGCAATGCAATTTTGAATGCAACCTTATTTGCTAATTTAAGGGCTTTGCATTACGATTAGTGGCTAAGTACGAATATGTAGGTATATAGCAGGGATGGCCAAACGGTCGATCGCGATCGACCGGTAGATCGCGACTGTTATTCCAGTAGATCGTGGTACGGCAAAAAATATATAAATCCGTAAACCAGACCTCGCATCTAAACTAGTGGAAGATGCCCAGATGCAACACTCAAACTAATATAAAGTTACAAAGTACCTAATTATTAAGAATAATTTTCACATTTATCTTTTCCCTCTTAATAAAATTAAAAATCCTACATGATGCGTACTGAACTATGCTGGTTCGTTTAAGATTTCAATAAGTATGTAATTGGTAGATAGCACAGGGATTCAATAGTAAATAGGAGATCTTGGGTCTAATAAAGTTGGCCACCCCTGGTATATTGGTACCTAACTACTTACATAGAAATGTTTAATTTTAAGCCTCAATTCTATTTAGTAATATTATGTTAAATGTAACCTTTTTGCGATAAATAAATACTGACACAAGAGTGAATGTCTTCATACAAAATGTTCTTCTGCTAAAAATCTAAAAAAAGTCACGACTGTGACCGCTCTTGCGATATTTTTACTTGACTACGCCAGAAGGGGGTTATGTTTTCCGAGAGTACGTATATAATAATTATGTATGCTTATATGTATTTTTTCTTTGGCACACCCTACAGCCTATAGGTATTATAATACTCTGCTAAACGGCTTAATGGATTTTACCTTGAGAGCCTAGGTGTCGTTAGATTCGTATTTACAGAGAAAGTGACACTAGGTATTTAAATCAAAATTAATAAAAATGCATTTTTAAGCGCAGTAGGTTTTTTTTTAAATAATAAGGTTAGGTTATTAAATAGTACGGGATGTTGTCATTTGACGTCTAGTGACCCACCCGGTAACCTCCGTTAACTGACGTTGTTGGTAAGCTAAATGTCAGACTCTATTAAATAATGTCTTTATCATGTCCACGTCTGTTGTTATTTATTTATAGATCAATAAAATTCATTTAATTCTTGCAACAGTCTTTTTTTCTCTCAATACGTGACTATGGAAAAGGTTTCAGTCACGTTTGTCCAAGATTTGTGTACGTTTTCTATTTTATTCTTATTTATTGAGAATAACGCAATCTGAGTTTCGATTTATTGCATAAATCGGGCTGTTTGAATTAGCTATTTAAGCGTATTTACGCAAAAGTACGCAAACAATTATCCGTGTGGATATCTGCGTGTTTGCCTAAACATATATTTGTTGTTATAGCGGCAACGGTAATACATCAATTGTGAAAATTTCAACGTTCTAGCTATGACGGTTCATGAGATACATCCTGGTAACAGACGGACGGACAGACAGAGACGGACAGACAGACAAACAGCCAAACCTTAAGAATAGGGTCCCATTGTCACCCTTAGGGTACCCTAAAAATGACTCAATATAAAACATGTTCCAAGTTTGAGTGCCTAGGGCCTAAGTCTGCTAATTTACAAAATTCTCAGTTGTGTCATTGTAATTTTTTGACACATTTGGTCGCAATCAGTGTAAGTAAGCTATTGTTTAGCAGAATACTAAATGTGTCATAAATGCCATTGACACTCTGCCGGCACACAACTGAGGCTATTTTAAATGAGCAAACTTGCTCCCCTGTGTGCTTGAAATGAAATGAAATGAAATGATCATTTATGATCTATATGTCTTTGATACTGGAACAAAAACAAATATTCCAAATTAATAGATACCAATTTCTAATTTTTTCTTTATTTATCATAATTTTAGTCGTTATTTTTTAATCCTGTGTTCATGTAATTACTTAATTATGACAAAAGTATAATAAATTAGTTTATTTCTAAACTCACCTTGTAAACAATCCAGTATTAGTAAGTCCATATTTGGTTTCCCCAGCTTTGATGTATATCTTGCAAGCATCATGTTGACGGCAGCAGGTGTCGGTGAAGAAGAAGAGGCCAAGGTCACTGGATCTGGCTGTTGCTGAGTGGCCATCGCCGCACCACACTGTGCCTGCGGGTGAAGGAGAATAAAGAATGTTTAATGCTATCTACACATCAAAGCCGCCGGCATGCCGCCGGGCTATTATGGAGAAAAAAAAGCGGCCACTGATGAAACTAACGTCAATCGGTAGAGAAAAATGTTATAAAACGATAGTATTTTGGACAGATGTCGAAAGTGATACTTTCGGAGATATAAAACTTTGACAATGAAAGAACTTTGAAAATTGTTAAATGCGAACATTTTCAAAGTTCGATATCTCCGAAAGTATATCCGAAAGTACCGAAAATTTTTACTATACCTACCAATTAGGTTGGATGCTCTTTATCAATTATTCATATTTGTTGCACTTCCACAAAGTTACATACAATGTTAAAAATACGTTAAAAGTACTCTGTATTATAAGTACCTAACATGATAATAATAATAATGTATACCACGAAATGTTATATGAACATTAATTTCATTTGTTGCCGTACACGTGACTGCTCGAGCATTCCCGACCGCTTCAATAGTTCACCGCGAGGTCGCGGTCTCAAGCAGTCGGGTCTTGACTGCTTGAAGGAGTTTGTGTACAGCCACCCTAAAGGTCTACCTACACATATCCGGACCGTGCCCGGGATGTGTCCGGGCCGTGGCCCGTCAGGAGGGTAAACAATTCGTCGTCATGGCAACCGGACGCGTTGTCATGCCCGGACACGTCCCAGGCACGACCCGGATATGTGCAGGTGGACAAACCAAAAAGCTTCTAAATCCCACATACCTGGATAAATAGCCTGCACTCGATCTTTAAAAGCATCAGCGACAGAAGTGGCGACACTACTGACACTCGAAGCGACACTGGACACGAAACCGCGGTCAGTGTCGAGAGAGCCGATGTCTTTAGCTCCTGCCATTAGCTGACTGAGTGGCTTGCTCAGGCCTGATGAGATGGATTTCAGGATTCCTCGGCCGAATTGACCTGGAAGATTGGAAGGTTATTTTTATCTGATTTAAATTAAGATATAGGTAGTCTGGCCAAAAAGAGTAGAAATTGAAAAGTGGCCACACTGTAGTGTTCTCCCGTTCGTTTTCAGATTGGTTGGAAAGGGACGACGGTACAATGTTAACACTTTTTAATTTCTACTCTTTTTGGCCATACTAATAATAATAGAATAAAATAACTAGAGCCTGTCCGCGACTTTTTACCTACACATTTATCTTGGAATACGTACACAAAAATCTGTGCAATCATTGTGATTTGTATGCTACAATATTGTAAAGTTTCATTACAATCTGTTCAGTAATTTTTATGTGAAACAAACATCATTACATCCATCCAAGGCACAATTTAATATTGTAAAACTCGTGCTTTTTCCTCATAAACAAAATAAAGATAAACAAAACAAAAATATATTTATGCCATGCTCTACAGTCTTTTTAAACAAATCCTACTCCAAAGGTTGTCTGGAAGAGATCACTTTTAGTGATAAGGCTGCCTTTGCACACTACGTTATAGTTTTAAGTTTTATCTGTATCTGTATTTGTGTGCAATAAGTATTTCTGTCTATTTAGAAAGTCTAAAGGAACAATCCATAACATAGAAACATAGATACAGAAAGTCAAACCCGGAACCATAGAGCCCACGTAACGTAATGTATTGTACTAAATATTCCCACATAACCTGGAATAGAGGAAGTAAGTAGGGAAAAAGTATTGATAGCTGTATAATACATAAGGTAAAAGTACCATTACTCGTCGTTTTTCGAAAATCCTTGACTTTGGAGCTCTGCCACGCAAAAACTGTAATATGTAGGAAAAATCTGATGCCCACACTACCAGCGTGCATTATAGTGTACTATACTATTTATAGGACAAAAAGATGAGTATATAATACTAAGCTGTAATAATTTTATGATGTTGCGCAAATACATAGTACCTTAGTAAGTATAAGACCCAGAACACACGGGGAAACGCAACTGAAACGCAACTGCAACTGCTAGTTACTTTTGAGTTGCATCTAAGTTTCTGCTACAGACTTCTCTGGAAAACCACACACGATACAACTAATCTGAAACGTTTCAAACTAGTTGCGTCGTGTGTGGTTTTCTAAAGGAGTCTATAGCAGAAACTTAGATGCAACTCAAAGTAACTGGCCGTTGCAGTTGCGTTTCCCCGTGTGTTCTGGGTCTAAGTACGACAAGACGCAATGATAGAGTTAAAGATCTAAGCTTTATATGTCAAATGAAGGCCCGTAATAGACCGTAAAGTAAAATTTAATAATAAAATTGATCATTATTACTTATCATAAATGTTAATAGGTATTTGTGCCTATATGGATGGATGGATGTGTGATGCATCGCCCATCACTATTGGATGTTTATTATCCTTTCACGCTAAAACTCTGAACAGATTTGAATGAAACTTCACAAATTCGTAGCTTACACGTCAGAATAATACACAATTATTTTAAAATTATTGTGGGTTTTCCTAGATATGCCGATAATTGCGTACGAATTCGCGCTCAACATCTCATTCATCTCATTGTAAATCCATCGAAGTATTGAATTTCAAAATACCATGTTTTCTAGAAAATCTAACCTATTGCAGATATGCTGTCGAAATATTATATTGGCAAACTTAAACAAGGTTCAATATATAATATACACAAAATTCAATGTCGCTACTAACAAATAAAAATATAAAATTGAATGGCAAGGTTAACTTGTTCAAGATTGGGTAATACTTGATTTGTATATTTAAATAAGACGTTATTGATCCTATAGGTTAAGTTTTTGCGGATATTGTGGTCTCGGAACTTGGAGTACAAAAGGATGTAAAACGTCTGAAATATGTATGTTACTTTCACGTGAAAATAAGAAAGCAAATAAGTTAGTCTTTATCAGAACTTAACGAACTATGGTGCCGAATTTGTGTTTTTTTATCAGAACTTAAATATTACTACACAGTACACAATGATCGATATCTGTTAAAAATGACATATCAAGTTTCATCAGAATCCGTTTAGTAGTTTTTGCGTGAAAGAGAAATAAACATTCTTACATCCATCCATCAATCCATCGGCGCAAACATTGACATTTATAATATAAGTAGTATAGCAGTGATTTTAAAATGAATGTAGGGAACCAAATCTACTAATTTACGACATTCTCAGTTGTGTATCAACAGAGTGTCAATGAGAGTGTCAATTTCATTTTGACACATTTGGTCGCAATTAGTGCATTTGGTTTGCATAATACCTAATGAGTCAAAAAATATCATTGACACTGCCGACACACAATTAAGTATATTTTAAATTAGAAGACTAGGGCCACAGAACAAGAGTAAAATTATCAATAATACAGACATACCAATTCCCCCATTCTCCTCTCGGCTCCTCAATCTTTCAGCTTCTAAAGCTTCATTCTGTTTCTGCATTCGTTTGAACAAATCAAATATACTTTTAGGCACAACTTTCTCTGCAACACTTTCCACTACGCTTTCAACCACACTACCAGCGAAGCCAAATATAACTGACAGAGCATCTGTCTTAGGCGCTGTAGTAGGCAACACGTCTTTCCCATCATAATAGTCTTCCGGAACTTCTATTTCATCAGTAGCATCGAGTTCGGAAAAACTCGGAACGTCTTCCTCTGAACTGTCTAGAGTTTCAATTGTTTTTGTGGAATTCGTTTTGAGAATTTCCAGATTTTTTGATTTTCTTTCAGTCTTTTCTTCTATTGCTTCTGATTTATGTGTCGTCGTTTCATTTGGAGTAATATCTGTTTGTACTGTACTTAATGTAGTTGTACTATTAATATCTATATCAAAAGTAGTTGTTTCGGTTTTGTTCTGTGTTTCACGTTTGATTGTTGTTGTCTCACTACTATCACTTTCTTCAATAACTTTATCGTTTAAAACGAATTCCGTAGTTTCTACACTACTTGTCGTTGTTGTTGAAATTGGTAACGTTACTGATTGTGTTACTACTACTTCTGGTAACGTTTTCTTTGTAGTCTGTAAAGGTATGACAGTAAGATCTGGTTCTGTTGTACTATCGACTATACTTATTAATACATCTTCTGTTGTACTTAATAATTCTAAGGGTATCACACTGTAGTCATCGTTTGAAGTGGTTTCTTCAACTTTATCCACTGTTTTACCATCTGTCTCGTTTACATTGATATTAAATTTCTTGTCATTTATAAGTGTGTATCTATGTGTATCTTTATTAAATCTTTCATTAGATTCCCAAGGGACTGCGCCATATTTTTTATTGTATTTCAAAGCGACGTCTTCGTCGAAGTCTATGATATTGTTTTCGAAATTGTCTTTGGGGTCTGATGGGGTGTTTTCGGTGGTGACTATGTTCTTTGCTAACGCGATGGGTAGAAAGCTGTAGATCAGAAGAAATGTCAGTCTTCTTCGTTGACGGTGATACATTTTTGTTTGTCCATCTGTGAAAGATAAAATATCGGTTAATAAGCTGGAACATGCCTTTATTTTTCTGTCTTGTACATTTTTCTTCGGATTGTGTAAAATTTTAAGGAGTCTTTTGTTCTTTTTTGTTTTAAAAACGAATGAAAGTTTATTGTGATGTGCCGTTAGTAATAGGTTGTTACTAAGAGTATATTAAAGTATTTCTGTCCAGCCTATTGATTTACTCCGTTCACTACATACATACATATCCGTCACGCCTCTCTCCCATTGTGATAGGCAGAGACCACTTCCTTCCACTTGCTTCGATCCAAACACACCTCTTTTGCTTCATCCACACTCATCAGTCGCCTCATACATGCCCTCGTTCACTAGATATCACCAAAATCCCGTCGGCAGGGCTAGCCTCTCCGGCGGGACACACACCTGGCAACCGCGGTTGCCACGGGCAGGTGGAGGATCTCGATAAAGGCAACCGCGGTTGCCACGCGCATTTGAATGGCTAGCGAGGTTTGTATTTTCCATATCAAGTGCCAAATAATCGCTAAATGCGTAAGCTCTTATAAATTAAGATGGTACATTTAACTAAAGCGAGATTCTAGAAAAAAACATGAAAAGAGTGTTGCATCAAGTTTCAATGTCTTCTTACAACACCAAATCAACGGACTATGAAATTTATTACACCGCTCATAGTGTTTTAAACACTATTGCTAATGTAAAAAGTGCTCAATTAGAAATATCCTGTTATTATTTTGTAAAAGAATTAGGAAGCAACACTTTGTATCTATTAATTAAGTAAATTAAAACAGTTAGGTAATTATTATTGTTACCTACGTGTTTTGACACCTGAGAGTTGTTTCGCACTTCGTCCGATTCAATTAAAATTACCATAAATATAGGTAGTAGGTAATCATCATCCAACAGCCCTTTAAAGGTCTATCTCCATAGATCCGGGCCGTGCCCGGGATGTGTCCGGGCCATGACCCGTCATGAGGGAAAAACATACGTCGTCATGACAACGTGTGTGAACGAATCCATAGAAAATGTATGGAATGATATTTTTATATACACATCCCGGCCACGGCCCTGATGTGTGTAGATAGACCATTAACGTCCCCACTACAGGGGGCACAAGCCTACTATCATACGAGAGTGATCCTCAGTTGTGTGTCGGTAGAGTGTCAATACAATTTTTTGACAAATTTGGTCGCAATCAGTGAAAGCCATTGTTTAGCAGAAATGAAATGAAATGAAAATGAAATGAAAATCATTTAATCTTGTAGGTTTTGACAACACTTAAGACGGGTCATTTTTTTTTAAAGTTAATGCTAGATTCGCAAGAGTGCAGTTTTCCCCAGAGAAGAACCTAGCAAGAAACTCTGTAGGGTTGCTCTTTTTAATTTAAGTTTTACAAATCTCAGGCATACACAGAAACATATAATAAAATTAATATTTCAAAACAGCTATCCATAAATAAATAATAAAAATATGACCCCGCAATATCCAGGAAAAAGTAATTCAAGTAAATGGGAAACAGAGAAGTGAAAGGCTTAGTTTGATGGGTTCCGCATGACATGACCGGCCATCACAGCAGCACCTTCACACAGATCTCAACGCATGTGCCAGCCAGCAGCCCCTTCCACATATTTTAGGGAAGTAGGAGACCCGACACACAGCGCCACCACTGCAACGGCGTAAGCGAGCATGACATGTCACACGTTTCGCCTTATTCATAAAAAAGCTTAGCTATTACAGATACCATACCTACCAAGATACTGCAGAGGCAACATTTTTACAACACAATAACATTCATATAATTTAAGGAATGTAAGTTATTCACAATTGTATAAGTATGAACAGTTGTGCTAGAGAAAGCTTGATAGAAGAGCAGGTCAATCCCATGGATTTGAGTCATCTAAATAATCGTGTATCAAAAAAATAAGAATACCAAATGTATAAAAAAAAATGCCATTGACACTCTGCCAACGCACAACTCAGCCTTTTTTAACTTAGCAGATTTTGCTATAGATTTGACAGGTTTTCGTGTATGAAATTCGAACGTACACCTTTTCGGAAGTAGGCAATAAGCTTTGGCCTACTTTAAAACCGTAAATAACCAAAAATTCTCAAAGCATACATACATACATACTTACATACATATCAGTCACGCGTCTCTCCCACCGGGGTAGGCAGAGACGACTTCCTTCCTATTGCTACTATCCCGACACACCTCTTTCGTTTCATCCACACTCATCAGTCGCCTCATACATGCCCGTCGGTTTAGGATACTCTTGACTTGGCCTTTCCAAAGCATTTAATTTTAAAATACCAAACTTAATCATTTAAACATATTCAGAAATAAACCAACAAAATCTAAGTATCAGTATCCTATTGACTAATATTAAAGCATCTAACCGTCAGTTTCAATCGTAATTGTTACATGCGTCCTATGTTGTAAGACATAAGAGTGAAATTGATTAATTAATCTAGTCTGTAATATGTAGGCTACTATTAGACTGTAAATTATTATTTTTGGGTCGATCTTTTTTTAGTTATAAAAAAGTTAATTATAGATAATAAATAATTAAGAGGTAGGTAGGTACAAGATGATGCCCGTGACTTCGCGCATATTTATCGTTGTAAGTACCTTGGAAAATTAACACAATAATAATAGCCTATATGTTATTCTGATGTGCAAGTATAGTAAAGTTTTATTAAAATCAGTTCAGTGGTTTTTGCGTGGAATAAATAGTAACAAACACATACTACACCCATGCTATGTGATGTTTCATAATAATAGAGTAAGCAGGAAGAAATTTATTTAGGTAAAATGCTGTACTGAAACTTTCTGCGTATTTCATCACTATTTATAAATAAATAATAGTTGTGTAATTTTATTACAATGAAATTAAAACATTCATTAGCTAAGATTAAAAGGTAAGAAGTACTTAAATATAGTTTGATTGGATACAATTTGTACCTACATTATATTATGATTTAATTAAATAGGAAGATTTTAAATTTTTGATAGTTTTATAATTCAAACTTTATTAAAATTAATATAATAAATTAATTAATTAATCTCCATATCTCTAAATACAATAAAATATTAAATAAACAACATATTTAAAACAAAGAACTTACTCATTAAACAAATAGAAATATTTAAAACACACTGCACTAATAACTCGCGTTCAATAATCAATTACGAATTGAACAAAATCAACACAAACAAAGAATATATGCAGTTAATTTGATACTAGTTAGATACCTAGGAAATAGCATTAAAAACTAGGAACTGTAAAATCTAGGAAATGTGTTTTTAATTCTAGATGCGGAAGTTTAAATTACTTAGAGCTAAGTTGATTAACTTTAACAACGTCATTAGTTAAAGGACATAGCATTTTGACTTAGCGGTTTGATTGACGTTTGATAGGCGGTAGGTGTTTCCAGGAGTGGCTCCATTTTTTTTTCTTAATATACAAATGAGATTAATGACAGCGTGCTAATGTTGGCGCAAGTTTTTCATAGTTTTCTTGGTAGATGACCTGTCAAACGATTTAAAAAATCCATACAAAAAGGTAGCCATTTTGGGCCAGACCAGGCACGCAGATCCAGACGGTATGGCACCTCCTTATAAGTATATTCTATACTCAAAGAGCGGTTCATCAATTTTGGCGGGAGTTTTTTACAGATGTCAAATCGCATTCTTTTTATGAAAATATTTCAACGTCCCTTGTTGGTTCTGCCAGTGTCAAGTAAAATAAAGCTTACTAGTAAGTAGTGGTGGGCAGAGTACCAGTTTTACCGAGTAACCGAGTACCGAGTATTACTCGGTTTAAAGTTTACCGAGCCGAGTACTCGGCCGAGTTACTCGGTATAGTTAAAGTAGGTAGAATTTCGCTCGAAGAAGCTCTGGAGCGAGTGGTAATAATGGTTTTAGAACTGTCCCTCCGCACCCCGCTAATTATTCATAATGAAAACAATAAACCGCAACCGACAAGTGGCAATTTAAAAAAAAAAACACTGCTTATGAATTTTTCTTCTAAATAATTATGATAATAGCAATTCATAACATTGCTCCAGCTGGGAAAAGATCTAAATATGTACTATTAGAAGGAATTAGACTATGATCTACCAAGCAGATCCAATGCGCAAGGTAGATTTATTTGTACCGAGTACTCGGCATTTTAACCGAGTTATTCGGCCGATTACGAGTAGTGAAAAAAGTGCCGAGTACGCCGAGTACCGAGTACTAACCGAGTACTCGGCCCACCTCTACTAGTAAGCCTAGAGGTAGGTGCGAAAATAGAAAAAAAAAACATAGGTATACAAAGACTTGTAAAAATTTATGTTCTGCTAAGACTAATCAATTTAATCAATTTTTGTTCTTACCAGCGTGATGCATTAGTAGGTATTGACTTGTAGAAAAAAACATTATTTTAAACACTTTTTTTAAATCTACAACTGACTCTTTCGTTGTCGAACAATAGAAAAAAAGAGATGATTCTGCAGAATGTTTTTCAAATACGTATTATTCATTTGCTTTTTTTTGTTACTTGTCAACTTCTTTTACAATAAACTATTAAATTTAATAAATAAAGAGATATCACACACGAGATGTCATAAATAAATTAAAAAATCCATAAAATAGAAACGCAGAACCAATATTTCTTCATTAGTGTTTAATTTATCAATGTCGACTTAATAACCTTGATCGTTTTGTTAACTCAAACGTGTTGAACGGATCAACGATCAAGAATAGTTAAATCTATGCGAATTCTATGCGAATATATCACGTTCGACCTTCCGGCACCTAAAATATTTGAATGAAATTTGTAAAAACAATGACACGGCTCAACTTATGATGGACGTGTCCTATTTTCTATCCAACGTCCATGTTTAGATGAGCTCTGACACAAAACTCTATCTGTCAAATGTATCCATTTTATATGTCGGCACCTTATATTTGAATGGAGTGAGTAATAAAAGATGTCAGAGTTCCACTTATCGTGGACTAGTCCCGATTTTTAGCGGACGGCCATCTTTAGATGAACTCTGACACAAAACAAACATTGACATTTACAAATAGGACTACCGTTTCACTACCTGTATAGCCAACATGAAGAAACGGCAAGAAACCTAAACCTTCTTAGTACAAAACGAATTTTAAAAATAGTTCTAGAACTAATGTAATTTTTTGACGTTTTTTCTATAGCCGAAACGTCATTTATCTGAGTTTATTCTAGGACTTTAAATAAAACTCGTTTTGTAATAAGAGGGAAAAGGTTAAGTATATTTAAGCTCAATACCTACATTCGCTACCAAAGAATTCAGACAAACATATGCCCTTTTGAGACCAACATATACCTATCTCATTTCACCCACCTTTCTCTACCAAGAAGAAAAGAGACAGATATCTAGCGTCAGTTACATAATCATTGTTGGTATTGCGTATAGTTTCTTGTATGTGATAAAATGTAGCGATAATAGCAATTAGCACTTTTCTTGGCGAAATTGTATGACATGGCTCTTGACTGCGCACCACGCCGGCCGCGGCCATTTTACTTTTTTTTTTTTTTTTTAATTTATGGCAAATAATATTGTGCATTCTGCCAATTTCAAGTGTAGTTAATCTTACTATATTGATATTATGTTGTAGTTACTATTATAATTAATACTAGAGGTTGCCCGCGGCTTCGTACACATTTACCGTATATCTTGAAAAAAAAAACATATCATAATATTATATAGCCTATGTGTAATTCTGATGTTTAAGCTACAATATTGCCAAGCTCCATCAAAATCTGTTCAGTAGTTTTTGCGTGAAAGAGTAACAAATATCCATCGGCACAAACATTGACATTTATAATGTTGTTATAAATCAGCCCATATATGTCCCCACCGAGGGGCACGAGCCTACTCTCATACAGAGAGTGATTAGGCCGTAATCCACCACGCTGGCCAAGTGCGGGTTGGCGGATTTCACATAGGTACAAAAAAAGCGGCGGCGGTAGCCCAGTTGGTAGAACGCTTGCCTCGAACTCCGAGGACGCGGGTTCGAATCCTGGTGCGGGCACGTACCTCTGAGTTTATTTCTCATGTACGTATCAATTTATTCGATTACCACTTGCTAACGGTGAAGGAAAACATCGTGAGGAAACCTGCATACACTAGAGAAGAAATTCGAAGATGTATGTGACATTTATAATAAGTAGGAATAAATACAAATACCCAGAATAGTTGAAATCGAACCCACGACTTATGATATGACATAGTAAGTCTCTACCAACTACGCCAACAGGCCAATAAACAAAAAAAATATTGATACCTACCTATTTCTAAATTCGAAAATCAAATTCTTAAGTCCTGTTTCACAATCTTCACATAAAATTTATCTGACAGATATTTTTCACTTGTTTCTGTCTAATGCAAATTCAAATTCAAATGTTTATTAGCACACCATAGGTATTAAAAATAGTTTAAAATAAAAGTATCCAGTACCAGGTATAGACCCTGAATAGGGCACGGCTATGTAGCGCAGCTACTTTAGGTATATATGTTACGGGCAATGTGATTAATGCGGGCAGTATGCATAATGCCCGGGCATTATGAATAATGCCCAGCTGTTTTGGGCAATGTGATTAATTACTATCAAAATAAATATATTATATAATATAAACTTATATCTAGTCTTTCTACCTAATGAGATCAAAGTTGAATATTAGGGGAAATTTCACACACGGTCACCTGACCCCAAACTAGGCAAATCCTGTACTATGGGTATCAGGGACTGATAAACATACATAGATAAATATTTAACACCCACGGAACAAACATTTATGCTCATCACAAAAATGTTTGTTAACCGGCGGGGATCGAACCCGCGACGCGTGCGTATGAGGCAGACTCACTACCGACTACGCTAACTTGCCTGTCAATAATTTCTGTCAATCAAAAATTTATAACATTTAAGTTTTACAATTCATGTTTTATGAAATAGAGATAGGTTTATCTGTCAGTTAAATTTTATCCATAGGTGGTGGAAACGGGCGCTTAATTTAATATGTTAACTAGTAATCAAATAAATAACTTCCGAGTTATAATCTAAGATTAACTAACCGCTGGCCGCGGTATTAGCTGGTTAACTGACCAGTTACATTATGTAACGGTTACATAAAGGGTAGTTAACTTGACAATTTTGTAGTTACATGTTCTACATAGCTAATAAATATAAGGTTTTAATGTTACGTCTTTAATATGCATAGGTAATTTAATAAGGTATTCCATAAAAAGCTCATTAAGTTTTTTTTTAATGGCAACTACCTTTGTGGATTCTGCCAATGTCAAAAAAAGGAGAGTTTACAAAACCAAAGAGAATGCATGCTTTTACAGATAAATAAATAAATAATTAATTAAACATCATGCCATTGCCATCATAATCTGTATTTTTATAATTTTGAACTAAGTATACTGGGTGTAACAGAAAGGGGGTATAATGCCGAAACATAGCATAAACATACCCAAGGAACATGGGTCGTAACTCGAAAAAAAAATTCGCCTCCCCATACAAAACGTCCGATCAGCTGATCGAGTAAGAATGGGCGATCCAAAAAAAATTTATTTTGGTTACGACCCATGTTCCTTGGGGAAAGTTGTTCAGTTTCATGGGGACTATCACTGTGTTTCGGCTTTATACCCCCTTTCTCTTACACCCAGTATAAGTAATTATACTCACATAAATGCAAAGCCTATATTATGTCCTAAGTATTGTTACAAATAGTACAGAATTCATAAAACTTTTTATTTCAAATCAATGTCTTAACACTAACAATGAATTTAGACACTGTAACACAATCTAGAATTCTAGACTCAATATTAAACCTAATGTAAAACCTACAAGAATTAACTCGGCACGCAAAAAGTATCGACGCACGTATAACAGAAGTATCTTGTTAATTATTGTATTAAGGTGGGAATTAGAAGGGCTTCCCACGATCTGGTTTAGGGTCTGACTAGAATGCCTAACCTTGGTCTAAACCTAGGTATCAAGTTTTAGCTTCAAGTATTTAGTATCTAGTGTTTAAGTCACGATTTCTCGAAAATAATTATTTAATCCTAAAAATATTATAAATGTCAAAGTTTGTGCCGATGGATGGATGTTTGTTACTCTTTCACGCAAAAACTACTGAACGGATTTTGATGAAACTTAGCAATATTGTAGCTTTCACATCAGAATAACACATAGGCTATATTATTTTGAGATATCGTTATTATTTTCCAAGATATGACGATAATTGCGTACGAAGTCACGGATTTTTTTTTATTTAATTATTTTGGTTTTTTTTATTTTTCGCGGAGTAATTTTATGATTGTATCTATTTATAATTATAATTTCTGATTAGAGAATCTAAAAAGGCGTTGCTAAGTTGCGAAACATCTCAAGTTAAATGTAAGTATAATTTTTGAGGCGACTAATAGTTCAAAAACTTAAAAAAAAAACTCATTCACTACCTACATTTATTTTTCGCCATTTTGTAAATCGAGAGCAAAAAGTTTCCAAATCAAATAATAATAAAAGATATATACCTATTTTAAAAATACATTTATAGCTTAAATTCTTCGAAAACAATTATTTCTGGAGGTCACTGGCTGTATGTAATTTCGAATCTCGGCCCATCAATTAGTGAAAAAGTTTGCAGATGTCAAGGTCAACTTGTCAATAAAGACCGGCTTTTGTTTTGTGCTCAACTAGCATTTTTTAAGTAGAGTCTTGGTTCTTAAGAACGTGTATAATAAACGAGTCTCAATTTAAGTTTCGTGTGTAAAATAAATAGCTGAAGTTTGGTATTTTTATGTTTATATTGTTAAAATTACGAAAAGTGTTCCAGTGGGCAGATTTTTGGAAAAAAATTGTAAGTAAAATCAAAGGCCCAAAAAACACGATGAAATGTTGTCTTCCTTGGTTTTAAATTATTCATTATAGTTTTAATTTATATAAAAGTTAAGCAATTGGTTTATAGTTCATGTAAAATATGTAAAGAGGGCGCGTAATACTTCCGGTGTGGCGAGATTAGTATTGAAGTAACTTTTAAAAGTACGTCAACGAAGCGTTAGTTTCAAGTATTTTGTTATAGAGGGCGCCACTTGCTTCCTGAAAAAAACTTGGCGGGGGTTGAAAAACTTTAGCGGCACTCGGAACTATTTCGTGGTCGGATAATATTTAAGATTATTGTTTAGGTTCATTGCTAGGTCATATTGCTTTCCTTAGTTAGATTTTAATATCCTTGTAACGTTTGGTTTATAATAATAATAGTTCTTAACCGGTATCTGCGTTTCTTTTATATCAGAAGTGTTCGGACCCTCGTTTTACCGTTCGCTATGCCGCCATTTTAAATTACTAATACTAGTTCATGAAAACGAAAACGCGCAGTAAGAAAAAACAAAAAGTTAGAACGCGTAAAACTAATACAAGTAAAGGGAGAAAAAGGGCTCGGTCACCCTCGTCGTCTAGTTCTTCTTCGTCTTGCTCAATGTGTTCGTCTAACGCGTCAAGTGATAGTTCATCGTCAAGTTCTGGGAGCAGCAGCAGCGGCGGCGCGTCACGGCGTAGCCGGTCCAGGTACAGGGCGTCTAAGGCCAAGCGGTCAAGGCGCTATTCACCTGAAACCGTGAGTAACAATGCTATTTTGTCTACTGTTGTTCCGGAATTTGACCCGTTGGTTGATTTGATAGTGTTAATGTGTGGATAAACGTTGTCGATGCCAATGTTTGCCAATGCATTTGGTAGGTCCGACGTGGTCCGACTAAGAAATTAAATTTCAAGCGTTACAAAAATTACGTAAAACGGCGAAAACTTGGTATGATTCTCTTTTAAAAAAACGAAACACGTTGGGCAAAATGGACGTGGAAGGACTGGCGTAATACATTGTTAGATACATTTGCAACGGAGTTAAAAGATTTAATGGAAATGAAGCCGACCGACGGGCAATCATTATACGAATTTGAATTTGGATTTTTTTTTTTGATAGAGATATAATTTTAATTATAGTTGGATCTATTGGAGATAAAAATATAAGTACAGCAGCCGAAGCTGGTAATTTTCGTTACTGTGATGATTTGGCTTCGTCTTTAGGTACTTAGTAAAGTTTATTCCAAGCCGGAGGTACAAAAAGACGTTTTTGAAACCACAGTTTTTGAGATTTAATACTAATAGTTTCGATCGGAAAATTAACAACGATTCTACTTCTAAAGTTTAAAAAAAAATGTTTTGTTTGTGGTGAACCGGGGCATATGAAGATGAATTGTAGACATAAGAATGATAATTTAAAAATGTAATTTTTGTAGTAAGCCCGGTCACTTGAAACTTGGATGCTTGTCGATCAAAACCAGTAGCTAAGAATGAAAAAAAACGGTTGAAATTAAATTGATTGAAATGCAGAGTACTAAAAAATTTTTTTTTTTTAAGCAAGTTACTATTAATAATTTTGATTGTCAAGCTTTTATTGATATGGGTAGTGACTGTTCTCTTATAAAACTTTTTATATCATTGAGTCGCTTTCGAGTTGTGAGGTATTGATCGGGAGGTATTATACTGAAAATTCTGACATAATGTATAGGTACTAGGATTGGGAATAATTTGACGTTTGAATAAGTATCAAAAGAACAGACCCTGGGTAGCAATTCTGCTAAATTGAGTTAGGCGACCAAACTATGGCCAACGGATAGACATTCGAAAGCAATATGTCACAAGTTTGGTATTCTCTTGAGTGCCACGATTATTAGTCGATTAATAGTCGATTAGTAGTCGATTGGTAGTCTATAGAGGGTTTTGTCTGCTGTCGAATGGCGAACAGAGTGCCGTTTGGAACTGCCACTCATGTGACATTGCGGAGTAGAATACCGATTGTGGCGTGGAGTAATAAAATGTACGGCCGATCGCTGTCCACTGTGAACTTGTCTGTTAGGAGAGTGCCAAAATGTGTCAATTCATGCGGTTCACATTCTGGAGAGACACCATTTTTCATTTGGTAATTGGAAGAATACGGCCCCAGGTTTTATTAATCGAGTCGTCAATGATCAATGTTAATTGTAAAGAACACTTAAAAGTTTTAACGACATTTTTGAGAGATTTCCTAAAGTAATTGCTAACGATCTATCTACTCTCGGTAAAATTTCAAGATAATGGTAAAACTATTAATTTAGATAAATGAATTTTTTTTTAAAGCAATGTAATTTTTTTTTGGTTATGAGATCTCCTCTGATGGAGTAGGTACGTCCCGGAACTAGGAAGTTAGACGCAATCAAAGATTACCCAACACCTCAAAATGTTCATCAAGTAGGTACGGCAGTTTTTAGGTTTGATTAAGTATTTTAGGAAATTTATTAAAAACTGTGCTATTTTATGTATAATATATCGTTGACAAAGCTACAAAGTGACTAGAACATAACGAAGCGGATTTTGTGCTGAAAACTGAGCTGGTTAATGCCTCGCTTTCAATATTTGATTCGGAATTAACTATAAGTAGTTGTTTATTCAGACGCTAGTCGTGACGGATTGGGTTGTGTTTTAACACAAAAGATTCTGGAGAAAAACCAGTTAATTTTTACAGCAGACAAACTACTGATGAAGAGAAACGATATCATTCGTTCGAATTAGGGTTTTTGGCTTTAACAGTCGGCTTACAAAAGTTTAGGCACTACATTTTGTAAAGTAGTTACTGACTGTAACGCAGTGCGTCATTCTGTAGATAAAAAAGAAGTCAACCGACGGATTGGTAGGTGGGTTCTCCAGACTCAGGAGTTTACTTTTGATATAGTTCATAGGCCTGGTCCACAAATTCAATATGTAGACGTCCTTAGTCGGAATCCCGTTCTGAAGTTGATGAAGAAGTTGATTAACTTTGATACATAATGAGAACATTATGTCAATTACCGAATCGGACTGGCTTTTGTCATATTTGTGCGATTAAATAACTGTTTGAGTCAGGCGATGCCGAGGCGCATGAACTAATATTGAATGACTATGAATTGTTGGGAAACAAAGTTTATCGTAGAACGGACTTTGGTAGGCGTTAGGTTGTCCCTAAAAGTTGTGTAAAGATTATTATTAAAGCAAATCATGATGATTTCGGTCATTTTGCTATAGATAAAACTATAGAACGAATAAGAGATAAATATTGGTTTTCTCGCATGAGAAAAACTGTAAAAAGTATGTGAAAAACTGTATTGATTGTATTTATTCGAAAACTCCTTCAGGTCAGAAACCAGGTGAATTGTTTCCTATTCCAAAGTATGCCAGACCATTCCATACATTGCACGTGGATCACTTGGAACCTTTTGTTAAAACCACAAAACAACATACGGGCGGATTATTCCCGGATTAGTGTTAGTTAGGTTAAGTTTAGTTTAGTTTAGCGGTCATATTTCATTTATTAGAGTGAAATATTTTTAATAACATATTCACATGTATTTTTGCAATAAATTAACTGTCCTTTAAAAATACGGATTTATTAGTTTTAGTTGATGCTTTTACTAAATTTGTTTTCATTGCCGCAGTTTGTAGTACAAAGTCTGTGGGAGTTGTTAAAGAGCTTAATAATTTTTTTAAAGTATTTGGAAACCCCAAGCGAATCATTTGCGATGCAGGGAGTGCATTACTACGAAATTATTTACGAATTATTATAAAGATAAATGTATTCGTTATCACGTTATTGCTACGGACATGCCACGCTCAAAGACAGGTGGTGGAAAGATTTAACCGCACTTTTCTGGACGCGTTAAGAAGTATGGGTGCTGACACGGATTCTGACAGATGGGATCAGAATATAACACAGATACAACAGGGCATTAACAGTACAGTTAATAAAACTACGGCTGCGGTCCCTAGTGAAGTAAAGGGACCGCAGCGAGGACGGCGCTTGGATGTTGTCAGGCGACTTTTGTTAGCTTTCGGTCATAATTTTAATAGTCTAGTGCGAATGCTTCGAACGTGATTGATTCGTATGGAGACATAATATCTGAATCCGTGATATTGGTAGTGAGTGTTAGCGTCGGCCTTAGGTGACGCTAAACAGGAAAACCAATGAGTAATGGCCGTTGAGGGAAAAGCGGGTGATTCAGATTTATGCAGGGACGAATCACGTTTAGAGTATGAAAGAGAGTAAGCTTCGTCGCAGGCCAACGATGGAATTGCGATGGAAGCCTGATAATACGAATGATTATTGATTATCTTATCATGCTGGCCGTCGAAGGAACAGATGATGTTGATAATAATAATCGAAGCTTCAAAGGTGGTGGTGGATTACAGTAAGGCGGCCGCCGAAGGAATAGCTTGCTGTAATGTCACCACGCATGCGATGACGACGCTCAGTTTAACTTTACTCAATGAATTTCATGTGATGTCATTTTGTTCTCAGCATTCTGCACCAGACATGAACGCTTTCGGGACGAAAGCGTGCGCAGGACGGCCGGATGTTGTCTTCCTTGGTTTTAAATTATTCATTATAGTTTTAATTTATATAAAAGTTAAGCAATTGGTTTATAGTTCATGTAAAATATGTAAAGAGGGCGCGTAATACTTCCGGTGTGGCGAGATTAGTATTGAAGTAACTTTTAAAAGTACGTCAACGAAGCGTTAGTTTCAAGTATTTTGTTATAGAGGGCGCCACTTGCTTCCTGAAAAAAACTTGGCGGGGGTTGAAAAACTTTAGCGGCACTCGGAACTATTTCGTGGTCGGATAATATTTAAGATTATTGTTTAGGTTCATTGCTAGGTCATATTGCTTTCCTTAGTTAGATTTTAATATCCTTGTAACGTTTGGTTTATAATAATAATAGTTCTTAACCGGTATCTGCGTTTCTTTTATAGAAACGCAACTGAAACTGCTAGTTACTTTTGAGTTACATCGAAGTTTCTGCTATAGACTTCTTTAGAAAACCACACACGATGCAACTAGTTTGAAACGTTTCGTTTCAGTTGCGTGTGTTCTGGGTCTTAATATTATTTTATAGTTTTCAAAAGTAATTAGGTACCTACCTACTTAGGTACATAAAAAGAAACGTAACTTTTGCTCTTGTCAGTGGAGTAATCGCCATTTTGAAAATAAACACGGAAAAAACTTATTTTTTTGACCCAATAAGGCAATTACTTAACATTGGCTAAATTAGGTTAAACTTCGCTCAAAATATTAAAATTAATTGATTCTTTTTTTAAATACTCCTATTTTTAAGACACGATATTTTTAATAGGTACATACCTACCTACTTATATTTTATGTGTAATATTTATTTTGATTACATACAATTTTCAAAATTAAAAAGATATTGCTGCATATACTGGGTGTAACAGAAAGGGGGTATAACGCCGAAACACAGCGACTGTCCCCATGAAACTGAACAACTTTCCCAAGGAACATAGGCCGTAACTCAAAAAAAAATTTCGCCTCCCCATACAAAATGTCCGATCAGCTGATCGCGTAAGTATGGGCGATCCAAATTTTTTTTCGAGTGGTCTATGGTCCTTGGGAAAAGTTGATCGATTTCATGGGGCTATACAGGCAGTGAATCGGCATTACTTTTAGATCAAAAAGTGACATCAAAAAAGTGTAATAAATTTTGCCTATTTTTGAATAAACACTTTTCATTTTCATTATCGCTGTGTTTCGGCTTTATACCCCCTTTCTGTTACACCCAGTATAAAATATGACTCTATTGCGGGAATTAGGGTACCTAGGTAGCTTTATCAAAAATATTGAATTACATATTGTATATATCAGAGAAACTGAACTTTCTCGTTGCATTCTGTACGGAACCCGTTTTATTGTGTAATTTATGCAACCGTGATGACAAAATGCATTATATGACACACATATTCTTGTTAACTAACCTACGTGTAGTCGGCCTATTTTAACCATAGACATTCCATAGATATTTCAACCATAGAGATGAAATCCTACTAATATTATAAATGTCAATGTTTGTGTCGATGGATGGATGGATGTTTGTTACTCTTTCACGCAAAAACTACTAAACAGATTTTGATGAAACTTGGCAATATTGTAGCTTATACATCAGAATAAAACATAGGTTATATTATTTTGAGATATCATGTTTTTCTTCCAAGTTATGACGATAAATGCGTAGGTACGAAGTTGCGGGCAGCCTCTAGCATATCTAAAAAAACAGACGAATTAAGAACCACCTCCATTTTCGATTGGATTGTTTAAAGTCGGTTAAAATAACCTTACATAAAGGGTCATCGACCTCATTAGACTATTGCAGCATCATTACAAATCAGGGTCACTAGAACCCATCATATTATGGTGTTCATCACGCAACTCTCAACCTGACACCCGGTTATTATCGCCACGCATATGATTGAAGTGTCCAGTTAACTAATTCAATGTATAATTACCTAATCATAGTTGATTTGGCGATGAATTGAACGGCAAAATTATGTTCTGATGATTATTTTATTTATATGAAGGATGTTATTATTATTAGGGTCAAGGGAACTTTATTATATTTATTTAATTATGCACCCGGATCGATGGGCCAAGATTTCTACCAACTGGTTGCCGCTTGACGGCCACAGAGGTAGAGGTCGGCCTAAGAGGAAATGGCGTGACGATCTGGATGCATACTTGGCAGACTGGCCAGAGGTTGCCGGAGATAAGAAGGCATGGAAGAATGCGGGGGAGGCCTTTGCCCAGCTGTGGGACACATTAGGCTAATAAAAAAGAAGTTTTAAGCAATTGTGTAGATAGACTTTAATCGTTCATCAGAATTGGAATGTATTATCTCCTGCATTTGAACTGCGACTAACAAAACAAACGTCATGGTGTGTGCGGCGACACAGATATCGAAATTAGCCATACAAATTCGAAATTAGCCAGTTTGCTTTACAAAGGTTTATTAATGACAATAGGGCATGGTGCGTAAATGCTCTAGCTCCACAAGATCGTAAATTTATAAGTTGTTCTTTTGTAAACACATGATTGTAAACAATATTTTTAAAAAGAGCAACCTCTAGTGTTTCTTGCTGGCTTCTTCTCTGGGGAATCTGCCTACCGAAGTCAGCGTAGCTTCCCTCCTTTACCTATGTTTTTCTCTCTTTTTTTTGTTTCTTTTAATCAATCATTATGTTTTTTTTATATAATTATTATTTTGTGACGAATTCAAGTGTAAATTTAATGTTACCTACGAATAAATTATTTTTGAAGTTTGAAAGATCGATTCTTTATCGCCCTTTACTGTACGACGTACGTTATTGTCTTGGTTGGTTAAGGTAGGTAGAAAATGTGTAGATTCTCAGAAACATTCTCTTACATGGCGACGTATTGTTTTCCCTCCTAACTGGCCACGGCCCGGACACGTCCGGCCCGAATCTGTGTAGTGTCTATCTACACAGATTAAATATGTTTTTTTCCCAAAAGAAGAAGTCAGACTACCTATTACGAATTAAAGAAACTGGCGTTTTGATTGTTAAATTCTTGTTTACGCCAATAATTTGAATTGCAAATAATGTTTTTCTATGGTTCTTGAATATTAAATTGAAAGGCAAATATAATTTATGTTTGGTGGTTTAACAGGTTTTATAATTAGGTAGTTAAAAGTAGGTATGTATGTAAAAAATGGGTATTTTGCTTGTTACTAAGAGAGAAGAGGAAAAAACGATAACTAAGAATTTTTATAGCATAGAGAAACTCTATCATTGTGGATTCTGCTAATATCAAGCGAAGTAAGGCTTACTATACCTGATCATATTTTACTATATTTTTTACGCTATCAGAGACCGTGTTAAATGAAAAGTCGCGGGGGAGGCCTTTGCCCAGCAGTGGGATCATGATGGCTAGCAAAATATATTTTTTTTTACATTTTCAGTACTTATAAAAAAAATTTTTTATGAAGTATTATACTTTTATTAAAGAAATACTATAAGTACATACATAAGTATTATAAACAAAAACTCCCAGACTTAAGACAAACTTCTCTGTACGTCACAGCAATGTTTGTCTCTAGTGGAAATCGAATCCACGACCTATGGCATGGCAAGCAGGGTCACTGCCAACCACGCCAACTGGCTAGTCTAATGCTACCTACACACCAAAGCCGCCGGCATGCCGCCGGGCTAGGCCGACGGCTTTACGTCATACGAATGGCAGCTGTCAAAAAAGCCGGCGGCTTTGGTTTGTAGATACCATTAACCACTTCCCGATTTGAACACTCGAAGCTCGTAATAAGAGTAAAAAAATTGGTATTTCTTCAAAGTTTAGCCCCAATGTTACATTTTGAACGTCAATTAACCCATTTTTACCTATTATCTCAAGAATTTTTTACGTAAAATTACCACACGAAATCCAAATTTGGCATTAATGCGATGGGTTAAATGATAGAGTCCTATACGTGCCTACAGTCTCTCAAAAGTAAAACAGACTAATGTAGCAACAAGATTTATACTGTTATTATATGATAAAAATCTTAACGTTTGAGTTGACATGTTGGTAACAATATAGACCTTACCACACCTTACGCATGCGCGGTTGCGGTACTGTTGCGGTTTGACGTTTTATATGAAAAAGTATACGTTCAAATTGAGAAACCTTCTCCCTTTTTTTGAAGTCGGATAAAAAAGTGAACCGCTTGGTTCAAACCACGGTTTTGGTGCGGTTTCGAAGATGTATGATCAAATTGCAGATTCGTTTAGTTACTTAGGTATTGATCTATTTTTATAACGTGAAGTTAGGATCCTGTGCCAGCATAACAATGCTGTCTACACACCAAAGCCGCCGGCATGCCGCCGGCTTTTTAACCCCCGACGCCAAAAGAGGGGTGTTATAAGTTTGACCCCTCTGTCTGTGTGTCTGTCTGTGTGTCTGTGTGTCTGTCTGTGGCACTGTAGCTCCTAAACGCGTGGACGGATTTGGATGCGGTTTTTTTTAATTTAAAGCTGGTATTCCTGGGAGTGTTCTTAAATATATTATATGCAAATCGGTTCAGCCATTTCATGGTCATCAGCTCTTTTGTCGGCTGTGGTAGGGTTGTAAATCCAATTTAACAGCAGATATGTCGTGTTTGGATTCATTTTGATCAGTGTTTAATTCTTAATATAGTGCAATGGTGACAACAGGCGAGGAGCTGATGAAGGAGTCAGAATTTCCAACATTCTTGAAAATGTAACAGCAGATATGTCGTGTTTGTATTCGTTTTGATCAGTGTCCAATTCTTAATATAATGCAATGTTGACAACAGGAGGAACTTATAATAATTATAATATAATAAAAGTTTAAAAATTTCAAAATAAAAATTAAATTAAGAATTTAAAAACCCCCGACTATAAAAAGTAACAAATAAGTAGTATTTAACTTTCTTACAAACTTCATTTTGTCGGGGGACCGCTAAGTAACTTGGTGGGTACGCACATATACCTATCATAAATAATCATATTGTGATATCAAAATTTAATAAATACCTGTAAAATGTTTTAAATGAATCGATGAGTATAATATATTCGTAAGGAAAATAGAATGCGGTCCCTCGACGTAATGAAGTTTGTATGAAAGTTAAATACTACTTATTTGTTACTTTTTATAGTCGGGGGTTTTTTGACAGCTGCCATTCGTATGGCGAAAAGCCGCCGGCCTAGCCCGGCGGCTTTGGTGTGTAGATAGCATTAGGTTTCTTGTCGTTTCTTCCTCTCGGTAGTGAAGCGGTAGTAGTTTTGAGTTTTTACTTAATAAAAACCACGTCAAAAATTTACTAAAATTGACTTTGAATAAAAATATTGTGAATTTATTCTTAGCATAGTGAAGAAAAAAATATTGTATTAACAGGGAGATCCCACTGTAGGGCACTCAAACAAAATTCCTTTTTATAAGGACGGACTGTGAATGCCCAACGGCCTCAAATAAGTAGTTTATATTACTATGAAATGCAACAGTTGTAGAATCTACCTACTTATCTAATACAACTGTAGAATCTACTCTAAATTCTAATTAAAAATAAAGCAATCGCTGTTATTCAATTGAAACAAACCTGAACCAATCTCGTTTAGAACAAAACACTTTCGAAATGTCACAATAAGCACCGACAACTCACAAATTAAACCATAATCTCACAAAAAGATATAAAACCTCCTTTTAAAAACTTCAAATTCAAAAAAGTTTCAATCACTCTTTGTTGTTTAAAAAAATATAAAATTCGAATTTAAAAAGTTTGTAATGCGTTCGGATACAAAGCGGCCGGCTTTGGCGCCAACTCGCGACGAAATGTCAAACTCGTGAGCGCGCGAAAGGTTGCTCTTGGCGGGGCGAACTTTATGTAGCATGCAGAATTGAGTAGTGGACAATTTGAAATAGTCTAATTCTTCATTAACTTGTTGTATTTTTGATGATTGTGATGATATTATAAATTTTATATATTCACTGAAAAAAAAATAGTTTTCAAATTATACCAATTAATAAAATTAAAGAAAAAAAAACCTTTTTAAAAACAAGCTTTTATTATTTGTTTATAAAATGAACTAAAAAGTTAAAAATAAATTAACTCTAAAAAGAAATATAACACTTTGTAACTTGATTGTAACCTTTAACGACAAATAAGCGTCTTCGTCTAGGACAAAATAATTCCATATTGTACAAATTTATTTAATTTTAACACTAAAACTTTTCACCATACATAATTATTCAATCTCGTCCCCCCTCTTTATCATAGTCCCCATTTATAAATGAAAGCGTGTTACATTGTGATAGCTTGAGGAAAATGAGTATTTAATTAATACAACACAACATTTTTCTTTTTAATTTGTTAAATACAACATATAAGTTGTATTTAATTAATACATCACAACATATTCCTCAGGCTATCACAATGTAACACGCTTTCATTTATAAATGGGGACTATGATAAAGAGGGGGGACGAGATTGAATAATTATGTATGGTGAAAAGTTTTAGTGTTAAAATTAAATAAATTTGTACAATATGGAATTATTTTGTCCTAGACGAAGACGCTTATTTGTCGTTAAAGGTTACAATCAAGTTACAAAGTGTTATATTTCTTTTTAGAGTTAATTTATTTTTAACTTTTTAGTTCATTTTATAAACAAATAATAAAAGCTTGTTTTTAAAAAGGTTTTTTTTTCTTTAAATTTATTTTTTACTTTTTAGTACCTCTATTTTTAATTCGAGATTTACTACGACGTAGTTCGCAGCGCGTAGCAGCGTTATTCCGTTATGAAGTCCGTAGTTGAGGTTGCGTCGTTTAATTACGGAGTTCCTATGGCCACCTTCCGGCTCCAACATCAGACCCTGGTTACCATATAGTATCAAAGTACTCGTCAAGACTAATCCAATGAGCCCAAACTAGATGGGGTTGCGTCGTTTAATTACGGAGTTCCTATTTCTACCTTCCGGCTCCATCATCAGACCCTGGTTACCATATAGTATCAAAGTACTCTACAAGAGTAATCCAATGAGCCCAAACTCGATAGGGTTGCATCGTTTAATTACGGAGTTCCTATGGCCACCTTCCAGTTTCATCATCAGATCCTGGTTACCATATAGTATCAAAGTACTCGTCAAGACTAATCCAATGAGCCCAAACTCGATAGGGTTGCATCGTTTAATTACGGAGTTCCTATGGCCACCTTCCAGTTCCATCATCAGACCCTGGTTACCATATAGTATCAAAGTACTCGTCAAGACTAATCCAATGAGCCCAAACTCGATAGGGTTGCATCGTTTAATTACGGAGTTCCTATGGCCACCTTCCGGCTCCATCATCAGACCCTGGTTACCATATAGTATCAAAGTACTCGTCAAGACTAATCCAATGAGCCCAAACTCGATAGGGTTGCATCGTTTAATTACGGAGTTCCTATGGCCACCTTCCGGCTCCATCATCAGACCCTGGTTACCATATAGTATCAAAGTACTCGTCAAGACTAATCCAATGAGCCCAAACTCGATAGGGTTGCATCGTTTAATTACGGAGTTCCTATGGCCACCTTCCAGTTCCATCATCAGACCCTGGTTACCATATAGTATCAAAGTACTCGTCAAGACTAATCCAATGAGCCCAAACTCGATAGGGTTGCATCGTTTAATTACGGAGTTCCTATGGCCACCTTCCGGCTCCATCATCAGACCCTGGTTACCATATAGTATCAAAGTACTTGTCAAGACGAATCTAATGAGCCCAAACTCGATAGGGTTGCATCATTTAATTACGGAGTTCCTATGGCCACCTTCCAGCTCCATCATCAGATCAGCTCCATGTTACCATAATATTGCATTGTCACGCGATATACATAAGCATGCAAAATTTCAGCTCAATCGGAAACCGGGAAGTGGATCAAATTTAAGTTGCAAGATTTGATTACAGAACGACAACGGGACAGGTGAAACTAAATAAAAGCTTGTAATAAAAAAAAAATAGGTAAAAAAACTTTTTAAGTTAAACGGTTTTATGTTAAACATATCTACATTGCAATGTTTAAGATAAATGTACTAAAAACCAAAAAATAATAAAATAGACACAGTCGTGGGAATTATAAACATATGCATAGACTAGACTAAAATAAAACCGTGGGGCACGTCAATTGTCTACAAATTATCGACTTAATGTGCGATAGAAGAATCGTTTAATTCGTCGTTAGGCAGTTGGCCCGCAGACGGTGAGGAAATTACTTACTATTTTCTTGCTCATGGAAATTCCAATAGTTATACACTCCATATAAATAAAAGAGATGTTTCAACGAGTTTATCGTTGGACATTCACATCACACTGCTGGCTGGCGAAGAATCGTTTCACTGCTCGTAGTTTGTCTTTAATCGACAAAACATATGATAAAAGTACTACTCGCTCAACACTATGAAACCCTAAAACTCGCTTATAATCGAGCTTGCTAGCTTGTTTCCACATTCTAGCCCTACTTATCACACGTCCATCGTTGTCGGTTGAACAACTGCCTTATTATAGTGTAACATTACAAAACAAACATTTTAATCAACGATTGTAGACAATTGACGTGCCCCACGGTTTTATTTTAGTCTAGTCTATGCATATGTTTATAATTCCCACGACTGTGTCTATTTTATTATTTTTTGGTTTTTAGTACATTTATCTTAAACATTGCAATGTAGATATGTTTAACATAAAACCGTTTAACTTAAAAAGTTTTTTTACCTATTTTTATTTTCTAGTTTTTAGTTTTTATTTCGCATTCTGTTTCATTCATTTAGTGCTTCATTATTGCAAGGTTTCTTGCCCGTTAGTTTATTGCAGTCCAACTCCTCTATACGTAGTCCCTGCAAAGCTCTTACTCTACAAAGAGCCACGTAGGCTTGACCTTCTTCAAACAGTTTCGCACCTAAGTATACGATTGCGTGATCCACAGTGCTGCCCTGCATAAATCTTGACTTGGGTGGTGGATTCAGGCTGGATTAATCAGATACCTAAATTACAGATTCAATTTCTAAATTTAAATCTTATTATTATACGCCATTTAGTGGCTGCGCCCATCTTAAATATTCAGGTTGTATAGTGCACTGAATTCTTCTTGGCAAGCCCTTTTATTTGATACCCATATTGGTGGGATTGATAAAAAAATTGTTATCAGCCATTTGGTAGCGGCGGCCATCTTAGATTTCAATTTTTCATAGTAAATTGTATTCTACTTGTTGAGACCTTTCATTTGATACCCATATTGATGGGATTGATAAAACCTAAGTTATCCGCCATTTTGTAGCGGCCGCCATCTTGGATTTTAATTTTATATAGTACATTGTATTCTACTGGTTGAGCACTTTCATTTGATACCCATATTGATGGGATTGATAAAACCTAAGTTATCCGCCATTTTGTAGCGGCCGCCATCTTGGATTTTAATTTTATATAGTACATTGTATTCTACTGGTTGAGCACTTTCATTTGATACCCATATTGATGGGATTGATAAAACCTACGTTATCCGCCATTTTGTAGCGGCCGCCATCTTGGATTTCAATATTTTATAGTATATTGTATTCTGCTCGTTGAGCCCTTTCATTTGATACCCATATTGATGGGATTAATAAAACCTAAATTATCCGCCATTTTGTAGCGGCGGCCATCTTGAATTTATAATGATAATGAATAAACATAATTGTATTGTCACCAAAATCCAAAGTTTATACAAAATTTCAGATTAATCGGTTGACAGGAAGAGGGTGAAATTTGAATTACTAAATTTGACCCAAGAAAACAAACGGGGTGAGCTAAATAAAACCGTTTAAAAAAAAAAGAGCGATTGTATTCATATTTCTTTTTTTTATATAAATAGTAAGTATTCTTTTAGCCTAAACCGTTCCATTACCTACATTTAGGATTTATTAAGATGTTAATATAAAAACGGCCGGCACTGTAACTACTAAAGCCAAAACATTTTAGTTAGTAGTAAGTACCTAAGTACCTAGTCATTTACAAAACTGTCCGAAACTCAAACTTTACTATTGATATAAATATTAAAATATTGTTTGCCGAAACTGGTCTAGGTCGTTCAATGTAATAGTGCATTACTGTATAAATATAAAACGTAATCCGGAAGAAATATGCAATGCATATAACCTTGCTGTGTAATATTAAACTCATTGACCGATTTTTTTGGTGTATTTTTTTTTGTGCGTAGGCTGTGGCTTGCACCTTTAAAAAGTAAGTTGAGAAATGTCAATTTGGGTTGTATTTTGGCGCCATTTATTTGTACCATCAACGTTTTATTTCACAAATGTTCGAAGACTGTTTGTTTAGCGATTGTAAAAATAGATGGGGTTTGAATATCCTAACGTTTTTATTTAAAGAAACCCGACTGATGACTTTTTTTTTTATTTCTGTGTACCTACCCAGTGTCTTACAGTAAATACGAATCTAACAACACCTCCCAACCTAAAATCCATCAACCGTTTAAGCTTTGGCGTGGCAAAGATTTATACATGCAAACATACATACTTACTCTCGAAAAACATAACCCTCCTTCTGGCGCATTCGGCTGAAAATGTTTTTGAGTCAAAAACTTTTTTAGGTTTAGGGTGAAAAAACGTGAAAACAAGCGCACATTTCCAAGAGGTCAAATTTTAGAAGTTTTCGCTTTAAAGCTTGTATTCTTACCTATGTGATTCTTTCTAATTATTATTCTTAATCTTATTTTATGAATCATATCGAATGAAACAAACAACATTCAATACCTCACTTCATAGGAAGACGTCAAGTAAGACAGTGTCACGTTATTTGACATGACAGTTATGCTAATGACCATTTTGAGTGCTACCTACCATAAAGGTGGAAAAAAAACATACTGGTCTCACGTTGCGTGTGACCAGTGTGCTTCTAATCATTATTATAGGGTGACTTTAAATTAGTGAACGATAGAAAAGGATATGCATATACTCGTGATAACAAACAACTTTCACTATGGGAACAAGGTCGAATTATTTTAAAAAATTTGAACTCCTCATACAAAATGCATCAGCTGATAGTATGGGGGAACAATATTTTTTTACGATTTTTAACTTGACCCCATAGTAAAAGTTGTTTGTTATTACGAGTACATGCATATTATATTCTATCGTTCACTAATTTAAAGTCACCTTATATATTTCTATGGAGCAGATGTCGTAATGCGTTGCGTACGTGGAAACGATCTATCTTTAATTAATTATTTTTTTTTATACATAAATTTATTGTGATTTTGTTATTCTGGCCGATATCTACGTACAATTTTCCCTTCACATAATATCAAATCAAATCTCTAAGCCCTTGAACACACAGTACTCATAAGTCTATGTAATTGTAAGCGGAAGGCCGGCGCGCACCGGAACGCCGCTTGCGACATGCGCACACGCATACGAGCCAATGAGCACTGATTTTACTAGTCGTAATTTTTGAGATCGATATTAATTAGGAAAATGAATTCAAAAACAGAAGAATTTAATGCTCATTTTGCTTTGACTGTGAGCTATTCAGCTGCTATTCCTTACTTTTAAAATAACTGAAGAATCATTTAACTATATCATTATGTAATTTAAAGAGCATCTTCTGTTTTATCGATCTATTTCCCACCTTGCGTGCGATTTCCTGATACTTTAGTTATACAACCCAACTAAATACAAGTTCATGCTAGTTATATAAAAATTATGAAGTTATAAAGATAATTATGAACATACTACAAAATATAATAAAAAATAAATAATACATAGTATTAAAATTATAAAACGACGATTTAGCAACGCCATTGTTAGCCATAAGGTTTTTTTACTGTTACTTCCGACGGATGATCTCTAGATTGTAATATTTGTACATATCCGGAATCTTTGTATTATCTTAATATAATTATTTTATTACAATGGCAACACTTGAAAATTACTGTTATTTGAAGGGTTTTTGGTGCGAAACGTCCATATTCAATTTGGGCTATGATAAGGTTTAAAATTGTATTTTTTAATTATTCTGTTAGATAATTTATCTGGATTATAAATATGACATACCTTGAATAGATTTGTTAAGAAAGAAGTAAGATTATAGTAATTTGAAAGGAGTAGTTTCTAATGGTATCTACACACCAAAGCCGCCGGCTTTTTTGACAGCCGCCATTTGTATGACGTAAAGCCGCCGGCTTAGCCCGGCAGCATGCCGGCGGCTTTGGTGTGTAAAAAGCCTTAACTAGGCGTGGCAGATAATATAGTAGTGTACCTATCTACAAAATCTGTATAGGCTTACATTAGCCGGCAGCTAAGTTAGAAACAAGCCAATATTGTTAACATGTGCTTGAATGACCTTGATATTTTCAAACTTTTCAAATCCGTGGTTTTATCGGCTACAATTTTTATAGGAAGATATTCTCAGAACAGAATCCTACAAGTGTGATTAGCTTTATAAAAAAGCTCTACCTAACGTATCTCCGTTTAATTACAGGATCCCAAACACGAAAAGTAAATAGAAGCTCTTACCGCACACGTACGTATAGCCGTACACTTGTTGAAGCCCGACTGCTTGAACCCGTGTGGTGAACTATAGGCATTCATTTGCTGCGGTACCTACACGCGACTATTCGAGCAGTCGCGACCGCTTCAATAGTATCCGCGTGGTCGCGGCTTTAAACAGCCAGGGGCCCAAGTCCGCTAATTTAAAATAGCCTCAGTTATGTCAATGTCATTTTTTGAAACATTTGGTCGCAATCAATGTAAGGCTTTGTTTAGCAGAATATCAAATGTGTCTAAAATTACCATTGACACTCTGCCGACACACAACTAAATCTATTTTAAATTAGCAGACTTGGGAGCCTGGTCTCAACTGCTTTAAGCAGTCCCTGTACGGCCGCTCTTATTGTGTCGTAATGAAAACCAGCATCTTGACATTTACGATAGTAAATATCTACTTAAGATTGAGTAATGGCTTGTTGTAGTCAAACGCTGCTAAGTAGCTATCTGTTTGGATACACAGTATGTCAATTTGTTTGTAATAATGTGGTATTTAGGTGTTGAAATTTAAAGATGGTATTCTTTAAGGCTCAGCGCGAACGGGCCACCGACCACAGCCACCAGTGGCCAGCGACGGCGACCTAACACGCTTTTTCATATGAATTGTATGGCGATGCCGCACACGTGTAGCCGGTGGCAGCTTCTCGCTACAGTAGGTAGAGCTCGCTCGCTTCTGACATTGTGGCGGTAGCGCGCGACAGCCACTTTCTGTGGCCCGTTTGCGCCGACACGAAATTTAAGGGCCTTAAGAATGTTTTCACACCTACAGTTCTGTTGTAGTTCGACCGCAAATGTAAATAAGTACCTTAAGTTAGTAATCATTTTTTAAGAAAAAAAATATGGGTTAGCGTTACGTGTGAAAAGTGTGCTTCATAATATTTATATGGAGCGTACTAGCACTGCACGATCGATCGGGCGTACGCGACGCGCGTTTCACCCGCAAGTAAGGAAGCGCCATGTCAGTAGCAGCAATAAGTGTGATGGAGGCCTAACTTAATTGATTCGTAAACTTAAGGTAAATGATAAAGAAGATATTATCAATCAGCTCGTGAACGTCCACTGTTGGACAAAAGCCCGCCAAGGATATCCACAACGACCGGTAATAAAGAAAAAGAAATAAATAATTTAAATTAATTTTATTTTCTCTAATAAAATTAAATATAAGCTATGTACAGCTAATGACAACATCACCATTGTTAATTTATTTCTTTAAATTCATAATATAACAATAACATAAGTACTTTATTTTAAACAATGTATTTTAACTTGTGCGATAAATAAATTACTTGAGAAAAGGCTATTACGCGTTAGCGGTTGAAAAGCATCTGCGGTTTGACGTTTGATGTGAGAAACGCCAATCGCGCTCGGCGGTTAACTTGTGATTTTTGCGTGGTTTCATATCAAACGTCAAAGCGCGAAGACTATTTCTTATAAAACAATCCGTAAACAACCGATAGGACGCTTACGCACTAGCGGTTGCAATTTGCTATTAAAAAACGCGACCCACGGTAGGTAGTTGACCTGCGGTTTCTTCACAGTTTCATACGTCATACCGCGACCGCGCCGGACCCGCATGTGCGTAAACGCCTAAAATACGTCAAAACCTTACTCGTACATTTTTGTAAACTAATATTTTAGTCTTTTGAACACAAATGTCACATAATTATAACCTAATCATTTTTACATTCAAACTCTTTTAGTCATCTTTTTGAATATAAATTAATATTTAATTGAAGCAAAATATCATTCATAAACATTTGCTATTTTTTTAACTAGTTGCAAGGAAAATTAAATACATTATGGTATCTACACACCAAAGCCAACGGCTCGACGGCTTTTGACAGCTGTCATTCGTATGACTCAAAGCCGCCAGCCTAGCCCGGCGGCATGGCGGCGGCTTTGGTGTGTAGACGCCATTAAAATTAAAATTAATTAATTTTGCTCAATTAAAATACGAAGAATACCCTTCTCCTGAATATTTATCATCTGACCCACTATCTTTCGAATCTGAATTATCAACATCAGATTTCTCTCTGCCATAATCTAAAGAATTTAATCCTAAATCTTTCTTGTACAGGATCTCTTCGGAACTTGTAGTGTTTATACTTGGGAAATCTCTTAGGATCTCTTTTGAGAAGCCACTTATATCTCCTAGAGGCTTCAGCTTTGCTTTTGTCAGTTTATCTTTTGAAGCTTTTAAAGGATTATCTGTAGTCGCAGTTCTATTTAGCTCAGCTTTAACTTCTTCTTCGTAAGATTCGTCAAGCCAATCTATTTTAGATTTGCTCACACTTGCTGAATCATCATCGTTTTCTGCGCTTTTAAACGAGAGTTTTTCCGTTGGTTTTTCAGTGTCTGCAACTGTAGTTGTAGTCTTTTTAGACCTTTCTATAATTTCGTCCTCTAATTCACCGGAGAACGATTCAAATTTTGTTTCGTTGCTCGTTAATATTCGGTTTTCCATCGGAGCTTCTGTTGGTTCTGTAGCTTCAGTGGTCTCTGTTGTAGTTTCAGTACTAGTACTAAAATCTTGTGTAGAAAAGTCCGTTGTTGACGGAAACGTTGCCATATAAACTTTAGTATAAAGTATAGGCTCTGTAAAGATTCGTTTCTCAGTGATTAGTTCAGTGGCAAGTGTAGTGGTTTTTGGAGGAGCTAATTCCAGTCTTTGTGGAGCTAATTCCAATCTTTGTGCTATTAACGCAGGTCTGTAAGTTCTTTCTTCATCAGCTGAATTTTCTTCTACAGAGCGATCAAATGGGTGATATTTCGATTCGTCTAAAGAAGTATTGTTATCTTCTTTAGAGATCTTATTGTAATCAGATGCGCTGTCTTCTCTTGACAAATTGGCTTCCAAAGATTCTATAACGGGTGTTGTTCCACTTATATTATACAGGTTTGAAGCTCTCATTATGGCGATGCTCTTCCTGTTGTCTTCAATTTTAGATGGGTTGTTGCTCGGTGTTTTTATGTCTGGAGCGTTTTTGATGGCGTCTATCAGCAAATCTATTCCATCTTTTGCTGTAATTACATGATTTGGATTATTATTGTTTAAAATAGAATTAGGAAAAAGTTAAATAAATGTAAGTAGCAGAATTACTTCTTAAAAATCATTTCAAAACAATTTATTTGAACAGAAATAGTTTTGTTCTTTATGTAGACGAAAATTTTAAAACAAAAACTTTTCAATTAGATACCAAGCAGAACTGAAATAGAACCTCTTATATGATTGATTAGAGTATATCAATTCTAAAAATCAATAATATTACCTGGAGAAGGTTCAACTGGATGATTTTGCTTCAACAAATACTCCATCAACATTAATAAATACTCAATAGATTCATCATCTCTTACATTTCTCTTCTTTCTCGTGTTACCGTTCAACATTTGTGCCAGATTCTTCAACTTCCTCAAATTCTGTATTATATTCTTCGTGTACACTTGTATTTCCTCTGTTTTATTCTTAATCAATCCTCTTGTTCTCTCTTTCATTGAATCAGGCTGTGGGTCCTTCAAGCTTGCTAACATTTTGTGAATCTTTCTCATAAATGCATTTTGTATTATGGAGTACTTTGAAACTAAGTCTTTTAGTTTTTTAATACCTTCAGTAGGTTCTGTGCCTGATGTATTTTTTGGTTTCACGTTCTCTGTTTGTGGTATTAAAATTACAGAGTTTCTCTCTTCAGGTTTATTTTTTTGAGCTGGTATCGATATAGTGTTTATAATATCGTTTAGTACTAAAGTGAATTTAGCAGCTGACTGAATGAAAGTTTGAGTGCAATTCTTAATGTATTCTATTTGAGTTTTTTGAGTTTCAGTCAGTTTATCTAAATTTTCTTCATCTACGTAAGTGCCTCTTAAAATTGCATGGAGTTTCTGTATGTCAGATTTGAATTTGCTTTTCTCAGTTTTACGTGTATTGCCATCTAATTTTCTATCATTTTTGGCTACATCGATAAGCCTTAATAAACCTTTGAGAATTTTGATGGAACGTAACATGTTATAAGTTTCAACGTTCAGATGTTCTATTTGAGATTGCAGTTTCAGTTTATTCTTTACATTAATATTACAAGGACCAAATGTTGCACAAAGAGTCTGTATGACATTCTGTCTGTTAAAATCTGGTACCGTGCTGTTTTTATTATTCTTATGCTTTCCACTGGCAAAGAGCTTCTGGAAGAAGGTCTGCAAATATTTTAGTATTTTGTATCTATTCGTCTTTGATCTTTTCTTCCCTCGTTTTTTCAAATCGAACCCGTTGATAAGTTTCCTAAAAAAATGGCGCAGATCATCGTTTGAACTGACATTCACGGCTGCATCAGGAAAAAACTTCCTGCCGTTCTTGATGTTTTTATTATAAAGTGTGGAAATAACCTTTTTGATTTTATGTTTTCTATTCGATATTTTCATCTTTATATCGTGACTGTTTAGTTTCTTTTTATTCTGTATTGTTGAGAAATGACTGTTGTTTAACATAGGTTTCATAGTTCTTGCTATTTCACTGACCAGTGTCATTTTATCTTTATTATTTATTTTGACATCAGCATTTACATCTTTTAATGTATCAACTACTGCTATATCTTGCATCTTATTTAGTTTTAACTCAGTATATGAATTATTAGAATTAACAGTATCAAAACTATTTTCTTTTGACTTATCATTCTCTCCATTCTTCAACCAAATCATCACTTGTTTGTGTTTAGGCTTTTCTGTAGCTATAGTTACTTTCTTGGATGTAGTTGTAGTTACACGTGGTTTCTTAGTTCTATAGTATTTCTTCTTCTTCTTGAATTTACTTATTTCAGGATTGACTACAGTATAATCTCCAACACTGTATCGGAAACTAGATGCAGCTATAGGCGACGTCATTTCAGGAGCAGAAGTAGTTACTCTAAAGAACTGTGGTATTGTTTCTTTTGTAAGACTCTCAAGTTTTACAGTTGTGTCAGGTGTTAATCTTTGAAGGTGATCTGTAGACACTTCATATGATGTTGAGATTTTACTTGCACTTAAAGCTGACGTGTTCTCAGTTGAAATTTTTATAGATTCTATTTGTGGGGTTGAGGTCTCAGCCGTGAATGACCATAAGTACTTCTTTGTATCATCAGTATTCATTTCTGTAGTCACTGTAGACTCAGTAGGAATGCTTGTGCTTGTGCTGACACTAATGGGAATATAAGAATCAGTTTCCATTTTAGGAGTTTCATCCAAACCTTCTTTTTCAACAAACTTTGGCACAACAGAAATCGGCAGAATTTGCTCAATTATCGTAACATTATCTGAAGGGGTGTTAGTAGCATCTATTTTCGAAGTCATTATATCATCGGAATCAGAACTTGTAATGACTTTAATGAAATCACTGATATTATCCGTCTTATTTGCAACTACCACAGTTGTTTCAATCAAATTTTTGAGACCAATAGATTCAGTTGTATTTGAAAGAAAGCCTTGAGTATCTATTATGCTTTGAACTTTTTTGTCAAGCACTTGCTGTTCAACAATTAGTGTCTTATTTTCTCTATCTACGAGTCCTAGTACACTGAGTTTAGGTAAAACTTCGATTTGTGTGTCGATCGATCGTTTAGCCGTGGTGTTCTTGAAAACAGGATTATCAGCTACAGTCAAAGTATTAATTATATTGTCAGTGTAGTATTTGTAATAATTATACAAGGTTTGCGTTGTTAAAGCAGGTTTAGATGTCGTCATTTGTGGTGCTGCTTGGTTTGACTGTGAGGTCATTTCTGAAAATAGAGGGTGCAAAATATTATATGGATAAATAAATGTGTTAATTGTAAATAAAATTTTGATAACTTAGTTAGTCAAACTAATATTTATATAATATGTATATCAATGTTGGTGCCGATGTCGTGTAATTGTTTGAATGGATGTTTCTTACTCTTTCACGCCTCAGCACTTATTTCAATAACATTTTACCAAATTTTTAAATTGCGCATCAGATTAACATAATAGCTTACCACTTTAAGGTCTTTGATGATTTTTGAAAGATATGACGATAAATGTTGACACACTGAGAAAAGCCTATACAGTAGAAATACAACATTTCTTTTTATTATTGTATCGAAAAGACTTACCACCATTAAGATTCCTTTTAGCATCCGCGTGTTCAGTAACTTCATCAGTAGTATTGATACCACGCTTATGCCTATGTAACTTAACTTTATTAGACCTTTCTACAGTAATCTTTGACCTCTTCACATTCACAGGCACTGCCAGGATAGGTATCTTATGCGTCAAAGGCTTTTTGTAAAACTCCTCTTGAACGCTCTTCTTCACTATCACCTTCTTCATAACTGGTGCTGATCTTTTCACCTTCTTTCCCTTACCCTGATTCATGTGTTCTTCTATCATCTTTTGCACAGCTGACATGATTTTCTTCTGATAATTATTCTGTATTTCTTCCCGAAGTTTTTGTAAATCTGATTCTGTTAACAAATGTTTGGTTGTAGTTTCAGTTTCGTCTATCTCTTCGCTGCTCTGTCTTAGTAGTCTTCTTGTGGTAGTTGTAGGTCTAATTTTAATTTGATTACGGTCTCCTTGCTTTCTATCTTGTTTCGGTTGTATTTTGTTCTGCTTTTGTTTATTCATTCGTCTAGCAGCTCTTTGGACTTGTTGATTCTTTTTCATCTGTATTGGCATGGGTTCCGTCTTTGGCATCGGAGACGGATGCGGCTTCCGTAAGACCGCCCGTTTTTTGTGCATATTCTGTTTCGGGGCTGTGTTATTCTTCTTCATATTACCCACTTTACCTTGCCTCAATTTCCTTGATTCTTTTCTTACGACTTTTATCTTTTCGTTGTTTTCAATTTTGATGTTTTTATTAGTTCTGGGTGTTTTCTTAGTGGTTTCTTTAACAGGTTTTGTGTTTGTTTTAATTTGTCTTTGTTGTTGTTGTTGATCTAGATCTTGCTGTCTTTCTAACTGCAATTTCTGTCGGTGTAGGTCTAAGAATTGGTCTAGGTTTGATCGTCGTCGAGTAGGTGGCTTCCTCGTCGGTGATGCCTTTGCCTTCGCTGTGTTAGTTGTCTTTCTCTTTGACGGGTTATTCATTTGTTTTGCTATTTCTTTCACTGCCATTTGTCTTCTGGAATTCTTTTCGAATCGAGCGTCCTTTGCGCTGTCCTTTTTGCCTCTAACGTAGATTTTACCTCGGGCTTTTAGTTGGCGTTTTTTGTCATCTGAAATTACAGATAATTATATTTTTATCTTTACTTCTTTCACCGACATTAGTTATTATATTATATACCCTTATTTTTATTCAAAAATTGGGAAAACACAGCTCAAATATCAAAATATGTTTTCCTCTTTCATCCAATAGAAACTAGAGACTAGATGATGGATAAATAATTTCACATTTTAATTCCCATTGGGACAGCGTGATGGGTTACGGGCGTTAAGGCCTAATCACTCTCGTATGAGAGTAGTCCGTGCCCCTGTAGTGGGGACGTTAAAGGGCTGATGATGAATTCTTACCTTCAGTACAAAAACTCAGCAAATGACAATCCCAATGACCATTAGCATCACAGTCACATACTGTACAGCCAACACACCAATCGGCTGAAAATAAATTTCAACAATTGAGTAACAAATTTGTATAATATACTTATTTCATTAAGACTATACGTACTTAGACGAAATATTTTCTTTATTAGCAATTTCATTGGCGTTATGTTGTGTCAGAAAAAGATCGGAAAATAGAATGATATGAAGAGATCATATGAAAAATTAGTGCTAAACACTAAAGGTCTATCTACACAGATCCGGGCCGTGCCCGGGACGTGTCCGGGCCGTGGCCCGTCAGGAGAAAACAATAGATACGTCTTCATGACAACGTGTGTGAACGAATCCATAGAAAATGTATGGAATGATACTTTTTCCCTGACACGTTCCGGACGCGGGCCGGACACGTTGTCTTGACGACGTATTGTTTTCCCTCCTGACGAGCCACGGCCCGGATACGTCCCGGATCTGTGTAGATAGACCTTAAAAATTTGAATTAATTTACCTGGAGGACATCCAATACTGTAACTGCCTTCATGCGGCTTACATTCTTCAGGAGCTTGATGGTTCAAAGCTGAAATAGTACGTAAATATCATTGAAAAAAATTCGAACACCCCTAGCAGGAGAACAATTTTTTATAGATTTCGAACTAGGTCCCATAATAAAAGTTGTTTCAGGGGATCAAGTCTGCTAATTTAAAATAACTTCAGTTGTGTGTCGGCAGAGTGTCAATGTTTTTTTAGCAGAATATCAAATGTGCCAAAAAATGTCATTGACACACAATAGTAACACTACTGAGACTATTTTAAATTAGAAGACTTAGGCCCCAGGAGTACACGCATATCCTTTTCTATCGTTCACTTATCAAAACTCCCCTAAATAGAGTTCAAATACAGTACATTTTTACAAGATAATATTTAAGTATGTATTTTCTCACCCTCTCGAGCGGTATCTCTGAAGAATATATCTGCAAGTCCGGGACTTCTTTTTGGCCTGAAATAATTAAGATAAAACTACTTTAAATTACCTCTCTAAATACATATTCATAATTGCTCAATTTTTTTTTTCTCTTCGCTGACAGTTATCTGTCGTATTTTTTTGGTTGTTTGACATTTTCCTGCGATCGTCAACTATTTTACGAGTCCAAAATTTGTTAAACTACAAAACCTGTAGTTTATGACATACGCAATAAGGTAGAGTGCGTTCCATGAAATAGTTCCTATGCCGCCATGTTGGCTGCATTGAAAATTTGTAAAATTTGTTAATGTGTCAGTGCAAATTTTCAATGCTGCCAACATGGCGGCATAGGAACTATTTCATGAAACGCACATTAGTGGACAAATTGCTTAGATCACTGCTGTTCTTTTTATTCAAAAATTTTAATTATTTAAGGCTTATGGAATATATAAAATAAAAAGATGTAAAAAATGAGACTTATTTTCTTGAATGACCCATAAAAATAAGAAGTGTGTTTGGATCGTAGCAAGTCTCCCTGCATTTGCTACTATATTTCCCTAAGTGCGGTTTCTGCCAGACGTGACAGATATAAAAAAAAGTATATAAAAAAACATACCTTTTACTAGCCTCTTGCCTCTGATAATGGTCATTATCACATTTCATGTTATCCCTCGGCCAGCAGATAGCTGTTTCGTCTTGTTTACAAAAGCAAAGGTAGCAGACTTCTGGTTTGTTGTATGGCGAATCTTTTTTGAAGTAGTAACCCTCAGTTGGACATTTCTCGTTGTATGTGATTATATAGTTCTTCTGTTTTGGTACTTCTGTAGATGAGAAAGAAATGGGCATGACTAAAAATATTTTTTTAAGTCCATTACATAGATTATTTTAAAATATTCGACTCGTAATTTTTCTTTTTTCTCTTAAACTAAAAATGTCAAAGATACACTGGGTTAAAGTTTCTCGTGCCGTCACGCCTCAGTACGATTTTAACCGAGGAGTGACGTCAATACCCCCCACTCCGTAACTTTGATGCTCTGTATCTTTGTATTTTATTTATGTATTTGATCAGGTAAAAAATGTGTTTCAAATATTTTTTAATAGCCTAAAAGACGGACTAATTATTTTTTGAATTTTTGAATTTAGTTATCATCTCCATTGTTTTTAAATAGGAGTAGGTGTTCGGGATTCAAGTAAAAAGATACAATAAGATTGCTAGAATACTAAAGTATCTCTACTTTAACGTAAATATTATGAACTAAAAAATATCGGGTATAAAAAGTTTTTGCGATACAAGCTTGTTTAATGCAGAGGCTGCTGGTAATACGATTGTAGGATGTTTTTTTTATTATTGTTATTAACCTCTCACATCCCACTGACCCATTATAAACACAAACACAATAAATTTTCTATTGTTCTTTTTTTCTGGGATGTGAAAGATTAAAACATTTTTAACAAAAAATTGTCTTTGGCACTGATTTGATATCTTTTGAGTTTTAAACTTTGAGTATAGAATATAATTATAGGCCGCCTTTGCGGACAATGTTTTAGTTTTAAGTTTTATTTGTATTTCTTTGTGTGCAATTAAGAATTTCTATCTATCTATCTATCTATATATAAGGGGATGCCACATTTTTTTTCATATACAAATGAGTTTATGACAGCGTGGTCATCTACCTGTCAAACGATAAGAAACTCCATACAAAAAGATAGCCATTTTGCGCCAGACCAGGCACGCAGATCCAGACGTTATGGCACCTCCTTATATATCCTATACTCAAAGGTTTTAAACGAGTAGATTAGCCATGCAGTTATTTACCTACGTAAGGTGACCTACTTAATAATTGAGAATCATTTAACAACAAACACAAAACCAAACATATAATAACAAAATAACGTCTAGATAGGAAGTATTTAAAAACCAGGGAAGTAATTGGATCACGGATATACCGAAATGTTTCCAAACAAACTCAGGTTCACATGAAAACGTGTAAATGTATTATAAACAGACTGTCTGTTTTAGGTTTTAATTTACAACGTGTCTTATTGCATTGCGTTTTTTGAAGCTTCGTTCCCACTTGTGAATTTTCCATGGATTTTTATTTGGGAGCTCCAGTGACCTTTTGTATGATTCTGGCTCATCTGGGGCCCAAATCTGCTAATTTATTTTAGCCTCAGTTGTGTGTCGGCAGTGTCAATGTAATTTTTGACACATCTGCTAGCTTAGCATACACTCCGTGACAAGCCGTTGTCATGGGTTTGTCACGCTTACGTATCTGTCCATAGTTTGATATATGATAAGGACAGCATGACGTGAGATAATTGTCGCGGCACGTATGCTAAGCCTCCAGCTGGTTACAAATCAATGTAAGCCATTGTTTAGCAGAATATCAAATGTGTCAAAAAATGCCGTTGACACTCTGCCGACACACAACTAAGGCTATTAAATTAGCAGACTTGGGTCTCAGATCAGGGCGCTCATGTATAAACTTTCGTCCAAAAAATTAGACCGATACACAATGATACAATAGAAAACATACAGTGAGTCGGTTTAAGATTCAGTTTTTATTGGAATACATTTTATTGAAAGATAATAAATTAAAATGCTATGCTATTGACGGAAATGAGCTGCGTCTTATTCTATTTATTTGAGAAGTCGATACGTTAGACAAGGACACCCACACAAGAGCACATATTTTAACTTGAAGTTCGTTTTTTAGGGCTTCGTACCCAAGTGGGTGAAAACGGGACCCTATTACTGAGACTTGGCTGTCCGTCTGTCTGTCCGTCTGTCTGTCACCAGGCCGTCTCATGAACCGTTATAACTAGAGCGTTGAAATTTTCACAAATGATGTATTACCGTTGCCACTATAACAACAAATACTAAAAATAGAATAATAATAATTCAGGAGGGCTCCCATACAACAAATGTAATTTTTTTGCTTTTTTTTGCTCGATATCAATAAAGACTACTTTTAGACACTTATTATTAGACTATTGTTAACCTAAAGAATGGTACGGAACCCTACGTGCACGAGTCCGACTCGCACTTGGCCGGTTTTTTTGACTAACTTTCTTTATAGTCTTATTTACGTGAAAGTTTATGTATTTTATTACAATTGATGAACGGATTACGTTATTGCCGATCGAAACAAAGAATTGAAACAATTAGTTGTTTAGTATTTGTTTTCGTGTGACGACATTATGATACAATTGTAATGATGGTAATCAAAACACGGATTACGTATCCTAAGGGCAGATTTCATCACTTACAGATAACATGTCACTTAGGCCCAGAACACACGGTGAAACGCAACTGCAGTGCAACTGAAACTGCTAGTTACTTTTGAGTTGCATCTACCTCTAAGTTTCAGCTATAGACTTTTTTAGAAAACCACACACGACGCATTTATATAGATACCAAAGAGTATGAGACCACGGAGGTCTTATATAGGTCAAATAAAAGAGGGAATAGAAGTTGTGTCGTAAACGGACGGCAGATAATAGAGTAGAGTGGTGAAGTGTATACGTAAATATATAGAAAAAGTTGTGTAATGTTAGCGCTGTCTACACACCAAAGCTGCCGGCTTTTTTGACAGCTGTCATTCGTAAACCGTAAAGCCGCCGGCCTTCCCCGTTGGCAGTCTGCGGCTTTGGTGTGTAGACGGCATAAGCTACAAAATAGTAAAGAAAGCATTATTTAAAATGTATCCCAATCAATAAAAGTAGAATAACACTAATAAAATAACAAGTAATTGTGTTAAAAAGTCTATCGAATTCGATCAAAAACCTTATTCTTTACAAAAAAAGGTCGTTTTTAACCAGCAATAGCGTAGTGTTTGCCGATAACATGTGAGAACACGTGAAAACGTGTGTAATTCAGTAATAAATGCTAGTATTTACTAAAGTACTGAGGGTTTATAAGCGCGTACGCACATGCAAGCGTGTTTGGATTGTGGCAAGTGGAGAGAAGTCTCTGTTTACCTTGATGGCATAGATGCGTGATAGATATATATGTTATGGTATCTACACACCAAAGCCGCCGACTTTTTTGACAGCAGCCATTCGCATGACGTAAATACCGGCCTAGCCCGGCGGCATGCTGGCGGCTTTGGTGTGTAGACAGCATTAGGCATTAGGCCAGCGTGGTGGATTACAGCCTAATCACTCTCGTATGAGAGTAGGCTCGTGTCCCTGTAGTGGGGACGTCAAAGGGCTGTTAAGGAAGGAAGATATGTATGTATTCAATTTTAAAGCTGTTTGAAGTTTGAAATGAAATCATGGATCAACGGCAAGAAACATAGGTCGAAATATGTTTTTTAATGCCCACTTCCCTTGTTGATTCTGCCAATGCGTCAATTTCGCTTTAACTATGTGAAATTTTAGACAATGACACCCAAGAATACAAAATTATGGACCATTTTTGGCTAGGTAAAAGGAAATAGGAAATAACTTTTTATACATAAATTGTTTGATAGCTGAAATTATTTGAAGATTCCAATTTTGAATTTTGATAGCTAACGTATTTGGAGATCCGTTATGGTATCTACACACCAAAGCCGCTGGCTTTTGACAGGTGCCATTCGTATGACGTAAAGTCGCCGGCCTATCCCGGCGGCATGCCGGCGGCTTTGGTGTGTAGACAGCATTATCTTATCTAACCTATGTTTTGTGAGAAAACTTGTTTAGTCTAGTACTACCGTTGTAACCTGTATAAGCTATTACAGACAATGTAATACATTATCTCGTGCTAACAATAGCTTGTGTTGATTAAATTAACTTCCATTCATAATAACTATCATTAACATCATTAAACTTAAGAGCTTCGCTCTTGTCGGTGGAGTCTACGCCACTCTGTTCTATTTTCTGCCGTCCTTTTGAGATCAGGTACTCAAAAGGACGGGAAGGCGACACAACTTCTATCCTCTCTTTCATTTGATCTATGTAAGTTTAATATACCCTACATCAAATCGGGGACTTGCACAAGAAAGGCCAAGTCAAGAGTACCCTAAACCGACGGGCATGTATGAGGCGACTGATGAGTGTGGATGAAGCGAAAGAGGTGTGTTTGGATCGTAGCAAGTGGAAGGAAGTGGTCTCTGCCCACCCCAATGGGAGAGAGGCGTGACAGATATGTATGTATGTATACCCCACTTAAGATTATATACCTACGTGCTGATGCATGAATGATGTAGACTTATAGGCCACTTACGCATTTGCGGTCAAGTTGCGGTTTGACGTTTGATATGAAAAACGCCTAAAGCGGTTAATTCGAATTTTGATACGGTTGTAGGCCCGCTTTCTACTAAATAGATTTTTATGCAACTTTGCAATATTGCGGCATATTTATATCTCTTTCATAATAGACAGTGAGTTATATCTTTAAGCTCACCTTGTCGTAAGTTTTCATCGGTTTTTTATTGAGTTAGGTTAGGTTATAAAAAATCGCATCAACCCACGACAAGGTGAAAACCCTTAATTTAGCAAAATATATCTAACTTTAGATATTATGTATAAGTACATATAAGTGCCCATAGATCACACGCAGTAAGTCGCAGGATAAAGCTATCTTTATCAAAATTGAAACCAAAATAGATAGTTTTTTTTTTAAACTAGTTAAAATGTTAATCGTAGGGACCTACTTGAAGAATAGATAAGTTGAGCTCAAATGCACAAATCAAAGTAGCGAAGACTAAAGAAACATAGGTACTCTATAGAAGAGAAGACAATAGATAATTGTAGGACAAAAGAAAATAGTGTATGAACTATATTAATAACAAAAAGATACATCAAAAAGAGATGAACATGCGAAAAGTAAAACATATTCTAAACCATAAACTCAACAAAAAAGATTCATCAAGAAGAGATGAATACAAAAAAGATAGTATGTGAAAAATAAAACATAATAACATAAAAGAAAAAGATACACCAAAAGGAGATGAACTCAAAAGAGATAGTATTCTCATCTCGAAAAAAAAAGTCGACCAAAAAGTTTACCACTTAATTATATAGAGGAAGAGAGAATTAAAAGAAGATGAACACAAAAGAGATAGTCTATGTCAAACAGAGCAAAAAGAACTCGACCAAAAAGTTTATCACATAAATATACAACACGAAAGAGATAGAGAGATATCTCGAAAAAAGTAAAGAAATCGACCAAAAAGTTTAACACTTAAATAAACAACACAACAGAAACAGCATCTCGAAAAAAAGCAAAAAGAAATCGAAGAAAAACATACAGGATGTGAGAGTTACAGCACAAAAACACATAGGTAATCTCACCGCTGGTTGCATGGTGTAACATAAGCAAGAGTAGCAACATGTTTCGAACATAAACGCACTAGTGAGGCCGGCCGCGGACACACTGCCGCGAGAGCCAGCGATGGCGATGTTTGTAAATAATGAACGAATTTAGGTTTCAGGGGCAGGCTCGGATTTGGGATTTTTGGGGCCTGATTTAGTTTAATTCAGAAGAAAGAAAAAACTAATGAGAAGAAAGGAGGAAAAAAGAAGAAGAAGGATAGGATTTTTTGGATTCTAGAAGGGTGGACGGCGGAGAATAGAGCAGAGTGGCGAGGACCGATAAGAGCCATGCTCTTAAATATAATGATGATGAGAAGGATGGCCAAGTCAGGATTCTGCTAAACAATGGCGGACACTGATTGCGACCAAATGTCTCAAAAAATGACTTTGACACTCTCATTGACACTCTGCCGACACACAACTGAGGCTATTTTAAATTAGGAGACTTGAGCTCCTGGTACCACATACCGTTAGACAAATGAGCTTTTAATAGTAAAATTTCTATGGAGCAGGAGGCTTAGCATACGTAACGTGCCGCGACAATTATCTCACGTCTAGCTGTGACATTTAAAACTTATCACATTTAAAACTATGGACAGAGACGTAAGCGTGACAAACCCATGACAACGTCTTGTCACGGAGTGTATGCTAAGCTAGCAGATGTCATAATGCTTCGCGTACGTTGTGCACTTGGGTCCTGTCTGTTTCTACCTTTAGCTGCAGAAGGTATTAAGCTTTGAGTATAGAATATATAAGGAGTTGCCCCATTTTTTTTTTCATATACAAATGAGTTTACGACAGCGTGCCAAGGTTGACGCAAGTTTTTCATAGTTTTCTTGGTCGATGACCTGTCAAACGATAAGAAATTCCATACAAAAAGGTAGACATTTTGCGCCAGACCAGGCACGCAGATCCAGACGGTATGGCATCTCCTTATATATTCTATACTCAAAGATAGGTATTAAGTTATGAAAGTGATTACCTGTTCTTTTGGGAGAAGCTCTTCCTTTAGCCATCATAGATTTATTAAAAGGTTTCCAAGGTCCTATGTTGGTAGTATCCGCTCCATAATCAAAAAGCTTGTCCAACAGTCCTGAAATAAACAGCAAGCTATTAAATTATTGGTACATTATCATCATGTTGTGATAACAAGTTAAGTCAACATGTAATTGTATATAAGTCTCGATTTAAAAAAAAAAGATTTATTGCACATAACGTAGGGCCCTGTGCCGAAGGTTTCTTGCCGTCTTCTTCCTCTCGGCTATACAGGTAGTGAACCGGCAGTAGTTTTAGATAAAAAAAAGTGACATCAAAAAAGTGTAATGAATTTTGCCTATTTTTGAATAAAACACTTTTCATTTTCATTTTCATCATATTTCAGGGTATTGCTCTTATCTGCTCTATTCTTGCACTGAATTTAAAACATCCTTGCAAAATTTATGGTGGTATAAGGGAATACATCATCATCATTTCAGTCTATAGCTGCCAACTGACAACATAGTCCTCCTCAATCTCCAACACGACTCCATTGCCAGCTATATCAAATGAGACCCAGCGTTTTTGCTGCCAACTGCTGAGCATAGGCCTCTTCAATAGCTCTCCAACGCGATCAGTTCATTGCCATCTGCATCGAATGAGACACCGCTGTTTTCACTAAGTTATAAATGAAAATAATATAATGATTCCTCATAATCTTCAAATAGGCTCCGTTTCACCACTTATAGATAAAAAAATGACAGATAAACCTATGTCTGTTACATAAAACATGACGTTTTTGACAGTGACAGGAAAAAAATATCCCGATTTTTTTTAACTGTAAGCTATGAATCGGGCCCTTAGCAAACCTGCTGAAGATAAAATAGAATACAGAAGTGTCAATAAAATAATCATAGTTGTCACAGTGGACTTAACGATTGAGAGAAATGAGGCCCAAGTGTCGTGTACCGAAGTCAACCGCCTCAAATGTTTGTAAATACAATTCAAAATTCACGTTTTTACTTTCAGGGACGGATTTCGGGCAGATTTATATGTCAAATATGATTTCTTATCTAGTCGTGTCTGACAGATCCAATTTTTTATTATACAGGTTGGCCCGTCGATTGACGTCTAAAAGAAAAATTTGGGTTGCTCGTGTTGTGGGGTATCCGAATCACCCCATTTCCGCGATTTTTTCGGACTTCAGTGGCCCACCCTGTAAATGAGCATTTTAATGTTAATGCTGACATAATCTCGGACACAGTAGTGATCTTAAAATGAAACATTGAAACTTTTGTTTGTCCCTCTGAAGTTGAAAAATACTAATAAAACTATTTGCCGTTCTTTCATTAACAAATTGTGAATAGCTTATTGTAGAATTATCTACGTATAACAAACAACAAATTAAAGCCCGGTTTTTCAATTAAAATTTATTCCTATGTATATTTTATACCTGTCTCTGTCTAAAACATGATGTTTTATGAAATAGACAAAGGTTTATTTGTCAGTTACATTTTATCTGAATATGGAAAAACCAGGCCTAAATCTTCCATAAAATTGTAACGTGCTGCTTCCAAATCCGTGCCTCGAAATCTAAAAAACAAAGTTCCCCAAAACATGAGATGTTGAGTTATGAAGTTGTGCAGTCAACAGTTAGAGAAATGCGAGCACTGCTAGCTATTTGCTTATTTGTTACTGTGTCCGGTAAGCTTCCCTCAATTATTTCATATCTTACACTTCCGATTTGCATTTTTTTGTACATTTAAAGCTGTCTACACATCAAAGCCGCCGACTTTTTTGACAGCTGCCATTCGTATGACAAAAAAATTTTTTTTAGTCCTTCACATAAATTATTTTAAAATATTCGACACGTATTTTTTCTTTTTTCTCTTAAACTAAAAATGACAAAGATACACTGGGTTAAAGTTGCTCGTGACGTCACGCCTAAGTAAGATTTTTACCCCCCACTCTGTAACTTTGATGCTCTGTATCTTTGTATTCATTTATGTATTTGATCAGGTAAGAAATGTGTTTCAAATATTGTTTAATAGCCTAAAAGACGGACTAATTATTTTTTTAATTTTTGAATGTAGTCGCCATCCCTATTATCGGATGACGATGCTCATAAAGAAACTGAGTGTCACACGACAAGTGGAAAGGCCTTTAACTTTTGCTACCATATCAACATTCGTTCACCTAGAGTATCTCTGTAACATTTTTTTTTACTTGTTTCAGGTTTAGACACAGACGACAATGAAGGTAAAGAGAATGTGGAGCGCAAAGTAGTCCACTCGTGGGCTCCGGGAGTGCAACCATTCAAGTTTTCAAGAGAACTTGGGGTTATGTACCGCAGGAGTATGAATGACGAATGCCGAGCGTGTTATGCGCCTGAGCAGTGCTTCGAGATCAATGTTGCTAGGTAAGAGAGAGGGGATACATACCTACATAGAGTGCTACAAGGATCTTTTGGCACGTAGCAGAATTCGGAACTAATGATTACATCTTGTAAATTGTCATAATTTATCAACACCCACATGCTCTTGACAATGTCAGCCAAGTGCCAATAGATCCTTGTTGCACTGTATATACATAGTACATACAGATAGATCGATGACAGTGGCATGTAATAAGAGAGGCCTATGTCCAGCAATGGACTGCAACAGACTGATAATGATGGTGCATACATATCTGTCACTCCTTTTCTCATTACGGTAGGCACAGACTTCCCTCCACTTGCTACGATCCAAACTTCCTTCGCTTCATCTACACAATTCTGATAAAATACGCAAGCTGCGACTGCTTTAGTGCACACTAGAAGCAAGGACTATTACAGATAGCGCTAGAGGAAGGTATCAGAATTGCTCACGAATTGGTATATTAATATTTTCTTTGTCTAAGGTGCCTTTTCTTTTCGGAGACGAGCAAGATCCTGAAGGAAGACCCGAGAGTGGTTGACAAGAATCCAAACCCAACCCTACGAGCTGAAATAGATTCGTTGCTTTATAGTGTCATTGAGAATGGTAAGTGGTGAATTAAGCTATAGGCTATAAAGGGTGACTTTAAATTAGTGAACGATAGAAAAGGGTATAATCGTGATAACAAACAACTTTTACTATGGGACCAAGGTCGAAATCGTTCAAAAATTTTGAACCCCCTTTACAAAATGCACAAGCTGATAGTATGGGGGAACAGTTTTTTTTTGTGATTTCGAACTTGGTCCCATAGTAAAAGTTGATTGTTATCACGAGTATATGCATATCCTTTTCTATCGTTCACTAATTTAAAGTCACCTTATATAGGAGGATTCTGTACCTAGCGCAGCGTGTGACGGCCACCTGTCGGATAGATAGACGACCTGATATAAACCGCGGGGTCTTGTTGGATGCAGAGGTGGCAATGAACCGATCGGGTTGGTGAACTATTGGAGAGGCAGTTCAGCAGTGGACAGCTAAATGCTGAGATAATGCAGGAGTTAGGCCACTTATTTCGGTTGGAGGATACTTTCATTGTGAATCTGCTACTTAAACATAGCCATCTTTTTGATACAAGTCTGACGCTGAGCATACCTCATCACGGGCAATATCCACTCATTGATGGCTTTCTTCTTTTAGGCTCTGTAGTAAAGTTTGAAGATCTCAGCACATCCCAAATATTTTTACTTTTTATTTCTGGTATCTACACACCAAAGCCGCCGGCATGCCGCCGAGCCGGGCCAGCGGCTTTACGTCATACGAATGGCAGCTGTCAAAAAAGCCGGTGGCTTTGTTGTGTAGACAGCATAAACTTGCAAAATAAATGTATTTTCATTACTTCCAGCCAAAGAAGCAGAATTTCCTGAGTGCATTCCGCATATTTCAAAATACACTGACTGTACTAAAGGTAAGTAAATCATTGAAGCTTTACAGATTCCAAAACTAACTAAAACTAAACGAATGCAAATAGCAATACAATAGGCATGATGACTAAAAATTTTTTTTATTCCATCACATAGATTATTTTAAAATATTCGTCACGTATTTTTTCTTTTTTCTCTTAAACTAAAAGTTACAAAGATACACTGGGTTAAAGTTGCTCGTGACGTCACTCGTCATTAGGATTTTTACGTAGGAGTGACGTCAATACCCCCCACTCCGTAACTTTGATGTTCTGTATCTTTGTATTTATTTGTGTATTTGATCTGGTAAAAATGTGTTTCAAATATTTTTAATACCCTAAAAGACGGACTAATTTATTTTTTGAATTTTTGAATGTAGTCAACATCCCCATTCCTTAGCCACAATTTATCTACTACGTACCCAAAATTTCACCCAGAAAACATCTGCATGGGCTGCAAAACTTGTGACTGCAGCAGCCAGGGTATGTGGAACTGCTCCATCTCTCAGACCTGCAGGCCTGACCTTGAGGAGTTGGTCATCGATCACAGAGTTCTGCAGATGGTCATGGAGAATTTGTTGCAGAGTAAGTAAATTTCTATAATATTGCTGATATAAGTAAAGGTCACGCAAATCATGATAAGTTCTAAAATAATAATGACGTCATAGAGACATCAAAATTTGTTTTTTATAAGTGTACCCCCAACTCTGATCACATAAGGCTAGTTCTAAGCAAACACTAGAGTATATGAGATAAGTAATAATTTACTTACTTACCAAGGCAGTTGATCTGGTATTATAAGTGACCTGATGTATTTTTTTTTGTCATATCATGAAAAAAATACAAAACAGTTATAAATAGATGAAACTTTTTTCCAGTGGATACTGCCCACCCTAGACATAAAAGATCAAACATAGATGACGATATATTTCACCATCATCACAATTTAGAAGAAGAAGTGATAGGCCACGATAAACTAACTCAATGGATCGAATCTGAACCAACACTTAATGTCATCGGTGAAACGGAATTCAAACAAAACATACCTCAAAATTTTCCTTACGCTGAATACATGCCTCGTCAAATACCATATACTGCACATTATCCCAAATACAACACACTAAAACTGGAACCATCAAGAACAATTGAAGCACAGAAAAATGATAGTAAAATCCTCAAACTCATAGTCAATTCCATAATCGAAGATGCATTACCTAAAGTGTTTGATGAAAATTCGTTTGATTTTGAAAATAATAGAGTGAAAAGATGGTTGAATAATAAAACAGCGAAAATTGAGAATTCTGGAGCGAAAGTGACGTTCGCTGAGTTGACTGATTGGTTGAATGATGTGCATCCGTATATGTTTTCAAATAATGAAACTAAACAGTTAGAAAATGAAACGGCAGCTAAGGTTCATGACAACGTTAAGGAAAATGATTTTAGTAGTCATGTTGCAGGTATAAATCTTCTGATTTCAATTTTATTAGTCGAAGTAATTCTGATTGTTACCTACATGTTTCTTTTCTTTTAAAGTAGGTACACTAAAGTTTGAAAATTTGATCATTCACTTCCCGATTTCATTACTCACATTGTTTTTATCGTAAGGTTGTCTAAAATAATATTGATACTTGGCAATAAAGTCACCTGTTGCTATTCCATCATATACTTTACTTTTTACTGTTTTGACTCTGTGTAAGATTGATGCTTATTTCCTTCCTCCTTCCTTATCAGTCCTTTTAATGTCTCCACTATAGAGGCACGATCCTACTCTCATACGAGAGTGATTAGAGTAGATGCTTAATTATCCGCTATATTTTTTACCCAACTGCACCAGAAGGTGGATTATTTAATTTCATAATGCTTTATATTCCAGCAGAAACAGAAAACAATATAACGAATACAAGCACAACATCAAACCCAGAAATCCTAGCTTTTGACGAAGTCTACTACAATATTGCTTCCAACATGAAATACAATCGAAGAAAACCATTAGACTCAGAACGAAGAATAAGCCCGGATGCTGATTTCAATATGTACGACGATAAATACTATTACGAAGAACCTATAACCCCTATTTTTGATAACATTGCAAGTGACACTAACACTAAAGAATTGCCAATAGTGACAACTCCTACAACAACCACAACTCAACCAACCACAAATCATGACACAGTGACAGAAGCTGTCACACAATATTTCATGGAAGAGGTGACAGAAGTCGTTGTTGATTTGCTTGAATCTGCTAAGAAGAATGCTTTGAATGAAGGGAATGGGACAGGTAAGGTTGATAGGGTTTTGATTTTTGGTAGTAAAGCAACTTCATGTTGGCAGCGCAAGACCGGTCGTTTTGGAGATCCTTGAGGGAGGCTTTTGTCCAGCAGTGGACGTCCATAAGCTGACACAACAATGTAACTTCAAACATATTACTTCATTAGCTCTATGATATTTCTCGGCTATAATATATCTTAGTTTTCATTGTCTCTGTCATAGTAGGCAGGGTCACATCCAACCACTCTATTTGCCTACTATACGTCTTTTGCTAATACCATATTATGATAAATAGACAAAAATGGTGCTGCTCTCGAATAAATTTTATCAACATCGCATTGATTATTCTGATGATTAATTTGATCACTCTTTTAACTATTTTTTCCAAAAACTTTAAAATTTATAAATTCCCTATTTCAGAATTTGACATAAATTTTGCTGTAGACAATCCACGTTTTAACCATTTAGACGAAGTAGATGCTGTGAATGTGATGAAGAAACGAGACGTCTCTTCAACTTTAAAAGAAAAACATACTTTTAAACAAAGTAATAACACAGTCCCATCACCACCTAGCCCTTTAGTTGGATTAAAAGACACTGTATTAGAACCATTGAATAATGTTCTGAAAAACAAGAACGATGAAATTGATGAACTCTTGAAGATTAAAGGAAATTTACTAGCGTTCGTCAAAGCAGTCAAATCAAGTCTAAACAATAATACCAATAATACAGTACTCTCTATTTACAAAGTAGAAGTTCTACCACATCATATTCACAAACAGTTTTTAAGAAACACTAGCAATACACTTCTAGATAAATATCTCTTTAAACTCAAACGTGATGTTTACGAAGTCATCAAAGACATAATTTCTATCAAGAAACTTTACAAAACTGATGCAGAACTGCCTGATGATGTAAAATTTTTAATCAGATCTATGAAACATTATATCTATAAGACAGGGTTTCGTGTTAACAAATCTAAAAGCTTTAGACGAAGCGATTCTCCTTCATCAAAAACATTTAATACTGCTGTCCTTAGTCTACTTAAAGCTTTGGATAGAAATAAACCACAAAAAGATGCCTTAAAACCTCTTGCACAAAAAAGCAAGAAAGTAATAAGAAGAATGATTAAGAAAAACTATATAGACGAATTTGCACATACTGGCTTGAAAGTATACGATCCAAATTATAACTTAACTAATGATCTGAGAAACATTGGCACTAATTGGAAGTCTATACTTGCTAAAATAGAAAACTCCTCAATTTTTGATCAACTGTACCACATGAAACACTTTCATCTACAATTATCAGCAGATATGGCAAAGATGTCTGATGCTTTAGCTCTTATAGACTTTGCTAGAAGTAGAAGAATGGTTCCAGTTGACGAATCAGCTGGAGAAGATATCATGGCGACTATAGACCAGAACTTAAGAATGGTGAACCAAAGAATCTTTCACGCTTTAACAGGAAGGAGGCCAAAACCAAGGAGAAAATCAGTGTACGGGTATAAATTACACACCAAACCGACTTTGGCTAAACCAATAAAACAACATAGGAAGAACGAATCGTTCATAACGCAGATAAAAAACTTGCTGAAAAGCTCAAAAATGAACATTCTGAAATTACTACACGAAAAAGTACCAAAATCGAAAATTGTAAGAGACTTAGCGCGGAAACAAGCTGAAGATTTGACGATGAGAAGTTTGTCGCTAACCATGCAGAAATGGCAGGAAAATTTGAACATTCAAGGAAGAAAAAAAAGGTCAGCGGGTAATTTTGATCAACTGAGAATGCGAATCAAGAATATCATACCAAAGTACTTACGTGGAAAAGTGTCAGGTATGACTAAAAAAGGAAGAAACAAGAAGAATAATCTTACAAATGGTAATTGTATGATTTTTGGTTTAACATTTGCATCAATCGATCATTTAGGTGCTATGGATGTGTGCTATGGATGCGTGCTATGGAGCTAAGCAATGTTTTTATATGGAAGATTGCGTGCTATGGATACGTGCCGCTCCCTTACTATCGATACGTAGCATAGCTCAAGATGCGCATCTTCGTAGCGCATCTTCCTCGCACAGCTACATAGCTTAGCATAGGAAAGGGTCATATAGTTTCGTAGCGCAGCTTCGTAGCTTAGCTACATGGCACAACCCTGGTGGAAAAGCACCCTTACACTTGAAGTTTTAATTCATTACTATTTTTGTGATAATTCCTTTTGATTTTAGGTTACAAAAAAAAGCAATCGAGTAAAACAAAACAGACTTCAAGAGTACCTAAACTGAGAACAGGTCGCCCTACAACAAAATCCACTAAATTGTCTAAAACCACACGCGTGCCTACAAAAGTCAAAACATCTACTCCTAAAAAGGCTACTGCTACTAAAAAAACGACTACTAAAAAGACATAGAAAACATTGTCTACTCATTCATTCACATTGGCAACTGATTCGCAAAATAATATGTCTGTAAGTCTGAAATTCTTGAATGTATCAAACAATTTCCTGTATGTTCTTTTTTTGTCGAATCAAAATGTTTCTGTGTCAAAAATAAAGTACAATTTTGAAACTATCTTGTTTGAATTACAGTAGTATCGATCTTTATGCGTCTTGGTGACATCCAATCCATAAATAAGGCTGTTCACGCACCTGTATCATATCGAACGGCGGAACTTGCGAAGAGCCCTAAAAAACTATCTAATAACAAAGAGTCTAACCTTCCCTCCAAGTCCCCAAACTACTTTCAGAAGTTGTGGACGCTTAGAATAACAAAAACTTATACCTACATACATACATACCTGTCATGCCTTCCTTATTTTAGGATAGAGAAAGACCACTGCCTTTCAGTTGCTAAGATCCAAACACACTTCTTTCGTTTCATTTACATTCATTCATTCAACAAGCACTAACCAGCAAAATTAATTAAATTTCGCCACTTGGACTCCTATTAAAACACCAAACATAAAGTCATAAATAATTTATTTACCAAAGTATAAAATGTACAAAAAATACTATAAACTACATCACTTTAAAGTTCTTTGAATTTAACAAGTTCCTGACCATTTGATCTCTTCGGGCTGCTAACAATTGATTGGTTAATGCATTTGGTTCCTCAAAATGCACTATTGGTTCCTTGTCCAACATTGTTCGTCTCCTCATCGGGTTTATGTCATCAGGGAACATTGGTGGCGCATGCACTGAAAAAAAAATTTAAAGAATTTTTAAAGGCTGAAACACACCGGATGCGTATGCGTAACGTAGACGTAAGCACGGCGTAGCCACGCGCGTAGTTACGGTGTAACCCGATGTGACACCGGGCTACGCGTCACGTCGACGGGTACGTCTACATTAAGCAAGCGGTGACAGTTCGATTGCGTACTGTCACCGCTTGCGTACATTACAAGTTACAACTCAAAGGTACGTCTTCGCATACGCAACGCATCCGGTATGTTTTGGCCTTTATATGCTTTGACAGTAGGAAATAGAATTGTAAAAATTGAGATTACTTCAACAATTTTTAGAAGAATACAATCGGAAAGATTAGATCATCAAGACATCCATATAAAAGACTAGACAATGGTGTTATACAAATTAAATACAATAGGTAACAAAAGACACTGACAAGAGCGACAGTCTTAATTAAGTTGATGAGGTAACCAATGAACAAAAATATACTTTAGTTGATATCAATGCATGAGATCAATTGAAACTACTTTTTAAACTAGATGTTTATGATAACAATGAGAAAACTGGAAAATTCACTCGTTTAAAATCATTCAAACGTAAAAACCAACTTTTTAAATGAACAGTCAACGTCATTATGACGGCTTATGCTACATACACACCAAAGCAGCCGGCATGCCGCCGGGCTAGGCCTGCGGCTTTACGTCATACGAATGGCAGCTGTCAAAAAAGCCGACGGCTTTGGTGTGTACTACCGTCATCAAATTATATTAATTCAGGTAATGCAGTTGAGTTGTTCTGAGAGTTATTTTAAACAAGTGGAATTACCAGTATTTTAAGGAATGTTGCTTACCTATCCTTTCATTGAATTTTTCTGACCCCAAATTCGCTTTTTCAAGCAACAATTTTCCACTTAATTTATCAGTGTACGCAGCTGCAAGTTTCTCTTGAAATTTTTCACGAATTCTACTCTCTTGTGCTTTGTCATTCTTTTCTTTAATTTTATCATTGACAGCATTCACTGAGTTACCTTGTTTGCTTGTTACAAATATTTTATACAATTGTCTTGCAAGTTTTACATTCCCATGTTCCAAATTTGTCATTATGCTGTTTGCTATGCCATAGTTAGGGTCGTTTTTATAATCTTCGTTTCTGTTTTGTATCATTGTCAAATAATGTGATACTCTATTTTTAATCAGTTGATTAAGCACTTCATCTCTAGTTAGCTTGATATTTTTATCGAATGGTTTCGGTTCAAGGTTTCTTAATACAGGAATTGAAGGTTTGGTTACCAATTCTACTTGAAGTTCTGTCGTCGTCTGAACTGTCTGAGCTCTTATTTTCTTTATTTTGCTATATGCTTCGACTGCACTTTTGTCTGCTCCAAGAACAAAAGCAGCGTCGTCGATAAAATCTTTAATTATTTCAAACTTTTCACTAGGTAGAGTTTTTAACAACTCATAAGAAGCTTTAATGTCTTTCAGTACAGATAGATGGTGCTGAACATCTGCGTGTAAAGCCATGAGTAGCATTCTTTGATCGGCAGCTGGTACTGCAGCGATTTTATCAAATGACTTATAATCATTAATTCTAGTAGTAGCGTCAACGTCTTCTATCTTTGCCTTGAGTTCATCAAATGTAGAAGGAGATTTTATTTCCGAATTTCGTCTCGCTGTTGATTTGAGAATCTCGTCAATATTTCCTATAACTCTCTCCCATACTAAAGTAGACTGCGGTGTATTCTTTAGTAAAGATGCTGCTTCTGTTTCGTCCATTCTACGGCCATCCTTAATCAAACTACTCTTTGTTTTAAACTCATTCTTTAAAGCTTTAAACACGTCTGCTATTTTAGCATATGGATCGATGGTATTGTTACCAAACATTGTACTGTTTGCAAGTTCATCGTTTTTGAGAATATTATAAATACAAGGGAACGCGTCAACTATTGAATTGGCTAATTCACCATCTTTTTTAGGAATGCCTGATTCTTTCTGAAGCTCCATCAAGTCATCTAGAATTGACTTTAGATGTATTTTAAGCTTGTCTTTTATTTTAGAGATAGGTTTTGTCATGGTACCATCTGAATGCTCATCATTATGATCATTACTATCTGAGTGATGTTCATGATCTAATTTTCCCTCTGAATTCAATTGACATGTAGGACATTCTGTAGTAGTTATAGAATTATCTGAACGTAGAGAATTATGGGATTCGTCTGCATCTAAATGATTTATAAGATCTACCATAGATTTAATTTTAAAGAATTCAGATAAGTGCAACAATATGTCCCCTTCAAAATTTGAAGAGGGCACTTCGTTTGATGCAGGATCTGCTAGCAAGGTTTTCGGGTTATATTTAACTTTAGCTAAATAGTCTAAAATCATTTTATCTTTGACTGTAAGATTTCCGATCTCAACATGGAAAGCGTGTTTGAGTTTCTCCTTGGCATCCTCATCTTTAAGGTCAAATATATGGAAATTACGTATTTTATGAGATATTTTGTTGCCTTTTTTGTACGGCATCATTAATTTTGTAATTTTCTCTAGAACTTTGCCGAACAAATTAATTGACATTTTCTCGTCATCTGCAATAACTTCATCATCAGGACCACTTCTTACTCGAGTGTCACTTTTCTTTGATTTTTCATTAGCATTAATTTTAGTTTTTTTATTCTTTGGTTTCTTTAGATCAATCAAATGCTTAGTAACAGCCTCGTATTTTTTGATCAAATTCATAACATTATTCAGTGTCGATATAGCCTTTTTGGTAGCATTCTTTTTGGTTTCATTTGGAGGATCAGTTGTCAGTGTTAATTGATCAGCACTTTTACGAGATTCGAGATCTGGGACATTAATTTCTGATCTTTCCCACGTCATATTACCAGCTTCTTCTATAAACTTTTTAGCGTTGTTTATGCTGTCACATAAGGAAACATTTTTCGTGTCTTGATGTTTTTCAATCACTTTCGAGAGTGTTTCGAGGGCGCTCTTCAAAAACGATTCCTGTCTCATAGTAAGAGGTTCTTTAAACAAGTCTAGTAAATCTTTTAGTTTCTCAGATTTGAGCGCTTCTATTTCCATCGATTCGTCACTTGAATCTTTCTCCATACTCCAAAGTTTGTTCAATAGATTACCAGCAATGAACGCCATTGCTGTTAGTGTATCATTTTCGGGTGTGAATGTTATATTTGACATAATTGGAGCACTTTTATCACCAATGACTTCTTTACCAGGTTTTAGTTCATTAACTACAAGTTTTGATAACTCTCTGTCTCTTTCTTGTTGCGTATGATTCGTCATGATACCTATTTTAGCTTGTCCTATCAAATCTATAGTATCAGTATGGTTGCCATCTATCTTATTATCAATATTCAGTAAAGTATTGTAATCCATTTGTAAATTATGCCCGGATGTATTATGTGCCAATATATCTGTTCTTCGTGAGAAAATTTGCTCGATATCAACTTTTTTTGCTTCGATCGTGCCAGAGTTGTTCACGTGTTTCAATGTGTCTAGAAATAGAGAATTTATTATTACATTTCAGAAAAAATTCTTTTGTTTTTTGAGCAAGTGCGAGACCTAAAAGCCGTGATGATTATTCGCTAAACATTGTGCTGTTTCTTTCTGACTTTTGTCATTATTATTGTCTGATTTAACCTTAGAGACAAGAACTAGGTAAGTATCAAGTATTGTAAGTAGGTTAGGACCACCAACTTGGTTAAAGTTTTAAGCTAATGAAGACAGCGCTTTATTTTGTGTCGACACGTTGCCGTTATTAGCTTATGTATTTATGAAAGCGGCTTCACGTACTACTTGGGATGCTCCTTGAATCGACTAGTGGTCCGTGCATTACCTCTTAAACTATATGTTTAATGAAGCAACAACTAATAATATCCTTGTCTTAAGCTAGTTGACTATACTCTTGTCTACGCTTACCTTCATTGATTTCATCCACAGCATGATAGAACTTTATTCCCACAGTTCCATTTGCACTGGCTTTTGTTTTAACATTTCCAAGCATAGCTTCCCTTTTCTTCCTCAAATATGATACAATTTGTTGATCAAAAGGCTTGACTGCATCTGAAAATAGTTCCAAAACTTCAATGGTATTGTCAAAGGTAAATGAAATCAGAACAAAACTCACCTGTGTCTGTGCATTGTGAAAAGTGCAAAACAAACAAATCGTGCAATTTCGTGCGTTTATTTATGTGACAAATATATACCCTGAAAATATTTCATAAAAGTTAAATAACATAAAATCAGGCATAAAGGTATAAGCATTGAGGACTATTTGTAGCAACATATTTAATCATTGCTTGGTTGTATTTTGTTGCCCTTAAGATACTTTTAAATTAATATCTAGTGCTTCATCTTGAACAATGTCATTAACTGAAAGAAGAACAGGCAAATGATACCCAGACCAGACAATCACGTGACAAATCAATTTTTTTTCATTATCATTTATATGTATAGTCATATAACATATTCTTTTTATTCAATTTTAGTGGCTAACACCAAAATATTGCTTTATGTATTTGTTCAGGCTCTATACTAAAAATATATAAAATGCCTACTTTTTGTATGTCTTTATGACTACTATCATTACTATCATTTATATATGACTAAAAAACTGAGTTGGGTCACGTGACTGTCGGGTCTAGGTATTTGTTCTATGGACTTTGACTGTTCTTCGTTGACCTCATTTTTATGATGGACGGTATACAAACTTTCCAATATCACGTCACATAATAGTCAAGATGTTTGCCGGGAATTGTAAAATCAGCTTTTATTTCGCTTTTTTCTTAGTTTTACAATAATATTTTACAACTTTTACTAATGTCTACCAGTAAGCACCACTGGTAGAATATTATGATCCCTAAAGTTTGAAACACACCGGATGCGTATGCGTAACGTAGACGTTAGCACGGCGTAGACACGCGCGTAGTTACGGTGTAACCCGATGTGACACCGGGCTACGCGTCACGTCGACGTCGACAATTCCACACATTACAACTCAGAGGTACGCATACGTCTACGCATACGCAACGCATTCGCATCCGGTGTGTTTTGGCCTTTAATCCACACACACAACCAAAATCGCTTCCATTTTTCAACTAAATTAATTAACTTTATATTTACCTAATAGTACATCATCGGATGTTTTACCATTTTCCCTTTCTTCATGTACATTCAAATTATCATTAAGTTTATCAGTTAAGGAATCCTTTTTACTCTGTATTTCTGTAAAATTATTAATTTTAATAAATTTCAAATCTTTTCTCTGTCCGTCTTCCATTTCGTCATCAAAATATATTCTGCTAAATCAATATATTTGCAGTCCAAGTCTGCTAATTTACAAGATTCTCAGTTGTGTGTCGGCAGAGTGTCTGAAAGTGCCAATGTCATTTTTGACACATTTGATCGCAATCAGTGTAAGCCATTGTTTAGCAGAATACTAAATGCGTCAAAAATGCCATTGAGACTCTGCCGACAAACAGCTCAGGCTATTTTAAATTAGCAGTTTTGGGGGCCTGGATTTAAATTTCAGTGATTCAGATGGATTTGTAGCAGGACTTATTTATGTTAGGACGATGAAATGGATAAGTCTACATCTAATGCTGGATTCAACGAACAGCATCGCCTGATCGATTGAATGACTTATCTAGCAAGACCTAGGATCGCGACGCATCTGCGGAATTTTCGGTTCAATACGCTCGCAATGTGTTTCAAGTCACCTATGACTCATAGGCAGCGCAAGTCCGGTCGTTGCGGAGATCCTTGGAGGCTTTTGTCCAGCAGTGGACGTCCGTAAGCTGACATGATGATGATGATGATGACCAAATTACGTCGCATACATTTTACGGACTTACCATAAAGTAAAGTATTGAATGCCTTATCCACCATATTCTCAGTTATAGGCTCTCTCTTCTTTGGACATTCGTTAACTTTTACACAAACCCATTTGGCTTCAGCTGAACATGTACATCTGGTGCAGCCGATGCATTGGTTTGCTGAAATATGCATTTTATTTTAAAGGTTATAAGGTACATATTGCATGTACCTAAGACCCAGAATACACGGTGAAACGCAACTGCGGAAACGAAACGTTTCAAACTAGTTGCGTCGTGTGTGGTTTTCTAATGAAGTCTATAGCAGAAACTTCGATACAACTCAAAAGTAACTAGCAGTTTCAGTTGCGTTGCAGTTGCGTTTCACCTCGTGTTCTGGGTCTAAGAGGCGATTTATTTACTGCAATGTTTACAAATTCTTTTTATATTACAAGGCAGTAGTTTAAATCGAAAATTTTGGGAGGGGCCTTCCCCTAAGAAACGTCCCCAAGGTGAACGTATCTCGATCAAATTGGAGACTTGTGAAAGAAAGGTCAAGTCAGGAGTACCCTAAACCAATGTTCATGTATGAGGCGACTGATGAAAGTGGATGAAATGAAAGAGTGTTTAGATCGTAGCAAGTGGAGGGACTCTGCCTACAAGTGGTCTCTGCCTATGCCGATTGAGAAGAAGCCTGACAGATATGTATGTATGGATAAGGTGGCTTTATTACAAGGCAAAATTTGTTTTGATTGGAATTGCTCCAATGATTTAGTCAGGCAATTAAACATCAAAAAGATCTCTTTGTCGCTACTACACATAGGTACGAGTAATATGAAATCATAATCGCTATACATGAAGGTTCCCGCTACCGTGAACTATGTAGAGACCAAGTTAAATGGAAAGTCGCGGCGGAGGCCTTTGCCTTGCAGTGTGATCTTGATAGTTAAATAAAAATACGAACGTACCTCGATCAAATCGGGGACTTACTAAAGAAAGGCCAAATCAAGAGTACCCTAAACCGACGGGACAACGAGGCGACTGATGAGTGTGGATGAAGCGAAAGAGGTGTGTTTGGATCGAAGCAAGTGGAAGAAAGTGGTCTCTGCCTACCCCAATGGGAGAGAGGCGTGACGGATATGTATGTATGTTATAAAAATAATAAACAAAACTTACCATCAGTACAATCCGAATATTGAGACACGAATGGTATACAAGCTTTCTCGGCTGTAGGTCCCGCTGAAATGTTAACTTATTTTATAGAAAATTCTAGCACAAAAATCTGATAAAATGCATGTAGATATCATAATACTTGAACTGGGAATAAATGATAAATATGCTTTTATTTTACGTTTATAGTAATTCATCTTGATAATTCTTTTGTTTAAAATCAATGTCAATACCCAACTTAACTGTTTAACCTAACTTTTTAAATGAACGCTTATCAACGTCTTAATTGTCATCTATTGACATTGATCGGTATTTAGTCGGATTATATTGTTGTGTGGTCTTGGTAGAGATTTAAAACGAAAGTTGCTGGTCCTTTGGACCAAGTCTGCTAATTTAAAATAGCCTCAGTTGTATGTCGGTAGAGTGTCAATGGCATTTTTTGACACATTTGGTCGCAATCAGTGTACAGATCTATCAAAGTATCTGTGAAATGAACGGCGGCGCTAGTAGTAATACAAAATTGTATTTCTACCAATCGCAGCAGTTATGCTAGCTTAGCATACACTCCGTGACAAGACGTTGTCATACGTTTGTCACGCTTACGTCTCTGTCTATAGTTTTAAATGTGATAAGGACAGCATGACGTGAGGTAGTTGTTACGGCACGCCGTGCTAAGCCCCCTGGAATTTGACATTTCCGTATTAGTGGACGTAGTTCCAATAACGGCCGTTTCACAGATAACTTGGTAAGCCATTGTTTAGCAGAATATCAAATGTGTCAAAAAATGCCATTGACCATCTGCCGACAAATAACAAAGGCTATTTTAAATTAGCAGACTTGGGCCCGTCCAAGAATTTCTATGAAATTAAAGAGTTGTGTTTATAGTATATAAATTGAATACTAAATAAAAGAACTAAATTACACTTGAAAGAAAACATTTAAAAATACATACCAATAATATCCAAATCACCAAGATCTTTCAAATCAAGATCCTTCAAATTGTCTAAATTAAATATTAAAAACTGATTAGATAGAACCTAATTTAAATAAAAATGTGCTTTAAAGTCAGTGCAATTGAATTCAACTCATACAAACTGTGCAATTAAACGTGCAAGAAGATATCATTGAAAATGTGCATAAAAATGCTAGAAATGTGCATATAAAAAAGAGCTGAATATAATCTAAAATCACTCAAAAACTACACTGTAAATAATATTTAATGAAACAATCACATTGTAATACAAAATTATAAAAATAAAAAAACACATTCCACTGATAAGAACACTGCACATAAAACGTTTATTTTTCAATCACTTTTTGATTATGGAAAAATTTTTCTTCATCATCAATTTTATATTTCAGACCGAATCTTTCTCTTCCCTTTTTATGATACTTTGTACTTTCTATAAGTTTTCTCTCTTTGTCTTGTCTGTTAAGATGTTTTCTTCTATTTTCTTCTTTTCTTGTATCTTTATCTTCTGAAACAATATTTTCTTTTTCCTTTTTAGCAAATACTATTTTTTTAGTAGTATTTGCTAAAGTACTATTTTTTACATCTTATTTAGCAAAATTAATTAAATCTTCATTTTCCTTAAATACTTTCCTCAGTTATGCTCTTCTTTAAACTTCATTATTCTTAATAAAATCTATTGTTAACACGGCAAAATTAAGTGATCATTCGAAAGTAGCATTTGTCATATCATGCACAGCATTCTCATCTCGGTCGGATTACTTCTTTTTATCATTATTGACGATGAAGTCGACGTAATCACCCCCAGGGCCTCCAGAGAGCAGGTTTTCTCTAGGAATCTTTCTTCTCAATGTTTGATACACTCTGTTCCTTACTGTATCCTGGATATTCCTTCGATGGCCATTTGGATGATCGCAGCACAGCGTATCACCTCCTGTAAGCACCAATCTTTCATTTAACAATCGAATAGGGAAAAAAGTGATGGAAATTTTGGATACTTAGCAGCGAATCTATTTGAAGTGGGGAACTAATTTCAGAGTTTTTTCAACTGAGATTGGTTAGGTTAATATTTCCAATCATCAAGAGGAATTTGTCAACGTTTTAATTAATAATATTTGTGTAAAGATAAAAGACAATAAAATGGGATTGGTAGCAAAGGGGTGATACGCTGTAACTGAAATAATTTGCATCATCATCATCATCATCCCAGTGAGCTATTTCAAGGTTAGATGCTTTCATTCTTCTCCTCTTCATAAATTTATCACATAAAGGAATGTAAAAAATACTCAAAAGTCCATTTTATATCACTTATATTAAATGTCATAATTAATTTTACAAATATCATGAAATCACTCTTAGAAACTATCACAGCACTGATTTATATTCGAACTTCATGAATCCACAGTTGTATATCTGTAAAAAAGCTATCAAAAATGGAACATAACAATCACAAACAAATATATAAAGAAAGAACAAAAGCGGCCCAAAAACACTCCCTTGGGGTACCATACCGGAGATTAATCCATACAATCCATCGTCCAATGTTCTTCGAAGTCTATGAGACAGCAATCTAAAGTAACTAGCTCTGTCTTGCTTGAACATATGCGTGTACACATCTCTCATTACATCATCGTATTTGTTCAAATGCGTCAAATACGCGCAGAAATATACGTCCCTAGCCAAGCACTTGATTTGGTAACCAGTCACAGAGCAAATGCAGTAGAAACATATCTTTTTGTTCTCGTAGTTCAATAGTGAATCTATGTCGGATGCTAGATTCAAATCTGCGTTTTCTGGGTCGTTATTGTTTGTGTAGTAACTTGTACCGCGATGGCATTTGGCTGCTGAATCGTAGAGGATATCGTCTCTATGGTAGATGTAATCTGGAGATAAGGTTTTTGTTCTATTAGTAACTTCTTAAATGTAGCTTAGGTTTAGCGTCACTGGTTTATACGTTACCAAGATCTTTTTGCCAAGACCGATTTGTGACCCTAAACGGTATTTATGTATACCAAAATATTATTTTAGTTTCTTGTTTAGTCTATGGCTTAGTTTATTTGCTTTTAAATGTCACTCTTGTTTCTGCGACCATACTTTTTATTTTATCAGTTATGTAGGTCTAGTTGGTTCTTTATCTTCTAGATATGTATGACGGACTTGACAAGTTCAGTCTTGCATTGGACCGTCAAGTTGGTTCAATATCCGCGGACCTTTAGTTGTCCCTAGTACCCGTAGATTGCAGTATAAAAACCACGGATTTAGAGAAAGGACAAACATTGTAAGCCCTTTTACAGAGTCGCCATTTTACCTTTAATAAAAATCTATATTTTTCAATAATATTTCGCTGATACGGCATTTCAATTAAATTTGACGTGATAAGCAGCCTTTTTTGTCACCCTGCCCCTGCCACAAGCTTATTATTATTTACGAGAATGATCACTTATAATAACTAAACGAAAACATAAAATCCCAGTTTTGGATTTCGTTTTTTCACGTTTTGGTGAAAGAAATTGTTAAATGAATATGATATAGGGATACTATAAATTAACCAAAATTACTCTAACAAAACATCCATAGGCATCTACCTACATTATTCATTTTTTAATAACTATGAAATTGTCATTTAAGCGCTGAGAAATGTCATGTCAAACAACGTGAATGTAACTTGACATTTTCTCATGCAAATGACAATTTTAAAAAATACAATAAATCAAAGGTTGACTTTTGATAGGACTGCATTCTCTCCAATTTTGCAAACTCTGCTACATTTGACATTTGCAAAATCCAGAAGAATTTCCTATTTAGTCTATGATTGTTTTCATAGAGTTAAAATGGTCTCACAAACTAACAAAATACCTACACAGCCTACACAAAATATCTCCTTGCGACAGTTTGCCATCAATTCAACTGCACTGACTTCAATTAAAAACCGACCTCGCCTAATATTGTACGGTAGTATTCTCTCATGGTCATACGGCATTTTGTTATCAAAATTCATCTTTTCCTTCGCTTGGGCTATGTATATGCATTCATTAACATTCATTGCCGGTCTATTGAAACAAAATTCGTCTTTCCCTTCAGCGGAGCATACACAGATCTTACAATCCTGGTCTTTGGTTTTAATGTAAGTATGATAACGCCTTTCATCATCATATTCCTGTCCATCCTCAAGATTGTCATCATAACCGTCTGCTTCTTGGATTTTTATGACAGTGTGACCAGGAAGGCAGATATGATCATCTTTTTTTATTTTAGTCGGTGTGTTGTACCAGAAATCTAAAATTTATGGTAGATAATTATTAATACCATTATATTCATTATGATAGCGTGATTCATTATGATGGCCATAAACAATAATTAAACATTTTCAAAACTCTTTTGATGATACGTCCGATTTAAAAAAATGTAAATGCTTCATGCCTAGATAGATGGCAATACGGAATATATGCCTAGGATATTAAAACCAATTAGCAATTACGCCAATCCGCAATCGGAAAAGTGTCTGGGTTCGGCTACAATTTTTCTTTCTTTTTTTCATTACGGACTTGCCCCCGTGCTTTCTTCGTTCCGCCTATCCAGTACCGTGACGAGTACGTACGAGTTGCATGACGTCACTAAACCAGATGCGTAGATATTTTCGAAGGCCTTCCCCCTTTTACTCAGAGTACGTCAGTTCCTTCATAGTCAGAAAATTTCTATTCCCTAGGGATCAAACTCTTGCGGGTAACAAAATACTTTCTTAAATAGTGATTTAAACGTACTTACCAGCAAATATGGTCTGGATGAGGGTGAAAATGGCGAGCAGTAACAGCAGTTTGCTCATGGTGGCCGATTGTGAGGTTGCGTGTGCGCAATCGCTTATATTGGTTACGAGTCAGTGCAAGTTTTCATGAGTTATTTCAGCGCCGGATTTGGATTTAGTTTTTCCTAGGCTGCTTGCGATTTCGTGTACATTTTCGACGTATCTTGGAAAACTAACAAAACATCGTAATATGATTACCTACATAATTATTATATGATTTAGGTTTATGATACCTTTTTGTTATTCTGATTATAAACTACAATATTGTAAAGTTTCATTATAATCTGTTCTTAAAATGTGATATTTGTAATACTCAAATCGATAGGTTGCAGCGTTAAAAACATCACTTATGTAGATTACATCCTCACAGACATTAACTTTTTTAAATGGCAGGATTTTAATGTTGCACAAAATTTTGTTGACACTATCTCGTAACTGTCGAAAATTAGTATCTAAAAATGGACGAGACATTGAAAACATAATTCTTTTACAGACATATCTGAATACGTCTGTAAGTATTTTTTTTTATTATTTATTTATTGGAAAACCAACAGCTTTAATGAACATAATAGAAAATTATAAATTAACAAACGAGGCAATTACAGGTTTTCACAAATAGAAACATAATATAAACGTATTGCCAAAGCACTTATGCATTGATTGTGTGTGTAGTCACATAAACACGCACGTACATATCACAATCGCCTTATGTTATATTCATTTATTTAAAACTTTAAAATTTAAATTATCTAAAACTTATTAGTTCATTACTAAAGTCTAAAGTATAAAATTAATAATTTATTAACAAAAAAATATATGTATTATCTATAATATTTGCAAACATGCAAATATTATGAAATTGTGCGTAAACAGGCAATAATTAGCCGACTGATTTTGATGGCTTTTTAAATAATAATAATAATAATAAATCTTTATTTATACTCCAAAAGTTTTACATAGAGTTATTTAATTGGAATCTCCTTGTAAGCTTTAACTGCTTGTGTCAGGAGAAACCAGCCCCTTATTATGTTTGAATACATGAGTATATTAGATTAGAATTAAATACTAATTATAAAACAATAAAATTTTAAAAACAAAAAACAACATTAGTGTGTAGTTACATAAACCTAAATTTGGACTATGTAACAAAATAAAAGAACTGAAGCATTAGGACGGTTAAAGTTGAAAACTGCTAATCAAATTAAAAACAGGTAGTTTAAGAACAGGTAGGCACTAAGGTACTAAAGACAGACTTTACTGGTGGTAACCTAAGATATTTTCGATCTCTTCATAGTTTAGAGTAGTTAGCCAAGATTTTACATTATTTTACAAATAATTCACTAGTATTGACATCCAAATCCGACCCTGCGTTAACTGAATGAAGTCAAGCGAACAATGTAATTGAAATAAGAAGAATTAGGTTGTGTTATCAGCACACCTGTTTGCTTTACCAGATGGTATAGGATACTTCAGTATTTTGGTAAACTAGGCTTTGACGCATACTTCGCAAAAAGGCCAGAAGTTGCCGGAGATAGGAAAGCTTGGAATAATGCGGGGGAGACCTTTGCCTAGTAGCAATGAGGAAGGAATATAAGGAGTGGCCCCATTTTTTTTCATATACTTACCTACAAATGAGTTTATGACAGCGTGCCAAGGTTGCGCCAAGTTTTTCATAGTTTTCTTGGTAGATGACCTGTCAAACGATAAGAAATTCCGTACAAAAAGATAGCCATTTTGCGCCAGACCAGGCACGCAGATCCAGACGGTATGGCACCTCCTTATATATTCTATACTCAAAGCCTAGCAGTGGCTATTAAAAAAAGACTTTGGTAAGGACTAGAGTGCGTTTCATAGAATACTTCCTATGCCGCCATGTTGGCAACATTGCAAAATTTGTATTTCGAATGGCGAAAGGCGGTATATTTCAATGCTGCCAACATGGTGGCATAGGAACTATTTCATGAAACGCACCCTAGTGAAGAAAACAAGTACTTGATTTTAAAACTTCATATAATAAACTAACATATTATAAAAAAGACAAACTGATAAATAAATTATTCAAGAGATATTTTTCTTATCTTTACATGGCACATGTGAGCAAAAACAAAAGACAATCTACTTATTTGACATTTTTGTTTCTTTTATACCAACTAGTCTATACAGGGTGTAACAGAAAGGGTATATGTATAAAGCCGAAACACAGCGATAGTCCTCATGAAACTGAACAACTTTCCCCAAGGAACATGGGTCGTAACTCGAAAAAAATTTTTGGGTCGCCAATACTTACTCGATCAGCTGATCGGGCATTTTGTATGGGGAGGCAAAATTTTTTTTTCAAGTTACGACCCATGTTCCTTGGGGAAAGTTGTTCAGTTTCATGAGGACTATCGCTGTGTTTCGGCTTTATATACCCTTTCTGTTACACCCTGTATAGAACATTTTTCATCTACAAAATGTCATGTAAGTAGTTTTTTTTTCCTGTATGGCTATCTCTGTCTAATGTCCGTTAATATTAACGTGATATTTACAGAGTAGGTACGGTCAGCATCGTAAGTCGATGAACACATTCACATTTTCAAAAGTAAAATACACCATTATTAAATGAAAATCGCTTAAAAAAAAATACTCCAATTTAAATGAACGTCCGATGAGGTTCAAAATAAGGGAAATAAGTAAGGATTTACATCAAAAAATGGTGTACATTACTTTTGAAAATCTGAATGTGTTTATCGACTTATGATGCTGACTGTAGGTACCTATGCGAAAAAGCTATAATATTTTTATCAAACGAAATGCTAAACATTTATGACCTTGGCGCAGTTTATTAGATCTTTTCGATGTAATTACATATAAAATCTACACATTTAATGTAAATATACTTACAGATATTATTTCACTTAAAACTGCTTAACTGATTTAGATGAAATTCGCTGTTGAGTTAAATATCGACTAGGATAACTTTGCGAAAACAAGAACAGGAAAATCACTTTTTTTAATCATTATGGTGACACATAAAATTGACATTTGAATCTATACATGTCATGTCATGTCAACGTGACATAATTTTCCGAAGATTTTCTTTTTTCCTTTAGAAATGTCAATTTTAAAATGTTACCCATTTTTACACGCTTTATATAAGCTTCACTTGTAACTAACTATGTAGGTATGTATGTAAACAAATCTTGGAATCTTAATTTGACCCAGTTCCCGGTCTTCGAATAGGATGAAATTTTGCACACGCTCTGAGTTCTGATGACAATACAATAATATGGCACTTTAGAACTGACCTGATGATGGAGCATGTTAAGTGCGAGCTAAAGCGTGTTTTAGTTTTTTAAACTACTGATTTATTCATAGACTACTTCCTTTTTTTTCCTGCAGAGTACAAAAGCCTTATAACTTTTTCTTAAATCTAAAACGGAGTAGTTTTGATCCAAAATTTTACATAATTGTCATAAAATTGACAAACATTCTCTCCTTTGACATATCGTTTTCCTATACCATCTAGATAAGACCATTTTCTGAGTATTTCGTTCGCATCTAAGCTGTGTACTGACGCATAAGTCCAGTATGCACAACTTATTGGTAGCCAGGACGGCCAGGGCCTGAAAAATAAGAAAAAATATGATAAAATTCAAATTCAAAACTTTATTTGCACCATTATTAAAGGTCTATCTACACAGATCCGGGCCGTGTCCGGGCCGTGCCCTCCTGACGGGACATTTTCTCTGGATTCGTTCACACACGTCATCATGACGACGTATTATTTTCCCTCCTGACGGGCCACGGCACGGACACGTCCCAGGCACGGCCCGGATATGTGTAGATAGACCTTTATACTTTTACATAATTGAAAATACTTACCTATAAGGAAACAATCGACCATCGTGTATAAGTTTATATCCCAAAGATTTCATAGCAACATTGTACGTAAAATATATATCTTCAATGTTGTGTAGGGGCACTAATTTCGCTTCTTCCAAGATTTCGGCAATATAAGGTCCTGAAATCATCGAGGAAAAGATTTGGAAATCATCAGGATGGTAAAAACAAACATCCCACTATAATATACAATATTTCAATGTTTGTACTGATGGATAAATAGATGGATGGATATGTGAGGATGTTTGTTAGTCTTCCACGCAAAAACTTCTGAAGAGATTTTGATAAAACTTGGCAATATTGTAGCATACCCAAATGTCAAACCGAAATTGCGCCGTGACCGCAAGTATGTAAACGTAAACGCCCTATTTTTTACAGGAGCAATATAAGGTCAGTCTGTTACGTCCCACAACTGGGCAAAAGTCTCCCTCCTTTCTCTCTATCCAGTTTTGCTGTGCGACAGGACCTCCCATTCTTCACTGAATGAGTCGAGATCGTCTCGCCATGTTTGTATTATTCTGCCGCGATGTCGTTTCCCGTTTTTACATGTTGTTGTTGTTGTGTCAGCTCATAGACACCCACTGATGGACAAAAGCCTCCACCAAAGATCTCCACAACGACCGGTCTTGCGCTGCCCACATCCAACGGCTCCCCACGACTTTCACCAGGTCGTCGGTCCACCTTGTTGGAGGTCGCACCACTCTGCGTCGTCCGGTGCGTGTTCGCCACTGGAGAACCTTTCTGCCCCATCGTCTATCGGTTCTACGAGGAATGTGCCCAGCCCACTGCCACTTAAGGTTTTCGATTCTTCGAGCTATCTCAGTGACCTTGGTTCTTCTGCTGATCTCATCATTTCTGATGTGATCACGCAGAGGAAGATTGGGAAGCTACGGAATATTTTCTCATCCAAAATACCGCAGTGTCTCAAGATGAAAGTCTTTAATCAGTGCGTGTTGCCAGTGATGACCTATGGCACAGAAACGTGGTCCTTAACCAGTGGGCCTCATAAGAAGGCTCAAGGTCACCCAAAGTGCGATGGAGAGAGCTATGCTCGGAGTTTCTCTGCGTGATCACCCAAACACATACCTCCAATCAAATAACCAGGTCCGGTGATGTACTGTGGTATCACATCTTCTGAACACAACCATCGTGGCAGATACCATTTATTATACTCATCTCTGTGTAACGGAGCGTTATGGTGAACGAAGCCTGAAAATAAATGTCAATTTCGTGAAAAAAACTTTAATTTAGACTCAGAACACACGGTGAAACGCAAATGCAACGCAACTGAAACTGCTAGTTACTTTTAAGTTGCATCGCAGTTTCTGCTATAGACTTCCTTAGAAAACCACACACGACGCAACTAGTTTGAAATGTTTCGTTTTAGTTTCAAAATTAATTTGGGTAAAGCGACGAAAGTGTTCGTAGTAAGTGGAAGGAAGTGGTCTCTGCCTACCTCGATGGGAGAGAGGCGTGACAGATATGTAGGTATGTAAATTTAAACGAGCTCCTGGTCGATTTGCAATGTACGAATTATATTTTCATTTGACACCTAACTCGGGCATATTTCGTTAGAAACATTCAATTGACTATCCCCACAACTGCTACGCAATCTTCTAATTTAAAAAAAGCACAATTTATAAAAAATCTTATCGGGACTTGCTAAAGAAAGCCTAAATCAAGCGTACCTTAAACCGACGTGCATGTATCAGACAACTGATGAATGTGGACGAAGCAAAAGAGGTATGATTTGATCGTATCAAGTGGAGGGAAGTGTTCTCTGACTACCCTGGGTAAGAGGCGTGCGTGACACATACGAGTATGTACCTATGTATGTATGTTATGTTATGTAAGTATAAATGTATGTAAAAAGTCTATCAGTCCAACCCTTACCAAGTACCTGAGCATGTTCCCCTTCTTCCATCACCTTCTCCAAGATCCAAGGGTTAATCATCATGTCATCATCAGTTTTATAAAGGAACTTGACGTTAGGACATCGCTGGACAGTCCACTTCAGCATCAGGCCGACCTTTAGGGTAAGATTTTGGTAATGGTCTTTGAAATCGTAGACTATAAGATCTCTGTTGATTTTTGCTTCAGCGTAAGTGTTTACCTGGAATAGAATTAGCGTAAATAAGTATACAGATGTTTTTAAATTTTGAATCCATTTATTTTACACTAGTGGCTGCCCCCAACTTCGTGCGCATTTATCGCCATATCTTGGAAGAAAGATGATATCTCAAAATAAAATAACCTATGTGTTTTTGTGATGTCCAAGCTAAGTTATTGTAAAATGACATTCAAATCTGTTCAGTGGTTTTCACACGATGAAGTAACAAACATCCATCCATCCATCTATCCGTCGGCACAAACATTGACATTTATAATACATATATTATAATAGGACTTATTGTTAAATAACTTCTCGTAAATACATATCTGTTACGCCTCTCTCCCATCGAAGTAGACAGAAACCACTTCCCTCCACTTGCTGCGATCCAAACACACCTCTTTCGCTTCATCCACACTCATCAGTCACCTCATACATGCACGTCAGTTTAGGGAGCTCGATCAAATCGGGGACTTGTTTAAGAAAGGCTAAGATAAGAGTACTCTAAACCGACATGCATGATTGTCCATTCAGAACAGCCAAGGATCAAAGGCCATACAGCCTAGTCTTCAATAAGCTATCAGGGGCCCAATAATATCAGGGGCCGGTGTGTCGGTAGAGTGCCAATGGCATTTTTCGATACATTTGGTATTCTACTAAACAATGGCTTACACTGATTGCGACCAAATCTGTCAAAAAATACCATTGACACTCTCATTGAAATTCTGCGACACAACTGAGAATATTGGAATTTTGCAGAATTGATCCCCAGTAAGTAGTATTCTGTTATCTGTGGTAAAATACATACCAACTGTTCGTTATCATTCTTGTCTATGCCTATAACGAAGTACGTAGGTAAATGTTGACCCCAAGTCTGTCGAATCGCTTGTCTATGGTCGTATCTATTTGGCGCACTAGTTACTAGGACCAAAACTTTAACTTCGGATTGAGATACACACGGTATTATTGAAGATGATGGCTCAATTAGCAGGTCTCTGGAAGAGGAAAAATAATTAAGATTAGAAATAAAATATGAGAATACTTCTAAAATTGATTTTACATGGATTTTTAGCGCTAGTTTCTGTGGTAGAACAATTTTTATGTTGCTATACTATAGAGGCTGCCTGTGACTTCGTATGTATTTATCGTCATAACTTGTAAATTTTACACATTATGTTTAAAAAATATAGCCTATGTGTTACTCTGATGTGTAAACTACAATATTGGAAAGTTTCATAAAAATCTGTTAAGTGGTTTTTGCGTGAAAACGTGACAGATATCCTCACATCCATCCATAGGCACAAACATTGATATTTATAATATTAGTAGGCTTGTCATCGGATAAAAAAGGTCAAACCAGCCAACACAAGACTTGTTTTGTGTATGATAAGTAGGTAAGTATGTTCTTGGTATTTGTGCCGCTTTGGGTCAAAAACAAACTAAAGAAAAACATCTTATCACTAACATCCAAAAAGATTTTATTTACAATACCCGACAGAAAAAAAAGCACACTTCCAGAAATATTTCTATCTCTGTCTATCACATTTCACATTTATACATTAGACAGAGACATTAAAACTGGCAGGTAAAATAAACTGCTCAGATTTTATAGTTTTGTAGGCAACAATAGTTATAAATGTCAATAGATTAAATTATTTTGTTAATTGCCTACAAAGATATGATGTTTGGGAGTTTACGTGACTTTTGTAAGAAGTAAAAGATCAGTGGTTCCTTTGGTAGTTATCAGGTACCAAAGTCTCAATTTTTAAGGGCCGTACCCAAAGGGTGAAAACGATACCCTATTACTGAGACTCGACTGTCCGTCTTTCTGTCTATCCGTCCGTCCGTCTGTCACCAGGCTGTATCTCGTGAACCGTTACAGCTAGAGCGTTGAAATTTTCACTAATAATGTATTACCGTAAAGATTTACCTATTTGACTTTGAAGTTTTTTCCATCACAACAATTAATATAGATCTACTAAGTTATCTGTGAACCGGCCGTTATTGGAACTACGGCCGCTAAAACGGAAATGTCAAATACCAGAACTGCTGCGATTGGTAGAAATACAATTTTGTATTACTGCTAGCGCCGCCGTTCAGTTCACAGATAAGTTGGTCTGTCTGTACTCAAGTAATTTTCCAAGATTCTTTAACTCACATATTATCCAAATAATGACTGAGATTCCTATTCCTTCTGAAATGGCTAAGATCCTGGTCAGGTGGAGGAGGTGGTCTTAGAAATCCGGTGATCAGGTAGGAGACCTTCCAAGCTGTGATGATTAACAGGATCCAAGCTAGTAAGGTGATCATCATGCTCGATTTGCGGTGACCTAGAATTGTTCATGAATTAGGAAGAGGTTTTTACTAAAGACTAGAGGCTGCCCTCGTCTTCGTACGTTTTCCTCGTCATATTATGAAAAACTTATACGCAGGTGGTCAAAGCACATGAGAAGCTATGGAGAACTTAATGCTGTCTACACACCAAAGCTGCCGGCGGCTTTACGTCATACGAATGGCAGCTGTCAAAAAACCTGGCGGCTTTGGTGTGTAGATAACATTAGGTTTTATCCATCTAACTGTAAGTTAGGTCAGAGAATTCCAGGATCTCGTTCTATTACCCAATATCTTAAAATAAATTTTATTGAAGGCACCCCCGCGACTTCGTACGCGTTCATCGTCATATCTTGGAAAATTAACACAATATCTTAAAATAATATAGCCTATGTGTTATTCTGATGTGCAAGCTACAATATTACAAAGTTTCAATAAAATCTGTTCAGTGGTTTTATCGTGAAAGAGTGACAAACATCCTCATTCCATGCAGCCATTATGACATTTAAAACTTACAAATGCCCGGGGCCGAAGTCTGCTTATTTACAATTTTCTCAGATGCGTGTCGGCAGCGTGTCAATAAGAGAATCAATGTCATTTTTTGACAGATTTTGTCGCAATCAGTGTACCTAAGCTATTGATTAGCAGAATAGGTACCAAATCTGTGAGGCTATTTTAAATTAGCAGACTTGGAGCCCTAATTAACAGAACGATATAAATATGGTAAAATAAAAATACGAGGACAATTTTTTTTTTAATTCAAAAATGAACTTTAATAAAATAGATAATACATAAGTACATAGAATTAAATATTTACAGGAAAAATATATCTTCCAACGCGTCCCCACGAGGCAAAGCACCCAACAAGCTGGCAGCATTACCTCTTTGGATAGCAATGCTTATCCTTTGGCCAAGGAAGCTGCCAGTTCTCGGATCACCCGAAGCCTCGCGTAGACGCGTTAAAAGCTCCGATACTAGAATTCTGGCCTCTGGGCCCCAGGGTCCCAGAGTTTCTACTGCAAACTATGATGGCTACATTCAAAAATTCAAAAAATAATTTGTCCGTCTTTAAGGCTATTAAAAATATTTGAAACACATTTTTTACCTGATCAAATACCTACATAAATAAATACAAAGATACAGAGCATCAAAGTTACGGAGTGGGGGGTATTGACGTCACTCCTAGGTAAAAATTGTACTTTAACCCAGTGTATCTTTGTGATTTTTAGTTTAAGAGAAAAAATAAAAAATACGTGTCGAATATTTTAAAATAATCTTTGTGATGGACTAAAAATTTTTTTTTAATCATCATGCCCATTATAGGGAAAGGTGGTACTTACCAAAAATTGTACTTAATGTTCTTCTTATAACTATAGGCTTCATATTTCAGCTTTTCACGTACTATGTAGGTATTACGTGGATATATTTAGGTATTATATAGGGCGATTTTAAATTAGTGAACGATAGAATATGATATGACCAAGTTCGAAATCATAAAAAACGTTGGTCACCCATACTATCAGCTGGTGCATTTTGTATGCGGAGTTCAATCATTTTTGAAAGATTTCGACATTGGTTCCATAGTAAAAGTTGTTTGTTATCACGAGTATATGCACATCCTTTTCTATCGTTCACTAATTAAAAGTTACCCTGTATAGATACTTATTATGGTACGTTGCTAAACTGTGACACTCATAAAGTGATTTAATAATTTAAATAGGTACTTTTAATTATATACTTTTCTACTTGAGTTTATATGTATTTTCCCACAAAAAAAAATTAATCTGCAAATCAAAACACTATCACATGTAGGTCGGTAAAATAAGATGTTTTAGGTATTGCGATTAAATATCAAAATCGATTAGGTATAGATAGATAGATCCCTTTGTATCATAAAACAAATCAACCTTAAGTAGAAATTCTATAAAATTGTGCAACACAAGTGGGTAGTGTGTTAAACACTTCAAAAGGTAGATAATTTCAAAGAAACTAAAGGCCGATTTACTTTATCTTAGCGTTTAGCAGAGTGTTTTAAGGATAGTACCTAAGTGCTTTCTTTATATAATTTTGTATTGCGTACTTATCTGTTTATAGTACCTATTAGTTAGTTTACCTATTTGATAGGCAAGTTTCACCACCAACAGATAAAATTAAACTGACAGATAAACTAATGTCTATTTTATAAAACATGACGCTTTAGATTTAAACAGAGACGGGTACAAAATATCTGTCAGATAAATTTTATCTGTACTAATGGTGAAACTTGCCTGCCAAGTAAACTAACTAGGTACTATAAACAGGTACGCAATACAAAATTATCCAACTTACTTATATACCTACCTACTACCTAAGTATTATTAATTAATATTTATTTTCACATAACAATGTCAACCCTTACAGATATGAATTAAACATGCAACTGTATAAAATCATTAAAAATATATTTTTAAATTAACTTTGTTATTTTTATCATATTACTAGAGGCTGCCCGCAACTTCGTACGCATTTACCGTCATATCTTAGAAGAAAAACATGATATCTCAAAATAATATAGCCTATGTGTTATTCTGATGTATCAGCTACAATATTACCAAATTTCATCAAAATCCATTCAGTAGTTTTTGCGTGAAAGAGGAACAAACATCTATCGGCACATTGACATTTATAATTTTATTAGGATTAGTAGATTGAAAAAAGTTGTACAACTAAAATACTGACTTAAACGCTAAAAGTTTAAATACTAAGCAAACATCCATGCATCGGCACAAACATTGACATTTATAATATTAGTAGGGTTAAAAATACTAAAATACTATTCAAAACACTAAAATGACAGCGTTTTACACAAAAATAAAACGCTTATTAAATAACTTACCATACATATTCGAAACCTATATTAATTATGAGAGTGGCAACACTGTCTTCTTCTGATTGGTCGGCGGCATCTATACCTGTCCCTTTCTATCATATGCTTGTCTCTTTCGCCCGTCTCCCCACCAGGCAGGCACTTTGTGGAATTTTATTCAAGTGATTTTTACTTCATTGCGACATAATTAATTAAAAATTATTAGGTCAGTACCAAGCTTTAGTAAAGCTACAAAGTTGTGTACTGTTAATGATGTGTCATGTGCTAATTATGTGAACATATACCTATTTTAGAACGTTAACGTAACCTAACGTAATTTTATCATGAGATGTGGGTACTTGTGAATTAAATTTAATTTATCTGAAGGTATGCTTTACTGACTCAGGCATATGTTAAGTGGGTTTAATAAAGTTATGTTTATATAAGTTAGGTTGTGTGCACATAGGTTTGAAGTGTTTGTGTGTTGTACATGACATATTGTGTTCACCAGGCAGGTGATGAAACTCTAGGTTTCGAATATGTATGGTAAGTTATTTAATAAGCGTTTTATTTTTGTGTAAAACGCTGTCATTAAAGAACTGTACCGCTACATATTCGAAACCTATATTAATTATGGGATCTGTCTGTTATCGCCTGGTGGGTATCGCCAATGTGACCCTCTTTATTATTATTATTATGTAGGTGACAAAGACGTATTTAAACTAAAATGGGTGAGTATAAGCATGAAACCAAAGGAGTTGTTGAAGGAAAACAAATAATTTTATGGTTAAGGTAGTTATTTATTTTATTAGTTGTTAAGAAAAATAAACAATGTTTCAATATTTAGTTTTGTTTTTCATTTACATATCATTTTACCTATATAATTAGTTGTATGATTTCAATAGGTAATTGCATTAAAGTAAAGAGACATTCTGTTAGAAATAATTTAATAATTACAGGTAACTATAAATAACATAATTTACAAAGAAAGTATAATCATTAAGTTAGACTGGTTCGAAGAACTGTGAAACTGTTGAGTTTTGGTTGTTGGGTCTTACTTCGCGTCTGTAGAACCTCGAGAAGGTGTTTTGAGATCTCCAATTGCCTCTGCTGAGTATGTCGTCCAGCGGCATGTTGAGGAGCCAGTTTTTTGAAGAAACTGCAGGTCGAAAGCTTCCGGGAGTAGCCTTGATTCCAGCATCACGTAGCAAGGTTTTCACCCAGTTTGCAATCACTGTTCGAGACGCCGCTTTGGGTTTCCCGCGGATGGTGAGAAATAGGTTGTGAATGTTACATTCGGCTCTTCTTGTCTTCGATATTTCTAGGAGCAGTTTTATCCAGTACAATGGACTAAGAATATCACTGTCAGGGTTGTGGGACAGTTTCCAGCCTGATTGCCTGTAATCATAAGAATCTGTTTTCGAGCCATACAGTGGCCAGAAGGTTATGCTGTCCTCAGACATAGTGAAGTGATCAGGATGTATGCTCAATAATGTGAGATCGTGCACTCGTCGCCCTGAGCATAATAGCAGTATGCATGCTGTTCTGCGGGAGCATTCAAATAGGTTCATGTTTTCGTTAAATGTGTTGTTAAACCAATAATATAGATCATCGACATCCCAGATAGGCGGCCGAGTATTTTTAGGGGTTTGAAGTGAAATGGATTTCAAAATTCGAGTAACAAGCGGATGGGAGCTAAGGTTTTTGTTATCAGGATGGCTAAGAGTGACTACCACTGATCTATGAAAGAGAATTGTATTATATGCGAAGCGATTTACCTGATGGAGGTCTGCTAGGAATTTTGCTAAGTCTGATCCGCTAGGTGTGCGAGGATTGATACATTTTTCGGAAGCCCAGTCGTGCCATCGTTGCCAAGCAGATCGATAGGAGTTTTTCGTTGAATTTCGCCAGCTACTTTTCAATAAATGAATTTGCTCTGATGTCCAGTCTGGTAGAATTACATCCCACCCCCACATTTCCATATTTCTAGGACAAGTTCGCATACTTTCGGTGGTGGGCGGTTCGTCATTGTGTCTATCAATACTGACTCGAGGTTTAGGATCGTGTAGGGTGCTGCTACAGCCCGCCTTTTCAGGTCGGGTCGCCAAAAACTTCTCTCCCACCGAGGGGCTATTATCAAAAATATACCTTTCGATTGGTTTAGGTGGGCGAGGACTTTGGGAATTAGAAATGGAGGAGGGAAGATCCAGGCTAGCTCGTAATCCCAAGTCCGAGAAAAAGCATCTATGAATATTGCTTGATTGTCTGTCACATCCAGGGATGCATATTTGGGAACAACGTGGGCTTGGTGCGATGCGAATAAGTCTATTACTGGGGTGCCCCATTTCTGGAAGATTTTCTGGGTTAGGATTGGGAGAAGATGCCATTCCGGCTGAATTGAACCCCTCGACAGCCTGTCTGCTTCTGTGTTGTATTTTCCGGGCAGATGGTATAGGCTTAAGCGAATGTTGAAGATTTGTAGCAAGTTGAAAACTTGATAAGTTAAATTCATCAAGGCTTCCGATTTCGTACCGCCTTGATTTTTTAGGTAAGCTAATACTGTTGTGTTGTCTGACTGAAGAGAAACTGTCGAGCCCGCGAGTTGATAGGCATGGGTTTTTAACACATTTAAGATGGCAATCATCTCTTTTTGGTTTGTGTGTAACAGTTTCTCTGTGGGGCTCCAAGTCCCGGATAGTTTCGTGTTGTCTAGTTGGGCTCCCCAGCCCGTATTGGAGGCGTCCGTCGAAATGTAATGACTTGCAGCAGGTACGTGAAGGGGAGATTTGGCCGAGTGAAAATGCACCCACCATGTAATTTCTTGAAGGACATCGTTTGGTATGACGTACTGTTGGAGAGGGTCCCCGTTCAATAGTCGGTTCGTGAGCGATAGCAATTTGCGAAAGTGGATTCGTCCGTAGGGAACCGTTAGACTCGCAAAATTTAGAATGCCACTGAGGCTTTGAGCTTCCTTTAAGCAAACAGTCTTTTTTGAAAGGGTCCGAGCCAAGCGCTCTTTTAGGGATAGAAGTTTCTCTGCTGGCAGATATTTTAGATTTTGAACGGGGTCCCAGATTATGCCAAGGAACTGAATCTTTCTCTGTGGCGTCAAAATGGACTTTTTGATGTTTACTTGCCAACCTAGTGATTGTAACAGTTCTACTACGTATTGAACTTGGGCTAATAGGGTTTCTTTGCATTGGTGAGCGAGAAGGAAGTCGTCTAGGTAGATTAAAATGCGTATACCTTTCTCTCGCAGCAATTGACCTACCCAATTCGTTAGAGTCGCAAAGACTTTGGGGGCTGTGGCAAGACCAAATGGGAGGCATGTCATTTGCAATAGTTCTTTGTTGAAGACTAACCTCAAAAACCTGCGATGGCTTTGGGCGATAGGTAGATGGAAATAGGCGTTCGACAGATCTATCTTTGCCAACCAATCGTTGGGTTGGAGGAAGGACGGGACTTTCTGTTGATTGATCAGTTTGAATGGACTTACAAAGACATATTCGTTTAATCGTTTCAGATTGAAGATGGGGCGTGAGGTCCCGTCTGGTTTCGGTCTTAGAAACATACTTGATAGGAAGCTTGGGGTCGGCTGCGCGCTCTCTAAGACATGCATTTTCTTTAGAGAATCGATTTGAATTTGCATGCTGGTTGTAACAGGTACGTGGTTGGTGTGATTGACCTTCCACGGCAAGACTAGGGGTGGTTTCTTTAAAAATGGGATTCGATAGCCTGTTTTTATCATTGCTAAAATTGATTTTGGAGCACCTAGGTACTCCCAAGTTTGATAATGATATTGTAAGCATCCTGCGCGGAACGGTGAGTCAATATTTGGGTCTGGGGTTCGATTTACGGAATGAACCACCTCTCGGCTGTCTACTATTACGCCCTTGCGAGTTTCTGGGCCCACGAGGGCGAAATGTCTGACCCTGCGCGGGTTGACGTGGAGCGTAATTGAAGCCACTTATTGGATTATAGGGAAATGGCAATACTCCTTGCGCAGGAGTAAAAGTATAAGGGTTCAGAGGCATGCCATGCGCTGGCAACAATGGTCGAATATTGTTATCAATTATATTAGATGAAAAGTCAGTACCGCCTTGCGCAGGCTGTCTGTTATTAGTTTTAGATGCGGAAGTGTTGGGTACAAACTTTGGTGTTTGAGTTCTAAGAGGCCAAAAGATCTTGTTCATTCCACCATTTTTCTCAACAGCAGATGAAAACTCTTGAGGGGAGAATAAAAATTCACAGGATGGGGGTATCTTGCGAAGGCTCAATTTTATAAACTTATCTTTGACGGATTTTAGGATTGCGTCGCGACGCTGTTCGACTAGATCAGCACGATGGCCGCAAGTCATTTGTAATAAATTACTAGATATATTTTGGAAGTCACCTGAGAAAATATCTTTTACTTTGTTTTCAAGAATAGACAATTCTACGCTGTTTTCATTTCTAAGCCATGATATTAATTCGCGTATGCCACATTCGACAGCCTCTTGTTGTTTTAACAGGCCATGTGTAATTGCGGCAAACCCCCTTTCCGTTAGAGCTAGGTGATTATATTTATCAAACGGCTTGATTTCGTCATTGCATTCTAAATTAGTAAAACCGGGAGTAGAACAAAATCTTTTTTGTGCCTCTGAGTAACGAACTTCTGACCAGTCTAGCGAATCAAAGTGTTGAACTGATTTTAAACGTTCTAGATGTAATGGATCAGTTTTAGACATAGCCGGCTCTTTGAGAGTAGTGTTCACGTCAAGTGAAAAGTCTTGTAAAGGCGTGTCAACTTGAGCCGTTTGAGTGTTGGAACCGTCATTTAAATCCGGTTCAAAAAGCTCGCCACTAGCATTTAATGACAAAGCATCATCGTTTTCAATGTCATCGGGTTGAAGCGGAAAACTGTTATCATCGTCTTTCCCCTGAGAGAGGGTTTGCAAGTAACTTTGTATATTATTAACTTGTAGCACCAAGTTATCGATAATGTCCGCGTACTGACGTTGACGTTTAGCAGGATTATCCGCATCTGTTACAGTTTTACGCTTGGACCCGGGATTTAATGCTGTATCAGTATAATCCATTGTTTAGGAACAGGTACAGAATATTTCTATATAAGTGAATAAGCGAACGGCAATAACCGTTAAGTATTTTAGAAATGAAAGTAAGAAGTGAATAAGTAGGTATAAGTTGACTTACCACGACCGCTCTGTTCGAAGAACAAATCGCCAATGAAGTAAAAATCACTTGAATAAAATTCCACAAAGTGCCTGCCTGGTGGGGAGACGGGCGAAAGAGACAAGCATATGATAGAAAGGGACAGGTATAGATGCCGCCGACCAATCAGAAGAAGACAGTGTTGCCACTCTCATAATTAATATAGGTTTCGAATATGTAGCGGTACAGTTCTTTAATAACGTAAATCGGAAAGATTCTAATCACAGTCACATTATAAAACACGTCTAAATATTGCTATTGACAGCGCGACTATGAAAGAACAACCGACGGTCAGTTGATAAGTAAAACAAACTAACGTTAGACGTAGAACAAGAAAACTATTGACTGCAGTTGTAATACTAATATTATAAATGTTAATGTTTGTGCCGATGGATGGACGGATGTTTGTTGCTCTTATAAGCAAGAATTACTGAACTGATTTTGATGTTTGGCAATACATTAAGGTGCGTACAGACCATGTAACATAACATGTTATTTAACATTGTTATATAACATGTTTTACATAATGTGGACACTGAATGTTATAAAACATGATATAGTAACATGTTATTGATATGTACAACAATGTTATATAACTTTGATCGCGTGGATTGTACTGAAGAACGACAATGGTTATATAACATTGTTATATTGCATTGTTATTCTAATGTGTACAGTATTATTTTATGTTGCAATGTTGAATAACAAGGTTACATAGTGTGGACGTGTTATAAAACACAAGTTAAATAACATGTTACATGGTCTGTACGCACCTTTAGAGTAACATATCCTACTAATATTATAAATGTCAATATTTGTGCCGATGTATGTGAGAATGTGTGTTACCCTTTCACGCAAAAGCTATAGAACAGATTTTCTTGAAACTTGATAATATTGTAGTCTATACACAGTAATTACTTATACAAGGAGTAGGTACGTGCTATGTTATAAACATGCCTCCATTTTATTAGGATGAAGTGAAAAAAAATTTTTTTTGATGGTAGCAAGTGGAGGGACGTGGTCTCTGCCTACCCCGATGGAAGAGATGCCTGAAGTACCTACATTTTTGTAGGTAGGTTGTTTATGGTTAGTATGTATTTAGGTATGTATATTTTTGGAGATCCTTGGGGGAGGCTTTTGTCCAGCAGTGGACGTCCATAAGCTGACATGATGATGATGTATATTTTATTTTACCTAAGTTATTACCTAAGTTTATAAATAAGAGGAATTGTAAATCCAAACTTATAATATGATGGAAGAGCGAGGCATTCCCTACTAAAAGTATCTTTGATAACATACTTTTTGGGAAGCCCCAGCAAAATTTCGTAAAAGATTTACTTGGTTAAAGAATATTTCATTTTATTTTATTTATTTTTATTTAATTTTATTTAGACGTCAGAAGTCTAGCGTATACAAAGTCTATGGTAACGGTATCCGTTATCTACATTTTAAAATTGTCCTTTAAGAGGAAATTATAAACCGACACAACTGTCATACGATATGTTTGCATTGTTGTCATCGAATCACTATAAAATAAATGCATATTTTAGAATTTGTAATAAGTAGGTAGGTATTAGTGGGTAGGCGACGATTTTTATATATACTTAGATAAAAATTTGACTGGGGAGCGTTGATTCTGTCCAGCTGAACTGCTGGTTGTCAGAACCGTTGTCCAGCAGAGCGATGGCGCTTTATGGCTTCCTAAACCAAGCTTTGTAACCTGATCTATAAATAATTGAATGCTCCCATGAGACTGGCATAGCCACTTAGAGCCTCGTCAAAAATTAGTTTAAAAAATATTTTTTTTTTTAATTAAAAATGGCAAGGGGTGTAAAGTAAAGCTTACTATAATGCCAGGCTCTTATCGGTGGAGTAATCGCCACCTTTGCCTTTCTTCTGCCAACAATTTGACTTATTGATACGACATGGATATTTATCCTAAGTTCCTATATGTAGGTATTTAGTAAAACTCCATAATTATTTAAAACAAACTTTATATTTAATTTTATCTATTGTAAAATTATTTTTTAATAAAATAATACAAAAAAAAAATTGTGTTAACTTATCAATAAGTATTTAATCTTTGGTTTTCTTAATGTTAGGTATATTTAGATAATTTTAAGGTCTTTGCGCATTAGCTGTTTAAACGCCTTTGCCATTTGACGTTTGATGGAAAAAACGCTAAAGATCGAATGTTCATGATTTCCTATCAAACTAGCCTTTCTCCCATTACGACACGAACAAGCAATTCAAGTATCCTGCAAGTCTCGAAGACTAGTCACCGCGAAGTATCTCACACACATTTGAATGCAGGCTCGCACACTACGATACCGGTATAATGTATGTGAGATACTTCGCGGTGACTAGTCTTCGAGATTTGAATCGCCTGTGCGTATCGTAGGGACTTAGTCTTTATTTACGCGTGTTCATGATATTATTATCTAGTAACTATCTATAACATAACTATAAGCGAGTTAGGAGATATTTATTCCTCATCAGAAGGCTGCTTCACCCAAAATCCCCAAGGTGCGTAACCGTCGTTTTTCGTTGGACCTCTGTAAACTTTTATTTGGACACGGCCGACGTCATCTGTGAAATTAAAACATTATTTATAATACATACCTATTAAAGCACATAATATATTTGTCACGATGAGAAATGAGAGAGAGGCGTGATATTTTTACAATAGTGACAAACAAAAAAGTGTCTACATAACGTGCTCTGTAACTGAAGATACACGAATCAATTACTTAAAATTCCATCTTTCTAAGAACAATGTAATTAAACACTTAATTAAAAAGCTATGACATTTCCATATTTATTCATATTAAGGGCGCGACACATCTACGGAACGTCCGGCGCAGAAAATTCAGCGGCTGGAGTTTCGTAGATAATCGCAAGTCGCAATCATAAGAGCCAGGCTCTTGTCTGTCAGTGGAGTAAACGCCATCTTTGCCAAAAACCTTGTTACAACATGACGTTTCCATACACACATTTAAAACAACACGATATTAAATGTATTTACCTTTTTTGTCACCATCCTGTTCCTCTTCATCATCAAACTCCTGAGGTCTGGCAGCCACGAGAAGTATCATTGAAAGCAAGATGAGCAGTTTCCAAACGCCTGACTGAAATGTTAGAGCACAATTATTGTAGCGTAATTGATGTTTGCTTTGAGTATATTTGTAGGCGTTAGTATTGTATTTGTGAATGGTTTTCTTTGTAGGTGTCTATGTATTTAATCTCAGCAGCTACTGCAGCTATAATAGTTTTCATTAATAAAACAACGCATATTTAAGAAGTTTTATATTAAATTAAAAGTAATTTACTTCAAATGTACTTAAATTCTAACAAAATAGTATTTGCAAATTTCAAAACCTATACAATTCAAAAGCTTAGTATTTTAGTTTTCTTTTTGGGCACAAAATCAGCACAGTAACTATAACATACCTTTACCTTAAGACATTTTAAATGAAAAAAATTAATTCAATAAAGATATTGTACATAATTGAGAACACAATGCAATCTAAGTAATTTATTTTTTTACAATTAAATCCTCATAAGATCTCTTTCTGCATTACAAACACTTTAAATTTAGGCTGTGGCCCCAGAAGGTAAACTGTTAGCGGCCTGACTCAGTGAGCCGCAAAGTGGCGAACTGAAATTTGAGTTAGCTGCAAACTCAAATCAATGAAATCACCGGTTTTGGTGGGAGTCGGCCGCTGTCTGAAATAGTCAGCTCGCGTAATGCTGCAAACTGCGTACAGTGAGCGAAAACTATCTGACTGTGGACACTCCATTTCAAATATATGGAAGAACATACTAAATCGATACGCCGCAAACTAGTCAGCCGCTAACAGTTTGCCTAGTGGGGCCACAGCCTTATATTTATAAAAATAATAGCTCTAGTCCATTAAAATAATTACAACTAAACTTATATCTAAGCTTTACTACTAGCTTCTGAAGCTTGATCAGAGTCATGTCCACTATCAGTTGACACAACTTCAGCTTTCTTCGGTTTCTCATCATCCTCCTCATCCTCACTGCCAGTGGAACAATCTGAGAGGTCCGCGTCTATCCATAATTTTTTCTTCTTAGCTTTCGTTTTGTCTACCTCTGCTTTGCGTTTCAAACCTTCATTTGACGACCCTGCAGCGTTCCAACCTGCGTCGACAGCTGCACTTACTCTTTCTGGCAATTCCTGACGCTCCTTTTCGTATGACGCGTTAAGATTCACCTCAATTTTGGGTTCAGCAAGCAAACGCTCGATTTTCTTCTGTTTCCTCTCAACAGCTTCGCGTTCTCTGTCCTCTTGCCCTTCTAACCATTTTCGGAGACGTTTTTCTTCGTTTATATCGCGTAGTCGACGGCCTGAAAGATCCCGACAGGCTTCTCTATTCGTCGTTTTCTCAATTTGAGCGCCTATAGCGCGCAACATTGACCCAAAACCACCCTTGCCTCCGACAAGTTTTGTACACACTCTGACCACATTTTCGACTGTAGCCAACTCAAAATTATCTTCAGCAATCTTTCCGTTTATCGTGACGTACAGATCTTCGATTGAAACACCATTTTGTTGCGAAATTACAGCCTTTAGCTTGGAAATGTTATGGCAATCGGGGAACGGTGAAAAATGTCCGTCGAAATACACTTGATAAGGCATATTGACAGGTTTTTATGTCACGATCGAATACAGAAACTTGCACTGATGGAATCACGATCGAATTTTCCACAAAATTACAAGAAATTGGTAAATCAAATTAAATATTTACGAATCGAGGACGTGCGTCGAAATCAACATGACAAGTTGACAAATATGAATGAATGATTCTACGTCATGTTGAATGGATTAGGTATGTTCGGATATTTATCTTTGCATGGTTAATTACCAATTCACATTTATATGTTTAAACAGTGCTTCTAACTAGTGATGGGCCGAGTACCAGTTTTACCGAGTAACCGAGTACCGAGTATTACTCGGTTTAAAGTTTACCGAGCCGAGTACTCGGCCGAGTTACTCGGTATACTTGAAGTAGGTAAAATTGGGCGCTAACAAATTTGGGATCAAATGGTATTACGACCTACCCTCTGCACCCCGCTAATTATTCGAATGAAACTAATAAACCGCAAGGTCAAGAGAGGAAAAAATTATATAAAACATTGTTCATGAAATTTTCTCCTAAATAATTATGGTTTTAGCAGCTTATAACATTGCTCTAGCTGGGCAAAGGCCTAAATATGTACCATTAAAATGAATGAGACTATGATCTACTAACCAGATCCAATGCGAAAGGTAGATTTATTTGCACCGAGTACTCGGCATTTTAACCGAGTTATTCGGCCGATTACGAGTAGTGAAAAAAGTGCCGAGTATGCCGAGTACCGAGTATTAACCGAGTACTCGGCCCACCTCTACTTCTAACTAAATAAATAAAATTCTTGATAATTCGCATATTTTTTATGACAATCGAAAAAAAAACTGACAAAAATGGTATTTACCCATAAATATAAAATTTAACTCACCTTAAAATCCATTTTAGGAAGAAAATATGTAGTAAGTTAACAGTTTCACCAAAATATTACTTAACAATGAACGTAATAGAAGATAACAAGTCTTTTATAGATTTATATTATTATTTTCTTTTTTGTAATTCGGTTCACATCGATTGCCAATTTCATGCTCCAGCGCACATCCGATAGAGAAAGTGAAAGTGAAAAGATGCGGAGCATTTGATCTATCACGTCACGCTACAACAGTTTTAAGAAAATCAAGCTATGCAATGTAAACAAACTTAATTAATCTTATTAATTAATTACCTTTCTACATATCATACTTAGCTTTGACTTAGCTACTGAAATAAAGAATCAACAATTCAAACTTTGAATTAAAAAACTAAAAAAATAAATAAATAACATGAAAAAGTCTGGGATAATCTAAAAAATTCTAAATTATGGTGATGCATCAAAAGGTAAAAAGAAATCACCCGTGCAATTATTTGTATAACAATCCAAAGTAACAATCACACAAAGTAACAAGTATTTGTAACGCGTTATTAACCGTTATGCCATAGACAAACTAATTATATTCAAGTACCGTAGATGGCGCTTTTTTGAAACGTTCGTTGATTGACGCCATTACGTCGCGCTGTCAAAAAACGATATCCAATAAAATTTGAGCTTTTTGAAATCGCAGAAAGACGTCGCCTTTGTAACAGAAAATTGGTGGCATCAAATCGAATTTATTGTTTTATTATGGCTCAGAATATCAATCCACATTACGCATCATCGTCGAATCCCGCCAAACAGAACGAGGATACGATAAAACTGAAAGATAATCATGCAGTCAGCAAAAGGTAAGTGAACTGGGACTACAACAGTATTTTCCCACTATTTTTGTTGAAACCTTCGATTTTCATTGTGTGTTTTCTTTTGGCAGACTGCAAAAGGAGTTGATGGAGCTAATGCGATGTGCTGACAAGGGGATATCTGCTTTCCCTGAAAGTGACAACTTATTCAAGTGGATAGGAACAATTAACGGTCCTCTGGAAACAGTGTACGCGGGGCATAAGTACAAACTATCGTTGGAGTTCCCTAATTCTTACCCCTACGCCCCGCCTGTGGTAAAATTCATCACACCATGTTACCACCCTAATGTGGACACTTGTGGCTTAATCTGCTTAGATATATTGAAAGACAAATGGACGGCTCTATACGACGTCCGTACTATATTATTGTCTATACAAAGTTTGCTAGCGGAGCCCAACACTCAAAGTCCGTTGAACCAGCAAGCGTCATATCTATGGCCGAATCAACCGGCCTATAAGAAATACCTAGATGAATTTTACAATAAACATAAAGATACATAGACTGTTGTTGTAAATATGTCGTATTAATATTTTGATTTGCGTTGTAATTTGTGTTTGAATGTTTGAGATTGAGGATGGTGTGTGATGGGCTCGGAATGACCAATTATTTTATTGTATGTACCTAACTGATTTAAGAATATCACTGATTAAAATCTTTACTAATTATATTTTCTTATTTACAAATAACAATATTTGTAGATCTCACTGGCAATGCTTTGTAGTTTAGTCTAGAAAGATCTTTGGCATGACACAGCAGTTCTCCGTTTTTTTTTAATAGAGGGTATTGGAATATAATACTTTGTCTTTAACTGTAAGTGCCACGGTTTCATTTTCAAGTTTTATAAATCTCTGACAGTAAAACACCACATCAATATAAGTATAAAGACCGGAAGCAGGCTGCTAATGTCATGCATTCTTTAAATTAAGATCTATTCAAAGGAATTAGCAGGTAACTTCATTTTAATCATTTACCTCCCCTATTACTTTTATAATTAATTTTATATCAAATCTCTGATATTGCATCATAATTTATGTAACCCTCATCAATTTCTCAGTCATTTAATTAATATTTTGACAAACTAATGTCTTTAGTTTACTAATTAATAGATTGTAATATTTGTAATAGGTAACTTCACAAAAAACTACTCAAATATTGACGATTCACTGATCTCTCTTCAATTATAAAGATAATATCAAATAATAACTGCTTTTACACTAGAATTTGTATAATTAAACAGAATAAGGTTCTTGGGCTCAAATGTTTTATGGATTTATAAGGAAATAATTTATTTTTAGTGGAGTATTAGTCTTTCATAACTTACAATGTTTTGTAACACTAACTTTTAGAATCAAACACTATTAAACGTAATTACTACTAAAATAATAAAATCCTATTCAACAATTAAATATCAAACTTACTAAAATGCCAAATTTTCTAAATAAAATAAATAAATTCATCAAATCTAAATTATGTATCTAATTAAGTACCTAATTATTTTTTCTATTTATATTAGGTACCTACCAAAGTAGTCGAAATTAGTTTCAAAGTGGTTATTTTTGTAAAGTTTAAAAATAAAAGTGTAAAAATAACTTTGTAAACTGTAAAATGTAAAAATGGGCTCCATCACACCTACCTACATCTTGATTGTGAAGATGTTTGAATTTTATGTATATTGAGATCACTGACGATTATAATTTCTTTAGTGCAATTCAAAATTGTCTTTTTATTGTCCCTAACATTACTCTAAAGCCTAGAATACATGGGGAAACGCAACTGCAACTGCTAGTCACTTTTGAGTTGCATCTAAGTTTCTGCTATAGACTCCTAATAGACTAATAATATAGACTCCTAAAGACGTACTATAGACTAATCTGAAACGTTTCAATCTAGTTGCGTCGTGTGTGGTTTTCTAAAGGAGTCTATAGCAGAAACTTAGATGCAACTCTAAAGTAACTAGCAGTTGCAATTGCGTTTCCCCGTGTTCTTGGCCTTAAATGTAATGAAAATAAACTTTCTTTATGGTTATTCTAAACTCCCTTGCAATATAGGTACTATTAAAATAAACAATGCTAACAAATCTGCAGAATATAAAAGTCGGATGGCATTACGTTACGCAAATTCTATGCCGGAAATAGAAAAAAAAAACAAAAGTATTTTTAAACGAATTTTTAATTCAATTCTGATGTTTATTTTGATATTTATAAAATAACTAGATTAACAATCATACTCAATAAATAGACATATTCACACTGTACAAGAATAATAATACAGAAAAAGTCCTTTAGTTGATAAAATCTTAAGATGTTCGCAGTCACCTTTAACTACAGTAGTACTACAAGGATCCAGTGGCGGATTTACCAATAAGCACAGTAGGTAGGCCAAAGCCTAGAGCGGCAGATTTACAGGGGCTTTAGATTTACAGTTTGTTTCATCTTACAGAAATAAAAAAAAAATTATGATTAATGTACCTATACACACACATTTGGTCTGCCGTCTGCCGTCTGCCTGCATGTATGGTTAAGTAAACAATGGCCAGTCTCTCTTGTTCGCTGGCAGTGTGACCTGGAGTTTACTAAAAGGACTCAAAATATAATAAGTAACATTTATATCTTACATAATAAGAAAATAGACTAGAATCATGTGCTTGATTTTTAACAATTATTTAACAAGGATTACACAGCCTGCGGTGTCCCACTGTTGGGTAAAAGTTTTTTTTTTAATATACAGCGTGTTGTTTCACTCTATGACTAAATTAATGAACGTAATCTGATCTTGAAACTAAACGACTTTTTCTAAGGATTATTGATCGAAATATGCTTTTTTTTTTTTATCTCCTCTTAAGTAACTCATAATGTCGTTTAGCAAAGCGGGCACTTTGTAGGTACCTACCTAACAGATTTTTTTTTTTCATATTTTGTGTCATATTTATTAGTCATTAAAGTTTCATTCAAGGAAAGATTGCGTGCCTTAATTTTCACCCATTTTTCACTATAGAGTAAAAAAAACACTTGTTAATTCTGATTACCTAAACATGTACAGTAGTACCAGAAAAATAAGGTACCCAATACTTTTTATTTGGAAGCAATGACAACTTTTAACCAAAAGTGAGACATCACGTTAAACTTATAACTCTAAGGACCTGCGCACACCTGACGGAGCCCAGCGCAGAGTATTTTTGATTGTCATATTATTATAGACATGATTCTCATTACAATAATATTCAAAATCAGTTAACACAACAAATGAGCATCGAAGCCTCGAAGCGACTACATGCGAATGTTATGTCAACTGATTTTGAATTTTATTGTAATGATAACAATGTCGATATTAGACAATCAAAAATGCTTTGCGCTGCGCTTCGTCAGGTGTGCGCCGGCCCTAACAGACAGTTGTAGAAAAAAAATAGTGGTACTCCATTAAATTTACACCTATAGCCGTCACTGTCATCGTCAAAAATCAGAAAAGGACAGCGCGATGTTTAATGGAGTATTTTAAAGATGTTTTCAACAACTGACTGTAAATAAATTAAGGAATGAATTTTAAGATATGGTTCTTATTTACTACTACCGAGATATTAAAGTCCCTCTACGTAATATAAGGCAATTACTTATATTCGTAAAATATCTAAAATTCATTTTAAGCCAAACATTTTTTACACATCTCTTTCACACTCAGGTATTAGACAGGGACAAACTGATATGGCAAAGCTTTAATGATTTTTTCGTGGCACACTGATTAGTCAAAAACAGTAGAAATTAAAAAGTAGCAAGACTGTCGCGTCGTCTCTTTCAAATCAATCTAATGAATACGGGACGACACTACAGTGTTGTCACTTTTAAATTTTTACTCTTTTTGTGCAATCTGTCACATCTAAGCTTTTTTGTACTGAAAGCTCACTGAATAAAACTGTTTATATATTGCATTGTATGTGACAAAAGAATAATGAATTGATGTAAAAGGCACAGTTGCCTTAAATTAGAGCTTTGTCCAATTTTAATTTAACTTATTTGAAAAATTTAATTGGAAAGAGCAACCCCACAGAGTTTCTTGCTAGGTTCTTCTCTGGGGGAAACTGCGCTTTGTGATTCTAGCACTAGCTTTAAAAAAAAATGTATATTAAAATAATGTAACGGTTTCAAGAGCATTTTTTGTGCCTATGAAATAAATATATTTTTGACTTTAACAATATTTTGCCCCCAAGTTTGGCCACCTTTCTTGACCACTATATTTTGGCTTTATTTATTATTTCCTGGCATTTTTAACTCAAATTTAAACATTAACTCTTAACAATTATCAACAAAATCACCATAACCACAAGCATTATAGCTAAAATGAAAATACAATGCATTTTCCTATTCTTCCTTTGATACCGTTCTGCTTTTTGCAATTGTTTGTACCCTTCTTGCACCTGAACTTGAGTTTGTTCTATATTGTAATCTATTCTATCTAACACTGTGCCTTGTTCGTGCACCATTTGGCCTAAATCTTTGAATATTTCATTCAAGTCCATTATAGACCGAACAATTTTGGTAACCTCTTCCTCTCTTTCTGCTACCATTTTTGTATTCTCTTCTTGGAGCAGTAATAACTGTTTTTGCGTAGTTTGTCTCTGTATAACTTCATCTATATGATCGTCTTCCATGAAATTGGGTTTCTGAGTGCCTGAAGTGCTTGGTAAAGAGAATAATAAGTCAGTTTGGTTACTAGTTAGCCCTGGCAGTAATTCTGTGTTGTCATCTAAGCTGAGCTCTTCGAAATTTGGTAAATCGAAATATGCGTTCGATCTTTCTTCTCTAGATGTTAAAGATTTTAAGTAATTCGATTGTGCGGTACGGAATATTATGCTTAGTTCTTGCAGTGTTGTGACGAGAGCTAGAACAACGTTGTTCGCAAGCTTTTGTTCGGTTTTGTTACCTGGAAATGAAAATTTGGCTTCATTGTTTACGATCATGTACATAACTAGTTACTGATCACCCAATTGCTTATAGTCATCAGTTACAAAAGAACTGCACTTAACCCACTGTCTGTTAATATTGCGTCTCTCTGGGCTATGTAATTTTTTAAAACTTTCCCCTTGAATGAATACGTTTATTTACACTACCGATTTTTTTTGTTAGCCATCAAGATTCTACTGCTGGGCAGGCTTCCCCCGCGACTTTCTGTTTAACACGGTCCACATATAACACTTCGATGACTATTAATTATCCATCCGATATGCATTAATCTTTCACATCCCAGAAAAAAAAAAAGAACAATAGAAAATCTATTGTGTCTGGTTTATAATGAGTCAGTGGGATGTGAGAGGTTAATGTATTATTTTGTTTGTTAATAACTCACCATGCCGAACTTGCGCCTTAATAGCAGTAAGATGCGTGTGCGCATGTGTGAAATGTCTGCCGATCTCTTTGGTCAATCTACCGATATGTTGTTGATCTGTGCTATCGTCTAAAGCCGGCCGTCGTATCTGTCTCTCGTGGCGTTCTTGTAGCTCTGTTAGTTTTGTTTTTAATCTGTTGGGAATTATTAAAACATTTCTAATTAGTTTACAAAAATATATAAATTATGATATGACAACATGAGTGATAAAATGACGACAATAACAAGGTATCTATCTATAAGTACTCAATTACAAAAAATAGAAAAATGACATTTGCCATACTGTAGACTGAAATAAAGGTAGAACTTAAGTTTGTGGTATGACTGTACCTAACCTACTTGTTAGGACTAACATCATGTCACTCAAGGACAGTGTTTATTTTTATGTGAATTTTATTTACTTATTATTTATTATTAAACTATATTACCATAATTTCTTCCAAATTCTACATTTTAATTTAAAATGGATCTTGTACCCTAAATTTACAGAAGTGAAAGAGTTGTGTTTTGATTGTAGCAAGTGGAGGGAAGTGGCCTCTGCCTACCCTAATGGAAGAGAGGCCTTGCAGATATGTAAGTATTTGTTTATTTACACTCCACTTTTCTATTTAACAGAACCTACCTCGTAATGATATAATGTGCTTCTTCTAAAGCATCCACCCAGGGTGGTGGTGCATTCGGTTCAGCTCTTGTCTCCATGCTAGCTTCCAGGTCGTATGCACTGGAACGCATCAGCTTTACACGTTCTGAGTCTGTGTTCTGGAATTCATAATTATAAAATAATATGTAATAATATAACACTACTCTCCGACTGATATTTTTTTCCCCCTTTCGTTCGTGCAATCTGTCAACTGGGACATTTAGCTGGAGGTTAAGAATGTTATTGGCATGAATGGTACACTCCCCCTGGAATGTCCATTTTGTTATCTATGTCTCTGTGCTGTGACCAGATCCTGTGGGGCGCACTTTTTGAATCTTCTAAATGTTGAATTTGCTCTTGCAGACATGATAATGATAAAGGAATAATCAGTCTAGTCTTCACAGTGGCCTTTCTTATTGGCTGTATCTAATATGCCTAATGCAGAGGGTAGGTATGTGTGAAATACTCATGTTATGAATAAGTATTTCTTTTTATTTTTTTAACTTTAGTGACAAAATTTTCTAAAATTAATGGGATTCAACTGGAAAAAAATTCAAGGAATGTAAAATAAAGTATTCTTTAACTTTTGTTCTACTTAAATATGCAAATTAAACTTATTAGAGCCTTTAGTAAGCTTAAAAACACTCTATGAAAAGGTGTAGACGTTTTCAAAAAGGTCAAGACCTTTTCATATAGGTACAGTACTAGTTTATCTGTACTATACACAAAATTCAAAATATTGTGTGAAGGAAATACTCATTCAAAACAGTAAAAAACTATTTTTCGTAACAGAAATAAAGTTCAATGACAAAAATTGCATCATCCTCATCAAATAAAGCTAAGATAGAGTATCATTACTTTCTTCTTGCAGTTTCGGTCATAAGAAGTGGGAGCGGCGTACGTTGCGAGTGTTTTTCATTGAAAGCACTCTCGCAAGCAATTAATAACAGCGATTATAGCGAGAAAATAATGATAATACAATATAAACTACCGGGTTTTATTATCAAATCGATAAATTAGGTCCATAACTTACAGGCTCAGTAAATATTTGCCTGCTATGTATTGCATTGTTGCGCATCAGCACAAAAACCTCCGTTAAACTTCGCGAAACCATTTTTTGGGTTTCTCGTATCCAGTATTAGTAGGAAAGCCTGAATTTTGTTTATTTTCTAACAAGTTTTTCGCGATTTTCGTACGCTGACACGGCTTCAGCGAAAGGTTTTAAGTTTGACATTGACATTTTACTTTTTAATTTGAATGGGGTGGGTCATGTATTACGGTATCTTTTCATAGTAAGGTGTTCGGATACACATAAGAAATAACAATTCGTTCTTTTTTTACTCATTCATTCGTTGGTTTGATAGAATGTCAAATCAAATGTCAAAGTTGTCAAACAAAACCAAGTTCCGCATATTTTCCTAAGGTTAGTTTTTAGTTTTCCTGCTCAAATCATATATGAAAGATCGTTCACGTGGACAAACGAAATCGTGAAATAAGTTACTCTGTGTGTTTATTCCACTACATGTGGAATATCTAACGAAAAAGTGGCGAAACAAATGAGTATGCCGGCGCACGATACAGGCCCCGAGCATTACCAACAATTCCCTTCGAATAGGATTATAGTGATTCATCCTGGATCGCTTTACGTGAGAATAGGACGAGCATCCGACCTTTTACCAGTCAAACAACTGCACTGTATTGCAAGAAAACGCCGTCCGGGCGGTAAAATCTATCGCGACCCTTTCGTACCGCCGAGTGTGCCGAAAACAAAAGAATTGATTGAAGAACTTGAAGAATGTAGGCTACAAATATCGCATACGTTGCAGTCGTGTATGCAATCAAATGGCGCGAGGAGATATGCGACACCTCCGCAACAAATCGCTGCTTTTAATCGCCGATCTTTGCCGGAAAGCGTTGATGATGGGGAACCGTGGCCCCAAGTGCAATGCGATATCGTTGTCGGTGACCTAGTACTCGATATAGACCCAGAGTTACCTTATAACATACATTTCCCATACAGAAGAGGAGATTTCAACATACATTCTGAAGTTGGAGGTTCAATTTCGTCAGTACTAAACGATTTATATACCATCTGGAGCTCGATTATAGAATACAAGTTAGGTATACCATTAATAGAGCTTATTAAATACAGATGTGTACTTCTCATACCAGATATATACTCAAGAAGCCATTTAAAAAGCCTAATGTCCCTTTTACTAAAAGATTTGGGCTTTGGACACTGTTTTCTTGTGCAGGAAAGCGTGGGGGCTACATTTGGGGCTGGAATTGGTTCTGCGTGCGTAGTCGACATTGGTGATCAAAAAACAGCCATATCTTGTGTAGAAGATGGAATATCTCACAAAACAACAAGATTACGAATGGACTATGGAGCCGGCGACGTCTGTCAGACTTTATCATGGATGTTCCACAAAAGCGCATTTCCATACAAAGATTGGAACGAAAACATACCAAGAGACGTCATGCTGATGCGAAATATGTATGAAAATTTTTGTCACGTCAACTTAGACGTTTGTGGGCCTCAAGAGAAAACGTTCTTAGTCGATCATCCCGGAGACGTAATCAACAAATACACATTACAAGTTGGTGACGAATGCATTATCTCACCTCTATCGCTATTCTACACAGATTTACTCAAAATAACTGGTCCGAAAGCAACGAAAACACAAAACCGTCAACCGTCAGATCCTGAAGATCCATTTGACGCAGAATTTTTGAGAGAAACAGGCAGGAAGAGAGAAGCAGTTGACACAACGGCAAACGAAAGCCAGCAGTTTGAGCAAGTGAGCGAAGCACAACCACAAGCAAACCCAGATGAGGATATAGTCGTTGATACTTTAGAAGCCGGTCCTGGGGAAGCTGTGACGTTTGCTCCCGGCCAAGTTCTAGCCCTAGACGCTGCTATACTACAATGCATAGACCAATGTCCAAGCGATGAGTTAAAAAGGAAGATGTATAGTAGCATTTTGATTGTAGGCGGTGGAGTTAAAGTCCATGGTCTTAACGGCTGGTTACAAAACCGATTAGCTCTACAAATACCTTACAATTACAAGACAGAGCAATTGGAAATAGTTACGTCGCCTAAAGATATAGATCCAGCTAGTACAGTGTGGAAAGGGGCTGCGGTTATGTCGTGTTTGGAATCCGCGATCGAATTATGGATCAATCAGACTGAATGGAACAAGTTTGGTTTAAAAATTTTGAGAGAACGAGCGCCTTTTATTTGGTGACAGTAGGATTAAATTAAGATCTTCGTTGGCTTGTATTCAAAAGAGAAAGAAACTGGTGAAGAAGCTAGTCTAGTACCTAGTCCAGTTTTAACATATTCGCTGCTAATTGAATACACAATTGCGGTAGGACTTACCTAGCGTGTCCATATTTTCAAGTCATCAAAGTTGCGTCAATGAAACGCGGTGGACTCACCTAACGCGTTCATATTTTAGCAAAGGACAAGTTTGAATAGCAGCAGCATATGTTACATACAAATTGACATCTTTAAAAAACAAGCCAAAAAGATCTAAACATGTGACATTTTCTTAAAGTGACTGTTTTATTAAATGTCGTTAATAAATAAGTGATGAAATAAAGGACACTTTACGACAATTAATTTATTAAATATAAGTATATGTACAGTAGGTAGATAAAATATGAGCAATTCATATTCATTTTACCATAAGAAACAATGTATAAGTTATAAAATGTACTAAAAATACATTGAGATTTAATAAAATCACAGAACTAGAATACTGGCAGTCTTAAGACTTATTATTTAGGTATCTATTTATATTAATTTATAAGTTTTTTAAAATATGAGTGACAAAGATACAGGGTTAGAATTTAAGTCATTATATGGAATGATTTTTTACGGATATTGGTCCCACAGTAAAGTAGTAGATGAGTTAGAAGTACTATCTCTTACTCGCAATATCGTTTTGTTTTAAATTCTACCCTGTATTAAACTTAACACCTTTAATTGCTGTATAAAATGTTAGGATAAATTAAAGACAGGCCGACTTGTTCATATTAACCTGCTATAGCATTGTTAATTGACACTCTGTCTTCTTCTAAGGAACTGAGTGAGAATGAAAAATAACACAGTTTTAAATTAGCGGACGATTATGAATAATGGGTTGATCTTTAGCCATGAGAGTCGGAGGTAACAGTTCATTTTGGAAAAAGAGTCACTTGTTTAAAATAGTTTGGGAGACCCTGGGATAAACAATCACGAAATAGAATTATGTTAACTCTTTTCATATTTTCCAACAAGTGAAAGTGCCAAGAATTGACACATTAAATGTTACTACTTTGATATAAATCTACACACTAATACACACAAATTCTAATGTATAGTTGGACCGATACCGATATAATGCACCTTAAAAAGGCTTGCGGCTAGACGGATTGAATTTAGGGTCAATTTATACAAGGGCAGAGTCAAAGCGAATTTCTAAAACTGAACATATGACATTTAATGTTAACTCAACAGCATTTTACATGTCTGATTTCGCGCGCATTAAAATATCAGGGCTAATATGTGCGTTACTTCGTTGAGTTAAGGTTGAATTTCTTACGTTCAATTTCGGAAATTCGCTTCGACTCTGCCCTGCTATAAATTGACCCTAATCATACAATATGCATTTCTTTCCTTGCCCTCCCCATCTCGTCGCGACTACACTACAGCGGTGTCGGTCAAACTAAACCATAAATTATTATGATATGTTCACTATCATAATTAGATACAATATACAATCAATATGGCAGATTACGTAAGGTTATGCAGTCTTAATTATTTTGTTCTTTAAACCCTTTCGCTGCGTGCGGTCTACACAAGTGATCAACACCGTAGCAGTGAACGGTAATAAAAATGTTTGGCATATTAGATTCCATTTACTTTCAAAGCGCTTTTATACTTTGGCGTTTTTGTCGTGCTGTCGATTAAAGTGCTGCGAGTTAGACGTGGCTAATGTAGAAATGTAGCGACATTGACTTAGGGTGCCTTTCCACCAGAGATGTGCTATGCTATGTTGCTATGGATGCGTTTGATATCCACCAATCATATTCAGGGTGTCCTCCTAATCAATGAATGTGATTGATCCATAGCAACGTAGCATAGCACATCTCTGGTGGAGAGGCAAACTAAAGCCCGATTTCTATTATTTAGTGTTTAGCAGAGTATTTTAGTGCTTTAAGTCAAGTAAAACCCTAAAGCAAGTAGCGTTTACATGTTTCAACTTAAGTACTATCCTGAGCCACTCTGCTAAATACTAAGATAATGTAAATCTGGCCTAAGTTGCGCTCCAACCGCTTTTTATGTAAAGGGATTAGCTGTGTAGCGCTTCAAACGCGACAAAAACGTCTAAGTAGTAAGAATGAAAGCGCGCTCTCAAGAGTTTTAATTACTCAATTAAATAGCATACTATCAAAAAGACTAAAACACCTAACTAATCTCATTCTGTTCATTAACTTTATAAATATTATCGACTTCTTGATCACCAACTTTGTACGAAACATTCACATTTCTGTCTACATTTCTTACAGTGGGATGAAAGAACATATAATAAGTTACCATGAAGAGTATACCGAAGAGAAACGGAACTATACTGAGAACTAAACCTCCATAATAATACAAAGTGCTCCTTAAACCATCATTTACGTAAAATAACCAGAGTAACATGCACGTTAAGTTTTGGAAGAAACAGATCGTGTAATATAGGGCATACCTGTACCTTGTCCTACCTTCAATGGGTAGTATATACGTGAAAAGGTAGACGGCACCTAAAGCGATAGGCCAAGTTAGTTCAGCTAGTTTATTGTGAGAGCAGAAAGGTGAACGGTCGAATAGTTGCAGCCAAATCGCCATACAAGCTACGTGGAGGCCGCACGCTAAGATCGTCCAGTGCGGGAACATGTAGGCGATGATCGATATTGATATTACGCGGCTGACTGAAATTGGGAAATAAATGTGTTAGTTTTTGTGGTCATTTGGGTAACATAAGAGTGGGCTGGGAAATTCTCCTATTTTTTATTTAATTAATCTTTTCACTTTTATGATTCGGAAGACAACAAGCGTGTCCACTTCGAATAACTCGATTTTTTTTTTTTAGAACACGCTAGGTGAGTCTATCAGCAGTAAATGGGTTAATAGTGTTTTATAAGAACACAATCCTACTTCTACCTACTTAATATTATAAACGTCAATGTTTATGCCAATGGATAGAGTTATGTGCGAATGTTTGTTACTTTTTCACTCAAAAATCACTGAACAGATTTTAATGAAACTTGACAATATTGTACCTTTTTTCCAAGACAATATGCGTACGAAGTCGTGCTCAGCCTCTAGCTAGTGTTAAAATAATCACAAGACGTAAAAACAACAGTCTAACCTAGCCCCTCCCTAGATCTCCTTTACACGTAATGTTGCTCCCTGCCTGTTATACAATACAATACAAATATTCTTTATTGCACAAAAAGATTTAATGTACAGACACAAACAAGAATATAAGAAGCAACAGGCGGCCTTATTGCTAGGTAGCAATATCTTCCAGGCAACCTAGTAGTGCCTACCCATACAAAATGTTTGTTATAAATGTTAGTACCTAAACATGCAATGTTTTCTAAGCGGACCACCATAAAATCAACATAAAATATTAAATACTTACAAGTGACAAAGAAATGCCATAGCGTCTGCAAAGCCGACCCCTGCCAGTTCATATTAAGTTTGTCTTCTTGAGCGAACCGCACCGCTCGTTGGTACGCAGCGAGGCACCAACCCATGCCTATTATTGATGAGCATATTGACAGGATTTGGTGCACTGGAAATTGGGAAAAATTGTGATGAATAAAAAGTGAGTGGAAGATCATCATCATTAAATTTAAGAGCTTCGCTCTTGTCGGTGGAGTCTACGCCACTCTGTTCTATTTTCTGCCTTCTTTTTGAGCACCTGGAAGATATTGGTAATGAAATGACTAATAACCACTGTGAAAATGGAAAGTTTTGAATACTTATTTCATAGTTTTAATTAACATTTTAGAAATTGAATTTTTCTAAATTCGTTTACTAAAATACTATAATGTTAAATTTATGTCATTTTGGCATATTGTATTGTATTGAATCTTAATTTTTTTAACTATGCTTGAAATAAATAATTATTAAGTATATTATTTATTATAATATGGCCACAGCTACATTGTTGTGTATACCATGCTATACCTATCTATATTGATAATAGGTATACCTACATTCATCCCACATTTTTGTATAATATCCTACTTCCTATTAATCATTCTACTCCTATTATAATAAGTAAATATCAATGTTTGTGCCATTAGATGGATATGACGATGTTAGTTATTCTTTCGCGCAAAAACTAATGCACAGATTTTGAAGAAATTTGGGTATATTGTAGCATATGCTGACAATAACACATAGACATATATTTACACATAGACATATATTTACACATAGACATATATTTACACATAGACATATATTTACACATAGACATATATTTACACATAGACATATATTTACACATAGACTATTATTCTTTTATGATATTGTAATTTTTTCCAAGATATGACGATAAATGCGTACGAATTTGTGGGAAGTCTCTATAATTAATTATAATATGATATCAATTTGTTTCCAATCAACAAAAAAAGCTCAGCATATAAACCAATCATCTGCTCACCCTTCAAATCCTGAACCTGCTGCAGCAGCAGACTGGTCTGCAACACCTGCTGAGGAGCAGCCTCGAGGAAGCACTCGAAGATCCTCAGCAATGCTGCATCAGCGTCTTCCTTCAGCATCAGCATGTAGTATACTCTTTGAGCATGAGGGTCGTTCTTACGTTCAGCTCGGCGTGATTTTATTGCGTAGCTGGAATGATGGCGCATTTACATTAGTTGGTTAGACCATATTAGGTTGCGAGCCGTATTCGTATAATATACTTTATTGAATGATAGAAAACTTTTACTATGGGATGGGACCAAGATTGAATACATTCGAAGGCAAGTGATCTCTGTCTGAAAAAAAAGAATGAATCTGACTGATTTCGGTCACGGCGACCGCTTACGCCGAACTCTGCAGCCGTTGGTGTGCTCTCATGTGGCTGATGTAACCGATCTTTTTAGAAAATGTTCTGCCACCACAATGGGAAAGAGGGGTGACAGATATGTATGTGTGTATGAATAGGTATTAAGTACTCAGTGAAATGATTGGAGAGGGCGGAGAGCTACGAAGCAGGCCTGTTACGAAGTTGCAGGCAACCTCTTGTACTTACATAAGTGCATCAGTAAACCGTAATATAGGTGCTAATTGCAACACCAATATAAATATCCGTAGCCATTTCTGTTTTGTTATAGTGTTTGATAAAGTATCCATGTTCTCTTCCTTGTCTTGGCTGTACCTGAAATTATTAAATTTGAGTTGTTTTTTAACAATATTATTTTTTAGTTACAATACAACATAACGTAGGGGCCTGTGCCGAAGTTCTCTTGCCGTTTCTTCCTCTCAGCTATACAGGTAGTAAACCGGTAGTAGTTTAAGATCAAAAAGGGACGTCGAAAAAGTGTAATAAATTTTGCCTATTTTTGAATAAAACACATCATTTTCATCGTAAAAGCTACAAACTATAGAGAAGTTCTGTATTAATTAATATTGAAAACGTAATCTTGGAAAACAATAGTAGAATTGGAAGGAGAGCTAGGTCTTGCTTCCGCCATGTGACATAGCTAGAGAACACCATTAAATCAATACCTACTTTTTTACAAAAACGCCCACGCTTGGCAGGGGGTCTAAAATCAATGGCTCGCAAATAGCGCAAGACTTTATCTTTCTGTTTAGCTATGATACCTACATGCATTTTATGAAAAACAAAAGAACTGTGAACTGTAGCTATTCATAATCAGCAGGAAATACAAAATTCGTACTTACATTCTATAGGACACGAGCGTGTTGATAAAAGCAGGTACAAGTATAAACGCCAGCGTCCAGCCGAACTCCATCATCATATTCGACAAATAATACCTCATAGCAACGTTGATATCCAGGCCCAAGTCGATAAAATGACCCACAATTGCAAAAACATACATGAAAATGTCGAGATTCGTGATCGTAATATCTTTCGGTATTCGATCGGTTTCATCGCGGGAAACCACGGGGTTAAGCCTATGGAGGACTACTTTCTGCATTTTGTGCATTAAATTATTTGTATACACTTAGAAATACAATATTATAGTTAAAAACAGGAAAAAGCCCGCCCGAAACAACACAATCCCAATTTTTGTTTGCTTTGCAAATTTTGACAGTTATCGTTTTTATTGGTACACAGACAAAGGAAAACTTCACTATACAGCCAAGTTTATCAACATGATGAGTCATCCTTAATTCTACCTTTTTCATTATTAATTAGCATTATTTATCACATCTCAGTCAATGATATATTGATCTTAGTACAATAGTAGTTAATTTATTACTATTTTCAGTTAAAAGCAAGTATTTGTGTTTGCGTGAAATAGCTTTAAAGGTCAGTGTGCATCATGCTGATCTACACAACGAAATTTGTATGGAATTAAAAAAAACTTCATCAATTATTTTATCCTTTAATTTACAGGCTAAACATATAAAATAATTAATCTAATACTAATAAAGAGTAGCAACTACTTCGTTCGATGTTAGATTCGCAGCGAACAACGACAAAAACAACGGATCCCTTATCCTTTTACTCGTGCTGAAAAAAAAACATTTTATTTTTAAAAATTGTTTGCAGAATCAGTATTTTATAAAATTAACGGCATCTACACACATTTCTGGCGACTAGACCGACGCCGCGAGGGCCGATGGGCCATCATTCGTCTGACATGGAAAGACGAATGTGCATGCATCGCCTGTCTCTGCCGAGGTGTGTTGGGATGCCTTAAACATTAAAGCCGCGGATTTAATTGCGAAACAAAACAACTTTACTGCTAATCTAACGCATTCTACCAGCCAAAAGTAGTGTCGATCGACTACCTACTCCTACTTTAAACACTTAGGTAAGTAGGTACAAAAGTATTTCGAGCTTAATTCACTTTTGATTGCGACAGTATCTACCTATCCTTTATTTCTTAGGCACTGTAGGTACACAGAGACAAATTACTCGCCAATATTTAAATTAGATTTAGAAATTACGAATTCAGTTAACCGTCTAGTCTACAGACTATCGTTCTTATAATGGCATTTTAAAAACAAATTATCTATTTTGCAAAGATGTTACTCACTTTTCCTTCAAAAGTTTAACAAGCGGCGACCATTTCGCCGGAAAAACCGTGTTATTATTCCTCCATTTATCGTTTATTAAATCAGTTATTGAGGCGTTCACAACTTTCAAGTAGCCACATTGATTTGTGTAAGCGTCTACTAAGACTTGGGCGAAGAATTTCGGTACAAAGTCGTTGAAACACTTTTGTACGCCATAAATTGTAGTGTTCATGTCTTGTGCATGTTGTCGGGTTTTAATTTCAACGATTGTCACTAAACTATCTTGCATTGTTTCATTAAAGCTGGAATGAAAAGTACTTTAAATGATTTGTTTATTATCTGCTTAGGTTTAACTACTTATGTTTAATAAGGCGGTAAGATTTTATAAATTAATTTACAATTTAACTGCACACGTACCTAAGTGCGTAATAGTATCCTACCTCAAGGCACCGTCTTAGGCCCTACCTTCTTCTTCATCTAAGTCTATAAGGCCGACTTGCGTACCGGAGGTTTAGCTCAATAAACCCGGAGTTAGCTGCTAACACAGGGTTAAATCAAGATAAATCAATACAAATTATTTATTTTACCCTGTGTTAGCAGCTAATTCCGGGTCTATTTGGCTGCGCAAGTGGGCCTAAGAAAGTTTCGATACTACCCCAAGGCACAACACTAGGTCCAACATTATTCCTCATTTATATAAAAGATTTACCACTTACAGAACAGCCTGATGTAACACGCAATGCGCAGCGGCGACTTCGTCCGGGAGTTCGTTCGCGCATTTATCTACGACGTTAAAGTTGCGGACGTCCTCGAAGTTTTTGATCACGTTCTGAAACTGCACTCTGATTTGTTCCAGCTTATCTACTGGCTCTAGGAGGCAGTGTTCTGTTATCTCTATTATCTGTAATGTTGTAGTTTTTTATGTTTTTTTTTTTAAATGTAAACACTAACATAACTTGGAAATGAGAATCTAACTGGGTACCTACCTATTCAAAGTATCAGAGCAAAAAAAAGTTCTTCATTCCTACATAAGTACCTACCTATAGATGAAGATACTATGCTTCTTTGATGTGACAAATTAAGACCTATCGTCTTCATCTATCATCACGACGAATCATCACATTATTAAATATCACATGACCTAACGATGACGTCAAACAAACCCAGAGTGTCATGTTTGGTTTGTTCGTAGATTCTAGTGAAACTTTTGATTCTTTTGATCATGAGGTCACTTAATGATCTTCATCATTAACCACTTCATTGAAGTGGTTCAGGCGGGTTTTCAGGAATCTTAAAAGTTCCTACAGCCTATGCTACAACTACTTACGCATCATATTTTCAACTTACTTCATCCATAGAAATGGCATAATTAGAGAAATCTTGAAAATATTTAACTTTATAAAACTTAAGAATTGAAGTTCTTATTTCTTTAGACATTTCTTCGTTCATTATAAATACTAGATCTAAAAAAGTGTCTATCGCTTGTAGAGATTTGCTTTTCAGTAAATTATAGTTCTTTCTGCCTTCTTCAAATAAGTTTTTTGCTGTTATATAAGACTGTGTGACTAAGTGATATTTCTTATCTATATTTTCGAATGCGTTATTTGTACACTGAAAAAAATTAGGTAGTTTAAAAAACTAAAAAAACACGCTTTAGCTCGCACTAAACATGCTCCATCATCAGATCAGTTCGAAAGTACCATATTATTGTATTGTCATCAGAACTCAGAGCGTGTGCAAAATTTCATCCTATTCGAAGACCCGGAAGTGGATCAAATTAAGATTCCAAGATTTGTTTACATACATAGTTACTTACAAGTGAAGCTATAATAAAGCGTGTAAAAATGGTAAAAAGTAAAAATACAAATGTCACTTTGTTAAATAGGTAGGCAGGTACCTACTTAATCCAATGAAAACTACTACGGAATGGATTTTGATATAATTTGACACATATATAAATAATTGTATTACAATAACTGTTGTAGCAAAAAATGAAGGTAGAACAAAAAATATTAAAAATAAGTACATACCCCAACAAAGTAAAAAGCTACAAATATAAAAATGGCGTTACATTTAATAAATAAGTTCATCCTATTTCTATTACATCCGGCAAACTTGATATTCTATTTTCAAACGCGACCAAATTCATTGATGACAGAAAAGACCGTTATTTAAAAAAAACTGAACGCAAAGGAATCGAATTTTTTCTTCATATTTTTACACAAAAATACATAAAAACACTAGGAGTTAGCTTTTATCAATAGAAGAATAAAATGTTCTCGTATAGTTTCGATAGCGAAATAAATAATTAGATTTTTAATTACTTTGGCGTGCGTAAGTCATAAATTTGTAACTAGTATTTTCTACGTCATAGTTTACACGAGCTTCGAAATGTGTTTGTAGGTATATATATCGTATGTTCATTTGAATAGTACATATTTACTAGGTAGGTACCTACCTAGGGGCCATTAATCACGTGAGGCTCAAAAGGGGGGAGAGGGTACGGAAAACATCACGAAACATCACGAGGGGGGAGTGTATTAATTTTATTTATTTTTTGACAAAAAGCGCTATTTCTGAACCGAAATTTTGAACGGCAAATATTACATATAAATGTTTTCGAATCAAAACGCCATTTTTTAAATATTTTTTTCCTGTCAAAAATAGCCTTTACATAGCTTCCAAAAAAATACACGTGATCCTGGGGTGGTCCCAAACCTCACCAAATATCACCAGAGTTATACGGAAAAAAAAAACGACTTTTTCTACAAGTCAAAGCACTGGCAGAAGATAAGCCTAAATGACGAATGCTCCACCGACAAGAGTCTAACTCTTCTAAGTAGGTAGTTGGTAGGTCGATACTCGATACCAAATGACGATGACTTTGTCATAATGAGGACGTTTCCCCGCATAAAAACAAAAACAATGGTAGGTATTAAGCCACAGCCCACTCCGTCTGTAAGACTAATCAAAAATATTGGAAACATATTTTTGCTCGATAAAATTAACGAGTAAAATAAAAACAGAGCATCAAAGTTCCGGAGTGGAGGCTTGTGCCATAACATCTAAATAATCAATATTCAAGCGTGACGTCGTCGCGTCGTCACGAGGAACTTTAATGCAGTGTGCCGTTGTTTAACGCGATTTATGGTCATTATTATTATTAGTTTTAAAGACAAAGGAAAAAATATGCGTCCAATTCAAATTTCTTTTAATCTAACACTAACTGATGGAATCAAATTCTTCACACTGATTTTTTTGGTGGCTGATGCGCGTTGATTTTGAAAAAACTTAAAAGTTTTTTATTGACATTCAATTCAAATAAAATCCCAAAATTAAGCATAAAAATGTATTTATAAATATAACTTAGTAGATATTACATATAATTTAAATCCGTATTGTCTCTTAAATATGTGACAGTTTAAAATTATTACATTATTTCTTTGACGAGTCTTAAATTCATTGTTACGAGGAGAAAGAGTGTGGTGGCGACACATTTTGTGTAATGTTACATGTTACAAGGGCCCATTTCACCCTTAATTTCACTACTTACAGATAAAATATAACTGACAGATAAACCTATTTCTATTTAAAACATCACGTTTAAAGCCGCCTTCTCACTGCGCGTGTTAGCCCGCGCCGCGCCGCTCCACGCGCAAGGACGCGCCACGCGACACACCGCGCCACCCAACGGAAACTGGCTTAAAACCACTAAACTTCACTTTGATTCAGTCTGTTGAGAGCAGCGCACTATGTCTTGTGAGTCGAATTGCCACCTCCAGCCATGGAGCAATGCCACTGGAGAAGAAGGCATGGCTGTTGCATCAGCCGTTTTTGTCTTATTTTGTGGATATCGTATACTTAATAAAATTAACAAAAAGAAGAAGAAGAAGAGGCGTTGGTGGATGTCAACGTTCAATAAGAGCCGGTCAAGGTCATCATTGTTTGTATTTTAGGATAATTACCTACATAGGTACGTAATTTTTAAGAATCCTATCGATATACACACGCCGCGCCGCGCGCGCCCGCGCCTACACGCGCGAGCCCGCGCCGCGCCTTTGAAGTTACCGACTTTTAGCGGATAGCCCGCGCCGCGCCGCACCTGCCCGCGCCGCGCCTTTGAAGTTACCGACTTTTAGCGGATAGCCCGCGCCGCGCCGCACCTGCCCGCGCCGCGCCTTTGAAGTTACCGACTTTTAGCGTTTAGCGGATAGCCCGCGCCGCGCCGCACCTGCCCGCGCCGCGCCTTTGAAGTTACCGACTTTTAGCGTTTAGCGGATAGCCCGCGCCGCGCCGCACCTGCCCGCGCCGCGCCTTTGAAGTTACCGACTTTTAGCGGATAGCCCGCGCCGCGCCGCACCTGCCCGCGCCGCGCCTTTGAAGTTACCGACTTTTAGCGTTTAGCGGATAGCCCGCGCCGCGCCGCACCTGCCCGCGCCGCGCCTTTGAAGTTACCGACTTTTAGCGTTTAGCGGATAGCCCGCGCCGCGCCGCACCTGCCCGCGCCGCGCCTTTGAAGTTACCGACTTTTAGCGTTTAGCGGATAGCCCGCGCCGCGCCGCACCTGCCCGCGCCGCGCCTTTGAAGTTACCGACTTTTAGCGGATAGCCCGCGCCGCGCCGCACCTGCCCGCGCCGCGCCTTTGAAGTTACCGACTTTTAGCGGATAGCCCGCGCCGCGCCGCACCTGCCCGCGCCGCGCCTTTGAAGTTACCGACTTTTAGCGTTTAGCGGATAGCCCGCGCCGCGCCGCACCTGCCCGCGCCGCGCCTTTGAAGTTACCGACTTTTAGCGTTTAGCGGATAGCCCGCGCCGCGCCGCACCTGCCCGCGCCGCGCCTTTGAAGTTACCGACTTTTAGCGGATAGCCCGCGCCGCGCCGCACCTGCCCGCGCCGCGCCTTTGAAGTTACCGACTTTTAGCGGATAGCCCGCGCCGCGCCGCACCTGCCCGCGCCGCGCCTTTGAAGTTACCGACTTTTAGCGGATAGCCCGCGCCGCGCCGCACCTGCCCGCGCCGCGCCTTTGAAGTTACCGACTTTTAGCGTTTAGCGGATAGCCCGCGCCGCGCCGCACCTGCCCGCGCCGCGCCTTTGAAGTTACCGACTTTTAGCGGATAGCCCGCGCCGCGCCGCACCTGCCCGCGCCGCGCCTTTGAAGTTACCGACTTTTAGCGTTTAGCGGATAGCCCGCGCCGCGCCGCACCTGCCCGCGCCGCGCCTTTGAAGTTACCGACTTTTAGCGTTTAGCGGATAGCCCGCGCCGCGCCGCACCTGCCCGCGCCGCGCCTTTGAAGTTACCGACTTTTAGCGGATAGCCCGCGCCGCGCCGCACCTGCCCGCGCCGCGCCTTTGAAGTTACCGACTTTTAGCGGATAGCCCGCGCCGCGCCGCACCTGCCCGCGCCGCGCCTTTGAAGTTACCGACTTTTAGCGTTTAGCGGATAGCCCGCGCCGCGCCGCACCTGCCCGCGCCGCGCCTTTGAAGTTACCGACTTTTAGCGTTTAGCGGATAGCCCGCGCCGCGCCGCACCTGCCCGCGCCGCGCCTTTGAAGTTACCGACTTTTAGCGGATAGCCCGCGCCGCGCCGCACCTGCCCGCGCCGCGCCTTTGAAGTTACCGACTTTTAGCGTTTAGCGGATAGCCCGCGCCGCGCCGCACCTGCCCGCGCCGCGCCTTTGAAGTTACCGACTTTTAGCGGATAGCCCGCGCCGCGCCGCACCTGCCCGCGCCGCGCCTTTGAAGTTACCGACTTTTAGCGGATAGCCCGCGCCGCGCCGCACCTGCCCGCGCCGCGCCTTTGAAGTTACCGACTTTTAGCGTTTAGCGGATAGCCCGCGCCGCGCCGCACCTGCCCGCGCCGCGCCTTTGAAGTTACCGACTTTTAGCGGATAGCCCGCGCCGCGCCGCACCTGCCCGCGCCGCGCCTTTGAAGTTACCGACTTTTAGCGGATAGCCCGCGCCGCGCCGCACCTGCCCGCGCCGCGCCTTTGAAGTTACCGACTTTTAGCGTTTAGCGGATAGCCCGCGCCGCGCCGCACCTGCCCGCGCCGCGCCTTTGAAGTTACCGACTTTTAGCGGATAGCCCGCGCCGCGCCGCACCTGCCCGCGCCGCGCCTTTGAAGTTACCGACTTTTAGCGGATAGCCCGCGCCGCGCCGCACCTGCCCGCGCCGCGCCTTTGAAGTTACCGACTTTTAGCGGATAGCCCGCGCCGCGCCGCACCTGCCCGCGCCGCGCCTTTGAAGTTACCGACTTTTAGCGTTTAGCGGATAGCCCGCGCCGCGCCGCACCTGCCCGCGCCGCGCCTTTGAAGTTACCGACTTTTAGCGTTTAGCGGATAGCCCGCGCCGCGCCGCACCTGCCCGCGCCGCGCCTTTGAAGTTACCGACTTTTAGCGGATAGCCCGCGCCGCGCCGCACCTGCCCGCGCCGCGCCTTTGAAGTTACCGACTTTTAGCGGATAGCCCGCGCCGCGCCGCACCTGCCCGCGCCGCGCCTTTGAAGTTACCGACTTTTAGCGTTTAGCGGATAGCCCGCGCCGCGCCGCACCTGCCCGCGCCGCGCCTTTGAAGTTACCGACTTTTAGCGTTTAGCGGATAGCCCGCGCCGCGCCGCACCTGCCCGCGCCGCGCCTTTGAAGTTACCGACTTTTAGCGGATAGCCCGCGCCGCGCCGCACCTGCCCGCGCCGCGCCTTTGAAGTTACCGACTTTTAGCGTTTAGCGGATAGCCCGCGCCGCGCCGCACCTGCCCGCGCCGCGCCTTTGAAGTTACCGACTTTTAGCGGATAGCCCGCGCCGCGCCGCACCTGCCCGCGCCGCGCCTTTGAAGTTACCGACTTTTAGCGGATAGCCCGCGCCGCGCCGCACCTGCCCGCGCCGCGCCTTTGAAGTTACCGACTTTTAGCGTTTAGCGGATAGCCCGCGCCGCGCCGCACCTGCCCGCGCCGCGCCTTTGAAGTTACCGACTTTTAGCGGATAGCCCGCGCCGCGCCGCACCTGCCCGCGCCGCGCCTTTGAAGTTACCGACTTTTAGCGGATAGCCCGCGCCGCGCCGCACCTGCCCGCGCCGCGCCTTTGAAGTTACCGACTTTTAGCGTTTAGCGGATAGCCCGCGCCGCGCCGCACCTGCCCGCGCCGCGCCTTTGAAGTTACCGACTTTTAGCGGATAGCCCGCGCCGCGCCGCACCTGCCCGCGCCGCGCCTTTGAAGTTACCGACTTTTAGCGGATAGCCCGCGCCGCGCCGCACCTGCCCGCGCCGCGCCTTTGAAGTTACCGACTTTTAGCGGATAGCCCGCGCCGCGCCGCACCTGCCCGCGCCGCGCCTTTGAAGTTACCGACTTTTAGCGGATAGCCCGCGCCGCGCCGCACCTGCCCGCGCCGCGCCTTTGAAGTTACCGACTTTTAGCGGATAGCCCGCGCCGCGCCGCACCTGCCCGCGCCGCGCCTTTGAAGTTACCGACTTTTAGCGGATAGCCCGCGCCGCGCCGCACCTGCCCGCGCCGCGCCTTTGAAGTTACCGACTTTTAGCGGATAGCCCGCGCCGCGCCGCACCTGCCCGCGCCGCGCCTTTGAAGTTACCGACTTTTAGCGTTTAGCGGATAGCCCGCGCCGCGCCGCACCTGCCCGCGCCGCGCCTTTGAAGTTACCGACTTTTAGCGTTTAGCGGATAGCCCGCGCCGCGCCGCACCTGCCCGCGCCGCGCCTTTGAAGTTACCGACTTTTAGCGTTTAGCGGATAGCCCGCGCCGCGCCGCACCTGCCCGCGCCGCGCCTTTGAAGTTACCGACTTTTAGCGGATAGCCCGCGCCGCGCCGCACCTGCCCGCGCCGCGCCTTTGAAGTTACCGACTTTTAGCGGATAGCCCGCGCCGCGCCGCACCTGCCCGCGCCGCGCCTTTGAAGTTACCGACTTTTAGCGTTTAGCGGATAGCCCGCGCCGCGCCGCACCTGCCCGCGCCGCGCCTTTGAAGTTACCGACTTTTAGCGGATAGCCCGCGCCGCGCCGCACCTGCCCGCGCCGCGCCTTTGAAGTTACCGACTTTTAGCGGATAGCCCGCGCCGCGCCGCACCTGCCCGCGCCGCGCCTTTGAAGTTACCGACTTTTAGCGTTTAGCGGATAGCCCGCGCCGCGCCGCACCTGCCCGCGCCGCGCCTTTGAAGTTACCGACTTTTAGCGTTTAGCGGATAGCCCGCGCCGCGCCGCACCTGCCCGCGCCGCGCCTTTGAAGTTACCGACTTTTAGCGGATAGCCCGCGCCGCGCCGCACCTGCCCGCGCCGCGCCTTTGAAGTTACCGACTTTTAGCGTTTAGCGGATAGCCCGCGCCGCGCCGCACCTGCCCGCGCCGCGCCTTTGAAGTTACCGACTTTTAGCGTTTAGCGGATAGCCCGCGCCGCGCCGCACCTGCCCGCGCCGCGCCTTTGAAGTTACCGACTTTTAGCGTTTAGCGGATAGCCCGCGCCGCGCCGCACCTGCCCGCGCCGCGCCTTTGAAGTTACCGACTTTTAGCGTTTAGCGGATAGCCCGCGCCGCGCCGCACCTGCCCGCGCCGCGCCTTTGAAGTTACCGACTTTTAGCGGATAGCCCGCGCCGCGCCGCACCTGCCCGCGCCGCGCCTTTGAAGTTACCGACTTTTAGCGTTTAGCGGATAGCCCGCGCCGCGCCGCACCTGCCCGCGCCGCGCCTTTGAAGTTACCGACTTTTAGCGGATAGCCCGCGCCGCGCCGCACCTGCCCGCGCCGCGCCTTTGAAGTTACCGACTTTTAGCGGATAGCCCGCGCCGCGCCGCACCTGCCCGCGCCGCGCCTTTGAAGTTACCGACTTTTAGCGGATAGCCCGCGCCGCGCCGCACCTGCCCGCGCCGCGCCTTTGAAGTTACCGACTTTTAGCGGATAGCCCGCGCCGCGCCGCACCTGCCCGCGCCGCGCCTTTGAAGTTACCGACTTTTAGCGTTTAGCGGATAGCCCGCGCCGCGCCGCACCTGCCCGCGCCGCGCCTTTGAAGTTACCGACTTTTAGCGGATAGCCCGCGCCGCGCCGCACCTGCCCGCGCCGCGCCTTTGAAGTTACCGACTTTTAGCGGATAGCCCGCGCCGCGCCGCACCTGCCCGCGCCGCGCCTTTGAAGTTACCGACTTTTAGCGGATAGCCCGCGCCGCGCCGCACCTGCCCGCGCCGCGCCTTTGAAGTTACCGACTTTTAGCGGATAGCCCGCGCCGCGCCGCACCTGCCCGCGCCGCGCCTTTGAAGTTACCGACTTTTAGCGTTTAGCGGATAGCCCGCGCCGCGCCGCACCTGCCCGCGCCGCGCCTTTGAAGTTACCGACTTTTAGCGGATAGCCCGCGCCGCGCCGCACCTGCCCGCGCCGCGCCTTTGAAGTTACCGACTTTTAGCGGATAGCCCGCGCCGCGCCGCACCTGCCCGCGCCGCGCCTTTGAAGTTACCGACTTTTAGCGTTTAGCGGATAGCCCGCGCCGCGCCGCACCTGCCCGCGCCGCGCCTTTGAAGTTACCGACTTTTAGCGTTTAGCGGATAGCCCGCGCCGCGCCGCACCTGCCCGCGCCGCGCCTTTGAAGTTACCGACTTTTAGCGGATAGCCCGCGCCGCGCCGCACCTGCCCGCGCCGCGCCTTTGAAGTTACCGACTTTTAGCGGATAGCCCGCGCCGCGCCGCACCTGCCCGCGCCGCGCCTTTGAAGTTACCGACTTTTAGCGTTTAGCGGATAGCCCGCGCCGCGCCGCACCTGCCCGCGCCGCGCCTTTGAAGTTACCGACTTTTAGCGTTTAGCGGATAGCCCGCGCCGCGCCGCACCTGCCCGCGCCGCGCCTTTGAAGTTACCGACTTTTAGCGGATAGCCCGCGCCGCGCCGCACCTGCCCGCGCCGCGCCTTTGAAGTTACCGACTTTTAGCGTTTAGCGGATAGCCCGCGCCGCGCCGCACCTGCCCGCGCCGCGCCTTTGAAGTTACCGACTTTTAGCGGATAGCCCGCGCCGCGCCGCACCTGCCCGCGCCGCGCCTTTGAAGTTACCGACTTTTAGCGTTTAGCGGATAGCCCGCGCCGCGCCGCACCTGCCCGCGCCGCGCCTTTGAAGTTACCGACTTTTAGCGTTTAGCGGATAGCCCGCGCCGCGCCGCACCTGCCCGCGCCGCGCCTTTGAAGTTACCGACTTTTAGCGGATAGCCCGCGCCGCGCCGCACCTGCCCGCGCCGCGCCTTTGAAGTTACCGACTTTTAGCGTTTAGCGGATAGCCCGCGCCGCGCCGCACCTGCCCGCGCCGCGCCTTTGAAGTTACCGACTTTTAGCGTTTAGCGGATAGCCCGCGCCGCGCCGCACCTGCCCGCGCCGCGCCTTTGAAGTTACCGACTTTTAGCGGATAGCCCGCGCCGCGCCGCACCTGCCCGCGCCGCGCCTTTGAAGTTACCGACTTTTAGCGGATAGCCCGCGCCGCGCCGCACCTGCCCGCGCCGCGCCTTTGAAGTTACCGACTTTTAGCGTTTAGCGGATAGCCCGCGCCGCGCCGCACCTGCCCGCGCCGCGCCTTTGAAGTTACCGACTTTTAGCGGATAGCCCGCGCCGCGCCGCACCTGCCCGCGCCGCGCCTTTGAAGTTACCGACTTTTAGCGTTTAGCGGATAGCCCGCGCCGCGCCGCACCTGCCCGCGCCGCGCCTTTGAAGTTACCGACTTTTAGCGTTTAGCGGATAGCCCGCGCCGCGCCGCACCTGCCCGCGCCGCGCCTTTGAAGTTACCGACTTTTAGCGGATAGCCCGCGCCGCGCCGCACCTGCCCGCGCCGCGCCTTTGAAGTTACCGACTTTTAGCGTTTAGCGGATAGCCCGCGCCGCGCCGCACCTGCCCGCGCCGCGCCTTTGAAGTTACCGACTTTTAGCGGATAGCCCGCGCCGCGCCGCACCTGCCCGCGCCGCGCCTTTGAAGTTACCGACTTTTAGCGTTTAGCGGATAGCCCGCGCCGCGCCGCACCTGCCCGCGCCGCGCCTTTGAAGTTACCGACTTTTAGCGTTTAGCGGATAGCCCGCGCCGCGCCGCACCTGCCCGCGCCGCGCCTTTGAAGTTACCGACTTTTAGCGTTTAGCGGATAGCCCGCGCCGCGCCGCACCTGCCCGCGCCGCGCCTTTGAAGTTACCGACTTTTAGCGTTTAGCGGATAGCCCGCGCCGCGCCGCACCTGCCCGCGCCGCGCCTTTGAAGTTACCGACTTTTAGCGTTTAGCGGATAGCCCGCGCCGCGCCGCACCTGCCCGCGCCGCGCCTTTGAAGTTACCGACTTTTAGCGGATAGCCCGCGCCGCGCCGCACCTGCCCGCGCCGCGCCTTTGAAGTTACCGACTTTTAGCGTTTAGCGGATAGCCCGCGCCGCGCCGCACCTGCCCGCGCCGCGCCTTTGAAGTTACCGACTTTTAGCGTTTAGCGGATAGCCCGCGCCGCGCCGCACCTGCCCGCGCCGCGCCTTTGAAGTTACCGACTTTTAGCGGATAGCCCGCGCCGCGCCGCACCTGCCCGCGCCGCGCCTTTGAAGTTACCGACTTTTAGCGTTTAGCGGATAGCCCGCGCCGCGCCGCACCTGCCCGCGCCGCGCCTTTGAAGTTACCGACTTTTAGCGGATAGCCCGCGCCGCGCCGCACCTGCCCGCGCCGCGCCTTTGAAGTTACCGACTTTTAGCGTTTAGCGGATAGCCCGCGCCGCGCCGCACCTGCCCGCGCCGCGCCTTTGAAGTTACCGACTTTTAGCGTTTAGCGGATAGCCCGCGCCGCGCCGCACCTGCCCGCGCCGCGCCTTTGAAGTTACCGACTTTTAGCGGATAGCCCGCGCCGCGCCGCACCTGCCCGCGCCGCGCCTTTGAAGTTACCGACTTTTAGCGTTTAGCGGATAGCCCGCGCCGCGCCGCACCTGCCCGCGCCGCGCCTTTGAAGTTACCGACTTTTAGCGTTTAGCGGATAGCCCGCGCCGCGCCGCACCTGCCCGCGCCGCGCCTTTGAAGTTACCGACTTTTAGCGTTTAGCGGATAGCCCGCGCCGCGCCGCACCTGCCCGCGCCGCGCCTTTGAAGTTACCGACTTTTAGCGTTTAGCGGATAGCCCGCGCCGCGCCGCACCTGCCCGCGCCGCGCCTTTGAAGTTACCGACTTTTAGCGGATAGCCCGCGCCGCGCCGCACCTGCCCGCGCCGCGCCTTTGAAGTTACCGACTTTTAGCGTTTAGCGGATAGCCCGCGCCGCGCCGCACCTGCCCGCGCCGCGCCTTTGAAGTTACCGACTTTTAGCGTTTAGCGGATAGCCCGCGCCGCGCCGCACCTGCCCGCGCCGCGCCTTTGAAGTTACCGACTTTTAGCGGATAGCCCGCGCCGCGCCGCACCTGCCCGCGCCGCGCCTTTGAAGTTACCGACTTTTAGCGTTTAGCGGATAGCCCGCGCCGCGCCGCACCTGCCCGCGCCGCGCCTTTGAAGTTACCGACTTTTAGCGGATAGCCCGCGCCGCGCCGCACCTGCCCGCGCCGCGCCTTTGAAGTTACCGACTTTTAGCGTTTAGCGGATAGCCCGCGCCGCGCCGCACCTGCCCGCGCCGCGCCTTTGAAGTTACCGACTTTTAGCGTTTAGCGGATAGCCCGCGCCGCGCCGCACCTGCCCGCGCCGCGCCTTTGAAGTTACCGACTTTTAGCGTTTAGCGGATAGCCCGCGCCGCGCCGCACCTGCCCGCGCCGCGCCTTTGAAGTTACCGACTTTTAGCGTTTAGCGGATAGCCCGCGCCGCGCCGCACCTGCCCGCGCCGCGCCTTTGAAGTTACCGACTTTTAGCGTTTAGCGGATAGCCCGCGCCGCGCCGCACCTGCCCGCGCCGCGCCTTTGAAGTTACCGACTTTTAGCGTTTAGCGGATAGCCCGCGCCGCGCCGCACCTGCCCGCGCCGCGCCTTTGAAGTTACCGACTTTTAGCGTTTAGCGGATAGCCCGCGCCGCGCCGCACCTGCCCGCGCCGCGCCTTTGAAGTTACCGACTTTTAGCGTTTAGCGGATAGCCCGCGCCGCGCCGCACCTGCCCGCGCCGCGCCTTTGAAGTTACCGACTTTTAGCGGATAGCCCGCGCCGCGCCGCACCTGCCCGCGCCGCGCCTTTGAAGTTACCGACTTTTAGCGTTTAGCGGATAGCCCGCGCCGCGCCGCACCTGCCCGCGCCGCGCCTTTGAAGTTACCGACTTTTAGCGTTTAGCGGATAGCCCGCGCCGCGCCGCACCTGCCCGCGCCGCGCCTTTGAAGTTACCGACTTTTAGCGTTTAGCGGATAGCCCGCGCCGCGCCGCACCTGCCCGCGCCGCGCCTTTGAAGTTACCGACTTTTAGCGGATAGCCCGCGCCGCGCCGCACCTGCCCGCGCCGCGCCTTTGAAGTTACCGACTTTTAGCGTTTAGCGGATAGCCCGCGCCGCGCCGCACCTGCCCGCGCCGCGCCTTTGAAGTTACCGACTTTTAGCGTTTAGCGGATAGCCCGCGCCGCGCCGCACCTGCCCGCGCCGCGCCTTTGAAGTTACCGACTTTTAGCGTTTAGCGGATAGCCCGCGCCGCGCCGCACCTGCCCGCGCCGCGCCTTTGAAGTTACCGACTTTTAGCGTTTAGCGGATAGCCCGCGCCGCGCCGCACCTGCCCGCGCCGCGCCTTTGAAGTTACCGACTTTTAGCGTTTAGCGGATAGCCCGCGCCGCGCCGCACCTGCCCGCGCCGCGCCTTTGAAGTTACCGACTTTTAGCGGATAGCCCGCGCCGCGCCGCACCTGCCCGCGCCGCGCCTTTGAAGTTACCGACTTTTAGCGGATAGCCCGCGCCGCGCCGCACCTGCCCGCGCCGCGCCTTTGAAGTTACCGACTTTTAGCGTTTAGCGGATAGCCCGCGCCGCGCCGCACCTGCCCGCGCCGCGCCTTTGAAGTTACCGACTTTTAGCGGATAGCCCGCGCCGCGCCGCACCTGCCCGCGCCGCGCCTTTGAAGTTACCGACTTTTAGCGTTTAGCGGATAGCCCGCGCCGCGCCGCACCTGCCCGCGCCGCGCCTTTGAAGTTACCGACTTTTAGCGTTTAGCGGATAGCCCGCGCCGCGCCGCACCTGCCCGCGCCGCGCCTTTGAAGTTACCGACTTTTAGCGTTTAGCGGATAGCCCGCGCCGCGCCGCACCTGCCCGCGCCGCGCCTTTGAAGTTACCGACTTTTAGCGGATAGCCCGCGCCGCGCCGCACCTGCCCGCGCCGCGCCTTTGAAGTTACCGACTTTTAGCGTTTAGCGGATAGCCCGCGCCGCGCCGCACCTGCCCGCGCCGCGCCTTTGAAGTTACCGACTTTTAGCGTTTAGCGGATAGCCCGCGCCGCGCCGCACCTGCCCGCGCCGCGCCTTTGAAGTTACCGACTTTTAGCGGATAGCCCGCGCCGCGCCGCACCTGCCCGCGCCGCGCCTTTGAAGTTACCGACTTTTAGCGTTTAGCGGATAGCCCGCGCCGCGCCGCACCTGCCCGCGCCGCGCCTTTGAAGTTACCGACTTTTAGCGTTTAGCGGATAGCCCGCGCCGCGCCGCACCTGCCCGCGCCGCGCCTTTGAAGTTACCGACTTTTAGCGTTTAGCGGATAGCCCGCGCCGCGCCGCACCTGCCCGCGCCGCGCCTTTGAAGTTACCGACTTTTAGCGTTTAGCGGATAGCCCGCGCCGCGCCGCACCTGCCCGCGCCGCGCCTTTGAAGTTACCGACTTTTAGCGTTTAGCGGATAGCCCGCGCCGCGCCGCACCTGCCCGCGCCGCGCCTTTGAAGTTACCGACTTTTAGCGTTTAGCGGATAGCCCGCGCCGCGCCGCACCTGCCCGCGCCGCGCCTTTGAAGTTACCGACTTTTAGCGGATAGCCCGCGCCGCGCCGCACCTGCCCGCGCCGCGCCTTTGAAGTTACCGACTTTTAGCGTTTAGCGGATAGCCCGCGCCGCGCCGCACCTGCCCGCGCCGCGCCTTTGAAGTTACCGACTTTTAGCGGATAGCCCGCGCCGCGCCGCACCTGCCCGCGCCGCGCCTTTGAAGTTACCGACTTTTAGCGTTTAGCGGATAGCCCGCGCCGCGCCGCACCTGCCCGCGCCGCGCCTTTGAAGTTACCGACTTTTAGCGTTTAGCGGATAGCCCGCGCCGCGCCGCACCTGCCCGCGCCGCGCCTTTGAAGTTACCGACTTTTAGCGGATAGCCCGCGCCGCGCCGCACCTGCCCGCGCCGCGCCTTTGAAGTTACCGACTTTTAGCGTTTAGCGGATAGCCCGCGCCGCGCCGCACCTGCCCGCGCCGCGCCTTTGAAGTTACCGACTTTTAGCGTTTAGCGGATAGCCCGCGCCGCGCCGCACCTGCCCGCGCCGCGCCTTTGAAGTTACCGACTTTTAGCGTTTAGCGGATAGCCCGCGCCGCGCCGCACCTGCCCGCGCCGCGCCTTTGAAGTTACCGACTTTTAGCGTTTAGCGGATAGCCCGCGCCGCGCCGCACCTGCCCGCGCCGCGCCTTTGAAGTTACCGACTTTTAGCGTTTAGCGGATAGCCCGCGCCGCGCCGCACCTGCCCGCGCCGCGCCTTTGAAGTTACCGACTTTTAGCGTTTAGCGGATAGCCCGCGCCGCGCCGCACCTGCCCGCGCCGCGCCTTTGAAGTTACCGACTTTTAGCGGATAGCCCGCGCCGCGCCGCACCTGCCCGCGCCGCGCCTTTGAAGTTACCGACTTTTAGCGTTTAGCGGATAGCCCGCGCCGCGCCGCACCTGCCCGCGCCGCGCCTTTGAAGTTACCGACTTTTAGCGGATAGCCCGCGCCGCGCCGCACCTGCCCGCGCCGCGCCTTTGAAGTTACCGACTTTTAGCGTTTAGCGGATAGCCCGCGCCGCGCCGCACCTGCCCGCGCCGCGCCTTTGAAGTTACCGACTTTTAGCGTTTAGCGGATAGCCCGCGCCGCGCCGCACCTGCCCGCGCCGCGCCTTTGAAGTTACCGACTTTTAGCGTTTAGCGGATAGCCCGCGCCGCGCCGCACCTGCCCGCGCCGCGCCTTTGAAGTTACCGACTTTTAGCGTTTAGCGGATAGCCCGCGCCGCGCCGCACCTGCCCGCGCCGCGCCTTTGAAGTTACCGACTTTTAGCGGATAGCCCGCGCCGCGCCGCACCTGCCCGCGCCGCGCCTTTGAAGTTACCGACTTTTAGCGTTTAGCGGATAGCCCGCGCCGCGCCGCACCTGCCCGCGCCGCGCCGCGCCTAGCCGCCCGCCGCCCACACTGCGCGGGGCGCGTGCGGGCGCGGCGCGGCGCGGGCTACCACGCGCAGTGAGAAGGCGGCTTAAAACAGTGACAGGTATAACATATCTAACAGTTTTTTTTTTCTGTAGGTTGTAAAACGGGTCCTAACTCTGCCAAAACATAAATTATCTAAGATTTTCTTTTTAGGGTTCCGTACCCAAAGGGTGACAATAGGGATGATGACTACATTCAAAAATTCAAAAAATAATTAGTCCGTCTTTTAGGCTATTAAAAACTATTTGAAACAAATTCTTTACCTGATCAAATACATAAATAAATACAAAGATACAGAGCATCAAAGTTACGGAGTGGGGGGTTTTTACGTCACCATTGAGTAAAAATCGTACTCAAACGAGACGTCACGAGCAACTTTAACCCAGTGTAACTTTGTCATTTTTGGTTTAAGAGAAAAAAGAAAAAATACGTGTCGATTATTTTAAAATAATCTATGTGACAGACAAAAAAAATTTTTTTAGTCATCATGCCTATTGGTTTTACTATAGACTACTTTACGAAATGTTATAAACAGTTTCAAACGCTTAGTAAAATGTGATTGGTGACCTATTATTGTACAGTATACTTATTTCGTTTCATTAACAGCTTTTTTTTCTTGTCACGTCACACTGCTCTGAATTGTAGGTACATATTTGAAAAGAGTACCTAACCCTACAGAGTTTCTTGCTAGGTTCTTCTCTGGGGAAAACTGCACTCTTGCGCATCTGGTATTAACTTTAAAAATGACTCGTCCTAAGTGTTGTCAAAACATACAGGATTAAATGATTTTTCATTTCATTTCATTTCAGCTTTCCCTGAGGAACATGGGTCGTAACTCGAAAAAAAAATTCGCCTCCCTATACAAAATGTCCGATCAGCTGATCGATAAAGTATGGGCGATCCAAGAATTTTTTTTAGAAACCGCGCGCTTTAGAAACATCTTTATTCTAAGTGCATTATTTTATATGTATTATATTATAATTTACATAATAGTAGTAAATGTAAGATAAAGTTGTAAAAATCTAACGTGTACATACATAGGTTCCTACTTGAGTAATGTTGAGATTAAAAACACAACACTTTGAGCTCCGCGTATCTGAAACAAATTGATTAAATTTAGGAAAACTTAAATTTTTTATTTTACTAGTTGTAACAATGAACAAGTTATTTATAATCTCATTATAATCCATACTAATATTATAAATGCGAAAGTAACTCTGTCTGTCTGTCTGTCTGTTACGCTTTCACGCCTAAACTACTGAACCGATTTCAATGAAATTTGGTAGAGAGGTTGCCTAGACCTTGAGAAAGGACATAGGCTATATTTTGTCGCGAAAAAAGGCTTAAGGGGGTGGTAATAAGGGATGAAAGTTAGTATGGGAGATCGTCATTATTCAAAGATAAAACCATGAAACTTTATATTTAGGCACTTAATACTAAATCCATACTTCCATACTATATACTATTTACTATATTTACTATATAATTTTACTATATATAATATTATAAATGCGAAAGTAACTGTCTGTCTGTCTGTCTGTTACTCTTTCACGCCTAAACGGCTGAACGGATTTTGATGAAATTTGGTATGGTGATAGATGATAACCTAGAAATGGTCATAGGCTATAAATAATCACGCCATCTTCTTAGGGGGTAGGCAGTAGGTAGATAACTAAATTGAGTTAGTGATTTTTAGTCGTTTTTGTTGGGACTTTTGCTCTTTCACGTCTAAACGGCTGAACGGATTTTGATGAAATTTAGTAAGGTAATAGATGGTTACCTAAAAACGGATATAAGATCAAAATGATCACGTCATCGTACTTAGGGGGTAGGAAGTAGGCAGAAAACTGAATTGAGTTAGTGATTTTTTTATGGTTTTTGCTGGGAGTTTTGCTCTATCATGCCTAAACGGCTGAACGGATTTTGATGAAATTTAGTAAGGTAATAGATGGTTACCTAAAAACGGATATAAGATCAAAATGATCACGTCATCGTACTTAGGGGGTAGGAAGTAGGCAGAAAACTGAATTGAGTTAGTGATTTTTAATCGTTTGTTTTAAAAGTTTACCTCATTCACGCCTTAACGTCTGAACGGATTTTTATAAGACTTGGTTAATTTAAAGATAGGATGCTAGGCACGGACACAGGCTACTTTTTACGGCGGGAAAACACCTCATTCCCGCGGAAATCTAGCGTGATCGTGTTAAGAAGCGCATGACGCCATAGCTACTGAAATGATTTTGATGTTTTTTTTTTAAACTGAGTGTTACTAAGACTTCAATTTAGTATTTAATCACTTTTATAACTTAGAGGGTAGGTAGGCGCCATAATTTATGGAATTTATGATAAAATTTTGATGCAACTGTCTTTATTTAACAGTTTTACTTGGATCGAAACTTAGCGACATTCCATCACACTACTTAACTTATAGGGTAGGAAGGTACCAAAATTCAGACTACTTTTTACCTCGGGAAAATATCTTATTCCCACAGGAACGTATAAGTACATAGCTACCTATCTACAACATTAAAACTCTGTCTAGAATCACATTACGTCAAAACTATTGATCTGATTTGTATACATCGGGGGTTGGCAGGTAGGTATAGTTAGTAGTATTTTAAACCGATTTACATTATTTACTTTTTATATTTACTAAGGAAACATTCGGAGCTATCCATTATGTGCTTAGGTTGCTTTTGAACAAATTTTGATGTGAAGTTGAGGACCGGAACACGATAGAGGGATATTGTTGCAGGGGGACTTACAGCCGGGAGAAAACAAAAAAAGTTATGCGGACGAAGTCGCGGGTAAAAGCTAGTACAATTTATAAGATCATAAAAAACTCCTTTGGTCTTTTTTTTTTTTTATATCTCATTCACAAAATGGCTTTCACCTTAAACCTACAGCTTTTTACACGATGAGGAAGGAATATAAGGAGTGGAACCATTTTTTTTTTCATATACAAATGGGTTAATGACAGCTTGCCAAGGTTGCGCCAAGTTTTCTCATAGTTTTCTTGGTAGATGACCCGTCAAACGATAAGTACCGTGCAAAAAGGTAGCCATTTTGCGCCAGACCAGGGACGCAGATCCAGACTGTATGGCTCCAGCTTATATATTCTATACTCATTGCTTTTACATCACATATCAACTAGGTACGGTCAGCATCATAAGTCGATTAACACATCCAGATTTTCAAAAGTTACACTATAGTAAACACTATTAATATAAGAAAATCGCTTAGCAAATTATACTCCGGAGTTAAATGAACATTCAATAAGGTTCAGAATAAGGAAAATAAGTAAGGTTTTTCGTCTAATAATAGTGTATATTAATTTTGAAAATATAAACGTGTTCATCGACTTATGATGCTTATTGTACCTACCTTTAATTCAATCCTTATGTAAGAACTTATTGAAAGCTCCGTAAGAAGTCTCCAGATCAAACACCAGCTGTCGAACCTGCGCTTCTGACAACTCATCTGACGCTGACATCTCTGATAGCTTGTCTAGCCATTCTTGTACCTGAATGTATTAAACTTATATAATTTTGGGTTGGTGTTTCTATGGTAAGATAATAAGAAAATCCTAATAATATTATAAATGTCAATGTTTGTGCCGATGGATGGATGTTTGATACTTCATCACGTAAAAACCACTGGACAGATTTTAATGAAATTTTACAATAACTTAGCTTGAAAATCAGAATAACGCATAGGCTATATTATTTGCAGATATTTTGTGTTTTTTTTCAAAGAAACGATAAATGCGTACGTAGTCGCGGGCAGCCTTTAGTGGTAAATAAATATGTAATCTAGACACTTGTGTCCCACTGCTGGGCAAACGCCTCTCCCCTCATCCGCCATGACTTTGTGTCTCGAGCTTCCTCCGCCCAGGTACATAAGGTGTCCAGTTCATCCCGCCAACTTTTCCGTGGTCTGCCATGTTGCCGTTTCGCAGTCAGTCACTGTAATTTTTTTTCTATTGCATAAATTCTTAATCCAAAATAAATAGACCTCACCTTCAATTTCCCCTCGAAGTCATCCGGTAACATGATCAGCCGATCCATAGTATCGCGGAGGTCCCTCAATTCTGGCTGAATCATGTCCATGGCTCTGAACTCTAGACGCAGTTTATCCATTAGGGTGATGAATAGCTGAAAACAATAATATTTAGTAGTAAGCAAGTATTATTAAGGCAAAGAAATGGTGGGTAACATTTTAAATATTTAATTTCATCCACATGTATCAGATTAGGATGCATATATGTTTTTAATGGCAACAACCTTTGTGTATTCTGCCAATTTCAAGTGGAGTAAAGATTATCATCCTATTAATATTATAAATGTCAATGTTTGTGCCAATGGATTGATAGATGGGTGGACGGATGGATGTTTGTTACTTCATCACGTAAACACCACTGAACAGATTTGAATGACATTTTACATATAACTTAGCTTGGACATCAGAATAACACATAGGCTATATTATTTGCAGATATTTTGTGTTTTTTCAAAGATATGACAATAAATGCGGGCAGCCTCTAGTAATTTATATTTTACCAAAAATACATATAATACACTCAAGATAAACATCTTTGTTCATTACGGAAATGTTTATCTGTAATAGTAATAGTGGAAATTGTACCAACGACCTATGACATAGCAAGCAGGACCTCTACCAATGAGGAAGAAATATAAGGAGTGGCCCCATTTTTTTTTATATACAAATGGTTTTTGACAGCGTGCCAAGGTTGGTGTAAGTTTTTCATAGTTTTCTTGGTAGATGACCTGTCATACAAGAAAGTTGCCATTTTGCGCCAGACCTGGCCCGCAATTCGAGACGGTGTGGCACCTGCTTGCTTATATATTGTATACTTAAAGATCTCTACCAACTACTTAAGGTTAGGATACTTGAGGCCTTTTTTATTGTATGTTTCAAACAATCCAATAAGAAATAGTTCATTGAGATTTTTGGTATCCTGCTCTACTTTTTTTCTATATTATATTTCTAATTTCTACTATATTTCCATTTAAATAATTTAAATAAAAACTTACAGAAACAATTTCAGCAATATACTTATTAGTATTTCCCTTGTCATCCTTTATCAAGTTGGGTTTGTTCTCTCTTATCCGTTCCAGTGCTGCCGGGCAATCCAGCTGTAACAAATTATACATACATATATCTGTCATGTCCCTTTCACATCGGGGAAGGGAGAGACAATTTCCCTCCACTTTCATGATCTAAACCTCTTAAGACAATACATAAGTATTAAGTACATACATACATATCTGTCATGCCTTTTCCCATTAGGGTAAGCGGAGACTTCCATCCACTTGCCACAATACAAACACATCTCTTTCGCATCACCCACAATCAGTCGCCTCATACATGAATGTTCAATCAATCAAATCAAATCAACCCGTTTCTCCCCACTGCTGGGTATAGGCCTCCCTTTTTTCACGCCATTCACTACGGTCCTGTGCCAATCTAACCCATAGCAGCCCTGTCGATCTGACAATGTCATCTGCCAATGAATGTTGGTTTAGGATAATCTCAAAGCTGCCAATGACAGAAATCTGTGAAGCATGGGAGAGGCTTTTGCCCAGCAGTGGGACACCGACGGCTAAGATAAGATAAAAGAGATCACACTTACCCGAAACTTACTAACAAAAGCTTCAATAGTGGGGAAGTCGTCACCCTGCACTTGTTTCCAAGCAACTCGGTACTGAACTAGCAGTCTACTACAGGCTGCAGTATATTCTTGAGCCCGCACACAGTCTCTCATGTAAGCTTTTTCTAGATGTTGCAGAGTGCTTACTACGGCGTACAGTTCTGCCATATTATCGTGCCTAGAAAGGGATTTATAAAGGTTTTTAATGTTTTGATTATAGTTTAGTGTTTGTTTCGTGATTTTTGTCAAAGAATTTGATAAAATTTGATGTTTGTTTGCCAAAATTCGAGTCAAAATATTAGGGTGTTTTCGTAGTAACTTGTGAGGCTAATTTGAAATAAAAAACACTACACTCACTTTTCACGCTCCCTAGCATTTCTGTAAAGCTTGATTTCTTCATACAATTCGGGTCTCGTATCTGGAATTATAAATAATAACGATTTTAAGCAAAACAAAGGATTGCATTGTTTTCGAAATAATTTCATCAAAAAATTCATTGAAAATTACCTTGCATTTTGGATATGTGGTACGTAAACTGTTTAGCAATACAGAACTCTTAACTTTAATTAGCTAAAGACTCGAATTTTGGTATTTAATTGTATTTTTCAGGTGTTAATTAAACAAATTAAATGATGACAAATTCTTCTCCTCCTTATCTTTATCTATCAAAGATTGAGAGAATTAATGAATGAATGACTGTTTTTTGACATTTAGGGGAGTACGCCCTATATTTTGGATAACAACACAAAACGGTTACTTGTAACTATTATTTTGTAACATTACGATGATTGAAGAAATCTAGTCACTGTATCCGAACGCGTAAAAAAATTCGAATGTTGTCAAGATGACGTAATCGACCAATATGGCGGATGACGCGCGCACTCCCCGCTGCCCGCGCGCGTAGTTTTTCGATTGAGCCAGGCAGCTGCCGCTCGTCTCATAAGATTTCACCTAGCGATGAATGAAAATTGTGGTGGATAGTCCTGTGCATGTTATTCACACAAAAAACTAATCAGGACACAAAGGGTGTTGTGAAACAGTGATCTGTTAAAGGTGGATTCGTGGTGTTGTGTATTTACCAGTTCTTCCTTTAATTAGTGAGACAACTGCAGTGTTTATGTGCTTGGTATTCGTGTGAATTTGGTTTCGGCTTTCGCACTTGCCGTTTAATGGGATCTTGTTGATCAACAGGTAAGTGGTTTCTCATTTAAAACGAGTTTTGTAAAGTATTTTGCGCCACTGTTCTGACGAGTTTCTCTTGTCAGTTGAATTAACTACGCTGTTACCAATTGCGTTAATTATTACACAAATTCGACACCAAAATGTGTAATAGAGGGTTAAATTGATGTAAACAGCTTATTCTAGTTGAAAGCGTAAAAATCTGATTGGAAGGAATGTGCCAAAGGGCGTGCGACGTGTACCTAAAATGAGTTGGGTGCGGCGCCGGCAGCGGCCTACATACGTTAAGTAGGTGATGGTAGACCGTGCTGCCTTTGGCACGTTTACCGCTACGATTATGGTTTACAATGTAAACCGGGCACTAACCACAAGCTGTGTTCAGTCTTGCGACGAGGAATTTCGTTTTAAAATGCCCGATTTTTACCGGTTTTTTGAGATTTTGTATCTATTTATAAATTATAATATTTCAATGGACTGTAGAACAAGTGCCTATTAATAGTATATGATTAAAACACAACTTTGAACTAGACACGTCTGCGATTAATTTACTATAGTACTTTACTGTATATTTTAAATGTACACCTTCGTATAAAAATAAGCCTAGTATTGAAAGTAAGTATTCATATCCTGAATGGTACACATCCGATATCGTTAAGGATATCCAAGAAAAAGCTAGATGGCATAAAATTTTTAAAAGTAGTCAACTACAATATCATTATGATTTGTTTTCTTTTTATCGAGCGCAGGTAAAAGTTAAAATTAATAAAGCCTATACTAATTACATGTTAAGGATACAGGAACAAATTATAGAGGATCCTAAGAGTTTTTGGAAGTTTATAAAGGACAAACGTGAAAAAAGATGTAGACCGCGTATAACAAAAGATGGATTATTAATATCGGAAGATCAGGGAGCTAATGTATTTGCTGAACATTTCCAATCAGTTTATGAAAAAGAAGAACCTAGACTTGATGCAATATCGGCCGCAACGGTGGGAGCTACAGCAAACCGCATTCACGTGCCACTATTATCATCGAAAGAGGTGACTTCCGCTCTTAAAAGATTGAAACCGAAAACATCGGTGGGCCCGGATGGAATACCCCCATTCGTAGTGAAGGACTGCGCATATGTACTAACTCTCCCCCTACTTCATATATATAACCTGTGTCTTGCTACTGGAGCGTACCCGGAGTTGTGGAAGGTTACGCGAGTAGTCCCCGTCCCAAAGAGCGGAGGGGACACGGAGGTAACTAATTACAGACCGGTGGCTATTTTATCGACATTTGCTAAAGTGTTTGAATCTATCATATACGCGGCAATTTATCCTCAGTTGAGTCCTACATTGTCTGACGCCCAACATGGTTTCAGACCAGGGCGGGGAACTCATTCGAATCTAATTTGTTTAATGGAAGACGCTTCTAAGGCTTTGGATGCAAAAGTAGGTGGTCAGATGGATATAGCTTATTTCGATTTTCGTAAAGCCTTTGATACAGTTAATAATGCGACTTTGCTTGATAAATTAGCAACTGCTGGTTTTACTCCTAGATTATTAACTTTATTTGCAAATTATTTATCGAACCGTCAACAATATGTAGAGTATGCAGGGAATGTGTCAAAGACTTATAAAACGTTATCTGGTGTAAGCCAGGGTAGTAATTTAGGACCTTTAGAATTCTTAATTATGATTAATGATTTGCCGGATGTCGTTGAAAATGCAAGCTGTTTGTTATTTGCAGATGACTTAAAATTGTATAGAACAATCTTTAGTAGGGAAGACTGTGAAAACCTGCAGAAAGATAATAAATAATAAATAATAAAATGGAGTACGACCAATAAGCTTCTTTTCAATATTAAAAAATGCAGTGTGATGTCATGCAGCCGTGCAAAGCATCCAATACTTTTTGAATATACAATGGAGGGACTAGCGGTGGAGAGAGTCAACTCCGTAAAAGACTTGGGAGTGGAATTTACTAACAATTTATCTTTTTCTCAGCATGTCACAAATATTTGTAAAAAAGCTTTTAGGAATTTAGGTTTTGTGCTTAGAAATTGTAAAGACATAAAAAACACAATAGCAATTAAAACTTTATATAACGCGTTAGTCAGAAGTCGTCTAGAAAGTAGCTCTATAATATGGAATCCCTACGAAGAAAAATACAATTCTATGCTAGAAAAAATTCAAAACAAGTTTTTAAGATTTTTATACTTTAAAGAATACGGGGTGTATCCATTCTATCCACTGATGTACCCGACGCAGTTTGTGAGAGGGATGGTTGGATATTGTTCGTTGGAATCACGGAGATGTCTAGCTCTAGCAGTATATGTGTACAAGGTAATAGTAGGCAAGTTACATAATCCGCAAATCCTAGCATTAATTTGTATACGAGTTCCCAATACGCGCTTAAGGAGAGGTCCCAGAGAGGAGATGTTTGTCCTACCGCACAGTAGGACGAATTTACTCAAACATTCGCCGCTATCCACTGCATTGCTTACACTAAACGGAATCTCTAGAAATATCGACTTATTTCAGTGCTCATTGTCGGGGTTCGTAGAAGCCACAAAACGTTATTTAAGTATCTAAAGTGTTATGTTTGTTATTCGTTAGTTATGTTTGTTTTTGTTAATATTTATAAGAAAGTTTTATTGAAATTACCTACTTAGTTGAAAATGAAAATGTTTTTATAAGTTTTAAGAAATTAACTCATTGTCGAATTAGGTGTAAACCTGTAAAGATGATGTAATTGTAATTTATAGATTAAATAAATTGAATTGAATTGAATTGAATTTTTGAGAGATAGTAAATACGAAAGGTCTTGTTTCTTAATTCAGAATACTTGTATCAAGATAGGTAAATAAACATTCTGAAGACGGTTGTGATTTTTCTTAGGACGATAATTTTGCGGTTATTAGAAAATCAAATTATTCATTGAACAGACATACTTATCCCACACATCATCATTAGCCATACCATAGGACATTTACTCCTAGACTTAGACCCAGAACACATGGGGAAACGCAACTACAACTGCTAGTTACTAGTTAGTAACTAGTTTGAAACATTTCAGATTAGTTGCATCATGTGTGGTTTTCTAAAGGAGTCTAAAGCAGAAACTTAGATGCAACTCAAAAGTAACTAGAAGTGGCAGTTGCATTTCCTCTAGGCCTAACACACCTTATAATAATAAGAAGAAGAAGAAATAGAAACTCTTTTTTTAACTCACTTTGATAGACTTTTTTTTGTTAAAACACTTTGTCAACTACAAGCAAGCATACAATTCTACAACAAGTCTATAAAACAATATATACAATGTGTTAACTTCTCATAAAGTAGGTAATTCTACTATCACAAAGTAGGTACTAGAGTACTGGGTAGTAAAATTTAAACTGCTACTGTCTCAGTAGGCTCCTAATAGTTCCTATATGATGTCATCCATTCAGAGCCTGTTGTTATGCTGTTCATAAAATTAGATTCAACTACTTAAATGATAAATTGGTGATGTGATCATTTGTGAGCACAGTAGGACATCTTTGTGATACTTTGTTGCTATTTTAGGTTTTTGAGAAGTTCTACAATCTTATTGGTTGTCCATATCAAATTTTTTGTTGTTCAAACATAATATTATTCATCATTTAATTTAAGAGTTAGTCTCTTGTCGACGGAGTGTTCGCCATTTATGCCTATCCTCTGCTAGTGCTTTAACTTCTTCTGCTTCTTCTATAATATTATTGGAAATTGAAAATTTTATTTCAGTTAAATAATATTTGGGTATGGTTTGATAGGCTTGATAGTTAGTATTTCCTCATTTTTATGCACTATAGTTAACCTGGACACCATACTGTCATACTTTAGATGAAATTAACATTTTCACCTATAAAATAAAAAGATGCTCGATAAGATAACAATACACTGTATAATTGACTAAATGCATGTAACATAGATTTAATTTTAAAGAAATACTTTAAGATTAATCAGAAAACTATTTAAATAGGTACCTACTTAAAACTATGCTAAAACCTAATTCAAGTCTCCTAACAATATTTTACCAACAAAAACTCACAACTAATATGCCTTAAAGAAAACCTAACTGTACAACATAAAGTGTAAGCTAGCTAAACTTGTGTAAAGATTAGATTAATTCCTCGGAAATGATGCATCGAAACCTGTTTGCTATCCCACACTGGTGGCTAGGCAGACGTGTCTAGGTTCGCTGAGCTAGGCTTGGCTTGAGCTTTGAGATTTTTAATAATAATAATGACTTTGTAGTAATCTATCGTTAGTTTTTATGGACTTTCAAATGCCATAGCTTCGACTCTTGTCTAAGGTGAGCGTTATAGGACGATTTTTTCATAGGTTCATCTACGTATATATATACATAGCTTTCTTTTCACAAAGTAAAGAAGTGAATTTGGCATTATAAAAGTTACTTTTAGCTTGCGTGTTTTTGATCGAAAGACAAACGGTCTTAAAACATACGGTAGTTCATATGTTCGTTGTTTTGAATCCCTCTAATTAATTTTAATCACTATTTATATGATTATTTATCGATTTATTTGCAATCGCCACTACGTATTTTAGCTATTTTTATTTAATTTCAGTAATCAAAACAGCTAACGCAAGAAAATGCAACACAAAAGACATTCAAATAAGATTCAAATTAAAAGAAATGATGAGAATCGAAAACGCTTATCAAAACCCCACCACAGCCACAAAACTCAGTCGTATTTATAGTCGACCCGTTGGTGGGCTGTTTGTTTTAATAATGGACTGTTTATCCCACGTTAAAATGTTGGTTTCTTTGTTTTTCTTTTAAAATTAGGTTGATCTTATGTTGATCTAGTGTCAGCGTGACGGAGTAAACGTTTAGGGTGCCTTTCCAGAGATGTGCTATGCTAAGTTGCTATTCATTAAAAGCTGTCACTTTGGATCTATCCTTCAGAAGAATGCCATAGATTTTTTTAACACCGGTAGGTTTATAGGCACGAAAACTCTAATGGGCTGTTTCACCATCCAGAGGTAAAAATTATCGGACAGATATTTTATACCTGTCTCTGTCTAAAACGTCATGTTTTATGAAATAGACATAGGTTTGTCTGTCAGTTCAATTTTATCTATAGATGGAGAAACGGACACTAATTCTTTCAATAAAAAAAACTGTCTAAAAAAAAACTAGTTAGCCCTTTTTTACGTAGGTATTTCTTAACCATGCTATGCGCCCCACACATGTCATAAAAACATTAACGAGTAGTCTCACATCACATCTGAGGATCGCGTAGATGTAAAAGATTGAACTATTTAGATAAGAGAAAGACACGCAGGTCAATTTCGTAATATATGTGTTTACAGTTTAAAAACGTATTTTGGCTCGGCTACTGTACTGTGAATAGAAATTGGGTTATTCGCGATACAATTGAGTTTTATAGACTAATGCACGGAAAGATGAGTTTGTACTTGTTTAGCTTTAATGTTTGTAGGACGCGTTAGTAGTTTATAATTTTGCGTAGTTACTTCATTTTATTCGGCGGCGGCGTGCAGTACCTGGGCGGAGGTAGCTCGAGACCGAAACTGATGGCGGATGAGGAGAGAAGCCTTTGCCTAGCAGTAGGACACAAATGTGTGGATGATTAGATGAACTCGTAAATACCTTACGTACTCAATGATTGCACCTAAATGGTCGTTTTTTTTACGAGTTCGTAAAATTCAATATACTGAAGCCGGATATTAATAATTACATAAATGATAACAATGTAATATGTATCCTACTTTAGGAGCTAAGCATTCATGTATTAAGGTACTGTTTAACGTCTTATCTAGCCATCGGTGTCCCACTGCTGAGCAAAGGCCTCTACTCCTTCCCCACGATTCTCTATCCTGAGTCGCCTCTGCCCAGTCATCCATAAAGGCGTCCAGTTCATCTCGCCACCTTTTCCGTGGTCTGCCGCGAGGTCTTTTGGCGGTTGGTTGCCATTGGGTTGTCAATAAAAAAACTCGCTCTCATAGCAACATTTAAAATAGTTATTAAAAAAGCTAGTTATTAAAGTTATAAAAAACTCTAATGCCACTTACCTTAAATCATATTTCACAGTTCCTACATACTGGAACCACCAATTCATCATTATTATCAGCGCGTTATCTCTTCAAAGATAATAAATGTACAACAAAACATAACGTACAGTTTTATTACTGAAGTAAGTAAACATTGAGTCATTGCACTGACTGCTTTGCGAGGCGTCCATTGATGAAATTTTACATACATACATATCCGTCACGCTTCTCTCCCATTGGGGTACTTCCTTCTACTTGCTACGATCCAAACACACTCTACTATCATAATATGATAGTATGTTCTTATTCTCCCACTTTTTATATTAAGTCATGTAGCTTTTTGGCACCCTGCTAGCTTAGCATGCACTCCGTGACAAGACGTTGTCATGCGTTTGTCACGCTTACGTCTCTGTCTATAGTTTTAAATGTAATAAGGACAGCATGACGTGAGATAATTGTCGCGGCACGCCGTGCTAAGCCCCCTGTTCCTATTTTATAATTTTGCAGATATTACCCTCGTTGACCTTTTGGAAACATAGTTTATTAAAAAGCGGTATTATATCTGCAGCAGAAAATTGGCAACAAAAGTCCCATATAAGTTTTAGAGCACAAAATAAACTTTAAGCATTAACCTGCTCCCGACAAACTACTTCCCGAATAGCTTTACTTAATAATAAAACTTTTTATTGAACTATACATTACTTATTTCCTAGCTAGTATAAAATGTTAGCTTAAGAAGGCAAAATAGTAACTATAGCAATAGCAATCGATATTCCTTGAGTGCCGACGGTCTGTCGCCATAGCTCGTTAAATTCTTCCACACAAATGAGTATAATTGCATCGAGGAAAAGATTGGCTTGGATAAGTTGAGGGTGGCTAGACGGTAGAGTATGAGTGCTTATTATTTTATGTAGGAAGTTTTATTTATAGGGTAGTAATATGGATGTGGTGAGCTCACTTTTTTATTAAGATTCTTTTACTTGGCCAAGGCTCTCTCAATAATGTTAATACGACACCAGCATTGATTTTAGTTGACTTCTTCTCTTCTCTTTCATTTGGCTCTTGGCAAAGCGGTCGTGGTCACGCAGAGGAAGTCAGTGATAGGGGGCGTACGTAGCTCATCTGACGATATTCCAAGTGACCACTCAGATGTCTTTAGTGCGAATCCGAGATGGGCAGAATTTCAATGTTGGGTTTAAATTTGTTTCAGACTTAGACGTATTATAGGTTTGTTTTGTGTGTGGAGGAGCTACGGTAAAATAATTCCTAGTGTGGAACGTTTTATGTTATGCACATTTTCTCTTGATTAGATCATGACAAGAATGAATATTTATTTCGGGAAAAGGTATTCGTAATGTATTGCAGTCTATCCTATGTTTATACTGTACCTAGGTAATTTCTTGCAGTGTTTATATATTGCCTAGATGTAAAGCTTACCTATTGATAGCCAAACGTTCAAGTCTAGGTACATATCAGTAACACACAGCTCATGGAGCCGTTTCAGTAATCATTTCTTGCAGATGTATGCAGGTATTTTATGTTAGGCTACGTACGTTGCCTATAGGCAACCTAACAATCAAGTTTTTAAATATCGCAGGAACATACAGCCCATATATAGAGCCCTTTTAATCCAAACATGTTATTTTAAGTTTACAATTATGCCCTAAATAACCCCAAGCCTTTATCTAAAAAAACATTATTTACTATAGCGCCATACTGACCCACATAAACCAAAGATAAGACAATAATCTTATCCCTATAATCTGTTTAAGTATAAAAGATAGAATGAATCTATGTCCCGTAGATAAAAACAGCTGATGTGATTACTATAGTAAACATTTACTATGATTCCGTGTAGGTAGAGTGTTAATGATTTATTAGGTGTGATGTTTGTTGCAGTTTTTTTATTACTTTGCAGTGGGTGAAGGTGGGGCGAGAGGCTGAATGCAAATGTAAATACCTACATACAACATCTGTGACGCCTCTTTCCCATCGGGGTAGAAAATACAAAACGTTTTTTCCACTTACTACGATGAAATGAAATGAAAATTCATTTAATCCTGTAGGTTAGGTTTGACAACACTTAAGACGGGTCATTTTTTAAAGTTAATGCTAGATTCGCAAGAGTGCAGTTTTCCCCAGAGAAGAACCTAGCAAGAAACTCTGTAGGGTTGCTCTTTTTAATTTAATCTGATGAATAAATTCTGATGTGCGAGCTACAATATTGTAAAATTTATTATTACATTTGTTCAGTTCAGTGGTAATTACATGAAAGGGTAATAAACATCTATCAAAACATTTTCACATCTATCGGCATAATCGAATGGATGAAGCGAAAGATATGTTTGGATCGTAACGTGTATCACTATCTACAGTTACGAGGGCAATGCATATATCACAGTTTTTTACTCCCTAGGTCCTTATGACCTTTCCTGTATTATCTTCACGCGACTTCGTAAGTAAGCATTTATAGACATATCTTGGAAAAAAATCTCGATATCTTAAAAAAATAAGCCTATGTGTTATTCTGACGTGCAAGCTACAATACAGAAAAGTTTCATTAAAATCTGTTCAGCAGTTTTTGCGTGAAAGAGTAACAAACTTCCTCACATCTAACCATCCATCCATTGGCACTAACATTGACAAAAATTAATAGGATATTTTTCAAGTGTTTGTAAGTATTAAACTTCAACATTAATACCCACAAACAATAAACCACTCCAAACACATTCCATTACTCATCACACAATTAAGCAAGATATTATTTTCTCCCAAAAATCCTTGTTCCAAATCCCGTTTATTTTCGCGACACGCATTATCACTTGTATTACTTGGCATTCTACCAAATGCATTCGAAAATTTAGCGAATTCGTTTCGCGAAATGTCCGTTAGACTTGTTGTGTACGGTTTTGGTGATTCGCGTGTGTTGGTTGATGAGTCAATTGTCTTTAGAATCTTATCGTTAAATCGTTAACTAATTGTTCATTAAACATTGTGTTTCGTTTAACATATCAGAACCTTTTCTCTTATCTTTTAACAATTAATAAATAAGTAGAATACAGAATAGTGTATAATCTTTCACATCCCAGAAAAAACAGAGCAATAGAAAATCTATTGTGTCTGGGTTTATAATGGGTCAGTGGGATGTGAGAGGTTATATAGTATTTAAATTGCTACTTAACAAAATAGAATACCAACTCAAAATACCCAAGGTATCTCTTTCAAAACTCCTTAAAAGTCAAACCAAATCGTGGGCGTCCATCGCCAATCTTTAAACGGACAAAAACTAAATTCATCCTTTAAAAACCAGGCATTCCTTAAAACAGGTTTTTGGCAAACCGGCATATTAAGTTAGATTTTTTTTTAAACAAACTTTGTATGTAGAGTTGAGTTTGTTTACTCTCATACATAAATGTGAATTTGTTAGTTTTTGGTGTACATCAAAATATGTGGTTATTCGGTTTGTATCGAAATGAAATGTTTTTTTTTTGTTAGCCATCATGATCTCTGACTTTTTTCTGTCTGTATGTACTATCATCTTACAATAAACTGTTAAATAAATAAATAAATGATCCCACAGCTGGGCAAAGGCATCCCCCGCGACTTTCCATTTAACACGGTCTTTCGGTAGCGTCCCGCCATTCCCGTGAAAATGCACCCAGATTGTCTCCATCTTTTTCGAGGTCTACCTCGGCGCCTGTGACCATCTAGTGGCCCAATCGGTTGTTATTTTGGCTCAACGATCTGAATGCAAATGAAATATTATTTTAATTTCTTACGGTGGATGTGACATCATCTAAAACGTGTTATTTTCAAAGCTAACACTAGATTAGCAAGGTAATAGTTTTCCCCAGAGAAGAATTTAGCAAGAAACTCTGTTGGGTTGTTTTTTTCAATGTTTACCAATATCATTTTAGGTGTACCAAAAAAGATTTCAATACAAGCGCAAGGGCCTCTCTAGCAAAATTCTTGCGCGAATTGCGTAACCGCTACGCTTGGACGATTGCTGTCTTGTATCAGTACAGCTGGTTATGTTTGCTTGAAAAATGTTTTTAATTTTGCATTGGGCCAGTGTAGTGGACACTCTCGTATGAGAGTAGGCTCGTGCCCCTTAAGTAAGGACGTTAACAGGGCTCATAATTAAAAAATCTGTATAGATTTATGCTGTCTAGCCACTAAAGCCGCCGGCAAGCCGTCGGGCTAGGCGGCTTTACGTCATACGAATGGCAGCTGTCAAAAAAGCCGGCGGCTTTGGCGTGTAGATACCATTACACACAAAAGGAAATACAGTTGCGTTATAATATGTATATCCAGAAAATACAAGCAAAATCCAATGCCGCTACAGGAACTCACATCCGATACAAACAAAAGATAGCTCTAGCTACATAATGGACGAGCATCAGGTGGACAGTGGGCTGTATTGATACTATTGATACCTACAATGTATTTATAGGGCCGTGTCAAGGCCTTGTGGACAAAATGCGGCTCAGTGGTCCGAGATGTAACGTGCCATGACTAGATTTTGTCGTCTTGTCGCATCATCTGTGTGATTTTATGGTTGAGTGGCTTAGATTGAGACTAGTTCACAAAATCACTACAATCACAGTGATTTTTCGGTTCCATAGCTGAAATGGCAACAATTTCACACTTATTCTATCCTCTTATTGAAATCAACGTTGGGTCGCAAAACTCACGGTCCGATTTGTACTCGACTTTGGATAAAACTACCGAGTAAATACCGTATGTGAGTAACGAGCTTAAGCGATTTTGTTTTCTATTTCATTACTAGTATAACGTCATTACAACGGAAGAGACATTTCGTATGTGCAAGTCTAGTATGTAGGATATGTGGCTTCTCTGTTATTGTGACATTGTTTTAAACTCTTCTCTAATTCTGTGACATTATAATTATACTCCACATTACTAAAGCGCTTCTGCTGAGATTTAGAGGCTATAAAGCATTTTGAGCAATGCCATTGTCTGCCAGAAATGAAATTTGATTTTATTATACACATCTTCGAATAAAAATTATTCGTAGATACACATTGACGGCTAGATGAGATAAAAAGAGATGGCATACGAACTCCCCCACCAATTAATGCTCAAGAATTAAGCCAAGACTTACGTGTATACTATTTATTACTGCAGCAAGTTTCCCATTGATTAATTCAAGATTTCAACCAACTCGAGCCGTCTTTATTTAATAGACGTTTCCGTCTCAACAGACTAGTATTAGTCTTCGACGTACAAGGCTCTGCACGGCTTCATTGCATTTATTAAACAATTTACGATACTCTGATGAATTACGTACACGCTCGTGTACCCGATAAAGCGAGCTTTGAGGTTAGGTTTTATTAGATTACTTGTTAGGTTAGGTAATCAATTTAGGGTGCACGGGTTCATCCTACCTAGTAATAGATTTATTGAAAACTAGAGGCGGTTCTTGACTTCGTACGCATTCATCGTCACAGCTTGGAAAATATACGCAATATCTTAATCAAAATAATAATAATATTTAGGTATTAATTGAGAGCTAGAGGCGGCCCACCATTTTGAACACATTTTGGCAAATTCACATAATATCTTACAATAATGCCTATGTTTTATTCAGATGTCTACGCTGCAAATTGTAAAGTTTCATTAAAATGTATTTTGCGGTTTTTACGTGAAAGAGTAACGAACATCACATCCATTTATAGGTACGAACATTGACATTTTATAATATAAATTTTATAATATAAGTAGGAAAGATTCTAAGTATGCAAGATAATAATACCTAACATTTCCCGCTCGTTGCCTGCATATAGTGTTTTCTTTATGCACAATGGCATACCTATAGTTATAGTTAGTCTTTTGCATATAATAGCTAGGCTAGACATTGACATAGTAGTATTATGAGGTGTGAAAAATCTCACGCTTTGTGTGGCATGAAATAAATAAAGGAAAACAATGATGAAAATACTAAATTATATGATTAATTACAGTTTTCATACAGAAACGTACTGTTAGTAGAAAAGTATCTGAAAATAACATAGCCTATGTGTTATTCGATGTCTATTAAAGTAAAGTTTCATTAAAATCTGTCTAGTGCTTTTTGCGTGAAAGAGTAACAAACACATTCATCGGCAAAAACATTGACATTTTATTTATAAGAGATGTATTTATCTAAAGACTCTTCTTTACCCTCATTTCCTACATTATACGAAGGTACGAGTATAATCCTATCCTATCCTATAAATATTATAAATGTCAATGTTTGTGCCGATGGATGGATGGATGTATGTTTGTTACTTCATCACGTAAAAACTACTGAACAGATTTTGATGAGATTTGGCAATATTGTAGTTTATGTATCAGAATAACACATAGGCTATATTATTTTGAGATATCATGATTGTCTTCCAAGATATGACAATAAATACGTACGAAGTTGCGGGCCCGTATATTAAATAACCACCAGTTAAGTCACAAGACAGCTGTCTAACAGATTGAAATAAACGGATTTGAAGACGGGCCCGGTTCCTTTATTTGGCCGCCCACGCGTGAGACGGTGCGTGGGCGGTGTGTGGATAGAGTTGAGAGAGACCTAGACTTAGGTATTGTGTCGGTAGGCGTCTAGATTAGTGTTATTGTACTGTTAAGGGTCGGAAGTAAGTAAGTAAATGTTTATTCCCAGTCAATACAAAAAGAAAATAAAATAAAATAAAAACTAACTCTAAAACATACTTGACAGATTGGCCAAAGGTTGCCGGAGATAGTTAGGCATGGAGGAATGCGGGGGAGGCCTTTGCCCAGCATTGGGACATTAGGCTAATAAAAAAACACATAAATAAATATGTAAGTAATAATATCTAATAATAATTTAAAAACCAAAACGGAAAGAATTATTTCTGTTGTAATAATCATGAATTATTAGACAGCCACGCTCTTGTCGATCCATTTCTTCCATTCCGTTCTATCCTTCATTTTCCTCTTCACTTCTTGGCTTTCCTTCTCTTTCTCCATAATGATCTACGCTGTAATAATGTCAAAATTAAAAACTTTCCACTGCGATTAGGTATATTAAACATTTAAAAACACTTGGCATTTACATCCGTATTAAGATAACCTGCACCTCAATGAAATCATAAGTAAACTTACTTATAATGCCATAATCATAACAAATTCTTTTAAAGTTAAGACATTTCTATATTTAGTTCGTTTAGTGAGACAAGCTCATGATTCGTGATAACCTCGGCTAGTACATAAATTCTACAGTTATATTACTTTTGAAAACAGTTATATTTGATTCGAATTTTAAGTACCTAAGTATGAATTTACCTAAGTATTATTTTTTAAGTATAAATTGGTGGGAAGCCGCCACCAACAGAAATGTGTGGTGAAGCATGGGAGACGCTTTTGCCCAGCATTGGGACAATATAGGCAAAAAAAAAAAGTATTAATTTATAATTATCTCTTAGGTACACTCTGTTACTAAAAGTACTTAATACTGTAATTTGCGATTAACGAAATAATAAATTTAAGTATTAAAACTTGTTTATGTTTGCATAACCAAAACTAGAGGTTAAAAAGTTATAGTAAGGGCCCGTTTCACAAACATAGGTTTAGCTGACAGATAAACCTATGTCCATTTCATAAAACATGACGTTTTAGACAGAGACAGATATAAAATATCTGTCAGTAAAATTTTATCTGTAAGTGGTGAAACGGCCCTATATCTAATCTATATACAAGGTGACTTTAAATTAGTGAACGATAGAAAAGGATATGCATGTACTCGTGATAACAAACAACTTTTACTATGGGACCAAGGTCGAAATCACAAAAAAAAAATTGTTCCCCCATACTATCAGCTGGTGCATTTTGTATGGGGAGTTCAAAAATTTTTGAATGATTTCGACCTTGGTCCCATAGTAAAAGTTGTTTGTTATCACGAGTACAAGCATATCCTTTTCTATCGTTCACTAATTTAAAGTCACCTTATCTATATATATAAAAATGAAACCCGTTTTCCGTTGTCACGGCATCACGCCTGAACGGCTGGACCGATTTCGCTAATTCTTTTTTTAAAATGTTCATTGAAGTCCAAGGATGGTTCTTACGGTGAGAAAAATTCGAATAATTGCCGGGAAAGCCCTAAAATAGACCTTTTCTTTTTCCCATACAAATGTTTTCTTACTAAAATGTAGAGTCAATTTGAACTTTATTCCTACACAATAAAGTTCATTCTAAGGCGGGACAAAGTTCGCCGGGACAGCTAGTTATATATAAAAATGAAACCCGTTTTCCGTTGTCACGGCATCACGCCTGAACGGCTGGACCGATTTCGCTAATTCTTTTTTTAAAATGTTCATTTAAGTCCAAGGATGGTTCTTACGGTGAGAAAAATTCGAATAATTGCCGGGAAAGCCCTAAAACAGACCTTTTATTTTTCCCATACAAATGTTTTCTTACTAAAATGTAGAGTCAATTTGAACTTTATTCCTACACAATAAAGTTCATTCTAAGGCGGGACGAAGTTCGCCGGGACAGCTAGTTTATAATAAATCCTTAATTTTAATTCTCGAATATACACAGAATACAAGAATCCTTACAACTTAAATTACTGTACAACATCTAAGCTGCGCACGCGCCGCAGCCGCCGCCATCATTTCGATAAATAAACGGTGACCTCTCTCTGTCATAGAGTCGATTACCTCACTGCTGACTCATCAGTGACACAGTATAGTTGTAACAGTAGGTGCGTTTGTATACTGTAAGATATTACCTACTCTGTAGCGCTATGAATTACCTTCAAATGACTTGTAATTAATGTTTGTTAATTGAGGGATTTAAGTTTGTAAACAATATTAAAGGTTGGGGATGTTTGTGGAGAATTTTAAGCTTTTAATTATTTTTCCCATTATACATAGGTACATACATATATTATCCGTCACGCCTCTCTCCTATTGGGGTAGGCAGAAACCACTTCCTTCCACTTGCTACGATCCAAACACAGCTCTTTCACTTCATCCACACTCATCAGTCGCCTCATACAAGCCCGTCGGTTTAGGGTACTCTTGACTTGGCCTTTCTTGAGCAAGTCCCCGTTTCCCATTATATTTGATAGTAAATATACGCTGACAAGAAGATCACCATCATCATAAAATGACTGTGTTCAAGTAAATAATAATAAGATAAATGTTCTCCTATTCTTATCTAGCCGACGTACGACAGTGTCCCACAGCTTGGCAAAGACTTATCTCTGCTTTCTCCACGATTCTCGATCCTGAGCCGCCTCTGCCCATCTAAGAAGGTGTCCAGCTCTTCTCCCTACCTTTTCCATAGTCTGCCGCGAGGTGTTTTCTTTGTTCATATTCAACATCAGCTCTTTTAACGTCCCCACTACAGGGGCATGAGCCTACTCTCATACGAGAGTATGACAAAACCTTTGAGTATAGAATATATAAGTAGGTGCCAAATTTTTTTTTCATATACAAATGAGTTTATGACAGCGCGCCAAGGTTGGCGCAAGTTTTTCACAGTTTTCTTGGTAGATGACCAGTCAAACGATAAGAAATTCCATACAAAAAGGTAGCCATTTTGCGCCAGACCAGGCACGCAGATCCAGACGGTATGGCACCTTCTTATATATTCTATACTCAAAGGACAAAACATAGTAATGAAATACTGCCCATTGTTGTTATCACGTGGCAGTCTAACAAAAACAGTACGCTCACTTCATAGCTGATTCACGGCATCTGCAAAGTGACTTAAGTACTTAACCTATAGATTGCCCTTCAAGATCGCGTGGCCAAGTGCACTTATGCCGATGACTAATTTAAGAATGCTTTAGAGTAATATTAATGATCGAAAGTGAGATCATATGGTGTTTATTTGACATCATCTGTGTATGAGTATCTTTATTAGGTCATTAATTAATGCAGTTATAGTTATTAACACGATGACTTTGACTGGCTTGTCCATTTATATAGTAGGTCTCTAAACATCCAGAATTCGATATGTTATTTCATCTTACATTGTGTTTATCTTTTTTGGTTTCTCACCCATTTCCTTCTCTTGTCTCTATACTCTATACAGTGAAGCATAAGTCGTTTTAGTAAAAAAATTTAACGTTAGAGAAGTGTTCCAATTATGATTTAATTTATGAATCTCCCGCCATTTCAAATTATACCTCCTGAGCCTTATAACATGAATTCGAGTTAAGAATTTGTGATATCATACCTTCCAAAAACGTTACCTACTGGAATATCTGCTCTATGTCGAGCGAGACAGTATAATGCGTAAGCGCAGTTAGTACTTAGTTGTAATGAAGACGTTGACATTGTTGTTTTAGTTTGACAGCTGGCGTACGGTTCACATTCTTTCATTTAGTTGGTTTGAAAGTAGAGCAGTGAGGCAATAGCTGTACTTACACCTACTGTGTTTAGTTACTGCTATAATAAGACGGATATAAAAAATATCTTAATTTAAACTAAATAAATTAAACCAGCAGTGGGATGAAATAAGTAAATAAAAAAAAACTTTGTGTCCCTCTGCTGGACAAAAGCCGCTCCTCTTTCACCACGATTCTCTATCCTGAGCCGCCTATAACTCAGACATCCATAAAGGTGTCTATAGCTCATTTCGCAACTTTTTTCGTGGTCTACCGCAAGGCCTTTTAAATACAACATTTTTAAAAACGCAATATATTAGCGGTTAAACATGCTAAACAAATAAACTGAGAAACTCCTTTTTTTTTGAAGTCGTGTAAAGAAAGAAATTTCTTCTTGAGGAAAATTCTAAAAAAAGAAATGGCGTCACATTGGCCCCAATATTGAACCAACATCTCCGCTTACAAAACCACTCTAAAAGCAATTCCTACAAAGATATTGTGATATATTCCAACAGTCACAAGTATCATATCCGATGTCTTTCTCAGAGGTCAAGGCCGGGACGGGTTATGTGAATTTTAGATTAGAATGGAGATTTGGGAGGCTTTGGTAAATATAAAATAGCGTAGGAAGTTAAAGGATTTCGTAGCAAGCGTTTTGGTAACGTAGTCAGCAGATATATCCTATCCTACTTCAAAATCCTATTATCTTATCCTATTAATACTATAAATGTCAATGTTTATGCCGATGGATGGATGTTTGTTACTTCATCACGTAAAAACCACTGAACAGATTTTGATGGAACTTAGCAATATTGTAGCTTAAATACATCTGAATAACACATAGGCTTTATTTTGAGATATCATGTTTTTTTTCCAAGATATGACGATAAATGCGTACGAATTCACGGGCAGCCTCTAGTTATATTATAAATGTCAATGGTTGTGCCGATGGAGGGACTGACCTGACGGTGTTTGCTACTCATCCACATAAAACAATTGAACAGATGGTAATGAAACTTAACAAAACTTTAGCTTACGCATCTGAATAACGCATAGGCATCATATTAGGCATATATATATTAATATATGAAAATAAATACGCTAGAAGTTAAAAGGTGCTAAACATAGGAACATTAAATTTACTATCTGTCACGCCTCTTTCCCATCGGAGTAGGCAGAGACAACTTCCCGTAGCTTTTAAATATATGAACATACGTTTTAACCGTAAACAAGAGAAAACAGCAAGATTTATGTACCAACTTATAATGCAGAAATATATTCACCTTCAGAACCTATCCTTAAAATATATATAAGGTAAAACAACTACTCAAGATCTAAGATAAGCTCTTATATATTAAACAGTAGTGTACAGGCTACTTGACGACCTGTAGACTTACAGCCGTTCCCAATATTCAAAGACAGATAGCTATCCGAGACCGGCAGTACTTAACTGTCACGTAGCTGTCACTTTTGATTTATCCTTCAGAAGAATCCCATACATTTTTTGACAGCGGTAGGTTTATAGGGATGAAAATTTCTAAGACATAACTATTTCTGTCTTCAGTAGAGCAAAACCAGATAGATAGAATATAAGGAATAAGCGTTAGACAACCGGTCTTTCCTTAGATTAGCTAGATAAGTATATAGCCAGGTGTGTGCTAAAGCTAGTCCTGTTTGGAGCAGGTTTCTTGATAATCTTCCTTTTATATCTGATCGTAGTATCGTTGTAGGTCTTAAAGATTTGATTGCAGATTTGGTTTTTCATACTGGATACTGTACTTTTAATCCCGTGTGTTAAAATGACTTCTGTTTTTACGGCCCCGTTACGTTTTCCCATACAACAAACGTGATTTTTTTGTATTTTTTGCTCGATATCAGTAGTGAATGTTAAGAAATCCTTCCTGCGCGAGTCCGACTCGCACTTGCCCGGGTTTTTTTTTTTAGTTAAAGTCGGTTGAAAACGCGAACCGCGGCAGTCCATTGTGCTGTCTTTGCCTGGTTTCAAATAAAACGTCAAACCGCAACCTGTTCTGCTAGTGCGTATTAGCCTAAGGTATGAGGAGATCAAATTATTGGCAGAGGAAAGACAAAGATGGCGATTACACTACCGACAACACCCTGGCTCTTAAACATGAATGAAATGAATCAGCGATATAGGAACACAAACACAATGATCAACTAGCTCCATAGACTACTATGTCCACAACACATATCACTAAATCATAACCTAAACAGTATTGAGCACCGTCCATAAACAGAATTGAATACAAAGCAACTTCATACACCATGTAACAATAGCTTATGTTAATTAACTGCCCATAACGTACAGGACACCTCACAGGTGCGTTAATATTTCCATAGAAGATTGAGGTTTAATCTGTTAGTCTTGTGTGCTGGATTGTACTTGTATACAGTACACCATAAAATGCAGTTAATGTTTTCATTTAAGTTAGAAAATGTGTTAATCCTGCGTGGTAGATTGTAAGCACATACAGTGCACCATATAAGGATAGTAAATGTAGCAAATAAACTTTAAGTTGAAGTTAAAGTTGTGTGGTTAGGTGTACTTTTTGATATCAGATTTCGTTACGGTAGAATTGTAATTGTGTAGAACTTTAGTGTTGACAGGTGTATAATTATTTATTTGGGGGATTTTCCTGAGTGGGGCGAAGGTATAAGGATGACTTATGTATGTGTTTCCTATTATTTTGTTCGAGGTTACGATACAAACCGAAAAGATGGCGGAATGAGCTTGAATATTTTAAATCCAACGGTTATATTTTTTTTAAAGTTGTATTGCAATTTCAAGCCTCATTCCTTTATTTATTTTTTTAATTTCGCTTTACGATTCCAAAAAAACATTGACACAAAAAATAAAATAAAATCTTCAAAGAAAAAGCACTAACATTAATATACAGAAGCCGTTTTAAAACGGTCGACACAGCCACTAGAATTCAAACACGTATAACCCGATGAAGGAAAATATACCCAACAAACAAGATTATTATACAACACAGGATGTATTCTTAAATTGGCGCGGTTACATCATCGCGATTCGACCGTTATTACACTGACAATTTCAAGAGGCCATTTCCTTTGATAATGGGTTTGAAGAAACTGTGTTTTCAAATTCGCAGCGTTGCCGTGGTGACATCAGAATACTGAATTAAATGGGACCGGTTGTTGGTCATGTTTTTTATTGAGTTTTCGTACTTTAAAGTTGGTTACTGCGGTCGGTTTGCGAGAGTTGAAAGATAAAATGAAGTAATTGTGTTTATTTTAATATTTATTGAGGAAAATTATTTGAAGTCCAAATGTGGTGGCTTTAACGTGCCATTTATCATCATAGCGTCTTCGATTGCTAGACAGACATAGATAGTCATTCATCATCACGTCTTCGACCGCTGCTCATAGGCACAGACTTCCACTCGTCTGTACGGAAACGGCTTGCATCTACTGTGGTCCTACAGCTTTTATCAAATCATCTGTCTTTCTTGTTGGTGTCTGATGTTGCATTTAGTGTATTATTTGGGCTGTCCGAAAGGGAAAAGATCAGAAGGGATTCTAATTTATAGTTCTTAATAGTTCCATAGTCATTGTCGTTGTACGTAGGTAATGATATATTTTAAATAGAAGTATTTCACGGTTTTCATGTGAAATGTTTCCGAAAAAATAAACAAAATGAAGAGGGTGAACCATGCCTTCCACTTCCTTTTGTTTATTTCTTTGTTCTTTTCACTTTGCAAAATGTCTTCAAAATCTTTTTGTCTTTACGTTTTTCCAATAACTTAAGATTCCAATCGCGTTGCATCCCTAAGAATCTTCAGTTCTTTTAATATCATTTACTTTCATTCCATTACTTCGAAGTCGCTTTGGTTCGATTCTATCTCAGTGTTCAATTCCGTTTGATTTTTTTCTGTGTGGCGTCTAGTTCTTACTGAAATTTTGTCAGATTCGTGGAGGAATCATTCGGTTCGTTACAAAACTATATACGTAATATACCGTTACCGTACCGTTATTAATTTTATATATTTTAAGAGCTAGGCTTTTGTGGCTGGAACAATCGCCATCTTAGCCTTTTTTTTGCAAAGGATTTGACACCTTATTACAACACCACGGTAACTTTTTTGAGCGAAGTAGCCACGTTTTATAAGTAGGTTGTATTATAGTAAAGTGAAATTGTATTTAGTGAATAAAGCAGCGCGTGGTACGTACGCAACACAATGAATCGGATGTGGTCACGGCATTCCTACACGAGTCCTGATAACCACTACCATTGGTTGTCGTTTGTACATGACGTTCATATTGATTTGTTTAAGGGTTTCAATCTTTGTGACTTACTAGAATTCGGTTAAGGATCCATTCACACGTAAAGGAATATCCGTCGTCAAGAAAAATACTAGTTCACACTCAACCGATGATACTTTAGTTCAACCGATAAGTGTGAACGGTCGACTGTTTTTCTATATGCCTGTTCTGGCGTCACGCGACCGACAAATACGCGACGGATCCTCCGTTAGATGTGAACCGATTCTAAATACAACGTTCAGCTACGCCCAGCCCAACTTGAAAAGAAAAAACAGCTTTAACTAGGTTAGTCAAATTTTTGACATGTCAAATTCTATTACTAATTTTATTTGAAATTATTGTGTGTCAAAAGTAAAACATGCAAAAATATACTGATGGATGACACGACGAGCATTAAAAAAATAAGGTAACAATCCACGCTGGCCTTTACGTAGCTATATTATTATCTACTACCCCATAACCACAACTCACTTTCCAACAAAACTAGTTATATACCTTCGAGAACCCTTAGTAATTCACATAGTGACTCTTCGTGCCAGGCTAGCAACGATATTAATGTCAGATCCGTACCACTGGGCGTGACATTTGGGCCACCCCTCCTGGAAACTTTACCGAAAGTTGCTCGTCCAATTTCAAAATGATAGAACTGTTTAGTAAAACAATATTGAATATTGATACTTAATTTTGAAAATGTCATAAGAGAAACCTTAAAACCATGGTGGATACGATGTTTTGGAATTGGACTATTAAAGTATTAGGAAAATCTGATTTATTTCCACCCAAATTCGAAATGTCACAAGTGCAACATTTTGTTCGGTCGTTACGGCGTTCTTAAATTAAATGGGTAGGCATTAGGGAAATAGGATGGCTCCCCTCAAGATTGATGACGGCTTTGTTTCCCTTAAGAAAATTAATACAAAAACTTAAGACAATGGAGCTGTTTCATAAAAAAAATACTCCTAAATGTCTAACGGGGATCTGTTTACATTAATCTTTCACACCCAGAAAAAAAAGAAGAATAGAAAATATATTGTGTCTGGGTTTATAACGGGTCAGTGGGATGTGAGAAGTTAAACGTCATAGGTACCTAAGTATCTTGGAAAATTTATACAATATCCTGAAATAATATAACCATTGTTGTTCTGGTGTATTAGATTAGGTACAACATTATGTAAATTTCATTAGAATCTGTTAAGTGGTTTTTGCTTGGGTAACAAACATCCATCGTCTCATCCATCCATCGGCACCAACAAGGTATAAAATATAAGAAGGATTAGTATAATGGCAAAATGCTAATATATAATGCTAATATATAGAAAAAAAGAGACTGGTTAACAAAAAAAATTCAAGGCCTATACTAATTTTCGGTCAATGACCCCGTTTAAATTCTTCACTAGTCTTTAATCTACATTTTGTAATAATTCTCAGACATAATAATGTACTCTTTGGTACTAATATTATAAACATGAAAGTGTCGATGTAATGCGTGGATGTTTGTTACTCTTTTACAAGAAAAAAAAAACACAACAGATTTTAATGACACTAAGTACATAATTGCAGCTAGGTCAGAATAACGTTCCTATAGGCTATATTTTAAGATACACATGATGTAAATTCTAAGATAAGACGATAAGTGTAAAGTATCATTTATATACGAAATCGCAGTCAAAAAACTAAAGTATCTCATAAAACTCATTAGTTCTTTATTAATAGTATTAAAAACGTGTTTTTTATATTACGTCACCAACTGAAATTAGCCAATACGTGATGTTTTGAAGTTTGTTGTTCTATATTCGCCTAGTAACCCGTTTACTATTGATATAATCTGACATCATATCCCTTGTGGGTGTGATGCTCAAAGTTTTTATGTGTTCCTGATGAATGAGTTGAGAATGGCTCCGGTTAAACAGGTCAAATGTAGCAAGGAAATGGCCAATGTAGTGGCAAGGCAATGGCCAGTGTAGTGACAAAGAAATGACCAATGTAGTAGCAATGCCATGGCCAATCTGGAGGTAATGCACTGGCCAATGTAGTAGCAATTCTGTGACCAATGTAGTGTCAAAGCAATGGCCAATGTCGAGGCAAGGAAATGGCCAATGTAGTGTTATAGCTTTGTGCAGGAACTTGGCTTCATAGTGTGTCCAAATAGCTGAATGCGCATCATACCCGTACAAGTTCAGTCTTTATTTAGCAGGATCGACCATATTGCTACATCTAAATGCATAATCTTTTTCATCAGACATTCTGATGATCACTCTGTGCAAAAGACAACAAATAAAATAAAGTGGGCACCTAGTTGTAAGTACTCAATGCAATTTGGAATTCATGCAACCTTGTCGCTGAAAAGCGTACATGAAATACGCTTCTTTGCGTGTTAATGCTGGCTAACGCGTACCAAACTAGATTTAAAAAGGGGTTAAAAACATATTGTTTCTTTAGCCCTAAAACACCACGACAATATCCCAGGGCTAACAAAACTTTGAACGTCCCTGCCTCGTAGTATTTATATCCGCCCTGCGGCTTAGGAATGCGCTTTAGACGCCATCTGGCGCCATTTTATTGGCGCACAAATGGTTGCTGGCCTCTGGTGGTTGCTGGCTTTTCTTGGAACTTGGTTAAATAGTGCGGCTTTGTGTAATACGGTAGGTTTTCCAGGATTGGATGCGAGTATCTAGTAGGGGACTTGTTCAAGAAAAGCCAAGTCAAGAGTACCCTAAACCAACAGGCATGTAGCTTGCTACGATCCATACACACTTCTTTCGCTTCATCCACACTCATCAGTCGCCTAATACATGCCCGTTGGTAACGTTGGTTTAAGGCACTCTTGACTCGTTCTAAAAGACTTATTATCCTTCAACAGTCGATCACAGCGAATTTCATGTAAAGAAGGTCCGAGAATCAATTTGATTTCGATGAATCCGATTGCAACAGAAATTACGCGGCCGAATTTACATTAGTTCGGATTTACCCCTCTCTTTACTCTCACTACAAACTCGTTGCATAACTCGTCATAATCCGACATAAACCGAACGTAAACATAACTGGAGTAAGCACTGGCGGCCATTATTCCGAGACATTTTGCAACCTGTCCCGAATACCTAAACTATTTATAATGTTATTAGGCGGGCTTGTGTTTGAATGCATGTTTAATTTGGTGATGATGTTTTCGATGTGCAATTGTTTTTTTTATTCTCAGAAAGCCGTATTTACATTATGAAACTAGTTGTATGAAACTCAACAGTTTCACGTGTTTGCACTTTCACAATGCATGCATCATGAAAGTGATACTGTTCATGTATGAAGCTAGTTTCGCGCAACTAGTTTCGTAATGTGATTCCGGCTTGAATGGATTTTCTTTCTTGTAATGTGCTAGTATATTAGAGGTATATTTCGCATTGTGGGTTTCGAGTGTGTATTTATTAGTTTATAAAAACTAATTGTGTTTTTGTATTGTTTTCAGGTAAAGATTCACATCACAGCGTGTGTGAACTTATTTAAGAAGCGTGGATAAGTATTTAATTTAACTTACATTTAGGCTAGGCAGATAATAAATCTATATTACGTATGTCTTAGGACTTATAATATCCTTCTAATATAATAAATATCAATGTTTGTGCTGTTGGATGGATGGGACTTATAATATCCTTCTAATATAATAAATATCAATGTTTGTGCTGTTGGATGGATGGATGGATGCGAGGATGTTTATATTTGTTACTCTTTCACGCCAAACCACTGAACAGATCTTAATGAAATATTACAATATTGTAGCTTTCACATGACAACACCACATAGGCTATTTAAATTTAAGATATTCTGTAAATATTCCAAGATATGATACTAAATGTGGATGACCGCTAGTTATTGCATATTTGTAACCGTCATTTAACAAAATCAATGAAGCCATCGTTTTTATCAGTCGAATATATATTGTATATATTTAAATATAAAGTTGCAAATTATCTACAGCCAGCCAGACTATCGCATAGATAAATGCAATCACCATTGACATTGGCAGCACAATATATGTCCTTGGACAGGAAAATGCAGTTGGGTTGACGATTTTAATATAACTACGATTTTATGTCTTTGGAATTAGGTTTAAGTTACTGTTGAAGCTGTAGAGTTAGGTGTATTGTTAATTGTGTTTGGTAAGTGCTTTGCGAATGAAAATTTTATGTGAAATAAGTAGGCAAGATGACTAAAAAAATTTTTTAGTCCATCACATAGATCATTTTAAAATATTCGACACGTATTTTTTCTTCTAAACTAAAAATGACAAAGATACACTGTGTTAAAGTTGCTCGTGACGTCACGCTTAAGTACGATTTTTACCTAGGAGTGACGTCTCCGTAACTTTGATGCTCTGTATCTTTGTATTTAAGTTACGACCCATGTTCCTTGGGGAAAGTTGTTCAGTTTCATAGGGACTATCGCTGTGTTTCGGCCTTATACCCCCTTCCTGTTACACCTTGTATACATATATTTGATTCTATTTTCCTTTTCGTGTTTAAAAATAAAACCTTTTGTGTAAAAAAATACCTATTTGCAAATTTCCCATACTACATGACTGTACTTTGACAAGTGGTTACGTGTAATTGCATTGTTTGCCTTCTTGTTTTAAAATACAATGGATTTTATCTGTTCAAGGTCTTTCTGAATGTGGCCAGTCTTTTATGAGCTTATCTTGTTGTAACTGTAACCTATATTTTTAATGTTTGTTTAGTTTTTAATCCGTTAAATCATATAGATGGCTCCGTCTTTTTGTGAAAAATTGTAAAAGGCAGCATGTTGTTTAACTTAATCGATCTCTCTGCGTCTGGGGTTTTACTCTTTTCAAACCTAAAACGACGATTTTTCGTAATTTTGCTAGGGAAAATAAAAAAAAATAAGATTCATTTAATCTTGCTGGGTTTGACTTCACCTAAGATGGGTCATTTCTTAAAGTTAATGCTAGAGTCACAAGATTGCAGTGTTCCCCAGAGAAGAATATAGCAAAAAAACTAAGAAAAAAACCATAGATTTTTACTATAAACACAAACGCCCTATAAAATGAGGGTGTAGCAATGTAAGGGAACAATACGGTTAAATGCTCTGGGATTATTGCACCCCTTAATATAGGGATCGAAAATTGGTACCGTTGTGTTTCATTAAATGAATTTTCACGTTTTTAATGGACAATGGCAAAATTAAGGGTTGTTAATAAGGGTATTACAATCTGGGGGCACGGCCGTACCATCCTTTTCTCGAAGCAATTCAAGGCATTTTTGACCCCCCTGTAGCTTACTAGTGGATAAAGCTAGAAGCCAATTTTTTTGATTCGATTACTAAATCTTTGTAGGTATTTATTATAGAAAAATAAAGATGGCGTATATCAAAACCACCGCTATATATACGACTTGGTTTGACATTTGATCTCATAACTTTTTACTGTGGAAGGAAAACACAGCGAGACTTGCAATTTTACATTTTTGTTTTTGGTGGGATATAATATTCTAGCGTATAAGAATCCAATAGCCCTCTATTGGGTGCTAAAATATGCTGAGTGTGAGTGATTTTTGCGTGAAAGAGTAACAAATATCCTCACATCGGCAAGAACTTTGACACTTATAATTTTACTAGAGGCTGCCTGCGACTACGTACGCATTTATGGTCATATCTTGGAAAATAAACACAATATCTTAAAATAATTTTGCCTATGTGTAATTCTGATGTATAAGCTACAATATTGCCAAGTTTTATAAAAATCCGTTCGGTAGTTTGAAATGAAATGAAATGTTTATTTAATCTTGTAGGACGAGTTTAACATCACATAAGACGGGTCATTTTTTTAAAGTTAATGCTAGATTCGCAAGAGTGCAGTTTTCCCCAGAGAAGAATCTAGCAAGAAACTCTATTGGGTTGCTCTTTTCAAATTTGGTATTACAAATTCTAAGATAAAAACACTTAGATACAAACATTACAATTAACTTTTCAATAATTATTCTACATAGAGACAGCTTGACAGAAGAGCAGGTCAATCCCATGGATTTGAGTCATCTAGATAATTGTTGATTTTATAATAACCTTTTTTACTAAGTTTTTGTTTAACAATAATCTTAAATTTATTGGGGGTTAGTTCACGTATGCTAGCAGGGATCTTGTTGTAAAAGCGTATACATTGACTCACAAACGATTTGTTTACTTTGTTAGTCGACTGGCATGAGGCTCTAATTTATCCCTATTTCTAGTATTAACAGTTTTTGCGTGAAAGAGTAACAAACATTTACGTATAATATTACTTCTAGTAGGATGGTAGCGAAACTCTTCCCCACATGGAAAACAGTAGCGTACCGACCAGCTTATTTCCACTTCAATAACAATGTTACTATACAACTTCCACTATGCACCCAACATCCGCTAAATGCAATCACAACTTGATAATTACTTACGTATAAATACATCTAAAACTAGTATGACAACGTGATGCTATCATGCAAAATGCACCTCTGTCACCTAGCGATATTGTTAATAATGGTTTGCTGGAGCTAATTGCTCGTGTTTTCCTAGGCGATGAGCGTGGATTGTCGATCGGATGAAATAAGTTTGTGCTGAAAAGTTTTTTTTTTATTATTTACTTATAATATTAATTGATTTATAAAATGGGTCTAAGATGCATGCGGTATTTGTACGTTGTAACCCCATTGCGTATCTGCTTGTACTTAATTGGCGACGTATTCGCTGCGAATTACATTGCCAATATTTGCCAACCATAGGTAAGGCAATAATCATCATTCCCGCAGGTCAGCTATCTCAATAAAGTGTCACTAAATCCAATTACATTCTGCCTACCCTCGTAGATTCTGTTTGATACGCCTTTCGACAAGTGCTTTTATTACATGACAAGTAAATACCGATGTCCATTGAAAAAGAAAAGAGATTTTTGTACTTTTGCACGAAAATCAACGGACATTGTCTACCCATAACACAGAACAATTTTCGTCGAATAGTTATGCTTCCATACTAGTTATGCATCTACGTCTATACTCCCCCATTCGGAACAATTTACAAAATCATAACAGCCTTAGCATTCAGGAAACATTTTCGCCACCCCTACCTCCCAGACATGAGGGGTTTACCCTAGTGCGTGACGTAGTATTTTTATAGGGGAAGTCGCCGTGTTATCTTTTATGACGGGGGGTGTTGAGTTGTCGGGTAGGTTTTATAGATTTGAGCGATTGTGGACTGTTGTCGTCGGGTATTTGAAGGCGTGTTTGGTATGAAGCGATGAAATGATGAAATTTTAGCGATGTGTTCTTGGATTTGTCTGACTAAATGATTAGTTGGTAAACATAGTATAAGAGTGCAACAGTAAAGTGTGTCTGTCCAAAAGTGTCTTCGAAAACTCCAAGATATGTGCTCAAAGCTTTACAAAAAGATAGTTCTAAAAATATTACACTTACTTACACTTAGTTTTACTTTCTAAAGTATGTATTCTTAAAAATTCACACTTCTTAATCTTAACTCAAAAATTCACACTTCTTAATTTCCAATAATGTAGAGTCAGACAACATCTGCATGCAGACGGCAATTGACCGGTTGCGTTGGACAATCATTGGGGAAGCCTATGCACAGTATTACACAGCAGTGGGCAGCTATAGGCTGAAATGACGATAGTGATGATGAATTTCTTAATGCAAATGATAAAAAGTAGGTATGTAGTTGTTCAGAGTTATCCTGATCCATCTCTAGACAGAGACAACTTCAACTTGCAACAAATAAAACAGTGATACTTGTTTTCAATAACACAACGTAATACACGATTTGAATTGAGCAGGGTGCGGTGGAAACTAGGTCAAAGGTTAACGGTTTGCGGGTATCCTGCAGAATTATAGGGGAGACAAACGTTTGGGATTTTGTATTGGCTAGTTGGTTTGGCAGGTGATTGTGAATCTAGCTTTTGTTCTAACAACTGGGTGTGAAAAAAGGAGTTGATTTCTTTCATTTTTCCTATAATTGGCGTGTATGAGTCAATTAGCATAAGTATGTGCCGTTTTAAGTAATATGATGCAAATGAAGGAAAAAGCTGAAGTCATGTTCCAATAAAGAAGTTCAAGAAAAGGAAGAAGACAATAGATTGAAAATGTTGAAAATTACCTGATATATTAACTTCCAAAAATATCTCTAACATATGAAATTCCTTTATTTACATGAACACAGTATACCAAGATCTTCAGTTTATAGATGAGCAATGAGCATACCTGCAAGCAAGCATGCAAATATTTTTAGCATAACTACTACATTTGTCGTAATAACACCACCATTCCCTCTCCTCTTAAGAGGTACTACGTCATCATTGCAAGTCCCCTACCGTCTAAAGAAGCGGCGACGTGAAACACCCTAAAAATACAACCCCAAATTACTTACGTCGAGACTTCGAAACTATGTAAACGTTTATAAAAGGAGCTTCAAGTTGAATCTTGTGGGTACACTTGATACCTGAAGATTAAGCAAGTGCTATTGAAATGAGTCTCAAGATGATTCTTGCGATAACTGTATACGTATACTTTTATTCGGTTTTATTCAAATTCAAACCCGTTTGAACGATGCAATGTATCTTTGTTTGCTAATGGTGTTTGCTAATGTGTAATAAATTATTGTGAGTTATGAGGGATTAGTGGATTGGTTTGTGTGCCGCGATACATTGTATTAAAGGTATAACTTTTAAAGGTTTCCGTTGAATATGTCTGGAGTACTAACTTAACTCTTTTGTCTGACGAGCAAGTGAAAACCGCGGGGTCTCGTTGTATGCAGGTGGCAATGAATGAACCGGCTATGCTTAGCAGTGGGCAGCTATAGGCAGAAAGGATGGTGATACATATACATACATATCTGTCACGCCTCTCCCATTGGGGTAGGCATAGACCACTTCCGTCCACTTGCTACGATCCAAACACACCTTCGCCTCATCCACATTCATCAGTCGCCTAATACATGATCGTCGGTTTACGTACTCCTGACTTGGCCTGAAGGATGATGATGATGAACTATTTTCTTATTAAATCCCTGACAGCCAGTTGCAAGAACGACCAAGCTAGTATAATAAGCTAAAGCTTCTTTACACCTCTGTCACTTTCATAGCCAATAATCAAAATGAGACAGCACGATGTTTAATAGACCAACCAACACAACAACAAACAACAGCGTGGTGGATTACGGCCTAATCACTCTCTGTATGAGAGTAGGCTCGTGCCCCTTGGTGGGGACATATATGGGCTAACAACAACAATTATTCAGATCAAACCACAGACTATTTTTGTTACCTTATGATATTTTTAGTGGTGAGAACCTATAATTGGCTGTTTTGTTTTATTTTATGTAGTCTCTAAGTTTTTGTAAGCTTTTGGTTCTCCAATAAATAAATAAAATAAAATTAACTTAATGATCCTTTCATAACCCAATATTAACCCTTCAAAAATCCCTCTAGAACACAATTGGCTCTAATTCAATTGACCTGTGAAAGTCGAGGGTAATGAGGCGAGCTGTGCATTTGACCTGACTGACCTCTATCCCGGCTTTGGCTCCAGGATCGATAGTTACCAGCTGATGCGAGGATGGTGGATTACATGTGACCTAGATATTTGGGATATAGTACATACTAATTGCGGGATAAAGTAGAAATATCTAATTATGGAAAGATCATTAATATCTATCAAACATAGTTCTGTCTTTTTCTGGTAGTTGATAAAAAACTGCACTCTTGCGAATCTAGCATTAACTTTAAAAAATGACCCGTCCTAAGAGTTGGCAAACCAAACCTACAGGATTAAATGAATTTTCATTTTTTTACCATAGCAATAGGGTAGTTTTAGTGGTGTTGTCTGAAATGCGTATTTTTTAATTTAAAACATTACACTGGATGCCTTTATACCATGTTAAATAGATCTAACTCGTCTAATGCTCTATGTATTACATAATGTAAAGAGCGCCCTACATTATGACTCTATGTCGCTCCAATATGTCCCTCAAAAGACCAAAATGTATGTCTATTGATTGTAATACATACCTGTTATGTTTTGAGTTTTACTGTAACCCTATTAAGCGTAGGTATTAGTGTGCCTTTCCACCAGAGGTGATCTAAGCTACGTTGCTATGGATGCGTTTGATATCCACCAATCATCTTCATTCAATATGACGGCAATCTGAATATGATTTGTGGATATCAAACGCATCCATAGCGACGTAGCATAGCACATCTCTGGTGGAAAGGCACCCTTAGGCTCCTTTCAAACATACGAGTACATGACACGCCTCTCTCCCATCGGGATAGACAGAGACCACTTCCCTCCAATTGCTACTATCCAAATACTTTTGTGTCGCTAAGGCTCTTAGATAATACGATTATAAACTCCCAGTACATAACAATAAGTTGTACAATCTATTCCTGGCACAACAGGTAGATATGATAAAGTGGCAGTGAACTCGCGGTAATTGATTCCAAGCTTGGCAAGACGCCAGCGCCCCTACTTCGGGTTTTAGATACACTTCGAGTGTGATAAACGATTCACACGATTTACTGGTGAGTTTTAAACTCAATTCGAAGAAAAAAAATGATACAGCGTGACGTAACTCACGATTTGTTGTTTTATCATCAACATGTCAGCCTAAAGCTGCCCACTGCTGAGCATAGCCCTCTTCAATAGCCCTCCAAGGCGACCAAGTCATTGCCGCATCTAACAAGACAGTGCCGTTTTCGCTAGGTCGACAGTCCATCTTGCAGATGGCCTTTTATTGTACTTTACATCACTTTGATTCGATACTATCTCTATATTTTTTTCGTAAGTTATCGCGAAATTGTGATTAGCATTATCTAAGATATTACGTGGGACATATGAGTTTTGATTTTGATAAAATGGTAGCATAGATTACTAGTTTATTCATTCAGTTAGATGGAATCATCGCTGGCCACTGCTGCTTAAAAGTTGATAACAGACAAACTATTAAAAATGGTTGAGATTTGTGACTATGAATTTAAGTAACTTATGACACTATGAGGAAGTGGCGTCTATATGCGTGGGATTCGATTTATTAATAACTGTCAATTACAAGGTAAAGGCATTAAATTAAAACAATAGAACATATTATAGCGCCTCGGTTATAATATCAAATATATCCATAACTAAATTAACAATGACGTCACACATAAATGAAATCGAATTACTCACAAAAAACTCGCTCATTACTCATTCTCACACTGATGTCACTATCGTAAACAAATAGTAATAACTATGTATTACCTAACGCGAAATTTTCTTGTGTTTTGTCATGTCTTTTGTGTTATTTCTACGGCTTCGTCCGGGCGAGCGTAAATAAACCCAAAATAGAACTTTCCACAGGCTATATTTGCTTTGCTATTTGGACAGCTGATGTGTTTATTTGTAACAGGTTTTTTAATTCAGTTTCGATAAATAATGTAAAAGTTACCAGACCTTCTAAAAAATATCAATTTCTGTACATCTTCTACGTTGTGCAGCCGGCAATTAGTCCATTAATGTATCTATGAGTTGCAGAGTATGTGACATGGCTCTAGACCTAATGTATTCTTTTATTTAAAAAAAATAAAGGGCAGCTGTAAGTTTAATGACTCTTTAACTAATAAGCTTATGTGCAACTGGGCATCAGTCAACAGTTTTGTTAACCTATCAATAATATTTCAAATTTTTATCGTTCTATTTTTATACGTTTTGTTTATAATACTTAAAATAGTTTTAATCGAATTTCTTTAAATCTGTGTTAAGAGGCTTGAAATTTCCAGGAATTTTCGTATGCACTCGTAGAATGTTAAACACGCAAATCACAAGTCGACACCTGAGCTGGATTCTCACTTAAAGAATACAGTGCTCAAGTTAACAATTGTCAATGGTAGTTGCGATTTCGCGTCTCGCAGCGAACGCGTGTTGACACACCATTTACAGTATTGAAAGTTAGAAAGCAACGTGGGAATTGTAAAATGTGGCTTCACGCAAATTTGGAATCGGTTTTTGGTTTTCTCTGGCATTGTTGGGAAACATAAGAGAAAGACGGGCGGAAAATTATGCTTGTTTGTTAAAATTGAAAGAAAGACAATTTACCAGGGGCCCAAGTCTGCCAATTTACAATATACTCAATCTCTCGGCAGAGTTTCAATGTCATTTTTTGACACATTTGGTCGCAATCAGTGTAAGCCATAGTTTAGCAGAATACCAAATATGTCAAAAAATGCCATTGACACTCTGCTGACACACAGCTGAGTCTATTTTAAATTAGCAGACTTAATTGTGAAAGAAAAGCGTAGGAAACGTAGACATACCTAAAAAAGACATTCTGAGGATATGCGTTTACTTAGTCGTCCGAAGATTGTCGTAAAAGTTAAACGTTAAGGATATCCTCAATTACTTCCTAACAGCGGTTGCTCGGTTGTTTGTTAGCGATATCATACGTTGGTATGAATATTATATCTATGATATGAGCGAAAGAGGTGTATTTGGATGGTAGCAAGTGGAGGGAAGTGGTCTCTACCCCGATGGGAGAGAGGCGTGAGAGATATCTTTCGCTTCATCCACATTCATCAGTCGCCTCATACATGCATGTCGGTTACGGTAATCATGACTTTTCAAAATTACCCGGTTGAGGGAACGTTAGAAGTTTTGATAGAGTAACATTTAGTGCTGGTTTCACCATACAGATAAAATTTAACTGACAGATAAACCTATGTCTATTTCATAAAACATGACGTTGACGCGGGTATAAAATGTCTATCAGATAAATGGCATCGTATAGTAAAATTTTCGGTATCAATTACACTAACCGTATCCACTATTCGAGCTAGTAGGGAGAAAAAAAGTCGGCGGCCACTGATGAAACTAACGTCAATCGACAGAGAAAAATATTATAAAACAATAGTATTTTGGACTTTGAACTTCTATACCTCCAAAAGTATATCACTTTCGACATTTGTCCAAAATACTATCGTTTTATAATATTTTTTATCTATCGATTGACGTTAGTTTCATCAGTGGCCGCCAACTTTTTTTTCTCCATTCTAGCTCGAATAGGGATGTTGAGTGTAAGTGATACCGAAAATGTTTACTATACTCTGCTCTTTTATCTGCAAATAGTAAAACAGCCCCTTTAACTATAAAGAGCTAATCTGAATTCCAATCAAGTTCACGGCGACATCTTCATCCGAAGAAACTCTCAAGAAATCTGTAATTTCACACGCATTACCACACAATGTGCAGAAAATGGTATTTATAATAATGTATAATAAGCACATTGTTTTGTGGTGATGGCTTTCTTCAATGCGAGGGTTTTTGCGGAGAATTTTTATATTGTCGCTGGTGCTGGGGTGAGAGTTCGAGGTTTAATATGGTTAATAAATCAGGGACTTAGTGCCCGTTTCAACATCTATAGATAAAATTTAACTGACAGATAAACTTATGTCAATTTCATAAAATATGACGTTTTAGACACATCATCATCATTTAATTTAAGAGTGTCGGTGTCGGTGGAGTGTTCGCTATTTAGGCCTATCCTCTGCCAGTTGAGATTTCTTGAGACACAGACAGGTATAAAATATCTGTTAGATGAATTTTGCCTGTTGATGGTGATACAGGCCCTTAGTAAAGTAATGCCAGGTCATAAAGTCTGTTTAGTTTATACCGAGTAGAAAAGAGTGGTCGTTGCCTACCTGCCTACTTCAAATCAAGTCAAGTCAATGTGTCCACAGAATGAAAAGCTAGCCAACTCTGCTTTCCTTACCCATTGGACGTCTCAGTTTAAAATCATATTAGAACTGGTATTTGGCTTTAAAGCAGCAAGTCTATAGGTATGCTTTTCTTTTCACTTGACTATAGCTAAGCCAAAAGGAAGGGTAATGATTTAGGACTTCAAAATTTCAGTAGGTAGGATGATATTCTTTTGCGTTTTTTTAGGGCACCATGATGGTCGTGTACCTGATAAACCATTTAAGAAATGCCTTCCAAACACACGAGTAACTTCGCCATGCACAATTTCGGGCACCAAACCATTGTTCACGTAAGCACATTAGAAATGAGAAAACCACGAAAATATGTAGCGAGTGAAAGTTTGACACAATGTTTTCATTGTAGCCGTTTGGCCGTAATGACGATGAAGTACCTTTGACCGGCGAACCGAGTAATTACTAGAAAATTTTGATGGTCGAAAGCATATTAAGTAGGCAGTTTCTGTTTCCACTTAATACAGTATCCAAGACTGCGCAGATTTTTTGGTCAAGGGCCCCTAGCGGTTACGCACTATATCCGATTCTTATCCGATCCCAGATTTTAGATAGTATTGATCCGAGAACTATTTCTATACAAAATATCTCGGATCATATAAGAATCGAATGTAGTGTGTAACCGTTCTAACGGCACAGTAAAATAATCAAGTCTTTTGCATTGAGAGGTGCTATTTTAAACAACGAGACATTGCTTGACACTTCCTGAACAAATGACAATTTAAAATGTTACCAAATACTTTTTCCGTTTTTTTTTAACTTTACAAGAGTTCCTACATTATCTGACTCTAGCTACCATCATAATATCCAAAATGACATTTGACACAATTATCGTCGGAATGAAGACAAGTGGCATGTCTTGTCGGTGCGGTCGCGACATGCTCTGATAACCGACAAGATGGTGGGGTCGGGACGTAAGTCGGGAGCCGTGTTTAGGTTTTAAAGAAGGTTTACTTAATTTACTTAAAATTGTTTTCTCTTTCCTTGGGGAATAAATAGAGAGAGATGCAGGTATCATTTTAAATAAACAGCTAGATTCTGTCCTTCAAATTACGGCCTAAGGCCTACTAACTTCCTTGCTGGTCATCCAGGTTTATTCTGCGCCAGGATAGGCAATATGTACTTAATACGATGGTTACTCATTCTTAGGTTTTGGCTAAGACCCAGAACACATGATGAAATGCAACTGCAACGCAACGAAAACTGCTAGTTACTTTTGAGTTGCATCGAAGTTTCTGATATAGACTTCCTTAGAAAACAACACACGACGCAACTAGTTTGAAACGTTTCAGTTGCGTTGCAGTTGCGTTTACACCGTTTGTTTTGGCGCTAAGTTAACACTATGTTCCACAAAAGAAAGATACATTTGCATTACATACAGATAGGTACAGTGTGTTTCGCATTTGATTTATTGTTAAGGTAAAGATAATATTGCAAAGTTTTATCAGAATCTGTTCAGTGGTTTTTGTGTGAAAGAGTAACAAATATAATCACATTCATCCATACATCATCGGCACAAACATTAACGTACGTCATACGTACACTTTCTTACAATACAATACAATACAAATATTCTTTATTGCACACAAAGATATAAGGTACAGGCACAAACAAGAATATAAGAAGCAAAAGGCGGCCTCTTGAGCGAGAATTATTTCTTCTTCATATTTAAGAGTATTCCTCTATTCTATCTATACCAAAATCGAATCTAACTAAACTCTACTCTTTATAGAAACATCACAAATCCACCCAAAAACCCAATAAAAACGTAAAACAATTAGCTAAAGGTGACCTCATAATTTCCCGTCTGCGAGTCCACCTCGGCGGTATACGGGTTCGATGACCCGGTGACGTCACTAGGCTAACTGTAGGGGCCCGGTTACACCATGGGTATAGTACGCTAGATACGGCAGGATGTAAGGTTATCGTAGCTTTGCATTGGTAGGTTTTGATTTTGAAGGAAATTGAGCGGTAGAAATTGAGCGACGGAAATGTGTTTGGATCGTAGTGGATAGAAGGGAGTGGAGGTGGTGTAAGCCTAACCCGATTGGAAAGAGGCGTGCGTGACAGATATACAGTGCTACAAGGATCTATTGGCACTTGAGTGACGTTGTCAGGAGTGCAAAATAATGACAATTTACAACAAGATGATATCGTTAGTTCCGATTTCCGCCACGCGCCAAAAGATCCTTGTAGTACTGTATATCCGTTCCTTCAACAAAGTTCTTCAGCAAGTTGTCATATCAAGTGTCTTGTCATTTCTCCTCTTTACACTAACTTGACTTAAACCACTTTTTTTTTTAAAAGAAGTCAAATCCATAAACGAACCAGTCTTTTGTTTTGAAGAAAATTGCTGAATTCACAATTTTCTCAACAAATTACAATTCATTGAAGAGTCTCTTCATTCCTTTATTCCAACGCATCTTATTGAAGTAGCAATGTATATCGACTGTAGCAATAATCACTTAAATCCAAAACTGTACTGACTTTATCATAAGCAATCCGTTTTTAGGTTAAGTGTTGCTCTTACAATAACAATAAAGGCAACTCAAGTTAGATTAGTCACGTATTTGTTACATTACTAGTGGCTGCCCGCGACTTCGTGCACGTTTATCGTCATATCTTTGAAAAAACACGAAATATCTGCAAAAAATATAGCCTATGTGTTATTCTGATGTCCAAGCTAAGTTATTGTAAAATTTCATTAAAATCTGTTCAGTGGTTTTTACGTGATGAAGTAACAAACATCCATCCATCCATCGGCACAAACATTGACATTTATAATATTAGTAGGATTAGGATAAGAGGGAATAGAAGTTGTGTCGTATCAGGTGCTCAAGCACATCTCTTTCGCTTCATCCACACTCATCAGTCGCCTCATACATGCCCGTCGGTTTAGGGTAAATACTTATGTAAAACATAATCTAAAATTTTTTTCCCTCCATCATAAGATTATTAACCTAAAAAATATATAAAAAGAACAAAAGAATATCATTAAAAACTAATCAGCCGTCACAGAGAGTAAACGTGCCAGTTGTCACAGAACAAATAAAGCTTTACAAAATCACCTCAAAGACTGACCAATAAATAAAACTAACTTTCGTTTACTAGAAGCAAAAAGGCCAAGTAAAAAAGTGACATTACGTGCTTGATAAATTTACGTTATTACTGAATTGAGTAAGAAATGTGTCAGGGAACTACTTGTGGAAAAAAGGTTTCGTAAAAACTGTTAAAAACGGTGTTTCGCAATATTTTATTGTTGAAAAACAAAGAAGTACTTAGGTAGTCTATTTGTACTAATTCACAATGTTATCTAAACAAACAACTAACACACGGTGAAACGCAACTGCAAAGCAACTGAAACTGCTAGTTACTTTTGAGTCGCATCGAAGTTTCTGCCTAATAGACTCCTTTAGAAAACCACACACGACATGACTCAACTGAAACGAAACGTTTCACTAGTTTGAAAAATGTGTTTTGGGTCAAGGTTTTCAAGACCTTATATTATTAAAAAATTAAAGACCTTATATATTAAATAAAGACATTATCGACGTTAAAGAAACTAATTCGGGTACTTTTTAAAGAAAGACTATAGTATAGAGTACCCTAAACTGCCGTTAAGAGCTAAACTGAAGTAAACGTATGAGGCGACTGATGAATGTGGATGGAGCGAAAAAATGTGTTTGGATCGTAGCAAGTTGAGGGAAGTGGTTTCTGCCTACCCCGATGGGACAGAGGCGTGATAAATATGTATGAATGTAATGTTAACATTTTAAGTGTACGCTCGTGATTCTATCGTAGAGTCTTTCGCTTGTTCCGGATTCAAAATAGTCACTCTATGAAAATATAAACGTGGACAATGAATAAAAAGGATAGAGAAAGACTGGAGGCATTTGAGATGTGGTGTTGGCGAAGAATGGAGAGGATAAGTTGGACTGAAAAGAAGAGAAATGAGGAGGTATTACAGATTGTGGGAGAAAAGAGAAGTTTACTAAAGTCTATGAGAACAGAAGAGGAAAGATGCTAGGACATTTGATACGACATGATTCCTTCATAAAAAACATCATAGAAGGAAAAATTGAAGGGAAAAGGAAGAGAGGAAGACCCAGACGGACGTTCCTAGAACAGGTAAAGGAAAAGGCGGGTCTCATGTCGTATCAAGATGTTAAAAAGAAGGCAGAAAATAGGGATGGATGGAAGAGGCTCCACCGACAAGAGCTTAGCTCTTAAATAAGAAGAAGAAGATGATGAAAATATCAACTTTCTCCATTAGTTGAACAAATAACTACTTATTGTTATTTTGTGTTGAATATTCGGGGAAAAAGATTAAAATCTTGTTGGGGGAAAAAGTTAGGTAGAAGTAGGACCAAATAAAGAATACTTGATTTGTTTGGATTGAAAAAGAAACAAATTCAATTAAAAGTTTCAATAACGACTCAAAAATTTCTACCTGCCTCAACGATTAACAAAAGCGGCAGACTTTTATACCAAACTCAACCATTTTAATATTTCATAGCCGCTACAAACGAGTCTGCAAACTTCCATGTTTGCTCCGGGCGCTGTCTGGGACGAAATAACCGGTCAAGTGCGTGTCGGACTTGCCCGAATTCAGTTCCGTAGTTTTACTCTATCTTGATCAATTCTAATAACAAAGTCTTTAGACACTTAGATTGTCAAATCATTTAACTTACTTTACCTACTCAGAAACTGTCTGTCGTACACTATCATTATTGACACTCATGTCATGTCTACCTATAGCAGCCATACATCATCTGTGAGAATTTCTACTATTTAGCTATCTTGGTAGGGTCCCATTTAAATCCTAAAAGTACCAAAAATTTGGTACGGGACCCTAAAAAGGAAACGTTTTGTCATCTTATTGTTACCGTGGAGTTTTCAATAGTTTTTCATTGAAGATTTTATAAAAGGCGATGATATTTTTCTTTCATTGAAGTCTTTACAAGCGTCTCAGTTTGGTATTTTTATTGGATTCGTTGTGAATGAAAAATGCTGTGTTGTCGCTTAGGTGTCCCTATTGATTATGAGATATTGATGCCAACGGTCGTATTTTGTAGTATTATAACCATCTTTTTGCTTTGATAACGCAATTCTTTATAAGACGAAGAAGTTGAATGTGGCTTTTTGGGAAGTCATATTTTTAGATTCCGAATACAGTCTTTCTTTATCTCTCTTAGTCACGGCAACAACGCAATCAACGTTATATCAATAAAAAAACCTACATGATACCTTCAATTCACATAGACTACCCATGTTGTTGTTAAGTTTTAGATATTAGCCACAATTTTCTAGAGTTTTATTAAGTTCAGTGTATTTTAGCGTGAAAAGGTAACAACAATCCAAATATCCTCACATCCATCGGCACAAACATAGACTTTTATAATATGAGCAGGATTCCCATTATTCATCGCGTGACAGACCACAGCACTAAGCACAATATAAATAAAATACTATAAATGCCGACATAAGTAGGTAATAAGCATCTAAAAACTAAAACTGGACCACTCCAATTAATTCGCAAAGCACTCATTTACGTTCTAGGCCAGCTATGTGTCGCGTGTGACATGTGATGTCATGTGACATTGTTTTGACATTAGCGATGCTTTTTTGTTGCTTATTTTACGTGCTGTTTGCGAATTTTTACACAAATCGCACATAGCTTTTTTTAAAACATAACACATTATGTTTTTGTGTCATAGACCATGTTTACAGGCATATCTAGTGTATCATCATTGGCCTTTTTAACGTCCCCACGACAGGGGCACGAGCATACTCTCAGGCGAGAGTAATTTTATTATTAGGTCGTAATCCACCACGTAATATCTATTTTGTTTAATGATTATTTAAGCTTTCCGATTTCATATCTTTACCAAACAAATGTAACAACTTTTCCCACGTGACTAAGTAGAAAATTAAAAAATAAAAATTACACATTTTATTCAATAATTTTAAAATGCGTGTTTCTATAGCGTGTTCGTTTCTCCACAAAGCTTATACCCACCCTAGGGTGTGGTCGCTTTAAAGGCGCGGTCACACTTTCCTTACAGTAAATACATAAACCCAATTACAGTTTGCGGTATTTTAGAGCCGTAATAAACTGCGTTGGCGACTAGTTGACCTTACGAAATGATGTCATAGTGCTAGCGGTCAAGGTTTAATTTATAGTTTATTAATAGAAATACTTTGTATTTAATTGGTGAGGGATACAGGGATTTTGTTTAAGAGATTAAAACTGCTTATTTTAATTTGTATTAAACTTGAAAAAATAAAATTAAGAATTTAAAAAACCCCCGACTATAAAAAGTAACAACTAAGAAGTATTTAACTTTCATACAAACTTCATTACGTCGAGGGACTGCATTCTATTTTCCTTACGAATATATTATACTCATCGATTTATTTAAAACATTTCACAGGTATTTTTTAAATTTTGATATCACAATATGATTATTTATGATAGGTATAGGTATGTGCGTACCCACCAAGTTACTTAGCGGTCCTCCGACAAAATGAAGTTTGTATGAAAGTTAAATACTTCTTAGTTGTTACTTTTTATAGTCGGGGGTTTTTTAAATTCTTAATTTAATTTTTATTTTCAAATTTTTAAACCTTTATTATATTATAATTATTATAAGTTCCTCCTGTTGTCAACATTGCATTATATTAAGAATTGGACACTGATCAAAACGAATCCAAACACGACATATCTGCTGTTACATTTTCAAGAATGGTGGAAATTCTGACCCCATCATCAGCTCCTCGCCTGTTGTCACCATTGCACTATATTAAGAATTAAACACTGATCAAAATGAATCCAAACACGACATATCTGCTGTTATATTGGATTTACAACCCTACCACAGCCGACAAAAGAGCTGATGACCTTAAAATGGCTGAACCGATTTGCATATTATATATCTAAGAACACTCCCAGGAGTACCAGCTTTAAATTAAAAAAACCGCATCCAAATCCGTCCACGCGTTTAGGAGCTACAGTGCCACAGACAGACACAGACAGACACACAGACAGAGGGGTCAAACTTATAACACCCCTCTTTTGGCGTCGGGGGTTAAAAAAATGTATAGAAGGAAAAAGTAGAAGGTAAACGGAAGATGGGGAAACCGAGGACTTATATACATCAAGTATAAGGGGGAATAGAAGTTGTGAACGGCAGAAAATAGAACAGAGTGGCGTAGATTCCCATATAAGAGCGACGCTCTTTTTTAATATAAAGACAATGACGATGAAAAACAAGAAGCGATGACATCGCGGCAAACATAGACGAAGATGGCGAGACGAGCTTGACTTATAAAAAATGGCAAATTCTGTCGCAACGTATAGATAGCAGCAGAGAGTCCTCCTGTCAGCGAGACATGAAATAACCTGTTTAAGTATTTTGTATTGATATTGTTTGTAGGCGAATGCTCCACCTGATATATTGCACATAACGTAGTGCCCTGTGCCGAAGGTTTCCTGCCGTTTTCTTCATCTCGGCTATACAGGTAGTGAACCGGCAGTAGTTTTAGATCAAAAAAGTGACATCAAAAAAGTGTAATGAATTTTGCCTATTTTTGAATAAAACAATTTTCATTTTCCACCGACAAGAGTCTAACTCTTAAATGACAATCAATGAATGAAGTATTTGCATCTAATTAGGAAGCCCCCTGTAAGACCCTCAAAGATCGATTCAAACAAGAAATAAAAATAATACTACCACCCTTTTTAATTTAAAATAACAACACCACCTCACTCGAACCGAATGACGCAAACTATTGAAACACATCTGGTGTGTGTAACCTGAAATTATTAGAAATCAAAGCGATTGAATGTTTACTATAAGATTCCTTTACAATGAGTCAGATCGAGTTGGAATCGACCAGACTTACAGACTCGTGAGTTTCGAGCAGGTGGTAGGGGTGTCTGTACTTTTAGGTTTTAGCTATCGGAGAAAATGTTCTATATCTTCATTTATTTTATAAACATCGTATCGTCTTTTTTTTTTGAAAACTATAGGCTTCAGGGAGCTTTAGTGAACTTTTCTGAATCTGTTTCGTAGATGTGTCCTAGCAGCTACCCGCGACTTGAAAAAAAAACATGATATCTTAAAACAATATAGCCAATGTGCTATTCTGATATGTAAACTACAATATAACCAAGTTTCATTCATCATTATCTATTCAGTAGTTTTCTCGTGAGAAAGTAACAAACATCCTCGCATCCATTATATTCACCTTGATCTTCAATAAACAATTCCAACCCTAACTACTTTCGTACCTCTAGATGCGTAGACGCATGAATCATTTCAGACAGTTATTAGATTAGATCAATCGATTGATTTATATTTGGCAAATTGATCTTATTGCTTTCCGATTAGGTAGTGAATATGATTGCTATAAAAATATCGGCATATTAGTCACTTACCTACTCGTATTGGTAGTAGGTACCTATAGTAGGAGTATTTATTAAAAAGTTACGAAGTAAAATAGCTTCTTTACTTATTGATAATGTTACAGGATCACAAATGTGTTAAATTTGCACTTACTTGTACCATTCAGTGTGATACATACCTACAAATCTGTCATACCTCTTTTCCATCTGGGTAGGCTTCCCTTCACTTGCTACGATCCACACTTCCTTCGCTTCATCCACATTTATTAGTCGCCTCATACATGCACGTCGGTTTAGGGTACTCCTGACTTGGCCTTTCTTTAACAACTTACTAGTAACTTTGTTGCTACGGAAAATATTTGATGTAAGTTCACAAAATTATAGGATGGCTTTGATAGCGTGTTTTTAAGCACTGCAAAAGGAAATAGAATTCTCTATTTGCGTGACTTTATACATTCCACGTTTGGAAATATGTTCGTCATTACGTCCATGAACACTCAAATATACAATTTGCGTTTTTGTATCAAAATATGAGTTATACATATAACTTTTTGTATCAATTTCTTTCATCTGTTCGCGCTAAGCAAAGGTGTGTCATTTTTCAAGTAGGTACATTAAGTATATCATCATCATACTTAAGAGTTAGACTCTTGTTAGTGGAGCATCCGTCATTTAGGCCTATCTTCTGCTAATGCTTTGACATTATATCAACAAGCTGAATTTATACAAAATGTGGCTTCGATGTGCGGTCTGTCACACATAAGTCCTCATAAGAAAGGCAGGCGAGAGTAATTTTAGGAATAGATAGATAGATAGAAATACTTTATTGCACACAAAGAAATACAAATAAAATGAAAAAAATAAAAAATGGAATGAATGAATGGAATGTAATATGTATGCATGTAATATGTATTTTGTATGTATGTATGTAAGTGGTTATTTGTTATTTGTTCCTCCATCAAGGAGCTAGAGGCGTCTAAATTTGTGTCCAAGGCGCCTGGGTACCAATTCTCTTAAATTAAGTTAAGCGACCATACTATAGCCAACAGATAAATATTCTACAGCAATAGGTCACAAATTTGGTATTCTCTTATGTGCCACGAAATAGTCGATTAGTAGTCGATTAGTAGTCTCTAGAGGGCTTTGTCATTCATTTGTCTTTGCGAATGATTTAGTTGTCGATGTTGCCAATATTTAATAAAATTATTGTTCGAAGAAATTGATCAACCGATTGATAGATTTTTTTCGACCTAGAATAAGCTTAGACATACTTTAAAATACAGAATATTTATTTCTATAAGATTTACATGCATTTTTTGCATAAATTGCACGTTAATTTTCGAAAAAACACCGAAATAGTGTTTGGGTGACCGAACGACTGAACGACTGAACGACGGACAACCGAACGAAATGCCATTAGAGAACAACTGTCAAATAGCGAAGAGAATACCGTTTGGAACTGCCACTCATGTGACATTGCGGAGTAGAATACCAAATAAAGCGTAAAGTAATAAAATGTACGGCCGATCGCTGTCCACTGTCAACTTATCTGTTAAGAGAATACCAAAATGTGTCATTTCATACAATTCACATTCTAGAGAGACACCATTTTTCATTTGGTAATTAGAAGAATACGGGCCCTGGTCGCCTAGTTGGCTAGCAATTGGATGAATTAAGGACGAACTCTGCGTTTGTACAGTCGTAGGCGTAAAAGGGTTGGTATAAAAGTTTTGACAGGAAACAAACGAAAGATAATATACTGTAGAAACTGTAAATGGCAAAAGGATCCGTAAATAGCGAAATGATTTATTTTTATAAGTACCATTTGCAAAGTTTTGCCTTTTAGGGATTCTTTAAGGAAATTTGCTAGTAGGTACTGTGAATTTAGCCGTAGTTAAACTATACTATACCCAAAAACATTGTCGACATAGGTACTTCAATTGCTATAATTCCAGTCCAATCTTATCTGAGCATTTGTGTTCCACTGCTGGGCAAAGAAGGCTAAGGGCAAACTGCTATACCTACGATTGACGTAATTGGAACTAATTTGGACCGAAAGTGTGATCCTAAACGCTAAAACTATTTTATTATCACAAAAAGATGAGCTCTCTCCCAGCCTTAAAACCGTCAAAAAACAATTTAATCCTATAACAGGTTTCGCCGACCATACTCTCGAGGTCAGATCAGGAGCGATCGAGCGATGACGTCATGGTCACTAGCTATTCAATGATGACCGAATTGTTACTATTCTTGAGCTGCATACGTCTTTGGCATTTTCACCTATTCTGAATGAATGGGGATGATGACTGCATTCGAGAATTCAAAATATAAATAGTCCATCTTTTAGGCTATTGAAAAATATTTGAAACACATTTTTTACCTGATCAAAAACATAAATAAATACAAAGATACAGAGCATCAAAGTTTCGGAGTGGGGGGTATTGATGTCACTACTACGTAAAAATCGTACTAAGGCGTGACGTCATAAACAACTTTAACCCAGTGTATCTGTGTAATTTTTAGTTTTAGAGAAAAAAGAAAAAATACGTGTCAAATATTTTAAAATAACCTATGTGATGGACTAAAAAATTTTTTTTTGTCATCATGCCCATTGAGTTAAGTTTGAACGAAAGAAACATCGAATTCTTATATCGATAATCTGTTTCATATTCTGTGGTATGTGTTTAGTATTCTGTGGTTAAGTACCAGGCTCCCAAATCTGCAACTGAAAATAGCCTGAGTTGTGTGTCGGCAGAGTATTGATGGCATTTTTAACACATTTGGTATTCTGCTAAGCAATGGCTTACAGTGATTGTGAATAAATGTGTCAAAAAAATATTGTAAATAGGACTTGGGCCCGATTTGCTGTATGTACCGAAAACCCAATCAAAAATTATACATACATACATACATCCGTCACGCCTCTCTTCCATTGAGGTAGGCAGAGACCACTCCCTTCCACTTGCTACGTACCTCGATCAGATCGGGGACTTGCTCAAAGAAGGCCAAGTCAAGAGTACCCTAAACCGGCATATTGTATGAGGCAACTGATGAGTGTGGATGAAGCGAAAGAGGTGTGTTTGGATCGTATCAAATTTAGAACAGGAAAATATGAGCTCATTCGTCGGCCCTATGTAAAATAGTTACCTACGTAGTATACGAGTAGGGCAGCCTAATAGGCGCTAAATAAGTTGGTTATATTGCGTGATAGAGTCGTTTGGGTGTGATTGATTGGCCCTTGAAGGTCCGTGGGCTGAATTGTTTTTGTACCGTATTCAATACGCGTGTAATTTTACCTTTTATTTATATTGAATGTGAGAAGTAATCAGTTGAGTCGAAAATTCTGAATGCATATCGCAATATTATGTGTGTAGTGAAGTAGCATATTTGCTGTGATCCCTCCCTAACTGCTAGTTTGGTATAGTGTTTCGATTGTTTGCACATGTCAGCATCGCTTTACCGTCTCATTCGTAAAAGCACTTAAGCAAAATTGATTGGATCCTTTAATATTTTGATAGAAGGATCCAAAAATGGACTTCTTTCCTCAATATTTTTGTCATAGCTTGCATCTTCATTACATTGGCATCAAGCTAGAATTTAAGTCATTATATATAACCAATTTACTATGTAAATACATGTTGGCAAACCTTTTAAAATAAATAAATCGATTTTCAAGAACTAAAATTCTAACTGAATTTTCCAATTGTTTCAGAATTTGAAGACCGGGCAAGATGCCAGAGTCCGTGGCTAAAGATGCCAAGGACGAGAAGGCCAAGCCGAAGGAGTCTCCTCGGCGGAGACCGTCAGGCCATCTCGCCAAGATCAAAGTGGAACTCCTCGATGGCTCCACTATGGATTTTGAAGCTGATGTAAGTATTGGTCCTTATATTAGTTAGGCCGTGGCCCCAGTAGGCAAACTATTAGCGGCTGACTAGTTTGCGGCGTATCGAATTAGTACGCCCTTCCATATATTTGAAATAGAGTGTCCACAGTCAGCTAGTTTTCGCTCACTGTACGCAGTTTGCAGCGTTACGCGCGCTGACTATCTCAGAACAGCGGCCGACTCCCACCAAAACCGGTGATTTCATTGATTTGACTTTGCAGCTAACTCTTTCAGTTCGCCACAAATTTGCGGCTCACTCAGTTGGCCGCTAACAGTTTGCCTACTGGGGCCACGACCTTAAGTAAATGATCCTGATTCGAGTCCAGACAAAGTGGCAAAGGAAATAAATGGTTACCTTAAAATTTTTGGAGCAGATCAGGGAGATGCTAGCTTAACGAACACCTTTAAAATTATGAGAGAATGCATGGGGTACTTGGGTGTAGCAAGTGGAGGTAAGTGTTCTCTACTAACCCGGATGAGAAAGAGGCGTAACAGATAAGTATGTGTACTAAGCTCTTAAAAAATTTTGCTCCAACACCTCTAAAACAAGAACCACCTATTCTGGGGAAAAAGGGGACAATTTTATAGACCCTTGGCCTTGTTACGAAAACTAAGCACACGCCATTGCCGTTAAAATTCAAACCTTTCAGAGTCCATAACTAATCGACTATACCTTTAAATTTCAGCGCAAAATCCGCGGCCATGAGCTACTGTCGAAGGTATGCGAGAGTCTCAACCTAGTTGAGAAGGATTATTTCGGACTGCTGTATGAAGACCGCGGCGACCCGAGAGCCTGGATCGATTTGGAGAAGCGCGTGTCTAAGCTTATTAAACGTAAGTGTGTTGGTTATTGAAATTGATGACAGTAATTTAAGAAATTCTTGGGCTAACCCGATATACCTAACTCTATATTGTCAAGGACTAAGCTTTAAAACACGAAAAAGTATAAAAGCGAGACTGAAAACCAAAGCGAACCTATCTCGATGAAATCGGGGACTTGTTAAAGAAAGGCCAAGTTAAGAGGCGACTGATAAATGTCGATGAAGCGAAGAAGTGTGTTTGGATCTCAAGAGGAAGGAAATTGTTTCTACATACCCCAATTTGACAGATGCGTAACCCTTTTTGACATGAAGAATTTTGGTCCAAACACTTCTAAACACAAAAACCATGCTGTTGTGACTTTTCCTTATTAATTCTTCACATTTAAAATTCCAGATGAACCATGGGAAGTCAGGTTCGCCGTGAAGTTCTACCCGCCAGAGCCGGCTCAGTTGCAGGAGGAACTCACTCGGTACCAGCTCGTGCTCGCTGTCAGGAAGGATTTGCTTGAAGGTATGTTGTACTTTGTACTGATGGCAATGGACCTTTGCTCAGCAGTGGGCAGATGAGTATAGGCTGAATTGATGATGTGTAAGAGCGGTTACGCACTACATTCGATTCTTATACGATCCGAGATATGTAGTGTACAGGAATAGTTCTCGGATCCGAATTTCCAGACTAAATAACCCGGATCCGATAAGAATCTGATTTACTGCGTAACTACTCTAACCCTTAGCTCAAAAAAACTTGATCTTGGCAGAGTTGAGAATGCTGTTAAAGATTTAGCAATGTCATGTCGTTTTTCTTGATTTTTTAAATCTTAACATATCTTCAGACAATAAAAAAGAAAATGACTTCAATACTAAGACGTATATGTAAAGCATGTGTAGTTTCGTATACATCTTGATATATTAATTTATTTTATGAACAAGCAAAAAAAGAGAAAAGCGTGATTGCATTCATCTTCTTACTACCTTATCTCCCACCTTCCAGGTCGCCTCCCCTGTTCAACAGTAACCCACGCACTCCTCGCGAGTTACCTCCTCCAATCAGAACTTGGAGACTATGAGGACACGGAGGTTGGCGCCGGGCTCTGCAAGCAGCTGAAACTGGTGCCACCCACCGCCTGCACTCCTGAGCTTGAGGAGAAGGTCTGCGAGCTGCATAAGACCCATAGGTGAGGGATTTTCATAAGTTGTTATAGATATTGGTTTCAAGATGCCTGATGGCAGACCATAGTGCTCTTTCCTATATTAAAATATGTTACTCTGTTCCTTTATCCTGTGTGAATGAAAGAATGAATGAAAAGTGTTTATTCAAAAATAAGCAAAATTCATTACACTTTTTTGATGTCACTTTTTTGATCTAAAACTACTGCCGGTTCACTACCTGTATAGCCGAGAGGAAGGAAACGGCAAGAAACCTTCGGCACAGGGCCCTACGTTATGTCCAATATACGGATATATTTATTTATTTTAATCAACAGACTTATACAGTTACATAATACCCTATGTGTCACAATAAATAGATTTTGAATTTGAAGATTAATAAGGCCTCAAGAAGTAGAAGAACTACAGTTTTAAATGTACGAGCTTGAACTATAAATGTTAAAGGATTAGAGGCCGCCCGCGACTTATCGTACGTTTTTATCGTCATATCTGTCTTGGAAAATTTACACAACATCTTAAAACTATAATACCCTATGTAGGATGGGGCCAGAAAGGTTCTCGAGTGGCGACCACGCACCGGACGACGCAGTGTGGGAAGGCCTCCAACAAGGTTGACTGACGACTTGGTTAAAGTCGCTGGAAACCGTTGGATGTGGGCAGCGCAAGACCGGTCGTTGTGGAGATCCTTGGGGGAGGCTTTTGTCCAGCAGTGGACGTCCATAAGCTGACATGATGATGATGATGACCCTATGTATTATTCTGATGATAATTTACAATATTGCCAAACATAAAATGTGTTCATAAGTGTTCGCGTGAAAAAGTAACAAATATCCTGACAGTTTTTTACCAATCTAAACCTAATCACCTTCAACAGAGGTCAAACGCCAGCAGAAGCCGAGCTGAACTACCTGGAGAACGCGAAGAAGCTGGCGATGTACGGGGTCGATCTACATCCAGCTAAAGACTCGGAGAATGTAGACATCACGCTCGGAGTCTGCTCGTCTGGGCTGCTCGTGCATAGGGATAAGTAAGTATTTATGATTTTTTCCTTCTTTTACGGTCCATATTTTTTAATGAAATATGTCTTTGTCACTGACAAGTTATTAATTTCTTAAGCTATAAAGATAAAAATAAATTAAGAACAATTCGTACCCTGCGAAAGATGCGTCGCACTCCCAACCTAAGTATCGCAAGATTGCTTAATGGGAATGCTATTGTAATGTAACCGAATATTTGGAAATAAATATATAGGTACATATATTACGTGTAATATTACTCTTAAAGTTTCCCGTTCGTTATTAGAATCAAGCTAGAGCCAGACTCGTCCCACGTACGCAATGCATTATGAAATCAGCTACATAGAAATGTTAACGCACTCGTCACTCGCAAATTGTGACAGCGCTGCATGTGACAAGTGTGCTTCTAATAATTATTATATGAAGCAGACGTCACAATGCGTTGCTTAAGTTTAGTCTATCTCTAGATAGTGTTAACATAATAATAAGCAAAATGAAACACATCTTCAACACTTCCTCTTCTTCTAGACTACGCATCAACCGCTTCGCCTGGCCCAAGATCTTGAAGATCAGCTACAAACGTCACAACTTCTACGTGAAGCTTCGCCCCGGGGAGTTCGAGCAGTTCGAGTCGACAGTCGGCTTTAAATTAGCCAATCACCGCGCTGCTAAGAAGCTGTGGAAGACTTGTGTGGAACATCATACTTTCTTCAGGTATGTTGGCAATGTAGACATAGATATTGACGAATCATGTGTACTGCGCTTGCACACATTACACATAATAAATAAGTAGCACATTGATGGATAAAAGGCTTCGTGGTATACCACAGTAAACTTAGCAGGTTGAGCACCTATCTGGATATTTGGGAAGAGGCGGCCCAGGATAGAGAAACGTGGAAAAAGGGGGGAGAGACCTTTGCTCAGCAGTAGGCCAAAGACTGCTTAGTAAGATAAGATAAGACATTAATCAAAGTTAATACGCTATTGCAAGTTGAACATTTGAAGTAAAACTACACTTGTAGAAAAATTAACCCAAAGAGTGATATAATGATAATAAAGGCTTTTAATGAAACAGTACTAAAATTTGATTATATTAAGAGCTGGTTTTTTAATTGTCAGTTAAAATTTATTCCTAGGAATATGTTATACCTGTCACTGTCTAAACCGTCATGTTTTGTGAAATGGACATAGGTTAATCTGTTAGTTAAATTTTATCTGACTATTGAAAAATCGGGCCTAAATGTAACAATAAATGACATGGACGGGAAGTTATAACGCCTGTCGACACTCACAGATCAGAGATTTATATGAATTGCTCTAATGTTAAGCGCAGGCATTCCTACTTTTTTTTTTTTAGCCATTAAGATCCCACTGCTGGGCAAAGGTCTCCCCCGCGACTTTCCATTTAACACTTTTCCTACTTTTATCGATAGTTATAACAATCTCATTATTATGTATCTATCTATGTGTTTATCAGAGTTGTAAAACTTTTTTTGAAAAGAGCAACCCAACAGAGTTTCTTATTTTCACGTTTGCATGAGCATATATTTGCTTTAGAAATAAATATTCTTTGAGTTTGTAAGCAACGTTTGTCGTACAGACTGATGAGCCCGGAGCCGGCGTCGAAGTCGTCGTTGTTCCCGCGTCTGGGGTCGCGGTTCCGCTACAGCGGCCGCACGCACTACGAGTCCCGCGCCGCGCCGCCGCAGCGCGCGCCGCCGCACTTCTCGCGCACGCTCTCCAACAGGAAGCTGTCTTCCAGGAGCATGGACGGTGAGTCAGAGAAAGCTGGGTCTGCTACGAGCCGAACACAATAGGTGTTGAGGCAGCTGGTAGTGTAGTTGAGAAGGAGCGAAGAGAAGAATAGAAACTGCACTTAGATATGGTTTGAATTGACTATATTGGCACGGTAGAAATATTACAATAGAGAACACTGTAGGTCGGTCGAGTCCAAGTTGGTAAGTAATTAATTTGAAGTATTAAACAGGAAGTACAACTTTCCATAGACAAAAAATATAGACAAACTAAATTTTATCTTTGTTGGTGTTGTCAACAATAGGCATGATGATAAAAAAAATTTTTAGTCCATCACATAGAATATTTTAAAAAATTCGACACGTATTTTTTTTTCTCTGAAACTAAAAATTATAAAGATACACTGGATTAAAGTTGCTCGTGACGTCCGCCTAAGTAAGATTTTTATCTAGGAGTGACGTCAATACCCCCACTCCGTAACTTTGATGCTCTGTATCTTTGCATTTATTTATGTATTTGATTAGGTAAAAAATGTGTTTCAAATATTTTTTAATAGCCTAAAGGACGGACTAAATTGTATTTTGAATTTTTGAATGTAGTCATCATCCCTATTTGTCTAAAGTGGACCTAAATACGGGCCTCGATCGAGCGCGCTCCGCTTGTGCTCGGTTGCGTTCCGCCAGTTATCGGTTTTTGACGAACACAAAGGGATTTGGGTAAAGTGTTCGATGTAGGTTCGTCGTACGTTCACGTTTTACACCGCAATGATGAACCCGTATTATTTCGCTCACGTTAAATTCGGATTTTAGTTAAAGGTTTCAAGGTTCCACTCCCATGAAAAGAAAGAGAGAAACTATCTACAGTTAAAATAAAAGACAATTCATCGCGTCATGTTGCTGTAAAAGGCGGATAATCACAAAAACACGTACACTTGCGCATTTATAATATTACTATGAATGTTCAGTGCTTCTATTTTTAACTCTTCATAGTATAAACTTCGATAAAATTCATCTTAAAGTCCGTTACAATAATAAACAAACTCCCGAGTAATCTAGACCAGACTTGTCTGTAGTGCTTGTGTATAAAGTCAACAACTAAAATATTCCTAGACTATAATCTACATGTATTACCAAGTCTGTTTCACCATCTAAAATTAAAATTTATCCGACAGATATTTTATATCTGTCTCTGTTTAAAACGTCATTTATATGAAATGGACATATTCAATTCAATTCAATTCAATAGAGATTATCAATAACATAGGTTTATCTGTCAGCTAAATTTTATCTGTCGATGCTGAAACGGACACTTGGGGCACAGATGACTAAATATTTACTACGTCTTTCTTGGGGTTGGTTCGCATCTAAACCGGCTAACGTATCATCATCGGTCGAGTGTGAACGGTCGAGTGTTTTTCTATATATTTCCATAGTATAGTTGCCTAGTCTATCTTAGATTTTTTTTTGACTTTATTAAGGTGAATTTCCTCTTTCTTATCCTACTAATTTTATTTATCAATGGATTTCAGGTAGTTGGAACGAATTTCCAATTCTAACAGTCAAAACCTAGGCCCCTGTTCCTGAACAGATTTTCATTAATATTGTGGCTTTTACAGAATAAAAAGAATGATTTTTTATTTAAGACACGGTATAATGTGATTTTTCTAAGACACCTGGTGTGACTAATAGATCACGTGTACGAAATCACGGTTAGAAGCTGGTATGAATATAAATGCAAATTAAAAACAAATGCAGGTCCGCGTGACGTCATCGACAACAATTACTTAGTCACACTTTTTTTAAATCTAATTAGTACCTACCTTACTAAACAAACGAAAATAAAAACTGATTCTGAATTACCTAGAATATCATGCGACCTTCAACGTAAGATCTTATGTATAAATATTAACATAGTCTGACTCAAATTGTCGCCGCGCCAGACTTACAATTTTGGATGGTGTCATGCAACACGTCATGGCAATTTTAATGGTGTGATGTGACTGGTTGTGTTTTGTATTATTTTTGAAAGGTGACTTGAAAGAGTACTAAAAGACATTTTTTAAAGTAAATAAAAAGGAAAAAGCGAAGTATTCTTACTTTGGGTCGGTGCAAGTGGAGGGAAGTGGTGTCTGCCTACCACGATGGAAGAGAGGTGTGACGGATATGTATCTATGTTTGTCATTTTTTGTGAGGATATGTGTCTAGTATTACACATCTTCACACAAATAGTCGGTTTGAGCGAAATCTTACAAAAGTTATAATAGGTATCAATTTTTGAAGGATGTATGTTAGTCTCTCACGCAAAAACTACTGTTCGATGAAACTTTACCATATTCTATAGCTCACATATCAGAGTAACACATAGACATAGACTATATTATTTTATATAACAATAAATGCGATAAAAAAACATCTAAACCGATTTAATATTTAACTGACCTCTACTTTTTGTTGACACTAATTTAATTTAACAGACAAAAACATAAATAACTATACAACACGTCTGGGAATTTTTAATTTCCGTTTGTTTGTTAATTCATACATTTTGATATTCTCTCACGGAATTGAATTTGTTTGTTGGTTTTATGTGAATTTGCAACAAGCCTGTTAGTTTATATAGAAGGTTATTGCAAGTACATTTAGAATACTAGTGCATATGCTTTTCTTTCGAGTATGAATGTGGATGAGGCGAAGGAGATGTATTTGGATCGTAGGAGGTGGTCTCTGTCTACCCCCATGGGAGAGAGTCGTGACGGATATGTATGTAGTCGTGTTAGTAACACATTTTTTAACTCAAGAACGGCTGAACCGATTTGGCCGAAAATTGGTAGGGAGGTAGCGAAGCTCGTGACAAAATGGGTATAGTTGATATTTACAGACGAAGGTTAAAGAACGATTCTTTATACAGAATGGGTATTTTGATCAGCAAAACCGAAATGCAAGTTGGAATTTTCGCACAATCATGTTATTCTGAAATAAAACACTGCGCTCAGGGGAAGAATAAAGGATACCTACTTTATATTTCTCAGGCGGAACAAAATACGCGTGGTCGGCTAGTAAGTAAAAATAATAAACTCCAAGAATAATTTTTATTTCAAACATAACACCTAGATTCAGGAATTTTACGCTTAATATTTAAAAAATAAATATTAAGCGTAATAAATAAAAATAAACACCACCCTTTAACGCTAAAAAATAAAAACAAAAGTAATATTAAATTCGTGTCTCAATCCCGCATAACATCGACCAAACAGATGCACCTATGATGTAGCCAATATTTATAGTATTCATTTACATTACCTACTTAAAACAACACCACTGCCAGCTCATACCGGCCAGTTCGATTGAAGCTGCCTAACTGTCTACACGTTTAGGAATTTAATAAGAAAGTTGTGTTGATATAAGTGTCTTGAATTACTGGTTTTAATGTTTATAATGTGTTTAAAAAGGGGGAATAATTAAAAAGATTTAAGTAAAAAGTATTTAATACTTATAAAGTGCTATAAAAAGGTTGTAAGTGGGATTTAAAAAAAATATTTAATAGAAAAAAGTATTCGAAAGTTTTTAAATTGTTCAATAATATAATTAAAAATATTGTGTTTTTAATATAGTCGACTTATCAGGACCGAAATAGATTATCCAAATTCCAAAATATAAGATATACTTTTCCCAAATACAAAATATACCTACTTACTCGGTTTATGACAACCAAAATAGATAATTAAAATAAGAATAGATACTATTAAATAAAAAAGTGATTATATAAATAAATGCTAGACAAAACAAATACTAAAAACATATTAGAAGAATAGTGTTTTCGTATACATCAAAACTTCTCAGCTTAATATCTTTTAATAACTATTAATTAGTGATAAAAACAAATTACTTAAGTGCACTATAAACATAATTATCCTAATGAGTGATTTACAATGATCCAGAGGATTCAAGTATAGTTCTAAACAGTATTATAGATCAGTATTGTCTTGATAGTTGATTGTTATAGTTCTATAGTGAACAGTGAAGTGTGTAAGAGACAAAAATGGTGTTTAATGATTGTTTCGGGCATCATCGGAAAAGTTAGTATTTATTTAATAGATCAATTTTTAACCATTTATGATTTTGAATGCATATATCGTGATGTATTGGAAAACTAACGCAATATTTAGATATTATAAATAGCCTTTGTGTAAGCTACAATATTGTAAAGTTGTATGGCGATCTGTTCAGTGGTTTTTGCGTAAAAGAGTAACAAATATCATCACATCCATCGGCGCAAACATTGTCATTTATAATACTACTAGAAACTGCTCGCGACTTCATTCGCATTTACTATCATATCTGAAAAAAAAACCATGATATTGAATTATGTTTTTTTTTTTAATTTCAAAATATAGCCTATGTGTTATCAGAGCAAGCTACAGTCTTGTAAAGTTTCATTAAAATCTGTCCTGTGGTTCTCCTCACACCCATCCATAGATTTCATTTACTTTTCGACGCAAATAGATCCCTTATGAGTCACTCTGATCTGATGTCAGAGTTAAGAAGTCATACTTCTTACTTTTGTGTGTAGTGTTTAGTATGATTAGACTGCCTGCGCACGCAGTACAAGTCACATACCAGCGCCGAGCGTCGATGTCTCAAAATAATATAGCCTATGTGTTATTCTGATATATAAGATACATTATTGCCAAGTTTCTTGCTAGTTTCTTCTCTGGGGAAAACTGCACTCTTGCGAATCTAGCATTAACTTTAAAAAAATGACCCGTCTTATGTGATGTCAAACTCGTCCTACAAGATTAAATAAACATTTCATTTCATTTCATTTCATTTCATTTCATCAAAATCTATAAAGTAGTTTTTGCGTGAAAAACAGACATCCATCGGCACAAACATGTCAAATCATTTCTCTCTCTGTGGGGTCTGCAGGAAGAAATTTCTTTTAGAAATATGCTGTACCTTTTGTATAACTTCTCTTTTTTTCTGTCTCTATGTAGTATGTACTATCATCTTACAATAAACTGAAAAATAAATAAAACATTTACATTTATAATATTAGTATATACATACTTACCTACTTACATACATAAGCTATCTAAGCTACAACGTAGGGCCCTGTGCGGAAGGTTTCTTGCCGTTTACTTCCTCTCGGCTATACAGGTAGTGAACCGGCAGTAGTTTTAGATAAAAAAGTGACATCAAAAAAGTGTAATGAATTTTGCCTATATTTGAATAAACACTTTTCATTTTCATTTACATTAAGTAAATCTATGCATTTGCTAAAAAAGCGGTGGTAGCCCAGTTGGTAGAACGCTTGCCTCGAATTCTGAGGGCGCGGGTTCGAAACCTGGCGCGGGCACGCCCAACCAGCAAAATTGTCCTGGAATCCAGTTTTCTAATGCTAAATGGACTTAAATAGCTCCGATTATGGGTTTGATGTGCGCTACTGCGCTTTTAACAGTTTTAATAAATGCCGTTTTGACTTCAGTATGTTTAATCCTATAATTTGAACTTACATCGGTATATAGAAACAATTTCATGGCTACTTCTGGATTAGCACTCCTATAAAAGCTGTGAACAAAACTAATTGCACTTAGGAGTAAATAATCCTGTAGCTCAGACTTATATGCGCCTATAAGATTACATATCAGGAGCACTTTAATCTTAAATTCCTCTAGAAGCATTTACCAGGAGTATATACACTTAAGTGCAATCGCTCCTTTTACTTATACTTATATCCTCATATAAGCTAATATTTTATGGTCAATATAAGTAACTTCAATTTTAAGTATTGAAAACCATTTATATTTTTTGTCTGATTTTAGAAGCGATTTTATATCTACGATTCAACGATTAATAAAATCATTAAGATTATATATCCCGCAAGAAAATAAGATGTTTTTATATAGAATTATCATAGGCCGTTATAATCTTACGTACACTTACAAAGGCATTTCAGAGTAGTGTTATAGTCTCAGTAATCTTAAACAATCCTGGCCAAAACTCTTATAAGATAATTTGTGCTTAAAACGACCTATATAAGCAAAAACACGCTTTATATAGTTTTGCAAATTCTGGTATAGGATTTGACATCAGCTATGAAGATTGCAACTAGTGTTGCCGCTCGATAGACCACTATCGATAGGTCGAAAAACATGTACCCTATCTATAGCACAATCGATACTATCGATAGTATTGCTCTCCAATATTGAATACACAATCGATAGTGATCTTTTTTTCGATAGTATTGCATTCAGTAAGCAGGTGGTAGATTCGAAATTGCTGGCCAACTGACTGACCATACTTACTTTATATTCGTCCGTCATACATTCTACCACCCATTATACGTGATCATGTCATATATTCTACCACCCATTATGCCTGCTTACTGAATGCAATACTATCGAAAAAATTATCACTATCGATTGTGCAAAACTATATATATATATTATTAACTATATTGTGTATTCAATATCGGAGAGCAATAGTATCGATTGTGCTATCGATAGGGTACATGTTTTTGACGTTTAACAATCGATTGTAAAACTATCGATTTTTCGACAACACTAATTGCAACTAAGATTGGTAACAATATGGCGTCGGTTTTTGGGTTTGAGCATATGCCAATATAGAACTAATATTACTTATATTGGTGCTAAATCAGACTTGACAATGCTCACCGAAAAAATGGCACCTATTTATGATATTTTTATAGAAAACTATTAAATAATAAAATGCCAATAAGTTAGATACGAGAGGCGCTTTGAAAATTTAATTAAAAACATGCCAAAATATTCAGTAAATTCACATTCCCCTACGAATTTACAACAGACTAACAACAGAAATCTTTTGATTTTGTACTATGGCGGACAGTTAAATAAAATAAAATTATGTAGTATTCATATAAATACTCAGTAAAGCAGTTTAACAATTTCTAGATTGACAGAACACAATCTGACAGATCACAAAATGTAAGCTTATAGTAGGATTGCGAGGCTCAAATTCATCTCACTTTTTCCTATAACTTACTTATATTGGGATTTGCAGGACTAATTGAACTTACGTAATTCTATTACAGTAGCAATATAGGAGTAAACGGTATTGAAGCAGTCTAATATAAACAAGATATAAGTAAAAGTGTACTTATAAAGTGGGCCCTTTTCCGGGTTTATATTTGGATGTAAGTCTCATATAGTCCTAGGAAAATTGATCCTGAAGAGAGATTAAAAACCACTTTTTGCTAGCTGGGGTACCTCTGAGTTTATTTCTCATGTACGGATCAATTTATTCGATTACCACTTGCTAACGGTGAAAAAAAAACATCGTGAGGAAACCTGCATACACCAGAGAAGAAATTCGGAAGTGTATGTGAAATCCGCCAACCCACACTTGGCCAGCATGGTGGATTACGTACGGCCTAAACACTCTCTGAATGAGAGTAGGCTCGTGCCCTTCGGTGGGGACATATATGGGCTGATAATGATACATTCGCTACTTCCAGTAACTAAAACCTCAGGTCAAAATAATGTTATGGAAACAAAAGATCAATAAAACAATTGAATGATTTGGGTTCACATAAATATCTACATAATAAAGGTATTGTGTTTCTCTCTTATATTTGTTGATTGTTATTCTTACAATTGTCGTATTGATACACGTTGTTACTAAAGCCAATTTATGTCATTTTGATGTTTAGTTTGACGGACAATAGGCTGAATGCTAGACGGCTAGTGCCTTCATTCACATGATTAATAGGGATGATGACTACATTCGAAAATTCAAAAAATAATTAGTCCATCTTTTAGGCTATTAAAAAATATTTGAAACACGTTTTTTATCCGATCAAATACATAAATAAATACAAAAATACTAAGAAATACCTGATGTCACTCCTACGTAAAAATCTTTCTAAGGCGTGACGTCATGAGCAACTTTAACCCAGTGTATCTGTCTCATTTTTAGTTTAAGAGAAAAAAGAAAAATACATGTCGAATATTTTAAAATAATCTGTGTGATGGACTAAAAAATTTTTTTTTTGTCATCATGCCCATTGAATGAATTTCTTTTAGAAATATGCTGGATAAATAAATAAATATGACAGAAAAAAGGAGAAGTTATACAAAAGTACCAACTTTTGTCTTCAAAACTTCTCCTTTTTTCTGTCTCTATGTACGATCATCTTACAATAAACTGTTAAATCTTATTAATATTATAAATGTCCAATGTTTATGCCTATGGATGGATGGATGTTTGTTTGTTATTTCATCACGTAAAAACCACTGAACAGATTTTAATGAAATTTTACAATAACTTAGCTTGGACATCAGAAGAACGCATAGGCTATATAATTTTAACATATCACGACTTATTTCCAAGATATGACGATAAATGCATACGAAGTCGCGGGCAGCCTTTAGTTAATAAATAAATGATGTATGGCCGCTCAGGAAAGACCTCGCTATTCTATTGAGTCGGGTAGTTTGTAGAGGCCTCGTTTAATTGGACAAACGGTTGCCCCGCGAGGCTGCTTGCTCTGTCTGGACCCACCTATTCACATTTAAGAGTTAGACTCTTGTCGGTGGAGCATTCGCCATTTAGGCCTATCTTCTGCTAATGACTTCTCGATACGACATGACGTTAACTTTCTTAGTTAACTTTTTTAGGATTCCGTACCCAAAGGGTGAAAACGGGATCCTATTACTGAGACTTGGCTGTCCGTCCGTCGGTCACCAGGCTGTATCTCGTGAACCGTTATAGCTAGAGCGTTGAAATTTTTACAAATGATGTTTTATCGTTGCCGTTTTATCAACGACTACTAAAAATAGAAAAATAATATTAATTAAGCGGGGCTCCCATACAACAAACATGTTTTTTTGCTATTTTTGCTCGATATCAATAGTGAATGGTACCCTTCCCGCGTGAGTCCGACTCGCATTTGGCCGGTTTTTAATATGAAAATCGCTATAATAAACAAGAACCCAACATTACCTGTATATTGTAATGTATTACGCGCAGATCATAGTTAAATATAGATCGTGGCTTGCGGTTGAATATATGAAATTAATATCTTCGTATTGGAGAGGTATGAGTATGAGAGATATAATTTGTATTGAGAAATGTTTACAAATACACATAACTACATATCAAATCGGGGACTTACTCAAGAAAAGCCAAATCAAGAGTACCCTAAACCGACGGGCATGTATGAGGCGACTCATGAGTGTGGATGAAGCGAAAGAGGTGTGTTTGGATCGAAGCAAGTGGAAGGAAGTGGTCTGCCTACCCCAATGGGAGAGAGGCGTGACGGATATGTATGTATGTATGTAACTACGTAATATCTGTCACGCCTCGCTCCAAACAGGGTAAACAAAGACCGCTTCTCTCCACTTCCTATGATTCAAACCCACTTCTTCCGCTTTATCGATATTTATTAGCGCGGATCAATTTCTTCGAACACTCTCAAATCAAAACCAATTTAAATTTTCACTTAAAAACTTAATTTTTCTTTTAATTTCAGCCCTAGCCCACGGTGATAAGGACGACATGCCTGAAGCAGCGAAACGCCACACAATGCCGCCGCAGCCCGTACCGAGACCTACTATTAAAGACAAGGTATGAATTCATACTATTTATTTACTAAATCATTATAAAACTATACTTACTTAATTGTATTAGTATATTGTGGTGGGTGGAAGGAAAATTGATAAAATACTGCTTTGATTATCCATACGTTAAAAAAAAAATGCTTAGCTTTTATGTATTAAACAAAAGAACTAGTTGAATCTAAGTAATGGTCAAAATAATACAAAATACTCATGTTCTTTTTAAATCTGGCATGTTTTTATTCTACCCCGATGGGAAAGAATATATCTGTCACGTAGATAAGTATGCTCTTATTCTAACTAAAAAGCTCTTCTCAGTGGATTCTACGCCATTCTAATTTATTTGTCGTCTTTTGACATAAACATAATAGGCATGACGACAAAAAAAATGTTTTAGGCCCATCACATAGTTTATTTTTAAATATTCGACACGTATTTTTTCTTTTTTCTCTTAGACTGAAAATTACAAAGATACACTGGGTTAAAGTTGCTCGTGACGTCACGCTTACGTACGATTTTTACGTAGGAGTGACGTCAAAACCCCCCACTCCATAACTTTGATGCTCTGTATCTTTGTATTTATTGATGTATTTAATCAGGTAAAAATTGTGTTTCAAATACTTTTAATAGCCTAAAAGACGGACTAATTATTTTTTGAATTTTTGAATGTAGTCGTCATCCCTATTCAATTTATTGATCTGTTTTGATATTATGCAGACCGTTCACATTGGTTAAGTATAGTTATTTTTTATTGTACAATTTGTACAAACTGTATCCATACTGGTTCTAGTACTAGCTATTATAAGTTAGCAAAAAATATACAGGGTGTAACAGAAAGGGTATATAATGCCGAAACACAGCGATAGTCCTCATGAAACTGAACAACTTTTCCCAAGGAACATGGGTCGTAACTCGAAAAAAAAATTTCGCCTCCCCATACAAAATGCCCGATCAGCTGATCGAGTAAGTATGGGCGATCCATAATTTTTTTTCGAGTTACAACCCATGTTCCTTGGGGAAAGTTGTTCAGTTTCATGAGGACTATCGCTGTGTTTCGGCTTTATATACCCTTTCTGTTACACCCTGTATAAACAAATACAAAATGACTTCCACCCGCCACAAAACACTGCATGTTAGTCTCACAACATCTAGACAACTAACATCTGGTACTATTATAACATAACTTGACACGTTTATGTGAAGACGAATGAAAATTGACAACTTAAAGTATTATGGTATGGTGCAACGAATTTGCCTATGAAATTAAAATAATTTGAAGTTTTTTTTTAACGGTAGTTTAAGATAACAAAAATGACAAACAGCGCATACTTGCTTTGAATAAAATATGTATTTATTTATGAATTTTTTGGTATTTATTTTGAAAGTTCTTCAGTTTTATTGGATGACTTACGTCCCTAGATTCTCATAGGCTGAATAATTTAGCGGCGCAATAATTTATACAGCGTACCTAACCTGTTTAAACTAAACCATAGTCAATTTTCATCCGGCGACATTAGTAACTGTAAATTGTGATTGATATAGTTATTTAACTCACACACTAGCAGGCATGAGGGGTCTGTATTCATAATTTATAAGTGCCATCGCAAGTTAATGTCGATTTATTGATTAATTCGTTTATGGGTGAGAAGAATGTCAGAAATCTGTAAAATAAAGTTAGAAGCAGACGGACGGAAAGACGTTTATTTATGAGAAGAATTACAGTAGGCATTTATGTATATCTATTAGGATAAAGCTAGTAACAGACGGATGGACGGACGGACAGACAGATGGACAGCCGAGTCTTAGTAATAGAACCCCGTTCTCAGTCTTTTGGTACGGAACCCTAAAAATGAGCATTAAGCTCCAGGAGATCGAACATTGGCGCGCGTTTTGTAATCGATACTATTTAGGAACGCGCACCAATGTAAACTTTAGATAGATAGATCAATATAAATACTTTATTGCACACAAAGAAATACAAATAAAACTTAAAACTAAAACATTGTGCGCAAAGGCGGCGTTATCACTAAAAGTGATCTCTGTCTGACAACCTTTTGAGTAGTTCTTTAGTTAAGATAAAGTAGATTGCGTTGGCACTGACGTATGTATTGCACGCGGCCGGAAGCTGCGGCGGGTGTCGGGCGGCACGAGCGCTTCCTCCGCCAGCTCGCTCGAGGGCGACTACTTCGCTGAGCGGGCTGAAAAGGTTGTTCAAATAACAATTTGTATTATCTAGGCTTTTTACCTTATCTAAGATTATCTAAGACCCCTGGCTTTTGTTTTATTTAATGAACTTTTAAAGGCGCATTTTCATGGGCAAGCTGTTACTGTAACGAGGTTTTAGTATGTACAGTCAGCATCATAAGTCGATGAACACATTCCGATTTTGAAAAGTAAAATACACCATTATTTGACGAAAATCGCTTAGCAAAAATGCTCCAGAGTTAAATGAACGTCCAATAAGGTTCATAATAAGGAAAATAATTATGTGTAAATGACTTTTGAAAATCTGAATGTGCTCATCGACTTTTGATGCTGACCGTACGCGTGTTACAGTTTATTTATTTATTTATTTAAGGATATCCACAGCTTAACCATAAGTAAGGTAACATAAAAATAAAGTAATAATATGTCTTCGCCAATCACGGATACCACAACTTATTTAACATGTGTGAACTCTATTTCTATTTGAACAAACAAATAAGGTAAATAAGGTACTGCCCTTAAAAAAAAGTACATAGATGACAAACTAAACAATAGTATACGTAGAGTCCATTTCACGAAAGAAGTCCCCTAGCCGCGGCGCTGTATAGCATGTCAAAATTGATAATGTTGCCATTTATGATTACAAAATTTACCTATATTATTTATATTTCATGAGTAATTTATCAAATAATACTATTTCCCGCATTCTGCTAGTGTCTTGGTTATTCCATGAGTAGGTTAGTATACATTTTGATAAAAATATTTACTTAGCTATATTTCTGTTATGCAAAAAATATATTTTTATTAAGAAAAGTAAGAGGTTTTCTACCTACAATCTGGCAGAAGATCATAAAATAGGGAAAATAGACCTGTCAAATTTAGTTCCAAAAATATCCGGGGGACTTCTTTCGTGAAGTGCACTCTAGTTACCCTTTGATACGCGACAACAATTGACAATCGTCGGCTCGCTGCGAGCCGCTCGTGTCGCATTCGTCGCAGGCTCGCGAACCACGTAGATACTATGTTTTTTTTGTTACAGTGTGTATCCGACAGTTACGGTTACAGCTCGCCAATGAATACGCGCCTTAAAATGTTTTTTTTTTCGTTCATAAATGGCATCGAACATATTTGTATGGAGCCTGGTATAGTAAAAAAACGGTATAAACTCAACATCCCCTATTCGAGCTAGTATGGAGAAAAAAAAGTTGACGGCCACTGATGAAACTTATGTCAATCGATAGAGAAAAATATTGTTACATGTGAACATTTTCAAACTTCTATATCTCCGAAAGTAAATTACTTTCGACATTTGTCCAAAATACTATCGTTTTATAATATTTTTCTCTATCGATTGACATAAGTTTCATCAATGGCCGTCAACTTTTTTTTCTCCATACTAGCTCGAATAGGGGATGTGTAGTGTAATTGATACCGAAAATGTTTACTATACCAATATGTTGGATGCTTTTAGTTTTTATTGTCACGATTTGTTCCAACATGCTCATTTAAGTTTCATTAGTATATGTAGATTGTTAAGTTTATTTGCACGTAGTTCTGTAGTTAGAGTACCTAAGTTATTATATTTAAACTTGTAAATATAAAGCTGAAAACAAGGAGGAGAACGCACGATAATTGACCCATTATCCAGCTAGCTTAGCATGGCACTCCGTGACAAGACGTTGTCATGCGTTTGTCACGCTTACGTCTCTGTCTATAGTTTTAAATGTGATAAGGACAGCATGACGTGGGATTATTGTCGCGGCACGCCATGCTAAGCCCCCAGGTGACCATTCAACTTTATAAAAAATGGAAAATTGCCCTGTTTTGCTAATTCCAACAAGGTTCTTTTTACTACGCGCCTAATACGATCTTATTGGCTAAAATACCTACACTTGGCACCTCCTTACGCCTTACTATTACCATTAAAGTCACTTTCACTTTAATATTATAAGCTGTGATTATAAGCCTCCGTTTCACCCACCTGCAGATAAAATTTAACTGACAGATAAACCTATTTCTGTTTCATAAAACATGACGTCTTAGACAGAGACAGGTATAAAATATCTGACAGATAAATTGTACCTGTAGAAAAAACAGGATCTAAGTGTCTGAAACGATCTTATTGACCAAAACCTATACTTGACACCTCCTTACATGTTACTATTACCGTTAAAGTTCTTTTTATAACACTATGTAAGTGTCGCATACGACCTTATTGACCAAAACCTACACTTGGCACCTCCTTGCCTGCAACACAACAAAATTCCTTTTTCATCACCAATTCACATTCTAATAGAATTATAATAAATTGCAGAAGCCTCCACCGGGCGCGGTGAAGGTGATGCCGACTCCGGAGAAGAAGAAAGAAGACGTGGAGAAGAAGGCCGTCGCTGATCAGAGGAAGCCGGCTGAGAATGGTTTGTAGATCCCTTATAATGATGTCAGTCTAATAGGGCCGGATTAATGTAGATAAGACAAACCTCGGGACCCTTTTTAAATCTCTTTCTTATTTTTGTCTACAATAGAAGTGTAGATACTTCGATGTTTAAACATCATGTGGTCTTCAACTCTCAACTCAACTCTTCTTCTTCTTCTCTTTTCTTCTTCTTTTTTTCTTCTTTTTTTTTACTCTTTACTTTACTTCTTCTTCTCAACTTTTTACTTGAAATAATTTAAATGATTAATTGCCTGTCATGGTAGGTACTTATTGTTTAATTTTAATAAGCTGTTAGAAATAACATGATGTTTAAAAATTCTAACTAAGTACACTACTTCTTCAAAATAACGCGTAAAAAAAGTTGTACTAAAACGTTATCTCACATCCCACAAATATAAATACTAGTAGCTATATACTAGCTAGAGGACATTTCCTATTGGCTGCAATAGCCTATCATATTACTCCTAACTCCTAACGATTAAAAACTAACTCTCATTATTTGATAATTCCAGGTACAGATACATCCAGCGATCCAGGCGTCACGAACAACGTGGAAACTACACCTAAGAAATCTAAGGTGAGTTTCATTCATGTAACATAATTAAGTACTTATACTTTTTGCAAATATATTAGTACCGAATGGTAGTTCAACTGCCTTGCAAGTAAATACATAATGTAGGAGCATAGTGTATTATACAATACTGTAAATATAAATGTTAGAATGCTTCGAAATGATGGCATTATGCATAATGTGCAAAGTTTAAATTTTGTTTGCTTGGTTTTTGGATAAGCTTCTATTCTAGTATTGATTGAAAATTACATTTTGGTCTTAATATCAGACCAAAGCCCAAATGTAGCTTTGGCACACTTACCGTTAATATTGAAATTATAGTAGTCACAAGTAATAATACGTTTTATGTAGATATGTACCTAAGTACCTACCTATATCAGGGGTTTCAATTTAACAAAGTACAAGATTGCAATATACCTACCTATACTTACCGCTGATATTGAAATGAAACTAGTTTAGCTAGAAACTTATACCAAAAACCACAAAAAAGAAAGTTTTATTTTCATTATTTTTAATTTTATATTTTCTTTTTTTGCCCCCATCCTCACCCCTTAGGCTGGAGGTTTCGGTCTGTTCGGTGGAAAGAAAGACAAGTCGCCTAAAGACGAAAAGTCGCCGAAAGACGAAAAGTCGCCGAAAGTTAAAGACAAGTCGCCAAAACGAGACAAATCGCCTAAAGACAAAGACAAGAAGATCAAAGACCCTAAAAAAGTCGCCGTACTTGATACGTCAAATGAAAGTTCCAATCTCGACAGTTCTCTCGAAAAGAGCTCGGTTAAAGATGACAAACCAGGTTTCACTAAGCCTTATGAATACACTGATACAGAGAAGAGTCCTAGTAAACCACAGCCTGTGCTAAAAGGAGCGTTTAGCTACGAAAGGGAACCAATCACGGAAGAGAAACAACGTCACGCTGACGACGCTCAAAGCCCTTCAACGAGGAAAGCAGGACTTGCTTTCAACTACGCTCCAGGTGAAGAAAAGAAAGTTGCAGAAAGCGCTGAAAAGAGAAAAACAGCTGAAGATCCTAGCAAACTTAAAACGCCTGGTATTGATTACGTGCAATCAGCTGCTTTGAAGGAACAAGCTAAAGCTAATGTCATTGACCCTACTCTTGCTTTACTTAACGCTGAGAGAGCAATGCATGAAGCGCCGGCTACAGCTGTCGTCGCTGCACCAGTAGCAGCTGTCAAACCTGATAATGAAATAGAAGTAGTTATTATAACTGGAAGGTATAACCCGAAGTCGAAAAAACTTGATGATGCTAATGGCACTGTATTGGTCACCAAAGGAACGCTTAACAAAGCGAACGGAAAGATTCAAACAGAAAAGGAAGTTATCAACCCCAAATCTGGTACAATTACGTACACAAATCCCGCAACAGGAAAAGAGGAGACCAAAAATGGTCATGTTGATTCCAAAACTGGACATATTCTATTCACATCTGGTGTCATCGATCCCAAGACTGGCAAGATTGACCCAACGTTGGCCCAACAATACTGCTTTGTAGAAAAAGCTAAAGATAAAGTTGGAGCCAAGCCTGGCAGAGAAGTAGACCTTGTTGTCATTACAGCTAAATATGACGGCAAGCATAAGAAGTTAGACGCTTCTCACGGTCATGTAGATGTATCAAAAGCCATTGTCAATCCAGATGGCACAGTATCATCAAATTACGGAACCATCGATCCTAGAACAGGGAAGATTGACTACATCGACCCCAAAACAGGCAAACAAGAGCCGAAACAAGCCTATGTCGATCAGAAAACCGGCAACATTCTTATTACAACTGGTGTTACCGATCCCAAATCAGGTAAAGTCGATTCATCATTGGGACAACAGTTCAGTATTGTTGAAAAGGACGCTAACAAAGCAAACAGAGAAGTACGTCTAGTAGTTGTCACCAGCAAATATGATTTGAAGAGCAAGAAGTTGGACCCAGCTTTTGCTCATGTAGATTCCGTTAAAGGACTACTCAGTGGCACTGATGGTAAAATTTACACTGAATACGGTGTCATCGACCCGAGAACTGGAGATATACAAGTTACTGATCCTAACACGGGCAAACAAGAAGTGAAACATGCACAGCTTGATCCTAAAACTGGAAATATTCTGCTTTTGTCTGGTGTAGTTGATCCAAGGACAGGACAACTCGATACAACATTAGGTCAACAGTACAGTATTGTTGATAAACCAACAAGCACATTTGCTTCACTACCAGGTAAGGAAGTGCAATTGGTTGCTATTACTGCTAAATATGACTCCAAGAATAAGAAGCTTGACAACCCTAACGGTTTTATTGAAACCTCTCAAGCTATTATTAGTGACAAAGACGGTACAGTTCATACAAACTTTGGTATTCTTGACCCAAGCAACGGCAAGGTCTATTTCACAGACCAGAAAACAGGAAAGAAAGATTCTAAACAAGCTCATGTTGACCCTAAAACTGGAAGTTTCATCCTTACTTCAGGAGTCATTGACCCTAAGACAGGGAAGACGGATTCATCTCTCGCTCAACAGCTTACAGTGGTTGACAAAGATGCTCCTAAAGGCATTCCTGAGAGATTCGTTAACCTCGTCATCGTCACAACCAAATACGACCCTAAAAACAAGAAACTAGACTTGACAAATGCTCATGTAGATACCATTCCAGGCAAATATGGATCTGACGATAAAGTCCATACAGATTTTGGCATCGTCGATCCTGCTACTGGACAAATCACTTTGACAGACCCAGTGACAGGCAAGCAGGAAGTTAAGAAGGCTACAGTTGATTCTAAGACAGGAAACCTGCTGCTTACGTCAGGAGTTGTCGACCCGCATACAGGACAGATCGACCCTACACTCGGACAACAAATCAGCGTTGTCGATAAACCTAAAGATAAATTCTCCGCTATCCCTGGCAAGGAAGTTCAATTCGTTGTCATTACCAGCAAATATGACCCTAAGAATAAGAGGTTAGACAATCCTAATGGTTTCGTAGAGACATCTCGAGGAATTATTGGTAGCGACGGCAAAGTCCATTCCAACTTTGGTGTTATGGACCCTAAGACTGGCAAGATTGAACATGTAGACCCTCGAACTGGCAAACAAGAAATCAAGCAAGCTGTAGCTGATCCTAAAACTGGACATTTCATTCTTACGTCTGGTGTTGTCGACCCCAAGACTGGAAAGACAGACTCGTCATTAGCACAGCAGATAAGCATCGTCGACAAAGACTCTAAACCTAAAGAGAGAGAAATTCATCTCGTTATTATTACTACTAAATATGACCCTAGAACCAAGAAGATTGATCCTAGCCAAGGTCATGTGGACACAGTCAGTGGTACTATTGGCCCCGATGGCAAAATCCGTACTGCAGTCGGAGTTATTGATCCTACTACGGGAGAGATTACAGAGACCGACCCTAAGACGGGCAAGCAAGTCGTCAAGAAAGCTAAAGTCGATCCGTCTACAGGGCACATGTTGATAACCAGTCAAGTGGTTGATCCCGCGACTGGAAAAGTGGACCCAACTTTGGCTCAGCAATACAGCATTGTAAATAAGACAGTTACACCATTCGCTAAGCCCGCGTCCAGAGGAGAGATTCGCCTGGTCATCGTTACTAGCAAATACGATCCTAAAACTAAATCAGTTGATGCTGGTTCAGGAAACATTGATGCTTCCAAGGGTTACGTCAGCGCCGAAGACGGCAAAATTCACACAGACTTTGGCATCATTGATCCGAAATCCGGACAAATTCTGTACAAAGACCCTATTACGGGCAAACAAGAATTGAAACAATGCGAAGTCGATCCTAAAACAGGAAATATTATTGTTTTAACCGCAGTAGTAGACCCGAAGACTGGCAAAGTAGATCCGTCGTTCGCTCAGCAGCTAACTATTATTGATAAGAATAATGTACTGCCTAAAGTAGCGCCAATCACACAGAGAGTTAGCGTATCTCCTGCTAGACAAATCCCATCACCTGTTAAAACCCCTGCGTCTACGCCAGTTCAGACACCTTTACAATCACCTGTGCGTACGTCATCCCCTATTGCTTCAAGCCCAACGCAAAAGGCGTCTCCAATAACATCGATTCTCAGATCACCACCTGTTAAACCAACTACAGCTCCACCAGAGCCACCTAAAAGAAAGATAGTGAAAATCATGGTTGTGTTCACCAGAATCGACCCGAAGACAAAGAAACCTGATCTTTTCACTGCCGAAGTTGAACACCTTACTGGAATCCTTGATCCTAATGGACAAATTGAAACTAAATACGGAATCATTGATTCTAACAAAGGTAACATTATCATCTCGGACCCTGCTGGACAGAAACAGACTAAAGATGGTATCATTGTCCCTGAAACTGGACAGATCTTTATCAATTCAGGTGCAGTAGACCCTAAGACAGGAAAAGTTGATCCTAACTTAGGAATGTTGCTGAGCGTTGCTAAACAAGACGACCCTGTAGTTGACATCACCACGATCACTGGACCTATCGATCCAAGGACTGGACATGTCAATATTGAAAAAGGAACAGTGGAGCACACCAAAGGAAAAGTCGATGCTGAAACTGGTCACATTTCCACTAAATACGGTGTTATTGATCCGTCCAATGGAGTTATATTCGTGACTAACACTTCTGGAGCTCAAGACACGAAGCCAGTTCAAATTAATGAAAATAACGGTCAAATCACCATCGCTGGTGCCATTGACCCCAAAACTGGCAAACCTGACCCAAATCTTGGCCAATTAATTGTAGTCGGTACTCATATCGACCCAGTAGTCGAAGTTACTACTTTCGTGGGCAAAGTCGACTCCAAGAAAGGAGTTATTGAACCTAAACACTCAGTGATTGAAAGCTCTACTGGTCAGATCAATCCAGAAACCAACAAAATTGATACTAAATATGGACAAATCGATCTTGTTAAGGGAACTGTTACATACAATGATCCTAAAACAGGCAAACTTGAGAGCAAAGAGCTCAAAGTTGATCCAGTCACTGGACAATTCTTACTACGCAGTGGACAAGTTAATCCGAAATCTGGTAAGCCAGACAAGGACATAGGCAGGATGATCTGCCTACGAATCATCCAGAATAGAGTAGATCCTGTATCAGGCAAACAGATCGTCTCCAACGAGCCGAAAAACGTCAAAGTTGATCCGAAAACCAACCAGATTTGGATCGCTGGACCTAAAGATCCGCAAAGTGGTGAAGTACTGTACACAGCTGGCCAGATCGATCCGACAACTGGTTACATTATCACAATCTACGGCCGACTAGACCCGAAGACTGGCCTCATTGTGCGAACTACAGAAATCGACAAATCGCTCATCAAAGTTGACCCTGTTAACGGCCAAATCTATACAGCTACTGGCGAAGTTGATGAACACAATCAACCGCTGTACTCCGCTTCACAAGTAGACCCAGGCACTGGAGAAATTTACACGAAATTGGGTAAAATCGACCCGAAGACAGGCAGGCTGATCATCATCAAGATCTTCATCATCACACAGAAAGACGACAAAGGTCGCGTCAAAGAGGTTGATCCTAAAGAATGCACGATTGATGAAACAACAGGCAGAATCATCACTACAAAGACGGTTTACTTGTACCAAATCGTGGACCCGATTACAGGAGAAACTATCGACGTGGACCCAGATGATCCAAGGCTTAAAGGCGCGAGAACGACTGTCACACAAACAATGACGTTATCAGGGAAGATTGACCCAGTCACTGGCAGAATAAAAACAGAATACGGCGACATAGACCCAGATACAGGCGACATTGACCCAAGCACAGCTGTGAGAGACCCCGTTACCGGACAATTAGTGCTACATTATTCCCAAATAGACCCATCCCATTTCGAAGACAAGAGCGGCAACTACACGATAGAAAAAGAAACGCAAGACCTACCAGCAAATATCGATATACAGACAGTAAATACACACAAATTCTCGACGTTTAGCAAAGGCGAAAGTCCGGCGAGAGGCGATGAGCCAAGAACTTTCTCAGAGTACACAACAAACGAGCACATTAGGCATCAAGGCTACGTCTCGTCTACACCAGGTTCAAAGATCCCAGTGTCCCAACGAAGCAAGAAGACGCCAACACCTCCGGTGGTCGTGAAGACTACCACGAAACAGCTTCTCACGAAAAATGACGAAGGAGTGACTCACAATGTCGAACATGAGGTTGAAAACCTTGGTACGGGCGAAGTGACCTTCTCGACTCATACGAATAAGGTTCGTCTGATTCTGTACATACGTTTTGAGTAACTGGCAAAAGACGCCACTCTTTCCCTTTCATTTTTTTTTTGTTGTATGTGTGGCTTTAATTTACAAGTTTTTTTTTACAATTTGATTTTTTAAGCTATTTAAGCTTTCGTAACTTTTTTCTGTCAATGTTGTATTACCAATATGAGAAACTTAGATCAGTTGTAGAGTATTTAGCGAGATATCTGCTGACATGGTCCGTCATAATGTCACCTTCATCATTAATCCTTTATCGGAATCTAATCCAATATGTACCTACACACGAGCCTACTCCTATATTGAATTAATAAGGCTGTATGTAATACGCTGGCTAAATGCAAGCATATGAACCTACAGTAAATAAAACTCGATTCGACTTTTGAAAATCGAATTGAGAAATTCAAACAAAAATCTAACATGTTCCATACTCAAGCTCAAAACAATTAAAAATAGATTTGCAAATGTCACTCCGATCAGAAATGATGATTCAAAAATGGAATTCTTGCCCCAAATTGACTTACAGCAGAAATCTCGCTATACCTTAAACCCTAGTATGTACATAGATAAAGCATGCTAGTTCTAACCCCCGCTAGGCGGAAAGCTTGGACCCCGAAGCGAAATCCCCCTACGTAACCGCACGAGCGGTAACCACCCGAACAGCAACGACGCATCACGATCTCGACACGAAGGCGAAGACGCAGCAGATGGAAGAAAAAACCGTGGCACATACATTAACGTCTTCAGCCACGAGGCAAGAGCAAAGAGTTTTGACGCAACAAGTCAAAACTATGGTCACGACTGGCGATCAGGTAATAAAGGACTTTATTTAATGGATTTATGGAGTGGTTTGGGTTTGGCATTGAATTTTGGGTTAGCTTTGGATTCTATTTCGATTATTTTGAAAATAGAAAATATGATTTAGCACAAAAAATACGGTTAAATTAGTAAACACAGGTTACTTAACCTCGCATTCTCGCAATGGTTTATGATATTCTGATTTTGACTTACTTAAGTAATGTTATTAATATACTATGTATTTATCATAAAACGCATAACTTCGCTAAGTCTTAACCATAATCTGAACGGGGACTTTTCTGTTGCAAATAACTGTTAAAATATTATTTACAATGTTCCAAAAACAAATTATTTGAAATTAAAATGCCAACTTTATTTTACAAGATGTCCAAAGACCTTCATCCTTAATTCTGTGCCTTATCCAAGTTACTCTTAAAGACTAAATTCATCTGACATTAGGCATGCGATCAGTTTGTTTTCTCACTTTGATTTTCGCATAAGATTGAACTTTTTTCATTTGTTTTTTTTTCCTAATTGGATCTTGTTTTCTTTTACATTTTTGTGGCAGTTCTTTCATTTTAACATACATTAATTTGCTTTTAAAGATGACTAAACATGTTACTGATTTTATATAAAACTATCTATAAAACAATTGAATAATGAAATAACTGTCACCGTCATTTTTTTACTAGCATGTTTGAATGTGTTCTAATTTTTCTTTTTTTTTTACTCTCTTTTTCATCGAAAATCAACATTGAACGAACATGAAACATCGAAATAACTGGAACATGGCATGGTGTGATATTAAAACAAACGACTTGGATTGATTGTTTAACAAAAATCATAATAATGATTACAATGGGCCCTTAATCGGTCTTTTCATGATTCATGGACTCATAAATGGCTGGAAATTGGCAAACATTACAAATTGGCAACATCATAAAATTCATGTGTGATTGGAAACTTTATAACATTGCCAAAATTAATGATCGACATTATAAATGCCAATATGTCAAAAATTTCACAATTGGCAACACGATAAACCCTAAAATGTCAACATGACAATTGGCACCATCATAAAAATGCCAAACGGCCATTGCACACTCGCCTCATCATCCACAAAATGGCCGACTTCACAAAATGGCGGCATGTGTTGTTACTAATTGTGGGGATAGCTTACTAGGCGCGGCTCAGAGAGTTCACTGAGTAGCGGCGACTCTGGTACCCCGATCGACTTTGACGAAGGCGCTGGAGAAGGACATTATTATACTACGGTAAGTTTAGGTGGTGGTAGCTCAACTTACTTACAGCTTTTTCAACGCGCGTTAAAATCGTTCAAGTTGTATCCTTAGCATTCCCTAGTATCAGTTCACACTACGTCGTCACACGAGTGAACGAGTGTCAAAAGTTTAGTAGTAACGAAAGGAGCATGCAATAATAATCTCAGGCCCGGCGCAAACGAAATGTATCTCAGTTCATTAGTGTAAAGGAGTTGTGAAATGTCGCATAGGGTCATCGTCTGAATTGGTGGCTAAATGTCAAAAATTGCTATTTGTATTTTCGTAGGTGTTATTTTTTATGATTATCTTCCTAATTAGAACTAAGTAATATCTCATTATTCTTTTGAGATTGAAGCCGGCTATTATTAGGAATTTAAATTGGTTGAGCTACCATTATTGACATATTTAACGAAATCTATAACAAAAAGGTTTTATTTAGAATATATTGTAAAATGTAAGTATTATGAGACCTACAGGACTACAATTTTGTTTTTTTTCCATTTTTCCATTTGAACCTTGTCGTATTTGTGATAGCATGTATGTATGATTGTTATGTATTTTGCATGTAGTTAATGAATTTTCGAGATGTTTTTTTATTACGTATTTGTTTGGTAATGCTCTTGGATATATTTATTGAGGTAAGATATTGAAATTTTAATTTTCTGAAGACAAGCGGAACTTTATTTGATCGATAAAGTTTGTATACCATAAAGAAAGTGCGAAAAGGCCTTAGCCCAGCAAATTATCACATATTTCGTTCAAAGTAAACAATGCAAAATCCCAGTCTTATGATTTCTATGAACAGTCTAAAATAATGTTATTTTATTACAAAACAAATTGTGAAAACAATTAATAATCAGTCACGTAGTTTGGCAAAAAGGTGACAAAATTACAAAGTGGCAACACTATAGCTTCCCTTTGTCTCCCGTCTTCTGCGTCTGGCATAGACAGTCCGATACAAATAACACTACCTGCCGCCACGAGCGTTGACGGCGGCGCACTGACACGGCCAGAGCGTTGACGCAGCAGCCGATTCTCCCCCCGTCTCGCCGCGCGCATACCTCAGGGAGTGCACAGCACTAATGGTCATACTATAATTGACAGGCCAGGGTTCGATCCCCGCCGGTTAACAAACATTTTGTGTGATGAGCATAAATGTTTGTTCCGTGTCTGGGTGTTATATATTTATCTATGTATGTTTATCTGTCCCTGATACCCATAGAACAGGATTTGCCTAGTTTGGGGCAGGTGACCGTGTGTGAAATGTCCCCCAATATTTATTTATTTATAATCTAAGAAACGGGACAACTCGACAGTGTTGCCAGTTTTTTGCCACATATTTGTCATAAAAATACATAATTTATATTAAATCATCATTTTTCCCTAAAAACAGGAGCCAGGCTCGTACCGGACGACAACTACAAGCACAGTGATGGGTAACGCCCCCTTCGGTACTATGGTGCAGAGCGCCGCTACTAGAGTGAGTATTTTACATACTTACATACATATCTTTAACAGTATTTAAAGTAATATAAGAATATGTAAGAATATTTGTATTGTATTGTAATATATGTTTTAAAAAATAATCATTTGCCGTTCGGAGTTAAGTTATTAAGTGTTATTTTTTAATACAAAGCCAAAGAATACGACTAGCCTACTAAAATGATAATAAATGTCAATGTTTGTGCCGATGGATGGGATGTTTGTTACTCTTTCACTCAAAAACCACTGAACAGATTTCAATGAAACTTTACAAGACGATAAATGCATCTGAAGTCGCGGGCAGCCCCTTTTTACCACATAAATAAATGACAATCACTTCTCTCGCCATCATAAAATATGATGATGACTCATTAGTACTCACTACCCACTTTCAAAACGCCTTTTAAAAACGAGTATTTTTTTTATTGCAGACAAGCACAGGCCCCCTTCCAACTACGGACAGCGTGGAAGATACTCCAGGAGTAGAAGGAGAGGTGGTGTCCTCTCAGACCATCAGCTCGAAGACTCGTACGGTGGAGACTATTACGGTATGTTGTGGAGATGAATTTATTAACTAGAAATCGACCAGGACTATTTATTATTAACTTAAATCGGCTAGAGGTCGACAACTTTGCCAAAACATCAAAAGATAGTTTTTATAACAATCATGGTAACTCATTCACATTTGCATAGAATAATATCTTAATTTATTTTTTCATAACTTGTCATCACGCAATGTGATTTACTCGGGCAACATTGGTCTGCCTCATGATTGTAGAATCTGACGATTTAACTCTGCCCAATAAAAAAATTAAGTAATCAATTAAAACAACAATTGATAAATGTCATGTCAGACAATGTCACATTGTCATCAATCTATTCTATTTTAATAATACTTGGGCCGTAGCCCCAGTAGGCAAACTGTTAGCGGCCGACTTAGTGAGCCGCAAATTTGTGGCGAACTGAAAGAGTTAGCTGCAAACTCAAATCAATGAAATCACCGGTTTTGGTGGGAGTCGGCCGCTGTCTGAGATAGTCAGCGCGCATAACGCTGCAAACTGCGTGCAGTGAGCGAAAACTAGCTGACTGTGGACACTCCATTTCAAATATATGGAAGGGCGTACTAAATCGATACGCCGCAAACTAGTCAGCCGCTAACAGTTTGCCTACTGGGGCCACGGCCTTATGCTGAATAAACTACTTATATATCGTTTTTCTTCCCATAAACAGTACAAAACCGAGCGCAACGGCGTAGTAGAGACCCGCGTGGAACAGAAGATCACGATTCAGTCGGACGGTGACCCGATCGACCACGATCGTGCGCTGGCTGAGGCCATACAGGTAATATATACATACAAATCTACGCCTCATTCCTATCAGGGTAGACAGAGACCACTGCCCTCCATCTACGATCCAAACACACTTCTTTCTCTTCACTTCTACACTCATCAGTCGCCTCATACATGCCCACATAATGTGCATATTTAAGCAAAAAATTTGTTCCTGGAGCGGAGATCACGTATTACCAAGAGCAGCGTGGTAGGGCCAGATGGACCGACGACCTTGTGGTCTGGATATCATGTTGCATGCTAATTGCAATGAATCGGTCGCGTTGAAGAATCATTGGAGAGGCCTATGCTCAGCAGTGGGCAGCTATAGGCTGAGATGATGATGATTGATTCGTTAGTTGAGTCATATCAGAATTATCCTCATGCAATTGATCCAGCAAGCCTCTTGATTGATGTTGTTATGAGTAAAACGCAGTCTTGGAAGCTGTATCAAGCTGTTTATTCAGTTATAACAGAACACGAGACAAAACGTTAGTTAGCCATCTTTGAAATCAATCAGAGAGAGAATAGAACAAATATTCAAATATAATTCATAGACAACCTAACATATCTATCACAGACAGTATAACATTGCCATATTTAACAGTTATTTTGATGTTAGTCTTAAAATATAGGCAGATAAACCGTCCCTTTGAAACTACTACAGACATAATGCTCAATATTGCAGTAACCCAATGCTATCTATCCCAGGCGCGGTCGTAGCCTGAAATTTTGGAGGGGGTCACTCACTACACTAATAAAAAATAGGTATCTGGAATAAAAAAAACATTATTGCACAAGACACAATTTTATTTTATACATTACTTATAAAACAAATGGAAGTCGTCTTTTTGTATTTGCGAATCGGGTGATAATATTTGAGATGTCTGGTACTATTTCCGGGTGAATGTTTAGAAGAGCTAAACCTGTTAATCGCTCTTCTAACATGTTAGCTCTCAACCATGTTTTTACACGCCTATTACGAATCTTTTGACACCTCATTCATCAAAATTGGTTCAGTATTTTAGAAGTTACGGTGAAACATACATACATACATAGACTGCCAAACACACTTCCTTTTGGCTTCGCCGTAGTCGTGTAAAAATGTATAAAAGAACTTGTAATGTTTTATTTTAATTTCTCTAAATCTCTTAATACATTTTCCATCTTTTGTAATAATTTTGTAGTGAGCAATTTTAATAAGTATGCTAATGCTCTAATCTTTTTATTAAATAAAAACCTATTGCATACTTACTATATTTTTTTTATTAGGTACCTAATAAAATTAGGCTCGACTAAACATCTAAATCTATAGATTGCTGAACATCACTATTGTAGCTGGTCACCCTTTTTGGTATAATTGACAGTTGCACTTGTCAATTTGTGACTCGGATTAAGGATCAGACTATAAACTAGATGTCATTTCCAAGTTCTTTTGGCCATCGTACGTAGTTCATAAAAATACCACTAGATATCAGCAAATTATAAATCTATCGCTGTTAGGGGATAGCTAGAAATTTCCTTTTTTATTATTATTATTGTTGAGATTTTTCAATTTGACGTTAGATTTTGGGGGGGGTCATGTCCCCTGTGACCCCCCCCTTAGGACCGCGCCTGATCTATCCATCACTACTTAATAGCCACTTCTTATTAATAAATTATCACGAATTACTTCATTTAATTAATATTTTATTTATTCCTAACCCAACAGGAAGCAACAGCCATGAACCCCGACATGACAGTAGAGAAGATCGAGATCCAACAGCAAAGCACGCAGCCGTAACCTGTGACGTCACACGCCCGCCATCTTGACTAGGTAAACTGCACGACGTCGGTGTTGCCAACACACAAATATTTGCACAACATCGTGCAAAACGCTTAGTGGCATACCGCCATTTTGATGATAGTGTTGCCAGTTAATAAACAAATTTGCACAATCCCGTGCAAAATTTGTGTTGCCAATACAGAAAATGTATGCACACTATCGTGCAAATATTTAAAGGATAAGTAGATTGTGGTAAAAACTACCTGTGCTAAATTGATTTAGAAATGTGATTCCAAATTGTGCAACGGTTTGATTTGCATTAGCTTTTTTTAAATTGAGAATTTATTGTTGTTAGTGTTTGTATCGTGCAAAATGAGGATCCTAGATGGCGGGTTTTTAGGTTTAAACATGCAATGTATATGGAGGTACATACGATAGGTAGACGTAAGCGACAACACTGCGAATATTAAACATAAGTTATTTAATTAAACATTTATATTAATTAATTATAAAACAAGTTAATTATTGGATGTTGTGACGTCAGAGAGCACCTTCATCTGTTTTGAAACTCCCGTCAAATGTTTAAAAGTCGCTTTTTGAATCTCTCTACAAAATGAAAAAGAAAAGTGATTTTGCAATATTCGTCGGAAGGGTTTTTTTTATAATGTATGTAAAAATATTGTAAGTTTGACATTACAGCATTTTCAAAGTTTTTTTTTATTAAGGCTTAGGCTAAGACATACAGACTTCCGGCTTCGTAGAAAGATAAATGTTGCCATAGTAAAAAAAAAAACGTTCGTGTAGTAAAGGAGCGTTTACACTGGTATAGTCTCCTTAAATCATTTTTTTTTAAATTAAAAAAATAGCTTTAAAACATGTCACACGAATTAAACCACCGTTTTTAGTATAAAAAACTTCTTTTCTAAAAATTTTACCATACAATGTAGCGAGGGACTAATAAAAAAAATTATTGTACGTTTCACATCCTATATTATATTCTATAAAAGTTGATTTTGAGAAACCCCTCTATCATTAATTTCCATACAAAAATACGAGTAGTATTTTGTAGGGAATATATTGAAAAAAATATATAATGACGTGTTGCTAGAAAAAAAAACAGTATCATACAATCGTGTATACTTACTAGGCAATGTATTAAGAAATATATTATTATCATTATTTATTAAAATCATTATTAAAGACAAAAAAAGTAAAAAATATTTACCTACTTATGTTTTAGTTTCTTACTGAAAAGTCATTTTTTTTTTATAAACTTGAAAATTAAATATTCAGGATAAAAACATACTCTGCCTAAAAAATATGGCAACATTTCCAAATGTCATTTTGCATAGACAAATATCATGTCACGTTGACATTATCTGACATGTCATTTATAGAAATGTCAATTTTGAATGTCATATTTTTTGTCATAGATTACTTTTCTTATTAGGCAGAGTTTAAAAAAATCTAAGGCCCAAGTCTGCTTATTTAAAATAGCCTCAGTTTTGCGTCGGCAGAGTGTCAATGTCAAGGATGTTTTAAATTAGCAGACTTGGCTAAACAAAATACACCTTGCCTAGTGTATACACGATTTTAAACATCACCATTTAGGTGCTACTATTTAAGAGTATAGTGTAACATTGCTCTAATTTTACGTCACTTGTGTGTTAGTGCCCTTATCGGTATATATTCGATATATAAGCTTAATATATTAAATATTCGATAATGTCTATTTGTGTCTTATGATTCTTATGTTATTGCTCAGCACGATAAAAAAAAAAACAATTTTAAAAATAGTAACGGAACTTTTTTGTCAAAATCTCTTTCGTACATTGCTTTGAAACTGGCAACTAAGGACATATATTTTTTAATTTAAAAAGCTTGTCCCGATCGATGTTTAGATTTTGCAATAATTATATTTAAGGCCAGATGAGCATTTTTATAGGGTTTTGTACTTCACTAATATTGTCGGCTGTACCTATCTAAAAAAAGTGTCGAAAAAACACTAGCTGACAAAACTACAAAACTGAAATCTCAGTTCTTTTTACACCTTTTAGCTTTTATACCAAGTGAAGGCATACCCTAAAAAAATCTAGCATAATTTATCATCACGTCATTTTGTAAAATACCCAGGACATTCCAGTACCAACACAAATAGCCTAGACTTCGCTAGGTCTCACAAAATATTTCTCATTCAGTGTTTAAGATTTTACACCTCTTAATATAAAAATGTAGGTTTATTTTAAAGACTAAGTTCTTAAACGTATATGATCATCATCATCATCGGCCCTTTTAACGTCCCCACTACAGGGACACGAGCCTACTTTCATATGAGAGTGATTAGGCCGTAATTCACCACGCTGGCCTACTTTTTTTTAATGTAAAATAAACTAAAGCCAAGCATCATGCAGACTATGATTAAGTCTCTAATTGCATTAAAAGCAATTAAAACTAACAATTCATTAATATCGTGTCAAAAATATCTCAAAAACACGGCGTGAAGTTTAATGATATCATTATAATTTTCGACTTTAAATATAACGAGCAGTTAGTCTTTAAAATAAACCTATAGAAGATATGCTGATATTGTACAATTGATGGTAATATAAGGCTGATTTTTCAATCATTCGGATTAATTTTATTTGATGACTAAGTAGTTAGTTTTCTTTATACTGCGAGTACGTAAGTACCTACATACTAAAAAAAATCATAAGATTTTTTTAAACATTTCATCAACATCATCATGTGAGCTGATGGACGTCCAATACTGGACAAGGATCTCCACAACGACCGGTCTTGCGCTGCCCACATCCAACGGCTTCCAGCGACTTTAACCAAGTCGTTAGTCCACCACCTATCTGACATTTGACATTGACATCTGACATCTTAATTTCAGTTTTTATATCATCATCATCACCCCTTTCAACGTCCCCACTACAGGGACACGAGCCTACTCTCATACGAGAGTGATTAGGCCGTTAATAAAAAAATGAAAACAAACTATATAAATATCGAATAAAATTCATCAGATAATTGAAAAATAAAGCCTTAAATAAAAATAATTAATTAATATATTACAATTACACGCTAGTTATATACGTTTTTGTAATAGAATATAAGTTTCTACGCGAGTGTTACGCTGATCCAATCAGAATTTTAATTGTAACTTTTGTCTCTATTTTTTTTTATATTTTGACATTATTTTTTTTAATAACTTAATGTAAAGGGATTGTCGTTGGTATGCCACTGAATATAAATAAATAAAATATATATTAAAATAATGAAAATCTTGTTGAAACGGCGTAGTTAATTTTGCTATGATAAATGGCAGCTAAGACTGGGCTTGTTTCACCATCTAGAGATAAATTTTATCTGACAGATATTTTATACCTTGTTTCAAACTTCATTTTATGAAATAGACATAGGTTTATCTGTCAGTTTAATTTTATCTGTAGTTAGTGAAACAGAGGGCTAAGAGGACAGCCTATGTATTAGTTTGATGATCAAGCTAATACATAGGCTGTCCTCTTGGCCCTCTGTTATTTATGTATTGTGGCGTATCAATGATATATTCTTCAGGTCAATTTATAGTTGATGGGATTTCGGTAACAGTTGACTATCGTTGACTTAAAAAAAAAAGATTGTCAACCGTTTAAGTCTGTTTGGCGTATAAAAAGTGAATTTGACAATGAAAACAGTATAGTTGACTGTAGTTGACTGCAGTTGACGGCCGTTGACTGCCGTTGACTTCAGTTGACCTATCCCGTCAACTATATTGAAATCTTGTGTTATTGTGTATATTTATTAAAGATGTTTATTTTTCTAAGAGTCCAAGCTCCGTATTATTTTCTATTTACGAAATGAAGTTATGAATTGATAGAAATTACAATAAAAATGCTTTGTTTCAAAAATATAATTCTTTTATTTTTTTAACGTTGGTAACATTTCTTCCTACATCCTAGTACAGTTGAATCTTTAATTTAAAATATAATTTACTGAATTAAGAAAAGAAAAAAAATACTTTAATAATTTATAAAAAGTGAGACAACATAGGCTAAAAAAAATATTATTATAAAATGTATAACTTGTAACAAAAAAAAAAAAACTAGAAAAAAATGCGTTGCCGCCGTTCCGGATAAACATAAACATTACTATTATGATGGCACTACTTAGTTTGTACTTTGTAGTAAGGTAAGTTTTAATATTTTATTGAATTTTCAAAACACAAATAAAAATAGAGTCCCTATTAAAGTAGGTACTTATTATAGTTAATATTTTGTACAATTTATTAGACAACATAAGACTTAGCACATAAACAATCAAACCCTGTCTATCGATTGATTGCACAACAAATCGTATCTGGTGCTGACCCCACGGGCGAGAGGATCGCAACGAACGATTCTTCCGCGTATCGTCGCGAGTCATAACGGAATCGCAGCGTTTCCGCGGCGACTCGTAACGGTATCGCCGCGTTTCCTGCAGCCAACGCTGTAATGACGCTGCGTTTGACAGCAGCTGTCGCAACGGGCTAGCGACGATATAATGACGTTTCAAGCGCTCGTTGCCACTCGTCGCATCGCAGCGATAAAGGCTGATTTACATTGAGTGAGTAACTGACGTCAGTGCACTGTCGCGTCAGTGGTCAATTTACACTATGGCAATACCAGATCAGTTCAGTAACTGACGTCGGTTACTCACTCAATGTAAATCAGCCTTAATATCGCCGTGTGGAGACGGCTCCATAGAAAGTGTATAGTAATACGTGGCACGACGATAATATCGCCGCGATTTTCTCGCTCGTGGAGACAGCGCCTATTTAAAACTAGAAATACGTATTTCACACTCGTTTATCCAAAGATCTTAGTGATTGTACTCTTAATGATGCCGTCCTGGTTCTTATGTTGTACCCCTTCTAGACCAAGTCCGTAAGGCGATTCCTCACCGGTCTGTAGGTAGTAGAGACCCTTTGTGCCCGGTTTTGACGGGAAACCCATGTAGCTGAAACAATTGCATTTCATCACTTACAGATAAAAACTGACAGATAGATATTTTATACCAGTCGCTGTCTAAAACGTCATGCCTTATGAAATAGACATAGCTTTATCTGTTAGTTAGGTATATATTATCTGTTAGTCGTGAAACGGACCCGTATAGTCTTCCGACTGGCCACTTACTGAAAGTGTAACCAGTAACTTCATAATAAATCGATAACTATAGATAGATAGATAGAAATTCTTTATTGCACACAAAGAAATACAAATACAACTTAAAACTAAAACATTGTGCGCAAAGGCGGCCTTATCACTAAAAGTGATCTCTTCCAGACAACCTTTGGAGTAGGACTAGTTTAGGAAGACTGTAGAGTAACTATCTGAACTATCTAACTTACCTACTTCTCATTAGGTAGATAAGTCATAAAACGTAAATACCTATATAGATACCGAGTTGCATGTATAAGTAAGTTTAATTTATAATAAATCATTCAATAAGAACATGTTCAAGTAGGTAACACCCAGGTACCTTCATAGAATCGGAAGGCGAATTAATTACCTACGCAATTAAAATATACAAATGCCTAGTACCTAAGTACTTACGGAGAAACCTACCTACACTAAACTTGTTTATTTCATCATAAATTAATGTTTTATTGTGATTGGTAGGTACTAATTACTCCGGTCTAACTAGTGTCAATGTGTACCTACTACCTACTTAAATACTAAATATCATTAGTGTGTCAGTATCGTCAGGTACTTTACAAGTTTAATCAAATTCAGTAGGTAATTAGGGAACTTCCGCACCCGCGATTTTATAAGGAACCGTCTTAGAACCGCGCGGTTTCACACGCAGTTGGGTAGGTAGGTACGTGGGCTCAGTCTGTTTCTATTCCAGCTCTTTTTAATCTGCCCTTTCTTCCGTGAGTACATGCTAGTATTGCGAAGGCATTTTACTTACCTAATCCCACTCTCACAATTGTCCTTCTCGAATTCCTTCCACGACTCGCATTTAACCGCGGGGAAGGCATCCGGGTTAACAACACTCTCGGCGTACAACTGCCACGCGCGACTGTGGCTGCATGTTTGGAACAGGCAGTTCGGCTGCTGTGCGCCCTCGTTAGGATAGTAGTCTACGTCACCTGAGGATATAAAATAAGGTTAAAGAGGTAGGTACCTAAATTAAGGTACAGAATTACTAAATAGGTAGTTACGTAACTTATAGGTTCCTTCACATGTAGGTACTCGCATCTAAGGTTCTGTAACGTTTTAAGGCCTAAACACTCGGTAACAAAGCTCTTTCTTATGGTCGGTTCACATCTAACAGAGGATTCGTCACGTATTGTCGTCCGTTAATAAAATCGGACTGACATATGACAAATGGGAATTGGGAACTTGTCCTCTTTGACACATGCGGTTGAAATGTAGCAATTTGAGGAACTAGAATTTCACTTTCACACAAGACACTTCAACGTAAGAAATAGATCGTCAATTGTTTCATAATTATATGATGGCGAGAGAAATCGATCCTCGATTGTTTTACATGGCGAGATGAGCTCGACTCCTTCAGCGAAGAATGGCAAATCCTGACGCATAGCAGAACTGGATGGAGAGCTAGGTGGCCTCTGTCCAGTAGTGAGACGTAACATACTAACTAACTGCACCTGTAGTTTCTACCTATTATATAACTTCTCTTTTTTTCTGTTTCTGTAAGCTATCTTCTTACAATAAACTATTAAGGCCAAAACACACCGGATGCGTATGCGTTGCGTACCTATCTATGCGTAAACGTATGCGTACCTCTGAGTTGTAATGTATGGAACTGTCACCGCTTGCGTCTACGTCTACGTTCCGCAAGCGGTGTGTTTCGGCCTTTAAATAAATAAATGAATGAATTATTCAATTAAAAAACGTGATACAAAACTTACCAACAGGATCAACCAATCCAAACACACCTCCATCAGTATGAATAACATCAACAAAGTCAGCGTCAGTGGATTTCAACCTTAAATCATCATCGACGTGACTGAAACACGGTCCAGCAGGGTCTAGGCCGGAGATACGGCCCACTTGCTGCCCTGTCAGGTTTGTGAACGTCTTGCCTGTGAAGCCAGAGATGTGGGCGCCTAGACTGTGGCCTATTATGTGGATTTGGGCTGGTTCTACGCCACCTGTGAAATAAAAAGGGTTTAAGCAAATTACTAGCTATTTACCACGTTGTTATTACGAAACGAGTTTTAATTATAGTTGTAGGACTAATGTCATTTTTTGACGTTTTGTCTAGGTATAGCCGAAACGGCATTTATCTGAGTTAGCTAGAACTAACTATACTTTAAATAAAACTCGTTTTGTAATAAGGGGGTTAACCTCTCACATTCCACTGACCCATTATAAATAAACCCAGACACAGATTTTCTATTGTTCTTTTTTTTCTGGGATGTGAAAGATTAATGTCTAACCGGCCCTACGTCACCTAGAAAGAAATTGAGGGGTTAATCACTTACTTAGTAGCTATGTAGTTAAGTAGGTGTCTAAAGTAGCTATGTAGTAGTTGTAGAATGGGTCATTAAAGCTAATGAGCTATTAATAATAATCAAGCATGTAAGATCCCCCTTACAAAAAGGGTAGGTGTAGCTATATACATAGGTATATTGAAAAAATAAATACCTAATTGAAAAGTGCTCTGTTAGTGCCTACATATTTCATTCATCTCATCACATAAATACTTACCTTCGTCTATTTGTAGATGTATTTCCTACTTGCAATTAAAATTCTATGAATGTAGAATCTAACCAGTCTATTTACATAGGTACATGCTATTTAAAAACAACATTCATTTTATAAATTATGCTAACAACCGCTCGCGACTTCGCGCATTCATCGTCGTATCTTGGGAAACTCAAGTAATGTTGTCGCTCTTAATTATTTATAATAGTTTCTCTCAATGTGTTGTCACTCTGTAATTTCAAAGCTCAAATATTGGGTAGTCAATCAATTAAAATAGGTATTATTATGAATTGGAGTGGCAACACAGTGAGAGAATTTTTTTTTAAAAAGGGAGGTGTGGCGGGATTTGTAAAAAAAAACAAGAGAGAGTTAGAAAGAAAAATTGTCGGATTGATTCGAGTTGTGAAAATTTAATTTAAACTTATTTGTTCTACTGTTTCATTAATTAGTAATTAAAATACAAGTTGTATCGAGACCACTTCTTTTATTGTTATAAAGTACTTACCTACTTAAAATAACATAGCCTATTATTCTTATGTGTACATTTTTCTTTTACTTGGGGAAATCCATTATGGACTCTTCGTCTCGGAGAAAGACGAAGGGTTAAGCCGGTCTCCTATCGGCTAAAACCCCACGGTGTTCCTACTAGCCGCTTCTAGACGGGAGCGCGGGAAAACTTTCGCGTACTTCCGCGAACCATTCTTCATAAATGTGTACCTAAGCTACAATATCGTTAAGTTTCATTACAATCGATTCAGTGGTTTTTGCGTGAAAGAGTAACAAACATCCTCATATCCATACATCCATCAGCACAAACATTGTCATTTTTCTAAGTAGGAAATAAACTGCTTAACCTACGTCAATGAAATCGAGTTAGCTAGTAGACTGGTTGCGTGAACCATTAATAGCGTAGAATAAGTACCTACCTACAACTTGTTTCCCACAATAACATTATTATGGCTAAGTAGGTATAACGAGCGATCATTCCGTTCCGGTCTTTATTTGTATCGTTTTATGTAAACTGGTTGTTTATATGTTTATGTATTTTGTCTGACTAGAGATGATTTGTCTTACTTTATGTGGAGATACTACGGTTTTCAAGGAAATGGTTTGTTAGATGGCGAGTAGATATGTTGATGTAGGTAAGAGTACCTAAGTATTTTCTAACCGATCAGATTTCGAAATGGGTGTTTTAGCAGTTAATTAGATAATGAAGAGGCTGATGAATCTGGATGAAGCGAAACAGGTATGTTTGGATCGTAGCAAGTAGAGGAAAGTTGTGTCTGTCTACCCCGATGAAAGAAACAGCAAGATAACAGTCACTTAGCCTTAGCATAGAAAATTAGACTACTTACTTAGATGGTATACAAACTATTTGACGTAATTTGAACTAATAAGTTATGTCCATTACAATTAAAAGATATAGAATTTACGTAAACAAAGTTTCCATGTCAAATAATATAAGTAGGTATCTATGCAGTAAAGTTAGAATTTCAAACAAAACATGATGACTTACTGTGTACCATAGAAGCCAGCACCTCGCCGAGTTTCTCTCCCATGAACTGCACGTAGGTGGTGGATCGAAGGTAGAGCCAGTGGATCAGAGAACTGCCATCGAGTGCTAGCACGTTGCATGCTCCTGTGGGAGACAGAAACATACATTTGATACTGCCACTTACAACTTTGTTTTAACTTAGAAAACTCTCAGTAACTTAGAGGGGTTTCGCACTACATCCGATCCGAATTCGATCGGAGATGTATAATAGTACCTATACACTACGTCTAAAACATTTGCTTCGGTAATTTTATCGGATCGGTTGCGAATCGGTAAGTAACCGCTCCACTTCCATCTTAAAAATAAATAGGTATATGGTATCTAGAGTCTATCTAGTCTAATATAGGTACCTAGTATGTGTTATTCTGATGCTTAGTACAGGCTACACTAGACTGTCTAAGTGTCTAGGTACTTAGAATATTGTTTTTCATTTGAATCTGCTACGTATTTTTTTACCATACAAATACCTTGTTATGATTGTACATCATATAGAGTCCTTTATATTTTTTTCATAGTCAGAATCCAAACAACACATCTAAATATAACTTACCTTCTTGTTTATAAACAATAGAATCATTATAATTGCTTAACTCATGTCCGTTTACCATGAGTCACATTAAATCTGGTATTTCTAAGATTTTATCGTGATGTAGGCAATGTGATTTGCTTATTAACTTCTTAAGTCAACATCACCATCATATTTAAGAGTTAGACTCTGTCGGTGGAGCATTCGCGATTTATGCCTATCTTCTGCTAGTGCTTTGACTTCTTGATACGACATGACGTCAACTTTCTCCTAGGTACGTCGGTAGCTTCTTAAGTAGGTACCGTCATCATCATTTTTGAGAGCGTCGCTCTTGTCGGTGGAGTCTACGCTACTCTGCTCTGTTTTCTGCAGTCCTTGAACACCTGATACGTAGGGAAGTAGGTACCGTATCTACCTAATAATATAATTGGTATTCAGATATATGCCGCAAGCGTATCACATTTTATTTAACAAAACTACTCAACAGTCGGGTCTCCACTGTTTAAAGCAGTTCATGTACGGCTGCCCTTATTTCTTAAATCAGTAACTACCCTTACCTCTCTTAAACAGCGCCTCGCTAATAGTACCGAAGGCAGATTTGCTAGGATCGTCAGTGAAGCCGTGGATGAAGATGAACAATGGCTGATGCGGGTTGTATTCCCTGCCTTGAGGGATCTCTTGAGCGGCTTGGGTTATGTTGTAGGTTATGTTGACGGCACTGTGGAATAACCAAGGAATAACATAATGGTATCTACACACCAAAGCCGCCGGCTTTTTTGACAGCTGCCATTCGTATGACGTAAAGCCGCCGGCCTAGCCCGGCGGCATGCCGGCGGCTTTGGTGTGTAGGTAGATAGCATAAAGTTACATAAAGAAGAATAAGGAGGGTCAAAATACGAAGAAGAAAGAAGCGTGTTTGTATTGTAGCAAATGGAGGGAAGTGGCCTCTTTCATTTAGACAGAGAATTATAAAGTTTTCAAGGCTCTCTCATACGAAATTCTCACTCATTCAAATAACATCAAGTTGCCTTTTTTATTTTGACGAAAAATGACAAGGTTGACATTATGTATTATGTGTCAAAAACTTCCGCTTCACTATTATGCTGCAATTGTATGTATGCCTAATTTAACCTAATTTTAAGTGTGTATCCGAATTTGGCCTGGAGGGTTCCGCAGACCACAACACTCCTAAACCTGTTTTCTGTAGACCTTTTTTAGTTTAGACTTTATTATAGTGGATGAATCGCTAAACAATTAGCCATCAACAAATCCACCGATAAATCGATTAAACCGGTTGACGTTTATACTTAAGTATATCGAACGTCAACAGTCAACATTTCTTGCTAAAAATGGCTGTAACATACCTACCATTTAAAGAAAAAGACCAGTCGTTACGCCTCTTTCTCATTGGGGTAGAAAGAGACAACATCCATTTACTTGCTATGACTCAAACACACCTCTTTCGCTTCATCCACAGTCATACATTCTTAGTGATAGGTACCTAGGTACTTATATCAGATTACTTACTTAGAAATGAACCTAAGTGTAAGCTGATTAAGATCTGGCTCCGTCTCTCCTTTCACTTGCTCGTACGCAACGCCTGCTAATTTCTTTACTTTAGAACCTGAAAAAAGAAATTATGTATTAGTAACTTGGCATGAATAGAGACAAGAAAAATTGTTATTAAGTAAATATTCAAATATGTACAAGACTTTTTGTCTTAGAGCATATTAAATAATCCAAGCTTTTTGTCAACCATAAAATACCTAATATTCATTAACAGTTACAAATATAGGCCTTAACACACTATGGCGACATCACTAAGAGTAGATTCGCACTATGTCCGATTTGAATCCGATTCGAAATAGGTAACTACCCATATCCGACTTATTTCTACGGAATTAATCGGATCTGATTCGGATGGGACGTAGAGCGAAACCGCTCAAAGCGCTAGCACAATTGCGGTTGCAAAATAGTTGACATGAAAAATACGCAACCGAAAGTTGCTTGCTCTGCAATTTTTTCGCGTCCAAAACACACCGGATGCGTATGCGTTGCAAATGCGTAGACGTATGCGTACCTCTGAGTTGTAATATATGGAACTGTCACCGTTTGCGTCTACGTCTACGTTACGTCTACGCATACGCAACGTATACGCATCCGATGTGTTTGGCCTTAAGCGTCATGTTGTTGTTGTTGTTAGCCCATATATGTCCCCACCGAGGGGCACGAGCCTACTCTCATGCAGAGAGTGATTAAGCGTCATAATACAGCAAAATTAAAGAGGTGCGTCAAACTTGGTCCAAACATACTCACATTGACTAGACCCAATTCCAACAACAGCAACTTCAACCGGCTGCTTTATGTCAGCCACTTCCTTCTGAATTCCTTTGCTTATATCCTTGCCAACATTGCTCACGACGGCGCCTATACCTGTCTCGTTCTTACTTGCCTCCTCGCAACGAGAGGCGGTGAGAAGGCACGCTACGAAGAGCGGTAGAAGGTTTGATACCATTGCTGGGTCTTGGTTCTAAAAGTTAGAAAGGTATTTAGTGGTATAGGGTTAAGGAGGAAACAGTTGCTCAGACGGGTACAGTGACTCACCGTCGGTTTGTAAAGAAGGAAAAGAGATACATTCATCTCTTTTGCACTTTTCGGAAGCTTTTAGCATGCGCACGCGCAAGTCTAAAAGGGATGAACGTATCACTTTTCCTTCTTTACAAAACGATGGTGAGTTACTGTACCCGACTGAGCAACTGTTTCCTCCTTAACCATACATACATAAATACAGGCAGACCAACTTATCTGTGAAATGAACGGCGGCGCTAGTAATACAAAATTGTAATTCTACCAATCGCAGCAGTTCTGGGATTTGACATTTTCGTATTAGTGGCCGTAGTGCCAATAACAAGCCAGTTAGCGTAGTCGGTAGTGAGTCTGCCTATACGCACGGGTCGCGGGTTCCATCCCGCCGGTTAACAAACATTTTGTGTGATGAGCATAAATGTTTGTTCCGTGCCTTGTTATATATTTGTTACGGGCAATGTGATTAATTGGGCATTATGCATAATGCCCGGGCATTATGAATAATTACCAATATAAGCGGGCAATGTGATAAATACTATGCAATTAATCAAATTGCCCGGGCATTATGCATAATGCCCGTCACCTATTGGGCAGAGTGATAATAAACTTGTTTCAGTACTTTTTTTGTTTTACAATGAAACCTTGCCAAAGAACGCGACGTGGTAGAAATAAAGTTAATTAACCTTCTGACTAGTAACTACTTAAATAATAAATTACATTAATATTACTTTTATAAAGATCTCTGGCACGTGTAGATATTATATAAGGACCTTTATTAGCGCGTCAAGTCTTTTAATAACTATAGGTAAATGTTTAAATATTAAAATTAGTAAATGTTGCCAAACGACCTTCAGTTCTATCTGATTTATTTTTGATACCCACATCTATAACCTGTTTAGTATTATGACCTCTTCTCAGCCTGCATTTTCAATGTTTTGAATTGTATATGTTACGGGCAATGTGATTAATTGGGCATTATGCATAATGCCCGGCCTTATGAAAAATACCCAATATAAGCGGGCAATGTGATAAATACTATGCAATTAATCAAATTGCCCGGGCATTATGCATAATGCCCGTCACCTATTGGGCAGAGTGATAATAAACTTGTTTCAGTACTTTTTTTGTTTTACAATGAAACCTTATTTCACCTTAACCTAACTGAAAGTCAAATAAATGTGTAGGTATTATGAAACTTAAAATTCTCATCATTTCTTCATAGGTTAAGTTGGGTTTTAGTTTAGGTTAGGCCATTCTGGACTCTGATTGGTCAAAGGGTGACATGCGCTGGTTTCCCTAAAATACTTCCTAAATCCCTAAAATACTACTTCCCTAAAATATGTGGAAGGGGTTGATGGCTGGCACATGCGTGAAGAGTTGAGACCTGTGTGAAGGTGTTGCTGTGATGGCCGGGTCATGTACCTATGCGGATTCTATCAAGCTAAGCATTTCACTTTTCAGCTTCCCATTTACTTACCTATACCTTGTTCTGGATTCTGGATATTGCAAGGGCAAAAGAGAATGCTCATGAAGTATGGAACAAATACCAAAGCCCGGCGCAAACAAAATGTATCTCAGTATATTAGTATAAATGAGTAATGAAATGTCACATAGGGGCCATCTTCCAAATCGGTGGCTAAATGTCGAAAATTGCTTTTGGTATTTTCATAGGGGTTAATTTTTATGATTATTTTCCTAAATAAAACTAAGTAATATGTCATTATTTTATTGAGATTGACATACTATCGAAGCATTAGAGCAATTAGGTTAGGTGAGGTTTTAGGAAAAGTTAGATATCAAGTTAGGTTAGGTTTTAGGTTAGGTTAGGTGAGATTTTAAGTTAGGTCAAATAAGGTTTTAGATTAGGTTAGGTGACGTTTTGGGTAACCTAGGACCTCACCTAACCCTCATGTTACCTAACCTAACCTAACCTGATATCTAACCTTTCTTGAAACCACACTTAACCTTATTGCTTTAATGCTTCAATTGTATTGTTAATCTGAATAAAATAATGAGATATTACTTGGTATAAGAAAATAATTATAAAAATTAACCCCTACGAAAATACAAATAGCAATTTTTGACATTTAGCCACCGATTTGGACAATGGTTCTTATGCTACAGTTTATTACTCATTTAACTAATAAACTGAGATATTTTTCGTTTGCGCCGGGCCTGGGTATTTTTTGAGCATTCTCTTTTTTATTATTTGTTTATTGATTTAAGCTCTAATGAAATGTAAATTTTAATTTTTGTTTCTGCGTTTTAGCCTAAAAATTTGTAAAACTGAAATTGAAAAGATTAATTGTATTAAAGTACTTAATAACATAACATACGAGATGCCAAATTATTTTTCTATTCTACTTCAATAATCTTAGTTGCTTAAAATGCAAAAACCTAAATTCTACCTAAAGCAATGACCAAAAATTTCAAAAAAAATTGTCCACTAATATGTCTCTGACAACTACAATTTTAAAAATTTGGTGACTAGAATTATCGCAACCTACAATTATCAAGTTAACGGACTATTATTATCAAATTGCCCAATGGTCTTTGGGCATTATTCATAATGCCCGGGCAATGTGATAAATAGCACAGTTTTGATAGTAATTAATCACATTGCCCAATACAGCTGGGCATTATTCATAATGCCCGGGCATTATGCATACTGCCCGCATTAATCACATTGCCCGTAACATATTTATCTATATATTATGTTTATCAGTCAGTCCCTGATACCCATAGTACAGGATTTGCCTAGATTGGGGTCAGGTGACCGTGTGTGAAATGTCCACACTATAATATATACCCGGCCGTTTCACAGATAACTTGTGTACATACACTGTACATTAGGGTGTCCCGAAAATCTTTTTTTTTTCGATTTTCGATACACAGGACTCAAAAGTTGCGTAATTAGACATAGATTACGGTAAAAATAATTTAAAAAATATTTAAAAAGATCCTCAGGGCTCTACTGGCATTTTTATTTTGTGAAAATTCGAAAAAACAACCTTCTAGTCAATATCGCCTAATCTATGTTCTACTCATCAATCCCGTTCTATTTTGTTATTTTATCGTTAAAAATACCTTCTGCTATAATTTAGAAGCTCTGATAAGTTAATAACAGCGAAGAATTGGTTTGGGTCAAACTTACAAAATTCCTATAAAATTCATGCCTTGACTTGATTTTCAAATATGTGCTACTTCTATGACAAGAGAGTTGGGCTCATTTCTATTGCGATTTTGTTCCTATGAGCAGCGGCTCTGTACTTCTTTGTAATAAAATACGTGGTTTTAATAGGTATTTACATACAAAAATGAGTTCAAGACGAAGTGAAACTACATGTGTTTTTGGGGTTATATAAAGAACTTGACGATCGCCAATTACCTGTTATAAATTATATAAAGGACGTTATTACCTTGATATTATTTACTAAATATGATATATAACAACTAAGATCTATTGGTAAATCAGTGATTGAGTGAAACACTTTTGCTCACCCAGAAAAGTTATTTATTACATTACCATGTTATTCGACGACAGAGAGCATATTCGAGAGCTTGCTGTTCACAAAATATTAAAGGCTAGGAAAGCAGAAAAGAGCAATATTCGCGGGGTTTTTTAAGTACCAAAGCTTTACTTTAATGAGCAAGTTCATATTGACTTGATATTTTGGCAGAATGTGAGAGTCCCGCCCCACTGATTTCGCGAAAAATGCCCGGCGATGAACTGAGACTGAAGGCTAAAGGACACAGCCTCGATATTGCTGATTTTCTCTGTCGTACAGAATCTGTGGAAAGTTGTGAAAAGCTAGTGAAGAAGGCTTCTGAGAGTGTCACAGATGCTACAGATCAGGATGGGAAGATTAAAGTCACGCGCGGAAATGCCTAGTTTTTGGACACAAAATACCAGTCTCGTAATTAAAGTTAAGAAGTCATTTATAAGTATTTAAACTGATTAAAACTTTAAAATGTCTCATTTTGTATTGATAAACTGAATAAAAATCTTAAAATTATTGTGTTTGTATGATTTATGGATTTTGTTCAATACCTCTAAAAATGGCAAATTTCTAAAACTTCTCGGGCCGGTAGAGGCCTCCAAAAGATAGATATTTAATTGATTTGTTTTGTATTCGTAATCTATGCATTAATACGCAACTTTTAATACCTCTTGCGTAGCTGTAAGTCTAAAAAAATGTTTTTCCATACATTGACGGGACACCCTACTGTACATACATATCTGTCACGAATCTTTCCCATTGGGGTAGGCAGAGACCACTGCCCTCCACCTTCGATCCAAGCACACTTCTTTCGCTTCATCCACATCCATCAGTCTCCTCATACATGTACCTGCGTCGGTTTAGTGTACCTACTCTTGACTTTCTTGGTCTGTATTTCTAATTCTTATGTCTAATAATAAATACTTAAGACTATTATTTTCAAAAAGGGTACCTACCTAGCTAACTTAGAAATTAATTATTCGCACTACATATATACCTACCTACCTATCTTTTTTGTTACTACTAAAACGTCGACATCCGAAAATCATTAATTTTGTACAATTTATGTATTCATTCTATTAGCATTTAAATTAAAGTACGACTCTAATTATTATTTGATAGTTTTTTTTTACATTTTATCGGCCAAAATAGACATGATCATTTATAAAAACGCAACGAGTTTTTATTTCATTATTTTGATATATTTATCATTTCGTAAACTTATGCTTACGACCGGGGTGTTTCGCTACTTACAGATAAAACTTAACTGACAGATAAACCTATGTCTATTTCATAAAACATAGCGTTTAAGACAGTGACAGGTATAAAATACCTGTCAGTTAAAATTTATCTATAAGTAGTCACACGGGCCCAAAAAAAACTAATTTAAAAAGGTCTTTAAGGCAGTTGGTGATAGTGATAGCTAAGTATAACCTCACTCCCTTTGCTATTCAAACATTTGCCCACTGGACCCTAATCATACTTAATTAAATTCGCTTTCCGTTAGCAAAATGTAGTTTGACAAGCCACGTTAGAACAGGAAAAGTAATTTGTATAAAATTAAATAATTAAATACCTACGTTTCAAGTTATTTACTTTTTAAATACTTATATTTAAACAGATGGTATTTGGCATAAGAATTAATCAAAAATTTGGTTAAGGTAGCAACAAGGGGCGGTAGGCTTTTTTTTCTATATTTGTTCAGGTGAAAATACCTAGATAGATACGTAGATAATTTTCGCGTGGAAGAAAACCTGACATGACGTCAAAACCGCGCGTGTATAAGACCATGTGCTTTTTCCTTAAATCCTTGGGGTACTATTTATGTAATGCAAGGTACAATTTAGTACTATTTAGGTACTATTTTTTAAGATAAGTTACTTTAATATTCGGAGACAAAAAAAAATTACACCCGCCATTCAGACGGACAGAAATTTTGGTAAATACTTATATGAAAATGAAAAGCGTTTATTCAAAAATAGGCAAAATTCATTACACTTTTTTGATGTCACTTTTTTGATCTAAAACTACTGCCGATTCACTACCTGTATAGCCGAGAGGAAGAAAACGGCAAGAAACCTTCGGCACAGGGCCCTACGTTATGTCCAATGTATCTTTTTTTTTTTTTTATAGTTTTATATACTAAGTAAGTAAATAATTTAAAGTCTACCTACACTGATCGGACCGCGGCCTGTCAGGAAGGAAAAAATACGTCGTCATGACAACGTGTGTGAACAAATCTATAGAAAATGTATGGAATGATATTTTTTCCTTGACACGTCCTTTATTCTCAGTTCAATTTCATGATAAAATTAAATAAAACAAAAACATCAAACAAAAAGAAAATAAAATAGCAACCTTAAGCTATTTTTTTTTTATAAAAAACAATAATACAAGAAACTTGGAAAATGCAGGACAGAGATAGAACTGAGAAAAGGACTCCACTCAGCATATGTCATGTCACTATACAATGACATGACGCTGATTTTCAGTGGAGCCAGGATATGTATTTTTCCTCGAGTAGGGTGGTGACAAGTGTATCGAAAGATTGTCAATCGATGGAAAATCAATTGTGGAATGTATAACGTAGAGCCCTGTGCCGAAGGTTTCTTGCCGTTTTCTTCCTCTCGGCTATACCTACACTCTGGTAGTGGTGATTGGTGAAAACTTTACTGGCAGATATATCGTTCTATTGTTAATCTAATCATAGGTTTTAAGTTAGTGCTGTTTGTTTTCCATAATAAATAAATAAATAGAAACATCAAAAAGGTAGCGAATTAATTACCCTAATCGGTTTCTTTATATTTTTTATCTGTTTTTATTTCCTATAAGTAGTTCGTTTACATTGAGGAAAAAAACTTTATAGTACCGGTTCACCTAAGTAGAACTTTTAAGGTTAACTTAAACTTGAGGTCAGGTCCTTATGAGAACATTAACTTTTTTTTAAATGACAAATACCAACTGTGTATTCTGCCAATGTCAAGGTTATAAGTTCCCTCATACTTAAGTAGAGTGCTTTTCACGAAAGAAGTCCCCCGGATATTTTTGGAACTAAACTTGACAGGTCTATTTTCCCTATTTTCTGACCTTTTCCCTGATAGTAGGTAGAAAACCCCTTACTTATCATAATAAAAATAGACTTTTTACATAACAGAAATATAGCTAAGTAGACATTTTTATCAAAATATATACCAACCTACTCATGGAATGACAAGAACAGTCGAAATATGCAGGAAATAATATTATTTTACAAATTAAATAAACATAATATAGGTAGATGTTGTACTCATGAATGGCAACATTATCAATTTTGACATGAAATACAGCGCCGCGGCTAGGGGACTTCTTTCGTGAAATGGACTCTACTGTATATTAAAACGTAATGAAAAAATCATAAGTAGGTAGTTAAAAAAGTAAGTACCTACTTTATGAAACTTTTTGGCAGAATTTAAAAAAAAGTTTTTTGTACAGCTTTTTTTTAAAGTAAAATATTTTTGCTGAAATCAAATATTTAATTTGTTACATTAAAAATCAAATTCAAACAATTTAAAATATTAACCAAATATTTTTTTTCAGAAATAAAGTAAGAAAAGCGATCAGCGAGCATTTTGTTTTTTTTTTTTTTTTATATAGGTATTAGGCAATATTGATGAAAGTTAGTTTTCAATTTACCTAATAAAAGACCTTTATTTCAAAAAACTATTAAATAAATGACTGCTCTTTAAAAAAAAACAGTAAAATATTTTTTTCTTAATACACCAAAGAAAAAAAAAGAAAATTTTGTAAAAAAAATAATTAAAAAAAATAAAAACTTACATGTTTCCTATAAAAAAAAAAACCGCCCAAATATTAAGGGCAAGCACACACTAGCGTCACCTCCGCGTCTCGTTTACAAAATGACCGGTCGTGTGACACTGACCCTGCTGTTATAAAGAGATGTCGCGAGGTAGGCTTACTAGTACCCCTACTATAGGCGTTAGTTTTTTTTTATAGCTTATGTAGTGCCTATGCTAGTAAAACCCGGCCATGCGAGACAGATTAAGCACGAGGAAGTGTCAAAAAGGCCAATATGGGGAGGTTCTCTGGTCTATCTCAAAATAAAAAAAACACCGGCCAGGGGCGAGATGGACTAGGTATGAAGAGGACTTCCGTACTGTTTTATTGAAATGGCCAAAATAATCTCGGTATCTTGATAAGCTTGGGTATTTATTTGTGAATGTCAAAAGAAAAAGTTTCGAAAATAAAATGTCAAAATAGAAAAACGTCTCTTATGCTATCTACACACTAAAGCCGCCGGCATGCCGCCGGTCTAGGTCGGCGGTTTTACGTCATACGAATGACAGCTGTCAAAAAAGCCGGTGGCTTTGGCGTGTAGATACCATTAACGTAAATAAGTATTTATTTTATTCCATTTTTGGTATTTTTATAACGGAATATAAATACATCCTATTTCCATATTGACAGAATGTAATCTTTATAGTATCATCCTATGGTAGAGTTACAATGATGTCAATTAACCTACGTCTATGGTAGTTACAACGAGTGTTTGTTAGTTATTTGTAATTATCTAAGTATTAGTTTAATTGTAAACTAAGTAGTATAAAGTAACATTTAAACTGGCTGTTATTAAAAACGCGTTTAAAAAAAAAAGTATCTATGTTGGGTCCCGTTTTGAATCTGACTTTATATTGCAACGTAATTAATGGTAGGTACTTATTTATTTATTTATTGTTGGTTTGCCAACAGGTAAAACAACCAAAAAAGAATACAATAGTACATGTGTAGAAATAGAAACTAATCGTCTACCCAATTATAGGCAAACACCGCAAACGTTATTTACTTACAGCGAACGAGCGCATGCTGACTCTTTACAATATTGATACTTAATTAATAATAGTTATAAGTATTAAGTAAGTAGGTATTGTTATTTGCTAAGATTCAAGGACTCATGCAAAAGGGACATGGAATCCTTCAACATTGATCCTAGTTCATGGGAAAAACGCGCCGAAATGAGACCCGAATGGCGCTGCGACATATCCAGAGGAATGACTGTGCATGACGAAGCCTGGCTAGAAACTTTAAGGCAGAAAAGGCTTCGGCGCATCTTGCCCCCTCTCCCAGATTCTCAGTTCATTTGTAACAGATGTGGCAAAAGATGCCGCGCTGCTATTGGACTTTATAGCCACCAGAGACGTTGTACAGCCACTACCAGCCGGGCTGGGAATTAACGCTGCAACAATCATCTGTCAAGATATGTCGTGGCCAATGATGATTGTTATTTTATTACTAAATTTAACTGTAAAGTTATGTTACCGTATGTCATTATTTTAGTGTTTCTTTTTCATTAGCTAACAGAAAGGGCTACGACATAATTAAATACTTAGGTACTATCAAAGAATTAAATAAATAGTAATATACTTAACTATCAAAGAATTATTAAATGTTGCCGCTAAATTCGCCTTCCCATCCATGTTCCAATACCTAGGCACTGTAGGTCAACCTAGATTAAAAACGAAGGTACCTATGGTACTTATATCGAGATAAGACGTCAAACTGTTAATAATTTACTAGTTAGCTATATTTTTTTTGTGAAAAGAAACACTATTTAAATTGAAAAGTAAAAAGTGTACTTGCACGCAGCTATATCGGGCTTCTAATAAACTAATTTAAATAAATAAAACATAAAATAAGTAATAATAATAAGATTTATAAATGAGTTCAAGTATTTATTTTAAAATATAAAAACGAATAGGTAGAAAAATCTTCGTTTCTTATTTAAAAAATAAAACCTAATAGAACCTAGAATAAAACAATGATTTTTTTTTAACTAGAAACTAGTGGCTGCCCGCGACTTCATTCGCATTAATCGTCATATCTTGGAAATAAAATGTACCTCTATTACGTTGAAATAATATACCTACTTAACCGGCAGAAGTTTTAGATCAAAAAAGTCTAATGAATACAATACAATACAATACAAATATTCTTTATTGCACAAAAGATATAAGGTACAGACACAAACAAGAATATAAGAAGCAACAGACGGCCTTATTGCTAGGTAGCAATATCTTCCTTAGGCAACCTTAGGGTAAGAAATAGCGAGAAATGGGTAATGGTTGCGGGTTGTGCAAAAAATACAGAATGCAATAAATGAATGAATGAATTTTGCCTATTTTTGAATAAAACACTTTTCATTTTCATTTATATGTTATTCTGATGTGCAGGATATTTTAAAACATCAAGTTTGCGTAAAAGACTAAGAAACATTCTCCCATCCATCTACCTATCCATCCATCTGCACAAACAATGACATTTATAATATTATTTATATATTACAGTCGCAAAAACAAATTATAAATTTATTCACACAATGTTGTGGTCGCTATCAAACTGGATTAACAACTTACAAGTAGCTATGTAGTACTTAACTACTTTAATTCTAAGAATGAAGTGGTTTTATTGTTTAGTGTCGCTTAACTTAATGTACCTCCATGCTTAATGGTATCTACACACCAAAGCCGCCGGCTTTTTTGACAGCTGCCATTCGTATGACGTAAAGCCGCCGGCCTAGTCCGGCAGCATGCGGGCGGCTTTGGTGTGTAGATAGCATAATATAGGTAAATTCCAAAAATATTATAATAAACTTGAGGCTGACGCTGTACGCATTCGTCTGATCTTAGAAAAAAATAAAAAATATTGAATATATATTTTTTAATAACTTCTCTTTTCTTTTGTCTCTTTGTACTATCTTCTTGCAATAAACTATGTTGTTAGCCCATATATGTATGTCCCCACCGAGGGGCACGAGCCTACTCTCATACAGAGAGTGATTAGGCCGTAATCCACCACGCTGGCCAAGTGCGGGTTTGGCGGATTTCACATACACCTTCGAATTTCTTCTCTGGTGTATGCAGGTTTCCTCACGATCTACATAGTTATTATTTCTTTAAACAAAGCTCTTGAACTTGACTTTCCTTATTTTATATCACTTTGTCCTTGATATTCATACAATCAACGCAATATTATTTCTCAGAATTGTTTTTGACCTTTCACTTACATAAACAAAAAACTTAATTTCGAATCATGTTTACTAAGAAATTAATATGCAGGGTCGAGTATTAACACGTTCCGAGCGGCACAGATTTATCTGTACATTCCATTACTGCGTTACGGGTCATTTTAAACCTTGTACTATACAAGAGGTTGTGGCGGCACGAGGCATATTAAACCCCACTTCCCGTAAGAGACAAAAATCCTCTTTTTGGGGCCAAAAAAGACGTAGAGGACGACTTTTGGTCGTGATTATTATTAACATTGAAATAATCTATCTAAATCTGCCGCCGCCCGTGGTTAGATTAATTAGTTTAGTTTCTATAGATAAAAAAAAATGTGGGGTCTAATATATCCCGTATCGCACTGAAGAATGGCAGGTTTACATATTATTTAGTGATGGGAAAAAAATATCGATTTTTTTAAATTGTATTCCTTTTATTGGTGTTTTTCATTGAAACATGGTAGGCAATAATCACTGGCAACACGCACTGCTTAAAGACTTTTCGTCTTTACGTCTTGAGACACTGCGGTATTTTGGACGAGAAAATGTTCCGTAGCTTCCCAAACGCTCCCCAGCCGAGCTGGATTCGTCGAGGCACCTCCTTCTCAAAGTTGAACCTACCTAACTGGACTGTTTGTCCTAGGTAAACGTACTGGTCAACAACTTCGAGCGCAGAGCTTTCTACTCTTACTGAAGTGGGTGCGACATGAGAGTTCGACATAATTTTCGTCTTCTCCATGTTCATTTTAAGACCCACTTGTTGAGAGGCTCTGCTGAGGTCATCGAGCATTTTTCCGAGGTCTTCCAGGGTTTCAGCCATGACTACGACATCATTTGTCACTTTGTTGCGTGCGCAGCATTGAATGCGTTGCACAACACTAACCGCATGAAGCTAGCGTGAAGTGCGGTACGAGGTGCGTTGGGATACGAGGTGTTCGCAACCTCGTTCCGCACTGTGTTAGTATATTATTTGTTCAGTGCGGCACGAGGTCTAACAAACCCGGCGTTAAGGTTGATGTACCATGGAACTAGAAATCAATAGCACATCACAAACTTATAGTTATCTCTCTCCTACTCTGAACCAAATGGAAGTTATGCCTCCCGCACGACAGAGAAGTTCAAGTTTTTTCTTACCGCTACAAAGACGAGACACGGACAGGGTGTTTTAAGCCCTGTTTCGCACTGAACGTGTTAATAACATTGTAAAGACCTTGTTTTAATTATAATATTTTAAACATACACTTCTGGACACCTAAACCGAGCCACCTAGTATGATTGGTTTCTATCGCCCATATCTTAAAAAAAACATTTGAATGACCAAAAAGTTTTTATGCAGTTTTGTAGTTGATAAGTTTATCGTCTAGTTGATGTGCATTTCGTTCTAAATTTGAATGTGTAATCGCAAAAAACAAAGGATGAGCAGTAGTTGTTCATTACGTACAATCCCATAACAACACTAAAACTTTAAAATACGAGCTTTAATTAGTGATTCTTTTGTTACTGTGGATTGAAAAAGTTCTGTTAGTGGTTATCGTTAATTTTTATACTGTTTTCATGTAAAAAATATGGATACTTTGCCTAAAGTGGCTGGTCAACCTGTGGCGCTCCTTTAGTTTGGTTTAAGCCAGAGAAACTTCACCTACTTCGGTTCAGATCCAGGAATAGCTTCGAGACCTCCATGGAGTAAATGTTAGTGCTCGTACTGTGAGAAGAAGGCTTGTAGAAGGTGGATTAAGACCGCATTAGCCAGCCTATGGGCCCAAACTAGAGCGAACTCATCGAATGTCGCGCTTTAAGTTTGCGCGCCAACATTCACGCTGGATGCAAAGACAATGGGGTCAGGTGCTTTTTACTGATGAGACAAAAATCATGTTTTATGGCAATAATGGAAGAAGAAAGGTCTATCGAAGGCAGGGAGATGTTTTGTACAATGTTGCATAGAAGAGTGAGTAAGTAATGGCAGTAGGTCGTGGATCATCTGGCGTGGCATTTCCGCAGAAGGCAAAACTGCTTTTGAGTTTGTGTCTGGGCCTCGGATGTCATCTCTAAATGCTGACCGCTGTATACGCCAATGTTTGGAGCTTCATGTAGTACTTTATGCCAAATTTCCAGGCTCAGACTTCATTTTTATACAGGGTAACGCCAGAGCACACAAATCATGAAAGCGTCGCAAATTTGATACAAGACCACAATATTACTGTAATTGATTGGCCATCCAGAAGTCCCTACATAAATTCGACCGAGCAATTATGGGACGAGTTGAAAAGACGTGTTCGGTCTCGTCATCCAGCCCCAAAAACAATACGGAAGCTAAAAATTGCAATTAAAGAAGAATGTGAAAACACTCGTCAATATGCAATTTTTACACTCATAAATTCGATGCCAAATCGCATGAATGCCATTATTAATGCTTTGGGAGGCCATACAAGATATGAAATAAGGCAATACAATTAATTAATTAAAAGATTTTTTGTTTAAAACCATCTTTTTCTTTAAAATTCCAACAAATGACATTTTCAGTTGTTAAGCCAAATCAACACTCAGGTTGACTCGGGTCATTAACTCATTTTTTAAGTTCAAATTTAGAACGAAATGCACATCAACTATGCGATAAACCTTACAGCTACATAACTGCATAAAAACTTTTTGGTCATTCATATGTTTTTTTTAAGATATGGGCGATAGAAAGCAATCATACGTGGTGGCTCGGTTTAGGTGTCCAGAAGTGTATTAAAATTAAAACGCCTGCTGAATAATTTTGAGCAAAACTTAATAGCACCAGCTAGAGGTTTCCAGTGCCATCTTCTTTCTCACGCATTTATCGTCATATCTTGGAAGATTAACATAATATTTAAATATATTATAGCCTATGTGTTATTCTGATGTGCAAGCTACAATATTGCCAAGTTTCATGAAAATCTATTCAGTAGTTTTTGCGTGAAAGAGTAACAAACATCCGTCAATCCATCGGCACAAATATTGACATTTATAATATGAGTAGGAAGGTATAAGTTATTTAAAATACTTAGGTACTTAAATAAACAGAATTTATTTATTTAACAGTTTATTGTATGATGATAGTAAGTACATAGAGACAGAAAAAAAGAGAAGTTAAACAAAAGGTACAGCATATTTCTAAAAGAAATTTCTTCCTGCAGACCCCACAGAGAGAGAAGTTATAGCAAGAAGGCAGGATATATAGTCATTTAACCTACAATAAACAAATAAATATATTAGTATTACCTACACATTATATTCGATAAATACACATACATAAATAATATAATAAGAATTTGTATGACGTCAAACTGCGGTTACAATTATTTACATTGTAGTCATGTCTTGTATATCCTGGATTTTAAAAATATTACTCACTTTATGAAATAAATTAGGTTTTTTGTTATGCGTGCCGTGCATATGAATTTAATGTGACAAAAAAGTTGTATCTTGTTTTTTGGGGTCCGTATGATGTCATAAACTAGCTTGCGCTCCATCACCGTACAGTCACAAGCAAAATATATCTACACAGTCACATTTTCAAAGAAAGTTGTTCAATAATACAACCAACAATCAACAATCATTGAACAAATTGACTAAAATATATTTTTGAAGCGACGAAAGTTGGGATACCTTGAAAATGTGACAGTGTATGCATATTATTGCTCGTGACTGTACCTACTCTACATTCAGTTCAAAAGTGTATTATTAGCACTGTAGTTTTACCACAGTTACTATAAGAGAGCCCTTTGCGCAGTGTGATATGTATGACAGGCAAACTGAATCTGTTCTTCATCATTATGGTCTAACTACTCACATCCCGTCCCGTGGCCCGTCATGAGGGAAAACAATGCGTCGTCATGACAACGTGTGTGAACGAATCCATAGAAAATAATGGAATGGTATTTTTTCCTTGACACGTCCCGGACAGGTTGTCATGACGACGTATTGTTGTCTCTCCTGACGGGCCACGGCCCGAACACGTCACGGGCACACCCGGATCTGTGTAGATAGAATTATCTTTTATGTTCGTAGCAAGTGGAGGGGAGTGGTCTCTGCCTACCCCGATGGGAGAGAGGTATGAAGTATGTAGTTAGTTGTTTAAGATATTGTTCATTTAATAAAAGTTAACTTAAATGTGTATTATTCTTACATTTATTTATACTTAATTATTACAATTAAAGGCACTATAATCTATTCGACATTGCACGTAATTATTAATACTTACAATGAAATGCACTTTTCTTACGAAACGCAGTAGACGGTTGGCCCGCGGTTTGTTCCACAACCGCAACGAAACCGCTAGTGCGTAGGTTCCTTAATTTTTAGAGCGGTTGCGAACTACGTCCGATCTGAATCCGAGATGTATAATGAGATGTATATCGGATCGGAATCGGATCGAATGTATTGCGTAACCGATTTTACAATCAAATACTTATAACAATGTACTTAGATATGTACCTAATATCTACGATAAACGTTAAAAAATAACATAATAATGGCACTTTTTGTGAATGTACCTACTTATTTATTACTTGATTTACATTATGAAACTAGTTGCATTAAATTAGTTACACGAAATCAGTTGCACGAAATTAGTTGCACGAAATTAGTTACATGAAATTAGTTGCACGAAATTAGTTTCATGACATGAGTTTCACGTAGGTACTTTCACCGTAAAACTATGATGAAATAACCGTCATGAAACTAGTATGCATGACACTAGTTTCGTAGTGTAAATCCAGCTTTATATCTAGGGTACCTAGTGCATTAGGCAAGGACTTCCCTAGGTAACGGATCAGCTCGAAGTTGTCGTAGTGTCCTCCGACATGATAACCGACGGGAGCCGAGCCGAGGGAACCCTAAAACCCGTTCTACTTTTACTGGGGTCTCGCGTCTGGAAAGAAAAAAATACTTGTTAGGCCAACTGTTCACGAAACGGCGGCCGTACACTTGAAGACAACATGGCCGTGGCCCGTGAGGTAGTCAGCGCGCGTAACGCTGCAAACTGCGTACAGTGAGCGAAAACTAGCTGACTGTGGACACTCCATTTCAAATATATGGAAGGGCGTACTAAATCGATACGCCGCAAACTAGTCAGCCGCTAACAATTTGCCTACTGGGGTCACGGCCTACGGCAAGGAATAAATGACTATCTATAGTTCAATACTCAATCATTTATTGCACTCCACAGGCTTCAAGCAGTCAGGTCTCAACTTGAAGCAGTCCGTGTACGGCTGCCATACGGCCGGCCCGCATACGCACTTTTTTGTCATTTGACGATTGCAAGACGAAACCTCGTTGAAACAATGACATCTATGTCTATGAAGCCGCATCGTCGCGTCTGCCGCTTCGTGGACAAATATTTAATTGTTTCTACGCAAGGTGCAATCAAACATGCGGTTAAATGGACGAAGGCCCCAGCTATAGATAAAATTTAACTGACAGATAAACCTATGTCTATTTCATAAAACATGACGTTTTAGACAGAGATAGGTATAAAATATCTGTCAGATAAATTTTATCTGTGGATGGTTAAACGAGCCCTAAGTGTGCGTAAGTGTGCATTAAGTATTGGGGAGGTAGCTACAAATATAATATAAACAGTGCCTTTGTTATTCAAAAAAGAGCTATCCGAATGATGGCGCGTATTCCCCCTTGGGAATCGTGTAGAGATTACTTTGTTAAGTTTAAAATATTAACTGTGCCTAGCCTTTACATTTTTATTGTTTTACAAGATGTAGTAAAAAATAGAATCCGATTTGAAACAATAGATGAAAGAAACAATAGACTTAGAACTAGGAGAAAAGATTTAACTTCAAAACTTCATCCAAATTTAGAAATAGTTAAACACTGCCCCATGTACCAAGCCGTCCTACTGTTTAATAAATTACCAAATGATTTAAAAGAAATAGATAGCCTTAATATGTTTAAAAATAAATTAAAGAACTTTTTATTAAGTAAGAATTGTTATTCTATTGCAGATTTTTTAAGTGATTGTTAATTTTTTTAAGTTATATTCTTTTTTATCCCTGTAAATGATCTCAAAAAAAGTTCCTACTTAATTATTAGTTTGTAAGTTAGCTGTTACTAGCATTTTTTCGCACACAGTGTTTATTTGTACTGTTTTTGAAAATAAATGTCTTATGTCTTATGTCTTATGTGTAGTAGGTATAATATTATCTATAGCATGTTATTATGGATATACTTGTTCTAGATGAGATGTCATTGGCAATTTAATTCTTTATGTTGTCTACATATTATGTGCTATTGGATATAGTTAATAAATAAATAAATTTAGCATTTCTACGGAAGACCGCTAATCCTCACCTAAAAAATATATGATGTTCAACGCTACACTTCCAGAGTTTCTTACAGGCTCTTGTACAAGGCAGCTTGAAGCCGAGATGTGTCTCAAACTCATCAAACTCGCTGGCTCTCAGTCTGAGGGTGTAGGAGCGCTTGTTGTAGCTGATCTTGAGGATCTTGGCCCAGGGGAAGCGGTTCATTAGGGTGCTGGAACAAAGGGGAGAAATACATTATTAGCTTTATTGAGATCAAATCAAATCAAAATAATCTTCATTTCATAGGATTTTTACATCACATGAAACGTTTGTTTTATTGAAGCATTCAACAACAACAAGCATCATCAGCACCAACTAACATTAGCTAGATTTGCAAGGGCGCAGTTATCCGAATCCATCAGAAATGTGTAATAAAGAACCATCCGAGAACTATATGGTAATTTTATCGTGTAATGCGTAACCGTTCTAACATTAAATATGATGATGATAAGAGAAAGTTGATCACTTTCGTGGACAGATTACGTTCCTTGATTTTCACCATCTTGCGTCTCCACAAAAGATCCCAACAAGTCACAAACTCATCAAGCCTCAACTTCCATCCCTTACTCACCCGTCCCTATAAACAGAGATGCCATTAGCACAAACAGCCAGCACGATGTCCACATCTTCAGAGTCTCTCGCGCAATGCAGCTCAGCGCCGTACAACGAGAGTTTCTTCGCGTTTTCTAGGTAGTTCAGTTCGGCTTCCGCTGGGGTTTGACCTCTGTGGAATATGCAATCTTTATTGATCTTGATGGTTAGATTTATGCAAAAATCTCTGACTCCTATCCTCCTAATACCAGTCTCCTCTGTGAAATAAAGGTCTACTGTAATATCCGTTTTTGACGTTTCTGTTTTCAGATGTTAATTTCAATCAAATGAGAGCAAGCCCCAAACTTTTTGTTCAAATCTCAAAAGACATCGTTTTTGGTGGGTTTTGGTGGGCGAAATAGTAATATACGTTGAGGCTTAGTATATGCCATCATTCGTCTCTATTCATGGTATGCAATATTTGTTTGTGTCCCACTGGTGGACAAAGGCCTGGACAAAAGCATTCTTCCATCTTTCCCTTTTTCTACTTCAAGTAAGCATCCAGATCGTCGTACAACCTAGGCCTACTTTAACTTCTGTGGCCGTCGAGCAACCAGCTGGCAGATATCTTGGCCAATCAATCCGGATGCAAGACAGTCAAGACAAGACTCACCTATGCTTAATATAAAGCTCTCGAATTTTCTCTTCCAATTCCTGATCCAGCACATTCAGCGGCGCCACCCGATGTTCAGTCAGTAAAGCTGGGTTCATATGCTGCTCCTCGAAGTCTCCCAGCTCAGCCTGCAGGATGTAGGACGCGAGGAGCGCGTATGTTATTGTGGAACAGGATAGGCGGCCTGAAAATAAAATGTACGCATTTTGTTGAATTGATGTGTATATCAATACTGCTTTATCATCTGTCAAGATGCCGTGGCCAATGAACATGATGTCATAACTTCATAGGTCTTAGATCAAGTATAAAAGCCAAGGCGAACGTATCTCGATCAAATCGGGGACTTGATAAAGAACAGCCAAGTCAAGAATAAAGAAGTGTGTTTGGATCATAGCAAGGAGAGGGAAGTGGTGTCTGCCTACCCCGATGGGAAAGAGGCGTGACAGATATGTATGTATGAGATGTCATATTTTGATTTTGTGCTGTATTGTGTGTGTTGAAAAAATGTGTGTCTATGTCTCTATTAGACCCGCCAAAAAAGTTTGTGCTGAATGTAATTTTTTTGGGTTTGCTCTTCCTAGTGTTTACCTTCCATAAGGTCCCTCCTGACAGCAAGCCCGAGCTGGTACCTGGTGACGTCATCGCGTAGTTCTGATGGCTGTGGTGGGTAGAACTTCACTGCTAGGCGGACGTCCCAAGGTTCGTCTGGAATTGTTTCATTGAGTTTTGAGTTGTTTTAATGTTTTTCTGGATATAGAGGTAAATGGAGTGTCTTTTTATTTTAGACAGGATTTTGATTTGGAAGGTAAGTACTTACATATATTATTTTTAGAATGTTCTTCATTATAGGCACCTAGTTTTTTTCGGTCATTATCAAATTATCTGCTACTTCCTAAGAACTACAGATTCGTTTTGGCTTTTGATATGGATTTACATTAGACCTACCATCGAATTGTATTTCAAATCCAACGTCAAAATGAATGATCCCTTGTGATCCCACAACTGCTAACACAGAAAGCCCCATATTCTAACTAAAGGCTGAAACACACCGGATGCGTATGCGTAACGTAGACGTAAGCACGGCGTAGCCACGCGCGTAGTTACGGTGTAACCCGATGTGACACCAGGCTACGCCTCACGCCGACGTGTACGTCTACGTTATGCAAGCGGTGTGTCCTGTCTCATACGGTTCCATACATTACAACTCATTGGTACGCATACGTCTACGCATACGTCTACGCATACGCAACGCATACGCATCCGGTGTGTTTTGGCCTTTAAGGTTTAAATACATATACTCACTTCTAAAAGTCTTCGAAAGTCTCCGACCAAGATCGACCCAGACCCTCGGGTCGCCGCGCTGTGCGTGAAGTAGACCAAAGTAGTCCTTCTCCAGTAGGTCTAGAGATTCGCACACTTTATCTAGCAGGTCACCGCCGTTGGCTTTGTGCTGGAATTAGAGAAGATTTATTAGATGCTTTTGTGTTTTATCTAAGCACTTGTTGTTGCAGCAGTTTGTTATGAAATCGCAGGAGAAACTAGTGGTCTCTGCCTACCCCAATGGGAAAGAGGCGGTCAGAGATGAAAGTAGGTATGAAAATTCAAATCAAAATAAAGGAAGTTCTAAATTCAAATTCTGATGAACGATAGTAATCTAATAAATTGATGTAGGTACATGGAAATTATCATTCGTTTATATTCGGAAATGCGATGATTGCCGATGTGCATTTTATTTATTTTCGCTTTTTACTGTAGCAAACTATCAAATCAATGCTGTTATGGTAAGCACTTTCGACTGAAGTTAGATAGGTATATATACATTCCACAATCGATATTTCCAGTCGATGGACCTTCTTTCGAAACACTTGTCACCACCCTAATGCTGTCTCACAGTGCTGTCTACACACCAAAGCCGCCGGCATATCGCCGGGCTAGGCCGGCGGCTTTACGTCATACGAATGACAGCTGTCAAAAAGCCGGCGGCTTTGGTGTGTAGACAGCATAAAGGTGGAGAAATGTACGTACTTATTTACCTTGCTAAGTTTTCTTCCACACAGAAATTACGTATTTTCACCTGTTCAAATAAGTATAGGAAAAAACCAACCATCCTTTGTACCTCAGAGGTGACTAAATACAATTTTCTTTTCAAAATTCTAATGCCAAATACCATCTGTTTAAATACTATCTAAGTATTGACTTGTTTTCCGTTTTTTTTTAGTATAGCAACATGACGTAAGTTTATTCAAAGAAATATTTACAATAATGGGAACAATAAAACATAATGAATACCTACTTAGCTAGCCAACTTAAGACTAAAACTACTTACATTATTTAAACTAACTTAAAACTACTTAAATCTAATCAAAGACGCCGCCCCGAATCCTACCTGCTGCAAAAGTGCCCATTACCGTTTTACATTCTCAGTTTTCCGTAAAATAAATAGCAAATAGCTATTGCTGTCTACCGGCCCTTACTGCGGCAGTAAATCATTAAGATTTACAGCCTGTGAGTGATTTCATTACGAACTCTATTTTATCTGAAATAACTTTATTTATACTTGGAACAGTTCATCTGTTTTGAAGTGCGTTTGCTGCTGTATTACCTACCTACGTCATTTGTTACCGCTTTGTTACCAACATCAAATAAAGGTAGGTAGCTCGATCAAATAGGGAACTTGAGAAAGAAAGGCAAAATCAAGAGTTCGGTTTATGCTGTCTATACACCAAAGCTGCCGGCATGCCGCCGGCTTTTTGACAGCTGCCATTCGTATGACGAAAACCCGCCGACCTAGCCCGGCGGCATGCCGGCGGCTTTGGTGTGTAGATAGCATTAAGTACCTATTTGGTTTAAGTACCTACCTATATACTTAAACCGACGACGTGTACTGTATAAGGCGACTGATGAATAAAGCGAAAGAAGTATGTTTGAATTGTAGCAAGTGGAGGAAAATCTGCTCATTCAATAATTTTTATCCAATAAAAAACGGATTGAAACAAGACGAGTGGAAAACAAGTCTATAATTTTGGCTGTAATTTAATCACAATACATATTACCTACGTTTGCACCGCAAAGGCGGCCGAACCGCTAATCCATAAAATTCAACCCTGTCAATTACCGTTATACCTACATCAACATCAATATTTATATGCTCTCCATCCAGCAGTTCGATGCGCACGCGCCGCGATCCCCCCGCGCCCCGCGACATCTTCATCCCCTCCTCGGACGCGAGGCGGCGGAGACTCTCGCGCATTATACCACCTGCAAAATTGAAGAGCAAATAGGTAAGTAGTTTAATAAAAATCTATAAGAGAGCAAAGATACTGGGTCATCTGACACGACAAAGTAAAAAACATCATGAAAGGAAAAGAATAAAGTAAACGGAAGAGAGAGACCACATAGATCACGGGTGGCCAACTTTATTAGACCCAAGATCTCCTATTTATACTATTGAATCCCTGTGCGATCTACCAATTACATACTTATTGAAATCTTAAACGAAACAGCATAGTTCAGTACGCAATCATGTAGTATTTTTATTTTATCAAGAGAGAAAAGTTAAATGTGCAAATTATTCTTAGTAATTAGGTACTTTTTAACTTTATATTAGTGTGATTATTGTGTCGGGCATCTTCCACTAGTTTAGATGCGAGGTCTGGTTTACGTATTTATATATTTTTGCCTTGCCACGATCTACTGGAATAACAGTCGCGATCGACCGTTTGGCCATCCTTGACGTAGATCAGATAAAAGAGAGAATAGGAGTTGTGTCATATGAGGTGTTGAAACGGACGGCAGAGGTACCTAGTCGCCGAGAAGCGCTACTTGTTAAGAAGCATCTTAAATAGAAGAGGAAAGTAGGGCACTTGATGCGACATGACTGTTTCTTGAAAAACATCATTGAAGGAAAGGTTGAGGGGAAGAGAGGGAGAAAAACCGCGACGTATTTTTCTCAAATGAAGGAGAAAGTATCAAGAAGTCAAAGCAATAGCAGAGGGGCGTTTTCAAACCAAGCGTTTCATTTTATACGCGCGTATACGGTCGTTTTCAGCACACGGCTTTCACCATACCTACTTAAAACACCGGACATGCGGATACTGGCGTATACACTCAATCCGGTGGTCTATATGGACTATACGAGCATATTATACGCCCGTCAATGCTCGTACGACCAAAAGACGCGCCTCCACGCGCTGCTAGTCTGAAAATGCTCTAAATCGCGGATGCTCTACCGACAAGCTTTGAGTATAGAATATAATAAGGAGCTGCCACATTTTTTTTCATATACTAATGAGTTTATGACAGCGTGCCAAGGTTGGCGCAAGTTTTTCATAGTTTTCTTGGTAGATGACCTGTCAAACGATAAGAAATTCCATACAAAAAGGTAGCCAACTTGCGCCAGACCAGGCACGCAGATCCAGACGGTATGGCACCTCCTAAGCCGACAAGAGACACTCTTAATACAATAATAATGATGCTAATCTATTTAAAAAATGGAAAGTGAAGATAAACAGTTCTATTTACACGACAGTGTCCGCTATTGACCCTCTTCATCGTCATGCTACATCGATTACAACGGTGCTCCACGCTTCATGGCTCGTAAGATGATAGTGGATTTCTACTCGAGTTATTAAAGATATCTATTGGAAACAAGATGATTATAATAGGCCTTTCCCAGATTACTTGACAGCGGCGATTGGAAAAGTACCTAGGTATCTAATTAAAGGTCTCTCTACACAGATCCGGACCGTGGCCCGTCAGGAGGGAAAACAATAAGTCGTCATGACACCGTGTGTGAACGAATCCATAGAAAATGTATGGAATGATATTTTTTCCCAGACACGTCCCGGACACGTTGTCATGACAACGTATTGTTTTCCCTCCTGACGGGCCACGGCCCGGACACGTCCCGGGCACGGCCCGGGTCTGTGTAGATAGACTTTACAATTAGAGATGCGCCGAATATGGGTTTTGCCGAATAACGAATACCGAATACTATTCGGTTTGAAACCCTACCGAACCGAATAGTTCGGCCGAACTATTCGGTTGTACTTTCACACTAATTTTGATACAACAAATAGGTAAAGTTTATAAAGAAAAGCGCCTTTGACTGTCACTAGATAGAGCAGAATGTTTAGGTTTCTAAATTCTATCTTTAAGTGTCACTTATTAACTTATCTTTATTTTATCTAGATGTGTAATACCTAGATGTGAAAATGAGGATATAACATTGACTGCTCCTTGGTTTAAAATAATTGAATATGAGTTTAATATCTTGTTTTGTCAAGCAAATTATTATTAAACAAAGTAAACGAATAAATGGTCATTTTAACCGAATATTCGGCCGAATACGAATATTCGGTTGAGGTGCCGAATATGCCGAATACCGAATAGTAAACGAATAAATGGTCATTTTAACCGAATATTCGGCCGAATACGAACATTCGGTTGAGGTGCCGAATATGCCGAATACCGAATAGTAAACGAATAAATGGTCATTTTAACCGAATATTCGGTTGAGGTGCCGAATATGCCGAATACCGAATAGTAAACGAATAAATGGTCATTTTAACCGAATATTCGGCCGAATACGAATATTCGGTTGAGGTGCCGAATATGCCGAATACCGAATAGTAAACGAATAAATGGTCATTTTAACCGAATATTCGGCCGAATACGAATATTCGGTTGAGGTGCCGAATATGCCGAATACCGAATAGTAAACGAATAAATGGTCATTTTAACCGAATATTCGGCCGAATACGAATATTCGGTTGAGGTGCCGAATATGCCGAATACCGAATAGTAAACGAATATTCGGCGCATCTCTATTTACAATATTCTCAGTTTTGTGTCGGCAGAGTTGTGTAATCTTTTCACGCGAAAACAAACTACTAAACAGATTTTGATGAAACCTAGCAATATTGTATTTGTAGTGTGCAAGACAAGTTTCCACAAGCAAGAAGAAAAAGTACAACAGTACAACTGCAATTGAATGATTGACTGTTGAATGATTGTTTATTATTCAGTTGCCTACTTAGCTCGTGATTCCAAAAATATCAACGAATTTAAATATAATCATCCATTAGTGTAATGGACATTGTGTTTAAATTACTATTAATTTAATTAAAACACTAGGTAAGAACTAGTTATAAGTCTTGTATATTTCAATAGCCCGTACGCATTTATCGTCATATCTTGGAAAAAACACCACATGCCCCTTTCCCACTGCGGTAGACAGAGACCGCTTCCCTCCACTTGCTACGATCCAAACACACTTCCTTCGCTTCATCGACATTCATCAGTCGCCTCATAGGTACATGCCCATCGGTTTAGGGTACCTACTCTTGACTTGGCTTTTCTTATACAAGTCCCCGATTTGATAAAAAAGACACTTTATATTAGAGATCTAGAGGCTGCCCGCGACTTCGTACGCGTATATCATCATATCTTGGAAAAAAATCATGATATCTTAAAATGAAATAGCCTATGTGCTAATCTGATGTTCAAGCTACAATATTGCCAAGTTTTATCAAAATGTCTTCAGTGGTTTTTGCGTGAAACAAACATCCATCCATCGGCACAAACATTGACATTTATAATATTAATAGGATAACACATAATGTTATCTACACACCAACGCTGCCGGCTTTTTTGACAGCTGCCATTCGTATGACGTAAAGCCGCCGCCGGCCTAGCTCGGCGGTATGCCGGCGGCTTTGGTGTGTAGATAGATAGCATTAATAGGATAACACATTACACATAATATGTGTTATTCTGATCTGCAAGCTACAATATTGCAAATATCAAACAAGATCCGTATTTTCCCACAGTATAGAATCGGAGCCAAACAACAACATTTCGTAGCAAAGAATCTTCAGTAATCGTATACGTTGTTTACGCTTCAAGGAACGTTGTACTAGCTGTATGAAATCCATTGTGGAAGTACGGTCAGCATAAGGAAATTATTTCATAAAATAAACACAGTAAGAGCGATAAAAAATGCACATCGGCAATCATCGTATTTCCGAATACAAACGAATGCTAATTTCCATGTACAATTAGGTACTTATTAGATTAATCGTTCTTCAGAATTTGAATTTAGAACTTAGTACTGAACTAAGAATTTGAATTTAGCTATATCGCTTTAAACCTTAGAGCAAAGCTTTAAACCTATGAAGTCGAAATAAGTCGATTGCCTCTTTCCAAAGATCGTTTTACATTATTTATTGCTGTTTACTTTACTGTAGGTTAATAGTGATCTAGTCCTACTCCAAAGGTTGTCTGGATGAGATCACTTTTAGTGATAAGGCCGCCTTTGCGCACAATATTTTAGTTTTAAGTTGTATTTGTATTTCTTTGTGTGCAATAAAGAATTTCTATCTATCTAGGTCACTTAGAATTAGAACATCGAAAACGGTCTAACCACCTTTGCAGAAAATATATCTTAGAAAAGGCTAAAAAAGGCTAAAAAAATACAATTTATGAAACAAAAAAAAATCGCTAGAAATGTGGCAATGTCCCATCAACTTCTCTGTCAACCGTACTTTAAGAATGTGAAACTATTTTAGTAGAATTCTGTCGGCATTACACTAAACACTCACAAACATTGTTTATTGTTTGTATGTTCTTTCATTTCTTGCTTCATCGCTACAGTTTATGAATAGTTTATTGAAGTCGTGTATGTGAATTCAGTTCAAAGGGTATTTGCACTATTTGCTAGCGCTGTATTGAAATTCCCTTTTTAAATTTAATCTAATCTAGCCACTTGTGTCCTACTGCTGGGCTAAGGACTCTCTCTCCCCCTCTCTCTCTTTTAAAATCACTTTTTTAATGGCAAGTACAAATTGCAGATTCTGCCAATGTTAAGGGAATTAAAGCTTAGGTACTATAATTAAGTTAGACGTACATAGGTACACTCATCAGTCGCCTCATACATGTCCGTCGGTTTAGGGTACTCTTGATTTGGCCTTTCTTGAGCAAGTCCCCGATTTGAAAACGTTCGTGGAAGGAAGTGGTCTTTGCCTACCCCGATGGGAGAGAGGCGTGATGGATATGTATGTATGTACAAAGGTACTATTCATATAAATACCCAGGCTTATGACAGAAAATGTCCGTACTTTATAGTAATGTTTGTCTCTAGTACGAATCGAATTCACGACCGCTGCATCGCAAGCTGGGTAACTACCAACCACGCCAATATACCAGTCTTAGGACCTATTTGACCATCTACAGATAAAATATATCTGACAGATATTTTATACCTGTCTCTGTCTAAAACGTCATGTTTTGTGAAATGGACATAGGAAACGGGCACTTAAAATCACTAACTGTATAACTAAACTAATTTTCCAAAATTAATGTCATAGCAATGATTTTTTATAGGTATAGATATGTTATATGCGCGCACATTTTGAAGACTGTAAATAGACCTATTTAAGACAACTTGTAGCTAGTCTCAGTTAGTCTGAAGACATTTGGAGTGTGATTTGAAGTGCTGTCATTTATGTCATTATAATCATTGTTCGGCACAGATTTAAAACGCCAATCACTATAAAGGTAACATATCTGTACCTATAAAAAATCATTGTGTCGTAGGACATCTAAGAGAAGTTGTCAATTCGTCATATTATTTGTAATATTACGTATTATATACACTTTGAGTAAAGCCACTGTCCAACTCCTTGGTAGCGTGTTGGTATACGCCCACCTCCTTCGTAAAAAAAGCTAAATATTTTCCAAAAGGTCGACCTCTTTCGAATAAAACCAGTCAGTATCAATCTTAAACGTCAGGAAGTGAAAGCATACTGAGTGCATAAAGACTTGCATCGTTCGCTTATTGTTGCATTTTGATGCAGTTCAAGTGCATTTAGATATATTCCTTTTGAACTCTAATTGATTTTATATATTATTATTATTTATTTTGAAATATTAATTTTGTTTGTTTATGTGTTTATGCCTAAGATTTGTAAAACTTAAGTTAAAAAGAGCAACCCTACAGAATTTCTTGCTAGGTTCTTCTCTGGGGAAAACTGCACTCTTGCGAATCTAGCATTAACTTTAAAAAATGACTGTCCTAAGTGTTGTCAAAACCTACAGGATTAAATGATTTTTCATTTCATTTGCATTTTTTTGCATGATTTCATTTCTTACATTAAAATCTCTGTGGTGTTTTATTTTTGGCGTAAGTTCAGCGTGCTCAAGCCACTCATCACTTCCATCCATAAAAGGCACAAACATTGAAATTGACGTAGGTAATAGAAGTCGTCTCTGCCTACCCCGATGGGAGAGTGATATTAATAGGTATAATTATAAATATTAGTAAGATGAGGCGACTGATGAGTCTGGATGAAGTGAAAGAGGTGGATCGTAGCAAGTGGAGGGAAGTGGTCTCTGCCTACCCCAATGGGAGAGAGGCGTGACGGATATGTAGGTAAGAAGTATTAGTTAAGAAGTAGAATAATTCATGTATTTACTTACAAATAAAGCTAACAAGACGTTTTTTAAAGAACTGAAACATGGTAACATCACAACAATTTTTCCTACAAAATTCTACACAAACACTATTGAAGAATGAGTTCAAATTATTTTAAGAAGCGACAGCCGCGTGCAGTACATTAAACGTTAATGTCTAGTTAAATACTTTTGTTATCTAAATAATTACCTTCTTAAAGAAAATTTAAAGCTTTGTTCGAATACCTAATAATAGAAAGATTTTTTGTGTATTGACAAGAATAATCACGTGTATTACTGATGTGGAAAAAACAGCTGCCAGGCTGAAGTGGGATTGGGCCGGCCACGTCTGCCGCATGCCAGAAGACTTATGGGCTAAAACAGCTACCAAATGGCTACCAACTGCCAAACGGCGTCGCGGCAGACCACGGAAAAGGTGGCGGGACGTGCTGGACACCTTCTTAAGTAGCTGGGCGGAGGAAGCTCGAGACAGAAAGTCATGGCGGATGAGGAGAGAAGCCTTTGCCCAGCAGTGAGACACAAATGGCTAAATTAGATTAGATTCGATTAGAAAAGAATAAGTGAACAATTTAAGACATAAATTTCATTTCATTTCATTTCATTTATTCATATCAGGTAGCAATAACATTATCATAACAGGTACAAGTTCCCAATTCGATAATGACAATTAACTTTATATAATTACAATTTGCAAGTTATTAATTCTTAAAATTAACTTAAATATCTAATAGTGACTTCTTTCATTTTTGGTAAAGTACAATTAAAAATATCTACCTCTTTAGAAATTAATAAAGCGAAGTGGGCAAGTCGGGTGGGAGAACGTCTTTAATAGTGCCAGAACACACGGAGAAATCGCAACTGCAACGAAACTGCAACTTTTAGAGCGCCCCCGTGTCACCGTGTGATATGGGCCTTAAGCTACGGGTTCACTGTGTCGGATTAGAGCGTACGGAGCGAAAGGATTTGTTGTTTTGAATTGATTTCTTTGGCGCAGAAATGTCGATATAGTGCACGCAGTACCTACCTACCTTCCACAGAAATTAATACATAGCAACAAAAAGTTTGAAAAGAGCAACCTCACAGAGTTTCTTGCTAGGTTCTTCTCTGGGGGAAACTGCACCTTGCGTTAGCTTTTAAAAAAATTACCTATACAAGGTGTATCAAAAAGGGGGTATAACGCCGAAACACAGCGATAGTCCCCATGAAACTGAACAACTTTCCCCAAGGTACATGGGTCGTAACTCGAAAAAAATGTAACGTTGAAACCGTTACATTATTTTATTAGAGCATTTTTTATGCCTATGAAATAAATATATTTTTGACTTTGACTTTGACTTTGAAATCCTTCCGCTCCGTACGCTCCGACTCCGATCCAGTGAACGCTTCGCTTTACAACACGATTTCAATCTAGAAATCTATTTCACACAGCTTTTTACAAGTCCATTAGGTACTTTAGTTACATTTAGCGACAGAAAGTCTTTATTGTGAGAAAAGTGGGTTAGATAGCATCGTATTACTATATGAGCAGATTTTATTGTTTTAGATTCGTTTTTTTTATTTAAGTTTTTTATAGGTAATGAGGAATTTTTAACTTTTAAAGAACAACAGTCAAGGTCCATAGAACAATAACCCAGACCCGACAGTCACGTAACCTATCTCAGTTTTTTTATTAGAATCATTTATATATATAGTATTATTACATATTATTTTTATTAAATTTCAGTGGCTAACACCAAAATATTACCTTATGTTTTTGTTCAGGCTCTACACTAAAAAAAATACAAAATGCCTAATTATGTATGCAGACCCCTCAAACTTCAATGTCTCTAGTCATCAATGACCTAAAGAAAGCCCAATTAGATAAATAAGCAAGTAAATATTTAATCGAACCTAACCTAACCCAAACCTAAGCTAAAACCTAACCTAAACTAACTTCAAAAATTATACAATTCAGCTGTATCTCCGGCTCACCTGGTTACCCTTTAACTATTGTATCGTCATTGAGTTACATTCTTTTACGAATTTTGTAGATAAGTAGGCATTTTGTATATTTTTAGTATAGAGCCTGAACAAAAACATAAGGCAATATTTTGGTGTTAGCCACTGAATTTGAATAAACAGAATATATAATATTATGACTATATAAATGATAATGAAAAAACTGAGTTAGATCACGTGAATGTCGGGCCTCGGTAAAATTTGCCCGTTCTTCTTTCAGTTTTTTTTATTGTAACCCTACGGAATTCTGATCAAAATATCTAATTTTAACACTTATCTAGTGGTCATTTATAAAGCCTATAGCCCGATCAGTCACACGTAGGCTCAAAAATTGCAAACCATTGGCTATCAGGTCAACGAATCCAAAGATTTCAAGGTTAGGCCCGGTTTGGTAGCGTTGCTATGTGATCCTGTCTATAGGATGTTTGAAAGGTAGGTATATCTAATTTGGCGCCTTTTTTATGTTTTTTAATTTTTTTGGTTGGGTTTTAAGGTTAGATGGAATGCGAAAGGAGGTTTTGCTCGATAAGGCACTAGCTGGTTTGATCATGAAGTTTGATTGCCTTCGCTTTTGATTGTTTGTTATTAAAAACGCGTACCGCAAAAGACGGTTTTGGCGGGGTTTCATATCAAACGTCAAAACGACGAGACATTAATTCTGCAAACGAGTTTACGTTTCAGTTTTTTATTTTTTTATTATGTAACTAACAAAGACATAACTAATATGTTTTCGGGCGTAAATACTTTACAGCCTATTCTAAAAATTAGCTGTAAGTAGTAAGTACTTACCTAAAGCATATTAAAACAAAACTATCTTATTTAAAGTCTCATTGGATACAGCTGGCAATGAACCGTTCGCTTTGGAGATCTATTGGAGCCTATGCTCAGCAGTGGGCAGCTATAGGTTGAGATGATGGTATCTTATCTCTCTTAAACTAGGCTAGGTACATAATCTACCACACTTTCATGGCGTAGGTTTAATTACATCAATTAATCTATTTAGTAATTGAGCTTGTTGACCCGAGAACGTACCTTTTAATATGATACTCTGTGGTCAGTTTTTTAATCTCCTAGGTGAGAATGTTTGAAAATGAGGTCTTTGTTGCCAGGCCCATAAACAAATAAATCTTTTTTTTTTATTTATAGCAAAAAGACTATGAAAATAAGATGTAAATCATATTTTGACGTCCCTCCTGTTGTTTAAAATGCAACGAGGTTGCACTATACGTTTTTGTCTGTCTGGCAGGTTTTTCGGTAGTGCAGTTTAAATTTTTTTGGATAGTAAGCAATCTTTATTATTTAAGTAGGTAGGATTTGAAGCTATGGTTTTAAGAGATGAGACGCACGAGTGCAGTTTTTTTACTAACGTCATCAAAACCATATCAAAGAACAAAACAATTTCAGATTTCATGACGACATGACATTTTCTCAATGTATTTTTTTTAATCTGGTTCTTTTTGGCAGAGCTGTCTTATGTCAATCTCATCAAATCTCTTCTACTAACGTCTTCTAGAGCTTTTCAACTAGAATAGTATAGTACCTACTTAGCATCTAGGTTAATAGAAATTGAACTACCAAATGCAATAATGTAGATAATAATATTTTTTTTACCTGTGCATTAAAATTTTTGAATTGAATTGAACTTATCTACCTATAAGATAAAGAACACTATCCACTTTGCTGATACTATCCTTGTTAATAACTTTATTTTTGACGAAGCCTGTTGCTGATTTATTTTTGTTGTTTCTTAGGTTTATTTTGATGAAGCTTGTTGCGGATTGTCACTTATGTAAGTACTTTTAATTTGAGTTTCTGTAATAAATTTAGATAAAGAAAAAAAAGTATAAGTAGATTAAAGTCATCTGTTTATTAAACTTTTTATTGTCAGTAGATAGTGTATATCCGAGTACTAATATTCAACAACTAAGCAAGTAATTCACAGAACTTAACCAATGGTAACTCTACACCGACAACCAGCAAGACTTTACTTTGGACCTGTTCACTACACGCACCCATATAATCCGAGTGTCTTGTTTAACGTGGGTGGTTCACGGTGACAAGAGTTGCATACGAATGTAAACTTTATTGCCTTTTACAGTTATTTACTGAGAATTTAGTTTTGGTTTAAGTAGAATAAGTTTGTATTTTATTGTATTGTATTTATTTAAGGTGAAATTATGAAATTAATATTTAATTATCGGGTTGTAAATAAGTCAATAAATAGAAATATATATCTACGTTTGAGTTTGTTTGTTTATTTACTTTGATAGTGTCATAAAAATAGGTAAGTTATAGGCTGCCCGCGACTTCGTACGCTTTTATCGTATATCTTGGAAAAAAATAAGATGTCTTAAAATAATTTTAGCCTATTGGTTATTCTGATGTATAAGCTACAATATTGACAAGTTTCATCGAAATCTGTTTAGTAATTTTTGCGTGAAAGACGTAACAAACATCCTCCCATATTTCTATCCATCCATTAAGACATAAGACATTTATTTTTAAAAACAGTACAAATAAACACTGTGTGCGAAAAAATGCTAGTAACAGCTAACTTACAAACTAAGAATTAAGTAGGAACTTTTTTTGAGATCATTATAGGGATAAAAAATATATATATATATCTTAAAAAATTAACAATCACTTAAAAAATCAGCAATAGAATAACAATTCTTACTTAATAAAAAGATTTTTAATTTATTTTTAAACATATTGAAGCTTTCTATTTCTTTTAAATCATGCCACAAATATTGACATTTACCTATAAATTCTTAACTGAAAAAGTTAACATCGTATCGTATCAAGATGTTAAATTATTAGTATAAGAAATACAAAGATGGCGATTCCTGCCCTGCTACCGAACTTTTTGATTAAAAACTTTTTTGTTTACTGACAGTTTTGGATGGGTAGTCATGTTACATAGGGGGTGATGTGATATGCTCTAATGAAGCCCTTTATGTAAGTAACGATTATTAATTATACTTAATTATAGGTAACATAGTGTATGTTTGGATGCGTCATTAAATTGTAGGTTGATGGTCATGCAGGTTTATAACTTATAAATCATTCGATTTAAATGGATAAGTCAGGTACCTACCTAGCCTACCTACGTAATATGGCTAATACATATTATAAGCTATAAATAAAAACCTAATCTAATTAATTAGGTTTTAATAATTTCCTGTATCTAGCAAATAATTAATTACTTACCTAACTAATTACTTAGGTAGATGTAATTAATGATTTTGGTACTAATTTGAACTTTAATACCTAGTAACGCAGATTCCAATTAGATTTTAATTAAGTTTTTTTCTTTTCCATCTCAGCTTCGTACACAGAATAGGTATCGATTTCAAACTTACCGAATCAGCCATGTAAACAATTTTTAAAAATCCACAAAAATAAAACTTAAGCTTTTAAAAATAAACTGGGAAAAGAAATAATGGAAAACCGGTTCTGCCTTGACGACAAGCGCATCGGTCAACGACTTTTTAACTTCTAACTTATCTCGTCACTTGTGTCACCAAATGCACTCATTAACACTTACCTTAATTAATTAATTACGGGATCTCGGCACTATAAAGTACTTCCTTGGCACTGTAACTTTTAATAACTTGGTTTAAAAAATTAAAAATGAAAGACGCGGGAATTTTAACTTTTTAATTTCAATAATGACGTTTTGTTTTTTTTTTCAGTTGAAGTTTCACGTAATTTAAAAAGTTTTTAAATAAAATCGAATTGATTAAAACCTCATCGCGCGAACAATGCGCGTCGCGCGCTCTCCCGTGGAACGCGCACAACTAGTTTGGTAGGTTGCCTCGCTCCCTTGCACTTTATTGATGCCAGAAAAGGATAGGGAGAGTTTTCTTTTTATTTTGAACCCGGGAGAAGAGGTTGTATACCTACTAATGAGTCATTGGGAGGAATGCTCAATTAGTATTCCGGCCGGTTAGACTGACAAAACTGTATAACAATACTAACAGCATGAATATAATACTATTGTTTTAAATACTTAACAAAATGTTTTTATTGTATTATGTAAACTTTATGGGCGGCTATTAATATGTTGTAGGCATGATATAATGTCCACGCAGTGAACTTATAGCTAAGTAAGTATAATAAGTATAAAAGTTCGAAATATTTACCTACCTACATGCTAATAGGTACCTATTTCGATTTTTCTCGTATCTTATAAATGCAGATTTGTTATTAAATAAACAGAATGCAATAGCAATGTGTGTATCAAAAGGTCAATTTTTAATCTGGTTATGCACTTGACTTTTAAGTCATGCCTTGTCCTGATTTATATCATGAATTTATTTTCAAGTTATGAATGCATAAAATATCCAATGTATATACGTAATATACATATTATGTATAGTGTGCAACATTATTTGTAAAAGTAAATTTTTAGGATCAATGACGAGTATTCTAAGCCAAATACATTTAAAAAAAGTTTAACGTCAATGTCAACATCAGCGTGGTTTTGACATTTACCTTATAACCTCAAAATCCACCTGTTCACGGTTGTTTATTTCCTTAATTTCTAGTGAATTTTGTGGAAAAATAAGTGAAAATGAGTGAAGAAGTTGTAGATAATAATCAGAAACCAAAAAGGGTTCGTAAAAAGCGCAAGAATTTCCTCTCGAACGCCAAGAAATATGGCAACAAAGGGCAAATGGGTCGCGGCACTAAAATACCTGATGAATTATATCAATATTTCGTTGGAATTCTTGATGCCATCAAAAAAGGCATTGAGGATGAAGATGAGAAGCGTAAGTTATACAAATAAAAACAGTTTTGTCTAAGATTTGCTTGAAAACAACATGATTTTTATTTTATTTTGTGTGTGCTTTACATTTCCTTTAACTCTTTATTCTTTGTTAAAATCCTGTTTGTATATTTACCAACGGCCACAAAATATCGAGCAAAAGCCTCGCTAAAAATACTGGAATAAATAGGTAGCATTAAGTAGCATACTGGAATAAATAAAGATATTCTTTAAAAACTTCTCTAAATTTATTGTAGGTGTACCTATTCTCTAAATTTTTAATTTACTATTGCTTATTTCCTCCATTTAACAAACTCTTTCCAAGGGGCTTAGCACAGCGTGCCGCGACAATTATCTCACGCATGCTGTCCTTATCACATTTAAAACTATAGAAAGAGACGTAAGCGTGACAAACACATGACAACGTCTTGTCACGGAGTGACATGCTAGGCTAGCTAGTAAAAAATTTTTTTTTTTTTTATTCCAGAAACATTAGTAAACAACGTACTAGAGAGAACAAAAGAAATTGAACTCGACATAGTAGGTAACCAGCTTGGCTGCAGAGTTATAGAGCTGTTATTACCATACGCTACAGCTGAAGATTTTGAACGTTTCATCGAGGTCTTAACTCCGGAACTACGTAGACTATGTGCCGATAACTTCAGTAGCCATGTCATTGAGACTTTGCTAAGAGTCGCTTGTGAAAGAGCGACTGAACATCTTCAGATTGGAGAAGAAAATGAGGAACCAAAGAAGAAGAAAAAGAAAACCGAATCACAGTCAAAATATAGTGACGAACACATACAAAACTGCAATGAATTTACTTTGAAAATCTGCAAGTATGCATTAAACAACTTAGAAGATTTCGTCTGGGACAACTACGCGAACCATATACTACGTAGCGCGATGAAATGCCTAAGCGGCATTACATTACTACCTGGCGAAAAACCTAAAATGAACCTTTTTAAAGACACCGTCGCAGCAAACAAAGGTATACCGCCTCATTTGACAAAAATGGAATATAAAAACGTACCAGATGACTACAAGGAGATTGTAAAAGAATTCGCAAACAGATTATCTTCCTGGCCACAGTTCAAAGATATGCCGTATCAAAGCATAACTTCAGCGTTACTCCAAGTGTTGTTATATGCTGTGAAAAACGTAGATAAAAACCTAACAAGGGATTTGATAAAGAAACTCTTAGATGAAAGCTTTGTACCGGACGGTTGGGTTGATGATTCCATTGATGATAAGAAGGAGGTGAAAGATGATGGTGAACAAGTGGTTCAGAGTAATTTACCGCCTGTTTTTAAGACTGAGTCGGCTGTGAGGTGAGTTCTTTTGTTTTTTTAAATAAAATAATGTAAAGAATAACTTTATGATATTCCTAATAATATTATAAATGTTAATGTTTGTGCCGATAGTTAAAGATGTTTGTTACTTCATCACGTAAAAATCGCTGAACTGATTTTAATGAAATTTTACAGTAACTTAGCTTGGAAATCAAAATAACGCATAGGCTATATAATTTTAAGCTATCACTATTTTCCAAGATATGAAGATAAATACGTACGAAGACGCGGGCAGCCACTAGTGAATAATATTAAGAAAGAAAAAACATATGGAACAGAATATTTATCAAAGTAAAAGGTTTAATGTCTATAATCTATTTTTTATGGGAGCTCAAGTTAGAAAAGCTTGGTTTCGGAAGTGATAAAGCTCCAGCACTCTGCTGAACATCGGATTTGACAATCAGCAGTTCAGATCAGCAGCATCACTCCTCATCATTCTATTTTCTTATATCTAATTGTTATCTCTTTTATAAAATTATTAGTAAAATTTGTTCTTGCTATTCCAAAAACTTAAGATTTATCTTACTTTAGATCCCACTGCTGGGTAAAGGCCTCCACTTTCCACTTAACACGATCTCCGGTAGCATCCCGCCATTCCCGTCAAAATGCATCCAGATCGTCTCTCCGTCTTTTTCTAGGTCTACCTCGGCGTCTGTGACCATCTAGTGGCGCCCATTCAGTTGTTATTTTGGCCCAACGATTTACATTATTTAACAAAAATTTCTCCAATTTCAGGCTCCTAGAAGCAGCATTATTTGTGGCAAAAAAGAAGATGTATACACAAATATACGCGAAATGTTTCATCAATAGATTAGCGCAACTCGCATCGATGCCGATGCTCAACTTTACAGTACAAAGACTTATTGACAACTGTCAGATAAAAGAAGAGGTAATTTAGGAGTCCGTTTCGTCATCTAAAGATAAAATTTAACTGCCAGATAAATGTATGTAATGCCTATGTCTTCTTTATCTTATCTTTATCAGCCCATATATGTCCCCACCGAGGGGCACGAGCCTACTCTCATACAGAGAGTGATTAGGCCGTAATCCACCACACTGGCCAAGCATGCCTATGTCTATTTCATAAAAAATCTTTTTAGACAGAGACAGGTATAAAATATCTGTCAGATAAGTTTTATCTGTAGGTACATGGTAAAACAGGCCCAAGTATAGATATTAGGTGTTTGTGAAATCCGCCAACCTGCAACACTCTGTGTTAACTAGCCAGTTCCGAGTTCCTACTTAACTGTTAGTTTGTTAGCAGTTACTAAACATTTGTGCAGTATTTTTTTTAACCTCTCACATCCCACTGACCCATCATAAACCCAAACACAATAGATTTTCTATTGTCCTTTTTTTTTCTGGAATGTGAAAGATTAAATAAATGACTTATAGTGCTACAAGGATCTTTTGGCACATGGCGGAAATCTATACTAACCATATCATCTTGTAAATTGTCATTATATTGAGTTATTTATTCACCACCCATGCCCTCCTGACAATGTCACTCAAGTGCCAATAGATCCTTGTAGCACTATAAGTACTAAATCTAAAACTCAACATTCTGTGTTAACTTGCCAATTAATTTTCACAGTTCGAACCAATATTCGAAGAGCTATCAGACTGTATACCATCTTTACTGTCGTGTGGCAACACTGGCGTCGTGGTGGCGTCGGCCAAAGCGTGCTTGCGGCTGCAGAGTAAACAGGCGCTGTTTGTTACTGTAAGTTGATTTATTTATATCCCAAGTAGCATTCGGGGTTCTATATAAGATGTATAGTCGTTCACATGTGCTCCACAAGCTCCCAAGGTAGCTACATAAGAGCCGTATAGCTTGCTATACAGCCCTTATACTTCCCATTTGGGCACAAATTAGACAGTTGCGTTACGTTGATCATCTAGCTTAGCATGGCACTCCGTGACAAGACGTTGTCATGCGTTTGTCACGCTTATGCCTCTGTCTATAGTTTAAAATGTGATAAGGACAGCATACGTGAGATAATTGTCGCGGCACGCCGTGCTAAGCCCCCAGATTGGCATAATGCGTTGCGTATGTAGGATTCCAGCATAATAGGAGTGATGATTAGGTGTATTTAAAAAACGAAAATAGGTAGTTTAAAAAAACTAGAACACGCTTTAGCTCGCACAAAACATGCTCCATCATCAGGTCAGTTCGAAAGTACCATATTATTGTATTGTCATCAGAACTCAGAGCGTGTGCAAAATTTCATCCTATTCGAAGACCGGGAAGTGGGTCAAATTAAGATTCCAAGATTTGTTTACATACA